>CAXKWD010000002.1:126852485-128146047 GCA_964059195.1 Ectobius pallidus
TCATGACCTATACTAATTTTGTTATGCTTATTTTCCGAGTGAGGGCAGAGGGAAAGGTAGCCATAGTAATTAGCTCTGAGAAATCAATAAACCTATCAAGCAATACAAGATAGAGGTAGGCTTATTCAGAGGCCTATTAAATTCTAACCTCAAAATCTAAAATCTTATTATGACAAAAAAATCATAGAAAATGTAAACATTTTCTTAATTGATAACTGAATCAGAGTAGGCCTAATTCATTTTCCACAATTTTAAGATCACGAAATCTGTATCACGTGGATTTGAGAATAACTTACTATTACTCCAGATACGTTAATAGAAGAACACCTAATATGATGAGTAAATTTTATTACCTTTGCAGTATATAAAACAGTTTACAAATAATATTAGTGATATTTACATATAATTTAGGGCCATGAACTCATAACTAATATTGTTAGAAAAATCTTGTGAAACAGAGAACTAACAACATTAAGTAATATTATTACTTGTTTGCTACTACTATGAGTGTAAAAGCTCTACGAAACAGGGCCTGATTAACATGAAGATTGTTTATTCATTATACAAATAGGCAAATTAATGTGGCTGATGTCCGTTCTGTTACAGCTAAGTGGTTATGTGAGAAAGATTGCTTCATTTTGATCAGTGAGGAGCTAAGATGATAAATAGTTGGTATTATCTTACATAAGATTCGGGGTTTTGTATTGCATGTTATGCACTTACATAAAACTGCATTTTACAGAATACTTATATAATCAGAATAGATTGTTGTTTCATTGTCATAAATTGTGCTTTATTTAATTTGTGCTTATAATTTATTAATGAAAACAGTTAAGTTGATATTACTACAAAGGTAACGAGCATTCTTATCGCTTTATAACGGAAGCTAAATGACAGTTTACACGATGACACTAGGTTTCGTTACTACTTTCATGAAAGCGTCTTCGTGATATTAATTCCTTCCACACGAATTCCAGTGAAGCTTACCTTATTTTTGAAGTTCAAGTCGTTGAAATATCACAAACACGTTTGGACCGCAAACAAATCCAGGAATTTTACATTCTTGGATTCTTCCTTGATTTTTCTGAAGATTCAATTTAAATAAGTAAAAATTCCAACCGAAGATAACCGGCAGTGTTCTAGAACGCTGTTTGTCTGCGTGCTGATCCCCATGTAGATGACACTTGAATCACGGGGTCTAATCAGACAAACTAACAAAAATTAATCTCAAGACAGTGTTCTATGTAAGGTAAACAATATTGAAAGCTTCGGGCATAAATTATGTTTTGATTTGAGCCCGTGAACGGAAATCATAAATAAAAGAATAACATATATAACACTTTCAAATAATGAGATATTGTTAAGAAAGCCCTCAGTTGATGTAACTAGGTCTATCTTCTCCTCATAAGAAATATCAAGAAATGCTATTCAAGACTGATTTTTGGTAGCAGACGATGGCACATGCTATAACGGGCATAAGATTTCACTGGCATTGTACATTATCTTTTGGTTTATCTACTGAAACGAGATCAAATCTCGGCACAACTTTCATATTTCTCATCCTACGTGAAGCACTAACATATACGGTGTTCAATTTATCATGCATGAATACATTATTTATCTTTTTGTCTGCACTACATTCTCTAGTGAGTGAACGTTAGAACTTAACCTTGACACAGAGAGTAGTGAGTTAGCCTTATTGCTATTCATTAGAAGCTTACCAGTGCCATTTTTCTAATGAGTGCTTCATGCAGAAATACAGTTTGTCCTACTTGGTAAGAATAACGTCTGACCCCGCATAATTCTATTCCAGAAATGTTTATAGATCACTTGCGAAAATCTCAAACGTTTTTATATTTCTTTATTGAGTTAAAAGTGAAGCAAAAGAACAGAGGAGAATATATGACGTGTTTTGTGTTTCAGGGAAAATTGTGCTCAGATAAAATTTTATCACTGCCGGTACAGTACAAAAAAGAAATAATTATTTATTAATTTGACGAGAAAGTCCTGAATAATTCAGGAAAACATAAAAAAATGGATTATATAGCCACTTTATAGCTATTTATGTATGAAATACGCAAAATAAGACTTTAGCGGACGAATCTAGTAATGGGGCCGAGGCGTAAGCGTACGTGGTGCATACAATAGTTTTCAGTAAACGTTCTGTAATTTTACTACTGAGTTCAGTTTTTCACTCATTTTAAATGATTCTGTGTAAAGAAAGCGAACATAATGGCGATTGTATCAGTATTGCCTGCTTATAACCTTCGCTTGCTGTGAATGGTTTCTTTTCCTTAAAAAGAAACTTAAAGACATCGATTAGATAATAATGTTGATTAATTTAATTAAATATCTTTACATAAATTGAAATTACGCGTCATTTTTATCATATTTTCTGCAACAAAACTTATTATGCCTTGAAAGAAGCAATCGTACAAGAGGCTCATCTGAAGCAGCTCTCCTGGTCTATTGGACTAAGCTATGGCTTAGTAATACAAAGTTCGAGCGTTCGCGTCCACCTGCAGTCGTACAAATTATAAAAAGTTATTATTGTGGAATTTATTACTTAAATTCAAGATATCTATTTACAAGTTTTACAATGCTTGTTAATAGACAATGAACAATAAAGCCCTTAACATATAAAATTGAACTTACACTGGGAGACACTGTTGTAACTACGTCCACTAGGGGTTGGCATAAGGACTTTACCGGCCTAGTATGGTAAATTGCTACTTTCCGGCATGTTAGCAGTCCGAGAAACAGCCACTTTGTGGAGCGTGTACTAGAAAATATTATATAAGATTTGTGTAGTAGATTTTTGTAATCCTTGGAGTTCTATTACAAGTGGGAAATAAAATCTTTCTAAGAGAAAGAACTTCATTTTTTTTAATATAAAGAGAGATGCCTAAATTGAATCCATAGTTCGGGACAATACAGAATGCAAAACACATTATTATGATATAAGATTAGCTGTATTCTAAATGTATGAAGAAACCGATAGAATTAGACCTTTTCCCTAAAACCCCCTTCTATTTCGTTTATCTCATGTCATATTCTTATTTTTGCAGTTTTTAAATATATAAAATGTTCAGGGTTTATCTACAATTCTTGAATAATTTGAGTTTTAAATATCAGATGTACAACTTTCTTTGCCTAGAAATAGGTGTCTGCAGCTGATCGATAGCCCAAGGTTCTTGTTCATGAATTGTTTAAATTTTTAAGGAATCATGTTGAAATAACATGCATAATGTCTATTTTTCGAGATTGTATACGTAACTAAATTAATATGTGAAAGGCTAACTGACTCCAACATGTTCACCAAATCCTTATGGCATACTCAGAATTTAAACTAGTCTTTGAATAATTGAATTCTGAGACTCTATCTTAAAAGTACATAGCCTACCGGTATGTAGAATATAAGGCTCTGTTCTCAGAGTAATGGAATCCGTCTGCCATTTCAACTCTGGACACAGAATTTAATAGTTGGAATTATTGATTATAATAAAAGTTTATGGCCGTGCAAAATTATGCCAACTGTTATGGATGATGGTCAAGAACCCTGAGAGCATTAAAACCCTGTACTTCTAAGATGAAACACTGCAGGCGAGGAAGAAAAGGGAAGTTTATCTGAGGGTTCAAGAAAAAAACTCCATTCGCGCCCTAAGAAGAATTATAGGAGCTTAAAGTAACTCTTTTTTTATCTTATAGGATTTTCTTACACAACAAGCCTGATGATGGGATTTAACAGAACCGCGTCGCAAGATTTTATGCTGCTTCGAGTCCTGTTGCCAGGGATTTTTTTATATAAAAATATTCTTACACTAAAATTACCTTAATTTGAAAATCTTTTCAGATTCTAGCAACAATGATACTTCACCAGTGGCTAAAACGGTACCTACTAAACAGTAATTCCAGCATACTAAATAGGATTTTCATTTTGTTTACATGAGCTGGAAAATAAAGATTACTAGGTTACTGAAATTTTGAGACATATATGGAATGAGAATTTGAAGTAAGATATTAAAAAAGTGTCATTGAGAACAAATTTACAGCCTATCAGAAAAGAGGACAGGTATCAATTGTAACACTGTAATTAAACTTCCTGTAACTATAGTTTCCTCCTTATGCTCCCCAGTATAGGTAAAATATAAGGAATATCAACACACACTATCCGTAGGTACCGAACCTAATTTATTAAGTATAACAAACTTCGTTACTACATTGAATATAGTTAATATAATAATAAAAGGCCAGTAAACACTGTTCAAATAGTTAAAAACGACAAATGTACTAATAAGTCCAGGTTATATTAAAGTATATAGGCTAGGCCTACATACTATATACATATATATTTAGGGCGATCCATATAAAACTGAACAGTTTTAAAGACTTATAATTTCCCTCTGGAAAGTAATAAAAGATTGAAATTTGGTTTTATGATCTCAGTGGCTTTGGGAGAATCGATATTGGTAATAATGTTTGTACTCCTACCATCCATGCATTGTTGCCTTACGACTATTGTTGTTTATTAGTAATTAGTTTTCAGTCTCTAGTTTTGCAGTCAGAAACGAAAATGCAGTTCTCAATTCAGCAGCGTGTTTTTCTTGTGAAAACATATTGGTGTACGAAGTCATTGATTGAAACTCAACGGGCATTTAGAAGACAATTCAATGTGCGCAATATTCCAACAAGGGCAACAATTTTATCCATGGTGAGGAAGCTGGAGACAACTGGCTCTCTCCTCAGCGAAACTGGGGAAAAAAGATCTGTGATGAGTCAAGAGTGTGTTAATGATGTTCGAGAACGTTTTGTGAACTCACCAAAGAAATCATTGCGCCGGTTGAGCCAGGAGACAGGCTACTCATATGGCACATGTCAGAGAGCTGCAAAGAAAGCAGGCCTACGAGCATACAGAGTGCATGTAGTGCATCAGTTAAAAGAACCAGACGCGGAAAAGCGAATGCGTTATTGCCAATGGTTTCAGGCTCTTCTTATTGCAACCCCAGACATTCTCTCCATAACCTGGTTTACAGATGAAGCATGGTTTCACCTCTCAGGCTACATCAACACTCAAAACAGCAGGTATTGGGCTGCTGAGAACCCGAATATTATCCACGAAGCTCCATTGCATCCGGAAAAGGTTGGGGTCTGGTGTGCGGTGTCAGCTACCAGAATTGTTGGTCCCATTTTCTACGACACCAAGGTAAACACTGCGGTTTATGGTCGCATCTTCAATACATTCGTGGAACAACTGGACGACATCGAATTAACAGAAGGTTATTTCCAGCAAGATGGCGCAACATGCCATACGTCTGGTGATTCCATGAAACTTATAGCCAGCTTCTTCGGCGATCGTCTTGTCTCAAACAATCTGTGGCCTCCCAGATCGCCAGACCTGACATCTCCAGATTTCTTCTTGTGGGGCTACCTTAAGGACAGGGTGTACAAGAATAGACCGCGGTCACTTGCTGAACTCCGTGAAGCAATAAGGAATGAAATCAGTAACATTAACGAGGATACGCTTCGGAAAACGTCTCAGAATATGGTGCGACGAATACAGTTGTGTATGGATGCAGGTGGAGGACATTTTCAACATTTACTCTGAGGAATCTCCCAAAGGTACTCTGTAATTCAGCACAGTTGCATATGTATGCTATTATTAGTTTAAAAGTTATAAGCCTTTAAAAGTGTTCAGTTTTATATGGATCGCCCTGCATAACGTTGTCTCGTAAGCTTACCAAACTTACAGAATGGCGTGTCTTACATTATATAGTTACATATATCTGAAGTCATATATATTGGAAAATAATATAAAATCCTGATATTACGTTTTAGACCTATTAAAAATAGCCTTCTATGGTGTGCTCTAAGAATATAGTGTATTAACCTGAATGCCTATTTTGCTTGAGCGTTATAAAATTGAATTCTATATTGTTAGGTACACTATAAATTATTTCTTAAAAACTTTCAAGTCAATTGATACCCAGATCATAAAATGCCCGTAGCGTATGTGAAAGTCAAATCTGGTTCACTGATGCAAAATAGTAAGTTGATAGTCCAGTTGGATAAAAACCCACAGTAGAACAGTAGGAGATTAGGCTACTTGTGAAGTCGAGATTCTTCAACTACAGCAGCTCTAATTGGTAAAAATTTTACCTTTATTGGAGGGTATAAGGAGGAAACAATCTATCTACATTTACAAATATCCTTTTCTGGAAACAATGAAATTCATCAATTCTTAAACTTCCTGTAACTTACCTTCTCCGAAGCATCAGAGATACTAATTTTGAAGTAGAGTTTATTGTCTATAAGGTTATAAATAATTAAATAAATACATAAATTCTTGAATTTTATCCATTTTGTAGTGATTAACGCAACGTGAACTTCATAATCTTTATTAACTTTATAAACTAACATTTACTACTACTTTTTTGGTAATTAGAATTACCTCGTTGGAGCACTCTCAATTGTATAGACAACCATCTTCAGCAACTGACTCCCTTCCTACGAACGTTGCAGTCAGGAAATGATTGTGTACGAAATTGTGATATTATGCTCGTTTAAGATGTTTGTGTTGTTCGGTAGGTAAGCTAGTTTTAACGAGTTAGTGCTACAGTAGAGGCCCGTTAATCTGGACTAAATGGGAACGGACCTGTCCGGATCACCGAAAGTCCAGATTAAACGGAATTTGCCTTAAAATGCATGTACTGTACTGTAATACAGTTTTATATGGGCAAAACTATAGAAATTGTTTTTGATGTAACTTATGTATGTAATTGTCTTAAATGTAACGCTTCCTACAGCTTAATTTTAGTTTTAATACTATTGTGTACGTAGACCTAATATATGGGAAATTGACCTATACAATTTATTTTTCAAATTCTCCCAAACAGTCACATACTGTTATAGGAACTTAAAGACAATGGTACAAGATAAATTAACTCTATTTCGAAAGCTGAACTTAATGCTCGTGAAAGAAAATTTCCTAAAATGGTGTCAGTGTTGTGTGGATGCAAGAGGAAGACATTTCCAACATCTCTTGTTATGATGTACGTGGTTATTTTCATTGTAATTTTAACTATAACTGTAACAACCGGAATCAATACACCGTTAACGGCTTTATTTGCGTAGATATTTCACCCGATCGCTCGGGAGTTAGAGCTATGACCGCCGCGACGCACAAACCCGCACGATTGTCCAACTCTTACGTGAAACGCACTATAGAATGAAATTTCTTACATATACCATACCGGTGTATGATCCCCTAAACTATTTCTTATTCTTGTTCATATATTTAATTTTGTAATATAGCCTATATGTTTCTGGAACAACGCCGAGCACGAGCGTTTGCTTATTCGGGTAAACGTTCATGTGTAAATTTGAGTATTTTTGTGCATGTGAAAAAATTAAATAAACCAATAAACAAATAAATATAAATAATAGACTACACAATTTTAAATAATCATGACACTACAAATAAGGTTTAGTAAGTGTAATTCTGAGATAGTGGTAGACTTTTAAAGTATTTTATTTTATTAAATAAACAAAATATTAACAGTTTTGATTGACGTACGGTACATTGATATTGCAAATAATAATTAATACAGACTTACGCTACAACATTATGTGACAAAATGCAAAATCCTGATGTATCTTTAATTAATTATTTATCTATTAGTTATTGTTGAATGTTTTAATATAAAATAATACAGATGTATAGCATTTGGTTAATACAAAATGATCTTTGGTTCCAACAGTATGACCCAAGGTATAACAATTTTCCTTCCTTGTTTAGATTACATTTTACATAAGTGAGATGTGTCAAGATTTGCAGATTACACTGTACTGAAACACAAGCCTCTAGCATTTATTGTACAGGACAGTAGAAGCTGATGGCAAATCCCACACCCAAACAGGAAGAAGATTCTGATTGTAATACTGTCTTGTCATGGTGAAGTGAGATGAACCCACCTGGGGCTCTCACTTTGAAAAGTGTACCTCCCGTGGGGGCCTCGCCTACCTGCAACAAGATATATATTACAATTACTTTATCGGACATGGATCATGAAAGAAGAAAACTTCCTTTTGTGGGTAGTATGACGTCTTCTCATTCTTAACATGGACTTATACGCAGCTTTATTATTTCAAATGGCGTTCTTATACACACAATTGTTATATAGATGTCGTGGTATTACAGCTTATGATAGCTGTTTAGGCTATATACAACTGGTTTTTTAACATCCTACGTTGTGGTCGTATTTCTTACTTTCATTACATTGAATGTTCCATCAGATAAGTTCCTACCTATATAAACAGAATATTATCTTTACAGAATATATCTAAAGATGATCTGGTATGATTGCCTTAATAGGGTTTGCAAATGTATAGGCTGCACCTTTTACGTATCAACAGCTCACTTATCTGTCTGGCAATTAACTCATCAAAATGTGCGAACGAAATAGTACCTGCATATTCACTTTTACAGCAGTGATAGCCTATTATGATTTCTTTGCGAGTGAGGTTGGCCAGAAATGCTATATTTTCATATAACTTTTTTTATGAACAACTTCGCCGACTAGAGGAGACTAACTATTTTATACAATCAGCCGTGCATAGGACTAAACTGACTGAAAAGAGTGGCCTTTAATAAAGAGAAGGCACTGAAGCCAGGCCCCTTCACATCTATCTATGCACCCCGTTGCTAGCTGTTATGTTGGGCTGTAGAATATTATATAATATAGACTACAAGACATTAGGCAAAAAAGCATTAAATATAGAAACATAAGAGTTTGGTTTACAAACAGAATTAGAGGATTAATTCCAGAAAACACAGATGATATTTGTAAATGTACCGCAATTGGGAATAAAAATTGAAGCAACTATTTAAAATGAATTCAAATTTTAATAATACTTAAAAAAATTGGCTTCAGTGTTCACCTTTAAGAACAAACATTACTCGATTATTTTACCTTCTTCTTAATGAATAAATAAGACATACATAGGAACAGATGAGTCATCAATAAAACACAAGGTATAGGCTATATTTATTTGCATGCTCGTCATTACATTTATAAACATATTTACACTTAAAATAGGCTTAATTAAAAAGCGTGCTGAAGGTTGTTTACCATCTGTCATCAATTACATTAAACGCTATGAAATTTAGGCATTCTAAACAATCTATACATTCAATTTATTCATATACAATATATGCATTCTAGCACAGGGGAATACATTATTTTATGGAAATAGTATATTTTTTTTGTTCAGCCATACTTTAATACGATTATTATATGTGATATAGCAGTATCATAATAATATTAAAATGCTTCTCAGCATGATCTTAAAAATGGATAAGTGATCTTTGAAGTCTTTATGGTCACTGAGGATTGTGAACATCCAAGGATTTTTAGTACAGTCGGTCTAAGAAAAATGTAATAATTCCCGCATAGTTTCGATGACATCTTCTGGAGCCGAAAAAAAGTAAACAATAATTAATTTATAATGCATAATCATATAAATTTATTAAAATGATGCTTCAATTATTTCTTAAAATTAAAAACTAATATTTTATTGCACTTTTCAGTAAAGGATTTTTAATTTCATGTTTAAATTTATTTTAAGAATTAATCTGTGCTGAAATAGGCATTTATATACTTCACAGTTTATTGTACAGTGTTTACCTTTAAAAAAAGAACGGACTCGTGAAGTGTGGATTTGTCTATATATGCCTAAGTTCCATTCGGCTGAGCGTCTTATGCACAAGATTAAAATCAGCGTAGTGAGGCCGAAACCATTTAGTACTTATTTATTACTTCAAAGACTTAGGCATTCTCTTAAAACACTGACCCATGGGGTCCGTTGCCGTGGTAAAAAATGTTTTGATAAACCATTTGATAAACCACAAATACAGTATTTCTAATTTAAACAAATTGTTTTCAAAGGTAAAATAACAATATATTAATTTCCATCACTATTATTGGTAGAAATTTCAGGCGCTGTAAATATTCATAAATTACCTTAGTATTTAGAAACATAAAATAACTTGTAAATAACTATAACCTAAATATACCTACGGTAAAATTGCGTTAATCGTTTTCGTATTAAATCTCTCTATATATAAGAGGTTTTGTCCTGACTGACTGAATGACTGACTGACTGACTGACAGAGAATCAACGTAGAGCCTAAACTATAATAGGTAGAGACTTGGAATTTTGACAGTACCTTCGTTTCATAATGTAGGTGCTCAATAAGAAAGGATTTTTAAATATTTTGATTTTAAATGCCAAAAATCAAATGTTTTTGAGTATATTTAATCCCTTTTTACACAGAATTATGAAATACAAATCACAGTTGCCAGATGGGTTTGAAAATAAATTCTGTTTAATTTCATCCCCAAAACGGTTAATTATGGTAACATGAGAGTGAGAAATAAAATATTCCGCAAAGACAATACAATTTAATGTTACCGATATTTCTGTTTCTTCTTATTTGAACCCCTACCAGGCTTGCTGTGTATTGTACAAGCGATGGGATGCAAAATTCTACATCCTCTATGAGCCATAAAAAGCTATCTCAAGCGTTTTATGAGGGAATAGTTTGAGTGTGATAAGTCGTTCTTCCTATTTCAAATTCTAAATACCTATATAAGGACCTAGAATTTAAAAAAACGAAAGTCCTTCATAAGTTAATTTCCAATTACAAAATAAAAAACCCGGGCGACGCCGGGCCTTTTAAGCTAGTAAATAATAATAGCAGGGGTACGCCGTAGCGTAGTGGTTGAGGCGCTGCGCTACAAACCGGAAGGTCGCGGGTTCGATTCTCGATGAGGTCGTTGGAGTTTTTCAATTGGCCTAATCTTTCTGGTGGCATTATGGTCCTGTGGTCGACTCAGCCTCTAACAGAAATGAGTACAAGGAGCAATCCTGGGGGTAAAGGCGGCCGGTGCGTAAGGCTGACAACCTTACCACCTCCATGTGCCGAATGTCTAAAAATCTGGGAGCCTCAACCTCCTGGAACCCTCTGGGCCTCCGTGGCCTGTAATAGGGAGCACTTTACTTTACTTTACTTTACTGAAAATAATAATAGGAATGCGGCTCATAGTGCACTGCCAAGAATTTAATCGCGGTTACATGAATGCCCATCTTTGTTGTAGACCAAAAACAGAATAAGCATAAAGTACAGGTCCAACGAAACTTACTGATTTACAAAATAGACTTGTATCTATGTAACAAGAGGAAGTCATAGTCTGTCTGTGTGCGATGCATCTAAATCACGCAGAGATCTGAAATTTTAAATATAGATTAAGTTGTGTGGATGTGTCCGAATGCAACTCAAAGGCGGATTTTACTTTTAGTTTTCGTTTGCAAGTTTCGAGCAAGTAAAATGGCAGAAGACCATGAATTTTTCGCTATCAAAGCGCCAGTTTCCGGTAAAATATATCCATTGTAAAATGAATTGAAGATGGCTTTGCTTTCCGGCCATAACTTCGGGGAAAAAAGAGCGTAGGTGAAATCGATTTTTTTTCAACATAAAGCATTAAATTGTCGATCACTTTGATCGATCACTTTGATTTTATTAGCCCGTTCCGCTTGATTCATTTGTTTGTAATGTTATGGGGCGCGCAGATCTGACAGATGGACGGATGGGGGATAATGAAAGTAAGCCTAAATGGGAAAACATTGAACAGTTTGGACGGAACTCACTATGCAGGTTTTTTGAGCCAGGGAACTCCAATCAGATGTCTTTTTTTTCTCCGGGCGACACACATTAATCGTGAAATGCTCCTCGAAGCCGGATATTCAGTTTTTTTCATTATTAATAGTTTTACTTGATTATGAATGATTTACGTGTAAGTTTTAATGAGGATAATGTTTTAATTATTTTTCTGTTAAATAAATTATTTTAAAAAATCTAGCGGTTGAGTTAATAAACGCGTGCGTAGCCGCAGGAACTTTCTAGTACAGTATAATGTAACTTACTCATTTACAGAATAGATTTGCTGATATTTTACTCTTTAGCTACAGCAATGGCATAATTTCGAAATTACTCAATGTTATCGGTAAACCTAATGCATTTTTCTTTGCATTTATTTACTGCTGTTCTCTACGTTGGTTGGAGACCTAAAACTTTTATTGTAAACATTTTTCGTATAGGTCTAAATTTTATGAAGGGTTGTTATAAGCTAGTCGCATTTTTTTACAAAGTGATGTTATGAAGTCCTGCCTCGCTTTGGTTATAAGGCTTGGAAATTAATTATGTTTCAGAAGACGAAATTGTATATGCAAATATGCTATAAAATTTGTATAATACGCTCCGGAACCAATGAAGTATGCTATATATTTCAAGGAATTTTAATACTTTGTGTTCTCTTGTTTTACTAAAAATAACTCTTCTTAACTGAATTTTATAATAAATTAAAGAAAATTGTACAAGTGGTATTAATTACATTACAAGACTTCTTAGAAATCAAAGTCATTGCAACTAATTTTATTAAATTTAAAACTAATGAAGTAGAAGGTCGCTTAAAACTATACAATCAGTTCCGAAAACATTACGCTGCATACTGTTAAATATTGTTCAGTCTTTTCTCAAAACATACACTTAACCAAATCGTTGTAAATGTTTGGATTAACAAAGATATGCAGAATATTTAACATCTGTCATAAATATGCCGTTAAAAATGTAATAATTAATTAAAATATGCTCAAATATCATAACATAAAGCAAATATACGATGCAAAATATGTAACAATATATAAATGAGATCGTCGATTTTATGTTACTTTTTCTTGTCTTGTAAAAATTTTAACATTATCATGTACAAAAGTGCATTATTAAAAATATGACTTATCATAAATTTCCGGGTCCTAGTTATAAGATTGAGACAATTGAATGCAGATTTTCTGCAGTGATGTCACTCTATGCACAAATATTGATGAGAACATTTGAATTTTGAACAGGCTACACCATGGTTAAATGAACTGCCGGGAGGACTTCAAAGTGCTGTGCGAAAAATCTGTTACAATCAGACCCGTCAGACACGCCCTGGGGTGGTGCAGGGTCTTGAACTCCAGATATCCCGCTCCTCTCATCTCGTCAATCCACCACTTCCTGTTATGTTACGCAGTCATAAACATTAACCTGTTCCTTTCACACGAACCACTTCTTGTGAACAATAACTCATTCCTTTGGTTTATATTCATTCTGGAAATATTTTGTTTACATTCACAATCTTATAATTGTTGGGCTACATTATCTAAAATAAACCTTGTATCGTATAGTATAATTGTAAAATCTAATCGAAATATGAAGTGAACTAGGAAAATTATTTCTAAACTTGAATAACAATGACTATAGCTTTCATTAACATAAATGCAGGTTTAAGTTTCAGTTAAGGAGAAGAAAAAAAATTTCGTCTTGTTTTGATAACTCTTCAAACTAAAACCAGTATTTGACAGATGTAGGTGATGACGCAGATAGGTAGTTTAGCACTCGTTACAATTCACTTCATTTCCAATTTCGAGATAGCCTATTGTCTTCCATTTTCCGGTTCACTCATCGACCGTTGCTTGTGAAATACATTAATAATTTGAGGTATCCCCAGTTAAACCCAGAAGTGTGAGATCAGGTGTTCCATAAGAACTCAATATTACCTCTTCGCATAACTCACGTGTGCAGCTCAGTAGCATGAACATTCAGCCCTTACATCAAGATGGTAGAAAGTGGTTTTGGTGAAAGTAAAAAAAGTGTCAGTTATCAAAGAATGAGTACATTTCTGTATACATTGTATATCCCTATATATTACATGCAATTAAAACGTAAAGTGATCCCTGAACAGGCCATGAAGGCTTAATATTCATACACTCGGCACATCAAGTTGGAGAGGTTGTCAACCTTAAGCGTCGGCCGTTTTATCCCCAAGATTTCTCCTGGTACTCATTTCTATTAGAAGCAGAGTCGCCCCCAGGGCCATGATAATACTAGAAGAATTAGGCAAATTAAAAAATTCCAGCAACCTCATCGGGGAACGAACCGTCAATTTTCTGGTTTTAGGGAAGTCCCTCAACCAACACTGCCTGTAGCTTCTTTGATAAAAGATAAATAAAATCAGGTAAACTGATGTAAAAAAGTGCCAGTATGTTTTTGTTTAAACAGTTATGATTGCAATTATGATATGCAGAATAAAAAAAAGTCAAATTATCCGGTTTCGGGATTTGAACCAGGGAACTCCAGAATGTGAGGCCAAGACGTTTCCATCTCAGCCACCTGGGTCAGTTTAACGGTCTAGATGGATAAGCGCATGTAAAGAAATAGTGTTATTTCTCATAGCCAACTGTATTTTAATTGCCAAAGCCTTATAAGATCACAGTAAAACAATTGACTATCTTGTCATGATAACTGATTTGCATTTCATAAATTCTTTCGAATACGTATATTACCATAAAATAGGCACTAAATTGAGCAATACTCCGAAATCGGTCATCGGATTTTATCCAATATCAACAGACGTCTTCCCATGAACATTATAAATGTGTATACCAAGTTTCATAAAAATCCGGTAAAGCGTATTTGAGTTACCGCGTCTTTAAAATAGACACTAAATTGAGTTTTACTCCGGTACTTGTCTACCGATTTGGTCCAATATCAGTAAACGTCTTTCCATGTACATTATAAATGGGTATACAAATTTTCACGAAAATCCAATAAAGCATATTTGAGTTATCGCGACTTCTTATATATCCACATAAAAGGCACTAAATTGGGCATTATTCCGGTACTCGCCAACCGATTTAGTCAAATATCAATAGACGTTTTCCCATGGACATTATAAATTCGTATATGAAGTTTCATAAAAATCCGATAAAGCATATTGGGGTTATTGCGCCTTTAAAATAGACACTAAATTGGGTTTTACTCCGGTACCGGTCAACAGATTAGGTTCAAATTCAATAGGGTACTTTTCATGGGCGTCATAAATGCTTATATCAAGTTTTATAGAAACCCGATACAGCGTATTTGAGTTATGGCGCCTTTCTATTAGAATGGCGCCATAATCTATTAAAAGAGGCACTAAATTGGGCATTACTCCGGTACCGGTGAACCAATTTGGTTCAATATCAATAGGGTTCTTCCCATGGACATTATAAATGTGTTTTCCAAGTTTCATGAAAATCTGAAAAAGCGTATTTGAGTTATGGTGCGTACAGCCACACGGACAGACAGACGGACGGACAGACAGACGGACAGACTTTTTTGTCCCCCACACATTCTCGTAAAGTACCATACTGGCACTTAATAAATACGATATTAACACTGGATATTATTAGTAGCTCCAAAGAGTTTAATCTAAAAAAATAAAACAGATGATTTCACTCGAAAGTGTTGGTAACAACCGCACCCAGCATGAGCATCACAATGATTGTTTCGCTTGCTTACAATGACTAAAAGAGTTTTCTTTTTAATTTTGTTGTTTTATTTATCCATTTCACTTTTAATTACGTAAGTGCTCACCAATTAGTCACAATAAATATAACGAGGTCCAAATTCTCACACAAGAATTTATCGATAAAATCTGGATCTGTCGTTTTATCTATGATAAATTTTGCTATACTTTTTAATTTTGTTTGTGTCGAGACATTTCTTGGGCAGTCACCCAGGTGAGATATAAACGTAGGCCTACTCCAAGCAATTGATAAGGCACTATGTTGCCATTTTCAGGGACACCAAATTATAAATTTTAGATTTATTTTCTTTACACATTAACATTTCTGTACCAATAGGCCTATCCATTGCTTAAATAAATTTACCTTACATAAGAAGTAATTTAGAGAACAACTAAAGTATGTTATTAGGCCTATTGAAAGATAATGATTAAATTTCCTACAAATGATTAAGTTGGAAATAAAATTCGTGGGCTAATGGCGTGCAAGGTCTAGTGGTTAGAATTGCTGACTACGTATCCGGAAGTATGGGCCCGAATTTTTCTGTAGTAGGGAGGTCTGGAACGGGGTGCACAAATATTGAGGAGCTATTTGATAAAGAAATAGCGGCTCTGCTTCAGTAGCCCATCAGTAAAAGCCATGAGAGTCGGCATGCTCTCCAATCCTGCCATCTGCCTATGGTAGATGACACAGCGGTCGGATGGCAGGCCTAATTACGCAAAGGGGTGTAGCACCATGGAGTTAGTTTAGTTTAATGTAGAAAATAATGTAAATAGGGTTGCCTTAAATTGGACATGGCAGAGAGTAGATATGTTAAACATTCCCGATATGTGTAAAAATCAGTTGATGTTTGATGAAAATAAACGAATAGACAGACGACAGTGGGTAACAAACAAATAAAAAATCACCCATTGTAAGATTGTCCTTTATATATTAATATATTTAGATATAGGTTTATTATAAAATTACTTCTGTTAAAGGTTAAAAATTTATCACTTAAATTTTCCTTTCAGTATGTCTTAATATCTTATATACAAGTTAACCATGTTTAATTTGCAACCTGTAAGTAATTGAAGCGTTTGTTTAGGCATAAAAGCATAAAGGCTCACAATTCTTCAGCAGTTCTGATTACGTTATGATTTAGGCTATATATAAACCTAGCTTTATCGGGATAAAGTGCGCATTATCCAAAAGCACTGGGTCAAGTTGGAATAAAATAACCTTTGTAGCTTTACCCAGGAAACATTAGGTTTCCAGAATGTAAACTGGGTAAAGATGAATTTCAAACAAATCACACTTTCAATGGGCTTTATTACCATTAACGGAATTATAATAATTTTAAGTGCTATTTAGTAAGACTACTTGTTTAAATAGGATGCGATTGAAATGAACATAGAATTAACCTAATTACAGATTATACATAAGAACCTAACTTAACCTAACTAAACCTAACTTAACGTAACCATATTGCACATTTCCAGATCCTTAACAAAATCAGAAACCTTTACACACAAGCATGAGTGTAAATCGTTCTATACCCGAATAAAGCCCGAAGTGAAGAAAATGTTCCTTATATCTTTTACTTTCAGTGTTGGGTGTTAATCAATTAATTTTTCAATCAACTCGTTAATTGAGTAAAAAAGTAATTGCGATTAAATGAATTGCAATTAAATTAATCGCAATTAAACCTTTAATTGCATATTAAATCATTTGGATTAATGTATGTTAATCGTAACTCGGAATTTAAATAATTGCAATTAACTTGTTTAATTGTTCTATGAAATAATTAAAACTAACAATTAACTTACTTACTTTTACCGATATCAATTAAAAGTATTACAAGATTACGACAATTTTACCAAATCTCCTTCGATGCACCACTGACTAAAGCCGAACTTTTAATGCTGCACTTTTTTTTTGCAGAAGAAAGCCAGGATTTGCAACTCCTCAACAGATATCCTGAGGCAAAAAGCGTTTTCATTAAATATAACACACCTTTACCATCGTCAGCTGCAGTTGCCGAAGAGCTGCAGTTGTTCGAAAAGAGAGTCGTATTAAAATGGAATCTAAACTCTTATAAGAAATTATAATCTGTCGTTGTCTGTCTAATCAGGTTTAATTAAAATCATTGGTGTGTGTTAATATCAGTGTTCTATTTGTAACTAACATGCGTATTTCAGTATCTTACTGAGGCATTTTGTTATGATACCAGTCCACGCACCAGGCCCGTTAGTTTTTATTTATTGTTAGTTTTTATTTAAATTCATAAAATAATTGAAAAGTAATTAATTGTTAACTGTAGCAAATCACGATTGACAATTGATTAATTATTGTTAATTGCTACCACTACAATTAACAATTAATCAATTGTTGTTTGTAATTTTCCACAATTACAGTTGATCAATTGTTAGTTATTATGGTGACAATTAACAATTAATCAATTGTTAATCTTTAATTGTCTTTACAATTATAATGTGCCCAACACTGCTTGCTTTATCCAAACTGGTCACGTAAAGCGCACATTATCCGGTAGACCTAGGTTTATGCATTTTTCTAGCTGTACCCGTGAGATAAATCCTACACATGAATGTATTACAGTTTTTAGATATGAATTTTCGTCCTGGAAGGCAACGAATTATTTCAGAATATTCTTGTTGTGATGAAAGTGATTAACGATCTTATTGCACTTATATAATAGTTAATTGAACTATTCATCCATCTGGAGCTGTATAATTTTATTGTGATATGTAGATGAAAGGTACGTTAATTTGTAGGAAGTGTATGTTGTTATCACAACAGTTGATCTACATTTTTAAGCAGGAAGCTGTAATTAAAAGATATGACAGCCATGAGAAGATTACGCATGATTTCTTTATGGTAGTTATTTGCATTGTCCGTGTTGTAGGCTACGTGTAGACTAGAGCAGTGTCGTCACGGGACAGTCACCATTTCGTATTTGGTTGATTCCTTGTCATAGCTAAGGAATTGATGAGATCGCTTTGGCTGTATATTGGAAAACTCTATGCAGAAGACAAAATAGGGAGCGTTATTTATAAACGATTTAGTTACCTTCCTACGAGTATATATTACATATGAATGCGACATAACTTATTAATTAACCAGTGCATAACACGTCTTTAAATAAAAGAACAAAGCGCCAAAGATTAAATTTGTAGGCAAATTGTATTATGTCTTTGTAACATTTAAACAAAAGAGAATGAAAATATTATTCTTTACATTAGGCAGAATTTAAATGAAAAAAATATATTTCAGCTCATTTTGTTAAGTGAATTATATTAGTACCAGACAACGAAATAATAGTACATTATGCAACAAGCCTATAATGGCTTTTATTATGATACGAGTAACATTATGAAACTAGCTTTGCTCGTTTCATAATTTTCATACAGGTATCTTAATTACCATTATAGGTAAGTTGCATAGATTGTTTTTGTTCAAAGTTAATTGACAGGGTCGGGGGAAGATAGTGTTAACCCTCATTTTGGAAAAGTTGAGGTTATTGCACTATCAAAATTTTTGCTTAGTCACTATTTATTTTGATGTTTCTGAGCAGAGACTAATCCTATCAATAAATCTTGTTAGAAACATAATGTACCCAAAAATATATAAAAATTAAATTTGCAGATTTGAGCAAATTAAACATGTAATATCTGAAAATGAAATTTGTTGAATTAGCACTGTCTTCCTCCGATCCCTTCAATTAGTCTAAATGTTTTGTTTCTATGACGGATGGCAGCTCATGGCGTCTGTCAAATCGAAGCTTCCTTTTGGTCGGTTTCTTGAAACCAACAGATTTTTTAACACGAAATGAATTCATTTTAGTATGATATTAAAATTAACACGAACAGAATTAATTTTGTTTTAAATACAAGCTATCTATACGCAGTTTTCAGCTGCTACTCTCAATGTCTCAAGATCGTTCCGTGTTCGAATATAATCGATACCAAACCGATGTTATAATGAGTATCATTGAGTATCATTATGATACCGTTTTGTCATATTCCAGTACGGTCGAACAAGGTATATATATTTCTCATTCAGATTCAGTTCCCTTTGGCACTAAAGGGCAGAAGAATGTTATAATAAAACCCATAACAACTAATCATCATATGAAATATTCATGTGGAATACTTTTTTCTGTCTGAGGAGATTATCATTATTATTATTAAAAATCTTCTATTACAAAAAAGATCACTCAAAGATCTTACAATTACAGGTACAAGAAACTTATAGGCCTAAATATAATATTGAGAGTTTCACCCGAATGAGAGGTTAGAGTGAAAAAAAGAGGAGAGACAAAGAACAGAGTGAAGAAAAAAGAAATAAGTCTGATAAAATTTATGAAAAAAGACTACAGTTTAAAATTAAAGACTTAATGAAATCAAACTTAAGTATCTCAGAGACAGCTAAAATTAATAAAAATTACAGACAGTTTTGTATAACTTTTATATTTAGTGGTGGGGTATGCTGAGAGTTCAGAATACATTCTGATCATAGAGTTATAAAAGAGGGACCAAAATTAATGGAATGTTTTGGACGTGCCGATGTGAGACATTTGGCTTCTGTTAAAGATTGATTAGTATTACATCTAATGCTGTATACATAATAACTGGATGTGAATTTTGTACGATATTTGTGAAAATATTTTAATGAAGAAATCAAGTACTGTAAATGTTCTTATTTAAAAGATG
The DNA here is from genome assembly GCA_964059195.1 of Ectobius pallidus. Classification (NCBI taxonomy): domain Eukaryota; kingdom Metazoa; phylum Arthropoda; class Insecta; order Blattodea; family Ectobiidae; genus Ectobius; species Ectobius pallidus. The sequence continues at coordinate 126,872,642 of CAXKWD010000002.1, forward strand.
GATCAAAATATACCACATCATAAAATATTTTGTGAAGATAATTAGTAACATCAGATCTTTATCAGATATTATTTTCTAAATAAATGTTACTTTATTTTGTAACTTAATCCATCTTCATTTAATTGTTTCTAAGTTAGTGGTTTTGTAACATGTTCTTTCAACATATTATGATATCTGTCTTTATTCTGTGCATATTGCCGCTTAAAGTGAGCATTATGGAAGGGGTATTTTGAGGCAATAAATAAAGATCCGAATTTATTCTTGGAGTGACATTACTTACCCAGATTCAACTGGGATCTGTAAAAATTGTCCTGAATATTGTTTACTAATTATTATGGATTATTGAGGTGAATAGGCCTACAGCTTTATTATGACTATGCAATATTTAACTGCATCTAGTCTGGAACACATTATATTGGTTCATTCAACTGGCAAACTATTCATTTCCTATTTGAATGTTGATTAATTGTTTAAAGAAATTAAAATTCCTTTATTGAAATTGTAGAAGAGAAAAATAAGTTTTTTTTATTAATACTGAAGCATCATTTTATTCAATAAATTTATGAACTTATTATAATGAATTATTGTCTACTGTTCTTTTTATCCCAGAAGATGTCATCGGAAATGTACGGGAATTGTTATAATTTTTTTTAGACCGAATCTACGATAAATCCTTAGGTGTTCACAAGGCTCAATGATCCTAAAGATGTAGTAGACATTTGCTTTTAGGGAACTAGATGGTCGAATTCTCACAATATTTCATATGAGCAGTAAAAATAATATCAGTCTTACAAGGAAAAACAACCTCACCGATCAACTTTCCATAAGTATGTAGAATACGGGAAACCCGTGTTATTATAATTCTCTAATAATGTATTCCCCTGCGAGGTAAATAGTGCTTATAGAGTGCCTAATTCGTATATGGTTCAATGCACTAGATTACAGATATAAAGTTGGAAAACCTGTTGATTTACTTTCACGCTGATAATTCAAAATTATGCAATACACAAATACAAATTTTGTTTTCTTTGATATATATACTCTTATAAATTTTAACAATTGCTTTATTATTCTCACAAAAAAGAGAAGGAATGTATTTTCCCTTTGTTACTGCCAATTTGAAACGTTCTCATAGTTCCTTAGTGCTAAGGGTATTAATAAAGATGATATTATTTGTATTCATAAGTGAATTTTGTACATGTTATCCCATAGAACTCAGTTGTTCCGTCCACTATCGATGATTGAGTAGGCCTTAATTTTATTTTATATATGTATATATAATTATAAATCGCAGATAGACTATCAAAATTTCAAGATGATTGGATTCCAGCAGATTTTAAAGAGTTATGTTAGCAAATTTATTATTGCCGACAATGTTATGATTGTTATCCTTATTACAAGGCTTGGATTTGTTTGTAATAATAATATGAAATGTTCACGCGAGTTGAGCTATAATTTATGGTGGTATAGACTTTGCTGTAGTCCGTTATTGATTTTGTTCTCTTCTGACACGTTACGAAATGATATTTCGTGCACCTTTGTCCATATAACACGCATAATGTACTATTAGTCCCTGGTGAAGTGGAAGAAAAGACCTTATGGTCTTAACTTTCTCCAGGTTAAATAAATTATTATTATTATTATATTATTTGGAATCTTCGATGATTTATATGTAATAAAAATGCCTAAATACGTACATACACATGTGCTGAAAATTGTCAAAATACCGGTACGGAATAAAATATGGACTAATATATTTAAATGGTGCAAAATAATATGAGGGATACCTGTGTATTATCAACGTTTCATAATGTAAAATGAGTGCAATAAAAATTGTATTGCTTATACATGAAAGCCACAGAAAGGAATAGAATACATACCACACTACAATTCGAAGGAGGGTCACAAAACAACAGTTTAACCTTCTTCCTCTGACAAGAATAACTTTGAAACCATAAAATATAAAACATATTTAAAATAAAACGTTCAGTTATGTAAAGATATATGAGCTTTTATAAAATATGTAAAAAACGTACGAAATTTGGACGAATATGGAAAATTGTGTCTTAAACCATTCAAAATGTCACAATTCGTAAACAATATAAACAAATTTATCTCCTACTAATGTAAAAACAAATATGTATTTACATAGAAATTATGTACTTGCTTATTATAATAGTAATTACTATTACTATAATCTTTAGATCGATAAATCAAATAAAACAAGTTAGTAAATTAATTGCAAAGTACATTCCAACTATGTAGGTACTAATATCAAAGAGGAGAAACAACTCTGCAGTTTTTCAGGACGCGTTGTTGTGGCGTGTACAAGAAGAAATAGAGTCTAATTTCTAGTTTCATAAAAAATTGTAATACTATTTTAATCAGTAAATTCTACTCCATACTTGTTTGCAGATATTATGAGGAAAGCTAATAAGAAATGAGTTGTCACTTGGCAATTTTGTACAATTGAAGAGCAGATTTTACAATTTGTTTCTAATTTTAAAACGTTTAATTATATTGAAATGCTGCAAAGATATAAAATAACTTCTATTATGTCTGTACAAAATTAAGAATTGTATAGATAGGCTCACACGTAATGAGTAAGTAATTTTAAACTTTTTGTGAAACTGTTCTTCAACACTTATTTCACTTGCACTCGTTTTAGGTCATAAAAAGTTAAATAATTTAATAAAGAGCATAAGACGACAATGCTATTTTCTATGCTTGGAAAAGGTTACAGCTACAAATTAACAGTATATTTATTTGGTTCACCTGTTTTATAATACTCTATTCATTAGGTTTAATAATTAGCTATATGCTCATTAATCACTAAGTGAGAGGACGATCCATCAGAGATACCTAATGAATATTCTGAGTGAGTTGAATGTCACGGTTTGTAATGACTTCTTGTAGCATATGGCTAGTAAAAAAAAAACTTGATAATATCGAACGCTTGTAACAACTGGAAAGGCATCTCTGTTATGTAATTAACGTGAATGTAAGCTACAGTGAAAATATTAGTCCCATTTGATAACGATTCCTCGTTTGTACAAATAGTCCTATACAAATGTCAAGGCTGGGTCAATAGACCAACCAAAACATTCGTTCGTCTTAAAGGAGGGCATGTTTATTATTTTATGAGCTGTGCATGCCAAAATATTCCCCTTTACTTTCATTTTTTTCTGATGCAATGCTTCCACATACTGATCACATTTACTTGCTGTAACATAATTGAAAGCATCATTCCTAAGGAATTACTAATACGGCGATTAATTAGTTACGATTATGTAAGAGCAGGCGGTATTTACATTTTACGCTGCAGAAGAAAAACAAAGAATGTCACAAGACCAAAAGTTGATAAAAACAAAGTTTTTCTCTTAAGCTTTTGGTACTGGCATATGTTTTTTAAATATTATAAATGATGATGAACTTGTCTTTTAATTATTCTTGTGTCGATTCTTAAAATAGACACCCACTTTTTAACTCTTTAGAGCTGAACTTTCATTAATATACGCAATTATCAAGTGGTATCAACGGGTTTATAAATTTGAAATCAATTAAGGAAATTTTAATGGAATGACTAGTTTTCATAAACGGCAATCCTTAACGCGTGGATAAAAATCCTAACATTTTAACATAAAGCATTACTCTATTAATATTATATGTATACAATTTTATCGGTGACACATTTATACGGCAGTAGCAGTGAAACGGTTAAAGGTTACACACTTTCTAGAAATGATCTTTGTATTCACAACAAAATTTAATGAAAAATTATTGTCAAGTTTCCAAGTTGAGCTACCTTATGACGATTTACAATAATATATCAGATTTAAATTAAACAATAAAGCTATAGAGCCTATACATAGTATAATGTGCATTAAATTTCTGATGGAAGTCCTTCTATACATTTCAAGTTAGCACTAAAATGGATAGATTTTAGAAATTTCACCTAGCCTTTTAAATGTAAAAACTTTTTTATTTTTTATTTATTTATTTATTTACTTATAAGTCCTCTTTCTCGTAAACATAAAAAATTAATATTTTATATTCACATAATCAGAGGGATTAAGCCTATTTCGCGTAGAAATCAGGGATCCGCCTAAGACATTGCATTGCATGATAGAAGTCGTTTACAATAAAGGTATTAATAAATTTCATGTTACCTTTTGAGGGTGAATATTATAGCGTAAATATAATGAATTTTATCCACCTTATACCCTCAAAAAAAAAAAAAAAAAACTTATGTAACTATACCATCCAACTAATATTCTTGGGATTGCTTCGAAAAAAATTTTTCTATATTTTTGCATACGTTTTTTATTTTCTATCTTATTGTAGCTAAACTTCTAAAATGTATGCGTTAAACAATTTAAAACATATTACAGATAGCTAAAAAATTAAAATTAGAAGTTTTTTGACATTTTACATATTACATTAAATTGGATTCACAAGTAACATTTGTTTAAAAATGTACAACATTAATTTAAACTTATCAATAAAATAAAATTCAGCCTTATGTATTTGTCATGCATAATAAAACTTTGTTATTAAAAATCCATGTGAAATGGAACAGTCATAGAATAAAACAATTATAATTATAGCAGTCTTATGTTATGTATCGTAACTCCTGTATGTAGGTATTATTCAACCATAAGTACAATATTGATGTAACACCTGTACGTTGATTCTATTCAGCCAAAAGTGGAGTAATGTTCATTAATGCTTGCTTATGTATTATGCTTATGATCCAGCTAAAAATATAATATGCTGTGTATATTATTAAGTGTTCTTTCGCTGCAATCCCAATGTGGTTATATGTTACATGACGAGTAGCGATGATGCATTTCGGCAAACCAATTATGCCATCTTCAGATCCTTCAGTTTATGGATCGTGACTATACCGTTATGGTGTCTATTGTGTACACATGACGAGTAGCGATGATGCATTTCGGCAAACCACAATAGACACCATAACGGTATAGTCACGATCCATAAACTCAAGGATCTGAAGATGGCATAATTGGTTTGCCGAAATGCATCATCGCTACTCGTCATGTAACATATAACCACATTGGGATTGCAGCGAAAGAACACTTAATAATATACACAGCATATTATATTTTTAGCTGGATCATAAGCATAATACATAAGCAAGCATTAATGAACATTACTCCACTTTTGGCTGAATAGAATCAACGTACAGGTGTTACATCAATATTGTACTTATGGTTGAATAATACCTACATACAGGAGTTACGATACATAACATAAGACTGCTATAATTATAATTGTTTTATTCTATGACTGTTCCATTTCACATGGATTTTTAATAACAAAGTTTTATTATACATGACAAATACATAAGGCTGAATTTTATTTTATTGATAAGTTTAAATTAATGTTGTACATTTTTAAACAAATGTTACTTGTGAATCCAATTTAATGTAATATGTAAAATGTCAAAAAACTTCTAATTTTAATATTTTAGCTATCTGTAATATGTTTTAAATTGTTTAACGCATACATTTTAGAAGTTTAGCTACAATAAGATAGAAAATAAAAAACGTATGCAAAAATATAGAAAATTTTTTTCGAAGCAATCCCAAGAACATTAGTTGGATGGTATAGTTACATAAGTTTTTTTTTTTGAGGGTATAAGGTGGATAAAATTCATTATATTTACAATAAAGGTAATTGTGATGTGCCTGCTTAGAGATATAGCCTACATTTAATTACAATTATTTTCAGTAACGATGTGACAAGTAAAAGGGAGAAAAACACTATCTTAAAAAAGTATTTACACGTTATTACATATTAGGACTTCGACGAAACTGACCCTAATCTGGTAAATTGGAAAATTAAATTGAAATAATTATTTTTAACACTATGAACCTTTTAAAAAGGGATATCTGTTTGTGAAGAAGTAGATGTCCATACATGTGATACACACTCACTATGAAGAGCACATGTTATAGTATCCTTGACATTAGTGATGTGTCGGTACCTGCAGCTGTTCTCCTTGCTCTTGTACTGAAGTGATGAGCAGAGACGATGTCCGTGTCTCGACCAACTCGATCATCGCTACAACTCCGACTCAAGTTCATGTGTCTCCTTACGTTACACACCCCTTGCCAGTTGGCCTTGGAGTTCATCGTTATGGACATGTTTCTTCTTTTATTCTTCTTTACAGTTACTGTTTCATTCAACTGCATTTGTGTTCACGGTCCACTGACTAGAGTCATGGCCAAGTTTCCACCGAGGCCTGCGTTCAATTCCGTTGGAGCAGAAGGAATTTTTCACAAGTGTCCACATTAACTTGCAGAGCAATTAGTCAGTATTCAATCAATAAAGGGTTAATTTAAAGGAACAAAAATATATAGCAGAAAATAATGCCAATCTGGTAGACCGACCCATTTCGAGCTACAGTTACTGAATGCAAATGTTGATTTTTTGTTAAAGTAATATTTATTTATTTATTTCAAGGTCTTAAGAACATAACATGCACATTAAAATGCACTCTTATATTAAAATAAGAGAGAAAATAATCCCAATGATTATAGCTGCCCTGGCCAAGGCTTGCTAGAAGATACAGCCTAACCAAGTTAATCTATAAAATACAATATTGCATCATATAAATTTAATTATCTTACAGTTTTGAAAATAAGAATGCATAATTATATGCATGGCAATTGTAATAGCAGAGAAAAATCAAAGCAATTTACAATTAAACAGATTATGGGGAAAAATTGCCTCTTGTGAAGAGACAGCTATAATCATCATTTAAATTTTAATTAAAATTAATCTGCAATACAAATTACTATTGATAAGGAATTACGGAAAATTTGTAACCAAATGTCCATTAGAACATCTGTCTGGAATCCAAAACGCCTGATCATACTACTGAAAATTGCATAATGGTATCTCAAGCACCAAAGAGCAGCCGCATGACTTCCCATGAGAAACAGTTCTTCTCATACAAAAAATACAATAGTTATGGAGGAACATGTAAAATGAAAAAAAGGTTTAAATAAGAAAGTTACAAGAAGCGTATTTCAATTATCTATTATATAAAGTCGAATGTGTGTTTGTGGGTATGTTTGTTCCTTATACAAATCTACATTTCTTTACCAATTTACACGAAATTTTGCACATATACCCAGTTAAGCCCGGAAAGTATAGCGGTCAACATTAAAATTCAAACAAAATACTCCTTCCCTTGAAAATTATATAATTTCTGAGAATTTTATACTGAAAAAAATGAATTGCTGTTTAGTTCACATGACAACAGTGAATTGTTTACTGTGATGACATAGGGCCTTGGCGACTATTTAATGCTGGACTTTAACGAATTATGATTCCATTGATGTAATATATTGGCGAAAATAATCACTGAAAATGAAATCCACGAAAATAAAGCACAGTGTGATGCAGTCACATAACTTCCTCTACCCTCGACATAAGAAATATTTTCTCACTTCACATTTTGATGTAGAATAAGAGGTCGTATTGCAGGAGCAACTTAAGTGTGTGAGTATGCTATATCAGAAGTCGGTAAATAGTCAGTTATCCATAGCTGTAGGCTTTGTATTAGTTGAGATTTATCATAGGCCCTAAGCATGGGATGGAACATTTTGAGTCCTATACTCGCAGTATATTATGTCCCGGGTTTTAGGGGAGGAAAGTATGAAAGTGATACTGCATTTCTATTTTATTTCAGGACCGAAACGGTTTAACTGAGACTGAGAAATAAAATTTTCCGTCAAGTCAATACAATCTTATGTAATTTATGTTTCTTCTTATTTCAACCCCTCCCAGGCATGATGAGTAGAAGCAAAGGAATGCAGCATTCGACATCCTCTATGAACCATAAAAAGCTATATCTAGCGTTTTCTGAGTGCCATATGTTGTTCTTCCTCATTTCGAATTCTACATACATTATTATATGAGGACCTAGAGTTTCAACATCGGAAGTCCTCCATAAGTTAATTTCAAATTACAAAATACAAAGCCCGGGCGACGCCGGGCCTTTTCAGCTAGTCTAATATATAAAGTCGAATGTGTGTTTGTGGGTATGTATGTATGTTTGTTCCTTATACAAATCCACATTTCTTCACCAATTTGTACGAAATTTTGCACACATACCCAGTTAAGCCCGGGAAGTTACGCGGTCAACATTAAAATTGAAATAAATCAGTCCTTCCCTTGAAAATTATATAATTTCTGAGAATTTTATACTGAAAAAAAAAGAAATGCTGTTTAGTTCACATGGCAACAGAGAATTGTTTACTATGATTACATAGGGCCTTGGCAAGTATATAGCCTAATGTGGACTTCAACGAATTATGATTCCATCGATGTAATACGAGTATATTGGCGAAAATAATTACTGAAAATGAAATCCACGAAAATAAAGCACAGTGTGATGTAGTCACGTAACTTTCTCTACCCTCGACATAAGAAATATTTACTCACTTCACATTTTGATGTAGAATAAGAGGGACAACTTAAGTGTGTGAGTATGCTATATCAAAAGTCTGTAAATAATCCTTTCCGCTGATAAGTTATCCATACCTGTAGGCTTTGTATTAGTTGAGAAATAGGGATGTTTATCATAGGCCCTAAGCATGGGATGGAACATTTTGACTCGCAGTATATTATGTCTCGGGTTCTAGGGGAGGAAAGTATGAAAGTGATACTGCATTTCTCTTTTATTTCAGCTCCGAAACGATTGTATAGTAACATGAGAATGAGAAATATTATTTTCCGTCAAGTCAGAACAATCTTATGTAATTTGTGTTTCTTCTTATTTCAACCCCTCCCAAGCATGATGTGTAGAAGCAACTGAATGCAGCATTCCACATCCTCTATGACCCATAAAAAGCTATATCCAGCGTTTTCTGATGGAATAGTTTGAGTGTGATAAATCTTTTTCTTCATTTCAAGTTCTATATACATAAAGTCCTTCATAAGTTAATTTCAAATTAAAAAATACAAAGCCCGGGCGACGCCGGGCCTTTTCAGCTAGTAATTTATAAAATTTACACCTTCAGTCAATGCGTATAATTATGCTGCATTTTTCAGATTATCTATTTTTTAATATTGAAGTTTTGTTAGCCGTTTGTTATTCAAATTACTAAATAGATCTATATTGCCCATTTCTTGCAATTTATTGTATTGACGAAGTGCAATATATACCCGTTCGTCGATTAGTAGATTAGTAGGCGCCAAGTTGGGAGACCATTTATAACCGTTCGTAGCTCTCCTTAATATTTGCCACTAAGTTGGGAGCCGTTTATCACCGTTCGTCGGGGTGGAGTTGATTTCGCTTCACGTTGGGTCACTATTTATGACCGTGCGTCGATTTGGGAAGCTATTTATAACTGTAGGTGGGGTTTTGGATGTTTAATAGTTCTCGAGTTCGGATTAAAATAAGGGGTGCCGGGCGTAGTACTCAGGGGTAGTTGTAAGCTAGAGAACTCTTATCTAGGGAAGTAGCTAGAGAAGATCAAGATAACAGTCAAGGGGCGGTGTCAGGAATAATGGTAACTAAAAGTTGAGGTGTTCTTTTAAAATTAATATATATTTTCCAAAGTTTAGTATTTTCTGCAATGCTGAATTAATCGATTTAGTTCTATTAGATGATGTAAGTTCTGATATTTAGTAGTATTTAGTACGTCGTTGAAGTTCGTAAGTAACACTTTGTAACTTGCTAAATTGTAATAATAATTACTTCACTTGTACGCGCTGTTGAAAACTTCTATTTACTTTCACATTTACTCTCTCGTAGTTTCTATTTGTATCGCGCGGATAATAATGTTCAATCTTACGTTCACAATTAATGTTTCGTAATAATAAAATCAATGTCTTTATCAAATAATATAAATTACGCGCTTCGACGCTGCTAATAAATTCTATTTATATCGCGCGGATAATAATGTTTAAATATCAATATATTGCGAAGTTACTTTAGTTTAATAATATTTAACGTAGTCGTTTGTCTGAAGTGTGTCTTGAAGGTCTTTAGTCTAAGCTGTCGTATGATCAAAAGATGACGAGATGTCCGTGCTTTCTGCTAATATCATTGTAAGGGGTAGTGGGGGTAAGTAGTTCCAATTGGTTGTGTCCGTGTTTAAGTTTTCTCTGATTGGTGTAAGACATTTTGTTCTGCTATCCAATTTAAAATATATTCCGTTTTTCGTCGTTAGAACAGGCAAGTTGCATAGGTCATTAATTACTTGAGCTGTCAAAATCTTCTCGGCTCCAGCCAGGCGGCTCGAGCGGAAGTGGGCGGTACTGGGTTTATGTTTTTATCAATAACTGTGATAACTGAAAGTTATCATAGTTCTGGTTATTTAATCCTGATGGGCTATTTTATGGGGCTTCCAACGGTATTAATTTGTAGTGGGTGTGATAAAAATGAAAAGAGTTATTAATGTTTTTATATTAAAATGATGGAAAGAGTTAATAAAAAGTTATGTGTAATATATCAAACTGTGGGGGTTGTTATTGGCTATTGATGGGTGTAATTGGTTTCCTTGTCACTTTTTCCTTAATGGAGCAATTAACGTTTGAAGTTAGGTGTTATGTGTGGAAGTCTAAACAGTAGGGTGCGTATTGTCAGTTGTACAGGGGCTATATATGAGCTTGTCGTCTGAGTTGAGTACAAAGTACGGTTACAAGATGTCCGCATAATGATTAAAAAACTCACGCGAGAAATTGATATGCATCGTCAATAAACGCGGGATTTTATGATCATTATAATACCCAATCTGGAATTTGAAGAGTGGCGGTGTTTTGTTTTGAATAAAATCTGGAAATTTAATTTTTCGATTCCCTAAAATAATTCTCCGTCGTCACTTCGAATCATTTCGTGGGTTTTCTCTATTGTGTTTTACTTTGATATTAGCTTTTCGATCAATTGTCTTTGTTTTCAATATCTGTTCTTGAAAAATTTAGATCCTTACATCATCTATACTTTTGATTAATTCTGCCGTAATTATACATACACAAATAAATTCATAATCAATAAAATACACTTTTAACATTATTTTACCTTGAATTGGTCACTTTTCTTCTTGGTCGTAGTACACATTTTGCTGAGTTCATAGTCCATTTGATTAACTACTAAAACAAAATCATAATTATACCTTATACACAAATAAAATTATAAAATACACTCGAATTTCTTGATATCAATATTAATTCCAATAGCTTCTTGCATAACGCTGATTTTTTATGCTAATCCATATATTGTTGATGTCAAACGTTGGAGTACGCTAATCTTCCTCATTGGTCTACTTAATACACTGATATTATATTCAGATTACACATGTTTTCTTCCTACTCTTTTTTATCTATTTACCTCATAAATAATCATTTCTTAATGTTCCTTTTTTATTCTTTCAATATCCTTTTACCTTGTTTTCAGTATTCTAACCTCATAAATCATCTTTTATGTCTTACCTTCAAAATTTCTTTATTAATCTCAATATTCATTACCATTCTTTTCTTTCATATTACTTTTAATACTTGATATCATATTTCCTCATTTGTTCTCATATTTCTTATTTCATAACTATCATTATTTCATGTTTTCCTCGTAGACATATATTATACCATCTTAATTATTCACTCATTTTGTTTATCATACATTTATTTCTTACCTTTTGTTATATTCCTCATTGTTTTACCTTCAAAATTCTTATTTATTGACACACATGTTTCTCAATAATCATTTCACTTTCAAATTCTTACTTAATTCTGATCATTCTTTCACTTCACCTTTGCTATACAATTCTACTTAATTAGTGTAGGGAGAGGGTTATTTCCTGTCCATATTGTTTATGTAAAATAATTTTTCTTTTTGAAAAATTAACAAAATTTAGTTATTCTTACTCTGTGTACTACTCCAATAAAATTCAAATATGTCGAAATTTCAATATTTACTTATTTATTACTTCAAATAATAGTGTGATTATCTTTGTCAAATGAATGTTTTAACTCTTCAGTTGAATAAATAAAGGGAGTGGCCTATCTTAAAATTACATATATACAGAGGTTCACTAAAAATGGCAATAAACTTATTTGTTGCACTTATATCTGTAGTGGAATGGCTGTTGTGATGTCTCACCCTATTTTATAGAGTAAGAATCATCTCATCATAGTCTTTTCAACAACCACGGGGAGGCTAATTATACTCTACCTTTTAAGTATCACATTCGTTATATATAACGTCAGGTAAAACATTGATTTGAGAAGTATGAATCACTCTAATTATTTTACAATGTCAGTCTGATAAAACGTTTTTCTGAGTCCTAGTCGATAATCCTTTTTACTTCTCCTTCTGCTTTAAACTTTCTTATTCATTTCTGTTTGGGTGTCATGACATAATATAGTTCTAACAGGTGATTGTTGTAGGTTACAAGAATTTCTTCTCAACAGTTTGTATTGGGGTCGTTGCCTGGTATTATACATGTCAAGTTCATTTCTCCTACCAGTTTGTAACACAGCAGGGGTGTTTTCGGACAATAGTCTGTCCTTCACTGAGTTTCAACTTGTTAGGGGGAGTCTTAGGTTGCGAGGTGTTTTGTTCTCTCTGAATGAACTTTCTAAATTCTTAAAATATCTGTCACGTTGTACTGGGTTCCCGGAAGCATGTTAGTTAAAATGAAAATTAGCTGGAAAAATGGTATTTTATGAAATATCGGTCTGCTTAAAAGGGTTGACATCATACACATATATACATACTATTTACAAGGTTGTGGTTATGTCGACGCTATTAAAAATTTTGTTTACTAATGTTTCTTATTACACAAATGTTCTGAAAAATTTCAATTGTTATAAATATTACTATTATTGTTACATATCTCATTAATATTTTGAATAAAATAATTTCCATTTCTTTATTATCTAAAAGGAGAAATAACACTACTAACAATTGGATTGTTGTCAACAATGGGCTGGCCTTCCACATTGTTGGCACTGGCATTGTTATTCTCTATTAATTATTGTTGTTTTTATAATAAGGTAATGCTGGTTCATTTTGATATTTACATTTCCTGGAATAATTTTAACATTCTATGCAGTCTTAGGAAGTTTCATTTGGTTTGAGTTATTTGGCGAAGGAAAAATAAAAAAAATTATGATCTATCAATCTGGTCGTGGGGGTTAGGGGTCCTTATTTCATTTTGGGATGTGTCATTATTTTCTTGTCTGTCTCCCATGTTACTCGGGGAATTGTTGTTAGGTCTATTTCTCGGACTTTCATATGAATTGTTCCTTTCATATTGATTATTGTAGTTACGGCGGGAGTACCTGAAATTATTCCAGCCTCTATAGTAGGGGCGAAAGAAACCTTGGTTATACTGGTTCCGGTTAAACCAGTTAGGTCTATTTCCTGCATAGCCACATCTGTTCTGACCACGGTAACTGTTCCCTTGTCTATTATTGTAATTGCCATACGGCCTGAAACGGAAACCACGGGTTTGCCAATTATTGCGGGCGTTTCGCACGTACTCTGTTTGGTGCCAATAAGGTCTGTTGTCACTAGAATCATTGTGTTGCTGGTCCTCATTAGAATTTCCTGTCCGCAACCCAATCTGGAAATTTTCCTGATTGTCAGAAGTTTGTACCAGATTAATGTTTTTCCGGTGAGTTTGGTTAGCTGACACAATGGGATGTGATGGTTTAGTGGAAGTGTAAGTTAGGTCCTGCATTGACTTTAGTAACTTTAACATCTCAGTGGTGGATTGGGGAGATGCAACAACAAGGCAATTTCTTATTACTGGCGGAAAGTGAGACGGGAGTGCCTTTAGAAAATCTTGCTCCAAAATTTCTGGTTTAAGCAGTTGGCGGCTTTCACACAAGGATATGAAATATTCCAAGTAGCTTTGGCCGTGACTACGGTCGTACTTACCTTGAAATATTCTCGAACGAAGACGACATTGTTCACTGTCGCTCCAATATTCAGATAAAAACATTTCCTCAAACTGACCTATGGACAGGAGGTTGTTGGGATCGATGACTTGTAACCACCATCCTGCGTTAGATTTCAAAGATTGATTCACAAAGATCATTTTCAGATGCTCTGGGACTCCTCGTAAAGCAAAATAAGTTTTTAGGTCCTTTAAGTATCTGACAGGGTTTGTTTTCAATGTATCTTCAAAATACGGTAATGGAAAATCCGAATTGTGCAATGAAAAACTATTATTTACAACATTTTGGGGTGTTTGATTAGTGCTGGCAGCTCGTTGATCCAATCCATTGTTGGTTCTGGGTAATGGTGCAGGTGGTTCTGGTATTTCAGGGGCTTGAGGTACTGGATCAGGGGGGTTGGAAGAAGTAGAGGCAGAAGTTGAGGGGGTATTACAAACATGAGGGATCAAAGCATTTTCCCTGGTTTGTTCGATTAGGCTTTCCTGGTCTCTAACCCTTTGCCTAAGTCGGTCTAATTCTGATTGAAGGGATACCAATTTAGTAGAATTGCTAGAGGTTACCCTTTCTACTGAGGAAATATGATTTGTCAACACTTGTTCTGAAGTAGCTATTTGAGCTGTGACTCTAATGTCTAAATTTTGTAATTCAGACGTAACCTGAGTGCGGTGTTCAGTGATTAATGTAGTTAGTGTAGAGTTCATTGTTGTGATTTGCTGATTTTGATTTTCAAGTGTTGAATTTATAGTCGTGTTCATGTTAGCAATCTGACTTTCAAGGGTGGAGTTCTGTGTAGCCAATTCGTTTCTCAATTGTTGGCTTTGTGTTTCTAGTGTGGAGTTCAGTGTTGTAGCAATTTCGTTTTTCAATTGTTGGCTTTGTGTTTCTAGTGTAGAATTCATTGTTGTGATTTGTTTATTTTGATTTTCAAGTGTTGAATTTAACTCATTCTTAAGAGTGGTGTTTTGTGTGGCAAGTTCGTTCACTTGTGTAGAAATTCCTACCATCATTGTCTGTATTTGTGACAAAAAATCTAAACTGAAAGAAGGAATGTTAGGGTCTAAGTTTATTGTGTTCTGAGTAGAGGTCGATGGGGTGGGTGCACTCACAGCTGGGATATTAACAGGGGGTTGTGTAACAGGCAAGCTAGCAAGGTCACTTTCTGTTTCATGTTGAGTAATTTCTAGGTTGTCAGAAATAGGAACAGATGCACTTTCATTATTTTCAGAAGTAGGATTCTGTTCTGAACATAATATCTGAGTATCAGAATTTGGCTCCATGACTTGGAATACTTTATTATTCCTTAATTTCATAAACTAATACAATACAATTGAATTTACTAAAATAAAAATTAATTAAAATGCAAAAAAAAAATTTGAACTTTAAATTGAGAAAAATTTACTTGGAATTTAAATAAAAATAGGAGCAAAATTCAGTTTTCAACACTTAAGTTGGATTAACGATACCCTTTTGTAGTCCAGATGTCCAGCGGCAGGCCAAAGGTGATGTCCAGGTATCCAGGTGATGAGGGAAAATGTTGTAGATGAAGATCCAGGGGGGGGGTATTGATGAAATGATGAATAATCCAATGGTGTGCTGACTCTAGTAAAATTTCTCACAGAATTTAAAACTTGGTGGTGTGTGATTTAGTGTAGTGTTCCTGAATTTTATTGTTGAAAAATTAAATTTTATTGACTGGTCCCTCGATCTTCAAATTCAAGCAATCCGTTTATCACCGTTCGTCGGGGTGGAGTTGATTTCGCTTCACGTTGGGTCACTATTTATGACCGTGCGTCGATTTGGGAAGCTATTTATAACTGTAGGTGGGGTTTTGGATGTTTAATAGTTCTCGAGTTCGGATTAAAATAAGGGGTGCCGGGCGTAGTACTCAGGGGTAGTTGTAAGCTAGAGAACTCTTATCTATACTGCGTCTGAGTTATCTTGTCCCTCGAAAAAGTGAGAGAGAAAAATATATTTTGAAAAGAGAAAAAGCTAGTACTTAACCTCCTATGGCGAAGGTGGAAGGGGCGAGATGCCATCCAGACTCACGGTGGCGGATTGTTGAGTGCTGAGGAGAGAAGCATCTCCACACTCCGAGTCGTCACTCACATTCATCTGAGTCCGAATCTTCTAAATTAATCACAAAACTGTCCAACATTTCGTCCATGAGGTCGTCTCTTTTCCAATAAAATTCTTTTATACCACGAACATGCTCACAAGCCCTTCTCCAGTGTTCAGCAGTCACCTTTTCTACTGCAGCTTTAAACAAAGTTTCTGTATTGTTAATTTTGAATTCTGTGTTATGTTTTGCAACGTCATTTTTTATTTGCCCCATATCAACTCCATGGGGTTTAGATCGCAGTGATATGGTGGCAGCCGTAAAATTGCGTGCCCATGTTGTGCAGCAATTGTATCAATTTCGTAGGTTCTGAATTTGTCTTTAACGCCTAATTTCATACAGAACGGGCTTGGTAGAACGAGGATCATAATCACATTCTACTCAATGGTATGGAGCATTGTCCATTAAGATAATTGAATTTTGAGGTATGTTATGAAGGAGCTATTTTTAAAATCGTTTCCTTCCATTTCTTCATGGTAATTTTTTGTCTTCGATTTAAATAACAACCCACTTGGGACAAATCCGCACTCCGATCCATCATACAGGACTATAAATCTTTGGCCTTTACCTAAAGGAACACAGCGGTGACTCAAACTCTCCATCGGAATCTTCTCACATTCATATTTTCCCTCTTTCATGGTTAACATTGATCCATGTATCGTCGAAAAATAGATAACTGGGCCCAGTGAATTACGCAAATCTCTCATTTTTCTCAATTAATTGAATCGTTTTACAACAATGTCGCTCCTTTCCATCATCATTTTCCTTCCTTTGTTGTTTTTCACGTATCGAATTTTTTTTTTTTTTTTTTTTTTTTTTAAATATTTCGTGGAGAGCCCACTTGCTGCCGTCAAATAATCCCGCCTTGTTTAATGCCTTCTTGATATCATCTAGGCTAGGCAAAAATCGTGACTCATATAACTGATAAATTGTACGGCGAATAGCAGATTTGGTGAAAGAATCTATAATTGTTTTCATTGGTGTCCTATTGGGCCTCTTTTTTCTAGGCGTTCCCAATCTAGTACCAGCCTATTTTGCCGTTTTATGTTCATTTAAAATACGGGAAGCCGTTCTCTTAGAAACTCTAGTCGCACAAGCAGTTCCTTCTAACACTTTTGCTACTGATAATGTTTCTTTTCCATTCTTCAACGCATCAAACTCTCCTTCAAAGAACTTGTGAACATTGCACGGTATTTCCCTAGCATCCGACTGTAATGGTTTTCCTTGTTTGCCAACACCAGCAAGTATTATTATAATTAACAGCATAAATAACGCGACTACACTATAGAAAATATACCGTATATATTTTCGTTTTTACCGGTATACAAATAAGAATTTAGTACAGTCGAATCTGGTTAATTCGACGTTGGATAACTCGAAATATTGTATAATTCGAATAAATACTCATTCCCCTTGAAATTCCTATATAAATGTATGTTAAAAAATTGCAATTAATTCGAATTTTTTAAGCTTAATTTGGGTAAATCGAAGCCAGAATTTGCCTCATGTTAATGTTGTAACGATTCCAAGAGTTCATTGCTTCCAGGAATTCCACAAGAATTCTCTATTTCGCTGAAGAACCCTAGTCTGTAGCAGCCAGCAGGTACCGTACCAAAATGTATTTTTAACCACCGTTATCTTCCTTCTTGCTGAATAGATGTTCAATGGAATGCGAAGTTCACCCCCTCCGCTACAGTCTTGGAGGGATTCAACACTTCTGTGAAAATTCTAGTGTTCATTCTATCCTCTAAGTGTGACTGTGTTTGAAAATGTCAAAGCGTAGAGCATACACCAGTTCCTTTATTAAATTTAGGGCTACAGTTTTAGTGTGGATAAAAATGGTTTCATTTAACATCCTAACAACAGGTAAGATTCACTATAAGTTACAATAATTATTATTTATTGCAATGAGTTTATTTTTTAACATTTTTACGGCATTTTCGTTTAAAAAAACAAAGTTTTGGTTAATTCGAAATTTGGATAATTCGATTTTTTTCTAATTCCCCTTGGGATTCGACAGGGGTGCCCACAGGGGGGGGGGGTTAAGACGCAGACTGCGTCATTGAAATTTCTGGGGTGGGGGCAAAATATTATCGTTTTATGAATTTTCTGGGGGGGGGGGTTGAAAATTGTTGAAAAATTAGAGTTTTATATGCTAAAATAAAAACGGTCAAGTATTATGACTTTAAAAGGTCTCTTCTAATTCTTTAGAAGTGAATAGTAAATAAATTTGTGCCCATACCCGGGGGTGTGGGGGGGGCGCAAGTAAAAAATGTATATTAATAATTATTATAGTCAGGTGTTTTTATTTTAAGACAATTATTTGAAAGTCAGTAGAGACATAAAAAGTTTGCTGAAGTTTTACCAAATCGACAACATGGAAGCAGAATGCACAATGGATTAGGAAAGGGGGGTTCAGGGGGTTTTGACCCCCTAAAGTCAATACCTAAAATTCTATATTTGTATTTTAAAAAAATATTTACAGTAATTAAACAAGATTTGTTGGTGTGTCAAATATGATATAGCAGTTGTTTTCTTCTCATAACATAATGTGTAGGCCTATTATGTCCACTGTTCCATGTGTTATTCAACTTTTCTTATAAATAGTAATAAGTATTATAACTTAGGTAACAAGAAATTGTCTTAGAGTATAGTAAACAAATTTGCTAACTAGTTTTTCAGTGCTAAAATAGCATAAAATGTGATTTTCATTAGTTCAATACTTAAAAATTTTCCGGGGGTGGACACTCGACTTAGGTAACAATTTCTTGTTTACATTGGCATGTCTTAGAGTAAGGTAAACAAATTTCCTAGCTAGTTTTTGAGTGCTAATGTAGCATAAAATGCGATTTTCATTAGTTCAATATTTAAAAATTTTCCGGGGGTGGGCCCCCCGCTTAGGTAATGATTTCTTATTTACATTGGCATGTCTTAGAGTATACTAAACAAATTTCCTAACTAGTTTCTCAGTGCTAAAATAGAGTAAAATATGATTTTCATTAGTTCAATATTCAAAAATTTCCCGGGGGTGGACACCCGACTTAGGTAAGAATTTCTTGTTTACATTGGCATGTCTTCGAGTAAGGTAAACAAATTTCCTAGCTAGTTTTTTAGTGCTAATGTAGCATAAAATGTGATTTTCATAAGTTCAATATTTAAAAATTTTCCGGGGGTGGACCCCCCGCTTAGGTAACAATTTCTTGTTTACATTGGCATGTCTTAGAGTAAGGTAAACAAATTTCCTAACTAGTTTTTCTGTGCTAAAATAGTGTAAAATGTGATTTTCATTAGTTCAATTTTTAAAAATTTTCTGGGGATAGATCCCCGGCACTTTCGACCCTCCCCGCAATTATTTTATGGCTACGTCATTGTTGCATTTATTATATTATTAATATAATGTTACAAAGTAGCCCAAGAAGTTAAAGCGACAAAAAATAAAATAATAAAAAAAAAATGCCCCCCTCTAGAAAATATAATATGGGCGCCCTTGTCGACAGCCAATCAGGTTGGGGGGTGAGCAATGAAGTTTGGGGGGGGGGTGAGCAATGAAGTTTGGGGGGGGGGTAAGTCATGAAATTTGGGGGGGGGGACCCGTGGGTTCGAATTACTAGAGTCCACTGTATAAATAAAATATAAACTTGAAAAAAGACACTTCACTACTGCATAGATCCGTCACTGCACACTAGCTTCAACAAACTGATGTAAATCTCTGAACTAACACCCTCAAAATCTTAGCAACACAATAGCTGCGGAAGCAGCATAATAGCCTTGAAATTGGCAATGCCCTTTACAGAAGCAGGTAGTATTGGGTAGGTTTATGACTCGTGAGACAAGCTAATTCTCACAGACTATAGGGAAGTAGCTAGAGAAGATCAAGATAACAGTCAAGGGGCGGTGTCAGGAATAATGGTAACTAAAAGTTGAGGTGTTCTTTTAAAATTAACATATATTTTCCAAAGTTTAGTATTTTCTGCAATGCTGAATTAATCGATTTAGTTCTATTAGATGATGTAAGTTCTGATATTTAGTAGTATTTAGTACGTCGTTGAAGTTCGTAAGTAACACTTTGTAACTTGCTAAATTGTAATAATAATTACTTCACTTGTACGCGCTGTTGAAAACTTCTATTTACTTTCACATTTACTCTCTCGTAGTTTCTATTTGTATCGCGCGGATAATAATGTTCAATCTTACGTTCACAATTAATGTTTCGTAATAATAAAATCAATGTCTTTATCAAATAATATAAATTACGCGCTTCGACGCTGCTAATAAATTCTATTTATATCGCGCGGATAATAATGTTTAAATATCAATATATTGCGAAGTTACTTTAGTTTAATAATATTTAACGTAGTCGTTTGTCTGAAGTGTGTCTTGAAGGTCTTTAGTCTAAGCTGTCGTATGATCAAAAGATGACGAGATGTCCGTGCTTTCTGCTAATATCATTGTAAGGGGTAGTGGGGGTAAGTAGTTCCAATTGGTTGTGTCCGTGTTTAAGTTTTCTCTGATTGGTGTAAGACATTTTGTTCTGCTATCCAATTTAAAATATATTCCGTTTTTCGTCGTTAGAACAGGCAAGTTGCATAGGTCATTAATTACTTGAGCTGTCAAAATCTTCTCGGCTCCAGCCAGGCGGCTCGAGCGGAAGTGGGCGGTACTGGGTTTATGTTTTTATCAATAACTGTGATAACTGAAAGTTATCATAGTTCTGGTTATTTAATCCTGATGGGCTATTTTATGGGGCTTCCAACGGTATTAATTTGTAGTGGGTGTGTTAAAAATGAAAAGAGTTATTAATGTTTTTATATTAAAATGATGGAAAGAGTTAATAAAAAGTTATGTGTAATATATCAAACTGTGGGGGTTGTTATTGGCTATTGATGGGTGTAATTGGTTTCCTTGTCACTTTTTCCTTAATGGAGCAATTAACGTTTGAAGTTAGGTGTTATGTGTGGAAGTCTAAACAGTAGGGTGCGTATTGTCAGTTGTACAGGGGCTATATATGAGCTTGTCGTCTGAGTTGAGTACCAAGTACGGTTACAAATATAAAGGTAATTTTATCGGAATCATTGCTTTTTAGGTGAAAACATTATTTAATTTATAAGATCTATAACGTTTAGCATAAAAGAATATTTGAGAATGTTAGTGGCATCTATTTTATTATTAATTATTTTGTTATATGCATATCAATGAAGTTAAAAGTAAAGGATCTTTAATTTTTTCTTCTTATTGGCATTAATAATTTTATTTTATTGCACTACTACTATTATTAAACTCATTACTGAGGTGATACAAATAAGTTACCGTATACCCTGGCGGCCCGTGTTCGATTCCCGGCCGGGTCGGCGATTTTTCAGCAGTAAACAATTTCTTTCCTGGGTTCAGGACTGGGTGTTGTGTGGTATCCTTTCATTCCCATTCCGCGAGAGGCAATGGCAAATCTCCGCGGTATCACCTTTGCCTGATCACCTCGGACGAGTCGTGGTCATCACCCCACGGCTTCGTCCCGGGTCTGGACCTGCCTTCGGGCAGAGCACTCATCATCATCATCATCATCATCATCATCATCATCATCATCATCATGTAATTTTATATGGTCCGTATTTTTACATTTGTATTATTAAGGTAAAACTAGTAAGTAAGATAAAACATAACTTCCATTTATGGTGAAGAATGAAGGTGGTATTTAGCATAGTCCTTGGGGATTTGGAATAGTGATGAGCGAGACCAGTCTTGGTCTTGCAGTCTTGATCTTGGTCTTGCAGAAAATGTAAGACCAAGACCAAGACCGCATCAGCGTTAGCAAGACCAAGACCAAGACCAACCATGCAAGACCGAGACCAAGACCAAGACCAACCCTGCAAGACTCTAGCAAGAACAAGACCTAACTGCAAGACTCTTGCAAAAGTTTTATAAAGCCCCGTTGTGTATGCAGAGAGCCAGCGACCGCTACTCAAAGGCGCCGCAGAGTCGCTAGCCGGGGTAGTCCCAAGGCTGGTAGGCTTATATTGTAGAGGTTGCCTCATCGTGCGGTAACCAATGAGAGCAGACACGGTGCGTGGCGCTGTCCGTATCCAAAAACGAGCGCACCATTCAAATAATACATGTGAAATCCGTATACTACCTCTCTTACCACTACGTTAAAACAAATTACTGCAACACCGCCAATGAAAACTGCAATGAAAACTTACAATTAATCTGACGGATTTCCCTGAATGACATTCCATACAGCTAGTTCCTTCAATTGGTGGGAGTTAAATTCACGATAAACACTCCATATTCATTTTTAAAATGTTTAATTGCAATAGTTCTCTAGTATTATGGTACGAAAGACAAACAGATGTAACAAAGGCCCTAAGTCACATATGAAATTTCATTTTGCGTACAATATAAATACTGACCACATAATTTATCAATAAAACTTAAAAATTCTGCCATACAGTTATTTAATAACTAGTTTCTCTAACCACTCACTGGGTTAAAAGAAAGCTATGACTGAGGATTTATAATAATTCTTTATTACAACCAAATGGTCATACTATGATGAATGGAGCAACGATGGAATGATATATGGCAGGGGAAACCGGAGCACCCCGAGAAATCCTGCCCCGACCCCACTTTGTCCTCCACAAATTCCACATGGATCCATCGAGATACGATCCCGGGTCCCAGCGGTGGAGGGCGAGCGGTCTAACCACTCAGCCAGGGGGCGGCCTATGACTTTAAACAGTAACTTAAAACGCCTATTATGCTCAGCAGCCTATTTCATTAACGATGATATCCTTTTTTACACTTATCATTAATATGCATAGCCTACTCTCACATATAGAATCTTTCTGTCTACTTGACAAAATATAACATAGCTATTCAGCTCATTCCATTCTCCTTGCAGAACATTTCAAAATAAAGTGAAGTCTGAAAAAATCAAGTTATACTCAAGGTATTCTTCACAATTATTCAATAAAACACAATTAAACCGTAGATTAATTAAAACAGGAACTTATTTGATGAGTATTTGATAGTTATTACTTTACAGTTACGTATCTGATTGTACTGTAGCTATACAGGCCTACATTTTGCTGAAGATAGGTAGGACATCCACTGAAATCATTTTTATACTACGACAATTTTGTTATTGACACATCACGGTGGCGGTGTTTAAGTTCTTGCTGCTGATTCATATTAACGATGCATATCGAATGGGAAAAGATACTAAAAGTAGAAAATGCCTGGTCTAGAAATATTTGCTTGCTTGAAGAATAGTTATGATTATTTATGACCCAATTAGTTGATGGCCCGAAACTTGAAAGCAAGTAGAAAGTAATTTATGGGGGGTAGCGGAAATCTTTAAAGTGCAGAAATGATCTGTTCACAATGTGTTATAAATTAGAACTAGGGTATATGGAAAGAGAAATATTATTTATTGCAGCCTATGGGTTTGGGTTTCGAATGGACATTGTGTGAATTTCTATAGATTGCAAAATTTCTAAAGCATCTGCTTCAATGCCGTTATTTTTGTTACTATATTATACAGTTTTAAACAGGTCAGATAGAACCTCTCTCCTATGCGGAAGTATTTTAAACATTTCATACACATCCTGTTAATATTACTTATTGTCTCCACAGCCGTTCAATTTGAAACTTTACAATATAATATTCATAATTTTACACTCTCAAATAGGGTATAGCATCTCGTGGATTTTGGGTTTAAAGTTCTGCAATAGGATAACAGAGAATATTTAAATTTACTCTCAAAGTTTACTGTTCTAGCTTATATCACAATGGACGTTTCGGCAAACAGTTTGACGTCACATTACTGTTTACATGGTCAAAGGAACTAAAAGCAATTAGCTTTCGTTACTTTCGCAAGCAATAATACATGTAATAGGTGTAACTTTAAATCATCTAAACGCCATCGATCACAGTAAGATGCGTAAAAGAATACTGCAAGACTCTTGCAACAAGACCAAGACCGAGTATGCAAGACCGAGACCAAGACCAAGACCACTGATGCAAGACCGAGACCAAGACCAAGACCAGGGTTACCTTTGCAAGATCAAGACCAAGACTGAGAGTGCAATACCAAGACCAAGACCAAGACTGCCTTAGTCTTGGTCTTGGTCTTGCATTTGCTCATCACTAATTTGGAAAGGCTAAATCTTAATTCATGACGACCCAAAAATAGAAACCCTCAGGGATGAACACCCCCATGGCCGAGGCGTCCGAATTGTTCTTATCGTAATATTATTTCATGGAACACTAATTCCATGCTCATTGGCAAATATTATCATTGACTTATATTCATTGTAGAAGATAAAACAGTGGTAATGGTTTTTACTCACTACTTAGTTTTACAGAACATAGGCCTACATAGGCTATTGGTAGAAGTGCTATTTCCAAATGAGAAAGAAATCGGAAACAAAAGCCCTAATATTCCGTTTCGTCGAGAACTACCGGCAGAATCACTATAACTCGCCGACGTACAAAGGAATTCTATTATCGAAATGCATCTCTTCCAGAGTAACATTATATTCCTAAATTGTAGACTTGATTGAAGCTCAAATCACTGCACCTTGATTTATCAGATACTAATTCTCGATACTTACAGATTTACCTGTACCATGGGCCTTATTGGCGTCGTAAAGACTGGCTGATTAAACGAACAAAGAACCAGATATGGAAGCTGATAGTTTCCGACTTTGCAGCCCAGTGCATCAACCAACGTTGTTGGTATAAATAAAGAAACTTTTTTAAAATAAACCTAATTAAGTTTTAACGCCAATGAGGGCATCATGCTTTGAAGGCATTTTGCTGTTGGACAATGTTATTATGCATTTAGAATGAAGTTTGAAGTTTAAGAAAACAGAATTTATCAAGTAAGTTTATCACGTTCTGAGAATGGGGTACGAAATTTCTCTTTACACAATCTTTCCTTAAGGACAGATTTACTAAAACGGAAAATTTATAAATGGTTTTCTTGGTAAGGTGACTAGGTCTTGTTCATATTTGATAATTTATTCACATAAATCTCTACAGATTTTCTTTGAAGTACAGTTCTTTTATAAAGGACAGATATGAGGAAGATAGTTTGCCCAATATAGGACTGCCATTAAATCAAATTCATCTTAGTTAGGAAACAAACATGTAAATAATGAAAGTCTGCCGTTTTAAATTAGTTCGCTTATGCTGTTATGCAATATTTCTGAAAAACAGTTTATAAGATAAGCATTATAAAAATATATTTATTCTCGTAACAAAGAATTGTTTCTTAATTAAATGTTGTGAATCATGAATCATAAGTAAACATCAACGAAAACTTTAAGACGACATGAAGGACCGATATAAAAGCATATTGATCAACTTTAATATAGGGACCATGGTTCCCCTTTTTTCAAACTATTTTAAGAAAATATTCAGTCAGGACTGTTGGATCATGTGGGAAATCAGTTGTTAGCTGCAGGGATAAGAAATAAGAATACATAATAAATTCATTATAACAAGCTATTATCTTATTATAGTCTTCATGTTGACAATCCCAATGCACTGATATTCCAAAAATTACTGGGGAGTCTTTCATTTCCCATTTGTTTTTAATTAATATATTAAGATAGTGAAGCTCTGCGATAGCACTTTACTTCAAACATCACTGTTACCATAAAGGAGGAAAACAGCAAAAAGCATTGCGAATTCATTTTTTTATTTATTCCTTGTGAAATTCCAAATTAGCCAGGTTAGTTCCAGATTTTTTATTATTTCTGATGAACCCTTAAATTCGCGAGATTCTTTTTCATGCATATAAATAACCTGGTGAAACCTGAATCACGGGCACGGCACAAAGATATAGATTTACAAAATTAGAAATCTTGAAAATAGAAAATGTAATAAATTTATTAAAAATTTTGGTGAAATGTGATTAGTTAATTACTAAACATGATTGCTGGTAATAAAGATGATGATGTAATATACACAGATGATCTTCGGTGATGTACAGGAGCAAGTTTTGATCGTCTCTTGAGTGATGTTCAGTAATGTTTCATGTGAATTTAGTCAGGGCTCCATGACTTCCAGTCAGTAGTTCAACCCCTTCCAAGTTTTCGGGGCTGATTTTATATTTTCGACTAAGGTTAGGAAGGCATAGCTCTTTAAAAAATTCTTTTCTTCATGAACTTCCTTCGTCAGTTCAGCAACACATTTACATTGAACGGTTGGATCAAGAATTAAAGCGTTCTTAGTGTGGTGGTGGATGGCATCGATATAGGCGCGTTTTGAGGATCCGGTAGATGGTAAACAGTGGACTTCTTCAAAGATCTGCCAATCTAGTTCTTGTAATTCTGGTGCCAAAGCAGATCTTATACGATGGTGGTGAATGTTTCTTTCAGATTCACATTTCTTGCAGAATCCTAGTAAATATCCAAGCGTTTCTTTCTCACCACAGACTCGATGATGTCAGTGGGTGATAATAGGACGTTTGCGAGGAATGACACGGGCAGCTGAGGTGTTGCAAGCTATTTTAGAAACATTTGCTCACTCAGAAATAGTAAATACAAAAACAGGGCCCCTATTTTAATTATATTGTTTAATTATATTAATTTTGCATAAAATTACATTTCTTTAAAGTTAGTCACAGCTATTTTATTACGAATGTAATGTAAAATGCTGTATCCAGTAGTGTATATGATTAATTAAACGATTAATTATTATCAGTTTTTATCTTAAATTGTAATTATATACGAGTTTGGCATAGGAAGGATGGTTCACTATGTACCCATATGGTCAATAACCATATTAGTTACACTCGAATGCACGAAATCTTTCCGAAATAATGTTTAAAATCAGAATTAATCTCAACTTTGTTCGTTAAGGGATATAATTTTCGGTTTCTTGTCCATGTACTAGTTCACTTCAAATGACTGTATTATAATATAGAAGACACTATTTACATATAATTTCATCCAACCCTCCACTTAATGTTTGACTTAGTCCCTCCCAGTTGTTCATTCTTGAACCTGAACCGAAGTGAGTTTGAGAGTTTGAGTTTGTGTGCCAGACTTTTGACATCAAACCGAGTCGAATTCATCCGGGGGCTGGTGTAGACATTCGTTGTGACATGCCTTCCAGTCTAATCCTTCACTCACCTATAACTGAGCGTTGTTCATAGGCTAATGCAAGTGTTCGGATTTGAACTCATACCAATAAGAGATTGGCTCACCCAGGACTGGCGTGGAACACAAATGAGGAGGAGATTCTATGCCAACTTTAAATGAAGAACACTAGAAGAAACCTGAAGCATCGGAAAGTTTCCGTGCACTCGACTGTAGATCTAATTGAGACATAAAATAAATAACGGTACCGATACAGTAATTTCCTGATATTACGAACGCTAGTTAATTTTTTTTATTTACTTTTATTATTATTATTACTATTATTATTATTATTATTATTATTATTACTATTATTATTATTATTATAATTACTATTATTTTTATTTTTTTTACTTTTTAAAGAGTCTCCACTTTTCAGCGGTTGCCTTCTACTGTCTTCCTCCAGAATGCTCTGTCCTGCCAATCGCCTTCATTTAAATTCCTACCCGGCATTGCCCTGGCTACTCCAACTCTCCAGGTGCTTCGAGATCTCTGCATTTTCCTACTTCCATATGGCGTCGATGACAGGATCGGCTTGGGCCATGTATCTTCTGACATCCTCTGGATGTATCCATACCATTGCAGCATCCTCTTTTCAAGCTTTTCCACTAGCGATTCTTCTTGTTCCATTCTTTCCCTTATTATGTAGTGTATAAAATAATTCCACCTATTCCCTCATATAAAATGTTTTTGTTAGAATATCACCTCATAGCATTGTCATATCTAAAATTTATACTTGTCAATATTATATAACAAAATTAAAAATTATAGCTGTCAATTTTATAAGACATTTTCGTATTTTGTGGACAATATATTTCGGCTATTCAGCCATCTTCAGGGCCTTAAAAAGTTTTAAAATATATTAGCTGATTGTTAATTAACTACGTGTATACAATCTTATGTACAAAGTTTTTGACATACCTTTTTCTTTCTCCAGACGATCTTATTCTGTTCGTTAACCCATTACAACTGATTAGGTGGTGTGTACATTACATGGAGCTTTTATTTGCCAGTAGGGAGAGAGTTCAAAAATGCGATTAAGATTCTTATTATTTTATTGGGGACTCGTATCTAGAAACACTACAACTCCTACGCAGTACATCCATCTTTACTGCATTTAACATTAATTTTGTTTTTGTCTTTGCGTCGAAGTCCATCCTTCTCCTTTTAATTGAGGATATTTCAAAAATAGCAT
The DNA here is from genome assembly GCA_964059195.1 of Ectobius pallidus. NCBI lineage: Eukaryota > Metazoa > Arthropoda > Insecta > Blattodea > Ectobiidae > Ectobius > Ectobius pallidus. Next base: position 126,901,038 of record CAXKWD010000002.1, read on the forward strand.
TTAAAATTATTATTTTTGTTCTATGATGAATTTTTCTCATGATTGATATATGATTTATATATGAATATTATGTATATAAAGAGTCGAGAAAAATTATTAAAATTTCAGAATCTAAATATAAAGCAAATGTATGAATTCAAGATAAAGAAACTTGACTCACAAGAATTGGTATAGTATATTTCAAAAAGAAATGTAAACGTTCTGGCTAGAGCAGTAAGTAGCCTAAAACTAATGTTGGAATAGAAACAACCCAACATGGAGAAGAGTTTAAAAACTGATGCAGTACTTCACACTACAAGCCCTCGGTGTATGAGTTCTCCCAGTATGCTGCAATCGGTTTGTGGTCCACCCCCACAATATTGTACTCACTGCGAATGTTGTCTTCTTCAGCCTGGTGGAACCTCGGGTTGCTCAGTCGGAGTTGCTACGATTTTCTCTATCTTACCTCAGAGGCATAAAATTGGGTGTGGAGGTTCTATATTTACTGTTTATCAATAAATTAAATATTTATCAAAAACACTGTCAAGTTTATTTAGTATTCCAATCAAAGTTCAAATGTATAAATGTTACTTCGTAAAATTATTAATTTTATTGATGGGATATTGAAGGGAGTCTAATATTAGCCTTCGCACTCGTACGTAAATACTTCCTAGTAGTGAAACGCGGTATCCACGTAATCTTGTAATGATGATGACGTCAATATCACAACAGTACTTACTTGGCACACTCACTGAATTTATTTTAGTAAGTAGCTATAATAAGCTCTTACTGCAAGAATAAATGTATAATAGAATTTACACTTCGGTAGTTTAGTGAAGTTATTTATATAGATACAGTCGGATTGACCACAATGTCAATACGACTTATGTGTAATTCGAGGAGAAATGCAGGAATATGACCTGCCTCCTCGAGTCCTTCGTACACAAGTGTAGTTTCGTAAAAGCCATGATCTTAGCCTCCTCTCAATTTCCCCTCTTTACCATAGTTACACAAAACCAATCATATGCACTGTTATAGCTAAATTCAGTTTTTTCTATCCTAAACTTAAATTCTATTGGTTGTTTCGATTAGCGTGGTTTTTAGCTTGGAAGTGATGCGTTTCTGGTTCTCCCATCAGCTGATTCTCCGAATTTCTGTCTAGTTCCTGGACCTTGCAACATTCACTGTACATTCTCGTGAAGTGCCTATTCAGCTCATAATCTTTCCTTTCTACTACATTTTGACTGAATAGCCAAGTACATTTCTAACAATAACTGGCACCAATCTCCCACAGAGTTGCTATACATTTCACTCCGGCTGCATTGTATAATTCTGAGTATTCCGTCTGGTAACTTCTATTGAGTCCTAGTGTATTTTATTCTTTACTATAAAATAATTAATATCAGCTAAAGTATTGATGATATTAATTTCATATTTATGTAATCTTATTTGTTAATTTTTCCTGCTTTTTATCATGTAATTTATAATAATATTGCTTGGTTAGTTCAAAAGTTATTATCTGCCGTATTTAATTACTATCAATCTATTTCTCATCATTTTATATCAATTGAGATTAATGGAGATGACTCCATTTTATACCATATGCCCAATCTTTTTCTCTGGAATAAGTGAGGATTTGAAAAATTGTCATTTTTCTAGAGAAACAGATTAATGCTCCTTACAGTACTATGACCTCTAGCTTGTCCTTTTAAATCCTTCCTAACATCAGAGTAGTGGCCTTGACCGACTCTCTCTATCTCCGTCCTTTCTTCACTGGATACCTTGTGTGAATGAACCTCACTGTGTTACGGTTATGTTATGATTCAATAACAACATACCATGCAAGCATACTTTGCACATCGGAGAGTATTACCTAACCATCATAATATACACAAAATAAAATTTACCCTCTTACTAACTAGATATAGCTCTGCGGATTTGTTTGCATTGAGTCCTTTTTTAAAACTAGATAACACACATTTTAACTTGATACCCTTGATAAAAATAATAAATCACAGCGGCTATGGGTTTCTGCTAGTGTCCTTCTTAAAATTAGATAACACAACAGATCTTCTCACACTGAATTATACTCTCATCCAATCATTTTACAATATTGTTTACATTTATTTCGTAAAGCAATGTAAAATTATTCTAACATACTGTTCCTTTGACCGTAATGTACGTGCCTCCGGCTACGTTCCGGGAATACAAACTGATTCATTCTGGCTCTCCTTTTATCATAATAATTATTACTTGGTTTTTGACCATTGTTATTATAATTAGGTCCCTGATCAATCTTGTTTACCCTTATGTCATCGTAACCATCTAATTCTTCCATTTCGATCAACAAGTTCAGCGTTTCAATGAATGTTTTAGGCCTAGCAACAATTAAATTTCTATGGACCTCTGGCTTGAAATGCCTTATAATTAACTTCACTTTTTCTTCCTCATTTAAATGCAATTCCACCGACCTAGCATTTGTTGTTGCCTTAATAAAATATTCAGACATCTTCAACCCTGAATTTACATCATATTTCCCATTATATAATCCCATTGTGGCCTTGTGTTGTCGGCTCGCGCCCCAGTATCTCTCCATAAACAATTGTTTAAATTTCTCATATGCTACCTTTTCTGATCGAATGAAGTCGCACCAGTCCTTGCAATTTCCAATCAATGCCTCCTGTACCACTATCATTTTATAATCCTCTGGAACCTCCTTAACCTTAAAATAGGCCTCCAGTTCAGTTATGAAACGGTGTGGGTCAGACGACTCATTTCCACAAAATTGCGGGACTGTCCACTCATTTCCAAAGATTAGGTTCATATGTATTTTATTTTGCATATCCCCTTGCACAACAGTATGTTTATTTAACTTTACATTGCCTAGCGTTACGCCCGAATCAGTCGTGACTCTAGGATTGCTATTTGCTTCACTCATTAATTTATTCTTTTCTACATTATCATTGTAATTTACATTTACCATAGCAATATTATTTCTCCTACTATCACCACTGCTTCGTTCGTTTTGAGGTTCATTCTCAATTAATTTTGTCTTATTATCCAAGGCATTTATTTCCCTAGCTATTTTATTCACTCTTTCAAGTAAGGACATTTCTATTTGGTTTACTTTGTCAAATACTTCAATCTTCAAGTTTTCAGTTGCTGTTTTGTTCATCACCTGATTCTGCCCTAGTTCTTTTACTCTACCCTGAAATTTCTTATTTATCTCACCTAGATCTGTGGAGAATGCCTGCACTAACTTACTTTCCAATTCTTTATTTTTTTCAGCTAATGTTATTTCAACTTTCTCCTGATTTTCAGAAATTTTGCTGTAAATCTCTTTCTTAGAATTTCCTAAATCACCTACTACACTTTTGATTTGTTTCTCTAAACCATCATTAATTCCTCTGACTTCCTCGCTAATCTTACCTAATTTTTCTACAACTTTTTTGTTATTCTGAGAAATCTGCTTAGTTTCCTCCCTAATTTGCTTAACCTCTTCAAGTTGCTTTACTTTTGTCAGCATTTCATTTTCTAGATTTTTCATTCCCATCTTATAAGTATCCTGCAATTGCAATACCTCTCTTTTATTATTTCCCTCTACTTCGTTAATTTTCTTATCAAATTTACTTTGTAGTTCCCCCAATTCTACTGAAATCGCTTGTGTGAGTTTAGCTCCTAGCGTTTTGCTTTTTTCTTCGATTTTCTTTTGGATTAAATTAATATTAGTATCTACTTTATTTTCAATACTTTCCACTTTGTCATTTAACCTGCATTTTAATTTCTTATTGTTTTCAGAAACTTTCTGATCAATTTCCTCCTTGTAATTTACCAGATTTCCCTCAATTTCAGTGATGTTATAATCTACTTTAACATTTGTGTTTTTGATTTCCTCATCAAATTTATCCAATCTTTCTACTATCTTTTGATCTCCCTGGGACAATAGCCTGATTTCATCTGAATTCCTATCCAACTTTTCTTTGACTTCCTGATTACTCACAGAAATTTTCCTAATCTCATCTGAATTTTCGTCTAATTTTTCAACGATTATTTTCATCATTGATTCCAACTTTGAGAACATTTTCCCTTCTATATTTACATTTTCTTCGAGCCTACGTGCAATTAATCCCCCTGATTTTTCACTAACTGCGTGAGTTGATGACTCCTGGATTACAATTATTTCCCTTGATTCTAGTCCTTCATTTATTTCTCCTACATTCTCCATTGTTTGACAACAAGAACTTTTTTCTTCCCCTTTAGCTATACCTGACTGCTCTCCGTTACCCCTCTGCATAGTTATAGCCACTTCAGAATTATTTCCTGAATTCCTAACTTCATTCTGGTCTACCGTTATCTCTGATTTCAATCTTATCTGCATTCCGATCCCTTTCACTGCACTGTACAACACAAATAGTAACCCTGCCATTGTCACTTACCTTTCTCTTATTTCTTATAGCAGACAAAATTTTCATGCACTATAACCCTCTTATTATTTAATGCAAAATACAAAAATACCTTTTTAGTAGTTTTGATACAACAATTCTTTCAACTTACCCGTTTTTGGTTTCGGTTATCATCCTTCCTTCTGGTTCAACCGTGTTGCCTTCTTTTTCTTTCTTCTTTTCTTCCTTCTTCTGTTCTTCTTTCTTCTTTTCTTCTTCCTCGCGTTGCCCGGCTCCTAATCTTGATTCCCGTCGTTCTCCTTCGCTCGCTCGTTGCCCAGCTCCTACTAGTGATGATCGTCGTCGGCGGTCGTTATCCCTTGGCTTCACAGCGTTTAACAGTTTTTATTGAACCTCACTTTTTTATTTTCGAAGACCCACGTTGCTAAAGCTATAGATATGACGATATCTATGTGTTTTTTTTTTGAATCGAAGCCCCACAAAATTGTTAAGTTCTAGATATGATCCTGGTCGTCGTCCTTTGCTTCACTCTGCCTGGTCGTTTAAATCACAGAATCTGATGCTATTTATGGATATTCAAGTCCAACGATTTTTCGAGCCTCACGAGATTGGTAAGTCCATAGATATGATGCTCGTGACCCACGTAATGGTTTCCATAGATATGTTGCTTATGTGTTTTTCGAATCGAAACCCCACGAAATGGGCGTCATAGATATGATGCAGTACTTCACACTACAAGCCCTCGGTGTATGAGTTCTCCCAGTATGCTGCAATCGGTTTGTGGTCCACCCCCACAATATTGTACTCACTGCGAATGTTGTCTTCTTCAGCCTGGTGGAACCTCGGGTTGCTCAGTCGGAGTTGCTACGATTTTCTCTATCTTACCTCAGAGGCATAAAATTGGGTGTGGAGGTTCTATATTTACTGTTTATCAATAAATTAAATATTTATCAAAAACACTGTCAAGTTTATTTAGTATTCCAATCAAAGTTCAAATGTATAAATGTTACTTCGTAAAATTATTAATTTTATTGATGGGATATTGAAGGGAGTCTAATATTAGCCTTCGCACTCGTACGTAAATACTTCCTAGTAGTGAAACGCGGTATCCACGTAATCTTGTAATGATGATGACGTCAATATCACAACAGTACTTACTTGGCACACTCACTGAATTTATTTTAGTAAGTAGCTATAATAAGCTCTTACTGCAAGAATAAATGTATAATAGAATTTACACTTCGGTAGTTTAGTGAAGTTATTTATATAGATACAGTCGGATTGACCACAATGTCAATACGACTTATGTGTAATTCGAGGAGAAATGCAGGAATATGACCTGCCTCCTCGAGTCCTTCGTACACAAGTGTAGTTTCGTAAAAGCCATGATCTTAGCCTCCTCTCAATTTCCCCTCTTTACCATAGTTACACAAAACCAATCATATGCACTGTTATAGCTAAATTCAGTTTTTTCTATCCTAAACTTAAATTCTATTGGTTGTTTCGATTAGCGTGGTTTTTAGCTTGGAAGTGATGCGTTTCTGTTTCTCCCATCAGCTGATTCTCCGAATTTCTGTCTAGTTCCTGGACCTTGCAACATTCACTGTACATTCTCGTGAAGTGCCTATTCAGCTCATAATCTTTCCTTTCTACTACATTTTGACTGAATAGCCAAGTACATTTCTAACAATAACTGGCACCAATCTCCCACAGAGTTGCTATACATTTCACTCCGGCTGCATTGTATAATTCTGAGTATTCCGTCTGCTAACTTCTATTGAGTCCTAGTGTATTTTATTCTTTACTATAAAATAATTAATATCAGCTAAAGTATTGATGATATTAATTTCATATTTATGTAATCTTATTTGTTAATTTTTCCTGCTTTTTATCATGTAATTTATAATAATATTGCTTGGTTAGTTCAAAAGTTATTATCTGCCGTATTTAATTACTATCAATCTATTTCTCATCATTTTATATCAATTGAGATTAATGGAGATGACTCCATTTTATACCAAAACATATTTTGCATATCGTTCAGCTCGATAAATGAAATGTGTGATTGCCTTTTCCTCAAGTTTGAAACTTAATTTTTTGCAGTGAGTTGTAGGCCTACTGATTGGTTTTTAAAACATTTTAAAATTTTAATTGGAATGAATCTATTAGAAAAATCGTTACTTTATAATTTTTAAACAAAGAGTCATTTAAAAAACAACGTGCCTTGTGGGTTTGGTCGTTGTACCGATAGGATTAGTTAAAAATTCAAGTTCACGGTACAGTAGAGGAAAGGTGTCATATATTTACTTTACGTCTCTCAAAGGGAAAGTGAAACAACCAAATTACATATTACAGGGAAGCAGGAGCGTTCTCTTATTAAAGCAAACTAAATTGCATCATTTGAGTGGATTACCATTATAAATCCTTTTTAACCACTAGAATCATATTTGACGCTATTGATTCCTTCATTATCAATAATTAATTTTCATTCTGAACCGGCACTTGTTCGAGATGATCTCGCCTGAGGGACTTTAAAATTGCATTCAAATTTTCATTCTAACTTGCCCTATTTTCTTTCTATTTCGTAGGCACTCACAAAGCAGTTAATCACGAAAGCTGTTAAACATTTCTTTTGGAAATTAATGTACAGAGATTACGAAGGCCAAGACCTTTTCAATCTGATATCGATTACTATGCATATTGTTAACCTTATTACATAAGTAAGGGCTCCCAAAATGAGATAACAAGCTTGTAACAGATACGGGAGAGTTCAAAACTTCACAGGTGTGTTGTTATTAAAGAAGAGATTACACTAGAGTAAGGCACCAGAACTGGGTCATTCATGAATTTTGGTCACTATCAACTTTCAGATTTTTACTGCCCTAGACATTCATCAAGAAATGGTTGCCCCTGTGGGTATGGAGCACTCGGAGTTTATGTAATGCATTGCGCAAAGCATCCCTTTCCCCCTGCACTTCGCTGGACTTCAGCTTCAAGAGACAACAGTTATAAATTAAGTTGACGTAAGCTATACATTCATAAGCTCACGAACCCAATGATCTTGTATGAATACCCCAGTGTAGGAATGTGACTGTTTAGCAAGTTACACAGCCTATTTCCACTAAGGTTACTTCCAGATGATTAATGTATTCTACTTATTTTCGTTTAAGCAACACTCATAGGCTGAGTTTGGAATGCTAATTATAATAGGATTTATCCTTTTCACACTAAACCAAGAACACTTTTTTGGTATCTTTCCAAAGAATATATGAATGGGGAAATAATAAATTATGTAAACTGCAACTTCACTCTGCTATTTACTAGCATTTTTACTAACTGGGGTATATAGTGTAAACATTAAGAAGTTGTTACTTGCTCTATCCCAGCCCATGTTGGTGTCATCTATCGACCACCCAAGTGTCTAGTGGTTACGGCACATTATTTAAATTCAAATCAAAATATTTATTTATTAATAATAAGTGGTGATGCCTTAAAAATTCCATCTTACCTTCTAGAAACAGCATGTCCATCAATTCTTAAGGATAAAACTGTCGAAAAATTATTATATAAATGTTAAAGAAATACAACATTATATTAGATTAAACAAATCAATTAAAGTGCTTGTGTATGTGATGTGGCAAGATGGTTAAAAATCCGCAATTATGCCCTCAGAAATAGAATATAACATCCTTGTAAATAGCACTCATCAAATTTGTTCCGGTATGTTCGTGTCCTTATTTATGTGACCTGCTTTCAAACCAATAACATTTTATTTCTTGGTGCAAAGAAAATTAGTTCGTGTTTGACAGTAGCAGGGAATATTTTTTACGTGTATAGATATAGGAATTTGTAGTCAATAGCTCTTCCCAGACTCCTTAAAAAAGAATCGAGCTGTAGAACGAATTACAAATAAAAGCTTCTTTTTTTACTATTTCAGATTTGTGGATCACATATATATTTAAACCATTAACCACATGTACTCGTTGAAACTGCGCAGCACCTCCCAACTTGTCGAATTCAAACAATGTTGTAATTGGAAGTGAATGACAAACAATTTAGTGGAACTTTAATGAAACCAATATCATAAAAACATAAAGGGGAGAAATTTATTGATGGTGAAATATTGCTGCAGAATGATCTATCTGTAGGTTGCTTTTATAATTTGGGGTGTTTATAGTCCCTTTAATCCAGGTGGTCATATTGCGACTTACACATTTTGAACAAAAATAATAAATTATGTAACGTTTCTATTCACAAGAGAGAAAACATTCGATAGATCAATTTCTACATATTTTATATTTCACTGAGAAGTCCTGAGTCATTCAAAACTATAGTAACTTATTCAAAGGCATAATGATGGTGAGACGAGTGATGTCTGCAGATCATTTGTTCGTCTGTAGGTTTTGATGTTCTACCTCATACCCTCAAACATATGTTACATAAAGGCACCCATACATAGGCCTAAGTCTTTTTATAATATAGTGTTTCATCTGTATGAATAAGAGTACACTTTCACATTAAAATTAAAAGACTTTTCTGAGCTGATTTCTCGTAGTCTGCAGAAGACCTCAGCAAATCAGCCCAGAAATATATTTTACTTCTACGTAATTACATCTATATTTACAACACAAAATTTACAAGCTAGGTGATGTTAGTCTTTGTAAAAAATAAATAATTTTTCCCCTTACATTGGTATAATAATTCTCGTCACAAAATTTAAAAAAAAATCTTGCAAACCTATATAGATTTCTTCTTCTTGGTGATGAAATGGGCATGCATATCACCTTAATAGGCAATATTGAGACCTATGACAAGTGAATCTATCTAACCCAGACACTATTGGTGCTCATACTGGTTGCGTTGTTTATCAACATTGTAAGGAGAATGATTTTACACAGATTTACAAGAGTTTAGATTTTTTGTAATTTTTTATTTGGTGAATTTATCACAGGAGAAAAGTTATTTTAAATTTCTTTTGAATTAACATCACACTGGTTTTAAATTGGAAGTTGGTGTTGTAAAATACAAATTGTAAGACTATATTGTAAAACGACTTAGGAACATGTGTGGATTCCTTTATGTATCGGTAACTTATGTATGAGGGTGGAAAGTCGAAAGGGTGGAAAGTAACAACCTACAAATAGATAATATGACCCATAACGAACAGGAAATGTAGGCTATAAATAATTGCAGAATGAGTTTGTTTATAAAATACCTCGAGTTTAGTCGTGACCTCATTTATCACTATAACGAGGATTATAATTTATTGTATTGTGTGTTATATGTTCACATACACGACAGTTCAAATTCTTTTACTAAATTGGGATAGAACTGCACTTATAAATATAAGAGATTAACAGCAGCTACATGAAAGCATTTGCTGCCACGATGAAGACCTAAATAAGAAATTAATATTTTGCCAGAGGCCATGGTTATAGATTATGAACAGAACATGACCGCAATTTGATTTCTTATAACTCCATTGTTTGATGTAATATCTTAAACCTCATTCTTATACGCATTATCACTACCATTACAGGCTTTACTGTACTTCCAAATATGGAGAATTAATAGGGGGATAATTAGTTCAGTGTAAGCCAAATAAAAACCTTGAAAATCCATTCCTGCATCACTAAAGATTTCACTCATACAGCTTGACGGCGACTGACAGGAAGGTTGTCGTCGATGACTTTCATTGTTAAGCATGAAGTGGAACTTGTTATACGTATCGTTTGTGTTTGTTTTCAAGATGTAAAACGGGGTCAGTGCTTGCAAATTTTAATAATCTTAGTTGTTAACCAGCTACTAACGAGCAATCATCCTGCATGTTCGTGTCTTATAGGTCTAATACCGGAATCAATGCATAGCAAGTAGGATGTTGTATTTTGAGAAATATTTAAGAAATAGATTATTAATAATTAGGGCAACAATAAATCGATAAAGCATTAAGAGCCTAGTAAAATGTTAAACATATGGTTTGCTAATCCATCTTTGAATGTGACAGTTTTATGGATAGAATGGCCTATGTAATTGGAAAATATATATATAATAATAAAGTAATAATAAAGAAGCCCTATAAGCAGCCGAAACACTGTCCATCACATGGTCCAATTGAAAGACTTGAGATCAAAGAAAGAAAGATATTAAGGAAAATCCTATTCCCTAAGTTCCATAACCAACAAACTAATGCATATCAGAAACGAAACACTCTACCAAAAGACTGAAAAACTCTCGGACTTAATGAGGAAAAGAAGAATTGATTTTTATGGACACATCCTCAGAATGGACCCAAATAGACTGACCAAAATAATCTTTGAATATTTTCGCAACAAAAAGACCAAACCCAATTGGTATAAGGAAACGGAGAAGGACTTAAAAGAACTCAGAATCACAGAAAAAATGCTCATAGATAAAACTGCAAAAAAAAAAAACCAAAGTCAAGAAAGAGAGGTTCCAAGTCAAAATCAAAACCAAACGAATGATTCAAATCAGTGAAGGCGAGAGAAAAGCAAGATCAGAAAGAATGAAGCAATACTGTGCTAAAATTAAAACACAAAACATTAAGAAGTGATTGATTCAACGTACCCCAAAGTTGGGTGAAACGGAGAAGAAGAAGAATAAAGTAAAAAAAAATAAAGTAAATAAAACATAAAACATAAAGCATAATCTTGAAATAATAATATAAACATTAAATAGAATATTTAATTAAAGTAAAAGAGTAAATAATTATCTTGACCTTATTTATTTTGACAGGTGTAATAACTAAGCTTTAAAATATGCTATTTTAATTCAATATGCTAACTTTGCTTGCTATTATAGTTCTGTAGTGAATTCAGTCTTTAAGTACAGCTCATTGAAGATGCCTAAGATAACGGTGCACGAAAATTGAACTATTAGGGAATTTCCTTTCGATCATTTTACAGCGAAGAATGATAGACAGCTTTGCAATGTTTCAAATGGTAAGATTAGCATTTAATTTAGAAACTATTGAGATTAAGCATAATAAAGAATAACATTTAAAAATTAGAGGATTATTCTCGGCAAAATAAAACATACTTTATTATGGGTGCCCTACTAATCATAAAGACAGCATGGTGCCTACATAACATGGTAAATCAGTTCAAGGCTTCACAAGATGAAAGAAAGTTCCTTTTTAGACCCAGGTTAATAAGAATTTGCTGGAGGATATTCCTGCCTAATACGGACGACATTCGATTTCATGCAGGTGGCTAAGGATTCAATTCAGCCTTCATTGTGCAGTGAAGCGAGTTTCATAGGTTACACAAATTTGAGTGGCATATGACCTGATGAGGAAACTATTGTCACGAATGTCAATTGCGAAACTGGATGTCAAAAAGGGGTGTCCAAGTAACTAAATGCTGGCTGAAAATATGACAGATCGTAGAACCTATAATTCCAGACACAAAAAGTGTATGAAATAGTATATTGTGCCTTATTGTTGTCTAAGTACCGAACTATGTGAGATAGATTATACAAAACAGCCTTGGCAGGTAAATTGAAAATGAAGATGTATTTTCCTATTGCTCCAGGCAGACCTATAAGTGAACTGTAATGCAACAACAATTATTATTCTTGCCATACTGGTGAATTCATCATTTCCATAACATGTGTTGTCAGGCAGGTCTAAAATTATATATTGCTTCTTCTTTGAAGAAATGAATCCACAAATGATTAGGGCTAAAGTTCTGTGAGCTTGAAATTGTTTTACATATTACTGATGTACTGATGTACTGAGTTAAAAGAAATTATAAATAATCACAGTTGTGTGATAGGCTACTGTTTGGCAATATTTTCTTAACTAAACGTAAATTTTAACCTACATTGCATAGCACCGCTTTTGGACATACATTTTAATTCAATTTAAATGTTGCATGTTTATAGGGAATACAGGTACGATCTATTACTTTAATGTTAAAACCGACACTCTAGGCAAAAATATGAAAATTTCCATTGCGATTTATTTATAAAATTTCCATGGCCTGGACGATAAGTTGGGCTACATATGCAACTGTACCTTAGTAGGGATGTTTATTGTTCCTTAACATGCCAGTTTGTGGGAAAATGTCCATTTAAAGCCAGTAAAATCTTCCTGTTCACAGCAATTCTTGGAGACTGAGGTCTTGATTAAGCAATGAGACAATATATATTTTATTATGTCGGTGGTAAGACAGACAATCCTACCTACAAGTCGTTTCTTCAGTCCTCTTCTCTTGGTACCAATTCCTGTGAAAAGCTGAATCAACTCCAGGGCCAATGTTCTACCAAAAATGATTAGTTCAATTTGAAACAACAAAACCGAAATATCGGCTTTCTATCTTAATCGACTTATTATCTTTCCAACATTAAATTTCTTATAGAAAACACTTTAGAAGACCCAAAATATTTATTTATTCAATAATTCAGTACGGTAATGTTTTATTTAAGTGAATAATCGTGCCAGCATTAAGAAGATACGAAATTCCGTGAAGTCTTCCACATTCTTTCCTATCATTCACTTCACAGGGATAACATAGCTATAATAGCTTTATAATAAGAACTATAATAATAATAATAATAATAATAATAATAATAATAATAATAATAATAATAATATAGAATGCAGCGTATGGGAGCAATATTTCCCTGTTCATTGTACCATTAATTGCACTGATACCGGCCTATGTTAATTTTTAGTCTTAAAAGCACTTAGATATAGAGAAAACCTACTTATAATGTGTAGCCTAGTATAATACAACTTTGTCATATTCTAATATTAGTATGGTATATATATATATTTTTAAAATTGTGCATCTTTTTAAAAAAAATAGTGAGTGAATAAATTAAAAGCACACAATTTATGAGCTCTTTATCTTGAACCATGCATAGTAATGCATCTAGCTTACTTTCTGTTTGTTAGTGTCATATTTTCAATAATTATTTATATTTTCCATTCGGCGTCATATAATTATTTCATAATCATAAATATATTTATAAATAGTAAAGTCCGAAGAAAGAGACCCCCACTTTTTAAAACAAAATTATCTTTAATAAAACACCTAAAATTACACATGTTTCGTAGAAGAGGAAATGTCTTGACAAAAGATCTAGTCCAAACCACCCACCCTAAACAATAGCCTACACTTCCTTTTATACCTTAATCTGGCTGAAAGTGGCGAAATTTCCGCCAAAATTACTTCGCACAGCCGCCGGTAAGAAACTCGCAATTGGACGTTGGTTGGTGCGACATCACATAGAAAAAGCTGGGCAACAGAGTGATCAACAAAGCAAAATACGCTAGATATTAGATTTGACACATTACGAAACACATTTCAGTATCCCCTGCTAAACTAATACCACGGTTCCTAACCTAACTGTCACTAACAAAGCTCTACATGACAATTACCTAGAATCTAGCTGCCACTTCTTGCCTTAATGTGATTGTACTGATACGCGCAGTACAAGAAGCATATGGTCAGCGCGTAAATGTTTTAGGCAGTGGGAAGGATAGGTATTGTCCGCTGTAGAACGGGCCCTAAAGTAATCAAGTAAGGCTGGCCCATTATTCGTATGAATTTATTAGTAAGACAGAAATACTTTCTTAATTTAGGAACAGTTCTAGAGCAGACAATAACTACCTATCCCACTTTCTAAAACATTTCTACTCCGACTATGTTGATTTTCCTGCTCCAGCTGGAAACAAAAACATCGCAGCGTCCGTGCGATCCTGTTATAGCCTTCCGAAAGTCGAAGCCTCTTTAACTGGCCTATAAATCTGTAACTAGGCCTACACTTTTGACGGTCTGTAAGTACCAATTTCAAAGCTATAGGAGGAATGGATATAGGCCTATATATATTCTAATAGGAGGAATGTTTGAATATGCAGACTTCTGGGAAGCAAGTTCCAGCAAGTTATGACGTAAGCACTGTGGCACGAAATAGCACGTAATATGAGATTATTCTAGTTTTTTGTTTTTGTTTTCTACGTTTCACGATGTATGCATCTGTTAGTAATTTGTATGCCACACTTGTGTTTTTCACCTTGAAATACGGAGATAAGCAAAGGTTCGTGTATTACTACCTAAATTATACCCCCTTTAGGAAAATACAGTTTCCTATAATTTTAACATACTAAATGCATTTCCCTTTTATCGTCGGAAACGAGTCTGCTATGTCGCCTGTAGCTACGTGCATTGTGTGTAGCCCTGAAAGCTCCATGTGAAGGTCTATTTGGAAAGGAATTGGAGAGCCGGTGTTACACATATGTTACATTCACAAGTGACAAGGACCCGAATGTGGATAGAATGGAACTTGTCTCCTCTTATTTCACAACCCGATTGTAGATTTTAGCAGTGTTTGTAGTGCAACTTACAAAACAGATTGTTAATAATATCCATGGTATCAAATGTTCAGGATCAAGGTTGAATGAAAGCATTTATGATGAACGTTCAAAAATTGTTGTCGCATTTGTGTTTTAAAGTTTGTCTTTCCTCGGAAAGAAATAATAAGATACACCATTTCATGTTTGGAAATGACATTAGGTCTTCTTTGTTTTCATATGAAGCTTCCTGGAAATTGGATAAATTTCAAATGTAACTAAGGAAATAACTGTTGAATAATACGTTGGGTATTTTATAGTTGAATTTCCGTGATAATTCTCGAACCTACTCCGTATAGCAAATGTTTTATCGCAATTTGTAATGATTCTGACGAAATGTTCTTTGAAAACCGAAAATGTGATTACAATCGTTTGAACTTAACTGTACTCACCAACTTCCATGTTGAACATGTTATTCCCCATATTACAATATAATTATTATATGCGTAAATCATAATTTTACAAAATGGCCATGGAATCCGCGAGGAACTTATGGAAATGTGTTGAAATATCGTTAAGACTAAAATCTGCTATTAAGCGCATGTTTTAACTGTATCCTCCCAGTTGCATAACAACTTTTACATAGATTTACATGTTTACAGATTTGTACCCAAATTTTAAAACCGGAAACTTTAACCCTTACTTGTTACATGTTTCAAAATAAGTGGAAAGTTTTAAAGCCGCCAAAATACTGGTTGCATTCGAAAACCGTGACAATTTAATTTTCCAAAATAAGTTACTGCATGTGTAAATTACATTAAAGCCACAATCACATACAGTATAACAGCAGTTAATAGTAGTGAATACTATTAATGATGATAAGAACAGTAATCATAATAATATTAATATTATAGTCACCACTGAACGTTTAGAATGTTATATCGCCGAAATACGCATTTTATGGATTTTGTGGAATATTGAGATACGTCAGTTTCCAGAGTTAGGAATTAAAATTCTAGCAGTAATACTGAATCAAAAATTATTTCAACATTGGCTTTGAAGAATTTCTGCTTTAATAAATTTATTCAAACTGGAAGTAATCTATGTGAAATTATAAGACGTTTGTAGAGAAGAATTCTAAAACTGACTTGAATTATACATTCCATGGGAAACCTGGAATTGACTTGCTATAAATTCATAACAGTTGTAGATTTCGAAATGCTGTATTTAGATGGAGGATATCCTTTATCGAATACATCTAATCAATTAAATCCAGTGATAATGACATGGCCACATTATTTCTGAAGGGCGTGGTACATTGTTTTTTGAAGGTTTATGTGGTAGCTCTTAACCTCAAGATGTCGAAAGAAAATTATTTGTTTAATATTCATTTTGACGGGTCATTCATTTTTATCCATTCGATTTATACTCCTTCGAAATAGGTCATTTTCGAAACCGTTCTTAGAATAAAGAATGGGATTGAAAGTTATTATAGTTGCTTATTAAAATTGGTGAGTTTAGTAATACTGTATTTGGAAGCAGGAACATTCATCTCACAAATTTTATTTTAGATCATTTTTATTTTCTTAGCCTTTTAATGTCTCTGTAACCGCTATGTTAATTGGTTTAGGGTGTAAATAATTTATCCCAATGCGATTTTCTATAATCTAATTTTAAATAAAGATATATGAAGATTTCAAACATAGATGAATACGATTAAGATAATCTTACGAAGTCCTAGTATTTATAGACTCTCAAAACAGGGTGCTACTACTAATGTAATTATAATTTAGTTTAATTAAAGGTTATCGGACATAGATTGAATTTTGTGACTCCTTAATTATAATTGTAATAAATTTGTGTTGGTTATTTGTTGTGTGTTTATTGATCCGATTAAGTTAACCTTATAAAAAATTAATATTTTCAGACTCAAATAAAAGGTGCTACTCTTTAACGGAGGCGGATGTGATATTATTTAGCATCAACTTGACCTTGTAGTTAATTTTTTGTCTAATTAAACTACAAGCCTTTCAGTAACAATGCCACCATTATTATGTACCGGTCGGTCATTTAGCTGATTGGCTACTGTTGGAACCTTTCACACAATAAACCGTTATTTGCATCGTATGAAATAAGAGTGCCACCTAGAAAAAAACTTCAGGGCCACAGAATTTAGGCTGTGTAGCATACAGCACACCCAATAGCATGTCCAAAATAAGATTCCAATTTCATTAAAGTTAATTAAATCGTGTATGCGAGACTTGCCTTAATAATATAATTGTATCATTGAAGAATGTTTGCGAATGCAATTCATTCTATCGCTCAAGGTAACTAAATCTACTGCATAGCTTGTTCAACTGATTTAATATTATAATTTTGACCTTTAAAATTAATGTAATTCTGGGTTATGAGAAGGCGCCGAATATATTGTAAGATCTGAGTGTGGCGTTGAGAAATTAATTATACTTTCTAGGGAAAAGACAGAGCATAAACGATTTATAAAAGTTTTTCATATCTATGGCACTTTTTCAGTTTTGTATATTGCATTTTCAATAATCCATAGATTCATTATGTATATAAAATATATTTTAGGTGGGGTTCTCGTCTTCTCTAAAAGCACCTCAGTACACCAAAAAGAGACAAAATTAGAACAGAGTTCATCATTGTATTAATAGTGATTAATATAACTTTTTCATATCTGTAGGACATTTTTCATTTAAAATACTGCTTTTTCAATGTGTAAAAAATTTGTGAGAACATTAGAAAACGAAAGGCGCGCGCGACTCCTGTGAAAACAACTTTCAATCGCGGATAACACAGAAATATAACCAGCTTTGCTTCAATTCCCACGAATGTTTTTTTATTATTATTATTATTATTATTATTATTATTATTATTATTATACAGAAGGCTGGTGGAGTCCTCTTATTTTTTAATGGCGCTACCACACAGTCAGAAGAAAATTAGTAGTAAGACTCAAATGAAAAGTAACCTTTCAAAACTTGAACATCTTTGTGTGCTTTAATGCCTATTTCCTAATGGTGCGCGAAATAAAAAGATGAATTTCGAAAGCCTGAAGTTTTCTCTATTGCTTTGATATCTCGTATCAATTGTTTGAAAGTCTGTTCTCGAATGTTCTAATTCTATCCTCCTCCTAAGTGTTAGCAACTACATTTTATATCCAAAGATGTTAATGACTACTGAGAGTATCGTTGTTTTCCATCGTTCATTTAAATTCTGCGACAGGAGCTTAGAAGACATGAGATTATTTTACAAATATTAATTTATTTTAAATTATGATGTGAAATATGTTATAGACCTATGAATGAAATTGAAAAACTTGTTTCACTAATTATTAATTATTACACACGTTCCGTATAATAAAATATAGGCCTAAGATATAATTTCACTATTAATACTTGAATCAGCTGTTGATGTTGTCCAATCTTATGTACGAGTATTATTTATGTTGCTTACATTATGCGATATTAGTTATTACGTGATTTAGGGTAAATGCCCTACACTGTTAATTATTTCTAGTCTGCCTGAATTTTATTGTAATATTAAATTAATCATCCTTTTATTTATTTATTTCAAAATGCGTACTAAAATATCCCTAGGAGAATTAGTTTATTAATTTAATAGGCTACATTACATTAATAAGCGTGAGCATATTTATTAGTAGAGCTAGGATTTTTATTTAGTATAATTTGGAAAATATGTACATAAATAGTGAAAAAATAATGGAATATTCTGTATAATATTTAAATAAAAATATGTAATATCACATATTTAATACCATTTATTTATCATCACGCAATTAACAGACACTCATGCAATAGATTTTTCTGCGCAGTGAACAATTAAGTATTATTATAAGTTTTCTGGGGACATTGATTGATCCTGTCTGAAAGTATATTCTTAAAGGCGGAAAATAACCTTTCAAATTCACATGAAGCAAATTTGAGGAAAGCAATCTTTTCTGAGGAAATCTCAGGAGGATCAATAATGTCTCCATTTAGAAATATTACGAAATATTTATCTAGGGCAAAGCTGGAATTTTCAAACTTACATAAGGAACCGTTTACGCTACTCGTTATTTGAATAAATATTCCTGGAAACTTCAAACCACCATTAGACATTGTACAGATAGGGGTGAAAAGAGTAAATGCGCAGCTCACACAGCCACCTGTAAATATTAGTTTAGAAAGCAAACAACATCGCTTTGACTAGATTCAGCAAAACCTGCCTTGAACTGAAGCCGCCCTTGTGCGGTGTTGTGAGAGAAGATTGTAATTTTTTGTCAATACAGTTAATTGTAAACTTTAGCAAAACTCATTTAAATAGTTGCTTTACTTGCCATGGACGTCTCAAAGAACTGTCAGTCTTCTTAATCCACATATTGTCGCAAGTGACAATGGACACAGCTTCTTTGATATGTACAGCTGTATGTTTTAATTTCGTTCAAACTGCATAGAGCCCTAAGAGGTTTTTTAAAATTAAAGAAAATCTATTAGCCTATATAAATGTATGAAACCTATATGGGTTTGTATGATCCCTATACAAATATACATGCTTTGACCAATTTGCACGAAATTCCGCACACATACCCACTTCAACCTGAAAAGAAACGCGGGCAACATTAAAATACAAACAAACAATCCCTTCTGATGAAAAATTATAGTCTATAATTTCTGAAATTATTACCGTGATTTCATCACAATTTGCAATTCAGTTCTCATAACAGTCCAGTCAATGAATGCTCAAAAAGAAGTGTAGAGGGATATGGAAGGAACACAATTTTTGACTTTGAGACTTTGTTTGGACTAGTTAGGAGGTAAACATACTAAAAGTCCTTACTCCTAGGAGGTGAGCGGGGGGCAGGGGGGCCCTTAGAAGATCCCTTTTTTCGGGTTTTCGCGTATATCTCGGAAACTATTGGTCCTAGCGATAATACCACTCTATACAAAATTAAAGCTGACAAAATATTCCACAAGATTGATTCTGTTAATTTGTTCGCTATATCTCCTAGTTTCCGAGATATCCGCGCTCAAACTTAGCTAATTTTGAAGAAAAAAAATGCCTCGTGTTTTTTGCCATATTTCATTAGATAACTCTTCGGCCCTTCGTCCAAAGAAAATGTCATAAGAAATAAAGCTGTAGAAAATTAAATTTACTTCAAGAATGTATGATATTTTGCGTTCTATCTTTAACCGTTTATACGTTAAAGCAAATTTAACTTGTAAATGTGTAAATTCCGGGATTTTGCAGAAAAACTTAACTTTCGTATTTTCCGTTATTCCACTGTTCCAAAGCTAAATCTTGCAAAACAGTTCATTGAACTGTCAGCAAAAAGAACAAAAAATATCCTCACACTCAGCAAACAGGAATTGAGGATAATAAATGGCCCCCTTACTGGACATTGCCCTCTCAAAGATCATCTTTACAAGATGGTAAGGCTGAGGTGAATACATGTAGATTCTGCTTAGCGGAAGAAGAAACAGCAGGGCATATACTTTGCGAATGCGAAGCCATTCCCCACCACAGAATAAGGCATCTAGAGTCTCCCTTTCCGACTCCTTGAGAGATTGCCTCAACATCACTCAAAATAATTATAGGCTATTTCAAAAGCATTAAATTAAAGTGGGACTTACAGAGTAGGGTATTCACAATATATCTATATCTGTAAAGGTCGCAGTGTTGAGAAGCCGGCAAAGGCTTAGTAATCTAATCTAATCTAATCTAATCTCTTTTGATAGATAAATAGCGGCTCCTGTCATGAAAACCACCATTAACGGCCGTGGGCGTCGGCATGCTGACCACATGCCCCCAATCCTGCCATCTGCCTGTGGTAGATGACGTAGCGGTCGGGTGGTAGACGAAGTCTCTCCAGGGATGTAGCGCCATGGAGTTTTTTTTAAATAAAAGTTGTTATCGTCAGGATAATACCTTTAATTTACAGTTCAATTCCAGAGGTCATCAGATACCCTGACGATACATTCTCAATGAAAATTAAATAAATATTATAATTCTGAACTGAATCATACAACTTGGATATTGCTTGACTAATGCCCTTTTAACAAAATAGGTTTTTACGTAAAGAGAAAATGTTGGTTGATGTGTTGAAATGAATAATTATTATTGTGGATACAACAAAAATATAATTACCAATAAACAATCTTTATAAAAGAAATAAGAAGTTTTTTACAATACATTAGAACTTCATCAAAACAAAACAGTAGCTTTTCATTCAGACATTTAGTTGACGTCTGGGAGTACATTAGCCTACTGTCCATTGGCCACTGTAATAAAGTTTAATGAAATCCATTATGGTCACTGGGTATTTAAGGCATCAGTTTTCAGAGATCTTTAATCGTTGATTCTTTTATGGGAATCTTCCCTGTATAGGCATATCTGCTTGGCGGATTAAAAAAATCCGTTATGAAAACTCAGAAGGAATGTGTTGGATACAAGTTGATTGATGTTTGTGATTGCTGTGGTATAACCTTTATTTACCATGCATGAAAACAAATTGTTTTAGATTGATGATTCCAAAAACTACTCTTTCCTCTCTTGGTTTGTGCTTACTTTCTTCAGAAGATTTTTTTTGTAGTGTTCCTTCCACTATTCTTTAAAGGATTTGTGATGCTGACATTTCTATAACTGTAAACTTTCCTGGTTTGCTACTTTGCATAATGTGAGAAATTATTTCATACATGCTGAACATCCTATTCTGTTTTCTCAACCTTCTTGAAATTATCCAACCTCCCTATAACAATAACATCTGACAGGGAAGAAGTGTTCGGTTTTTTTTAAAATCTGCCTGTATCAGTTAATGAGAGTAAGTACCTCATAAGAGTTTGATTTTTGTTTTGAGTATGAATGTTATCCGAAAAAGCCTCAGTTCTGTATATTCATGTGGAACTTAGTTTACATAGTCACATATGAAAGAACGTACCTCATTAGAAGTTTTTCTACCTTCACCTTCATGGTATACGTACATGGACTAGAGTTCTCCTTAATATTTTTAATGCAGAAGACACTAACAGTTAACTGACGAAGGTAGGGAAGTTGCTGTACAGGAACTTTAGGCATAAAGTCAAAATTTAACTATAGCCCATTAGTTTCTTTTTGGCAGTCAGTGATTGTTTCCTTTTTAACAAAATTTATATTATATGCCCTCTTATTATACGCCTATGGATGCACTGGCTGATGTCACTTTAACACTATATGTGAATCTACTAATACTGATTCTGAATATCACAAAAGTTCAAAATCGCCAAAATAGCGACTGGTGACCTTTCAATATATCACCACCTTGAGCCAGTCTGTTTAGGCACCTCTTATTTAATTGTCCCTTATTTATGCATGAAAATTATCAGCTATTAATAGATTTAATATTTTGAAATTTAGATTTTACAATACCAATCTATCGTCTCTTCTAACATAAGCAGAGCTATAGACATTTTCCAATTTTCATTAATGCAATATTTTAATATGTATATATGTATTGAATTGTACATTCTGTATAATGAAGGTTTCATCTATAACCCTAATATGCCAGTCTGTTTAGGCACCTCTTATTTCATTGTCCCATATTTATGCATGAAAATTATCAGCTATTAATAGATTTAATATTTTGAAATTTAGATTTTACAATACCAATCTAATATATCGTCTCTTCTAACATAAGCAGAGCTTAGAGGTGTACAAATCTCGATTTTAGCTTGCCCATACCCGCTTGAACGCCAGACAAGCAAGTTGCGAGCGTCGCAGCTAGCAAGCAAGCAGGTTTCTTTGGACTTAGATGGGTTAGGTTGAACCCAACTTATGCAAGCCCGAATAAGCTTGCGACATTCCTATCAGCTGTAGCTGCTAAGTGTAGGTAATACTTTCTTGCTTTTCTACATGCTGGTAGAAGAAATTCATCATGTAGATAAATAAAAAGTGGATAAAGTATTAAAAATCGTTTTAGCGTCTTAACATATTTTTATTGTAATTATTGTTACTGTTATTATTGATTTTTTTTTATGTTTTCTGGATAATGTTTGAAAATTTTCCCAGTACCTTTGTTCATTGATAATTCAAACTCTCCACATTTTAGTTTCTCCTCGGCTTCCTTCAGGGTAAAATTCTTCATTCTCCTTTTACTTGCACTCTAAACACATCTGAAGTTCTCAACTATGTAACTGCACGACTTACCAGTGCACTGATATGCCCAGTTTCATATTCTTTCCGCCAGACCTTGCAGTTTCTTTAGGCCCCATGAAACCTACCAGGTTATGATGAGCTTGTGACTCATAGCGACAGTATCGTAGCAATCTGCCTTGCTCTCTTGTCAAGCAAGTTAAATGCTGTGGCTGGTTGCAGAATTTCAAAGGAGAAGCAAGCTAAAATCAGAATATGTACACCTCTACAGAGCTATAGACATTTTCAAGTTTCATTATTGCAATATTTGAATATGTATATATGTAATGAATTGTACATTCTGTATAATGCAGGTTTCATCTATAACCCTAATATGCCAGTTGGTAAAATAGGGTTGTGTTCATTTGGAAATTTATTAACAATAATAATAACAACAACAATAATAACAATAATAGTAATAATAACTAACGTTACACTTTTATTCTACTGTGCATGGGTTGAGTGTAGACTCTAAACAACCATAATATGATATATTAATTTGGGGGTTTGCAGCCATGCTAAATTATGTAATTATTGATCATAAACACATCGTTAGGTACATGGAAGGTATCTAGAATATAATTGCATGTAATGCAATAATGGAATAAACTTTGTTAACGGTGTATTAGCATGTTAATTTATATTCCTCCGAATTTCACAAATATCAGTGGCTTTTGTTCTTTCTGCACACAAAATAAAATAATCCAAGCTCACCATCTCACTCCTTACATATTACCAATAACAATGAGCAATAACATTTTTAGGCACTACATTATACGGTCGCCTGTTTAGCGTTGGCTGAAGTAATGAAAATAATGCTGTAAAAACCTTCTTCGTTATTCTCCGAAGTGTAATGGATGTCTCGAATGGAAATTAAAAGTTATAAATAGGATTTATTTTTATCCCAAGTTACTATTATAAAATGTTACGTGTTAGATATGACCATTTCTCTGTTCTTGATCACGATTTCATAGCGGTCTCTCAGGGCTCTTGAGTAAATCCTTCAATTAATTTCTTGGCAAGAATTTCATTAATATTTACAAGGGACAAAATATTCATAGATGTTGAATATGAAATTACTTATCTCTATGCTGACATGCGTTTAAAAGAACCATAAAAGTATAAGATGTTATTATTCTGCAGAAATTCTTCACGACCGAGGCAATAAGAGGTTTTGAAATAAGTAATTAATGACAGCGGAGGTCAAGAGCAGTATTGCATTGGCCTTCAAAATATTCCATACCTTTCATTCTAATGCTCTATATCACCTCCCTTTCATTTTTGGCACGTGTAATTGAGTTTCTCTTGGTCATAGATTTAACATGTCAATCAATCATTGCGTTGTTTCCTTTGAAATATTTATTGTTAAAGCTGTTACCTTATTCGGTAAACAATTTCGATGACTATTCAACTCATACGCTGCGTGTTGACCGATAACGTTTAGCAATTCCTCGGATATGGACCAATCAAGGCCGTTTATCTTCCAATATTCTTGTAGGAATCGCGAGGATGGTATTTTATAGTGACTATTCAACTCATACGCCGAGTGTTTGATATTGACCAATAACGTTTAGCAATTTCTCAGATATAGACCAATCACGGCCGTTTATCTTGCAATATTCTTGTGGAATCGCGAGGATGGTGTTTTATCGTGATAAAACCGTCTGCTCGCTACTGGAGACGCAAATATCAGTGTGCAGTGATTAACAGTCAGATGCTGCCACTACGCGGCACGAAAACAGATTATTTTATACAACATAACTTGTTTAGAAATTGAAATAATTGAAATGTACATTGATTAAGAACACAATTTCGATTCGGTGCAAGCCAGTTCGTGTGTTTTTATTCTGTTCTGCTGTTAGATTACCTGAATGAAGTTAACTATGTCTTATATGCTCATTTGGTAGCACTGATTACACCAAGGAAGCTCGAATCGATTCATGGATGGTTGAGTCACAGCATGCCGTGATCTCACAACTTTTAGTTTTGTTTTTATACAACGAAGCACGAAAGTAATTATTATTTATATAATCCGTTACATTTTATTCATGGAATAGTCTTAATAAATCCAACTCGAGTTGACGAGTTGCATCAGATAAATTCGCTCCTGCTGCGCAGTCGCGAATCTATCGATAAACTCGTCGACTCTCGTGGGATTACCTATGATAAAACCGTCTGCTCGTTACTGAAGACGCAAGTGTCAGTGTGCAGTGATTAATAGTAAGATGTTGCCACTAAGCGGCACGAAAACACATTATTTTATACAACATAACGTTTTTGGAAATTGAAATAATAAAAATGTACATTGATTAAGGACACAATTTCGATTCGGTGCAAGCCAGTTCGTGTGCTTTTATTCTGTTCTGCTGTTAGCTTACCTGAATGAAGTTAACTATGTACACCATTGGTAGCACTGATTTGCACCATGGTAGCTCGAATCGATTCATGAATGGTTGATCTCACAACTGTTAGTTTTGTTTTTATACAACAAAGCAGGAAATTAATTATTATTTATATAATCCATTACATATTATTCATGGAATAGTCTTAATAAGTCCAACACGAGTTGACGAGTTGCATCAGATAAATTCGCTCCTGCTGCCTAATCGCAAATCTATCGAAAAACTCGTCAACTCTCGTGGGATAATTATGATAATTATGCTGAAGTTCACTAATAGAAATCCACACAATCTTGCTAATAAAAGAAAGGAATCACCGAGAGAATCTACTTCTTTCAATTTTAGGCCTAGATTGTGACGGGCTTTTCTTACTTTATGCTATAAAGTTCCTTAACTTCTTGGATTAAATCTTCGCCAAAATTCTGTGACGACTAATATGTGATTATTCTTAATCGTAGTATATAAGTTTACTGAACTCCTACAAAACAAGGTCACTCATGCACCTGTCGTGTCATCATAACACTGCCTGCATAGTCCACATTCCAACGTTCAGTACAACTACCTTTGACACCGGGT
This sequence comes from Ectobius pallidus, assembly GCA_964059195.1. Lineage (NCBI taxonomy): Eukaryota > Metazoa > Arthropoda > Insecta > Blattodea > Ectobiidae > Ectobius > Ectobius pallidus. The sequence goes on from CAXKWD010000002.1 coordinate 126,926,897, forward strand.
GATTGCAAACTTCCTACTCTCAGTCTACTTTCTCTCTCTTTTAACAATTTACCCAGTCTTGATAATATTGATGAAAATTTATATTAACGGGCGCCATCATCAATACGCTTCCTCTTTTCTTTTTGTTATGTATCAGCCCAGACACAAATTAAATTATAGATACACAGGCTATGTACCTACATGCCCCTCGACTAGCTTTTAAATAACAGTGGAGACGGGAGTTGGGTTCGGATTTATCTTTCTTTTATTATTTTGCTTCTTCTTTTTCTCCTTTTTTCAATACTCACTACCAAAGTATGTAACTTAGCACAAAAACCAGCTACTCTCAGACCATTATAAGGATAAGGGTCAAAAATCTGAACTTCACGTTAATTTACTTTGCATAACAATAACCATAATTTATTTAATATATTATTTTTTTCTCTTTTTTTTCAACAATAACAATCTTATATACAACAAATTACATTTACACTACATTAACCATTCAACATTTTTATTGGTAGGATAATATTTGATTATTCAAGGTTAGTATACCCAATTTTAACTATATAAGTACGTTCTCTGTTCAACAATAACAAATCCTTAATTAATTACTTTAATTTTCTTTCTTTGTTTTTCAGGTATCTACTAGAACGTCTTGTATTGTTCTTCTAATTTACTACTGACTTGTGCAGTCATTTACATTTGCAACTTCAGGATAGCTCAATATATATACTGGGTGTTTTTTTTTCTTGAATAAATAAAGGTTTTCAATTCATAATCCAGTCCTTACTCTACAGATTACACTCAATAATCCCACCTATGTCTCCTATATTAGTCTATTTGTCAGCTTAGTCCATGAAGAATTGTATTTAAAGATAGATAGAAAAGACAGTCTCACGAAGAAAGAAATAGAAGTTTAGGCCTATACCCCCAGAGTGACTGTGGCGATAGACCACCGATACAGGAGCGACGTCTAGATCTTGAGTTACAAACAATCTGACTCCTCTCCTGCAACCGGGAAAATATTAATGGGCCGCAAACAAAAATACAATTTTGTAAATCGACGTCAGAGGTCCCTGACACTCTCTCCTAGAGGCACGTGGGGCCGTTGTTCGCCTCCAACATCGATGGCTTTCACAATCTCTCATAAATTTCTTTTCTTTATATGTACTGGTATAGGCCTTGCCTACTACCAGATTTTATTTGTTTGATTCGGGATACTTCCGGCGTTCCCTCACCTCACCCTTACAATCTCTAGTACTTGCTAATAAACTACTTATCATCAGTACACTACTCGCAATTTCCTATTCTCCTCTTTCTAACCTAACCAATCATTTGTTGTTATCTTTCAACTCACTCTCCTCTTTCTAACCTGACCAGTCATCAGCTATTATCTTTTAACCCCTTTCTTTCTTTAAGTAGAGTTCCCTTCAGCTTATACCATTGATTTAATTCACTCGGTGGTTATTCTAGTTTTCCTACTTCTTACGTTACTACTCTTTAGCATGGGCACCCAATCTTCTTTTGTCTCTAAATTCCCTAGAATTCTAACTGAAACTAATTCACGCCCAGATTAGTAAGCTTCTCTATAACCCCTTTAGTGACTTCTACTTCTACCCTAACATGTAAATTTTCCAATGGTACACACCTAATGCACTACCACTCGTAGGCCTTCTTTTGCCCTTCAATCTTTCCACTTCTTATCCCCCTCTACCATATTCCATCCACCTTCGCTTGTAGATAAATCTCTATAAAAAACATAACTTAACATTACAGGCCAGCATGAAATCTATTTATAGATAGTCACCCGTCACCTGAAAGAAACCCAAGAGGGAGGGGCCCTCGTAAGAAGTACTAAGCATGCCCCTTAATTACCTTTCTTCCTTACTCCCCTCGCGTCCTGTCTCAAAAATAACAAAGTTTCTATGAGCATCACCAATTGCCCCTAGCTATGTATTCATTCGTGGAACAATCACCCAAAAAAACTTAAAGTGAAGAGATATATCGGTGGCATTCAGTTGTTAGGCTCTAGACTGCTCTTTTATAATTAATTTAGACCAGAAATAGAAAATAGTTGGATTACTGGATTTCATCACTTTACTTCTAGAATTCTCACTTCTATGTTTCTATTCTATTCTATTCTATTATTCCATACGGTGTCTAATCGCCATACATGACTTAGAAACCATCCTTAAAAAAAAAGGATATCTCAATTTTCTCACTCCCCAAACAATAAGAAAAAAAGTCTAGACGCTTATACTCAACCAGTGATGTCCAACTTATCCTCCGATCCTGAGTTGTCTTCCATTACTTCCTGATGTCCATATCTGCTCTTATTCAGAGCGAGCAGTCACGACTCACTCTCACAGCTGGTGTTCGCTGTAGCGGTGTCTCGTACTGGCCGACTTGGTGTATTCTTCTGATTAATGACTATCTCCATATAGCCGTGTCAAGGAAGTTCACAACCAGAATTTCCTTTAGATGAAAGTCTGACACACCATTATGCCAGAACGCCTCTACCGCTGTCACACATCCCAATCTCGTCTTCTCCCTTCTGCCTTTTCAACTTCTCTCTCTCGTGGTCAGGCACGTACTACTAACCGTCTTTCAGGTTCCGCACGTCTCCCTCGTCGATTCACCGTCGACGCATGCGCACCTCTCCTTTTCTGTAATTCAAATAAAATTCAGGGCAGTATCGATAATCATAAAAATGTTCAATATCGATTAGTTGCGGTCCCCCAACCCTTCCTTTGTTTAGGAATGGTCTCCTATCGTTGATTATGCACGTCGCTATTTGCGTCGTTACATTCTTCCCTCACTCACCATAAAAAAAAATAATGTTGACACAGGTCACATTCATTTTTTTTTTTTTTTTTTTTTTTTTTGTGCGTGTCTCTTTTACCAGCCTTAAAGAATGTTTATCCAGGAACAAAGGGTTTCAAGTCTTTGACGTGCCACTTTCCCAACTTTTTACCAAAACGGTTTGTCAGTTCGTAGCTATTTTCACTGAACTTTTTCTTTATAATATAGGGCCCGACAAACTTTGCACTTAAACCTGCTGTATAAGCTTGTGAGGCATCACTTAATTTAAAGTTTCTTCTTAACACTAGATCTCCTGGACGAAATCTCATCTCTCTCCTCCGAAGATTATAATAATGACTCGAATTCTTATAGGCGGTTTCTAAGTTATGTCTAACCATTAAACGTACCGTTTTCAATTTATTGAGTCTCTCCACCCAAATTTTTGGAATTTCTTTATGAATCGGTTGGTTTTCCACCTTTTCAATCCTACTGATAATTTCAGGCTCCTTCCCATAATTTAGCATATAAGGAGTGCATCCAGTGGAACTATGCTTAGCCGTATTTATAGCAAAATTAAATTCTCTCAAATACACATCCCAAACTGTTTGATCCTTTTGAATATAACTAGAAATCATTGTTTTCAATACTCTATTGACTCTTTCTACTGGATTTCCTTGTGGCGAATATACAGGTAAATAACAAGGAGTTATATTAAAAGCTTTAGCTATCTCTCGCATTAATTTACTAGTATATTGCGGTCCATTATCCATCAGCAAATATCCCGGAATTCCCCATTTAAGGATAATCAATTCATAAAATGCTTCCGTAACTGCTCTACTGGTTGCTTTCCTTAACGCTTTACATTCTACATATTTGGTAAAGGTGTCCTGAAATACTACAATGTATCGGTTCCCTTTTTTGGAACGTGGGTAAGGTCCCAACAAATCAGTAGCTACAGTCATCCAAGGTTTCTCTTTCTGGTAAAAATGCATTGGTCCTGCTTGAGCCGTCTGTAACACTTTCTGTCTCTGACATATTTCACAAGCAGTGACATACTTAGCAACATCTCTAAACATTCCCGGCCAATAATACTTGTTTGCTATTCTAAAGAAAGTTTTAGCTATCCCCATATGTCCTGCAGTAGGTGCATCATGACATTCCTGTAATACTTTAATCCTATAATCTTGCGGAATAACTAATTTCCACCTATTCACTGTTCCCTCTAAAGTTTGTTCTAACTGATCTAATCTTAAATGGTACAACTTCTCATCTACGACCTTCCAATCTGGCCAAAATTTAGGTTTACTTTGTACTTGCTCCTTCCGCTTAATATACCAAGCATCTTGTATATTTTCCCATTCCACTACTTCAGAGTTATCAGTCAACAAGAGGCAAAATTCTTCCTCTACCGTTTTCTCTTGAACTTTCCCTTCGTGTATTCTAGATAAAGCATCCGGAACTTTTTGTAATCTACCAGGCCTATGTATTACTTCAAAATCATACTCCTGGAGCAATAAACTCCACCTAGCTAATCGTCCGGTCGGATTCTGTAATGTATTTAACCATTTCAGAGCAAAATGATCAGTATATACTTTAAAATGATAACCTTCCAAATAAGGACGAAACTTTTGAACTGCCCACAATATAGCTAACAATTCTTTCTCGACTATTGCCCATTTTTGCTCGCCTACCGTTAAAGTTCTACTAGCATAAGCTATTACTTTTTCCTCTCCTTCCTCTCCTGTCTGAATTAATGCTGCTCCTAGTCCTGAAAAACTAGCGTCGGTCTGTAGCACTAGGGGTTTAGTATAATCTGGACAAGTTAATATAGGACTACTAGATAATTTCGATTTTAATTCATCAAAAGATTCCTGACATTCCTTAGTCCAACGCCATTTCTGATTCTTTTTCAGAAGTGCAGTGAGGGGCTTTACAACTTCAGAAAAAAATGGAATGAATCGTCGGTACCAAGATGCCAATCCTAAAAATGCTCGTACTTCCTTGACTTTTGTAGGGGCTGGATACTCAAGGATACACGAGATTTTATCTGAATCTACAGCAATTCCTAATGGAGTAATGATATGACCCAAATATTTTAATTCACTTCTACAAAATTTTGATTTTTCCCTATTAATTTTCAGGTTAGCTTTTCTTAATTTCTCTAAAACTTTTTCTAACAAGGACAAATGTTCTTCAAATGTCTCGCTAATAAGTACTATATCATCCAAGTAACAAAAGCATTTCTCTCCTATCTCTTCTCTTAATATAGTATCAACTAATCTTTGAAACGAGGCTGGTGCGTTATGGATTCCAAAAGGCATAACTCGAAACTGATACAATCCTCTACCAGGTACGGTAAATGCTGTTTTTTCTTTACTTGCTTCATCTAATGGAACTTGCCAATACCCATTTTTCAAATCTATTGTACTGATATACCTAGCATGTCGTAATTTACTCAAAACATGTTCAATGTATGGCAAAGGATAACTATCTCTTTTAGTACAATTGTTTACTTTTCTGAAATCTACGCAGAACCTCCATGTTCTATCTGGTTTCTTTACCATAACTACCGGAGACGACCAAGGTGAATTTGAAGGCTCTATAACTTTTTCCAATAACATTTTATCTATTTCCGCGTGTATAACTTTTTCCAAAATGGGTGATACTGGATAATATCTTTGTTTTATAGGTTTTGCATCGCCTGTATCAATAACATGAGAAATCAGATCGGTAAGTCCAGTACACTGATCAAATTTCTGTAACTGATTTTCCAAAAACACATTCAATCTGTCCCTTTCCTGAGGTGTAGGTAAGGTAAGAATATTATGTAGTTGATCTTCTTCTTTTAAATCTATAGCCTTAACAAATTGAAAAATTTTTGCTGGTTCATCTTTGAAATACCAAGTCCCATCTTGCAAATCTACTACTAACCCAATCTGTTTCAAAACATCCATGCCCAGAATCATATCTACTGCTAAATTTGGCATAATTTTACATTTTATCTGAAAGATCCTGTCCTGCAATTTCATCTCAAAAGTTCTTTCTCCTGTTATAGAACTATAAGTTTTATCTGCTAGTTGCACCACCCTAACTTCAGATTCTTCTACTGCTAAATCTAACATTTTACACAAAAAGTCACCTTTCTCTCCCACATAAGTTTTATCTGAACCGGAATCTATTAAAGCAATAAACGTAATATCCTCCAGCAAAATTTCAACAAAACATCTATCTCCATTAACTAAATCTGTAGGATTTATATTTAACATCACACAAGCCTGATTTTTAGTTAATTGTCATAAGGAATTTGTAGGCCTAACTTTTCTTTCTTGGGGCATCCTACAATCAATAGACCTATGTCCAAGCTTATTACAATTATAACATTTAATCGTAGCGCGTGGAGTAACTCTACGAGGTGCTTTACACTCGAACTGCCTATGTCCTGTTTTATCACAATTCCAACATCGCTGATTATTTGAAAAACGCAAAGTGGTGTTTTTACCATTATCCCTCGACTCATCCTGTCTTTCTTTATTTTCTATTACTTTAACCATTCTAGAATCATTTACAGGACTTGAATTCCGTTCCTTATCCCACGTCTTTGCAGAAAAACTAACATGGGGTTTCTTTTGTAACTCGGACGATGGAAGTTCCTGTTTTCCCTGAATTCCTAGCGCTGTATGAACTGAAGGTATAACAACTTGTCTCTGAGGTTTATAAGCCGTTTCTTTAATTGTAGCTCTAACCTGCGTTGGAGGAGGAATATATCTCTCAGAATCTAACAATATTTGTTCATACTGTCTACCTACACGTATTAAATCTGTTATAGTTTGACTCTCTGCAGGTCTAAGGTACAATTTTACATCAGGACGCAAATTTTTGATAACAGTCTTCATCATTTGTTGAGGACTCATTGGAGTACTCAGCCTCCTCATTAACGTTTGAATAGCATTAACATAATCAAAAATCGATTCTTTGGGACCTTGCGTTCTCTGTCTAATCTCATCCAAAAGCGAATCTTCCTCATCAATAGGCAAATAATATTCTCTAAATTCTTTCAAAAAAGCTTCCCATGTAGGCCAATCTGTTAATCTGTTCCTGTACCAAAGTAAAGCTGAATCTTGTAAAATTTCGGGTAATACTGACAATAACTCTACACCCTGTAACTTAGAACTTTGTTTTAAATCTTCCAATCTCTCCAAAAATAAGTAAATACTATCCCCAGGTTTGAATTTAATGTTCCATTTACGAACCAGATCCAAAGTATTTGGTTTATGTGGCTCTAACTGAATTGTAAACGATGGTACTACTGGTACAACTTCTTCTGAATCAGCTACCGCCATGGCCTTCCTACGCATTAACTTAACCCATGTATACACTACATCTCCATATGAATCTTGTGGAACCGTTATATTATGTTCAACTAAATCTTCTTCCAAAACTTCCTGACTCAGAGCAAAAGCCGTAATTAACACTTGAAATGACTGAGGGTTCTTGCGGGCATAATCTAACAAGCGTTGTCTTAACTCATCCCTTGTACCTGTGGTCGGTAACTTTACTCTATCACATTCTGCCTCTAAATCCGCCTTCCTCAACTTCCTAATAGCTTGGGTTAGCTCAGCTGCTCTTATTTGTGCATACGGATCAACATAAGTAGCCATATTTATATATTAACAATACCACTGGAAAAAAAAGATTAGAACACACAATAGTTCAGTCGTCTGTCTTAGTCATCTATAGAAGTCCTTACTTGTCAATAGTCATTATTCTTTTCCCAAAAATATGTTATTATTATTATTATTATTATTTGTTTTTGAGAATAAATTTCAGTTATACTAACCTAACTCCCAAAATTCTTTTAACCCTATCTCGCCTCACGTTAGGATATCAAACTATCACTGCCTCACGCTATGGGCTATCATAATATGGAACTTCAACTGAATAAAGGTTTCTTTTTTTTTTTTTTTTTAACAATTTTAACTAAATTAAGTTGCAACAATTAGCAATACTGTTTTGTTTTAACACTACTCAGCCCCACGATATGGGCGTCAAACTTTGTGACGGGCTTTTCTTACTTTATGCTATAAAGTTCCTTAACTTCTTGGATTAAATCTTCGCCAAAATTCTGTGACGACTAATATGTGATTATTCTTAATCGTAGTATATAAGTTTACTGAACTCCTACAAAACAAGGTCACTCATGCACCTGTCGTGTCATCATAACACTGCCTGCATAGTCCACATTCCAACGTTCAGTACAACTACCTTTGACACCGGGTGATTGCAAACTTCCTACTCTCAGTCTACTTTCTCTCTCTTTTAACAATTTACCCAGTCTTGATAATATTGATGAAAATTTATATTAACGGGCGCCATCATCAATACGCTTCCTCTTTTCTTTTTGTTATGTATCAGCCCAGACACAAATTAAATTATAGATACACAGGCTATGTACCTACATGCCCCTCGACTAGCTTTTAAATAACAGTGGAGACGGGAGTTGGGTTCGGATTTATCTTTCTTTTATTATTTTGCTTCTTCTTTTTCTCCTTTTTTCAATACTCACTACCAAAGTATGTAACTTAGCACAAAAACCAGCTACTCTCAGACCATTATAAGGATAAGGGTCAAAAATCTGAACTTCACGTTAATTTACTTTGCATAACAATAACCATAATTTATTTAATATATTATTTTTTTCTCTTTTTTTTCAACAATAACAATCTTATATACAACAAATTACATTTACACTACATTAACCATTCAACATTTTTATTGGTAGGATAATATTTGATTATTCAAGGTTAGTATACCCAATTTTAACTATATAAGTACGTTCTCTGTTCAACAATAACAAATCCTTAATTAATTACTTTAATTTTCTTTCTTTGTTTTTCAGGTATCTACTAGAACGTCTTGTATTGTTCTTCTAATTTACTACTGACTTGTGCAGTCATTTACATTTGCAACTTCAGGATAGCTCAATATATATACTGGGTGTTTTTTTTTCTTGAATAAATAAAGGTTTTCAATTCATAATCCAGTCCTTACTCTACAGATTACACTCAATAATCCCACCTATGTCTCCTATATTAGTCTATTTGTCAGCTTAGTCCATGAAGAATTGTATTTAAAGATAGATAGAAAAGACAGTCTCACGAAGAAAGAAATAGAAGTTTAGGCCTATACCCCCAGAGTGACTGTGGCGATAGACCACCGATACAGGAGCGACGTCTAGATCTTGAGTTACAAACAATCTGACTCCTCTCCTGCAACCGGGAAAATATTAATGGGCCGCAAACAAAAATACAATTTTGTAAATCGACGTCAGAGGTCCCTGACACTCTCTCCTAGAGGCACGTGGGGCCGTTGTTCGCCTCCAACATCGATGGCTTTCACAATCTCTCATAAATTTCTTTTCTTTATATGTACTGGTATAGGCCTTGCCTACTACCAGATTTTATTTGTTTGATTCGGGATACTTCCGGCGTTCCCTCACCTCACCCTTACAATCTCTAGTACTTGCTAATAAACTACTTATCATCAGTACACTACTCGCAATTTCCTATTCTCCTCTTTCTAACCTAACCAATCATTTGTTGTTATCTTTCAACTCACTCTCCTCTTTCTAACCTGACCAGTCATCAGCTATTATCTTTTAACCCCTTTCTTTCTTTAAGTAGAGTTCCCTTCAGCTTATACCATTGATTTAATTCACTCGGTGGTTATTCTAGTTTTCCTACTTCTTACGTTACTACTCTTTAGCATGGGCACCCAATCTTCTTTTGTCTCTAAATTCCCTAGAATTCTAACTGAAACTAATTCACGCCCAGATTAGTAAGCTTCTCTATAACCCCTTTAGTGACTTCTACTTCTACCCTAACATGTAAATTTTCCAATGGTACACACCTAATGCACTACCACTCGTAGGCCTTCTTTTGCCCTTCAATCTTTCCACTTCTTATCCCCCTCTACCATATTCCATCCACCTTCGCTTGTAGATAAATCTCTATAAAAAACATAACTTAACATTACAGGCCAGCATGAAATCTATTTATAGATAGTCACCCGTCACCTGAAAGAAACCCAAGAGGGAGGGGCCCTCGTAAGAAGTACTAAGCATGCCCCTTAATTACCTTTCTTCCTTACTCCCCTCGCGTCCTGTCTCAAAAATAACAAAGTTTCTATGAGCATCACCAATTGCCCCTAGCTATGTATTCATTCGTGGAACAATCACCCAAAAAAACTTAAAGTGAAGAGATATATCTGTGGCATTCAGTTGTTAGGCTCTAGACTGCTCTTTTATAATTAATTTAGACCAGAAATAGAAAATAGTTGGATTACTGGATTTCATCACTTTACTTCTAGAATTCTCACTTCTATGTTTCTATTCTATTCTATTCTATTATTCCATACGGTGTCTAATCGCCATACATGACTTAGAAACCATCCTTAAAAAAAAAGGATATCTCAATTTTCTCACTCCCCAAACAATAAGAAAAAAAGTCTAGACGCTTATACTCAACCAGTGATGTCCAACTTATCCTCCGATCCTGAGTTGTCTTCCATTACTTCCTGATGTCCATATCTGCTCTTATTCAGAGCGAGCAGTCACGACTCACTCTCACAGCTGGTGTTCGCTGTAGCGGTGTCTCGTATTGGCCGACTTGGTGTATTCTTCTGATTAATGACTATCTCCATATAGCCGTGTCAAGGAAGTTCACAACCAGAATTTCCTTTAGATGAAAGTCTGACACACCATTATGCCAGAACGCCTCTACCGCTGTCACACATCCCAATCTCGTCTTCTCCCTTCTGCCTTTTCAACTTCTCTCTCTCGTGGTCAGGCACGTACTACTAACCGTCTTTCAGGTTCCGCACGTCTCCCTCGTCGATTCACCGTCGACGCATGCGCACCTCTCCTTTTCTGTAATTCAAATAAAATTCAGGGCAGTATCGATAATCATAAAAATGTTCAATATCGATTAGTTGCGGTCCCCCAACCCTTCCTTTGTTTAGGAATGGTCTCCTATCGTTGATTATGCACGTCGCTATTTGCGTCGTTACAAGATTCATTTTAGTGTGTAACATTTTCGTGGCGCACTGTGAGTCACTTACAGAATGATCGTGATGGCAGGGCAATCCACAAAAAGGATAACTACTGAATCTGGTATTATTAGAGATAGGATTTTCGTGAATTTTCATATGGAAAATATGTACATAAATATGTAGGAAAAATGACGAAATATATAACAAAGAAATGAAAGTTATAAAAATATGTAATACCATACATTTAATGTAATTTATCTACGATGAGATTAAGGGACAATCGTGCATTAAATTTTTAAGCATGGTTAACAGTAAAGTTACATTTCCGGGAATCGTATTATAAATTCTATTTTAATTTTCTTCGTTGTCCGTAGGCCTACGTTACTCTTATAAACAATCACCAAATGTTGCACTTCACTGTGTGACTCATTGAAATTCTTCCCATGTTTCAAATATTGTAGTTCACTTCGGAGAAATCTGTAAAAAGAGCAATTCAATTACTTTTTTAATACTGAATGATCTGTCTTAAAATCAGACAGATAGATATGTATAAGTCAGAGAGACAGTGACTGAAAACCTTACTTGAAACGAGCAGAGCTTTATTAGCGTATTACTGTACTAATATTTCCCTACTGCCATACGTTTCGCTGTTGTTATATGAGTACTATGTTAAGCAGTGCCAACGATAGTTTTGTGTTGTACATAACCCAGGTAAGATTTAAAGTCCTAGAGATGGAGTAGGAGAGAGAGAGGAGAAAATGGTAAGAGATTGTGAGAAATGCAGGTGGATGGGGATGAGAGAGGGAAAGAAAGAGATATAAAGAGAGCTAGAAACAGAGAATAAATTATTATAATACTCAGATTAATAATACTTTGAAGCATCGTATAGGTTCTTCTTGCTCCTTTGAGGTGTCCAATATTAGATCAGCATCTGGAAATTTAATAACATTCCTGTTATTGACATTCATGCTGTTGCATGAGTTAATTAAAGATATTATTGTTCAAGTTAAATTGGATGGATAAAATCCTTAATTATGGTGAAATAGAATACAGAAACATAGTTAGAAAATCATGTCTTCTCCATCAGGAACTACCAACAAACATTTAATGTCAATATAGAGATCGACTTTATATAAAACTACCAAACTGCAGAGAGTAAGGGAATTACTAAACGTAATTCCCTTGGTAGGAAAAGATGATTATTTCCTTACAACACAACGTAAGTCTTAAGGAATATACTCAATTGATTAATTGTATAAATTTTGAGTTTACATGAAATCATCATGAAAATACTTAAAAAGTAAATAGCATAACTGTCTCTACAGCCTCGCCCTCATTTTTATCCGACCTCTACGCAATAATAATCAATAGTGATGATTACTATAGAGAAATAATATGCATTCTACACTATGATGATAGTCAATTTTAGTATGACCTCTGACATACGTATCTATAAATTGATGATAGAAATATGTCAGTTTGAAAATTAAACTGTTCTGCATGTTTCATCTTTTGATTTAATTCCTCACTTCAACTTCGTTAACATCTACAATGTGTCTTAGCAGGTGATCTCTTCTCCCTGCCAGTAGCTGAGGGATCCCATTTAGAGAATGGAAACAGTATCACTATGCAGTTTAGAGAATTAGCATATAATAATAAAATAAACTTAATCTTACTCTCAATTAGGGAAAAAGTCAAGGTTAAACAGGTTATTAGATTAATATTCGCTGTAGGATTGCAACACATCACTATAAAATCACTGATTGGGAGGCGTCGTTCCATCTAAATAAACACACTACATGACGGAAGTCACCCACCTTGATATTGCCAAGTGTCCTGGACGATGTGGTACACATTATATTAAATGTATTTAATATAAAAGAAAACTGCATATATTACTTCAAATACCGGATAGGAAAGTTTATTCCTTACTCTCCCCATTGCTTACACGATAAAATTAAAATGGTGCGGATGATGGACATCGATAAATACGCAGTTAAGAATTAGGAACAAGTTGTCTGTTGTAGGCATTTAGCTATGGATTCAATGACAATCCAGCATTGGAATATGTGGAATTTCATTCAATGGCAAGTGTCTGTATTCACACTTTTATGGGATTCATTTTAATATTTTCATTTTAACCAACCTAATGCACTTGTTTTATATAAAACAGCTGATTTATGTGAAGAAAACTGTTGACAAAGAGAGCACGCAAATCGATCATCACTATCACATCTATCTCCAATCCAATGGGTGCAATTTTCTCCTTGGGAATTCCCTAAAAGGAGAGATCAATTAGGATATACTTTTTTGTATTGTTTTAGTTATGCAGTACAAGCTCAATTCTAGAAGTAGAACGGATTACGTCAACATAAATATTGATGAAAACACAAAAATCTGATTCTCCTGATATATTAGGTATGATAAGAATATTCATTTTGACAAGAATGTTGTTTGAATTTTGTTTGTTTTGAACGATGGAAGAAGCTGTATAAATCTGCACAATGATACTGTTTCTGCTGCAAATAATTTAAATATTTCGAGAATATTAAGCAGAGAATGATACCGGTACAGCCATTCTTCCAATTAAATCATTTTTCGATTCTTGGTGTCGTAGTTATGGTGGATTGCAAAATATTCCAATCGAGCATATATCACGATTTTGAAAATTGTATATCTCAGCCTCTGAATTGACTAATGTACAATTAGATAACTATAATATTTTATATGTCAGAATCACGGAAACCGTCTATGAGTATAGTAGCCAAGACATCTTTAACTCCAGCATCTTCGCTTACTAATAAGACCAACGACTCTAAACTCTCGGACCATGAATCACAACTAGTAGCTCATGGCTAACAGTCGGAAGCTGCGACCACTAGACGATTAGGCTGAACACATTTTATAAAATTTGTAATTGAATTTTGTTTGCTTTGAACGATGGAAGAAGCTGTATAAATCTGCACAATGATACTGTTTCTGCTGCAAATAATTTAAATATTTCGAGAATATTAAGCAGAGAATGATACCGGTACAGCCATTCTTCCAATTAAATCATTTTTCGATTCTTGGTGTCGTAGTTATGGTGGATTGCAAAATATTCCAATCGAGCATATATCACGATTTTGAAAATTGTATATCTCAGCCTCTGAATTGACTAATGTACAATTAGATAACTATAATATTTTATATGTCAGAATCACGGAAACCGTCTATGAGTATAGTAGCCAAGACATCTTTAACTCCAGCATCTTCGCTTACTAATAAGACCAACGACTCTAAACTCTCGGACCATGAATCACAACTAGTAGCTCATGGCTAACAGTCGGAAGCTGCGACCACTAGACGATTAGGCTGAACACATTTTATAAAATTTGTAATACAATCATTCTTTTATATGTGTCAGTCAGTTGTTGACATTTCTGTCTTTGTGTTTTCTTGGGTCAGATTGACATTGACCTAATGTATGCATATGGAAACAATATTAGCTTTACAGTATTTATATATAATATGCTACAATTTAATTTAAAAACTTACTTTAAAAACGTAAACTAAGTAAATAGCTATGATTTTTATAGACTTGCGATTTACGTACTACCCGCGCGCCACTTCTTGAGCGCTGGATTTACGGGGAAGTGAGGGTCGGGGGAACAAAACAAAGCTATTCCGCCAGTCTTTCTGCAGTGTTGTCAACCAAAGAAATAACGTTTCTGCAGAATCGCGCGTATGGTATTTTATGTAGTGACTTTAATATACGATTTAAAAGCAGTCCAATAATATAACGTGGTGACGGTATTGCGTAACAATTAATTACACGTCATAAGCCTTTGGTTATCAAATAAGTCATCAAATAAGAATATTATGCATAATATAGGCTCAATATTTTTACACCGGATGACTAATTTTAAGCATAAAGAAGAGTCTTAGCAGAACATGCTTCACCATTTCGTGTTTTAAAACGTAAGAGAGGTAAGGCATCTAAAAGTGGAGAAAGCTATAGGCCTAATTTTAAACGTATTTAATACAAATTGTGAAAAGTTCGCTCAACTTTCAGTCCATGAAATTGACATCAGAGTTCACGGGATCGTCAGAAATTAGCACATACGGAATTCTTAAAGATGTGAGGAAAGTGTTGGATGTACAATGAAGTGTTTGTGAAATCAGCAGTTCGAAAGATTGTATTTTTCCCCATAACTCGATGCGTCAGAAAAGATAATGTCAATAAATAAATAAGAATCCTGAGACAGAATGAAAGCTTAGTATTGAAGCCACTAGATGTCAGGGTGTATAGCGTACTTCGTGTTTCGATGTTGTCAGCTTAACCTACGAAGTTGATCGAAACCTACCGAATGAGGACTAGGGAGCCGAGCGCTCAAGAAATCGCGCGCGGGTAGTATGTTGGTTTGTTGCTTTTCCAATTGATGATTTGTCCATTAACCAAATTATGGAAATAATACACCAGAATTAGGCAAACAACTTAATAAAAGTTTATTTAAAGGAAATAATAAATTTGCTTCTACTTAAAGTTAAATAGTAATGTTAAGCATTAAAATGCACATAATTTATTGTGGTTTGAAAGTACATTCTATATTTTGAAATTAACTATTTTATGTGCTGATTGTCAGATATGAAATTTTAAATGTTTTCGGGGGAGTAACAGAAATAGACGGTTCGACGCAAATGCCTTTTTCAACTCAGGTCCTTCTTCGAGGTAAATGTTTATAATATTATAATTTTTGTAGGTAAAACTTATACCTAATGCTCTTGTGATAATGGCTAGAAATTTGTAGATGGGAAATAATTTTACCTGCATTTTTGGTAAGAACTAGCACATATCCTTTGTCCGGGAATCGTATTATAAATTCCACTCTAGTATTTTTCGTTGTCCGTTGGCCTAAATTACTCTTACAAACAATCACCAAAAGTTTTCACTTCACTGTGTGACTCTATTGAAGTTCTTTGCAAGTTTCAAATCTTGTAGTTCACTTCGGAGAAATCTGTAAAAAACGCAATTCCATTGCTTTTTTTAATACTGAGTGATCTCTGATAAAATAAGACAGATAGATATGTATAAGTCAGAGAGACAGTGACTGAAAACCTTACTTGAAACGAGTAGAGCTTTATTAGCGATTTACTGTACTAATATTTCCCGACTGCCATACGTTTCGCTGTTGTTATGTGAGTACTATGTTAAGCAGTGCCAAAGATAGTTTTGTGTTGTACATAACCCAGGTAAGATTTAAAGTCCTAGAGATGGAGTAGGAGAGAGAGAGGAGAAAATGGTAAGAGATTGTCAGAAATACATTTGGATGGGGATGAGAGAGGTAAAGAAAAAGATATAAAGAGAGCTAGAAAGAGAAAATAAATTATTTTAATACTCAGATTAATAATACGTTGAATCATCGTATAGGTTCTTCTTGCTTCTTTGAGGTGTCCAATATTAGATTAGCTACTGGAAATTTAATAACATTCCTGTTATTGACATTCATGCTCTTGCATGAGTTAATTAAATATATTATTGTTCAAATTAAATTGGATGGATAAAATCCTTAATTATGGTGAATTAGGATACAGAAGCATAATTAGAAAATCATCTCTTCTCCATCAGGAACTCCCAACAAACATTTAATGTCAATATAATATCGACTTTAAATAAAACTACCAAACTGCAGACAATAAGGGAATTACTAAACGTTATTAACTTAGTGCGTGAAGAAGAGTATTTCCTTACAACACAACTGGATACTTAAGGAATGTACTAAGTTGTGAGTTTACATCAAATCAACATGAAAATACCTCAAAAGTAAATACTATATATCTGCCACATTTTAATCAGACTTCTACAATAATGCACACTAGTGATGGTTACTATAGAGCACATATATGCATCCTACACTATCAATGCTTTCTGATTATTTACGTGTGCCTATTAATTATATCAATCAGTTTTCAGGACTGGTCAGACAGAAATTTAGTGTATATCAGCGCTATTAAAATGGATGATCACAAGCTCCTGGAAAAAGAAAATTATACTCATTGATGTTAGTGAATTATGGTAAGACCTTTGACATATCTAGACATATAATTTAGTAATATGTTTGTTTCAAAATTGAACTGTTCTGCAAGTTTCATCTTCTGGTTCAATTCCTCTCTTCGACTTCGTTAATATCTACCATGTGTCTACCATCTACCAAGTGATCTCTTCTCCCTGTAGTACTTGAGAGATCCCATTTACTAACAGTGTGGAAGCAATATCACTATGCAGATTACAGAGATCAGCAATTAATAATAAAATTAACTTAATCTTAATTTCAATTTGGGGAAAAGTCACAACAGATTATTAGATTAATATTCTCTGTAGAATTGCAACACCTCACTACAAAATGGCAGATGGAGGCAATAATCTGTCTGTCACTTTTAATAAATAAACACACAACTTGAAGCAAGTCACCCACCTTGGCCTTGTCAAGTTTCCTGGACGATGTGGTCCACATAATAATAAATGTATTAAATATAAAAGAAAACTGCATATAACTTCAATTACCGGATAGCAAACATTATTCCTTAACCTCCCCATTGCTGGCATATAAATTTAGAACAGTGCGGAATATGGACATCGGTAAATACGCAGTTAAGGCATTTAGCTATGGATTCAGTGACAACGCAGCAATGGAATGTGTGGAATTTAATTCAATGCAAGTGTCTGACGTCACAATTTTATCGTTTTATATCTAATATTTTCATTTTCTCCAAAACGAGTGCAGTTGTTTTACATAAAACAACTAATTTATACGAAGAAAAGTGTTAACAAGGAGCGCACGCAAATCGACCGTCACTAGCACATCGATCTCCACTCCAATGGATGCAATATTCTCCTTGGGAATTCCCTAAACAGAGAGATCGATTAGGATATACTTTTTGTTTGGTTTTAGTTATTCAGTACAAGCTTAATTCTAGAAGTAGTCCGGATTACGTGAAGATAAATATTGATGAAAACGAAAAAATCTGGTTCTCCTGTTGTATTAGGTATAACAAGAATGTTGTTTAATTTTTGTTTGTTTTGACCGATGGAAGAAGCTGTTAAAATCTGCACAGTGATACTATTTCTGCTGCAAATAATATAAATAATTCGAGAATATTAAGCAGAGAATGATACCGGTACAGGCTTTCTTCCAGTTAAATGATTATTCGATTCTTGGTGTCGTAGTTATGGTGGATTACAAAATATTTCAATCGAGCATATATCATGATTTTGAAAACTTTATATCTCAGCCTCTGAACTGACTAATGTAGAATTAGATAACTATAATATTTTGTATGTCAGAATCACGGAAACCGGTTATGAATATAGTAGCCAAGACATTCTTAACCCCAACATCTAAACTTACTAATCAGATAAACGAACCTACAATCTCGCACCGTGAATCACAACTAGTCGCTCATGGCTATCAGTCAGATGCTCCGACCACTAGACGATTAGGCTGAACACATGGTATAAAATTTCTAAATCAATTATTTTTTATGTGTCAGCCAGTTGTTGACATTTCTGTCTTTTTGTTTTTTGATTCAGATTCACATTGACCTAATGTATTCTTGTGGGAGGAAGATTAGCTTTACTTGATTTATATATATATATATATATATATATATATATATATATATATATATATAATGCTACAATTTAATTTTAAAAATGATTTCAAAAACGTAAGCTAAATAAATAGCTATGTTTTTTATACATTCCGATTTACGTATGTTGTTGTTTTTTGTTTTGTTGTTTTGTTTTTCAAATGATGATTTGTCCATTAACCGAATTATAGAAATAACCCACTAGAATTAAACAAGCAAATTATAAACGATAATTATAAGGAAATAATAAATTTTCTCCTACATCAAGATAATTTGTAATTTTAAGCATTACAGTGCACATAATTTATCGTGGTTAATATGACATTCTGTATTTTGAAAATAACTATATTAGTGCAGATTGTGAGATGTGATATTTTATTTAAAGTTTTCAGGGAAGTAACAGAAATAGACGGTTCGAAGGAAATACCTTTTTCCACTCTGCTCCTTGTTCGAGGGAAATGTTTTATATTGTCATTTTTTAACGGTAAACTTATGCCTATTTATCAGGAGATAATGGCTAGAACATTGTAGATGGGAAATAATTTTACCTGCATTTTTGGTAAAAATTAGCATATATGCTATTTCCAACAATCGTATTATAAATTCCACTTCAATTTTTTTCGTTGTACGTTGGCCTAAATTACTCTTACAAACAATCACCATAGTTTGCACTTCACTGTGTGACTCTATTGAAGTTCTTTGCCAGTTTCAAATCTTGTAGTTCACTTCGGAGAAATCTGTAAAAAACGAAATTCAATTACTTTTTTTAATACTGAGTGATCTCTGTTAAAATAAGACAGATAGATATGTATAAGTTAGAGAGACAATGACTGGAAACCTTACTTGAAACGAGCAGAGCTTTATTAGCGTTTTACTGTACTAATATTTCCCTACTGCCAACGTTTCGCTGTTGTTATGTGAGTACTATGTTAAGCAGTGCCAACGATAGTTTTGTGTTGTACATAACCCAGGTAAGATTTAAAGCCCTAGAGATGGAGTAGGAGAGAGAGAGGAGAAAATGGTAAGAGATTGTAAGAAATACAGGTGGATGGGGATGAGAGAGGGAAAGATAGTGTTATAAAGAGAGCTAGAAACAGAGTATACATTATTTTAATACTCAGATTAATAATACGTTGAAGCATCGTATAGGTTCTTCTTGCTCCTTTGGTGTGTCCAATATTAGATCAGCATCTGGAAATTTATAAACATTCCTGTTATTGACATTCATGCTGTTGCATGAGTTAATTAATTATATTATTGTTCAAATTAAATTGGATGGATAAAATCCTTAATTATGGTGAATTAGGATACAGAAGCATAATTAGAAAATGATCTCTTCTCCATCAGGAACTCCCAACAAACATTTAATGTCAATTTACTAAGTTCTGAGTTTACATCAAATCAACATGAAAATACCTCAAAAGTAAATAGTATAATATCTCCCACATTTTAATCAGACTTCTACCCAATAATAGTCACTAGTGATGGTTACTATAGAGCAATTATATGCATCCTACACTATCAATGCTTTCTGATTATTTACGTGTGCTTATTAATTATATCAATCAGTTTTCAGGACTGGTCAGACAGAAATTTAGTGTATATCAGCGCTATTAAAATGGATGATCACAAGCTCCTGAAAAAAGAATATTATACTCATTGATGTTAGTGAATTATGGTAAGACCTTTGACATATCTAGACATAACATTTAGAAATATGTTTGTTTCAAAATTGAAATGTTCTGCAAGTTTCATCTTCTGGTTCAATTCCTCTCTTCGACTTCGTTAATATCTACCATGTGTCTACCACCTACCAAGTGATCTCTTCTCCCTGTAGTACTTGAGAGATCCCATTTACTAACAGTGTGGAAGCAATATCACTATGCAGATTACAGAGATAAGCAGTTAATAATAAAATTAACTTAATCTTAATTTCAATTTGGGGAAAAGTCACAACAGATTAGTAGATTAATATTCTCTGTAGAATTGCAACACCTCACTACAAAATGGCAGATGGAGGCAATAATCTGTCTGTCACTTTTAATAAATAAACACACAACTTGAAGCAAGTCGCCCACCTTGGCCTTGTCAAGTTTCCTGGACGATGTGGTCTACATAATAATAAATGTATTAAATATAAAAGTAAACTGCATATAACTTCAATTACCGGATAGCAAACATTATTCCTTAACCTCCCCATTGCTGACATATAAATTTAGAACAGTACGGAATATGGACATCGATAAATACGCAGTTAAGGCATTTAGCTATGGATTCAGTGACAACGCAGCAATGGAATGTGTGGAATTTAATTCAATGGCAAGTGTCTGACGTCACAATTTTATCGTTTTATATCTAATATTTTCATTTTCGCCAAAACGAGTGCAGTTGCTTTACATAAAACAACTAATTTATACGAAGAAAAGTGTTGACTCGGAGCGCACGCAAATCGACCGTCAATAGCACATCGATCTCCACTACAATGGATGCAATATTCTCCTTGGGAATTCCCTAAACAGATAGATAGATAGATAGATAGATTTATTGTCGTTAAGCACAAATACAGGCAATAGACAGTGTCAAATAAAATAAATACATTGCTTATTTACTATGCTTATAACCCAACAATTATGATAAAATTATTTCACTTAACATAAATTCGTCCACAGAATAAAAAGGGTTTAAGACTAACCATCTATGCAGTTTGCTTTTAAAAGCATTCAAATGAAGACATTTAAAGTTGTAGGGTAGCTTGTTATATAGCTTAGGTCCAATATAAACATGACTATTTTGAGTTTTGGATAGTCTGCAGAGTGGTAAATTGATCATATTTTTAGATCTAGTATGATGAGTGTGTATGTCACTTCTTAGACCAAAATTGTTAGCATTTGTATGCAAAAGAACTAAATTGCTATAAATATACAAATTAAAAATAGTTAAAATACCTAGGTCTTTGAAGATTGGCCTACATGGCGTTCTGCTATCACATTTTCTTATTATTCTAACAATCTTTTTCTGAAGTATTAGAATATCCTTAGTACCACTACTACCTCCATACAGAATGATACCATATCTGATGATAGATTCACAAAAAGCAAAATACATACTTCTTAAATAGCTTAGAGGTATTTGGTCTCTTAAATTCCTGAGGAGGAATATTGCTTTCGATAGTCTTAACTTTATGAACTCAATATGATTGTGCCAGGTCAATTTGCTGTCAATGTACATGCCCAAAAATTTCACATTTGTACAGTTAATGTTAGGTGTCAATTCCAATATGTGTTTTAAACTGAAAACCATGTGAACTGTTTTTTCATCATTTAGTAATAAGCTATTCGATTTAAACCATACACCTGCATTTTCCTTGATATTTTCCATATTCACCAACAGATTTTCGAAGTTCTTCTCAGTGGAAATAAAGGTTGTATCGTCAGCATATACAACAGAGGTACAAGGCACATTGCATGGCAAGTCATTGACTGCAATAAGAAACAACAAGGGACCCAAAATGGAGCCCTGAGGAACCCCACGTTTTATATTCTGGGTTGCAGAAATTTCATTGTTGACACTAACAATCTGTTTGCGTTCTTTCAAATATGAAATTAAGAGTTCCAGCTGAATATCTTTAATACCATAAAAGTTTAATTTGTTAATTAGGATTTCGTGTTCAATACAATCGAAAGCCTTGCTCAAATCGCAAAAAATACCACAGAGATAACTACCGTTCTCAAAAGACTCCAAAACGTCATTGACCAATGTTACAATAGCATCAATTGTACTCCTACCCTTGCGAAAACCATATTGCTGATTATAGAACATTTCAAAATTTTCAAAATAACTATAGATTTGGTTATGAATTACATATTCAAAAACTTTTGATAATACGGGAATTAAAGATATGGGGCGGTAACTTGAAACATCCAAAGGAGATCCTTTTTTAAACACTGGAACTACCCTAGCAACTTTAAGTAACTTTGGAAAAGAGCCTTGAGACATACACCGATTTATACAAACGGACAAAGGAAATGCTATGGTGTCAATTATTTTCTTCAGAAGATTGTTTGTCATGCCATATATATCGATGCTGTTTGAATTCTTGAGATTAAATACAATCTTCAATACCTCCTCAACAGTGACTTCACTCCAATATAAATTTGCATTGCTCGGATTAAGATTTGTCAATAAATCCTTATACGATACGTTAGATTCAGTAACTTGTGATCTGATTTCATCAACACAATTTATAAAATAATTGCTTAGGGAGTCTGCAGAAAGTGGAATGCTTGCCTTATTGGAACTACTTACTTTAAATTTGTTTATGATTGCCCATGCAGTCTTAGATTTATTGTCAGAGTTGTTAATCAAGCTTATATTATATTGTAATTTGGCCTCCTTAAGTTTATCTCTGTATACATGTTTAAGTTTTAGATAACCTTGTTTATAGTTAGACCCAAATTTCTTGTAGGCATCATACAGTAGCATCAAATTCTTCTTCAAAACTTTTAACTCATTGGTATACCAAGAGTGATTATGTTTTTTACAGACACTATTATTATTCATTCTGAGCTTAAAACATTCGTTAAAATTAAGTATTAGAACATTAAAAAATTTATTAAATAGTTCCTCAGAAGTTATATTAAAGTCATTTAGGAATATATTCCAGTTTACTGAGTTCATCTTAAACTTAAACTGTTCTACCTCATAATCAGTAAAACTTCTGTAGGATATTGTTTTACTCTCTGATTGACTTATTTTAGTTAAGTCGGTCGAGAAAACAATAGCGGAGTGGTCAGAATATAAGAACTCGGATATCTTAACAGCACAGTTATTGACAGAGATGTTGGAGAAAACATTGTCTAGGCAAGCCGATTCACGTGTAGGTTCAAAATTGTGGCATATTAATCCAAATTCCATGAGTAAATTCTCAAAGTCTATTACTGTTCTCTTTCTTTTATTAATGTCAAAATCTGAATTTAAATCACCTCCAATGACAATTTTATGTTTTGTCCACTGTTTCAAATGAGATTAAAGATTATTTAGATTTCGTAGAAATACATTGGTATCCCCAAGTGGAGTACGATAGACAGTCACAATAATCAATTTTGAACTGTCTACAATGGCAGCACATGCCTCAAAATGCTTCTCACAAGTAAAATCATGTATGTCTAATTTTCTACAGATAATGTCGTCACTAGCATATATTGCTGTACCTCCTCTCCTGGAACAAGATCTTGAGTAGTAGGATACACACTTATAACCTATGATGTCGAAACATTCAATTTCTGTTTTAGTTAACCAGTGTTCACTTAGACATAAGAAGTTAAAAGAGTTGTTGCTTATGAAGTCATTCAAGACAATTGACTTTCCACTTAGTCCCTGTATGTTTAAAAACATAAACAGTACCTTAAACAAGTTGCTTAACATCATATTTGTTGACTTTTTGTTATTACTCATAGTATCAGAGGTTATCACTGAGATAGGATCGATTAGGATATACTTTTTGTTTGGTTTTAGTTATTCAGTACAAGCTTAATTCTAGAAGTAGTCCGGATTACGTGAAGATAAATATTGATGAAAACGAAAAAATCTGGTTCTCCTGTTGTATTAGGTATAACAAGAATGTTGTTTAATTTTTGTTTGTTTTGACCGATGGAAGAAGCTGTTAAAATCTGCACAGTGATACTATTTCTGCTGCAAATAATATAAATAATTCGAGAATATTAAGCAGAGAATGATACCGGTACAGGCTTTCTTCCAGTTAAATGATTATTCGATTCTTGGTGTCGTAGTTATGGTGGATTACAAATTTTTTCAATCGAGCATATATCATGATTTTGAAAACTTTATATCTCAGCCTCTGAACTGACTAATATAGAATTAAATAACTATAATATTTTGTATGTCAGAACCACGGAAACCGGTTATGAATATAGTAGCCAAGACATCCTTAACCCCAACATCTAAACTTACTAATCAGATAAACGAACCTACAGTCTCGCACCGTGAATCACAACTAGTCGCTCATGGCTATCAGTCAGATGCTCCGACCACTAGACGATTAGGTTGAACACATGTTATAAAATTTCTAAATCAATTATTTTTATATGTGTGAGTCAGTTGTTGACATTTCTGTCTTTTTGTTTTTTTATTCAGATTCACATTGACCTAATGTATGCTTGTGGGAGGAAGATTAGCTTTACTTGATTTATTTATATATATATATATATATATTATGCTACAATTTAATTTTAAAAATGATTTCAAAAACGTAAGCTAAGTAAATAGCTATGTTTTTTATACATTCCGATTTACGTATGTTGTTGTTTTTTGTTTTGTTGTTTTGTTTTTCAAATGATGATTTGTCCATTAACCGAATTATAGAAATAACCCACTAGAATTAAACAAGCAAATTATAAACGATAATTATAAGGAAATAATAAATTTTCTCCTACATCAAGATAATTTGTAATTTTAAGCATTACAGTGCACATAATTTATCGTGGTTAATATAACATTCTGTATTTTGAAAACAACTATATTAGTGAAGATTGTGAGATGTGATATTTTATTTAAAGTTTTCAGGGAAGTAACAGAAATAGACGGTTCGAAGGAAATGCCTTTTTCCACTCTGCTCCTTGTTCGAGGGAAATGTTTTATAATATAATCATTTTTGAACGGTAAACTTATGCCTAATGATCATGAGATAATGGCTAGAACATTGTAGATGGGAAATAATTTTACCTGCATTTTTGGTAAAAATTAGCATATATGCTATTTCCAACAATCGTATTATAAATTCCACTTCAATTTTTTTCGTTGTACGTTGGCCTAAATTACTCTTACAAACAATCACCAAAAGTTTGCATTTCACCGTGGGACTCTATTGAAGTTCTTTGCCAGTTTCAAATCTTGTAGTTCACTTCGGAGAAATCTGTAAAAAACGAAATTCAATTACTTTTTTTAATACTGAGTGATCTCTGTTAAAATAAGACAGATAGATATGTGTAAGTTAGAGAGACAATGACTGAAAACCTTACTTGAAACGAGCAGAGCTTTATTAGCGTTTTACTGTACTAATATTTCCCTACTGCCAACGTTTCGCTGTTGTTATGTGAGTACTATGTTAAGCAGTGCCAACGATAGTTTTGTGTTGTACATAACCCAGGTAAGATTTAAAGCCCTAGAGATGGAGTAGGAGAGAGAGAGGAGAAAATGGTAAGAGATTGTGAGAAATACAGGTGGATGGGGATGAGAGAGGGAAAGAGAGTGTTATACAGAGAGCTAGAAACAGAGTATACATTATTTTAATACTCAGATTAATAATACGTTGAAGCATCGTATAGGTTCTTCTTGCTCCTTTGGTGTGTCCAATATTAGATCAGCATCTGGAAATTTATAAACATTCCTGTTATTGACATTCATGCTGTTGCATGAGTTAATTAATTATATTATTGTTCAAATTAAATTGGATGGATAAAATCCTTAATTATGGTGAATTAGGATACAGAAGCAGAATTAGAAAATCATCTCTTCTCCATCAGGAACTCACAACAAACATTTAATATCAATTTACTAAGTTCTGAGTTTACATCAAATCAACATGAAAATACCTAAAAAGTAAATAGTATAATATCTCCCACATTTTAATCAGACTTCTACCCAATAATACTCACTAGTGATAGTTACTATAGAGCAATTATATGCATCCTACACTATCAATGCTTTCTGATTATTTACGTGTGCCTATTAATTATATCAATCAGTTTTCAGGACTGGTCAGACAGAAATTTAGTGTATATCAGCGCTATTAAAATGGATGATCACAAGCTCCTGAAAGAAGAATATTATACTCATTGATGTTAGTGAATTATGGTAAGACCTTTGACATATCTAGACATAACATTTAGAAATATGTTTGTTTCAAAATTGAACTGTTCTGCAAGTTTCATCTTCTGGTTCAATTCCTCTCTTCGACTTCGTTAATATCTACCATGTGTCTACCATCTACCAAGTGATCTCTTCTCCCTGTAGTACTTGAGAGATCCCATTTACTAACAGTGTGGAAGCAATATCACTATGCAGATTACAGAGATCAGCAATTAATAATAAATTTAACTTAATCTTAATTTCAATTTGGGGAAAAGTCACAACAGATTATTAGATTAATATTCTCTGTAGAATTGCAACACCTCACTACAAAATGGCAGATGGAGGCAATAATCTGTCTGTCACTTTTAATAAATAAACACACAACTTGAAGCAAGTCACCCACCTTGGCCTTGTCAAGTTTCCTGGACGATGTGGTCCACATAATAATAAATGTATTAAATATAAAAGAAAACTGCATATAACTTCAATTACCGGATAGCAAACATTATTCCTTAACCTCCCCATTGCTGGCATATAAATTTAGAACAGTGCGGACTATGGACATCGATAAATACGCAGTTAAGGCATTTAGCTATGGATTCAGTGACAACGCAGCAATGGAATGTGTGGAATTTAATTCAATGGCAAGTGTCTGACGTCACAATTTTATCGTTTTATATCTAATATTTTCATTTTCGCCAAAACGAGTGCAGTTGCTTTACATAAAACAACTAATTTATACGAAGAAAAGTGTTGACAAGGAGCGCACGCAAATCGACCGTCACTAGCACATCGATCTCCACTCCAATGGATGCAATATTCTCCTTGGGAATTCCCTAAACAGAGAGATCGATTAGGATATACTTTTTGTTTGGTTTTAGTTATTCAGTACAAGCTTAATTCTAGAAGTAGTCCGGATTACGTGAAGATAAATATTGATGAAAACGAAAAAATCTGGTTCTCCTGTTGTATTAGGTATAACAAGAATGTTGTTTGAATTTTTGTTTGTTTTGACCGATGGAAGAAGCTGTTAAAATCTGCACAGTTATACTATTTCTGCTGCAAATAATGTAAATAATTCGAGAATATTAAGCAGAGAATGATACCGGTACAGGCTTTCTTCCAGTTAAATGATTATTCGATTCTTGGTGTCGTAGTTATGGTGGATTACAAAATATTTCAATCGAGCATATATCATGATTTTGAAAACTTTATATCTCAGCCTCTGAACTGACTAATGTAGAATTAGATAACTATAATATTTTGTATGTCAGAATCACGGAAACCGGTTATGAATATAGTAGCCAAGACATCCTTAACCCCAACATCTACACTTACTAATCAGATAAACGAACCTACAATCTCGCACCGTGAATCACAACTATTCGCTCATGGCAATCAGTCAGATGCTCCGACCACTAGACGATTAGGCTGAACACATGTTAAAAAAATTCTAAATAAATTATTTTTTATATGTGTCAGTCAGTTGTTGACATTTCTGTCTTTTTGTTTTTTGATTAAGATTCACATTGACCTAATGTATTCTTGTGGGAGGAAGATTAGCTTTACTTGATTTATATATATATATATATATATATATATATATATATATATATTATGCTACAATTTAATTTTAAAAATGATTTCAAAAACGTCAGCTAAGTAAATAGCTATGTTTTTTATACATTCCGATTTACGTATGTTCTTGTTGTTGTTTTGTTTTTCAAATTATGATTTGTCCATTAACCGAATTATAGAAATAACCCACTAGAATTAAACAAGCAAATTATAAACGATAATTATAAGGAAATAATAAATTTTCTCCTACATCAAGATAATTTGTAATTTTAAGCATTACAGTGCAGATAATTTATCGTGGTTAATATAACATTCTGTATTTTGAAAATAACTATATTAGTGCAGATTGTGAGATGTGATATTTTATTTAAAGTTTTCAGGGAAGTAACAGAAATAGACGGTTCGAAGGAAATACCTTTTTCCACTCTGCTCCTTGTTCGAGGGAAATGTTTTATATTGTCATTTTTTAACGGTAAACTTATGCCTATTTATCAGGAGATAATGGCTAGAACATTGTAGATGGGAAATAATTTTACCTGCATTTTTGGTAAAAATTAGCATATATGCTATTTCCAACAATCGTATTATAAATTCCACTTCAATTTTTTTCGTTGTACGTTGGCCTAAATTACTCTTACAAACAATCACCATAGTTTGCACTTCACTGTGTGACTCTATTGAAGTTCTTTGCCAGTTTCAAATCTTGTAGTTCACTTCGGAGAAATCTGTAAAAAACGAAATTCAATTACTTTTTTTAATACTGAGTGATCTCTGTTAAAATAAGACAGATAGATATGTATAAGTTAGAGAGACAATGACTGAAAACCTTACTTGAAACGAGCAGAGCTTTATTAGCGTTTTACTGTACTAATATTTCCCTACTGCCAACGTTTCGCTGTTGTTATGTGAGTACTATGTTAAGCAGTGCCAACGATAGTTTTGTGTTGTACATAACCCAGGTAAGATTTAAAGCCCTAGAGATGGAGTAGGAGAGAGAGAGGAGAAAATGGTAAGAGATTGTGAGAAATACAGGTGGATGGGGATGAGAGGGGGAAAGATAGTGTTATAAAGAGAGCTAGAAACAGAGTATACATTATTTTAATACTCAGATTAATAATACGTTGAAGCATCGTATAGGTTCTTCTTGCTCCTTTGGTGTGTCCAATATTAGATCAGCATCTGGAAATTTATAAACATTCCTGTTATTGACATTCATGCTGTTGCATGAGTTAATTAATTATATTATTGTTCAAATTAAATTGGATGGATAAAATCCTTAATTATGGTGAATTAGGATACAGAAGCATAATTAGAAAATCATCTCTTCTCCATCAGGAACTCCCAACAAACATTTAATGTCAATTTACTAAGTTCTGAGTTTACACAAATCAACATGAAAATACCTCAAAAGTAAATAGTATAATATCTCCCACATTTTAATCAGACTTCTACCCAATAATACTCACTAGTGATGGTTACTATAGAGCAATTATATGCATCCTACACTATCAATGCTTTCTGATTATTTACGTGTGCCTATTAATTATATCAATCAGTTTTCAGGACTGGTCAGACAGAAATTTAGTGTATATCAGCGCTATTAAAATGGATGATCACAAGCTCCTGAAAAAAGAATATTATACTCATTGATGTTAGTGAATTATGGTAAGACCTTTGACATATCTAGACATAACATTTAGAAATATGTTTGTTTCAAAATTGAAATGTTCTGCAAGTTTCATCTTCTGGTTCAATTCCTCTCTTCGACTTCGTTAATATCTACCATGTGTCTACCATCTACCAAGTGATCTCTTCTCCCTGTAGTACTTGAGAGATCCCATTTACTAACAGTGTGGAAGCAATATCACTATGCAGATTACAGAGATCAGCAGTTAATAATAAAATTAACTTAATCTTAATTTCAATTTGGGGAAAAGTCACAACAGATTATTAGATTAATATTCTCTGTAGAATTGCAACACCTCACTACAAAATGGCAGATGGAGGCAATAAGCTGTCTGTCACTTTTAATAAATAAACACACAACTTGAAGCAAGTCGCCCACCTTGGCCTTGTCAAGTTTCCTGGACGATGTGGTCTACATAATAATAAATGTATTAAATATAAAAGAAAACTGCATATAACTTCAATTACCGGATAGCGAACATTATTCCTTAACCTCCCCATTGCTGACATATAAATTTAGAACAGTGCGGAATATGGACATCGATAAATACGCAGTTAAGGCATTTAGCTATGGATTCAGTGACAACGCAGCAATGGAATGTGTGGAATTCAATTCAATGGCAAGTGTCTGACGTCACAATTTTATCGTTTTATATCTAATATTTTCATTTTCGCCAAAACGAGTGCAGTTGTTTTACATAAAACAACTAATTTATACGAAGAAAAGTGTTGACAAGGAGCGCACGCAAATCGGCCGTCAATAGCACATCGATCTCCACTCCAATGGATGCAATATTCTCCTTGGGAATTCCCTAAACAGAGAGATCGATTAGGATATACTTTTTGTTTGTTTTTAGTTATTCAGTACAAGCTTAATTCTAGAAGTAGTCCGGATTACGTGAAGATAAATATTGATGAAAACGAAAAAATCTGGTTCTCCTGTTGTATTAGGTATAACAAGAATGTTGTTTAATTTTTGTTTGTTTTGACCGATGGAAGAAGCTGTTAAAATCTGCACAGTGATACTATTTCTGCTGCAAATAATAAAAATAATTCGAGAATATTAAGCAGAGAATGATACCGGTACAGGCTTTCTTCCAGTTAAATGATTATTCGATTCTTGGTGTCGTAGTTATGGTGGATTACAAAATATTTAAATCGAGCATATATCATGATTTTGAAAACTTTATATCTCAGCCTCTGAACTGACTAATGTAGAATCAGATAACTATAATATTTTGTATGTCAGAATCACGGAAACCGGTTATGAATATAGTAGCCAAGACATTCTTAACCCCAACATCTACACTTACTAATCAGATAAACGAACCTACAATCTCGCACCGTGAATCACAACTAGTCGCTCATGGCTATCAGTCAGATGCTCCGACCACTAGACGATTAGGCTGAACACATGGTATAAAATTTCTAAATCAATTATTTTTTATATGTGTCAGTCAGTTGTTGACATTTCTGTCTTTTTGTTTTTTGATTAAGATTCACATTGACCTAATGTATTCTTGTGGGAGGAAGATTACCTTTACTTGATTTATATATATATATATATATATATATATATATATATATATATATATATATATATTATGCTACAATTTAATTTTAAAAATGATTTCAAAAACGTAAGCTAAGTAAATAGCTATGTTTTTTATACATTCCGATTTACGTATG
The DNA here is from genome assembly GCA_964059195.1 of Ectobius pallidus. Lineage (NCBI taxonomy): Eukaryota > Metazoa > Arthropoda > Insecta > Blattodea > Ectobiidae > Ectobius > Ectobius pallidus. The sequence goes on from CAXKWD010000002.1 coordinate 126,958,178, forward strand.
TTGTTGTTTTTTGTTGTGTTGTTTTGTTTTTCAAATGATGATTTGTCCATTAACCGAATTATAGAATAACCCACTAGAATTAAACAAGCAAATTATAAACGATAATTATAAGGAAATAATAAACTTTCTCCTACATCAAGATAATTTTTAAGCATTACAGTGCACATAATTTATCGTGGTTAATATAACATTCTGTATTTTGAAAACAACTATATTAGTGAAGATTGTGAGATGTGATATTTTATTTAAAGTTTTCAGGGAAGTAACAGAAATAGACGGTTCGAAGGAAATACCTTTTTTCACTCTGCTCCTTGTTCGAGGGAAATGTTTTATATTGTCATTTTTTAACGGTAAACTTATGCCTATTTATCAGGAGATAATGGCTAGAACATTGTAGATGGGAAATAATTTTACCTGCATTTTTGGTAAAAATTAGCATATATGCTATTTCCAACAATCGTATTATAAATTCCACTTCAATTTTTTTCGTTGTACGTTGGCCTAAATTACTCTTACAAACAATCACCATAGTTTGCACTTCACTGTGTGACTCTATTGAAGTTCTTTGCCAGTTTCAAATCTTGTAGTTCACTTCGGAGAAATCTGTAAAAAACGAAATTCAATTACTTTTTTTAATACTGAGTGATCTCTGTTAAAATAAGACAGATAGATATGTATAAGTTAGAGAGACAATGACTGAAAACCTTACTTGAAACGAGCAGAGCTTTATTAGCGTTTTACTGTACTAATATTTCCCTACTGCCAACGTTTCGCTGTTGTTATGTGAGTACTATGTTAAGCAGTGCCAACGATAGTTTTGTGTTGTACATAACCCAGGTAAGATTTAAAGCCCTAGAGATGGAGTAGGAGAGAGAGAGGAGAAAATGGTAAGAGATTGTGAGAAATACAGGTGGATGGGGATGAGAGAGGGAAAGATAGTGTTATAAAGAGAGCTAGAAACAGAGTATACATTATTTTAATACTCAGATTAATAATACGTTGAAGCATCGTATAGGTTCTTCTTGCTCCTTTGGTGTGTCCAATATTAGATCAGCATCTGGAAATTTATAAACATTCCTGTTATTGACATTCATGCTGTTGCATGAGTTAATTAATTATATTATTGTTCAAATTAAATTGGATGGATAAAATCCTTAATTATGGTGAATTAGGATACAGAAGCATAATTAGAAAATCATCTCTTCTCCATCAGGAACTCCCAACAAACATTTAATGTCAATTTACTAAGTTCTGAGTTTACATCAAATCAACATGAAAATACCTCAAAAGTAAATAGTATAATATCTCCCACATTTTAATCAGACTTCTACCCAATAATACTCACTAGTGATGGTTACTATAGAGCAATTATATGCATCCTACACTATCAATGCTTTCTGATTTTTTACGTGTGCCTATTAATTATATCAATCAGTTTTCAGGACTGGTCAGAAAGAAATTTAGTGTATATCAGCGCTATTAAAATGGATGATCACAAGCTCCTGAAAAAAGAATATTATACTCATTGATGTTAGTGAATTATGGTAAGACCTTTGACATATCTAGACATAACATTTAGAAATATGTTTGTTTCAAAATTGAAATGTTCTGCAAGTTTCATCTTCTGGTTCAATTCCTCTCTTCGACTTCGTTAATATCTACCATGTGTCTACCATCTACCAAGTGATCTCTTCTCCCTGTAGTACTTGAGAGATCCCATTTACTAACAGTGTGGAAGCAATATCACTATGCAGATTACAGAGATCAGCAGTTAATAATAAAATTAACTTAATCTTAATTTCAATTTGGGGAAAAGTCACAACAGATTATTAGATTAATATTCTCTGTAGAATAATTTGCAACACCTCACTACAAAATGGCAGATGGAGGCAATAATCTGTCTGTCACTTTTAATAAATAAACACACAACTTGAAGCAAGTCGCCCACCTTGGCCTTGTCAAGTTTCCTGGACGATGTGGTCTACATAATAATAAATGTATTAAATATAAAAGAAAACTGCATATAACTTCAATTACCGGATAGCGAACATTATTCCTTAACCTCCCCATTGCTGACATATAAATTTAGAACAGTGCGGAATATGGACATCGATAAATACGCAGTTAAGGCATTTAGCTATGGATTCAGTGACAACGCAGCAATGGAATGTGTGGAATTTAATTCAATGGCAAGTGTCTGACGTCACAATTTTATCGTTTTATATCTAATATTTTCATTTTCGCCAAAACGAGTGCAGTTGTTTTACGTAAAACAACTAATTTATACGAAGAAAAGTGTTGACAAGGAGCGCACGCAAATCGACCGTCACTAGCACATCGATCTCCACTCCAATGGATGCAATATTCTCCTTGGGAATTCCCTAAACAGAGAGATCGATTAGGATATACTTTTTGTTTGGTTTTAGTTATTCAGTACAAGCTTAATTCTAGAAGTAGTCCGGATTACGTGAAGATAAATATTGATGAAAACGAAAAAATCTGGTTCTCCTGTTGTATTAGGTATAACAAGAATGTTGTTTAATTTTTGTTTGTTTTGACCGATGGAAGAAGCTGTTAAAATCTGCACAGTGATACTATTTCTGCTGCAAATAATATAAATAATTCGAGAATATTAAGCAGAGAATGATACCCGTACAGGCTTTCTTCCAGTTAAATGATTATTCGATTCTTGGTGTCGTAGTTATGGTGGATTATAAAATTTTTCAATCGAGCATATATCATGATTTTGAAAACTTTATATCTCAGCCTCTGAACTGACTAATGTAGAATTAGATAACTATAATATTTTGTATGTCAGAATCACGGAAACCGGTTATGAATATAGTAGCCAAGACATCCTTAACCCCAACATCTACACTTACTAATCAGATAAACGAACCTACAATCTCGCACCGTGAATCACAACTAGTCGCTCATGGCTATCAGTCAGATGCTCCGACCACTAGACGATTAGGCTGAACACATGTTATAAAATTTCTAAATCAATTATTTTCACATTGACCTAATGTATTCTTGTGGGAGGAAGATTACCTTTACTTGATTTATATATATATATATATATATATATATATATATATATATATATTATGCTACAATTTAATTTTAAAAATGATTTCAAAAACGTAAGCTAAGTAAATAGCTATATTTTTAATACATTCCGATTTACGTATGTTGTTGTTTTTTGTTTTGTTGTTTTGTTTTTCAAATGATGATTTGTCCATTAACCGAATTATAGAAATAACCCACTAGAATTAAACAAGCAAATTATAAACGATAATTATAAGGAAATAATAAATTTTCTCCTACATCAAGATAATTTGTAATTTTAAGCATTACAGTGCACATAATTTATCGTGGTTAATATAACATTCTGTATTTTGAAAATAACTATATTAGTGCAGATTGTGAGATGTGATATTTTATTTAAAGTTTTCAGGGAAGTAACAGAAATAGACGGTTCGAAGGAAATACCTTTTTCCACTCTGCTCCTTGTTCGAGGGAAATGTTTTATATTGTCATTTTTTAACGGTAAATGTTATAGATTTGATGGGAACTCAAGTGTTGTTATGTTGGCAACCTGACTTTTGAGTGATGTTTTGTAGCGGCCATGTTTTTTGTGTAATCTTGTTGTTGTTCCTGCAATAAATGAGCTCGTCGTTCTTTCAATGGCATTCTGAGCGTCGCTGTAATTATAGCTCTATTTGTATCCATAACAACTGGCGACCGTGACAGGACTTATACTACAATGGATAAATTAAAGAGAGAGAGAGTTCAAGTGCGGCGCTTATTTACCCGGTCATTGAATGAACTGAAACAGAAAATGGAAGCGGATCCCCTAGTGAAAGAAGATGTCATTACTGCGTTCGGCGTGTTCGACGACAAGGCAATTCGTCTTTTTAAGATTGAGGAAAACCTACGGGATTTGTGGTTCCAGGAGGACGACTTTGACGAAGAGGCGTGTGAAAGGGATTACGACGCAGCGGAAGGTTATAGAGAGGAGTGGTTAGCAACAAAGAGCAGGTACGAGCGTTTGTTTGAGTTACCAGTGAGCGTTGTTTCTGCTAGGAGTGAAGCCGGTGCCTCTTCTACCCCCTTCACGAGGAATCTGAGACTACCCAAATTAGAATTGAAGGCGTTTGATGATAATATCAAAAACTGGTTAGGGTTCTGGGGTCAGTTTCGTAAAATAAATGACGACGAGACAATTGATGATGAGGACAAGTTTCAGTATTTGATTCAAGCCACGGCGCCGGGGTCAAATGCCAGGAATCTTGTGGAGAGTTTTCCCCCTTCAGGACCTAACTACCGCAAGGCCATCGAACAGTTGAAGTCAAGATTTGCTAGAGATGAATTGCTAATAGAAATTTACGTCCGAGAACTGCTTGGTTTAGTGGTGACCCGGGCTGCAGACCAGGAAGCTATGACTTTAGGATCCCTGTATGACAAGCTGGAAACGCAACTCAGAGCATTAGAAACACTGGGTGTAACAACAGAGAAATATGCAGCTATGTTGTATCCATTGGTGGAGTCAGCGCTACCCGTGGACATTATGCGAGTTTGGGAGAGAGCACGAAGCACCACCAGGGCTGAAGTTACTGATTCGAGTGCTTGTTTGACCAAGTTGCTTCAATTCTTGAAACTTGAAGTTGAGAGTGAGGAGCGCCTTCAGTTAGCTCGCTCTGGTATTTCTGGCAATAAATGCGTGCATGGCAGTGGATCAGATGGTGTCAAGGTTAGCAAGGTACCTACTGCAGCATGCATTTTTGCGGGAGAAACCAAACAGCATGACAGTAAATGTGTTTGGTGCGAGAAAACTTCACACACTGCCTCGGAGTGTTTTAAGGCTCGGGCAATGTCATTAGAGGAGAAGAGGGCTTTGCTTAAGAAGAGGGGCAGTTGTTACGTATGCTTGAAAACGGGCCACGGGGCTAAGAGATGCAAAAGCAATGTTAAATGCCTTGTGTGTTATAAACGACATTTAACTATTATGTGTCCGGAACTGTCTATGCAGTCTACAAGTAAGAGCTGTGCATCTGTTGCAGAAAAGAGCAGTGAATCCCAAGCCTTGTTGTCACAAAAATCTGGACCTACTCTGCTACAAACGGTGATTGTCAAGGTGGTACACAATGGGAAAACAAAAGTGGTACGTGCGCTGCTCGACAGTGGAGCACAAAGGTCTTACATTTGTAAACACATTGTGGAAGAAATGGGCATAAAACCATCTGGTAGGGAAATGTTAAGCCACAGTCTTTTTGGGGGAGTTGAAACCCGTCACAAACAACACAATGTCTATGACATAATAATCAGAAGTTTGAATGGCAAATTTCAGGGATCTATAAGTGTGTTGGGTGAAGAGAAAATCTGTGGATATGTGCCAAGAATTGAGGGTGATGATCTGTTCCCCAAACTCAAAGCAAAGAACATTACTCTTTCGGACACAGGGAAGAACCCACCAGACATAGGATTGCTGATAGGAGCTGATATTTCAGGCTCAATGTTAACCGGTTCAATTGTTCACCTGGATGATAATTTGGTGGCTATTGAAACTAGGTTAGGTTGGACGATCCAAGGGCCAGGAAATATCTCGAACAACCTACTGACCCAAATGGTGTACACATGCAATTTGGATCTCTCAGACTTGTGGAAATTGGAGGTCATAGGGATCGAAGAACCAGAGGCAAGGAAGGCAGCAAAGGATTTAGACGCAGAAGCTCTTCAATTGTTTAATCAAACTGTAAAAATTAATGAGGAGAAGAGGTATGAAGTGTGTTTGCCATGGAAAGAGGGACATCCAGAACTCCAGACTAATAAAACGGTAGCAGAGAAAAGACTTGAAAGCACAACAAACCGTCTTCGGGCCAATGGGCATTTGGAAGAGTACCATGCTGTATTTCAAGAGTGGTTGCAATCTGGCATTATAGAAGGGGTTGCTGAAAATGAAAGTGGAGGGCATTATTTACCACATCGTGCAGTTGCCAAGCCTTCCAGTCAGACGACAAAGCTCCGCCCTGTGTTTGATGCCTCAGCCAAGGACAAAAAGGGAAATTCACTTAATAATTGCCTCGAAACAGGCCCAAACTTAATCGAGCTAATTCCGAAGCTATTGATGCGATTTAGGAAACATGCCATAGGTGTAACCGCGGATATTGCCAAGGCCTTTTTGCAGATAAGCTTAGCGGAAAAGGATAGAAATTTCCTGAAGTTCTTGTGGTGGAGTGATGTGAATGCAAGAGAAATAGTCACTTTCAGACATCGTCGTGTGGTGTTTGGTGTGTCGTCCAGCCCGTTTCTGTTGGGGGCTACCATAATCCATCACTTAAACAATGCTCCAGAAAGAATGAGAGAGACGGCGGAGTATCTGAAAGAAACATTTTATGTCGATAACTGTGTCACTAGTCTCCAATCTGAAGAACAGGTGAAGACATTTATTCAAGAATCCACTGAACTGATGGCATCTGGGAAGTTCGAACTTAGGGGCTGGGTAGCTGCTCCCAGTCAAGTGAAGCCTTCTGAGGGGAATGGAAGTGTTGTACCAGTTTTGGGCATATCCTGGGATACAGAGAACGATATATTGTTTTGTGATATCAGTGGACTAATTTTGCCAGACGCGCCTATTACAAAGAGAGTTCTACTGTCGGTGGCACAAAGAATATTTGACCCTGTGGGATACACCTGCCCGACTGCTCTAATTCCAAGACTAATCCTACAGCAAACGTGGAGACTAAAGTGCGGTTGGGATGTAGAATTGCCTAGTGAAGTAACCCAACAATTTCTAGCTTGGATAAAGCATCTGCATCATCTACACTACTGTAAGATACCTAGAAGACTTATAGTAGGACCTTTTGATGAATGTAACAAGACTCTGCATGTATTTAGTGATGCGAGTAAAATGTCATTTGCAGCCTGTGTCTTCCTAAGAGGCGAGTTTGAAGGTGAAATCTCAGTGCGTCTTGTGCAATGCAAGACACGAGTTGCTCCATTGAAGCAGATGACCATTCCCAGACTAGAGCTGTTAGCAGCACTCGTCGCTGCTCGGCTAAGTTGTCATGCCAAGGATGCATTGGGTCTGTCAGATTGCAAAACCTACTACTGGAGTGATTCGACAGTGGTACTAGCCTGGATCAAGAGAAAGGAAGAATGGAACACCTTCGTAGGCAATCGTGTCAGAGAGATTAGACAGCGCAGCAACCCTGATGACTGGCATCATGTGCCTGGCTCTTTGAACCCCGCAGATGTTCCTTCGAGGGGTTGCAATGCAAAGGTCCTACGAGAAGGTCAGTGGTGGGAGGGGCCACAGTGGTTGCGGCTCGAGACAAGTAATTGGCCCGTCTCCGAAGCTCCTCCTCCTGAGGAAGAGGTAAATGCTGAAAAAAGAAAAACAGTCGTCTCATATACAGCTTGTGACGCATTGAATTTCACAAGGTTGCTCACTCATTTTTCAAAATACTCCAAAATTGTGAGAATGATTGGGTGGATAGTGAGATTTTTGCAGAACTGTCACAAGAAAGAGGCAAGTGGAGAACTGTCTTGTGAAGAAACAAAGAATGCAGAGAAGAAGCTACTAAAATGTGTTCAACTAGAAAGTTTTGGACAAAAGGAAATGAAGGTAATGAAGGAAATGCAGACCTTCCGGGATGAAGAAGGACTGGTAAGAGTTAGGACAAGACTGATTTTAGGAGATGAACACGATGATTTCAAATGCCCAGTTCTATTGCCTGGTAGCCATGTGATAACGTATAGATTGGTTTGGCAAAAGCATTGTCATTTGCAGCATGCTGGACTGCAAACACTGTTGTCGAATCTGCGAGAGAAATATTGGATAACAGGCATAAGACGGCTAGCCAGAAAAGTAATCTCACAGTGTGTCGTCTGCCGAAGGTTCAAGGGAAAACCAGTTGAACCCCCTTTCGCACCATTGCCCAGAGACCGAATCAAGTACGCTGCAGCCTTTCAGGTTACAGGTATAGACCTAGCTGGTCCGCTTTACCTGACTTCTGGAGATAAGGCATGGGTGGTGCTCTTTACCTGTGCTGTATACAGGGCCGTTCATCTGGAGCTCACGAAATCCCTAAGCACTGACTCCTTTATCATGACTCTAAGGAGATTCATCGCCCGCAGAGGAAGAATTGAAACCATCTATACTGACAATGGGACCAATTTTACTGGCACAAGTAACGCTTTAAAAGAGATAGATTGGAAACAGATAATGTCGTTCTCCTCTGTACAAGAAATTAAGTGGAACTTCAATCCGCCTACCGCTGCATGGTGGGGAGGATGGTGGGAGCGGCTTGTGAGAACGCTGAAAGAGCTTCTGAGAAGGAACTTGGGACGTGCAACACTCGCCTATGAAGAATTGGAAACTGTGTTGTGCGACTGCGAAGCCACAATCAACTCCAGACCTCTCACTTACACGGAAGATGAGTCAGAGAACTTAAAGCCTCTGACACCAGCTTGTTTCCTGCAAGGTATTCCGCATAGCGAGACCCCAGACTTAGACGTTGTCGATGGTAGAAGCCTAAACAAAAGACAAAGATACCTACAATCTTTGAGAGTTAACCTGCGACAAAGGTTTCGCAATGAATATTTGGCTCTTCTGGTGCACAGAGGACACAGGAAACAAGGCCTTTTAAAGGTTGGAGATGTGGTGCTGGTGGAGGCAAATACTCCAAAAAGAATCGACTGGCCGCTCGGTGTCGTCATAGAAGTCTATCCGGGAGTGGACGGTTACATCAGAGTAGCCAAGGTGAAGACTGCTGGAGGGGAGAAGGTAAGACCTGTACAACGTCTGTATCCTTTGGAGGTAACTCCCAACTCGGAAGAAACCCTACAGTTGCAGCCAGCGGTTAGACAGCAGTCCAAGAAGCCGCCAGCAGAGCCAGGGATCAGTAAAGCAAGTGAGAGTCCAAGGTCTACTACCACCACCAGGACGGGAAGAAACATAAAAGTGCCAAAAAGACTAGATTTGTGATGTAAATTGAAAAGAAAGTTGCAATTTTAGTCCCTGTAAATTGCAAGGTGGGAGTATGTTATAGATTTGATGGGAACTCAAGTGTTGTTATGTTGGCAACCTGACTTTTGAGTGATGTTTTGTAGCGGCCATGTTTTTTGTGTAATCTTGTTGTTGTTCCTGCAATAAATGAGCTCGTCGTTCTTTCAATGGCATTCTGAGCGTCGCTGTAATTATAGCTCTATTTGTATCCATAACAGTAAACTTATGCCTAATTATCAGGAGATAATGGCTAGAACATTGTAGATGGGAAATAATTTTACCTGCATTTTTGGTAAAAATTAGCATATATGCTATTTCCAACAATCGTATTATAAATTCCACTTCAATTTTTTTCGTTGTACGTTGGCCTAAATTACTCTTACAAACAATCACCAAAAGTTTGCACTTCACTGTGTGACTCTATTGAAGTTCTTTGCCAGTTTCAAATCTTGTAGTTCACTTCGGAGAAATCTGTAAAAAACGAAATTCAATTACTTTTTTTAATACTGAGTGATCTCTGTTAAAATAAGCCAGATAGATATGTATAAGTTAGAGAGACAATGACTGAAAACCTTACTTGAAACGAGCAGAGCTTTATTAGCGTTTTACTGTACTAATATTTCCCTACTGCCAACGTTTCGCTGTTGTTATGTGAGTACTATGTTAAGCAGTGCCAACGATAGTTTTGTGTTGTACATAACCCAGGTAAGATTTAAAGCCCTAGAGATGGAGTAGGAGAGAGAGAGGAGAAAATGGTAAGAGATTGTGAGAAACACAGGTGGATGGGGATGAGAGAGGGAAAGAGAGTGTTATAAAGAGAGCTAGAAACAGACTATACATTATTTTAATACTCAGATTAATAATACGTTGAAGCATCGTATAGGTTCTTCTTGCTCCTTTGGTGTGTCCAATATTAGATCAGCATCTGGAAATTTATAAACATTCCTGTTATTGACATTCATGCTGTTGCATGAGTTAATTAATTATATTATTGTTCAAATTAAATTGGATGGATAAAATCCTTAATTATGGTGAATTAGGATACAGAAGCATAATTAGAAAATCATCTCTTCTCCATCAGGAACTCCCAACAAACATTTAATGTCAATTTACTAAGTTCTGAGTTTACATCAAATCAACATGAAAATACCTCAAAAGTAAATAGTATAATATCTCCCACATTTTAATCAGACTTCTAGCCAATAATACTCACTAGTGATGGTTACTATAGAGCAATTATATGCATCCTACACTATCAATGCTTTCTGATTATTTACGTGTGCCTATTAATTATATCAATCAGTTTTCAGGACTGGTCAGACAGAAATTTAGTGTATATCAGCGCTATTAAAATGGATGATCACAAGCTCCTGAAAAAAGAATATTATACTCATTGATGTTAGAGAATTATGGTAAGACCTTTGACATATCTAGACATAACATTTAGAAATATGTTTGTTTCAAAATTGAAATGTTCTGCAAGTTTCATCTTCTGGTTCAATTCCTCTCTTCGACTTCGTTAATATCTACCATGTGTCTACCATCTACCAAGTGATCTCTTCTCCCTGTAGTACTTGAGAGATCCCATTTACTAACAGTGTGGAAGCAATATCACTATGCAGATTACAGAGATCAGCAGTTAATAATAAAATTAACTTAATCTTAATTTCAATTTGGGGAAAAGTCACAACAGATTATTAGATTAATATTCTCTGTAGAATTGCAACACCTCACTACAAAATGGCAGATGGAGGCAATAATCTGTCTGTCACTTTTAATAAATAAACACACAACTTGAAGCAAGTCGCCCACCTTGGCCTTGTCAAGTTTCCTGGACGATGTGGTCTACATAATAATAAATGTATTAAATATAAAAGAAAACTGCATATAACTTCAATTACCGGATAGCGAACATTATTCCTTAACCTCCCCATTGCTGACATATAAATTTAGAACAGTGCGGAATATGGACATAGATAAATACGCAGTTAAGGCATTTAGCTATGGATTCAGTGACAACGCAGCAATGGAATGTGTGGAATTTAATTCAATGGCAAGTGTCTGACGTCACAATTTTATCGTTTTATATATAATATTTTCATTTTCGCCAAAACGAGTGCAGTTGTTTTACGTAAAACAACTAATTTATACGAAGAAAAGTGTTGACAAGGAGCGCACGCAAATCGACCGTCACTAGCACATCGATCTCCACTCCAATGGATGCAATATTCTCCTTGGGAATTCCCTAAACAGAGAGATCGATTAGGATATACTTTTTGTTTGGTTTTAGTTATTCAGTACAAGCTTAATTCTAGAAGTAGTCCGGATTACGTGAAGATAAATATTGATGAAAACGAAAAAATCTGGTTCTCCTGTTGTATTAGGTATAACAAGAATATTGTTTAATTTTTGTTTGTTTTGACCGATGGAAGAAGCTGTTAAAATCTGCACAGTGATACTATTTCTGCTGCAAATAATATAAATAATTCGAGAATATTAAGCAGAGAATGATACCGGCACAGGCTTTCTTCCAGTTAAATGATTATTCGATTCTTGGTGTCGTAGTTATGGTGGATTACAAAATTTTTCAATCGAGCATATATCATGATTTTGAAAACTTTATATCTCAGCCTCTGAACTGACTAATGCAGAATTAGATAACTATAATATTTTGTATGTCAGAATCACGGAAACAGGTTATGAATATAGTAGCCAAGACATCCTTAACCCCAACATCTACACTTACTAATCAGATAAACGAACCTACAATCTCGCACCGTGAATCACAACTAGTCGCTCATGGCTATCAGTCAGATGTTCCGACCACTAGACGATTAGGCTGAACACATGGTATAAAATTTCTAAATCAATTATTTTTTATATGTGTCAGTCAGTTGTTGACATTTCTGTCTTTTTGTTTTTTGATTCAGATTCACATTGACGTAATGTATTCTTGAGGGAGGAAGATTAGCTTTACTTGATTTATATATATATATTATGCTACAATTTAATTTTAAAAATGATTTAAAAAACGTAAGCTAAATAAATAGCTATGTTTCTTATACATTCCGATTTACGTATGTTGTTGTTTTTTGTTTTGTTGTTTTGTTTTTCAAATGATGAATTGTCCATTAACCGAATTATAGAAATAACCCACTAGAATTAAACAAGCAAATTATAAACGATAATTATAAGGAAATAATAAATTTTCTCCTACATCAAGATAATTTGTAATTTTAAGCATTACAGTGCACATAATTTATCGTGGTTAATATAACATTCTGTATTTTGAAAATAACTATATTAGTGCAGATTGTGAGATGTGATATTTTATTTAAAGTTTTCAGGGAAGTAACAGAAATAGACGGTTCGAAGGAAATACCTTTTTCCACTCTGCTCCTTGTTCGAGGGAAATGTTTTATAATATAATCATTTTTGAACGGTAAACTTATGCCTAATGATCATGAGATTATGGTTAGAACATTGTAGATGGGAAATAATTTTACCTGCATTTTTGGTAAAAATTAGCATATATGCTATTTCCAACAATCGTATTATAAATTCCACTTCAATTTTTTTCGTTGTACGTTGGCCTAAATTACTCTTACAAACAATCACGAAAAGTTTGCACTTCACCGTGGGACTCTATTGAAGTTCTTTGCCAGTTTCAAATCTTGTAGTTCACTACGGAGAAATCTGTAAAAAACGAAATTCAATTACTTTTTTTTAATACTGAGTGATCTCTGTTAAAATAAGACAGATAGATATGTATAAGTTAGAGAGACAATGACTGAAAACCTTACTTGAAACGAGCAGAGCTTTATTAGCGTTTTACTGTACTAATATTTCCCTACTGCCAACGTTTCGCTGTTGTTATGTGAGTACTATGTTAAGCAGTGCCAACGATAGTTTTGTGTTGTACATAACCCAGGTAAGATTTAAAGCCCTAGAGATGTAGTAGGAGAGAGAGAGGAGAAAATGGTAAGAGATTGTGATAAATACAGGTGGATGGGGATGAGAGAGGGAAAGATAGTGTTATAAAGAGAGCTAGAAACAGAGTATACATTATTTTAATACTCAGATTAATAATACGTTGAAGCATCGTATAGGTTCTTCTTGCTCCTTTGGTGTGTCCAATATTAGATCAGCATCTGGAAATTTATAAACATTCCTGTTATTGACATTCATGCTGTTGCATGAGTTAATTAATTATATTATTGTTCAAATTAAATTGGATGGATAAAATCCTTAATTATGGTGAATTAGGATACAGAAGCATAATTAGAAAATCATCTCTTCTCCATCAGGAACTCCCAACAAACATTTAATGTCAATTTACTAAGTTGTGAGTTTACATCAAATCAACATGAAAATACCTCAAAAGTAAATAGTATAATATCTCCCACATTTTAATCAGACTTCTACCCAATAATACTCACTAGTGATGGTTACTATAGAGCAATTATATGCATCCTACACTATCAATGCTTTCTGATTATTTACGTGTGCCTATTAATTATATCAATCAGTTTTCAGGACTGGTTAGACAGAAATTTAGTGTATATCAGCGCTATTAAAATGGATGATCACAAGCTCCTGAAAGAAGAATATTATACTCATTGATGTTAGTGAATTATGGTAAGACCTTTGACATATCTAGACATAACATTTAGAAATATGTTTGTTTCAAAATTGAAATGTTCTGCAAGTTTCATCTTCTGGTTCAATTCCTCTCTTCGACTTCGTTAATATCTACCATGTGTCTACCATCTACCAAGTGATCTCTTCTCCCTGTAGTACTTGAGAGATCCCATTTACTAACAGTGTGGAAGCAATATCACTATGCAGATTACAGAGATCAGCAGTTAATAATAAAATTAACTTAATCTTAATTTCAATTTGGGGAAAAGTCACAACAGATTATTAGATTAATATTCTCTGTAGAATTGCAACACCTCACTACAAAATGGCAGATGGAGGCAATAATCTGTCTGTCACTTTTAATAAATAAACACACAACTTGAAGCAAGTCGCCCACCTTGGCCTTGTCAAGTTTCCTTGACGATGTGGTCTACATATTAATAAATGTATGAAATATAAAAGAAAACTGCATATAACTTCAATTACCGGATAGCGAACATTATTCCTTAACCTCCCCATTGCTGACATATAAATTTAGAACAGTGCGGAATATGGACATCGATAAATACGCAGTTAAGGCATTTAGCTATGGATTCAGTGACAACGCAGCAATGGAATGTGTGGAATTTAATTCAATGGCAAGTGTCTGACGTCACAATTTTATCGTTTTATATCTAATATTTTCATTTTCGCCAAAACGAGTGCAGTTGTTTTACGTAAAACAACTAATTTATACGAAGAAAAGTGTTGACAAGGAGCGCACGCAAATCGACCGTCACTAGCACATCGATCTCCACTCCAATGGATGCAATATTCTCCTTGGGAATTCCCTAAACAGAGAGATCGATTAGGATATACTTTTTGTTTGGTTTTAGTTATTCAGTACAAGCTTAATTCTAGAAGTAGTCCGGATTACGTGAAGATAAATATTGATGAAAACGAAAAAATCTGGTTCTCCTGTTGTATTAGGTATAACAAGAATGTTGTTTAATTTTTGTTTGTTTTGACCGATGGAAGAAGCTGTTAAAATCTGCACAGTGATACTATTTCTGCTGCAAATAATATAAATAATTCGAGAATATTAAGCAGAGAATGATACCGGTACAGGCTTTCTTCCAGTTAAATGATTATTCGATTCTTGGTGTCGTAGTTATGGTGGATTACAAAATTTTTCAATCGAGCTTATATCATGATTTTGAAAACTTTATATCTCAGCCTCTGAACTGACTAATGTAGAATTAGATAACTATAATATTTTGTATGTCAGAATCACGGAAACCGGTTATGAATATAGTAGCCAAGACATCCTTAACCCCAACATCTACACTTACTAATCAGATAAACGAACCTACAATCTCGCACCGTGAATCACAACTAGTCGCTCATGGCTATCAGTCAGATGCTCCGACCACTAGACGATTAGGCTGAACACATGTTATAAAATTTCTAAATCAATTATTTTTTATATGTGTCAGTCAGTTGTTGACATTTCTGTCTTTTTGTTTTTTGATTAAGATTCACATTGACCTAATGTATTCTTGTGGGAGGAAGATTACCTTTACTTGATTTATATATATATATATATATATATATATATATATATATATATATATATATTATGCTACAATTTAATTTTAAAAATGATTTCAAAAACGTAAGCTAAGTAAATAGCTATGTTTTTTGTACATTCCGATTTACGTATGTTGTTGTTTTTTGTTTTGTTGTTTTGTTTTTCAAATGATGATTTGTCCATTAACCGAATTATAGAAATAACCCACTAGAATTAAACAAGCAAATTATAAACGATAATTATAAGGAAATAATAAATTTTCTCCTACATCAAGATAATTTTTAAGCATTACAGTGCACATAATTTATCGTGGTTAATATAACATTCTGTATTTTGAAAACAACTATATTAGTGAAGATTGTGAGATGTGATATTTTATTTAAAGTTTTCAGGGAAGTAACAGAAATAGACGGTTCGAAGGAAATGCCTTTTTCCACTCTGCTCCTTGTTCGAGGGAAATGTTTTATAATATAATCATTTTTGAACGGTAAACTTATGCCTAATGATCATGAGATTATGGTTAGAACATTGTAGATGGGAAATAATTTTACCTGCATTTTTGGTAAAAATTAGCATATATGCTATTTCCAACAATCGTATTATAAATTCCACTTCAATTTTTTTCGTTGTACGTTGGCCTAAATTACTCTTACAAACAATCACGAAAAGTTTGCACTTCACCGTGGGACTCTATTGAAGTTCTTTGCCAGTTTCAAATCTTGTAGTTCACTACGGAGAAATCTGTAAAAAACGAAATTCAATTACTTTTTTTTAATACTGAGTGATCTCTGTTAAAATAAGACAGATAGATATGTATAAGTTAGAGAGACAATGACTGAAAACCTTACTTGAAACGAGCAGAGCTTTATTAGCGTTTTACTGTACTAATATTTCCCTACTGCCAACGTTTCGCTGTTGTTATGTGAGTACTATGTTAAGCAGTGCCAACGATAGTTTTGTGTTGTACATAACCCAGGTAAGATTTAAAGCCCTAGAGATGTAGTAGGAGAGAGAGAGGAGAAAATGGTAAGAGATTGTGATAAATACAGGTGGATGGGGATGAGAGAGGGAAAGATAGTGTTATAAAGAGAGCTAGAAACAGAGTATACATTATTTTAATACTCAGATTAATAATACGTTGAAGCATCGTATAGGTTCTTCTTGCTCCTTTGGTGTGTCCAATATTAGATCAGCATCTGGAAATTTATAAACATTCCTGTTATTGACATTCATGCTATTGCATGAGTTAATTAATTATATTATTGTTCAAATTAAATTGGATGGATAAAATCCTTAATTATGGTGAATTAGGATACAGAAGCATAATTAGAAAATCATCTCTACTCCATCAGGAACTCCCAACAAACATTTAATGTCAATTTACTAAGTTCTGAGTTTACATCAAATCAACATGAAAATACCTCAAAAGTAAATAGTATAATATCTCCCACATTTTAATCAGACTTCTACCCAATAATACTCAGTGGTGATGGTTACTATAGAGCAATTATATGCATCCTACACTATCAATGCTTTCTGATTATTTACGTGTGCCTATTAATTATATCAATCAGATTTCAAGACTGGTCAGACAGAAATTTAGTGTATATCAGCGCTATTAAAATGGATGATCACAAGCTCCTGAAAAAAGAATATTATACTCATTGATGTTAGTGAATTATGGTAAGACCTTTGACATATCTAGACATAACATTTAGAAATATGTTTGTTTCAAAATTGAAATGTTCTGCAAGTTTCATCTTCTGGTTCAATTCCTCTCTTCGACTTCGTTAATATCTACCATGTGTCTACCATCTACCAAGTGATCTCTTCTCCCTGTAGTACTTGAGAGATCCCATTTACTAACAGTGTGGAAGCAATATCACTATGCAGATTACAGAGATCAGCAGTTAATAATAAAATTAAATTAATCTTAATTTCAATTTGGGGAAAAGTCACAACAGATTATTAGATTAATATTCTCTGTAGAATTGCAACACCTCACTACAAAATGGCAGATGGAGGCAATAATCTGTCTGTCACTTTTAATAAATAAACACACAACTTGAAGCAAGTCGCCCACCTTGGCCTTGTCAAGTTTCCTGGACGATGTGGTCTACATAATAATAAATGTATTAAATATAAAAGAAAACTGCATATAACTTCAATTACCGGATAGCGAACATTATTCCTTAACCTCCCCATTGCTGACATATAAATTTAGAACAGTGCGGAATATGGACATAGATAAATACGCAGTTAAGGCATTTAGCTATGGATTCAGTGACAACGCAGCAATGGAATGTGTGGAATTTAATTCAATGGCAAGTGTCTGACGTCACAATTTTATCGTTTTATATATAATATTTTCATTTTCGCCAAAACGAGTGCAGTTGTTTTACGTAAAACAACTAATTTATACGAAGAAAAGTGTTGACAAGGAGCGCACGCAAATCGACCGTCACTAGCACATCGATCTCCACTCCAATGGATGCAATATTCTCCTTGGGAATTCCCTAAACAGAGAGATCGATTAGGATATACTTTTTGTTTGGTTTTAGTTATTCAGTACAAGCTTAATTCTAGAAGTAGTCCGGATTACGTGAAGATAAATATTGATGAAAACGAAAAAATCTGGTTCTCCTGTTGTATTAGGTATAACAAGAATGTTGTTTAATTTTTGTTTGTTTTGACCGATGGAAGAAGCTGTTAAAATCTGCACAGTGATACTATTTCTGCTGCAAATAATATAAATAATTCGAGAATATTAAGCAGAGAATGATACCGGTACAGGCTTTCTTCCAGTTAAATGATTATTCGATTCTTGGTGTCGTAGTTATGGTGGATTACAAAATTTTTCAATCGAGCATATATCATGATTTTGAAAACTTTATATCTCAGCCTCTCAACTGACTAATGTAGAATTAGATAACTATAATATTTTGTATGTCAGAATCACGGAAACCGGTTATGAATATAGTAGCCAAGACATCCTTAACCCCAACATCTACACTTACTAATCAGATAAACGAACCTACAATCTCGCACCGTGAATCACAACTAGTCGCTCATGGCTATCAGTCAGATGCTCCGACCACTAGACGATTAGGCTGAACACATGTTATAAAATTTCTAAATCAATTATTTTCACATTGACCTAATGTATTCTTGTGGGAGGAAGATTACCTTTACTTGATTTATATATATATATATATATATATATATATATATATATATATATATATATTATGCTATAATTTAATTTTAAAAATGATTTCAAAAACGTAAGCTAAGTAAATAGCTATGTTTTTAATACATTCCGATTTACGTATGTTGTTGTTTTTTGTTTTGTTGTTTTGTTTTTCAAATGATGATTTGTCCATTAACCGAATTATAGAAATAACCTACTAGAATTAAACAAGCAAATTATAAACGATAATTATAAGGAAATAATAAATTTTCTCCTACATCAAGATAAATTGTAATTTTAAGCATTACAGTGCACATAATTTATCGTGGTTAATATAACATTCTGTATTTTGAAAATAACTATATGAGTGCAGATTGTGAGATGTGATATTTTATTTAAAGTTTTCAGGGAAGTAACAGAAATAGACGGTTCGAAGGAAATACCTTTTTCCACTCTGCTCCTTGTTCGAGGGAAATGTTTTATATTGTCATTTTTTAACGGTAAACTTATGCCTATTTATCAGGAGATAATGGCTAGACCATTGTAGATGGGAAATAATTTTACCTGCAATTTTGGTAAAAATTAGCATATATGCTATTTCCAACAATCGTATTATAAATTCCACTTCAATTTTTTTCGTTGTACGTTGGCCTAAATTACTCTTACAAACAATCACGAAAAGTTTGCACTTCACCGTGGGACTCTATTGAAGTTCTTTGCCAGTTTCAAATCTTGTAGTTCACTTCGGAGAAATCTGTAAAAAACGAAATTCAATTACTTTTTTTAATACTGAGTGATCTCTGTTAAAATAAGACAGATAGATATGTATAAGTTAGAGAGACAATGACTGAAAACCTTACTTGAAACGAGCAGAGCTTTATTAGCGTTTTACTGTACTAATATTTCCCTACTGCCAACGTTTCGCTGTTGTTATGTGAGTACTATGTTAAGCAGTGCCAACGATAGTTTTGTGTTGTACATAACCCAGGTAAGATTTAAAGCCCTAGAGATGTAGTAGGAGAGAGAGAGGAGAAAATGGTAAGAGATTGTGATAAATACAGGTGGATGGGGATGAGAGAGGGAAAGATAGTGTTATAAAGAGAGCTAGAAACAGAGTATACATTATTTTAATACTCAGATTAATAATACGTTGAAGCATCGTATAGGTTCTTCTTGCTCCTTTGGTGTGTCCAATATTAGATCAGCATCTGGAAATTTATAAACATTCCTGTTATTGACATTCATGCTGTTGCATGAGTTAATTAATTATATTATTGTTCAAATTAAATTGGATGGATAAAATCCTTAATTATGGTGAATTAGGATACAGAAGCATAATTAGAAAATCATCTCTTCTCCATCAGGAACTCCCAACAAACATTTAATGTCAATTTACTAAGTTCTGAGTTTACATCAAATCAACATGAAAATACCTCAAAAGTAAATAGTATAATATCTCCCACATTTTAATCAGACTTCTACCCAATAATACTCACTAGTGATGGTTACTATAGAGCAATTATATGCATCCTACACTATCAATGCTTTCTGATTATTTACGTGTGCCTATTAATTATATCAATCAGTTTTCAGGACTGGTTAGACAGAAATTTAGTGTATATCAGCGCTATTAAAATGGATGATCACAAGCTCCTGAAAGAAGAATATTATACTCATTGATGTTAGTGAATTATGGTAAGACCTTTGACATATCTAGACATAACATTTAGAAATATGTTTGTTTCAAAATTGAAATGTTCTGCAAGTTTCATCTTCTGGTTCAATTCCTCTCTTCGACTTCGTTAATATCTACCATGTGTCTACCATCTACCAAGTGATCTCTTCTCCCTGTAGTACTTGAGAGATCCCATTTACTAACAGTGTGGAAGCAATATCACTATGCAGATTACAGAGATCAGCAGTTAATAATAAAATTAACTTAATCTTAATTTCAATTTGGGGAAAAGTCACAACAGATTATTAGATTAATATTCTCTGTAGAATTGCAACACCTCACTACAAAATGGCAGATGGAGGCAATAATCTGTCTGTCACTTTTAATAAATAAACACACAACTTGAAGCAAGTCGCCCACGTTGGCCTTGTCAAGTTTCCTTGACGATGTGGTCTACATATTAATAAATGTATGAAATATAAAAGAAAACTGCATATAACTTCAATTACCGGATAGCGAACATTATTCCTTAACCTCCCCATTGCTGACATATAAATTTAGAACAGTGCGGAATATGGACATCGATAAATACGCAGTTAAGGCATTTAGCTATGGATTCAGTGACAACGCAGCAATGGAATGTGTGGAATTTAATTCAATGGCAAGTGTCTGACGTCACAATTTTATCGTTTTATATCTAATATTTTCATTTTCGCCAAAACGAGTGCAGTTGTTTTACGTAAAACAACTAATTTATACGAAGAAAAGTGTTGACAAGGAGCGCACGCAAATCGACCGTCACTAGCACATCGATCTCCACTCCAATGGATGCAATATTCTCCTTGGGAATTCCCTAAACAGAGAGATCGATTAGGATATACTTTTTGTTTGGTTTTAGTTATTCAGTACAAGCTTAATTCTAGAAGTAGTCCGGATTACGTGAAGATAAATATTGATGAAAACGAAAAAATCTGGTTCTCCTGTTGTATTAGGTATAACAAGAATGTTGTTTAATTTTTGTTTGTTTTGACCGATGGAAGAAGCTGTTAAAATCTGCACAGTGATACTATTTCTGCTGCAAATAATATAAATAATTCGAGAATATTAAGCAGAGAATGATACCGGTACAGGCTTTCTTCCAGTTAAATGATTATTCGATTCTTGGTGTCGTAGTTATGGTGGATTACAAAATTTTTCAATCGAGCTTATATCATGATTTTGAAAACTTTATATCTCAGCCTCTGAACTGACTAATGTAGAATTAGATAACTATAATATTTTGTATGTCAGAATCACGGAAACCGGTTATGAATATAGTAGCCAAGACATCCTTAACCCCAACATCTACACTTACTAATCAGATAAACGAACCTACAATCTCGCACCGTGAATCACAACTAGTCGCTCATGGCTATCAGTCAGATGCTCCGACCACTAGACGATTAGGCTGAACACATGTTATAAAATTTCTAAATCAATTATTTTTTATATGTGTCAGTCAGTTGTTGACATTTCTGTCTTTTTGTTTTTTGATTAAGATTCACATTGACCTAATGTATTCTTGTGGGAGGAAGATTACCTTTACTTGATTTATATATATATATATATATATTATGCTACAATTTAATTTTAAAAATGATTTAAAAAACGTAAGCTAAGTAAATAGCTATGTTTTTTATACATTCCGATTTACGTATGTTGTTGTTTTTTGTTTTGTTGTTTTGTTTTTCAAATGATGATTTGTCCATTAACCGAATTATAGAAATAACCCACTAGAATTAAACAAGCAAATTATAAACGATAATTATAAGGAAATAATAAATTTTCTCCTACATCAAGATAATTTTTAAGCATTACAGTGCACATAATTTATCGTGGTTAATATAACATTCTGTATTTTGAAAACAACTATATTAGTGAAGATTGTGAGATGTGATATTTTATTTAAAGTTTTCAGGGAAGTAACAGAAATAGACGGTTCGAAGGAAATGCCTTTTTCCACTCTGCTCCTTGTTCGAGGGAAATGTTTTATAATATAATCATTTTTGAACGGTAAACTTATGCCTAATGATCATGAGATTATGGTTAGAACATTGTAGATGGGAAATAATTTTACCTGCATTTTTGGTAAAAATTAGCATATATGCTATTTCCAACAATCGTATTATAAATTCCACTTCAATTTTTTTCGTTGTACGTTGGCCTAAATTACTCTTACAAACAATCACGAAAAGTTTGCACTTCACCGTGGGACTCTATTGAAGTTCTTTGCCAGTTTCAAATCTTGTAGTTCACTACGGAGAAATCTGTAAAAAACGAAATTCAATTACTTTTTTTTAATACTGAGTGATCTCTGTTAAAATAAGACAGATAGATATGTATAAGTTAGAGAGACAATGACTGAAAACCTTACTTGAAACGAGCAGAGCTTTATTAGCGTTTTACTGTACTAATATTTCCCTACTGCCAACGTTTCGCTGTTGTTATGTGAGTACTATGTTAAGCAGTGCCAACGATAGTTTTGTGTTGTACATAACCCAGGTAAGATTTAAAGCCCTAGAGATGTAGTAGGAGAGAGAGAGGAGAAAATGGTAAGAGATTGTGATAAATACAGGTGGATGGGGATGAGAGAGGGAAAGATAGTGTTATAAAGAGAGCTAGAAACAGAGTATACATTATTTTAATACTCAGATTAATAATACGTTGAAGCATCGTATAGGTTCTTCTTGCTCCTTTGGTGTGTCCAATATTAGATCAGCATCTGGAAATTTATAAACATTCCTGTTATTGACATTCATGCTGTTGCATGAGTTAATTAATTAT
This sequence comes from Ectobius pallidus, assembly GCA_964059195.1. NCBI lineage: Eukaryota > Metazoa > Arthropoda > Insecta > Blattodea > Ectobiidae > Ectobius > Ectobius pallidus. The sequence continues at coordinate 126,981,087 of CAXKWD010000002.1, forward strand.
ATTATTGTTCAAATTAAATTGGATGGATAAAATCCTTAATTATGGTGAATTAGGATACAGAAGCATAATTAGAAAATCATCTCTTCTCCATCAGGAACTCCCAACAAACATTTAATGTCAATTTACTAAGTTCTGAGTTTACATCAAATCAACATGAAAATACCTCAAAAGTAAATAGTATAATATCTCCCACATTTTAATCAGACTTCTACCCAATAATACTCACTAGTGATGGTTACTATAGAGCAATTATATGCATCCTACACTATCAATGCTTTCTGATTATTTACGTGTGCCTATTAATTATATCAATCAGATTTCAAGACTGGTCAGACAGAAATTTAGTGTATATCAGCGCTATTAAAATGGATGATCACAAGCTCCTGAAAAAAGAATATTATACTCATTGATGTTAGTGAATTATGGTAAGACCTTTGACATATCTAGACATAACATTTAGAAATATGTTTGTTTCAAAATTGAAATGTTCTGCAAGTTTCATCTTCTGGTTCAATTCCTCTCTTCGACTTCGTTAATATCTACCATGTGTCTACCATCTACCAAGTGATCTCTTCTCCCTGTAGTACTTGAGAGATCCCATTTACTAACAGTGTGGAAGCAATATCACTATGCAGATTACAGAGATCAGCAGTTAATAATAAAATTAACTTAATCTTAATTTCAATTTGGGGAAAAGTCACAACAGATTATTAGATTAATATTCTCTGTAGAATTGCAACACCTCACTACAAAATGGCAGATGGAGGCAATAATCTGTCTGTCACTTTTAATAAATAAACACACAACTTGAAGCAAGTCGCCCACCTTGGCCTTGTCAAGTTTCCTGGACGATGTGGTCTACATAATAATAAATGTATTAAATATAAAAGAAAACTGCATATAACTTCAATTACCGGATAGCGAACATTATTCCTTAACCTCCCCATTGCTGACATATAAATTTAGAACAGTGCGGAATATGGACATAGATAAATACGCAGTTAAGGCATTTAGCTATGGATTCAGTGACAACGCAGCAATGGAATGTGTGGAATTTAATTCAATGGCAAGTGTCTGACGTCACAATTTTATCGTTTTATATCTAATATTTTCATTTTCGCCAAAACGAGTGCAGTTGTTTTACGTAAAACAACTAATTTATACGAAGAAAAGTGTTTACAAGGAGCGCACGCAAATCGACCGTCACTAGCACATCGATCTCCACTCCAATGGATGCAATATTCTCCTTGGGAATTCCCTAAACAGAGAGATCGATTAGGATATACTTTTTGTTTGGTTTTAGTTATTCAGTACAAGCTTAATTCTAGAAGTAGTCCGGATTACGTGAAGATAAATATTGATGAAAACGAAAAAATCTGGTTCTCCTGTTGTATTAGGTATAACAAGAATGTTGTTTAATTTTTGTTTGTTTTGACCGATGGAAGAAGCTGTTAAAATCTGCACAGTGATACTATTTCTGCTGCAAATAATATAAATAATTCGAGAATATTAAGCAGAGAATGATACCGGTACAGGCTTTCTTCCAGTTAAATGATTATTCGATTCTTGGTGTCGTAGTTATGGTGGATTACAAAATTTTTCAATCGAGCATATATCATGATTTTGAAAACTTTATATCTCAGCCTCTGAACTGACTAATGTAGAATTAGATAACTATAATATTTTGTATGTCAGAATCACGGAAACCGGTTATGAATATAGTAGCCAAGACATCCTTAACCCCAACATCTACACTTACTAATCAGATAAACGAACCTACAATCTCGCACCGTGAATCACAACTAGTCGCTCATGGCTATCAGTCAGATGCTCCGACCACTAGACGATTAGGCTGAACACATGTTATAAAATTTCTAAATCAATTATTTTTTATATGTGTCAGTCAGTTGTTGACATTTCTGTCTTTTTGTTTTTTGATTAAGATTCACATTGACCTAATGTATTCTTGTGGGAGGAAGATTACCTTTACTTGATTTATATATATATATATATATTATGCTACAATTTAATTTTAAAAATGATTTCAAAAACGTAAGCTAAGTAAATAGCTATGTTTTTTATACATTCCGATTTACGTATGTTGTTGTTTTTTGTTTTGTTGTTTTGTTTTTCAAATGATGATTTGTCCATTAACCGAATTATAGAAATAACCCACTAGAATTAAACAAGCAAATTATAAACGATAATTATGAGGAAATAATAAATTTTCTCCTACATCAAGATAATTTTTAAGCATTACAGTGCACATAATTTATCGTGGTTAATATAACATTCTGTATTTTGAAAACAACTATATTAGTGAAGATTGTGAGATGTGATATTTTATTTAAAGTTTTCAGGGAAGTAACAGAAATAGACGGTTCGAAGGAAATGCCTTTTTCCACTCTGCTCCTTGTTCGAGGGAAATGTTTTATAATATAATCATTTTTGAACGGTAAACTTATGCCTAATGATCATGAGATTATGGTTAGAACATTGTAGATGGGAAATAATTTTACCTGCATTTTTGGTAAAAATTAGCATATATGCTATTTCCAACAATCGTATTATAAATTCCACTTCAATTTTTTTCGTTGTACGTTGGCCTAAATTACTCTTACAAACAATCACGAAAAGTTTGCACTTCACCGTGGGACTCTATTGAAGTTCTTTGCCAGTTTCAAATCTTGTAGTTCACTACGGAGAAATCTGTAAAAAACGAAATTCAATTACTTTTTTTTAATACTGAGTGATCTCTGTTAAAATAAGACAGATAGATATGTATAAGTTAGAGAGACAATGACTGAAAACCTTACTTGAAACGAGCAGAGCTTTATTAGCGTTTTACTGTACTAATATTTCCCTACTGCCAACGTTTCGCTGTTGTTATGTGAGTACTATGTTAAGCAGTGCCAACGATAGTTTTGTGTTGTACATAACCCAGGTAAGATTTAAAGCCCTAGAGATGTAGTAGGAGAGAGAGAGGAGAAAATGGTAAGAGATTGTGATAAATACAGGTGGATGGGGATGAGAGAGGGAAAGATAGTGTTATAAAGAGAGCTAGAAACAGAGTATACATTATTTTAATACTCAGATTAATAATACGTTGAAGCATCGTATAGGTTCTTCTTGCTCCTTTGGTGTGTCCAATATTAGATCAGCATCTGGAAATTTATAAACATTCCTGTTATTGACATTCATGCTGTTGCATGAGTTAATTAATTATATTATTGTTCAAATTAAATTGGATGGATAAAATCCTTAATTATGGTGAATTAGGATACAGAAGCATAATTAGAAAATCATCTCTTCTCCATCAGGAACTCCCAACAAACATTTAATGTCAATTTACTAAGTTCTGAGTTTACATCAAATCAACATGAAAATACCTCAAAAGTAAATAGTATAATATCTCCCACATTTTAATCAGACTTCTACCCAATAATACTCACTAGTGATGGTTACTATAGAGCAATTATATGCATCCTACACTATCAATGCTTTCTGATTATTTACGTGTGCCTATTAATTATATCAATCAGATTTCAAGACTGGTCAGACAGAAATTTAGTGTATATCAGCGCTATTAAAATGGATGATCACAAGCTCCTGAAAAAAGAATATTATACTCATTGATGTTAGTGAATTATGGTAAGACCTTTGACATATCTAGACATAACATTTAGAAATATGTTTGTTTCAAAATTGAAATGTTCTGCAAGTTTCATCTTCTGGTTCAATTCCTCTCTTCGACTTCGTTAATATCTACCATGTGTCTACCATCTACCAAGTGATCTCTTCTCCCTGTAGTACTTGAGAGATCCCATTTACTAACAGTGTGGAAGCAATATCACTATGCAGATTACAGAGATCAGCAGTTAATAATAAAATTAACTTAATCTTAATTTCAATTTGGGGAAAAGTCACAACAGATTATTAGATTAATATTCTCTGTAGAATTGCAACACCTCACTACAAAATGGCAGATGGAGGCAATAATCTGTCTGTCACTTTTAATAAATAAACACACAACTTGAAGCAAGTCGCCCACCTTGGCCTTGTCAAGTTTCCTGGACGATGTGGTCTACATAATAATAAATGTATTAAATATAAAAGAAAACTGCATATAACTTCAATTACCGGATAGCGAACATTATTCCTTAACCTCCCCATTGCTGACATATAAATTTAGAACAGTGCGGAATATGGACATAGATAAATACGCAGTTAAGGCATTTAGCTATGGATTCAGTGACAACGCAGCAATGGAATGTGTGGAATTTAATTCAATGGCAAGTGTCTGACGTCACAATTTTATCGTTTTATATCTAATATTTTCATTTTCGCCAAAACGAGTGCAGTTGTTTTACGTAAAACAACTAATTTATACGAAGAAAAGTGTTGACAAGGAGCGCACGCAAATCGACCGTCACTAGCACATCGATCTCCACTCCAATGGATGCAATATTCTCCTTGGGAATTCCCTAAACAGAGAGATCGATTAGGATATACTTTTTGTTTGGTTTTAGTTATTCAGTACAAGCTTAATTCTAGAAGTAGTCCGGATTACGTGAAGATAAATATTGATGAAAACGAAAAAATCTGGTTCTCCTGTTGTATTAGGTATAACAAGAATGTTGTTTAATTTTTGTTTGTTTTGACCGATGGAAGAAGCTGTTAAAATCTGCACAGTGATACTATTTCTGCTGCAAATAATATAAATAATTCGAGAATATTAAGCAGAGAATGATACCGGTACAGGCTTTCTTCCAGTTAAATGATTATTCGATTCTTGGTGTCGTAGTTATGGTGGATTACAAAATTTTTCAATCGAGCATATATCATGATTTTGAAAACTTTATATCTCAGCCTCTGAACTGACTAATGTAGAATTAGATAACTATAATATTTTGTATGTCAGAATCACGGAAACCGGTTATGAATATAGTAGCCAAGACATCCTTAACCCCAACATCTACACTTACTAATCAGATAAACGAACCTACAATATCGCACCGTGAATCACAACTAGCCGCTCATGGCTATCAGTCAGATGCTCCGACCACTAGACGATTAGGCTGAACACATGTTATAAAATTTCTAAATCAATTATTTTTTATATGTGTCAGTCAGTTGTTGACATTTCTGTCTTTTTGTTTTTTGATTAAGATTCACATTGACCTAATGTATTCTTGTGGGAGGAAGATTACCTTTACTTGATTTATATATATATATATATATATAATGCTACAATTTAATTTTAAAAATGATTTCAAAAACGTAAGCTAAATAAATAGCTATGTTTTTTATACATTCCGATTTACGTATGTTGTTGTTTTTTGTTTTGTTGTTTTGTTTTTCAAATGATGATTTGTCCATTAACCGAATTATAGAAATAACCCACTAGAATTAAACAAGCAAATTATAAACGATAATTATAAGGAAATAATAAATTTTCTCCTACATCAAGATAATTTGTAATTTTAAGCATTACAGTGCAGATAATTTATCGTGGTTAATATAACATTCTGTATTTTGAAAATAACTATATTAGTGCAGATTGTGAGATGTGATATTTTATTTAAAGTTTTCAGGGAAGTAACAGAAATAGACGGTTCGAAGGAAATGCCTTTTTCCACTCTGCTCCTTGTTCGAGGGAAATGTTTTATAATATAATCATTTTTGAACGGTAAACTTATGCCTAATGATCATGAGATTATGGTTAGAACATTGTAGATGGGAAATAATTTTACCTGCATTTTTGGTAAAAATTAGCATATATGCTATTTCCAACAATCGTATTATAAATTCCACTTCAATTTTTTTCGTTGTACGTTGGCCTAAATTACTCTTACAAACAATCACGAAAAGTTTGCACTTCACCGTGGGACTCTATTGAAGTTCTTTGCCAGTTTCAAATCTTGTAGTTCACTACGGAGAAATCTGTAAAAAACGAAATTCAATTACTTTTTTTTAATACTGAGTGATCTCTGTTAAAATAAGACAGATAGATATGTATAAGTTAGAGAGACAATGACTGAAAACCTTACTTGAAACGAGCAGAGCTTTATTAGCGTTTTACTGTACTAATATTTCCCTACTGCCAACGTTTCGCTGTTGTTATGTGAGTACTATGTTAAGCAGTGCCAACGATAGTTTTGTGTTGTACATAACCCAGGTAAGATTTAAAGCCCTAGAGATGTAGTAGGAGAGAGAGAGGAGAAAATGGTAAGAGATTGTGATAAATACAGGTGGATGGGGATGAGAGAGGGAAAGATAGTGTTATAAAGAGAGCTAGAAACAGAGTATACATTATTTTAATACTCAGATTAATAATACGTTGAAGCATCGTATAGGTTCTTCTTGCTCCTTTGGTGTGTCCAATATTAGATCAGCATCTGGAAATTTATAAACATTCCTGTTATTGACATTCATGCTGTTGCATGAGTTAATTAATTATATTATTGTTCAAATTAAATTGGATGGATAAAATCCTTAATTATGGTGAATTAGGATACAGAAGCATAATTAGAAAATCATCTCTTCTCCATCAGGAACTCCCAACAAACATTTAATGTCAATTTACTAAGTTCTGAGTTTACATCAAATCAACATGAAAATACCTCAAAAGTAAATAGTATAATATCTCCCACATTTTAATCAGACTTCTACCCAATAATACTCACTAGTGATGGTTACTATAGAGCAATTATATGCATCCTACACTATCAATGCTTTCTGATTATTTACGTGTGCCTATTAATTATATCAATCAGATTTCAAGACTGGTCAGACAGAAATTTAGTGTATATCAGCGCTATTAAAATGGATGATCACAAGCTCCTGAAAAAAGAATATTATACTCATTGATGTTAGTGAATTATGGTAAGACCTTTGACATATCTAGACATAACATTTAGAAATATGTTTGTTTCAAAATTGAAATGTTCTGCAAGTTTCATCTTCTGGTTCAATTCCTCTCTTCGACTTCGTTAATATCTACCATGTGTCTACCATCTACCAAGTGATCTCTTCTCCCTGTAGTACTTGAGAGATCCCATTTACTAACAGTGTGGAAGCAATATCACTATGCAGATTACAGAGATCAGCAGTTAATAATAAAATTAACTTAATCTTAATTTCAATTTGGGGAAAAGTCACAACAGATTATTAGATTAATATTCTCTGTAGAATTGCAACACCTCACTACAAAATGGCAGATGGAGGCAATAATCTGTCTGTCACTTTTAATAAATAAACACACAACTTGAAGCAAGTCGCCCACCTTGGCCTTGTCAAGTTTCCTGGACGATGTGGTCTACATAATAATAAATGTATTAAATATAAAAGAAAACTGCATATAACTTCAATTACCGGATAGCGAACATTATTCCTTAACCTCCCCATTGCTGACATATAAATTTAGAACAGTGCGGAATATGGACATAGATAAATACGCAGTTAAGGCATTTAGCTATGGATTCAGTGACAACGCAGCAATGGAATGTGTGGAATTTAATTCAATGGCAAGTGTCTGACGTCACAATTTTATCGTTTTATATCTAATATTTTCATTTTCGCCAAAACGAGTGCAGTTGTTTTACGTAAAACAACTAATTTATACGAAGAAAAGTGTTTACAAGGAGCGCACGCAAATCGACCGTCACTAGCACATCGATCTCCACTCCAATGGATGCAATATTCTCCTTGGGAATTCCCTAAACAGAGAGATCGATTAGGATATACTTTTTGTTTGGTTTTAGTTATTCAGTACAAGCTTAATTCTAGAAGTAGTCCGGATTACGTGAAGATAAATATTGATGAAAACGAAAAAATCTGGTTCTCCTGTTGTATTAGGTATAACAAGAATGTTGTTTAATTTTTGTTTGTTTTGACCGATGGAAGAAGCTGTTAAAATCTGCACAGTGATACTATTTCTGCTGCAAATAATATAAATAATTCGAGAATATTAAGCAGAGAATGATACCGGTACAGGCTTTCTTCCAGTTAAATGATTATTCGATTCTTGGTGTCGTAGTTATGGTGGATTACAAAATTTTTCAATCGAGCATATATCATGATTTTGAAAACTTTATATCTCAGCCTCTGAACTGACTAATGTAGAATTAGATAACTATAATATTTTGTATGTCAGAATCACGGAAACCGGTTATGAATATAGTAGCCAAGACATCCTTAACCCCAACATCTACACTTACTAATCAGATAAACGAACCTACAATCTCGCACCGTGAATCACAACTAGTCGCTCATGGCTATCAGTCAGATGCTCCGACCACTAGACGATTAGGCTGAACACATGTTATAAAATTTCTAAATCAATTATTTTTTATATGTGTCAGTCAGTTGTTGACATTTCTGTCTTTTTGTTTTTTGATTAAGATTCACATTGACCTAATGTATTCTTGTGGGAGGAAGATTACCTTTACTTGATTTATATATATATATATATATTATGCTACAATTTAATTTTAAAAATGATTTCAAAAACGTAAGCTAAGTAAATAGCTATGTTTTTTATACATTCCGATTTACGTATGTTGTTGTTTTTTGTTTTGTTGTTTTGTTTTTCAAATGATGATTTGTCCATTAACCGAATTATAGAAATAACCCACTAGAATTAAACAAGCAAATTATAAACGATAATTATGAGGAAATAATAAATTTTCTCCTACATCAAGATAATTTTTAAGCATTACAGTGCACATAATTTATCGTGGTTAATATAACATTCTGTATTTTGAAAACAACTATATTAGTGAAGATTGTGAGATGTGATATTTTATTTAAAGTTTTCAGGGAAGTAACAGAAATAGACGGTTCGAAGGAAATGCCTTTTTCCACTCTGCTCCTTGTTCGAGGGAAATGTTTTATAATATAATCATTTTTGAACGGTAAACTTATGCCTAATGATCATGAGATTATGGTTAGAACATTGTAGATGGGAAATAATTTTACCTGCATTTTTGGTAAAAATTAGCATATATGCTATTTCCAACAATCGTATTATAAATTCCACTTCAATTTTTTTCGTTGTACGTTGGCCTAAATTACTCTTACAAACAATCACGAAAAGTTTGCACTTCACCGTGGGACTCTATTGAAGTTCTTTGCCAGTTTCAAATCTTGTAGTTCACTACGGAGAAATCTGTAAAAAACGAAATTCAATTACTTTTTTTTAATACTGAGTGATCTCTGTTAAAATAAGACAGATAGATATGTATAAGTTAGAGAGACAATGACTGAAAACCTTACTTGAAACGAGCAGAGCTTTATTAGCGTTTTACTGTACTAATATTTCCCTACTGCCAACGTTTCGCTGTTGTTATGTGAGTACTATGTTAAGCAGTGCCAACGATAGTTTTGTGTTGTACATAACCCAGGTAAGATTTAAAGCCCTAGAGATGTAGTAGGAGAGAGAGAGGAGAAAATGGTAAGAGATTGTGATAAATACAGGTGGATGGGGATGAGAGAGGGAAAGATAGTGTTATAAAGAGAGCTAGAAACAGAGTATACATTATTTTAATACTCAGATTAATAATACGTTGAAGCATCGTATAGGTTCTTCTTGCTCCTTTGGTGTGTCCAATATTAGATCAGCATCTGGAAATTTATAAACATTCCTGTTATTGACATTCATGCTGTTGCATGAGTTAATTAATTATATTATTGTTCAAATTAAATTGGATGGATAAAATCCTTAATTATGGTGAATTAGGATACAGAAGCATAATTAGAAAATCATCTCTTCTCCATCAGGAACTCCCAACAAACATTTAATGTCAATTTACTAAGTTCTGAGTTTACATCAAATCAACATGAAAATACCTCAAAAGTAAATAGTATAATATCTCCCACATTTTAATCAGACTTCTACCCAATAATACTCACTAGTGATGGTTACTATAGAGCAATTATATGCATCCTACACTATCAATGCTTTCTGATTATTTACGTGTGCCTATTAATTATATCAATCAGATTTCAAGACTGGTCAGACAGAAATTTAGTGTATATCAGCGCTATTAAAATGGATGATCACAAGCTCCTGAAAAAAGAATATTATACTCATTGATGTTAGTGAATTATGGTAAGACCTTTGACATATCTAGACATAACATTTAGAAATATGTTTGTTTCAAAATTGAAATGTTCTGCAAGTTTCATCTTCTGGTTCAATTCCTCTCTTCGACTTCGTTAATATCTACCATGTGTCTACCATCTACCAAGTGATCTCTTCTCCCTGTAGTACTTGAGAGATCCCATTTACTAACAGTGTGGAAGCAATATCACTATGCAGATTACAGAGATCAGCAGTTAATAATAAAATTAACTTAATCTTAATTTCAATTTGGGGAAAAGTCACAACAGATTATTAGATTAATATTCTCTGTAGAATTGCAACACCTCACTACAAAATGGCAGATGGAGGCAATAATCTGTCTGTCACTTTTAATAAATAAACACACAACTTGAAGCAAGTCGCCCACCTTGGCCTTGTCAAGTTTCCTGGACGATGTGGTCTACATAATAATAAATGTATTAAATATAAAAGAAAACTGCATATAACTTCAATTACCGGATAGCGAACATTATTCCTTAACCTCCCCATTGCTGACATATAAATTTAGAACAGTGCGGAATATGGACATAGATAAATACGCAGTTAAGGCATTTAGCTATGGATTCAGTGACAACGCAGCAATGGAATGTGTGGAATTTAATTCAATGGCAAGTGTCTGACGTCACAATTTTATCGTTTTATATCTAATATTTTCATTTTCGCCAAAACGAGTGCAGTTGTTTTACGTAAAACAACTAATTTATACGAAGAAAAGTGTTGACAAGGAGCGCACGCAAATCGACCGTCACTAGCACATCGATCTCCACTCCAATGGATGCAATATTCTCCTTGGGAATTCCCTAAACAGAGAGATCGATTAGGATATACTTTTTGTTTGGTTTTAGTTATTCAGTACAAGCTTAATTCTAGAAGTAGTCCGGATTACGTGAAGATAAATATTGATGAAAACGAAAAAATCTGGTTCTCCTGTTGTATTAGGTATAACAAGAATGTTGTTTAATTTTTGTTTGTTTTGACCGATGGAAGAAGCTGTTAAAATCTGCACAGTGATACTATTTCTGCTGCAAATAATATAAATAATTCGAGAATATTAAGCAGAGAATGATACCGGTACAGGCTTTCTTCCAGTTAAATGATTATTCGATTCTTGGTGTCGTAGTTATGGTGGATTACAAAATTTTTCAATCGAGCATATATCATGATTTTGAAAACTTTATATCTCAGCCTCTGAACTGACTAATGTAGAATTAGATAACTATAATATTTTGTATGTCAGAATCACGGAAACCGGTTATGAATATAGTAGCCAAGACATCCTTAACCCCAACATCTACACTTACTAATCAGATAAACGAACCTACAATCTCGCACCGTGAATCACAACTAGCCGCTCATGGCTATCAGTCAGATGCTCCGACCACTAGACGATTAGGCTGAACACATGTTATAAAATTTCTAAATCAATTATTTTTTATATGTGTCAGTCAGTTGTTGACATTTCTGTCTTTTTGTTTTTTGATTAAGATTCACATTGACCTAATGTATTCTTGTGGGAGGAAGATTACCTTTACTTGATTTATATATATATATATATATATAATGCTACAATTTAATTTTAAAAATGATTTCAAAAACGTAAGCTAAATAAATAGCTATGTTTTTTATACATTCCGATTTACGTATGTTGTTGTTTTTTGTTTTGTTGTTTTGTTTTTCAAATGATGATTTGTCCATTAACCGAATTATAGAAATAACCCACTAGAATTAAACAAGCAAATTATAAACGATAATTATAAGGAAATAATAAATTTTCTCCTACATCAAGATAATTTGTAATTTTAAGCATTACAGTGCAGATAATTTATCGTGGTTAATATAACATTCTGTATTTTGAAAATAACTATATTAGTGCAGATTGTGAGATGTGATATTTTATTTAAAGTTTTCAGGGAAGTAACAGAAATAGACGGTTCGAAGGAAATACCTTTTTCCACTCTGCTCCTTGTTCGAGGGAAATGTTTTATATTGTCATTTTTTAACGGTAAACTTATGCCTATTTATCAGGAGATAATGGCTAGAACATTGTAGATGGGAAATAATTTTACCTGCATTTTTGGTAAAAATTAGCATATATGCTATTTCCAACAATCGTATTATAAATTCCACTTCAATTTTTTTCGTTGTACGTTGGCCTAAATTACTCTTACAAACAATCACCATAGTTTGCACTTCACTGTGTGACTCTATTGAAGTTCTTTGCCAGTTTCAAATCTTGTAGTTCACTTCGGAGAAATCTGTAAAAAACGAAATTCAATTACTTTTTTTAATACTGAGTGATCTCTGTTAAAATAAGACAGATAGATATGTATAAGTTAGAGAGACAATGACTGAAAACCTTACTTGAAACGAGCAGAGCTTTATTAGCGTTTTACTGTACTAATATTTCCCTACTGCCAACGTTTCACTGTTGTTATGTGAGTACTATGTTAAGCAGTGCCAACGATAGTTTTGTGTTGTACATAACCCAGGTAAGATTTAAAGCCCTAGAGATGGAGTAGGAGAGGGAGAGGAGAAAATGGTAAGAGATTGTGAGAAATACAGGTGGATGGGGATGAGAGGGGGAAAGATAGTGTTATAAAGAGAGCTAGAAACAGAGTATACATTATTTTAATACTCAGATTAATAATACGTTGAAGCATCGTATAGGTTCTTCTTGCTCCTTTGGTGTGTCCAATATTAGATCAGCATCTGGAAATTTATAAACATTCCTGTTATTGACATTCATGCTGTTGCATGAGTTAATTAATTATATTATTGTTCAAATTAAATTGGATGGATAAAATCCTTAATTATGGTGAATTAGGATACAGAAGCATAATTAGAAAATCATCTCTTCTCCATCAGGAACTCCCAACAAACATTTAATGTCAATTTACTAAGTTCTGAGTTTACACAAATCAACATGAAAATACCTCAAAAGTAAATAGTATAATATCTCCCACATTTTAATCAGACTTCTACCCAATAATACTCACTAGTGATGGTTACTATAGAGCAATTATATGCATCCTACACTATCAATGCTTTCTGATTATTTACGTGTGCCTATTAATTATATCAATCAGTTTTCAGGACTGGTCAGACAGAAATTTAGTGTATATCAGCGCTATTAAAATGGATGATCACAAGCTCCTGAAAAAAGAATATTATACTCATTGATGTTAGTGAATTATGGTAAGACCTTTGACATATCTAGACATAACATTTAGAAATATGTTTGTTTCAAAATTGAAATGTTCTGCAAGTTTCATCTTCTGGTTCAATTCCTCTCTTCGACTTCGTTAATATCTACCATGTGTCTACCATCTACCAAGTGATCTCTTCTCCCTGTAGTACTTGAGAGATCCCATTTACTAACAGTGTGGAAGCAATATCACTATGCAGATTACAGAGATCAGCAGTTAATAATAAAATTAACTTAATCTTAATTTCAATTTGGGGAAAAGTCACAACAGATTATTAGATTAATATTCTCTGTAGAATTGCAACACCTCACTACAAAATGGCAGATGGAGGCAATAAGCTGTCTGTCACTTTTAATAAATAAACACACAACTTGAAGCAAGTCGCCCACCTTGGCCTTGTCAAGTTTCCTGGACGATGTGGTCTACATAATAATAAATGTATTAAATATAAAAGAAAACTGCATATAACTTCAATTACCGGATAGCGAACATTATTCCTTAACCTCCCCATTGCTGACATATAAATTTAGAACAGTGCGGAATATGGACATAGATAAATACGCAGTTAAGGCATTTAGCTATGGATTCAGTGACAACGCAGCAATGGAATGTGTGGAATTTAATTCAATGGCAAGTGTCTGACGTCACAATTTTATCGTTTTATATCTAATATTTTCATTTTCGCCAAAACGAGTGCAGTTGTTTTACGTAAAACAACTAATTTATACGAAGAAAAGTGTTGACAAGGAGCGCACGCAAATCGACCGTCACTAGCACATCGATCTCCACTCCAATGGATGCAATATTCTCCTTGGGAATTCCCTAAACAGAGAGATCGATTAGGATATACTTTTTGTTTGGTTTTAGTTATTCAGTACAAGCTTAATTCTAGAAGTAGTCCGGATTACGTGAAGATAAATATTGATGAAAACGAAAAAATCTGGTTCTCCTGTTGTATTAGGTATAACAAGAATGTTGTTTAATTTTTGTTTGTTTTGACCGATGGAAGAAGCTGTTAAAATCTGCACAGTGATACTATTTCTGCTGCAAATAATATAAATAATTCGAGAATATTAAGCAGAGAATGATACCGGTACAGGCTTTCTTCCAGTTAAATGATTATTCGATTCTTGGTGTCGTAGTTATGGTGGATTACAAAATTTTTCAATCGAGCATATATCATGATTTTGAAAACTTTATATCTCAGCCTCTGAACTGACTAATGTAGAATTAGATAACTATAATATTTTGTATGTCAGAATCACGGAAACCGGTTATGAATATAGTAGCCAAGACATCCTTAACCCCAACATCTACACTTACTAATCAGATAAACGAACCTACAATCTCGCACCGTGAATCACAACTAGTCGCTCATGGCTATCAGTCAGATGCTCCGACCACTAGACGATTAGGCTGAACACATGTTATAAAATTTCTAAATCAATTATTTTTTATATGTGTCAGTCAGTTGTTGACATTTCTGTCTTTTTGTTTTTTGATTAAGATTCACATTGACCTAATGTATTCTTGTGGGAGGAAGATTACCTTTACTTGATTTATATATATATATATATATATATATAATGCTACAATTTAATTTTAAAAATGATTTCAAAAACGTAAGCTAAATAAATAGCTATGTTTTTTATACATTCCGATTTACGTATGTTGTTGTTTTTTGTTTTGTTGTTTTGTTTTTCAAATGATGATTTGTCCATTAACCGAATTATAGAAATAACCCACTAGAATTAAACAAGCAAATTATAAACGATAATTATAAGGAAATAATAAATTTTCTCCTACATCAAGATAATTTGTAATTTTAAGCATTACAGTGCAGATAATTTATCGTGGTTAATATAACATTCTGTATTTTGAAAATAACTATATTAGTGCAGATTGTGAGATGTGATATTTTATTTAAAGTTTTCAGGGAAGTAACAGAAATAGACGGTTCGAAGGAAATACCTTTTTCCACTCTGCTCCTTGTTCGAGGGAAATGTTTTATATTGTCATTTTTTAACGGTAAACTTATGCCTATTTATCAGGAGATAATGGCTAGAACATTGTAGATGGGAAATAATTTTACCTGCATTTTTGGTAAAAATTAGCATATATGCTATTTCCAACAATCGTATTATAAATTCCACTTCAATTTTTTTCGTTGTACGTTGGCCTAAATTACTCTTACAAACAATCACCATAGTTTGCACTTCACTGTGTGACTCTATTGAAGTTCTTTGCCAGTTTCAAATCTTGTAGTTCACTTCGGAGAAATCTGTAAAAAACGAAATTCAATTACTTTTTTTAATACTGAGTGATCTCTGTTAAAATAAGACAGATAGATATGTATAAGTTAGAGAGACAATGACTGAAAACCTTACTTGAAACGAGCAGAGCTTTATTAGCGTTTTACTGTACTAATATTTCCCTACTGCCAACGTTTCGCTGTTGTTATGTGAGTACTATGTTAAGCAGTGCCAACGATAGTTTTGTGTTGTACATAACCCAGGTAAGATTTAAAGCCCTAGAGATGGAGTAGGAGAGAGAGAGGAGAAAATGGTAAGAGATTGTGAGAAATACAGGTGGATGGGGATGAGAGGGGGAAAGATAGTGTTATAAAGAGAGCTAGAAACAGAGTATACATTATTTTAATACTCAGATTAATAATACGTTGAAGCATCGTATAGGTTCTTCTTGCTCCTTTGGTGTGTCCAATATTAGATCAGCATCTGGAAATTTATAAACATTCCTGTTATTGACATTCATGCTGTTGCATGAGTTAATTAATTATATTATTGTTCAAATTAAATTGGATGGATAAAATCCTTAATTATGGTGAATTAGGATACAGAAGCATAATTAGAAAATCATCTCTTCTCCATCAGGAACTCCCAACAAACATTTAATGTCAATTTACTAAGTTCTGAGTTTACACAAATCAACATGAAAATACCTCAAAAGTAAATAGTATAATATCTCCCACATTTTAATCAGACTTCTACCCAATAATACTCACTAGTGATGGTTACTATAGAGCAATTATATGCATCCTACACTATCAATGCTTTCTGATTATTTACGTGTGCCTATTAATTATATCAATCAGTTTTCAGGACTGGTCAGACAGAAATTTAGTGTATATCAGCGCTATTAAAATGGATGATCACAAGCTCCTGAAAAAAGAATATTATACTCATTGATGTTAGTGAATTATGGTAAGACCTTTGACATATCTAGACATAACATTTAGAAATATGTTTGTTTCAAAATTGAAATGTTCTGCAAGTTTCATCTTCTGGTTCAATTCCTCTCTTCGACTTCGTTAATATCTACCATGTGTCTACCATCTCCCAAGTGATCTCTTCTCCCTGTAGTACTTGAGAGATCCCATTTACTAACAGTGTGGAAGCAATATCACTATGCAGATTACAGAGATCAGCAGTTAATAATAAAATTAACTTAATCTTAATTTCAATTTGGGGAAAAGTCACAACAGATTATTAGATTAATATTCTCTGTAGAATTGCAACACCTCACTACAAAATGGCAGATGGAGGCAATAATCTGTCTGTCACTTTTAATAAATAAACACACAACTTGAAGCAAGTCGCCCACCTTGGCCTTGTCAAGTTTCCTGGACGATGTGGTCTACATAATAATAAATGTATTAAATATAAAAGAAAACTGCATATAACTTCAATTACCGGATAGCGAACATTATTCCTTAACCTCCCCATTGCTGACATATAAATTTAGAACAGTGCGGAATATGGACATAGATAAATACGCAGTTAAGGCATTTAGCTATGGATTCAGTGACAACGCAGCAATGGAATGTGTGGAATTTAATTCAATGGCAAGTGTCTGACGTCACAATTTTATCGTTTTATATCTAATATTTTCATTTTCGCCAAAACGAGTGCAGTTGTTTTACGTAAAACAACTAATTTATACGAAGAAAAGTGTTGACAAGGAGCGCACGCAAATCGACCGTCACTAGCACATCGATCTCCACTCCAATGGATGCAATATTCTCCTTGGGAATTCCCTAAACAGAGAGATCGATTAGGATATACTTTTTGTTTGGTTTTAGTTATTCAGTACAAGCTTAATTCTAGAAGTAGTCCGGATTACGTGAAGATAAATATTGATGAAAACGAAAAAATCTGGTTCTCCTGTTGTATTAGGTATAACAAGAATGTTGTTTAATTTTTGTTTGTTTTGACCGATGGAAGAAGCTGTTAAAATCTGCACAGTGATACTATTTCTGCTGCAAATAATATAAATAATTCGAGAATATTAAGCAGAGAATGATACCGGTACAGGCTTTCTTCCAGTTAAATGATTATTCGATTCTTGGTGTCGTAGTTATGGTGGATTACAAAATTTTTCAATCGAGCATATATCATGATTTTGAAAACTTTATATCTCAGCCTCTGAACTGACTAATGTAGAATTAGATAACTATAATATTTTGTATGTCAGAATCACGGAAACCGGTTATGAATATAGTAGCCAAGACATCCTTAACCCCAACATCTACACTTACTAATCAGATAAACGAACCTACAATCTCGCACCGTGAATCACAACTAGCCGCTCATGGCTATCAGTCAGATGCTCCGACCACTAGACGATTAGGCTGAACACATGTTATAAAATTTCTAAATCAATTATTTTTTATATGTGTCAGTCAGTTGTTGACATTTCTGTCTTTTTGTTTTTTGATTAAGATTCACATTGACCTAATGTATTCTTGTGGGAGGAAGATTACCTTTACTTGATTTATATATATATATATATATATATATATATATATATATATATATAATGCTACAATTTAATTTTAAAAATGATTTCAAAAACGTAAGCTAAATAAATAGCTATGTTTTTTATACATTCCGATTTACGTATGTTGTTGTTTTTTGTTTTGTTGTTTTGTTTTTCAAATGATGATTTGTCCATTAACCGAATTATAGAAATAACCCACTAGAATTAAACAAGCAAATTATAAACGATAATTATAAGGCAATAATAAATTTTCTCCTACATCAAGATAATTTGTAATTTTAAGCATTACAGTGCAGATAATTTATCGTGGTTAATATAACATTCTGTATTTTGAAAATAACTATATTAGTGCAGATTGTGAGATGTGATATTTTATTTAAAGTTTTCAGGGAAGTAACAGAAATAGACGGTTCGAAGGAAATACCTTTTTCCACTCTGCTCCTTGTTCGAGGGAAATGTTTTATATTGTCATTTTTTAACGGTAAACTTATGCCTATTTATCAGGAGATAATGGCTAGAACATTGTAGATGGGAAATAATTTTACCTGCATTTTTGGTAAAAATTAGCATATATGCTATTTCCAACAATCGTATTATAAATTCCACTTCAATTTTTTTCGTTGTACGTTGGCCTAAATTACTCTTACAAACAATCACCATAGTTTGCACTTCACTGTGTGACTCTATTGAAGTTCTTTGCCAGTTTCAAATCTTGTAGTTCACTTCGGAGAAATCTGTAAAAAACGAAATTCAATTACTTTTTTTAATACTGAGTGATCTCTGTTAAAATAAGACAGATAGATATGTATAAGTTAGAGAGACAATGACTGAAAACCTTACTTGAAACGAGCAGAGCTTTATTAGCGTTTTACTGTACTAATATTTCCCTACTGCCAACGTTTCGCTGTTGTTATGTGAGTACTATGTTAAGCAGTGCCAACGATAGTTTTGTGTTGTACATAACCCAGGTAAGATTTAAAGCCCTAGAGATGGAGTAGGAGAGAGAGAGGAGAAAATGGTAAGAGATTGTGAGAAATACAGGTGGATGGGGATGAGAGGGGGAAAGATAGTGTTATAAAGAGAGCTAGAAACAGAGTATACATTATTTTAATACTCAGATTAATAATACGTTGAAGCATCGTATAGGTTCTTCTTGCTCCTTTGGTGTGTCCAATATTAGATCAGCATCTGGAAATTTATAAACATTCCTGTTATTGACATTCATGCTGTTGCATGAGTTAATTAATTATATTATTGTTCAAATTAAATTGGATGGATAAAATCCTTAATTATGGTGAATTAGGATACAGAAGCATAATTAGAAAATCATCTCTTCTCCATCAGGAACTCCCAACAAACATTTAATGTCAATTTACTAAGTTCTGAGTTTACACAAATCAACATGAAAATACCTCAAAAGTAAATAGTATAATATCTCCCACATTTTAATCAGACTTCTACCCAATAATACTCACTAGTGATGGTTACTATAGAGCAATTATATGCATCCTACACTATCAATGCTTTCTGATTATTTACGTGTGCCTATTAATTATATCAATCAGTTTTCAGGACTGGTCAGACAGAAATTTAGTGTATATCAGCGCTATTAAAATGGATGATCACAAGCTCCTGAAAAAAGAATATTATACTCATTGATGTTAGTGAATTATGGTAAGACCTTTGACATATCTAGACATAACATTTAGAAATATGTTTGTTTCAAAATTGAAATGTTCTGCAAGTTTCATCTTCTGGTTCAATTCCTCTCTTCGACTTCGTTAATATCTACCATGTGTCTACCATCTACCAAGTGATCTCTTCTCCCTGTAGTACTTGAGAGATCCCATTTACTAACAGTGTGGAAGCAATATCACTATGCAGATTACAGAGATCAGCAGTTAATAATAAAATTAACTTAATCTTAATTTCAATTTGGGGAAAAGTCACAACAGATTATTAGATTAATATTCTCTGTAGAATTGCAACACCTCACTACAAAATGGCAGATGGAGGCAATAAGCTGTCTGTCACTTTTAATAAATAAACACACAACTTGAAGCAAGTCGCCCACCTTGGCCTTGTCAAGTTTCCTGGACGATGTGGTCTACATAATAATAAATGTATTAAATATAAAAGAAAACTGCATATAACTTCAATTACCGGATAGCGAACATTATTCCTTAACCTCCCCATTGCTGACATATAAATTTAGAACAGTGCGGAATATGGACATAGATAAATACGCAGTTAAGGCATTTAGCTATGGATTCAGTGACAACGCAGCAATGGAATGTGTGGAATTTAATTCAATGGCAAGTGTCTGACGTCACAATTTTATCGTTTTATATCTAATATTTTCATTTTCGCCAAAACGAGTGCAGTTGTTTTACGTAAAACAACTAATTTATACGAAGAAAAGTGTTGACAAGGAGCGCACGCAAATCGACCGTCACTAGCACATCGATCTCCACTCCAATGGATGCAATATTCTCCTTGGGAATTCCCTAAACAGAGAGATCGATTAGGATATACTTTTTGTTTGGTTTTAGTTATTCAGTACAAGCTTAATTCTAGAAGTAGTCCGGATTACGTGAAGATAAATATTGATGAAAACGAAAAAATCTGGTTCTCCTGTTGTATTAGGTATAACAAGAATGTTGTTTAATTTTTGTTTGTTGTGACCGATGGAAGAAGCTGTTAAAATCTGCACAGTGATACTATTTCTGCTGCAAATAATATAAATAATTCGAGAATATTAAGCAGAGAATGATACCGGTACAGGCTTTCTTCCAGTTAAATGATTATTCGATTCTTGGTGTCGTAGTTATGGTGGATTACAAAATTTTTCAATCGAGCATATATCATGATTTTGAAAACTTTATATCTCAGCCTCTGAACTGACTAATGTAGAATTAGATAACTATAATATTTTGTATGTCAGAATCACGGAAACCGGTTATGAATATAGTAGCCAAGACATCCTTAACCCCAACATCTACACTTACTAATCAGATAAACGAACCTACAATCTCGCACCGTGAATCACAACTAGTCGCTCATGGCTATCAGTCAGATGCTCCGACCACTAGACGATTAGGCTGAACACATGTTATAAAATTTCTAAATCAATTATTTTTTATATGTGTCAGTCAGTTGTTGACATTTCTGTCTTTTTGTTTTTTGATTAAGATTCACATTGACCTAATGTATTCTTGTGGGAGGAAGATTACCTTTACTTGATTTATATATATATATATATATATATATATATATATATATTGTGCTACAATTTAATTTTAAAAATGATTTCAAAAACGTAAGCTAAGTAAATAGCTATGTTTTTTATACATTCCGATTTACGTATGTTGTTGTTTTTTGTTTTGTTGTTTTGTTTTTCAAATGATGATTTGTCCATTAACCGAATTATAGAAATAACCCACTAGAATTAAACAAGCAAATTATAAACGATAATTATAAGGAAATAATAAACTTTCTCCTACATCAAGATAATTTTTAAGCATTACAGTGCACATAATTTATCGTGGTTAATATAACATTCTGTATTTTGAAAACAACTATATTAGTGAAGATTGTGAGATGTGATATTTTATTTAAAGTTTTCAGGGAAGTAACAGAAATAGACGGTTCGAAGGAAATGCCTTTTTCCACTCTGCTCCTTGTTCGAGGGAAATGTTTTATAATATAATCATTTTTGAACGGTAAACTTATGCCTAATGATCATGAGATTATGGTTAGAACATTGTAGATGGGAAATAATTTTACCTGCATTTTTGGTAAAAATTAGCATATATGCTATTTCCAACAATCGTATTATAAATTCCACTTCAATTTTTTTCGTTGTACGTTGGCCTAAATTACTCTTACAAACAATCACGAAAAGTTTGCACTTCACCGTGGGACTCTATTGAAGTTCTTTGCCAGTTTCAAATCTTGTAGTTCACTACGGAGAAATCTGTAAAAAACGAAATTCAATTACTTTTTTTTAATACTGAGTGATCTCTGTTAAAATAAGACAGATAGATATGTATAAGTTGGAGAGACAATGACTGAAAACCTTACTTGAAACGAGCAGAGCTTTATTAGCGTTTTACTGTACTAATATTTCCCTACTGCCAACGTTTCGCTGTTGTTATGTGAGTACTATGTTAAGCAGTGCCAACGATAGTTTTGTGTTGTACATAACCCAGGTAAGATTTAAAGCCCTAGAGATGTAGTAGGAGAGAGATAGGAGAAAATGGTAAGAGATTGTGATAAATACAGGTGGATGGGGATGAGAGAGGGAAAGATAGTGTTATAAAGAGAGCTAGAAACAGAGTATACATTATTTTAATACTCAGATTAATAATACGTTGAAGCATCGTATAGGTTCTTCTTGCTCCTTTGGTGTGTCCAATATTAGATCAGCATCTGGAAATTTATAAACATTCCTGTTATTGACATTCATGCTGTTGCATGAGTTAATTAATTATATTATTGTTCAAATTAAATTGGATGGATAAAATCCTTAATTATGGTGAATTAGGATACAGAAGCATAATTAGAAAATCATCTCTTCTCCATCAGGAACTCCCAACAAACATTTAATGTCAATTTACTAAGTTCTGAGTTTACATCAAATCAACATGAAAATACCTCAAAAGTAAATAGTATAATATCTCCCACATTTTAATCAGACTTCTACCCAATAATACTCACTAGTGATGGTTACTATAGAGCAATTATATGCATCCTACACTATCAATGCTTTCTGATTATTTACGTGTGCCTATTAATTATATCAATCAGATTTCAAGACTGGTCAGACAGAAATTTAGTGTATATCAGCGCTATTAAAATGGATGATCACAAGCTCCTGAAAAAAGAATATTATACTCATTGATGTTAGTGAATTATGGTAAGACCTTTGACATATCTAGACATAACATTTAGAAATATGTTTGTTTCAAAATTGAAATGTTCTGCAAGTTTCATCTTCTGGTTCAATTCCTCTCTTCGACTTCGTTAATATCTACCATGTGTCTACCATCTACCAAGTGATCTCTTCTCCCTGTAGTACTTGAGAGATCCCATTTACTAACAGTGTGGAAGCAATATCACTATGCAGATTACAGAGATCAGCAGTTAATAATAAAATTAACTTAATCTTAATTTCAATTTGGGGAAAAGTCACAACAGATTATTAGATTAATATTCTCTGTAGAATTGCAACACCTCACTACAAAATGGCAGATGGAGGCAATAAGCTGTCTGTCACTTTTAATAAATAAACACACAACTTGAAGCAAGTCGCCCACCTTGGCCTTGTCAAGTTTCCTGGACGATGTGGTCTACATAATAATAAATGTATTAAATATAAAAGAAAACTGTATATAACTTCAATTACCGGATAGCGAACATTATTCCTTAACCTCCCCATTGCTGACATATAAATTTAGAACAGTGCGGAATATGGACATCGATAAATACGCAGTTAAGGCATTTAGCTATGGATTCAGTGACAACGCAGCAATGGAATGTGTGGAATTTAATTCAATGGCAAGTGTCTGACGTCACAATTTTATCGTTTTATATCTAATATTTTCATTTTCGCCAAAACGAGTGCAGTTGTTTTACGTAAAACAACTAATTTATACGAAGAAAAGTGTTGACAAGGAGCGCACGCAAATCGACCGTCACTAGCACATCGATCTCCACTCCAATGGATGCAATATTCTCCTTGGGAATTCCCTAAACAGAGAGATCGATTAGGATATACTTTTTGTTTGGTTTTAGTTATTCAGTACAAGCTTAATTCTAGAAGTAGTCCGGATTACGTGAAGATAAATATTGATGAAAACGAAAAAATCTGGTTCTCCTGTTGTATTAGGTATAACAAGAATGTTGTTTAATTTTTGTTTGTTTTGACCGATGGAAGAAGCTGTTAAAATCTGCACAGTGATACTATTTCTGCTGCAAATAATATAAATAATTCGAGAATATTAAGCAGAGAATGATACCGGTACAGGCTTTCTTCCAGTTAAATGATTATTCGATTCTTGGTGTCGTAGTTATGGTGGATTATAAAATTTTTCAATCGAGCATATATCATGATTTTGAAAACTTTATATCTCAGCCTCTGAACTGACTAATGTAGAATTAGATAACTATAATATTTTGTATGTCAGAATCACGGAAACCGGTTATGAATATAGTAGCCAAGACATCCTTAACCCCAACATCTACACTTACTAATCAGATAAACGAACCTACAATCTCGCACCGTGAATCACAACTAGTCGCTCATGGCTATCAGTCAGATGCTCCGACCACTAGACGATTAGGCTGAACACATGTTATAAAATTTCTAAATCAATTATTTTTTATATGTGTCAGTCAGTTGTTGACATTTCTGTCTTTTTGTTTTTTGATTAAGATTCACATTGACCTAATGTATTCTTGTGGGAGGAAGATTACCTTTACTTGATTTATATATATTATGCTACAATTTAATTTTAAAAATGATTTCAAAAACGTAAGCTAAGTAAATAGCTATGTTTTTAATACATTCCGATTTACGTATGTTGTTGTTTTTTGTTTTGTTGTTTTGTTTTTCAAATGATGATTTGTCCATTAACCGAATTATAGAAATAACCCACTAGAATTAAACAAGCAAATTATAAACGATAATTATAAGGAAATAATAAATTTTCTCCTACATCAAGATAATTTGTAATTTTAAGCATTACAGTGCACATAATTTATCGTGGTTAATATAACATTCTGTATTTTGAAAACAACTATATTAGTGAAGATTGTGAGATGTGATATTTTATTTAAAGTTTTCAGGGAAGTAACAGAAATAGACGGTTCGAAGGAAATGCCTTTTTCCACTCTGCTCCTTGTTCGAGGGAAATGTTTTATAATATAATCATTTTTGAACGGTAAACTTATGCCTAATGATCATGAGATTATGGCTAGAACATTGTAAATGGGAAATAATTTTACCTGCATTTTTGGTAAAAATTAGCATATATGCTATTTCCAACAATCGTATTATAAATTCCACTTCAATTTTTTCCTTGTACGTTGGCCTAAATTACTCTTACAAACAATCACCAAAAGTTTTCACTTCACTGTGTGACTCTATTGAAGTTCTTTGCCAGTTTCAAATCTTGTAGTTCACTTCGGAGAAATCTGTAAAAAACGAAATTCAATTACTTTTTTTAATACTGAGTGATCTCTGTTAAAATAAGACAGATAGATATGTGTAAGTTAGAGAGACAATGACTGAAAACCTTACTTGAAACGAGCAGAGCTTTATTAGCGTTTTACTGTACTAATATTTCCCTACTGCCAACATTTCGCTGTTGTTATGTGAGTACTATGTTAAGCAGTGCCAACGATAGTTTTGTGTTGTACATAACCCAGGTAAGATTTAAAGCCCTAGAGATGGAGAAGGAGAGAGAGAGGAGAAAATGGTAAGAGATTGTGAGAAATACAGGTGGATGGGGATGAGAGGGGGAAAGATAGTGTTATAAAGAGAGCTAGAAACAGAGTATACATTATTTTAATACTCAGATTAATAATACGTTGAAGCATCGTATAGGTTCTTCTTGCTCCTTTGGTGTGTCCAATATTAGATCAGCATCTGGAAATTTATAAACATTCCTGTTATTGACATTCATGCTGTTGCATGAGTTAATTAATTATATTATTGTTCAAATTAAATTGGATGGATAAAATCCTTAATTATGGTGAATTAGGATACAGAAGCATAATTAGAAAATCATCTCTTCTCCATCAGGAACTCCCAACAAACATTTAATGTCAATTTACTAAGTTCTGAGTTTACACAAATCAACATGAAAATACCTCAAAAGTAAATAGTATAATATCTCCCACATTTTAATCAGACTTCTACCCAATAATACTCACTAGTGATGGTTACTATAGAGCAATTATATGCATCCTACACTATCAATGCTTTCTGATTATTTACGTGTGCCTATTAATTATATCAATCAGTTTTCAGGACTGGTCAGACAGAAATTTAGTGTATATCAGCGCTATTAAAATGGATGATCACAAGCTCCTGAAAAAAGAATATTATACTCATTGATGTTAGTGAATTATGGTAAGACCTTTGACATATCTAGACATAACATTTAGAAATATGTTTGTTTCAAAATTGAAATGTTCTGCAAGTTTCATCTTCTGGTTCAATTCCTCTCTTCGACTTCGTTAATATCTACCATGTGTCTACCATCTACCAAGTGATCTCTTCTCCCTGTAGTACTTGAGAGATCCCATTTACTAACAGTGTGGAAGCAATATCACTATGCAGATTACAGAGATCAGCAGTTAATAATAAAATTAACTTAATCTTAATTTCAATTTGGGGAAAAGTCACAACAGATTATTAGATTAATATTCTCTGTAGAATTGCAACACCTCACTACAAAATGGCAGATGGAGGCAATAATCTGTCTGTCACTTTTAATAAATAAACACACAACTTGAAGCAAGTCGCCCACCTTGGCCTTGTCAAGTTTCCTGGACGATGTGGTCTACATAATAATAAATGTATTAAATATAAAAGAAAACTGCATATAACTTCAATTACCGGATAGCGAACATTATTCCTTAACCTCCCCATTGCTGACATATAAATTTAGAACAGTGCGGAATATGGACATAGATAAATACGCAGTTAAGGCATTTAGCTATGGATTCAGTGACAACGCAGCAATGGAATGTGTGGAATTTAATTCAATGGCAAGTGTCTGACGTCACAATTTTATCGTTTTATATCTAATATTTTCATTTTCGCCAAAACGAGTGCAGTTGTTTTACGTAAAACAACTAATTTATACGAAGAAAAGTGTTGACAAGGAGCGCACGCAAATCGACCGTCACTAGCACATCGATCTCCACTCCAATGGATGCAATATTCTCCTTGGGAATTCCCTAAACAGAGAGATCGATTAGGATATACTTTTTGTTTGGTTTTAGTTATTCAGTACAAGCTTAATTCTAGAAGTAGTCCGGATTACGTGAAGATAAATATTGATGAAAACGAAAAAATCTGGTTCTCCTGTTGTATTAGGTATAACAAGAATGTTGTTTAATTTTTGTTTGTTTTGACCGATGGAAGAAGCTGTTAAAATCTGCACAGTGATACTATTTCTGCTGCAAATAATATAAATAATTCGAGAATATTAAGCAGAGAATGATACCGGTACAGGCTTTCTTCCAGTTAAATGATTATTCGATTCTTGGTGTCGTAGTTATGGTGGATTACAAAATTTTTCAATCGAGCATATATCATGATTTTGAAAACTTTATATCTCAGCCTCTGAACTGACTAATGTAGAATTAGATAACTATAATATTTTGTATGTCAGAATCACGGAAACCGGTTATGAATATAGTAGCCAAGACATCCTTAACCCCAACATCTACACTTACTAATCAGATAAACGAACCTACAATCTCGCACCGTGAATCACAACTAGTCGCTCATGGCTATCAGTCAGATGCTCCGACCACTAGACGATTAGGCTGAACACATGTTATAAAATTTCTAAATCAATTATTTTTTATATGTGTCAGTCAGTTGTTGACATTTCTGTCTTTTTGTTTTTTGATTAAGATTCACATTGACCTAATGTATTCTTGTGGGAGGAAGATTACCTTTACTTGATTTATATATATATATATATATATATATATATATATTGTGCTACAATTTAATTTTAAAAATGATTTCAAAAACGTAAGCTAAGTAAATAGCTATGTTTTTTATACATTCCGATTTACGTATGTTGTTGTTTTTTGTTTTGTTGTTTTGTTTTTCAAATGATGATTTGTCCATTAACCGAATTATAGAAATAACCCACTAGAATTAAACAAGCAAATTATAAACGATAATTATAAGGAAATAATAAACTTTCTCCTACATCAAGATAATTTTTAAGCATTACAGTGCACATAATTTATCGTGGTTAATATAACATTCTGTATTTTGAAAACAACTATATTAGTGAAGATTGTGAGATGTGATATTTTATTTAAAGTTTTCAGGGAAGTAACAGAAATAGACGGTTCGAAGGAAATGCCTTTTTCCACTCTGCTCCTTGTTCGAGGGAAATGTTTTATAATATAATCATTTTTGAACGGTAAACTTATGCCTAATGATCATGAGATTATGGTTAGAACATTGTAGATGGGAAATAATTTTACCTGCATTTTTGGTAAAAATTAGCATATATGCTATTTCCAACAATCGTATTATAAATTCCACTTCAATTTTTTTCGTTGTACGTTGGCCTAAATTACTCTTACAAACAATCACGAAAAGTTTGCACTTCACCGTGGGACTCTATTGAAGTTCTTTGCCAGTTTCAAATCTTGTAGTTCACTACGGAGAAATCTGTAAAAAACGAAATTCAATTACTTTTTTTTAATACTGAGTGATCTCTGTTAAAATAAGACAGATAGATATGTATAAGTTGGAGAGACAATGACTGAAAACCTTACTTGAAACGAGCAGAGCTTTATTAGCGTTTTACTGTACTAATATTTCCCTACTGCCAACGTTTCGCTGTTGTTATGTGAGTACTATGTTAAGCAGTGCCAACGATAGTTTTGTGTTGTACATAACCCAGGTAAGATTTAAAGCCCTAGAGATGTAGTAGGAGAGAGATAGGAGAAAATGGTAAGAGATTGTGATAAATACAGGTGGATGGGGATGAGAGAGGGAAAGATAGTGTTATAAAGAGAGCTAGAAACAGAGTATACATTATTTTAATACTCAGATTAATAATACGTTGAAGCATCGTATAGGTTCTTCTTGCTCCTTTGGTGTGTCCAATATTAGATCAGCATCTGGAAATTTATAAACATTCCTGTTATTGACATTCATGCTGTTGCATGAGTTAATTAATTATATTATTGTTCAAATTAAATTGGATGGATAAAATCCTTAATTATGGTGAATTAGGATACAGAAGCATAATTAGAAAATCATCTCTTCTCCATCAGGAACTCCCAACAAACATTTAATGTCAATTTACTAAGTTCTGAGTTTACATCAAATCAACATGAAAATACCTCAAAAGTAAATAGTATAATATCTCCCACATTTTAATCAGACTTCTACCCAATAATACTCACTAGTGATGGTTACTATAGAGCAATTATATGCATCCTACACTATCAATGCTTTCTGATTATTTACGTGTGCCTATTAATTATATCAATCAGATTTCAAGACTGGTCAGACAGAAATTTAGTGTATATCAGCGCTATTAAAATGGATGATCACAAGCTCCTGAAAAAAGAATATTATACTCATTGATGTTAGTGAATTATGGTAAGACCTTTGACATATCTAGACATAACATTTAGAAATATGTTTGTTTCAAAATTGAAATGTTCTGCAAGTTTCATCTTCTGGTTCAATTCCTCTCTTCGACTTCGTTAATATCTACCATGTGTCTACCATCTACCAAGTGATCTCTTCTCCCTGTAGTACTTGAGAGATCCCATTTACTAACAGTGTGGAAGCAATATCACTATGCAGATTACAGAGATCAGCAGTTAATAATAAAATTAACTTAATCTTAATTTCAATTTGGGGAAAAGTCACAACAGATTATTAGATTAATATTCTCTGTAGAATTGCAACACCTCACTACAAAATGGCAGATGGAGGCAATAAGCTGTCTGTCACTTTTAATAAATAAACACACAACTTGAAGCAAGTCGCCCACCTTGGCCTTGTCAAGTTTCCTGGACGATGTGGTCTACATAATAATAAATGTATTAAATATAAAAGAAAACTGTATATAACTTCAATTACCGGATAGCGAACATTATTCCTTAACCTCCCCATTGCTGACATATAAATTTAGAACAGTGCGGAATATGGACATCGATAAATACGCAGTTAAGGCATTTAGCTATGGATTCAGTGACAACGCAGCAATGGAATGTGTGGAATTTAATTCAATGGCAAGTGTCTGACGTCACAATTTTATCGTTTTATATCTAATATTTTCATTTTCGCCAAAACGAGTGCAGTTGTTTTACGTAAAACAACTAATTTATACGAAGAAAAGTGTTGACAAGGAGCGCACGCAAATCGACCGTCACTAGCACATCGATCTCCACTCCAATGGATGCAATATTCTCCTTGGGAATTCCCTAAACAGAGAGATCGATTAGGATATACTTTTTGTTTGGTTTTAGTTATTCAGTACAAGCTTAATTCTAGAAGTAGTCCGGATTACGTGAAGATAAATATTGATGAAAACGAAAAAATCTGGTTCTCCTGTTGTATTAGGTATAACAAGAATGTTGTTTAATTTTTGTTTGTTTTGACCGATGGAAGAAGCTGTTAAAATCTGCACAGTGATACTATTTCTGCTGCAAATAATATAAATAATTCGAGAATATTAAGCAGAGAATGATACCGGTACAGGCTTTCTTCCAGTTAAATGATTATTCGATTCTTGGTGTCGTAGTTATGGTGGATTATAAAATTTTTCAATCGAGCATATATCATGATTTTGAAAACTTTATATCTCAGCCTCTGAACTGACTAATGTAGAATTAGATAACTATAATATTTTGTATGTCAGAATCACGGAAACCGGTTATGAATATAGTAGCCAAGACATCCTTAACCCCAACATCTACACTTACTAATCAGATAAACGAACCTACAATCTCGCACCGTGAATCACAACTAGTCGCTCATGGCTATCAGTCAGATGCTCCGACCACTAGACGATTAGGCTGAACACATGTTATAAAATTTCTAAATCAATTATTTTTTATATGTGTCAGTCAGTTGTTGACATTTCTGTCTTTTTGTTTTTTGATTAAGATTCACATTGACCTAATGTATTCTTGTGGGAGGAAGATTACCTTTACTTGATTTATATATATTATGCTACAATTTAATTTTAAAAATGATTTCAAAAACGTAAGCTAAGTAAATAGCTATGTTTTTAATACATTCCGATTTACGTATGTTGTTGTTTTTTGTTTTGTTGTTTTGTTTTTCAAATGATGATTTGTCCATTAACCGAATTATAGAAATAACCCACTAGAATTAAACAAGCAAATTATAAACGATAATTATAAGGAAATAATAAATTTTCTCCTACATCAAGATAATTTGTAATTTTAAGCATTACAGTGCACATAATTTATCGTGGTTAATATAACATTCTGTATTTTGAAAACAACTATATTAGTGAAGATTGTGAGATGTGATATTTTATTTAAAGTTTTCAGGGAAGTAACAGAAATAGACGGTTCGAAGGAAATGCCTTTTTCCACTCTGCTCCTTGTTCGAGGGAAATGTTTTATAATATAATCATTTTTGAACGGTAAACTTATGCCTAATGATCATGAGATTATGGCTAGAACATTGTAAATGGGAAATAATTTTACCTGCATTTTTGGTAAAAATTAGCATATATGCTATTTCCAACAATCGTATTATAAATTCCACTTCAATTTTTTCCTTGTACGTTGGCCTAAATTACTCTTACAAACAATCACCAAAAGTTTTCACTTCACTGTGTGACTCTATTGAAGTTCTTTGCCAGTTTCAAATCTTGTAGTTCACTTCGGAGAAATCTGTAAAAAACGAAATTCAATTACTTTTTTTAATACTGAGTGATCTCTGTTAAAATAAGACAGATAGATATGTGTAAGTTAGAGAGACAATGACTGAAAACCTTACTTGAAACGAGCAGAGCTTTATTAGCGTTTTACTGTACTAATATTTCCCTACTGCCAACATTTCGCTGTTGTTATGTGAGTACTATGTTAAGCAGTGCCAACGATAGTTTTGTGTTGTACATAACCCAGGTAAGATTTAAAGCCCTAGAGATGGAGAAGGAGAGAGAGAGGAGAAAATGGTAAGAGATTGTGAGAGATACAGGTGGATGGGGAGAAGAGAGGGAAAGAGAGTGTTATAAAGAGAGCTAGAAACAGAGTATAAATTATTTTAATACTCAGATTAATAATACGTTGAAGCATCGTATAGGTTCTTCTTGCTCCTTTGGTGTGTCCAATATTAGATCAGCATCTGGAAATTTATAAACATTCCTGTTATTGACATTCATGCTGTTGCATGAGTTAATTAATTATATTATTGTTCAAATTAAATTGGATGGATAAAATCCATAATTATGGTGAACTAGGATACAGAAGCATAATTAGAAAATCATCTCTTCTCCATCAGGAACTCCTAACAAATTTTTAATGTCAATTTACTAAGTTGTGAGTTTACATCAAATCAACATGAAAATACCTCAAAAGTAAATAGTATAATATCTCCCACATTTTAATCAGACTTCTACCCAATAATACTCACTAGTGATGGTTACTATAGAGCAAATATATGCATCCTACACTATCAATGCTTTCTGATTATTTACGTGTGCCTATTAATTATATCAATCAGTTTTCAGGACTGGTCAGACTGAAATTTAGTGTAAATCAGTTGCTATTAAAATGGATGATCACAAGCTCCTGCAAAATGTAAATTATACTCATTGATATTAGTGAATTATGGTAAAACCTTTGACATATCTAGACATAAAATTTAGAAATATGTTTGTTTCAAAATTGAACTGTTCTGCAAGTTTCATCTTCTGGTTCAATTCCTCACTTCGACTTCGTTAATATCTACCATGTGTCTTAGTAAGTGATCTCTTCTCCCTGTAGTACTTGAGAGCTCCCATTTACTAACAGTGTGCAAGAAGTATCAGTATGCAGATTACACAGATCGGCAGTTAATAATAAAATTAACTTAATCTTATTTTCAATTTGGGGAAATGTCAAAACAGATTATTAGATTAACATTCTCTGTAGAATTGCAACTCCTCACTGCAAAATGGCAGATGGGAGGCAATGATCTGTCTGTCACTTTTACTAAATAAACACACTACTTAACGCAAGTCACCCACCTTGGCCTTGCGAAGTTTCCTGGACGATGTGGTTCACATAATATTAAATGTATTTAATATATAGGAAAACTGCATATAACTTCAAAAACCGGATAGCAAAGATTATTCTTTACTCTCCCCATTGCTGACATACAAATTTAGAACAGTGCGGAATATGGACATCGATAAATACGCAGTTAAGGCATTTAGCTATGGATTCAGTGACAACCCAGCAATGGAATGTGTGGAATTTAATTCACAATTTTTTCGCCTTTATAACTAATATTTTCATTTTCGCCAAAATGAGTGCATTTGTTTTATATAAAACACCTGATTTATACGAAGAAAAGTGTTGACAAGGAGCGCACGCAAATCGACCGTCACTGGCACATCGATCTCCACTCCAATGGATGCATTATTCTCCTTGGGAATTCCCTAAACAGAGAGATCGATTAGGATATACTTTTTTGTTTTGTTTTACTTATTCAGTACAAGCTTAATTATAGAAGTAGTCCGGATTACGTGAAGATAAATATTGATGAAAACGAAAAAATCTGGTTCTCCTGTTGTATTAGGTATGACAAGAATATTCATCTTGACAAGAATGTTGTTTGAATTTTTGTTTGTTTTGACCGATGGAAGAAGCTGTTAAAATATGTAAAGTGTTACTATTTCTGCTGC
Source organism: Ectobius pallidus (assembly GCA_964059195.1). NCBI lineage: Eukaryota > Metazoa > Arthropoda > Insecta > Blattodea > Ectobiidae > Ectobius > Ectobius pallidus. The sequence continues at coordinate 127,014,887 of CAXKWD010000002.1, forward strand.
AAATAATTTAAATATTTCGAGAATATTAAGCAGAGAATGATACCGGTACAGACTTTCTTCCAGTTAAATGATTATTCGATTCTTGGTGTCGTAGTTATGGTGGATTTCAAAATATTTCAATCGAGTATATATCATGATTTTGAAAACTGTATATCTCTTCCTCTGAACTGTGTAATGTAGAATTAGATAACTATAATATTTTGTATGTCAGAATCACGGAAACCTGCTATAGGCCTAAATATAGTAGCCAAGACATCCTTAACCCCAACATCTTCTCTTACTATTCAGATAAACGAACCTACAGTCTCGCACCGTGAATCACAACTATTAGCTCATGGCTAGCAGTCAGAAGCTCCGACCACATAAACGATTAGGCTGAACACATGTTATAAAATTTCTAATAAAATTATTTTTTATGTGTCATTTGTTCACATTTCTGTCTTCGTGTTTTTTTGGTTCAGATTCCCATTGACCTAATGCATGCATGTGGAAGGAAGATTTGCTTTAGGCCTATGTGATTTATATATACTAGTAGTATGCTACACGTTAATTAAAAAAACTTACTTAAAAACCGTAAACCAAATATATAGCTATTGTTTACGTATGCTTTTTGTTTGTTCGATTATTGATTTGGCCATTAACCGAATAAAAGAAATAATCCACTTGAATTAAGCAAACAAATTTATACAAGTTAATTATAGGTAAATAATAAATTTGCTTCCACAACAAGTTAATTTGTAAGGTTAATCATTAAAATGCATATTATTTATCGTGATTTGAAAGTACATTCAATATTTTGAAAATAAGTATTTTAAGTGCTGATTGCTAGATATGAAGTTGCGAAGTAATTTACTTGCATTATTGGTAAAAATATCGGATGTTCCATGTCCATGAATCGTAATTTAAATTCCTCTTCAATATTTTTCGGTGACTATTGTCCTACATTACTCTTACAAACAATCTCCAAAAGTTTACACTTCTCTCTTTTGCTCCATTGAAATTCTTTCCCGGTTTCAAACACTATAGTTCATCTCGGAGAAATCTGTAAAAAAAACGCAATTCAGTTATTTTTATAATAAGCAGTGATCTCTCTTAAAATCAGACAGATAGATATGTATAAATCAGAGAGACAATGACTGAAAACCTTACTTGAAACGAGCAGAGCTTTATTAGCGTATTACTGTACTAATATTTCCCACTGCCATACGTTTCGCTGTTGTTATGTGAGTACTATGTTAAGCAGTGCCAACGATAGTTTTGTGTTGTACATAACCCAGGTAAGATTTAAAGTCCTAGAGATGGAGTAGTAGAGAGAGAAGAGAAAATGTTAAGAGATTGTGAGAAATACAGGTGGATGGGGATGAGAGAGGGAAAGAAAGAGATAAAAAAGAGAGCTAGAAATAGAGTATAAATTATTTTAATACTCAGATTAATAATACGTTGAATCATCGTATAGGTTCTTCTTGCTCCTTTGAGGTGTCCAATATTAGATCAGCATCTGGAAATTTAATAACATTCCTGTTATTGACATTCATGCTGTTGCATGAGTTAATTAAATATATTATTGTTCAAATTAAATTGGATGGGTAAAATCCTTAATTATGGTGAATTAGGATACAGAAGCATAATTATAAATCATCTCTTCTCCATCAGGAACTCCCAACAAATATTTAATGTCAATATAATATCGACTTTAAATAAAACTACCAAACTGCAAACAGTAAGGGAATTACTAAACGTTATTCCTTCTGCAGGAAATGAAGATTATTTCCTTACAACACAACTGAAGTCTTAATGAATGTACTCAATTCATTAAGCATACAAGTTTTGAGTTTACATGAAATCATCATGAAAATACTTAAAAAGTAAATAGCATAACTCTCTCTACAGCCTCGCCCTCATTTTTATCCGACCTTTACGCAATAATACTCAATAGTGATGATTACTATAGAGAAATAATATGCATCCTACACTATCTATACTTCCTGATTATTTACATGTATCTACTAATTATCAATCGGGTTTCAGGACTCGTCAGAGAGAAATTAAGTTTCCTTCAGCCTATTGAAAATGGATGACTAGAAGCTCAAAAAAAAGAAATTAACCTCAATGATGATAGTGAATTTTGGTAAGATCTCTGACATATCAATAAATTGATTATAAAAATATGTCAGTTTGAAAATTAAACTGTTCTGCAAGTTTCATCTTTTGATTTAATTCCTCACTTCAACTTCGTTAAAATCTACAATGTTTCTTAGCAGGTGATCTCTTCTCCCTGAGAGTAGCTGAGAGATCCCAATTACTGAATTTTGAAACATTATCACTATGCAGATTAGAGAATCAGCATATATTAATAAAATAAACTTAATCTTACTTTGAATTAAGGAAAAAGTCAAGGTTAAATAGATTATTACATTAATATTCCCTATAGGAATGCAACACATCACTACGAAATCACAGATTGGGAGGCGTCGTTCCTGTTAAATAAACTCACTAAATGACGGAAGTCACCCACCTTGATAATGCCAAGTGTCCTGGACGATGTGGTCCACATAATATTAAATGTATTTAATATAAAAGGAAACTGTATATATTACTTCAAATACCGGATAGGAAAGTTTATTCCTTACTCTCCCCATTGCTTACTTGATAAAATTAAAATAGTGCGGATGATGGACATCGATAAATACGCAGTTAAGAATTAGGAACAAGTGGTCTGTTGTAGGCATTTAGCTATGGATTCAATGACAATCCGGCATTGGAATATGTGGAATTTCATTCAATGGCAAGTGTCAGTTTTCACACTTTTAAGGCCTTAATTTTAATCTTTTCATTTTATCCAACCTAATGCACTTGTTTTATATAAAACAGCTGATTTATGTGAAGAAAACTGTTGACAAAGAGAGCACGCAAATCGATCATCACTAACACATCGATCTTTACTCCAATGGATGCAATATTCTACTTGGGAATTCCCTAAACAGTGAGGTCGATTAGCATATACTTTTTCTTTAGTTATGCAATACAAGCTTTATTCCAGAAAGTAGTCCGGATTACGTCAAGATAAATATTCACGAAAACACAAAAATATAATTCTCCTATTATATCAGGCATGACAAGAATATTCATTTTGACAAGGTTGTTGTTTGAATTTTTGTTTGTTTTGACTGATGGAGGAAGCTGTAAAAATCTGCACAATGATAATATTTCTGCTGCAAATAATTTAAGTATTTCGAAAATATTATGCAGTGAATGATACCGGTACAGCCTTTCTTCCAATTAAATGATTATTCGATTCTTGGTGTCGTCGTTATGGTGGATTACAAAATATATCAATCGAGCATATATAATGATTTTAAGAACTGTATTCTCAGCCTCTGAATTGACTAATGTAGAATTAGATAACTATAATATTTTGTCAGAATCACGGAAACCACCTATGAATAAAATAGCCAAGACATCCTTAACCCCAAAATCTTCACTTACTAATCAGATAAACGAATCTACAGTCTCGCACCGTGAATCACATCATGGCTAACAGTCAGAAACTCCGACCACTGGACGATTAGGCTGAACACGTGTTATAAAATTTCTAATGTAATTATTTTTTATATATGTCAGTTAGTTGTTGACATTTCTGTCATTTTTTGTTTGTTTTGTTTGTTTGTTTGATTGTTTGTTTGTTCAGATTCACATTGACCTAATGTATGCATGTGGAAGAAAGATTATCTTTACTGGATGTATATATATACATATATAATGCTACAATTTAATTTTAAAACTGACTTAAAAAACGTAAGCTAAGTAAATGGCTAAGAATTTTATAGACTTCCGATTTACGTATTTTCTTTTGTTGCATTTTCAATTGATGATTTGTCCATTAACCGAATTATAGAAATAACCCACTGGAATTAAGCAAGAAATTTAATAAAAGGCAATTATAAGGAAATAATAAATTTTCTCCTACATCAAGTTAATTTGTAATGTTAAGCATTAAAGTGCACATAATATACCGTCGTTGATAGTAGGGCCTACATTCTATATTTTGAAAATAACTATTTTATGTACTGATTAAGAGATATGAAATATTTTATAATGTTTTCAAGGAAGTAACAGAAATAGACGGTTCGAAGGAATTGCCTTTTCCCACTTTCCTCCTTGTTCGAGGGAAATGTTTTATAATATTGTCATTTTTGAACGGCAAACTCATGCCTAATGCTTTCGTGATAATAGCTAAAGCATTGTAGATGGGAAATAATTTTACCTGCATTTTTGGTAAAAATTAGCACATATGCTATTTCCAGGAATCGTATTATTAATTCCACTTCAATTTTTTTCGTTGTCCGTTGGCCTAAATTACTCTTACAAACAATCACCAAAAGTTTGCACTTCACTGTGTGACTCTATTGAAGTTCTTCGCCTTTTTGAAATCTTGTAGTTCACTTCAGAGAAATCTGTAAAGAAAGCATTCAATTATTTTTTTAATACTGAGTGATCTTTGTTAAAATAAGATAGATAAATATATGTATAAGTTAGAGAGACAGTGACTGAAAACCTTACTTGAAACGAGCAGAGCTTTATTAGCGTATTACTGTACTAATATTTCCCTACTGCCAACGTTTCGCTGTTGTTATGTGAGTACTATGTTAAGCAGTGCCAACGATAGTTTTGTGTTGTACATAACCCAGGTAAGATTTAAAGTCCTAGAGATGGAGGAGGAGAGAGAGGAAAAAATGGTAAGAGAGTATGAGAAATACATGTGAAAAGACGATGAGAGAGGGAATGAAAGAGATAGGAAAAGAGCTAGTTACAGATAATAAATTATAAATAAATACTCAGATTAATAATACGTTGAAGCATCGTATAGGTTCTTCTTGTTCCTTTGAGGTGTCCAATATTAGATCAGCATCTGGAAATTTAATAACATTCCTGTTATTGACATTCGTGCTGTTGCATGAGTTAATTAAAGATATTATTGTTCAAGTTAAATTGGATGGATAAAATCCTTAATTATGGTGAAATAGGATACAGAAGCATAATTAGAAAAATCATCTCTTCTCCATCAGGAACTCCCAACAAACATTTAATGTCAATATAGGGATTTACTTTAAATAAAACTACGAAGCTGCAGGGCGCCTAACGAAAACAAAACGTCTATCCAAAATCAGGTGAAGCGACAGAAAGAAAATCAAGGGGGATTTTGAAGTAGAAACAAATAATAAATCTCGTGTTCAGATGTTAATGAAATACAAATACAAGAGAACAAGTAAGAATCATCAAGACCTACAAAAACACAACTGATGTTATAAATCCCCACTGAAGCCTACCTCATAAATTAAAGATTTAAAGGAAAAATACCAAGAACTAATATGTATTAAAACGTACCGTAGGTACGAATGGAGAAGAGACGCTCTAAATCCATATCATCACCAACTTTATAGCCACATTCTGTGTCGCAGCCAACATCTACCATGCTTACTTGTTACCCAGTAACCGAAATCAGTTATTAACCACTCTCATATACGCACATATCTCTCCGAATATCAAGTCTCGTTACATTGGATTTGTTCAATCGAAAACGCTTTAATAATGTCTATAAGCCGATAGCTTTCTTGTGTTGCTTTCTAGAATTCGTGATGCACTGAGCTTGTAGCTTGCGTGAGCGGGACACTAGAAACGGGAAGGAGACGAGAGAAGCAGGAGGAGGGAAAGAACTTAATGAAGAGAACAGAAGAACACTGTTGCCAGAGTTTGTGTCATTGGAAATTTTCCACAGCTTGAGCGCGGTGTTTGAAAGTGTCAACTGTATTTTCACCAAATACGACTCATTCGAGGCACAGCTTTATTTAAAATGTAGAACATGTCTAAGGTCTGATAAAACTCGGATCATACTCCCCAAGCCTAAATTGAAATGTGGGTCTTGATCCATATTTAAATAGAAGATTGAATTTGAGAGATACGCGCCCATTAATGATTTCATGTGGAACGGGAGCAAAGCACTGACGATACTAATGTTTAGTATGAGAAGAATGACCATAGTGTGAAAATGCTTGTCATACCTGGAACTGTTGGCAATTGTACTGTCGAAATTTGCCTTGCTGTATACAACACAGACTGCCTTGCCAGCTGAGAAAGATTGTGTCATCTCCAGAAGTCGAAGATGAAACTGTAGTCTAAATGCTTTCAATCGAAATAGCCAAGTTGCAGGATGTGATACACAAGTTACCAGACATCAGCTGTGTTGCAATCCATTTGCAGGCCTCACCTATACAGGTCATTGCTCCCGGTCACAGCTTAGAGGTCACCGAATACAGGAACGGATCTCTGAAACATGCTTTATACAGCGGCAGAAAAGTTATTTTGTGGCTAACAGTCTTGAGTTTAGATGCCCCATATATGAAAAGTTCCCTTTTTCTTCAGATTTACATTTTAAATAATCTACCTTCGTCTTAATTTAGTTTTGAAAGGCGACAAATCTTCCTAATTCTGAAGGACTGATACCTTTTAACATAGGTTTCTTGAGCGCCACACTGACGTTGAAATAATGTATACAAATACTTATACACACATTCTTTACTTTATTCAATACGATATATAATTTTAACAGACATAATCAGAAAACATTTCGAAATTTTGTCTCTCCAATCACTAGTCATTGTCATTTCAAATATTAGTTGACGTGCTATAAGATTAGTATCATTCCTTGTTGGTGTCCCACCAGACCTAAAGTTCCCTCACCCCGGGGAGACAACCAGGGAATCCTGCGTCCTGGAAAATCTTTTATATCTGCTAAGAGGGCATTCATTGGATACTTGCCGAGACAATGTAGAATGAGAGGAAAAGAGGAAAAACAAACACACAAACTTCCTATTCTATCCTTCTGATACTACCTATAACTGGTAAAGTCAACTAAAAAATTGGGATTTTCAAGACTTTTGCTTTTATAGTTTGAAACTTGGGCCTTTATCGTCTTACCAGTTTTCACTTCTTTAATTTGTACCGTGACTAGTGTTAAGAACTTCTCGAGGAGATACGGGCCCTGGTATTTCTCTGCGAGCTTCGCTGAGAACCTAGCTGCAGCATCGCGTTTAGGAAATTTTTTACAAACATCTCGTCACCTACCTGAAAATCTACTGGCCTCCTGTCTGCATTATATCGCCTAGCCGTTTTATCATGCGCCAATCTCAAGTTTGGGGATGCTCTCCGCCACATGTCTCTTACATTGGCCGCATCCTTCGCTTCTGGCAGTGGATAATTTATTGACCAGAGATAGGACGTGTTGTTTGGGGTAAAAGCGAACATGAGTTTTAGTGGAGTCTCTTTATAGGCTTCATGCCTGGCTGAATTAGGCCCGGTTGCATAAAAGCTCCAGATATCTTCTAGACAGTTAATGGTTCTATACGTTTATAGACTCGATAAACACATTCCCATTTCCGAAAGCGAATGCGCTCGGTAAATAGCTAATGCCAGATAAATGAGTTGAGCACTTTGTCAATCGATGGAGACACGGTGCATACTGTAATATCAAATTGGCCGTGATCGAGTAGCAACCAATCGGAGAGCTTCCAGCTATGTATTCAAAATGGCTGAATTTTCTGTCTGATTTTTTCTTGTCAGCTGTTTCTCTGGTAAAATGAATGTAAAAGACGAGAGAAACTTCAGCAATTTCGACTTCTAGACTTGTGCATCAGAAATCTGTAAAGAAAGCATTCAATTATTTTTTTAATACTGAGTGATCTTTGTTAAAATAAGAAAGATAAATATATGTATAAGTTAGAGAGAGAGAAAATGTCACCCATTACAATCTGACAACGTACTGCATAAAACGTAACACATTAATTAAGTTATAGCTGATTTACCACTGAGAAAGGAAAGCTGCGATTTGTTCTAATTTCTAATGATGGGCTATTTAACGCTGAAAAAGGCATGCTTGCAGTTGTTCCTTATTTCTTATGATGTCCTATTTATTCATAGGCCATTGCTTTGACAGCCTGATTTTTTCCGTAACTCAATATCGACAAAGATCTAATTCTTTCAGGGAATACTTTTTCTTTACGCCTAATTATTGCCTCAGGATGAAGATGACGAGAAAGATGATGATTATGTATTAATTTTCGTGCTGTAAAAAGGCAATATTTTCTTTATAAAGTGTTGCGTCAGAAAAAACAATAATATACTTAAGCTACATTTCTCCGAATCTGAATATCATCGTAGGCTACTTCATGAAAGGATTGCTGTATTTCTTTCAGGGAATATTTACTTCTGTATAGACCTAGGCCTTATATGATCTGGCATTGAAGATGACCAGCAAGAAAATATGATGTGAATTAAGATTCGCTATGTTTTCTTAAAAGTATTAATAAAATACAAATATTATTAATTATTAGTATTAATTAATACAAATAAACGATACATTAATAGCCTAGGCTATAACAAAGTTCATCTAACCGATAATATACAATTTTTCTAGTACAGTATTATTAATTATTTCACACACAAATTAATAACAAATGCCAGCTTCATTACTACTTTTCAGTTTAATACCATAACAAGGTAGTAACATAATGTAAGATAAAATGCTAACATAATAACGAAACATTCATCAACATAAATTTTTCGCATTTCCGCCAAGTTGCGTGTTTATATACCGTTTCGCCAGATGTCTAGTGATTTGTGGTGTTATAGTTTGTCGGGCGTTTTATCGAACGATTAGCCGCCATCGAACGTTTCAGAAACGCTTACGGATTGAATAATGCCATCTAGTAGATATCTTACGTTTCGGAAACCCGGCCTTAAAGGCGAATTGAAGCCATTAAAAACCAGCATCCCACGACGCATGATCATGTGAATGATACGCTATGAGCTCATCCCTTAAAGTCCTGTTAAATCTATCGGAATGGTTAAGCTTCGGATACAATGGCAAGGTTTCGATATGTTGTACCCCAAGATGAAAACAAAACTGTTTAAATGCTTTCAATATGAAGCACGAGGCATTCTCTGAAATGATAGAGCGAGGAAAACCCACTACCGCAAAGATTTTTTACAGGAATTCAATGAGAATTTTGGTGATAGCCTCCATAACGGGAAAGAAACAAACAAACATGGTGAATGAATCCACCGTAACTAGATTGAATGTATTTCTTCCCTAGATCTATGAAGTTTACCAACCTAATCGATATGAAGTTTATCCAATGGAGCCTTAGGCACAACGGAAGTTAAATATCCTAACTGCCTGCAAATAAATGGGTTTGGACTGGCGCACTTCAGGGAAGCCTTAATCCTAGCTCTTATAGCACCGTCCATGCAATCCCAAACGAAGATTTGTTTGATTATGTCCCTAGTTTTTTCGAAACCAGATTCCCACCAAATACAGATTCATGTTAGTATTTAAACCATGTCTTTAATAGCAGATGATAATACTATAAGGGACAGGGTTCTACGAGAGCCAGCACTATATAAAAGGTCATGTTTGAAAACATACTTTGGTATGTTTTCACTGCCTTTTATTCGAATGATGAGAGGAGCAAAGATTTTGTCGTCCAGCTGATGATCCCGCAAGGATTTTAAAGCCATCGTAAATCTTCCAATGTGTTTCCCACCATGCAAGATAATTCAAGTCGATCGTATAACAGTTGGGCAGTGTTATCAAGCTGGTTGGGACCAAACATTCTTGTAAGAGTATCGGCCACAACATTTTCTCTGCCTCTAATATTCTTCGCCTTAAATTTGAATCCCGACAAGCGGACAGCTCAACTAGCAATCCTTTTTGTGTTTTTAGACTTTGCTGGGACCGAGATCAATGCCTGAAAATGTGTTTCCAGCTCGAATTGAACATACTCGACGTACAATCATAATTTCTCGACTGTAAATAACAAAGCTAGGGCCTGCAATTCGTACATAGAGTACACGCTTTCAGCAGGGGTCAAAATTATTCCAGAGGCGTTAGCCACCGGCCTTCTACTCTGCAATTCGTACATAGAGTACACGCTTTCAGCAGGGGTCAAAATTCCAGAGGCGTTAGCCACCGGCCTTCTACTCTCCATGAATTCATGCAGGAGAACAGCTCCCAGGGCCACTGGTGATGCGTCCGAATCGATTAATTTTTTGGATATATCTTGTATAGCCAAAACAGGGGGACTCATATGTAAGGTGTTCAAATCTTTGAAGCCTTCTTGGAGCACAGGAGTACTAGTAAAGTTCACACATTTTTCTTAGGTCGTTAAGGGTAGCTCAAATTTGGCCCATATTGGATAGGAATTTCCTGACGAAGTTCATCATCCGAATGAAACTTGCCAAGCCCTTGGAATCTTTTGGAGGGGGAAATTCCTAATAGCTTTTTGTCTCTGGGTCAATGGAAACACCATCGGCTGAAACCATGGAAACACCAAGGAATGACAGTCTGCGAGCCACTATACTACCCTTTTCCGGATTGACTGTCAACACCGCGCTCCTGAAGCGCAAAAGCACTTCTCGGATTTGGATCACGTGTTCCTTAAACGAATTTGAGTAAACAACAAGTTTGTCTGAATAGTGGAAAACAAATTTAAATTTTACCTCCGAGAAAACCTTATCCAAAAGACGGTTAAGAACTTGGGCTTCTGTCGATGAACCTAATGGGACGCAATTATTTTCATACAGATTCCAATCTGTTTCGAAAGCTGTTAATCTCTTTGATCTTTCAGAAAGGGGATCTGGTAATAGTTCTAAATTAAATCGAGAGAAAACAAAATTTAACACGGTGGGAAAACTAAAAGAAGAATTTATTTCTTGGATCAGAATGGAATAAATTTTGATTTTTCCATTGATATGATGGTAGTCAATCACGGTCCTCAACCTGCCCCCAGACTTGGGAACAAAAACAGGACTACAATAATTCGATTTGGAATTGCTTATGACTCCCTGATCGAGCATGTCGTCAATATGTTCTTTCAAGATTGTCACTTTTGGAGGACTACGTCTGTAAGGCGGTCAGCGCACTGGTTGCGTATTGATCAGCTCAGGATCATACTTTAATATCATTAGTCAAAACTACCTCCTATGTCAAAAGGACGGGGAATTTCTCGAGAAGTGAACATACCTGGAGTTCTATCATAACAAGATATATACGAAAAATCAATGTCCACATAATTTTGCAGAGTCTGGACAGTGAACTTCAGAGTCTAAATGTTTTGGTTCCTTTAAGATATAATCTTTAGTGTGCTTGCAAAATTGATGGCTAGAAAAATGTTAATTTGAACATCTTCTGAAAATTTAAAATAAATTGATTTGAACTAAAATTTAAAAAATAAACCGGTTTTAGTCATAAAAGAAGAGCCTAATATAACTGACATTAAAAATTCTTCGGTTACAATGCAAGGCAAAGACCAGGTAAAATTTGCGAATTTGATTTTTAGGTTAACTCTACTAACTTTTTAGATAAATGATCATCAGCTGATTTATGTTTAGCTTCGCTCTCAGATAATTTTGGAGTGTGCTTATCAACTAAAAACATAGTCTAGTATGCATCACTATAAAACAGGTTTGCTGCTGCTCCACTATTAAGCAGGGCTGATAATGTGTGATCGCATATTTGAACTTGCAGAAAAGCAAGTCGTAGTCGATAACTCCATTCATATATTGTGGTGGGAAATGTCTCTTTGTATTCGTCCATTTCCCCCTCCTTATTTGCTTTACTCTGCGACTATTACTACATTTCTCTATTTCTCTGGGGTTGCTTTTGTTTGGTTTGTTTCGGAACTATTAATTCAGGTTTTCTCCTTTTTTTCTCTTTAGGACCTTTTGTTGTATGTAATTGTGCCTCCGGAAAACTCTCTCTTTGTGGGAAATGTCCTGTCTGACTTTTATTTACTGTCTGTCTTGTCTATCTTGTCATTAAATACTGTCGGGATTGGAAAAGTAGTAATGTGCACGTCTCCAGTGGGCGCACACAAGTCAACATTGTCCGTCACGTCAGTTATGTTCACCATATTTACTCGGTCAATTCCATCAGCACCACCACATACAAACACAAATCCACCTCGACTTCTAAGGTCGTTCGTTTCTCATTCTGCAGCTCAATACTGCCCTCTACCTCTAGCAGAGCTACCTTGACCCCTACTGCGATGTACGTTTCTGGAGCCCCTTACCTGACATTCTCTTTTTAAGTTCAGGCTGTCCACAGTTGTAACAAGTCGACCTAGTTTCGCCCCTACCACTAGCAAAACCTCTGTTACTTAATGCGTCTTCTCGGGGACTTTCAGAGTATACAGTTCTGGCCTGATCATTATTCACTCGGAGTGAATCTGAATAGCTAATGGCATTGATACAAGTATAGAGTTGTTCCAACTGTACAAACGAAGCGGGCCTACTCTCAAAGCCCTACTGACTTCTGGTATCAGGTGTCATACCCTTTTATATACATTGAGTTACTTCCGTCTCCGTTAAATCTAGACGAAAACTTTTCCACATGTTCGAATGGATCTAATATATTTTGAAAATGATTCCCCAGTGTTTTGGGTTCTATAAAAATACCTATTCACAAGATTGGCTCTGATTGGGACATCTGAAAAATTCCAATATGACACTCTTCAAAACCCGATCCTGAGTTTACAGTTTCCAAAGCCAAGTCTTTAATAATTAAGGAATCGCGCACAATATGCATTATCTTAACCTAAGACTTAACAGTCCTGAACCCGGGAAAGGGATTTTTTCACTAATGAAAAATCCCCTACCCGGCCGGGAATCGAATCCGGGCCGCCGGAGTGGAAGGCAGGCGCGCTACCGACTCACCTGCGGCCAAGTCTTTAAGAGAACCAGTGAATTTCGAAACGATATTTGTTAATAAATCTTTCTCAACAGAATGTAACATGGCTACTTGATCTTTCTACTCGCAAAGAAATTCCAGAAATTGAATAACTTTGTCCAAAGAATAGTCTTAAAATTTACATACCGTGTACAACTTACAAGCAAGAGGGTGTGGAAGATTGTTAAAGTTTACTACACTGGTTTAAAAAAACGTGAGAAGGGTTATTTTCTTTTTAGCGAGCCAAGCCCACATGCACTGGTTGCAGCATTAGTGTGTAGTCACTACTCGCAGTCAAAAAATGTTTACTGGGGCTGTCATATTCGGGATTGTCACAATCTGAATTCGGCATTGTGCAGCGCTCTTCCCTATTGAGTCCACTGATCGTGATAGCCTCTAACAAGGAAGTAGCTGACTGCACAGCTCGGTCGTTTGGACCTTCTTGACTGGGGGCTACGTCGGGTACCCTTTTTTCCCCATACACGACTTATTAGTTAACTCAACACTCAACTGCTTTGCATTTACTAAATTTTGCCTAGCTTGTTCCCATAGTGTATCCAATTGTTTTTCAAACGGGTTTGTTTCACTAGAACTGGTACATCATGCAAATCTGTCAATTATATGCAAGAGTCTGTTGGTACTTCTTTCTAATTGAACTGGATTCACATTGGAAGGATTAGTAAAATGGGTAAATTCTCTACTCTATCTTGGGAATATTGTAACAGAGATGACAATTCAAACTCACCCAGTCTTTCCTGGCTGTCTGGTTCGTCCCTATTTTCTGCTAGCTTTGCTCTGAGTTCCGCAATAAAATCTTTGGTCCTATATCAACTCCTCTAATGCGTAGTTCGTATATGTATTGCTTTAGCAGGAACTCCGATTTAAGATTATTTCTTTCCATCGTTAGAATGGCATGAAACACACATACATCTTTAGCAAAACACCCTTAAGAGAGAGACAAAACACAAATAAATTAAATATAAATTAAATATAAGTTAAAACCCTTACATTCATACACGCACAAAAATTAAATAATACAATTTGAAACTGAATATACCTATACATTCTACTACAATAATACTTTCATAATAAAATACTAGGTGAAAAGATGAGAGTGCTGAAGGAACTCACAAAATCTACCACCAAATTACTGAAATAATAAAATAAGATAAACAAGAGACATGGATCTTGAGGAGAATGAGCTCACACTAACATAAATTTTAGTAGTCGCAGCAGAGAATGGATCTTAAAACAAACCATTAGCTCTGCTAACCATAGATTGACCCACCTCCCAAAAATAATTTTCTTCATCACTTGTCTTCATCACTTACGTATTCTTGAGGATTGCGAAGTTCCTCTATTGAACCAAAATTCAAGCGTCGGATACCGAAGGGTCTCCTCTCTCCGCAGTAGACGATACCGTTAGAAGCAAGGTTATAAACCCACCCTGGGTGATAATTAATTTTAACATACCCACCCCAGAGGTACAAAAATAGAAGGACAAATCCCTGGGAGGCTCGGTCAATATGAAACGTGCAGATTCATGCCAAGATGAATCTGCATGCTTCAAGCAGAAGAAATAGAAGTCTTTTTTCTTATGTATATAGAATAAGAATCTCAAATCACAGATGGTGAAAATAACAAAATATTAAATAACTAAATTCATTTTAACTGTGATAATAAAATCATAAATTAATGTTACATAAAACTGAGTTTAGTTTAAAATGTAATTAAAGTAATTAAATTAGTATTTACAACTAAACATTTTTATTAAACACATATTAAACTTACTATAATATTAAAGCTTTTTACTTCCTTTTATTTTAAATAATTCACACACACACGGTGGCACATATTTTGTAATTGATGAGGCTTTAATTTAACATAAAATAAAAACACATTTCCCTCTCCCACCATGAGATCAAAACGGATCCCTGCCTTTAACGTCATAGCATGGCGTAGAAATTTTTTAGAGAGCCCATCGAAAACAAAACAGCTATGCAAAACCAGGTGAAGCCACAGAAAGATAATCAAGGGAGATTTTAAAGAAGAAACGAAGAATAAATATCGGGCTTACACGTTAATAAAATACAAAATCCATGGAACAAATTAAGAATTGTCAAGAACACCAAAAACCTAACCGAAATAAAAATCCAAGCACCAGCAAGCGATGCTATAAGTTCCCTCTGAAGCCTACCTCATAAATTAAATATTGAAAGGAAAAAAACTCACAACTAATACTAAAACATGCTTAATAATGAAGTACAGTCGCTTACCTGTTTTCAGAAGCTAACAAGAAAAACTATGTCAAATCTGCATTTTTCTCCAAAGAGAAGTTTTTTGTTGTGTACGCCATCGCACCGTACGTAGGAATGGAGAAGCTACGCTCTAAATCCATAGCGTCACCAGCTTTGTTATCACATGATCTGTTGCAGTCAACATCAACCATGCTTACTTGTTACCTAGTAACCGAAGTCTCTCATGCACGCAGTCTCTCGAATGTCAAGTCTCGTTACAATGTCTTCTTCTTCTTCTTCTTCTTCTTCTTGATTTATTTAGTAATGCCTCTCTACACTCAGGTAGTCGCAGCATCGTGAAGTATTAAGGATAGTGTGAAAACAAAGTTTTGGAATGGAGTGGGTAGTGGGTGTGTTCAAAGTTTCATCTTGCAATTTACTATATGTCTATGTATCCATCGGCTCATGTGTATTTATCCAATCGAAAACGCGTTAATAATGTCTATAAGCCGATAACTTAATTGTGTTGCTATGTAGAACTCGTGATGCACTGAGCTTGTAGCTTGTGTGAGCTGGACACTGGAAAGAGGAAGGAGACGAGCTGAGCAGGAGGAAGGGAGGAACGTAGTAAAGAAAACAGAAGATCACCGTTGCCAGAGTTGGTGTCACTGGGAATTTTTCCACAGCTTGAGCGCGAGGAGTTTGAAAGTTTCAACTGTATTTTCAACAAATACGACTCATTCAAGCGACAGCTTTATTTAAAATGTAAAACATATCCATGGTCTGATAATACTCGGCTGAATTGGGCGGCTATGATCTTTCTGTCGCTCCTACTAAATAAACACACTACATTACGGAAGTCACCCACCTTGACATTGCTAAGTCTCCTGGACAAAGTGGTCCATATAATATTATTTGTATTTAATATAAACAAAAACTGCATATATTACTTAAAAAAACCGGGTAGGAAATTTTATTCCTTACTCTCCCCACATGACAAAATTAGAACAATCCGGATGATGCACATAGATTAATACGCAGTTAAGAATTAGGGACATGTTATCTGTTCTAGGCATTTAGCTCTGGATTCAGCGAAATCCAGCATTAGAATATGTGGAATTACATTCAATCGGAAGTGTCTGTTGTCACACTTTTATCGCTTATTTTTCATTTTTTTTTCATGTTATCTAACCTAAGTGCATTTGTTTTATATAAAACAGCTGATATATATGAAGAAAAGTGTTGACAAAAAGCGCACACAAATCGACCGTCACTGTTTGATTTGCCATTCATAATATTCAGTGGTTGACCTCGTGAAATATTGGGGATGTGGTATGGGACATCTAATGTGTGTTACACGATACGCAAAACTCGTGGTTGTAGACACAACGAATAATACATAATTTTATTTAATAAATTGCACTATAGTAGTATAATATATCGGTATATAATATATATCAATATATTTTTTCAATGTTCCAATGTTCGTAATATAGACTTTGAAAGACAATATTTCAGAGATATCTTCACTAACTCTTAGCACATAGAAAACCTAAGTTTTCGAAGCATATGTCTAATTTTAGTAGTATCTATCAGTCTCACTCAGTAACATTTCTTCTACGAATATCAATGTCCTATTTCACGATGTAGTCACCGCAGCATGCGATGTAAGAACTAAACGATGTACACACAACTGCATACGACACATAATCTAACCTCGCTTGAGAAGTATCTTAGTGGCTGCCAGCCTATCCCCTCCCACAATGCATCAAGCTCATCGTGCACTCGCCATACGAAACAAAACACTTCTTCAAAAAGCTTGATGGCAAAGAAATAAACATTAGAATAATGAATATAAAATAAACCTTAAATATCGTAATGACGGTATTTAACAGTCACTAACACATCGATCTCCATGCAAATGGATACCACAATCTCGCTGACAACGCCCTATCAGAGAAGTGGATTAGGCCATACTTTTGTTTTGTTTTAGTCATTCAGTTCAAGCCTAATTCTAGGAATGGTCCGGATTATGTCAAGAAAAATATTCACGAAAACACATAATTCCGTTTCTCCTGCTATGTTAGGTATGATAAGAATATTAATTTTGACAGTAATGTTGTTTGATTTTTTTTGTTTCGACCGAAGGAAGAATTGATAAAATGTTCACAGTGATAATACTTCTGCTGCCAATAAACTAAACGTTTCCAGATTAAGCAGAGAATGATACAGGAACAGCCTTTCCTTCAATTAAATGATTATTCACTTATTGGTGTCGTAGATGAGGTGGATTAAAATATTTCAAACGAGCATATATCATGATTTTGAAAATTGTATATCTCAGCCTTTGAATTGACTAATGTAGAATCAAATAACTTTAATATTTTATATATCAGCATCTTGTAAATAGGCTTTGAATATAGCGCCCACGACGGTCTTAGTCCCAAAATCTTCACTTGCTAACAGTCCAACGAACCTTCACTCTCGGGCCGAGAATCACAAATAGTAGCTCATGGCTGTGAGAAGCTCTGAGCACTAGACGATTGGGCTGGACATATTGTATGAATTCCTAATGCATATATTTTTTATTGGTCTATAATCTCTTTATTTCTGTTTTTGTGTGTACTTGGTTGATATTCATTGACCTAATGTAGGCTATGCATGTGGAAGCAAGATTAGCTTTATATATATTATATATGTATATATACATATATGTGTATATAATCCTAATATTTAATTTAAAAACATATTTCAGAGGCGTGCAGTAAGTATAACTGGGACGCCAGGACCTGAACCAAACACGCGCAGATAGCTTATCGTCCGCTGGTTGCGATGGAGTAATAGCAGAAGAGAAAGCATATACTGATCTATTCATTCCAAACTATGCGGTTCATAATAGCCCGTACGTACTGAAATATTACGTATGAAATATTATGTAAGTAATGGTATTTAACTCACAGAATTTCGGTATTGGGTCTACAAAGCTTCAACGCCTGACGTAGTACCGGCGTCGTCCTGTTCATCATCGTTATCATCATCGTCATCATCATCGTCATCTGCGTCACTGTCATCTCCCAATTGAATTATCAGATGTTCTATTACTGCATCAATGGCCTTCCTTGGGCAATGTACGTTTCTTAAATGTCTCGAACATGTTGGCATCATGAAATCCAGTCTTCGGATGCCATGGACTGACATTTCTCTTCTACCAATTGCATTGCAGAGTCCAAAGTAAAATGTACATTTTTATTTTCCACGTGGTCTTTGACTGACTTCCAGATTAATTCTATGGGGTTTAAGTCAGGGTGGTAAGATGGAAGTCATAGAACGGAATGTCCACGTTGAGAAAGATGGGCGTCAATTTTGAATGTTTTCAAATCGGTCTTTCTGAGTTTAATCAGTGAATATAATTCTGGTTTCAGCATTTTCGAGTGAAATGGAATACCATGTAGTGTAAGCCAATCCATCATGACTGCTTTCCTGCATATGGGATATGGAGCGGGGTTAAATTCTACGTTGTGGCATGGTGCATTATCGATTACCAGAACAGAGTTTTGGGGAAGGTTGGGTATTAATTTAGTCGTAAGCCATTTTTGATAATTTACAAAATTCATTACATCGTGGTAAACTCCTGATTTTTTACCCGACTTAAACATTGGAAGTGCATTGAGCACAAACCGTCTGCACCACCTGCATGCAAAATTGTAGCCCGTTGTCACTTCGAATCTGGAGCTATCAGTCCCGTGTTACTGTTGTCACTCCATGCGTCTTTTTTGGTGTGCGATGAATGAATGTACGTCTCGTCCATGTAGATGATTGACGCCCTTCTTCCCTGTAAGTTGTAAGTCATCGTAAATACTTCAGATGTAAATTACGGATGTCTATTTTCTCAATTAATATCTTCCGGTTATTAACTGTTTTCCTCCAGCTGAAATGTAAATCTTTCAACACTTGCCTTAAAGCCCATTCTCCTCTAGAAAAATTAATTTTGTTCTTTATGACAGGTAATAATGTTTTTAAATTTGGTCTTTCCTCATTTTTTTAGTGAAATTAATTCATAGTCCTTCTACGAGCAAAATCACCTATGTATGTTTTCACTTTTTTCTGGGTCTTTTTTGTTTGGAGCACTAAATCTCGTTCCAGCTTGAACACATTTCTCACCTTCTTTTACAATTCTCTTAATGCTGCCGAATGAAATTCCTGTAGCATCCGAAACACGCTGCTGAGTTCCATATTTAGGGGCATCTTGGTGCACCTGTTTGAAATACCTATATACATTCGACGCTATTTCCCTGCTCTGACTGTGAATCACTTTTCTACCACCAACCTCTTTGCTAGAATAATTACATTCGCCTTCCATTGCTCTTATTAACGTATCACACTTCACTATCGAATGTTGTGAGGATAACTAAGATATTTTTGAACGGTCTGTACAGTATGAACTGGCAGGGAACATCACGTACTATGAAGGTCAGGCAGGTCTAGATTACGATATCGTAGACTACTGCACATTCGTTTGTTTGGTTCAGGTCTTACCGATCGAGTTATAACTGTTTCTAAGCAACGACATGTCCTCATATGCTTCACCATTGTTCATGGTTGTTGTTTCGTGGCTTGCTTTCCAATAACTATTGTTTTTCTGCTGTAATAGTGGAAAAATTGGTACATTCCCTCCTGCCTGACTTGGAATATATTCCAACAAACTGGGAGAAAGAGAGACTTTATTATACAAGTGAGTCATTGTGGGTCCGGGAGCACTTTAGACACTAGATTTGTAACAATATTGCTTATAATATGGGTGTTGGGCAGAGGTGTACAAATCTCGATTTTAGCTCGCCCATACCCGCTTGAACGCCAGGCAAGCAAGTTGCAAGCGTCGCAGCTAGCAAGCAGGCAGGTTTCTTTAGACCTGTATCAATAAGCTTGTGACATTCCTATCAGCTAAACAATTGTAGTTGCTAAGAGTAGGTAATACTTACCTACTTTTCTACATGCTGGTAGAAGAAATTAATCATGCAGATAAATAAAAGGTGGATAAAGTATTAAAAATCGTTTTGGCGTCTTAACACATTTATTATTTTTATTATTGTTATTATTTATTTTTTCTGTTTTCTGGAAAATGTTTGAAAAGTCCCATGCCGGATTAGTACGTTTGTTCATTAATAATTCAAACTCTCCACATTTTAGTTTCTCCTCGGCTTCCTTCATGGTAAAATTCTCCATTCTCCTTTTGCTTTTACTCTAAACTCATCTGAAGTTCCTCAACTACGTAACTGCACGACTTACCAGTGCACTGATATACCCAGTTTCATATTCTTTCCGCGAGGCCTTGCAGTTTCTTTAGACCCCGTGAAACCCAAGAGCTTGTGACTCATAGCGAAAGTATTTCATTTCATCGTGTAGCGGGTCGCGACTCTGATGTTGGGCGCCTTGTATAAACCACTGGTTTATATTAAATTTGTATTTTTATAGTCACTGCGATTCCCTCCATCTATGTCAATCGGTCACAGAACAGTTATCTCTATCCTCAGGGCAGAGATTGAGGATCAATGTTATTACTTGCTAATTGAAATAATTGAATATTCTAAGTCGAATAAATTATTCTTGAGAAAATTTATAAGCTCAATAAATTATTCTTGCCAAAATTTCTAAGTACAATATATTCGCCGCAGTGCAGAATGAAATAATCGGAACCTCGCCGAGTAACAGAGTGTTGTGTACGGCACTATGCCGCGTAGCAGAGTGATTATTATCCACACTTCAGTTAATTAGCATAGACTGCAAAGAAAGACTCCAAGCTCCCCTCCATTAATTATCATTGGTGGATCCTGGTCACCTGACCTTAAAAAACTTACATTTATTTGGCGATCTATATGAACAATCGCTAATTAGCTTATACACCAACATTTCCACCTTTCTCTTCTACAACATATTGAGATTCCTTTGTACTTAATTTTACTGATAACATCTACGTCTTACTGTTCGCAGGCCATTATAATCGCAAAGCTTTTAGAAGTTCCGTCTTAGGAACAAAAGACTGACTTCTGAAATAGCTCAATGTACCAACACTTTTTAAAGGAGGGACACTGTGACAAAAGGCAGCGTATACCTGGGCTGTACCTTCCAACTCTGCTGCTATGATTGTTATCTTAGCACGGAAAAGCCATGGCCTGTCTGTGCATCTCCAAGTTACTTGCCACTGTTAATAATTTGCAATAATTAATTCAAGTCTATTTACTTCTTAATGTGAATATTCTTAATGAAATGAATACTACTACTGTTTATTTTATAATAAGCTGAATCTTTTGATACCAAACACTAAGTATGCATTACAAGTTATTAATTATATAAAAATCACATAAAATTATGAAGTTAAAACTACGTTAATTATTGTTATTAATTTATCGCCAGGTTACTTGAACCGCTATAATCGTTGCAATGTAGCTTGCTCTCTTGTCAAGCAAATTAAAAGCTGTGGCTGATTGCAGAGTTACCTAGGGGCAAGCAAACTAAAATCAGAATATGTACACCTCTGGTGTCGGGCAAACCTGTACTGCAAGTTGACTATTGCACTGTCCCAACCTTGGACTGATGTACACCACACGACACGCACAAAGTACCTTTCAGCTGCTTTAGACAGCTACACCTCCAGTTGCTATTGATGTAGGTGTTACCTGATTGAACTGGACTTCATCAAGTTCCAGGAAGAGGGACAGCATGGCAGGCAGGCAGGCATAAGCTGTGCAACAAGTCATTGCTCCAGGCCACAGATCAGAGGTCACCTCTTTTTTAGAGAGCTCCTTCTGAAATATTATTGACACATCGGCAGAAAAGATATTTCACATGACGAAACATCTCCCTCATTCTTTATTTTTTATAGATTCTGTATTTTCATATAATGGACTTGGTTTTCCTTTTGAGAGACAAACTTTTATTCTTTGGAGTAAATTAAATACACGACTGCATTCCAGTTAATTTTACAAAACTTTAGAACATGCATACTATCACAGTACTCTCTTATTCTTACAATAAACTTTATATAACTTAACAGAATTATACAAACTCCCTCTAATAATAAACTTTCTCAAATACTATTTAACTTATTTCTCTCTCTCTCTCTCTCTCTCTCTCTCTCTCTCTCTCTCTCTCTCTCCTCTCTCTCTGTTTCAACTTAAGCAATAATAATACTAAACTAGTTATGACTTCACCCTACGTTTTTTTTTATCGTTTTTATAAGAATTCGTAGAATCTTACTTTCTCAGTTGCTTAAAGTCCCACCGGTCTTAACATTGTCATTGCCCGGTGAGACAACCTGAAGAAACGCCGCATTTAGGAGAACATTTTATATCTACTACCCTGGAGCATTCATTTGAGCCTCGTCGATTATCACATGTCGAATTACATTACGGGAAGAAAAGTAGCATTACTAGTAGCATCTCACATTGCACTAATTGTACCTTTGCCGTCACGGTGGCTCATGCTTAGCGCGTGGGCCTGGCATGCTAGCGGTCCCGGGTTCAAACCCCGGGCCTGGCGGGCGTGTCATTCGTGGTGGACGAAGCCGTGACCTTTGGGGGTTTTTCTCGGGGATCCTCCCGTTTGCCCTTCTCATTCCACCAACACTCTCCATTTCATCTTCAAACCTCCCCCTCATAATCATCCCGTTTCCTTTCCCGGTTTCCGGTTTACCCTCGCCCCCAGCACCTGCTGTGGGCCTCTCCCGTCCTCCCCGTGGCTTGTGGTCCTGAAGTTGCTGGCTGGTGTGCTGCCAACCTGGGGGCTCTGTACGAGGTACCGAGGCAGTGGCACACGTGGCATGGTAGAGGTATCTGTTGGATGTAGGGGTGTTCCGTGGGGGCTCGCGGTGGGGTCTGTTGTCGAGGGACCGTTGGGTTTGCACATCATTCCATTCCCGGAGGTTGGCACAATGGGCCGCAAGGCCGAAGTGCTTAGGGTCGTCCCAACCCGCCTTCCACCCTTAAGGGGACAAATCAATCAATCAATTGTACCTTTTACATAGTAAGTTCAACTGATCTAATGGGAGTAAAATTAGTTAGATTGCTAAGGCTTTTTACAATGTGAAACATGAAGTTTCAAAGTTCTATTAGTTTCCTTTTCTCTGACTGAAATAGTTACAGGTGTTAAGAATATTTCAACTATATATGGAGCCTATATCAAATTACGATACATATTCCATCACCAGTATCTGGTTTCCCTTCCTCCACAATATTTATGTTATAACCGTTAGTAGGTTTGGATATATTGGCCTAGAGTTGGGCGACCAATTTATAACCGTTGGTTAGTTAGGCCACAAGTTGGGCAGCTAATTTATAACTGTTCGTTGGGTGATGAAATGATTAACGTCAAAATGGGTGCCAATTTATAACTGTTCGTAATGTTGGGTGCTAATTTATGACTGTTGGGTGCCAATGTAGAATTGTCAGTAGGGGTCGTTGAATATATTATGTCCGGCTATTTCTAACTCAGTTGATAGAGCGAGATCTCTTTCAGGGTCGTGCTCGACGAAAACTAAAATAGGATATAAGATGAAGGGATTATAGGTCGTAAAAATGAAGTCTATTGATAATGAACTTGAATAATATTTGTAAGTTTATTTTGTCCGAAAATCTTTCACTTAATTTGTTAATTTCTTAAAATGTCTGGAGGAAGAATACAGTAATGTCTTTATCTATTTGCTTCGTCGTCGCCAAAATTACTTTAGGTTATATTATTATACTTATAACATCTGCACGTTTTATTGCAGGAATTTTAGGTTATATATCTTATGGCGGTATTTATTCGTTTAACTTTTCAATACGAAAAATAATATCTATAATCTTGTCTTATTCCAATATATATATCTTTATCCTCGACCGTATTATTTAAAAGTCGGTATAAAATTAATATTCGTACTTGTTACTGTTTCACTGTATATTTCTAACTCCGGTTTAGTCTATAAAAGTTACGTCCGTTGCTGTTGAATAGATGTCTTCAAGTCTCTGTTGGTCGCTCCTGTTGGTGTTAATATGTTTCGGTGTTAAAATATTCTAGCCATTCCATTGGTTCTGTCAGTAGGTTTTGTCTCTTGTGATTGGAAATTAGCTAAGTCGTCTGCTAGTGTTTGAAATATTTGTCGTTAAAGTGGGTTGAGGTTTGGGGAGAAACGTATCCATCAACTTGACTTTAATAGCTGGCGACAGTGGACTTTTCCAGACAAAAAGCCACGCCTTCACTTCATTGTATTCCCTTATTTAGTTAATAATTCATAAAGTATTTGTCACTATTGTCTGTTATAAGTGTAGTTGTATTGCTTTCTTGATTCCGCTTTGAATGATGTAATTTTCTATGTTGTCGTGTTAATAATTAATCGTTTGATTAATTATTTGTAATTGCTGGTAATGTCTTTTTATTCAGATGGTCATGTTGTATATCAAATTGTTCGTGTAAATGTCCTCTGTCTTGTCATGTAATTTGTTTTATGGTCATTGTAATAGTCTAGGCGTAATGGTAGTTTTTAGTAGTCGATAATGTTGCGGGAAGTTCAAATATTGTCCGTGATTCCTCTTTTTATATAAGTCCATATGAACTGATCGGTTACAAATGTCCGAACGCCATAATTATTAAAATTATGAAGTAATTGGTATTTGGAAAATAGTTTTATAAATAATTTTAAAAATTTTTCGTTAGTCTCGCATCCAAAATTTCTCGGTCAGTTCGTATATCAATTAGTTATTTTGATTTTGTAATGCTGAATATTTTGTAATTTATTATCTGTTATCTTTTATCTGTGTTCTTCCTCGTCGACTGAATAAAAATATAGTTTTCACATTAAAATTCTTAAAATATAAACATTGTTAAATCATACACTTGTTACCTTGAATCAGCTGATAATCTTCCTTTCTTTACTTCATTGTACTTACTTGTAGTACGCTTCTCTTTCCTTTTCACCTAATAAAATGAAATCTTTGTTACATTGAATTACTTGATAATAGTCATCTTGACTGGTTGTAACTCATTTCTGGTACATCACTGTTCTTCACCTAATGAAACAATTTTACTAATTACACTTAATTACTTACCGTTAAATACATACAATTTTATTTAACACACAATGGGATTTGATTACTTATACACTTCACACTTTATGTTTAATTACACAATCTAAAAATGTATTATTTTCTTTCTTCTGTTCTTCAGGTATCCTTTTTATTCAAATAAATTTATTTTGCTTATTTCGTAATATCATGTTCAAGTTTACTACAAATTTATGCATTCTTACTCCTACACAATCAATAATATCATTCTTAAATGTCAATCTGCTTTTTCTAGCATGATTATTATAAGTGCATGCCTTACCTTCATTTTATTATTTTCTTTCTCATTAGTGATCTTTTTCACTCTTTTGACAGTGGATTCCTTCCTTGTCATACTTTTCTCATTTTTCATCGTCGACTCATTTCTTACCTTTAATTATTCATAATCTTTGCACACTCATAAATTCACTTTTCATAACTCATTATTTATCTGTTTCATCTCCATTTTATACCTTATATTTGATTGGTGTGAGATTGTAGGGAGGATACAAAATTGAATATGCATGATAGTAAAATACTTATTTATTCATAAATCTTAATTCTTTAACCAAAGTGTAATGTGTAATTATAAAATTTAATTCAATATTTTCAATAAGTGTAACTAAAATTTTCTTATATATTTAAATCAAATACTAGTATGATTATCCTAAGTCAAATCGATGTTTCATTTCCTTCAGTATAATTCAGAGGGGAATCTGCACTTCACTTCTTAATATATACAATTTTAGTCGGAAAAAGGCTAGCTAAACACTTCTTCGTCTCCAAGGAAACACTGCAAAAATCACTTCATTATATGAGGTAATTCTTGTATCGTTATTGTCTTTCAGTGTTTACTTATAAAATGAGGGCTTCATCATATTACCTTAAATTAATACATTCGTTGCGCTAACGTAAAAATGAAACATAGATTGAGAAGGTTCACGCTAAAGTATTTTACATTCCATTCTCATAGTCCTTTTTCGATTCCAGTTCGTTGAATAAAAGCAAAATTTACCTCGTAGATGTTTTGATTCTTAGGAAATTCGTGACATGATATAATATGGTTTCAATAAATATTTACGGAACTTTTCACAATTTTATAGGGTTTCTTTGCCTCTTGTTTTAATTCGTATGTTAGCGCCTATTGGATTGGATTTTCTAGTAAATATTCTTCGCAGGTAGATTTTATTATCACAACAGGCCATGGCCAGTGTGCATGATGAGTTTCACTAAAATCTGTTTTGTGGTATAAAATATTTATTGGATAATTTCCTGCTGACTTGGAACTTTCTCTTTCTAAAATAAATCTCAAATATTTACAGTACGTGTTGGAATTTTTTTGTATGGGCTGTCAATTCTACAAGTTAGTTTTAAATTAGTATATACACTGTAGAGACGTGAAAGTTGGGTAGTTATTTACAAGCGGGTGCGCTTCCTTTAGAAATAAATTTAAGAGGGTCACTCTGTGGGGGTTTGGCTTACTTCTTCATAAGAAATGGTGCCTTGTTGGGGTGACTGGAATAACATTGTTACGTAAGGTCGTAGAAAAAAAAGGGGGAATGACCTATTTATTGTTCGGGTAAAATTCTTAAGAAATGTTTGTGGTAAACACGAATATGTTTTGTCAAGAATCGGGGTTATTTGCTTCTTTCGTTAAGTTACTTTAGTCTTCAACAGTAGGTGTCGGTGACTGATTGCCATTGTTATTGTCACGATTATTCATAGTGCTATTCATTGTCTGATTGTTATTTATTGGGTCATGTTGGTAATCGTTATTTTGTCCATTGATATTAGCATATCGGTTTAGTCCACGACGTGAGTTATTTCTACCTCGAAAACTTGGTCGGAAAAATCCTTGATTGTATTGAGTCCTATTGAACCAGCGGGGTGTTCCATTGTATGGTCGTCTGCCATAGTTATTTCTGTTGTTCTGATTCGAGCCTGAGGAGTTATCATGTGTGTAGTCATTATGATTATTGTTATAATTATTGTTGTAGTTTTGGTATCGAAAATTGTTGTTTCTGAAACCATTGTTGTAGTTTGAGTAGTTTCTGCCATTGTTGAAATAATAAGGGCGATATCTGAAATTTCTACTTCTCCAATAAGAAGTCCTATTTCCTCTCTGATATGGCGTATTTCTCCAGAACTGTCCTGGGCTATTCGAGCTATTTTCTTGGATTACATTAGTCTCGTTTTCATTTACTTGTTGTTGTTCCTCACACAACTGGGCAGATCCTGTCCGCGTCTCGCATCCAAAAGCGTTTTGGTTGGGTTTGGTTTGAACATAATTAATGTTTCTTTTTAGGCCTTGATTAGTGTTGGTAACTTGGGATTTATTTATCTTTTGTGGTGGAAACGGGGATTCCTGTAGGGATTTCAACAATGCTATCATGTCAGGGATTGTCTTGGGGCTTGCAACAATTAAACTGTTCTTTATTGAAAACGGATAGTGTAAGCAGAGGGCTTTGATGAAGACTTCATCTTCGATACTAGGGGTTAACAGCTGTTTTGAATCACATAAAGAAATAAAATGTTCCATATAGGTTTGGCCGCTATTACGATCAAAACTTCCATGAAAAATCTGACCTTTTAATCTCTCTTGATCTGATATTGACCAGAATTCTCGAAGAAAGGACTCTTCGAATGTCTGCATATTCAATTCCAGCGTATCATTAACTACATTGAACCATCGGGCTGCACTACCTTTTAATGACCTGGATACCATGATCATTTTTAACTGTTCAGGTACATTTCTTAAGTTGAAAAAGGTCTTTAATTCGCGGAGATATCGTACAGGGTTAGTCTTCTGTTTGTCTTCGAACGTGGGTAAGGGCAAATCACTTTGACTAAGGGTAAATCCAATATGATTACTAGGGTTGAAATTTTGATGATTGTTATTGTTATTTTGATTTGAATTACCTGCAGTGTGATGGTTCAATCCGTTATCGGATCTTGGTAAGTTTGCGGGTAGAGGGGGAATGATAGGTGTATCAGTAGGCGTGTCTGGGAGAGCAGATGAAGTTGACGCAATTTCGCCCCGGTCAGAGACCAAGACTGTACTATCAGTACGATCTTCCTGATCCCTTAACCTATGACGCAATCTGTCCAACTCCGAATTAAGGGATACCAATCTAGTGTTGTTACTCCTAACTTCTCTTTCTACTGCACTTACATGATTTCGAATTCCATCTACCTGGGTACGAACCTCTGTCTGTACAGTTTCTATTTGTCCAGTTAAGATATTTTCTGAAGATGCTATCTGTTGTGTTACTCGGGAATCGATTTGCATTAATTCCTCAGCAACCTGTTGTCTATGGTTTTGCATTAATTGAGTAAGATTACTAGTTTGAGCTGTTAGCTCTGAATTCAAGTTTTCATTAACTTCTGTCTGTAGTGAAGTTAATTGAGTATTAAGTACTGTTTGCATTGAATTTATTGTTGTTGTTAAGGTAGTATTCTGATTATTAAATTCATTCTGCAAAGAAGTAATTGTTGTGGTTAGATTAGTATTCTGATTATTAAATTCATTCTGCAAAGAAGTAATTGTTGTGGTTAGATTAGTATTTTGATTGTTACATTCTGTCTGCATTGAATTCATTTTACTATTAAATTCAGTCTGCATTGAATTCATGGTTGTATTTAAATTAGTGTTTTGACTGTTTAATTCAGTTTGCATCGAATTAATGGTTTCTGTTAGCGTAGTGTTTTGACTGTTAAATTCAGTCTGCAATGAATTCATGGTTGTATTTAAATTAGTGTTTTGACTGTTTAATTCAGTTTGCATTGAATTAATGGTTTCAGTTAGCGTCGTGTTTTGACTGTTAAATTCAGTCTGCAATGAATTCATTTGACTATTAAGTTCAGTTTTAAATTCAGTCTGCAATGCATTAATTGTAGTATTTAGAGTAGTGTTTTGACTGGCCAGAGAAGTTATAGCATTCATAATCTGTTGTAATGCATTGACATTTTCAGTGGCTATTTCAGGGTTAGAAGACATAGTATCTGTTGGAACAGCTGACTGGGATGTTACACCTGCTGTTAAATTCTCACTTACATTGACATTTCTATTGTCTAATTCACTGCTTTGCAAACTAGAAAGATCATTTGACACTGGGTGTGGGGGTTCATGCTGTGGTTCTGGGTCACTTGAACATGTTACTACTTGTACAGTTTTCACAGACATCTTAATTTTGTTATTGCGTAAACGCATAGAAAAATGTGAAATTGAAAAATAATTACTGAAATATAAGTCTAAAAAGTCATTCCTTCTTGAAAGGATATAATTTAAAATTCTTTTAAGCTTTTACAAATAAAAAAAACTAAAGAGAAAAAATATGATTGTTCTGTGAACTCTGTAAGTATAAGCAAAAAATTTTAACGATACCCTAGTCCTTCTGTTGTTGCAGCTGTCTATCGGTCAATAGCCTAGGAATGGCCATCAGCTGACTGGAGGTCACAAGCTGAAGAGGGGTGTCGATCTCTTGTAGAATTGGGGGGGCGGGGGTGTAGATTTTCAGTTGAGTGGAGGGTTTATGGTGAATGTTGATGGTGAATGTTGATGTTGTTGGTAATCCACATGGAGTCTATACACTATTGCTGATTGTTGCGAAGAATTAATTTATTAATGAATTTCGTCTATCCCCCGTGTCGTTTCAAAAAAATTTTCGACTTTTGTTGGCCTAATTCCTATATCCTATTTCGTTTCGAAAATTCTGCCCTGAGATGGGAGCCAATTTATAACCGTTAGTAGGTTTGGATATATTGGCCTAGAGTTGGGCGACCAATTTATAACCGTTGGTTAGTTAGGCCACAAGTTGGGCAGCTAATTTATAACTGTTCGTTGGGTGATGAAATGATTAACGTCAAAATGGGTGCCAATTTATAACTGTTCGTAATGTTGGGTGCTAATTTATGACTGTTGGGTGCCAATGTAGAATTGTCAGTAGGGGTCGTTGAATATATTATGTCCGGCTATTTCTAACTCAGTTGATAGAGCGAGATCTCTTTCAGGGTCGTGCTCGACGAAAACTAAAATAGGATATAAGATGAAGGGATTATAGGTCGTAAAAATGAAGTCTATTGATAATGAACTTGAATAATATTTGTAAGTTTATTTTGTCCGAAAATCTTTCACTTAATTTGTTAATTTCTTAAAATGTCTGGAGGAAGAATACAGTAATGTCTTTATCTATTTGCTTCGTCGTCGCCAAAATTACTTTAGGTTATATTATTATACTTATAACATCTGCACGTTTTATTGCAGGAATTTTAGGTTATATATCTTATGGCGGTATTTATTCGTTTAACTTTTCAATACGAAAAATAATATCTATAATCTTGTCTTATTCCAATATATATATCTTTATCCTCGACCGTATTATTTAAAAGTCGGTATAAAATTAATATTCGTACTTGTTACTGTTTCACTGTATATTTCTAACTCCGGTTTAGTCTATAAAAGTTACGTCCGTCGCTGTTGAATAGATGTCTTCAAGTCTCTGTTGGTCGCTCCTGTTGGTGTTAATATGTTTCGGTGTTAAAATATTCTAGCCATTCCATTGGTTCTGTCAGTAGGTTTTGTCTCTTGTGATTGGAAATTAGCTAAGTCGTCTGCTAGTGTTTGAAATATTTGTCGTTAAAGTGGGTTGAGGTTTGGGGAGAAACGTATCCATCAACTTGACTTTAATAGCTGGCGACAGTGGACTTTTCCAGACAAAAAGCCACGCCTTCACTTCATTGTATTCCCTTATTTAGTTAATAATTCATAAAGTATTTGTCACTATTGTCTGTTATAAGTGTAGTTGTATTGCTTTCTTGATTCCGCTTTGAATGATGTAATTTTCTATGTTGTCGTGTTAATAATTAATCGTTTGATTAATTATTTGTAATTGCTGGTAATGTCTTTTTATTCAGATGGTCATGTTGTATATCAAATTGTTCGTGTAAATGTCCTCTGTCTTGTCATGTAATTTGTTTTATGGTCATTGTAATAGTCTAGGCGTAATGGTAGTTTTTAGTAGTCGATAATGTTGCGGGAAGTTCAAATATTGTCCGTGATTCCTCTTTTTATATAAGTCCATATGAACTGATCGGTTACAATGTCTTGGTTTCTGTTCCGATTTAGTCTTATCCTGGACCGGGCAACTTTTGTGAAAATTACTCAACTACTCAACTTTTTACTCAGGAGCACTTGGTGTTATGCTGGTGAGCAACCGAAAAGAAATAATTACAAGTCCTTGTGGAAAATATGAAGTCACCTTTCTTTTTTTCAGTCCGTACTGTTCTGTCTGGTCATTAGGTATAGTCGGTTAACAGCACTGGAGATTTGCACTTCTCCAGTGGCCAACCAAGTCCATGGTCCGTTACATAGTATTTCCCATAAACTGATTTAGTCAGGCTATTCGGCACTCAAGCACACAAACACCCAAGCTACCTCGACGTCTAAGTCGGCAGACCGATTCTGCCGTACCCTTTCCTACATTCTGCCATTTCTCTCGAACGAAGCTCCGGTCAGAAATGGCCTAGTTTTGTACTAGCATATCGAAGCAACCTAGTCGCCTCTGCTTCAGAGAGCACCACTACTATCAAGTAGTGTCTCTTTACGCCTATCAACACACACACACTCCTAGGAACACACTTATTCAGCCACAGAGGGTCTGAATAACGAGCCTACGGAAGAATGACACATTTTGAAAATCAAATAGATTTTCCTCTCTGTTGTCCTACCAAAGTATGTCCACCATATTTAATATCTCCAAACCCTCTTCACCACTCAGCAAGAAACATAACCGAGGTTCAACTTCATGGCCCTTCACTGAAGCCCTCGCACATTCCTTTTCTTCTTCTTTAGTATTTAATCCTTGGATTGATTTGCAGCGATTCTCCATTCTGACTTCTTTCTGCCTTCCTTTTTAATTATTCATACGTTTTACAATACATATCCTCCTTAATTTGTTCCTTGTACTGTAGTCTTGCTCTTCCTTTGTCATTCTTGCCTTCAATTGTGCGTTCGTTAATGATTTTCTGAAGACTTTGGTGCCTTAATAAATGCCCGATGAGTTTTATTATTCTTTTTCTCATTTGGTTCCAAATTTGTTTCTCTGCTTTTGCTTTCTCATAAACTTATTCATTATAAATTTTATCGGTCCGGCTAATTTTTAGCTTTATTTTGTAGCACTATGTTTCAAATGCTTCAATTATTCTTCTTTGTGATTTCAGGGTTGACCGAGTCTCACTTCCATACAACATTTTTTCTCCATACTATGTTTTCATCAAATTCTTCCTAAATTATAAACTAATATTATCGGATGTGAGTAATTTATTTTTCTTACTGAAGGCAAGTATTGCTTGATATACGGTGTTCTATTACACTACCTTTCTAACCATCTATGTAACAATAGCCTCAATTTACCATTTCATTAAAATCACTAACTTTAAAACCTGGAACTCCGAAGAAAACTGGGAATCAACCCATGATTTGAAAGCATGGACGAAATAAATCCTGGAAATGACTGAGTACGAAATAATCTTACCAGCCAGCAAATTACAATATAAGAAAACTCTTAATTAAATATAGCTTACTTCGAACAATATTAAACTAAATTAAACAGTACCGGTACATTAAAAGAAATATTTTTGTAATATGCAAGAATTAGTATTTAGAAGATCATAAAAATAATTTCAATAGGATTTGTATTCACTAGAAACTTAAGGCCCAAGTTGAAATATATATTATTAAATAATTTACCTTAAACTTTCCGTACATTCTATTATCTAATGAACAAGTAATAAGGATACAAGAATTACAAACTATTTTAGCCCCGTTGCTAAAATAAGCATAGCATTAACAAATCTGTCCTATTTATCAATTACATTTCTAGATCAAGTCCAGTATTCTCTTTCTATTGAACCTACAAGCCCTTGTCTCGTTGTTCGTAAGATTCACGGTAAATGAATTCGGGTGTATGTTTATACGATTCAGGTAGGCCATGCTGTGTTTAGTATTTTCTTGTTTTACTGTAGTATTTAAATAACTTGGCAAATGAATTTATTACTGATGTACTGATGTACGCACACATTAAAAAACAATGTTGTCATAATATTAAAATCTTCTTCTTGGTCCCAGACGCGTCCATTGGACGCATAATAACGCATAATAACTTATATTTTATTTTTATTTTATATTATATAAGTGGCCCCAGATAAGTGCTACGACATGGGTTTTAAGGTGGACAATCTAATAATTCTTTAATTTCAAACGCATTGTGAATGACATCTGTTGCTCGATGCACTTATTCCATGGTTGACGGTTGGGCTTGAAATCCGGACTGATGGTCAGGAATTATATCTGCCAGGAATGGTTTAACTCTGACTAAAAAACTCCATGGCGCTAACATCCCTGAAGGGACAAGGCCTACCACCCGACCGCTGCGTCATCTACCATAGGCAGACGGCAGGATTGGGGGTATGTGGTCAGCATGCCGACGACGCCCACGGCCGTTAATGGTGGTTTATATGGTTCTATTTTTTTCATCTGAACGACTAAAATTCAGGCTCAGGAAGTAATGCACTGGAGGTGCGAAATGATCTACCCCTACATTCGCCCACTCCTGCCATACGACTAGTCCCAGAGCGAGCCGGTGTGTAGTCGTCTCTATCTGCAATGGGAACCTTTCTGTCAGCGACTCCCGATAGGTGGCAGCAGGGTCAAAAGAGGTCCAAGTATGTTGTCTGCTGTCCATTGAACATAATGGAACAGACTATTTAAACATCAGTCAGAATGCCAGAAAAATGTTGTGGCGATCCTCTGTGTAAAACAGAGGTGTACACATATGCTTTACGAAATATATTGTTATAAAATATAAAGAAGATTAAACGGATGCTAATAGTTAATAGTCTATGAGTTCCTTCAAATCTCCTCGCTCAACACTTTTAGATCCTCAGAATTGACTCATTATCTTAATTATTTTTACAAAGAATAAAACTTCACAAGAAGTAGTATTCTCATTATCTACAACAGAATGTCATGTTTCCAATATCTTATCAAATGGACAAGATTCACTTATGTTCTATTGCTATAAACAGAAAGTTCGCCCAGCAGGAAACTCAACCATTTATTCTCTTTCAAACTATTACACACAATTACTTCTTAAAAAGGTATGGACAGCATTTGATAAATACAACTTACTTAATTTATTAACTTCATAACAAAAATTCACATATTTCTGTTTCACATTTATTATAATTTGTTTAATAAAATTATTATTATTTTGTATAAACGGAATTTGTAAGTTTTTTCATTGAAAAAATTAAAACAAATCGTAAAATTGAAACACTTGCAAAACTAAATTATTCTTACAGGCATTGGTGGTTCTTGTAAATTGAAGATTTAAAAAAAATATATTAGCCTATAAAGAAGACGTCAAAGCATATTTTTCCTTTCTGTACTGGCAATTGGCACTGGCTATTTTTCCCCTCTAAATAAAAAAATAAACGATAAATAAATCAACTATACTGTTATTATATACAACTCACTTTTATAATGCACATTAATGATATTAAAACACTATATTAGTACTTGAATTCCGATGAACGTAGATATTTTAACTCGAATCGAAGAGAACATAGTATTTTGACTTATTAGCATATGAGAACCCAGTACGATTAATAACAATTCCCTGCGAGCCATAATTCTGAAACTTATGCAATATAATAATTCTAAAACAAAAAGTATGAACCTACATTATGGATGGGCGTTGACGTTAAAAATATTACGCATTTAGGCCTATAGTAATAACCACAAGAAAACCATTCCCTTATTACCTTGTTTTGACATTCCAGCTTCTTTCAAATTACGTTGATTTCATGAAAAGAACATTCTACTACTAATATGATACACTATTCAAATACTATTATTAGTATTTGTTTTCCACACAAACACTTAATGACAGCTATAATTCTGGAGCATGTCTTATTCGTAAGCCTGTAAAGGATATTATTTAGAAGCAAACAAACGTAACCTAAATTTATTTATAAAATATTAATGATAATAGGAACAAAATATTTACACATTTATATCCAAGTTCTTTACTTTCTATAACTACTGTGTTATATTAATCAAATACTAGGATCTGTTTACCACACAGTAGATTCATAACCGAAAGCTGAAATATATTCAGAATATTGTGAAAGCAAACAACCATGAACCTAAATTACTTTTTAAAAATGATTTACAGTATAAAGAATTTTTTTAAACATATTTACGACTATGGTTATAAATCTAAAGAAGATGGGATGTTTTCTATGTGAAGAACTGTACAACAAGTTTTAAAGGTTTCATAAAATTTGAATTATTTCTTCACCATTTAACGAATACAAATATCATCGCGATATACAGGAATAACTTTAATATTTTGAATTATTTGTTACTAAGTTACACATGTCTATGCCACTGCAAAATAATTATTGTTCCTGTTTTTGCTGGCAAACCCCACGGGTTCTTTTCAACATAATAATTACAACCAATTATTACTTCAGACAGACATTAATTCTTTTAACAAATCAATACTTTTTCTGGCGATCTCACACTCTCCTAGACAGAATATAGGTATCTGAGTTCTGGAATATAACTTAAACGTTATTAATCGCCAGTTTTTATAGGAAAGCCAACATTATTCACATCTATTGATACGCATAAGCATATGGCAGAACGAGATGGCAGGACCTCCTCTGACCCTGCTGCGCTCTTGTGGACAAATTTTCAACTGCACGCAAAAGGTTCCCATTAGAAGAGAAAAGTAGGGACGAGAAGGAGGGAAACTTCGCGCTTCCAGTGCTTTCCTTCCCGGCACTGGACTAAACAAAGGAGCTCTATCGCATAGCTCTACCCAGACTGCAGTACGGAGTATTCATCTTGGTCATAACCAAGGCTGGTATATGCAAGGTTGTCTCGTTCGACGCACATGCGTATTGAGTACGAGGGATGTGACGTAGCCCCTAGCCCTGCACAAGATTTAAACAGCTACATACAATGGAAATAATGGGAATAACACTTATTTTTAACTAATAATAATACAGGTTTCCGTAAGGATAGACTACATATGATCTTACATATTATGGCTTAATAGAGAGACCACTTCTGAGTGCTCTGGCCTCAAATGAATAGGCTGTAACAACATATAATGAGAAATTTGAAACAAAATATTCAAGCTGCTGGTTTCTGTAGAACATACTGTGGATGTCAAAATAAAGAAACACACAAACATATTATATTTCTCTGGCAAAGTTTTTCTCTTAGAATTTATTGGGCAACTTTTACAACTCTTTGGTTATGACTCAGAAAATGGGAAGTAGCCTATACGATTTTTTTTGTCTCATGTAAATAATTCTTTATTCTACACATTGCCTTTAGAAACTTAAAGAGCCTGACCATTTTATTTATAGACAGCAGCAGTCTATTAACAGCTTATAGACAGGCAGAAAATTTTCCTTGTTGATCTGACCACCTACATTATATTTGACAAAAAAGTGTTCTATTAAAAAATTTACACCCCTAAAAGATGGGTTAAGGGTTAGAAAATGTGATTTTACCATTCAGATGTAAAAAATGTAAATTTTGAAGCAGAACTTCCCTGTATAATTCCTTAAAAATCAGTTCATAGTCAAACAGCTCTAGTTTCAAGTGCTGTGTTAATATGGATTCAAAGTTACGTCTTATATGTGCTACAATTATCACCTGAATTTAATAGTTGGTGAATCCTTATAGCCTATATATAACTTTATCACCTCAAGTGTCAGTTTCTTAGAGTGGGTTTTTATTTATTTATTTATAGAATTCCATTATTGCTTTAAGAGAGCCTCTGACCAATCTCTGCACAATGACCTTGGCACATCTCACCCTCTACAGACAAAAGATGTTTTGAAATCCTGTTTCTCCACCCACCCCTCAGCTCTCAGCTTAGCACACGTGAATGCTCAGTCACTCACAAGCCATATACATGAATTCCAGGCGATATTTTCTCGCCTGGAATTACATGGAATCCTGGTGAGTGAGACTTGGCTTAAAGACACACTATCATCAAGTTTGGTGGATTTAGACGGGTACGTTTTATGTCGGAATGATCGCATAAATAAACAGGGAGGAGGCGTAGCTGTATATGTTCGTGCAGACTTGCATCCTAAAATAATATATTGCTCTGATAGTGAGTATAATGCACGACCAGAAATTATGTTTGTTGAAATTCGTCTAAATCACAATAAATGCTTAATTTGCGTAGTATATAAGCCCCCTAGAATCAACTTTTTAGATGAACTAGAAAATCAGTTACTCAACCTATTGCCAAACTATGAACACGTTATAGCCATGGGCGACTTTAATACTAATTTACTTGCTCGAGACTCAATCAACACTATCCGACTTGAAACAATGTTCCAGACCTGCAATATGACCATTTTACCCCTTGAACCCACCCATCATACTGCCTACTCAGAGACTTTACTGGACTTAATTGTTACGAATAACCCAGACAGAGTTTTACACCACGGACAACTGCCAGTGCCAGGTATATCTGCTCACGATCTTATATATATAGTATATGGCCTACAGTGTCCTAAAAGGAACCATAGGATTATAACATACAGAGACCTAAAACGCATAAATGATGTTTCCCTGACAGAAGACGCTATGATTACTCCCTGGGAACAGATCTGGACGTTACGAACAGTAGACGAAAAAGTTGACCAGCTTAATGATTATATTATACAACTGTACGACAAACATGCCCCAATACGCACAAAACGAGTATACAGACCGCCCGCTCCTTGGCTAACTGATGACATACGCAATATGATGGCGCACAGAGACCATGCTTACAGGACCTACAGACGAGATAAAAATGACGATAATTTAAATAATTATAAACATCACCGTAACAGGACAAACCAAGCTATCAGAAACGCTAAACTCAGACATGCATACAGTCTCATTGAACCTGGTGCAAACCCCGCAGCGATGTGGCGAAACTTTAAAGCTATGGGACTGTGTAAACCCACGACACAGGTAGACGACCGCACCCTATCACTGGAACTCCTTAATGACCACTTCACAAAAACTCCCTCAGAAATAGACGATGTTGACAAAGAGCAAACAATTCAACAACTGCTACACAATACAACAACTAACAGAGACAGTTTTCACTTCACATACGTTAGTGAAAAAGACGTAATTAAAGCATTGAAGCGTATAAAGACAAAAGCAGAGGGCCCGGACCGAATAAACATAATTTTAATAAATAAAATAATACAATTTATACTACCTACAGTTACTCATATTTTCAACGCCTCCCTTATGACTTCATCCTACCCTAAACAGTGGAAGCAAGCTTACGTAAAACCCCTTCCTAAAACAAAATCCCCTGAAACTCCTAAAGACTATAGGCCTATTAGCATTCTTCCTACCCTCTCCAAGGCACTAGAACGAATTGTACACAACCAACTGACTGACTACCTCAATAAAAATGACCTACTAAATCACTATCAGTCTGGTTTTAGAGCAGGACATAGCACGACCACAGCGTTACTGAACATTTGTGAAGACATACGCCAAGCCTGTGACGAACGGAAAATGACAATACTTGTCTTACTTGATATGACTAAAGCTTTCGACTCAGTAGACACAGACATTCTTATTGCTAAACTCAAGATGTTAAACCTGTCAGATACTGCTGTTCTGTGGTTTAGCTCATACCTGCACGAACGCCGACAATGTGTCATTTCCAATAATCGCTCTTCTACATGGCGCTTCGTAAAGGCAGGAGTCCCACAGGGAAGCATTCTTGGACCCTTACTATTTTCTCTATACATAAACGACATTAAAAACTGTATACAACACAGCAAATACCATCTCTACGCGGATGACTTACAACTGTACATACATTCAAATACTAACAACATCAACGACACAATATCTAGCATAAACGACGACCTTAACTCAATAGATGAATGGACGCACAGTTTGGGACTCAATCTGAATCCAGCAAAATCACAGGCAATAGTTGTGGGGCATCAGCGACTGAGAAATAAGCTGAATGAAATCAACCTTATGCCCATTAAAATCAATAATTCAGTAATTCCATTTGGCGATTCGGTAAAAAATCTCGGTGTTCTGATAGACAAAAATTTAACTTGGGAAAATCACATTAACGAAACATGTAAAAAAGTAAACTCGTTAATTCATATGTTTAAAAGATTAAATATGCCCTTACCTACTGCTGTAAAAAAGACTCTAACACAAACCCTGGTCATGCCCCACTTCGATTACTGTGATGTCCTGTTTACGGACTTGAGCTCTAACTTATCCCAAAGGTTGCAACGTGTTCATAATATGTGCGTACGATTCATTTGTAATGTAGGTCTGTTCGATCATGTATCGCCTTCCTTCGAAATGTTGTCATGGCTCCGTCTGAATGACCGAAGAAGGTTTCACTGTCTTTGTCTCCTCTTCAAAATTCTTCATACTTCATCACCATCATATTTATCTAGCCGCTTCCTTAACCTGTCTTCTCATCACACCCTAAATACAAGATCAGAACATAGTCATTTACTCTCTATTCCTCTCCATCGCTCTTCATCCTATTCATCCTCATTCTCTGTATCAGTAGCTCGCCAATGGAATTCCATCCCCCGCACGGTCAGAGGCTGTCGAACTCTTGGTAAATTTCAGAGAGAAGTTAACATATTAATTTTAAACCATGTAATTTAGTTTTGTTTTTGTTCGTAGTAACTAGAAATCTTAATTGGAGCTCTTTTTGATATTTGTAACCCGTAGCCTAACTTAACTTCTTGTAACTATACGTTTTTCTCTTTAGTATTAGTTAGTATAATTTTAAATATCTTAGGCTATAATCCTAATTATTTTCTTTAGTATTTTTTATATTTTGTAATTTAATTTTGTAATTTTCTTTTGTAATTTAATGTTTTATAGCACTCTAGTTTATAAATTATAACTATGTTTAGTTCTTGGTATTTAAGTATTAAGTATTAATTAATTATCTGTAATATTATGTATTTGTGTTATGTAATAGTAATGTAGTTTTTTTTACTGGTAGAGCGGAAGAGAAGGCCAAATGGCTTTAGCTCTGCCAGAATAAATAAACAGAATAAATAAATAAATAAATAAATAAATAATTACAATTTAGTGTACAGTATAATCTTTTAATAACGCTTCGAGGAATTAGGAATCCTCTTTTCCAGTATATCCAGTATTAAAGTAAAAATCCTTAATATTTTATTTATGGACTCCCCTAATAAAACATCTTTCAGAAAATGAAAGTACCCATAAACCTGACTGGGCCTCGCCCACTGGGTTGGGGGAAGAATA
The DNA here is from genome assembly GCA_964059195.1 of Ectobius pallidus. Taxonomy (NCBI): domain Eukaryota; kingdom Metazoa; phylum Arthropoda; class Insecta; order Blattodea; family Ectobiidae; genus Ectobius; species Ectobius pallidus. The sequence goes on from CAXKWD010000002.1 coordinate 127,055,354, forward strand.
TTCAACAATTTATCTGTTGTTAACTGCAGAAGAAGCCACTTCCTACTGAAGATGACTTATTGACTCATTATTTTATTATAAGCGCGTCTTCAAATCCAAATTTACATGAAAAGCATGACTAAATTACTCATGATTGAGTCTTGGACAGTTCGACCATGCTGTCGGTCGGTATACATTTAAAGATATACCGTACGTGTTATATTTATGATCACTTTTAATCATTTGTAAATGTTTATTTGAAAGTGTTTTACAAACAAAATACAGGCTGGTTTGTATACTCGTATAATAATTGTTATTCCGTGTGCACATTTTATTTAGCTAGGCTAAATCTCTCATTTTTCTGCCTCTGGAAAGCATTATTCCATGTTGTCTATTCCTCTTTGGTTTTAATAATTGTTTAGTATCTGTGATTATAAGCTCTGTAATTAAATTGTGAAAAGTACATTGCAATCAGAAGTGTCTTGGTTCATGTTATAGACGTTTAATTTAACTTGATTTCATGTATAATAAATATAGAAAATACACAACTATGCATCGATCTAATTTAGAAATTTCTTATAGACGTTTAATTTAACTTGATTTCATGTAAAATAAATATATAAAATACACAACTACGCATCGATCTAATTTAGAAATTTATTTTTCTAAGTCAAGAAGAATATTGCAAAGTATACCAAAGTCTATTCTTTTTAAGCCTCCTTCCATAATTTAGAATAATTTACCTGAAATAAGTAAACATACCTAGAAATGTAAAATTAAAAATCTTTCAGCATAATCTAAGCTATATCTACTAGATTACATTTTTCTGAGTCAAGACAAACTTTTTTCCTAACTTTGTAAAGCTGCACTATTCTCATTTGTACCTGTATTAAATATTCTATGCTGTGTTAAATCCTCTTTATATGTAGGATCGAATGCATTCTATCTTCACCTCGGAAACATGTATTAGGGGCCTATTGTTGTTAAAACGATGGTGTTTTCGTGTTATTTCTTCCAATCATTACCATTGTATGTAGCTGCTTAATCCTCGCGCGGGCTAGGGGTGACGTCACACAGCAGTGTAGGACTCCCCACAGCTCTTACGGGAACGAGGCAACCTTACATATGTCAGCCATATCTGTTGGAAATATTCTGCATAAACATGTGCAAGTTCAGGTCTTCCCTTTTTTATGTTCATTTAGCATGTCAAGGTTATTTCTTTACATTAGGCCTATACCATGCACCCCTCATAACAATATGGTATAGGTTCAGCCTGAATGTACACAAATATATGGTGTAACCCAATCGATGCAGTTTCCATATTCTCTCATCAATACACCGTCACTTTGTGCTTCGTGTGTTTGATATGTTATAAAATGTAACTTGAAGGCAGTGATCAGTCCCATTCAAGTTCTCAAAATAACTACACTGTTTTACCCTTTCGTTAGGTTGGAAATGGTATGACCACTCGTTTACAAGAAACTTGAGGCAAAATAAGCTTCCATAAGACGATTTCAATAAAATATGTAAGTTCTTAAGAAGAACTTACTTGAGAAGAGTAGCAATGAATCACATCCGTTCCTGTTAGAGACCTTGCTTATTGAGGCAATCTCACATGCTGATTAGTAAGCAACCTACTTTATCCTTATATTTCAGTATCTAGGGAACAATGTAGAAACTGTTTGTTGGTAATATAGGGGAGTGACGTTATGAAAATATACCTAGGTAGTATGGTTTCCACTTATGATGCAGATACATCATGACTAAAATCATAAAATGAGCTAAAACTATGATTTCCAAAATTTAGACATACCAATTATAATTACTGGTTTTCATATACTGAAAAGGTTCTATAAAACAAATTTGTTCTAGGCGGGAATTGAACTCTGGCTATTAGCTTGTTAAGTTATTTAAGTGCAAGGATAAAAGAGATCTAGAAGATTAGTGTCAATAGTAGTCACAAATCAGTAAATACAGTGCGTTTCACGTAAGAGTTGGGCAATCGTGCGGGTTTTTGCGTCGCGGCGGCCACGGCTCTAACTCCCGAGCGATTGGTTGAAATATTTACTCAAATAAAGCCGCTAACTTTGTAACGATTCAGGTTCTCACGATTACAATTAAAATTACAATGAAAATAACAATGTAGATCATCACAAGAGATGTTGGAAATTTCCTCCCCTTGCATCCTCACAACACTGGCACCTTTTTAGGAAATTTTCTTTCACGCACGCAAGTTTAGCTTCCAAGACAGAATTAATTTTTCTTGTGATATTGTCTTTAAGTTCTTCTTACAATGTATGGCTATTATTTATGGGGGAATTGAAAAATAAAGTGTGAAGTTCAAACTCTCATACATTAAAAGAACTTCAAGAGAAATTTACTCTATCTCGGTAGTTGAACTTACGTGCGTGAAAGAAAATTTCCTAAAAAAAGGTGCCAGTGTTGTGTGGATGGAAGAGGAGGATATTTCCAATGAGGTACGTGGTTAATTACATTGTAATTTTAAACGTAATCGTGAGAACCTGAATAATTACACCGTTAGCGACTTTATGTGCATATATATTTCACCCAATCGCTCGGTAATTAGAGCTGTGACCGTCGCGACGCAGAAACCTGCATGATCGGCCAACTCTTACGTGAAACGCAATGTACTTATTTCAAACCAGAACACAAGAGTTCAACACCTTACTTACAAACATTTTCCACTTTCTCCTATCTCCAGTTTCTTCTATCCAGACTCCACTTCCAAGACTGATTCCTTAAAGTATATCTTACTGGCAATGAAGTACTCGTGAGTTCAACACCTCAGTAACAAATATTCTACACGTATTTGTCTCCAGTTTCTTCTATTCATTCGCCTCTTCCTATTCTCATCTCATTAAGTATATCTCAATGGTAGTGAAGTCTTAGACATTTCAACACCTTAGCAACAAACATTCTGCATGTTTCCCCCTCAAGTTTCTTCTATCCAGCCGTTCCTTCCTATTCTCATCTCCCTAAGAATATCAATTAACAGTTCTACACGCCATTAAAAAACATTCTACACGTTTTGCTGTCTCCGGTTTCTTCTACCTAGTCATCTCTTTTTCTTCTCATCTCCCTAAGAACGATAATTCACTGGCAATGAAGTACTTGTGAGTTCGGCATCTTGGTAACAAATATTTTACAAGTTTTGCTGGCTCCAGTTTCTTCGGAACCTTGTCGTGTTTAATCTCATCTCACGGAGCTTTGAATTACGAAACGAAAGGTGATCTCGTGACCTTCAGGCGTCTAATATTATTCTTTGTACGGGTCAAGTAAAAATCTCCAGTGACGTCATGCGCGACAACTCATTGACAGGACGACAGCTGCTGTTATGCTAGCGCGTGCTGCTTCTACATACACCACAAAGTCTCCTTTGTGTTAATTTGTTGATGGTGGTGTCTGCAATGTTACCTTATAAGGACAAACCTTCACAAATTAATATCACACGAAAAGAAAATGACAAGGAATTATTGAAAGAATTGGAAAGAAGAAAAGAAAATACGGAATGATGTAAATATGGGCTGTGTATACAAATGAAAACGGACCACGAAAGTGTGTGTTGTTGGGACTGTGAAGGAATTTGTGAACAGAAGGGGGTGTAGACTGTATAACACAACATGCTTCATTCGATAGTGTTATAAATAAAGATACACTAGTTGCCAGTCGTTATCAGCTAATACTTAGAGCTAATACAGTTAAAAAAACAAAACATTTATCAAGATACGAACAGAGTGTGGAGACATGTGGCATATAAACAATTCGTTCACTGGATAAATGGTTGGGTACCTTTGGGTCGTCATATAAGAAAAGTAATTTCTTCTTGTGTCGTCAACAGGATCCGTGAAGAATATCCAGAACATGATAAGAATTATGAGGGTTTCATTGCTGCTGTAGGAGCTGATCCTGATTATTTTGATTATGGCTGAGTAAATTATTTATGAGTGAATTATCAAAATTATATTATCCATATGCATTCATACAGAATTATGATTAGGTATACTAACAATGAGGTCCGCACTTTCATATTTTCATTATAGAAATATAATACGGACCCAACAATGTAAATTATTAACTTATATTGTTAGTGATGTAGGTACGAGTATTAGAAACATACAAAGATTTCTTAAAACTTTACATCATAACTGGAAATCTGGAAATCAGGAGTAATATTGGTCTCGGGTTTCTTCCAAAGTAGGGTGAGGAACTGGCGCTATATTTGTCGGTACATCAGCAGTGTAATCGTCCTCTTCTCCTAGATCCAGCGAAAAACTGTCTTGTACTATTACACAAACCTTCGTTACAAGTCGTTGCCGCCATTCATTAGTTTTTTCTTTTCGTACAAGGAAACGTACACCCATTTTTTTCGAAGACTTTGAGAATCTTTGTGTTTCACCAACAGGTTTTTTTCCGGCATAGTTTTTATGATCCAGAATGGCTGCAAGCATACTTCTCAATACCATGCCATTGTAAGAGAAGTTATTTCTTTTTGGCATGTACTTGATTTCATTGTGGTATGATTCCAGAGGTCCGGTGTGACAGTAATAATTGACATGTTTTATATAATTCAAAAAGGTTTTGTTTTCTACTACGGTTTTCAATATTTGAAAGTCTTTACTTCTTTTTGGTAGCCAGATGATATCCTCTTTATCTTCGTCACTCAGGGGCCCATGTGCGAAGGAATTTAGAGTTTTATTTTCAGACCATTCATGTTCATTGCAGACATGATGCAAGACTGATGTAAATTTTTCAACTAGAACCTCTGCGTCTCTATTACAAGTTTCTGCAGCCCACCACAGGTGATTTTATATATTGTTTTTTCCAGACTGAAAGTAATGGGGCCTTCTTTTCTGCAGCTTTTTGGGACTTCATTAAACTTTTTGCCATATGCCAAACGTCGAACGCAACTGACCCAAGCTTCGTTATTTTCCGACTGAAAAAGTTGGTACAATGTGTTTCTTTCATTTATGAAAGGTGCAACAAATTTTTTCACTAGTTTGTAAAATGTGGTTTTACTAAAACACTGGAGACCAAGTGATCTGCAAAATGTCATAAATTTAGCAACACACAAGTCTGTAGTATAAATTACAGCTGTGACTCTAATGTTACCCATCGAGTACTTATTGGCAATGGGTTGAGAACGCCAATATAAAATATGGTTGTTTTTGCACACTGCTCTAATGATCAGAAGTGATCTTTTTGTATGAACCAATAAAGTTACAGACTTTCCACACGCGTGACACAGATTAAATAGCACAAATAACCTTTCCCACAACACTAAGAAAATAATAGAAATTGGTACTGAACTATTGACTGAAGAGTCACTTTCAATTCAATTCAATTTATTCACCTTCAGGAATACAAGATTCATGGCTTCGTCAAGGAATTTACATAATAAACATACAATACTAAATAAAAAGAAAGAAAGAAAGAAAAAAACTTAAGTACATATTACAGGTATTAAAAATAATATACGGACTAATTGAGTGAACATTACTCAATAGTAAAATAAAATAAGGTGAAACTACAAAATATTACTCATCTAATAACACAAATATTCATCTACAGAATAGTACGATTCATTACATAGGAAAGCAGATAATTGAATCTTGAATTTGGTAAAGTTTTCAATTTCTTTAATTTTGGTAGGTAATTTATTGAAGAGTTGTATTCTATTATGTGTGAGAGAATTTTAAAATAATTTTGTATTGTGACTGATTAAGGCTAAATTCGATTTTCCTCTTGTATTATGAGAATGTATTACTGAATTTGTTTTGAATTTATTAATGAACGATTTTACGTGCAAAATAACATAGAATATGTACATACATGGTAACGTCATAATGCTTAACGTTTTGAAATATTGTTTACAGCTTTCGAATCTTGGAATATTACAGATTATTCGTACTACTCTTTTTTGTACCCGGAAAACTTTATTGGAAATCTTCATTCCCCCCAAAAAACATTATACTCTGTTTTAATAGGCAATGAAAATAAGCAAAATACGCTGTTCTAATAATATTCATATCAACCGAATTCTTTAACGTTTTAAAGGCAAAACAAAGTTTACTAAGTTGTTTCGTAAAGTTATCTACATGGACTTTCCAATTTAAATTTTCATCATTCCATACACCTAAAAATTTTGTGTGATCTTTGTAAGAAATCTTCGTATCATTTAAAATAAAATCAGGGAAAATGAAACTTTTGTTTACTTTATGATGGAAACCAATTTAAACTGTTTTATCGATATTTATAATAATGCCATTTTCATGAAACCAGGGTATGAATCTCTCTTTTAATTTCTCTAGATTTAGATTTACTTCATTTATATCCCTTCCTGAAATTAAAACATTTGTATCATCAGCAAACATTGTTAATTTGATATCATTACAATTTTCGATAGTTTTATCTAAATCATTTATATATATTAGGAATAAAAGTGGACCTAATATGGAGCCCTGTGGGACACCACAATGAACATCTTTTACTTGAGAATATACGGGTTTTGATTCCTTCTTTGTTGTGTCCAAGTCATTCCATTCAACTATCTGCTTTCTATTTTTAAGATAAGATTCAAACCATTTATTTGCAATTCCCCTGATACCACAAGAATTTAATTTTGATAACAAAATGCCATGATTTACTAAATCAAAGGCTTTAGATAAATCCAAGAATCAGAAACAGAATCATCTGTTATGGTAGTAGAAATGTCTGAAATGCTAACAGAGCTATCTAATTCACAATTTCTATAAGAAACATTCAATGAATCTGTGCAAACATTAGCATAAATTTCATTTTCGTCATTCATGATTTTTCCATTCCCGGATACTGATGGATTACTGTTCGAATCTTGCAACAACTCTCTCATTTCCTTCTTCCTCGTTTACGACGATTTTCTTTTCTTCATTGGCGGATTTTAAGATTTCCCGCAAAATAAGTGATGGCACATCACTTAAAAAAAAACAGATTGCGGGGTCTCCGGTTAACTGTTTTCGTAACTGTACCGAAAGCTCGTAATAATTTTCTTCAAAGTGTTGTGAACAAACCGTACTGTATTTATTAGGAACATATTTTTATTTCTTTAGTTTGATCAGTCATTGCTTATAACGTTCGGGTGACTTATCTCTGTTGGGAAATCAATGGAAAGATATTTTAAATGTGTCTCTTCGACGATGAGTTTGTACACTCCACAACACAACAATAAACCACTGTTTGAACAGATACTCACAAACCGTAACAGTAGACAAAATGCTGTGAATTGTCTTTCACCGGGCAGAACTGAGTTAACTAATCATCAAGCATGACGTCACTCACCCACCGAGTTACAATAAACATATTCGTTTTGTGATTAAATGTGAAGGTGTAAAACATCTCTAACAGTGAATATCATTTCTTAAAAACATTTTTTTCAATCCATATGAAGAAAATGATAATGAATCTTTAGTTTACTTTTCCTCTAAGTATATCTGACTGGGAAGACTTGAGAATTCAACATCAAAGAACAAATATTCTACATGTTTTGCTGTCTCCAGTTACTTCTATCCAGTCACCTCTTCCTATTGTCATCTCCAATGAAGAACTTGATACTCCCGGGAAATGAGGGCTTAAGAAATCAAAACATAAATATATTTTAATAGAACTTTGAGTTATCGTAAGAAGCCTGCTAGTACGGAAGTACAGACGGAACATAAAACCTTGTTGCGATAGCAGTGTCATTTCCTTTTAGTGTGTAGAGGTGAGGGAAATGCAATGTTCGCATTTTTCCACACTCTTGTATCTGTGCAGTAGCAACCCGCATAGCGCTGGTCTCAGAACAAAACACGCTGACACATTATTATAATTCTTTTATTAGTTGTGTTGTTTCGATTGGTGAGACTCATACGTCGCGCAGAATTACGTTCGCGATCAGGAGAGATCTTGAGATTTTACGAACTTCAAGGTATGGTATTCGTACGCGACGTTCATTGTGTTTGGAGAACTGATAAAAGAAGAGCAGAAATGGCCAGGACACAATTTTTGTCCAGATTTTAGTTGTGCAGCGCGATGGACCCTGGAGGCCACTTGCTTCGTGCTCAGATCTTTCGTAATATGTAAGTACTCGACACATATTTTATACTTTAATAAATTAAAACCTATTTTGAGTTATTTCTTATTTTCAAATTTGGGATTTTATTGAAAATGAATCCTTAAGCGATGTTCATATTTTTTAATATGTTTTAAATAACATACAAAATATGATCATCCCAAGGGAAAGCCTCACTCTCCACGTAAATATATTTTCATAGGAAAAGATGTAAGTTGTCAATAATTTTAAAGCAAAAACACTTTAATTTGAGAAAGTTTAGCATTTTGTAAAGCATAAATAATGCTACTTTATGAAAGAGATATCACGCCAGAGTGTGAAAGGATTTAAATCAAGTTAAAATTTATTTAACTTAGATTATGAAGTGTTTATAGATAACTTACATCCAGAATGTGAAAGAACCGAATATAAGTTAAAAGCAGTTTAAGAAATTTTTTTTGTGTGTGTGTTTGAAGTACGGTCAAATGGGGTGATATCGGACGCTTTTTATAGCTTTTTTAATGTACCAGTGATATAATGATTAATATTTTTAGTTTTTTGTGATAATGTATTAGAGTGTACCTCCAGGAAGTTATAATCTACAAAATGATACAATTGCATTCAGCAATTACAATAACATAGTAATTTCAAAACTGTCCGATATCATCCCATAGTCGGGGTGATTTCGGACACAAGTGTTTATAATCGAGTGTCCGATGTTCTGGTCTCTCTGGGGTGTTGTTGAACAAAATTTTATGCTTTAAAAAATACTGCAAGTATTGCAGCTTTATTTCGAGCTTTAATAATCATTACACATGCTCCACATAACATTTAAAAATACTAAATATAGGAAAATAAATTAATCCACCATAAACTGACTAAACATTTTACTTAATGTTAGTGTAGTCTTGTTTTCATAAGACAAAATAACTGCTTATCTAACTGCTTATCTAACTTAATTAGTTACTGTAGTTACCATGAAATAATTTTCCCACTTTATTAAAGTGAAAAGCACAGATTATAGAACATCTTCATTGGAAATAAATTTTCCCTTCTCAGTCGTCTATATGATCCTTGCTGAACACATCCTTATCTGAGATCACAGGGAAAATGAAAATGTTTTTACTGTTGTTATAGGGGCGCAGAAATTTCACTTCAACATCTTTTGCACCCACATGTGTAGCTACTCCAACATATTGTCTAGTGAGCAACTTTTTTCCTTGATTGTAATAGTAATTTGCAACAATAAATCTCTCTTCCTGTAGAATATTGGCTACTTCCACGGTTTCTTCAATCTCCTGCCTGCTCTCACTGGAACTTTCACTACCGCTGCTATAGATAAAACCCAGCTGAATCCTCTTCGTCATTGTTATTCTCAGCATCAAAGTGACGTCCCAAAACAGACTTCCCAGGTGGAACCGCAAGTTTCTTACGTCTGCCTGTTGTTGAAGTTGTGCTTTTGTACCGTGCCTGTTGTAACATTTCCTCAAATGATGAGGTCCAAACTGCTGAGTTGTCATCCGTCTCTACCGTATCTGGCAGCGTGTTCAAAACATGCTGGGGATCAAATGGAATGAGTCCTGCTGCGCGGAATCCACTCTTCACATTCTGAGGCTGACTAGCTCTAATCTTATCAATTGTCTGCTTCAGAAAAGCAGGAAATGCATCCTTGATATATTTGCACGTGTGCCCTTCTTCCATTCTGCTAGTACATTACGCCAAGCATTCTTTAGGGGTCTAAAGAAGGACAAGCCTAGTGGCTGCAGAATGTGTGTGCTGTTGGGAGGCAGTAGTACAAAAGAGATGTTGAGTTCTCACATTGTTGAATCACATTCAGGGAGATGTGACTGGACAAGTTATCTCCAACCATGACACAGGGACCATTCTGTTTCTTGAAATATGGAAGTGCTATGATCAAGAACCAGTCCTCAAATATTGCCGAGTCAAACCATCCACTTTTATTGCAGTTGAATGTTCCTGCTGGACTACCTTTCATCCATGTGTCCCACAAGTGTTCTGATCTGTATAACACGTAAGGAGGAAGTAATTTTTCGTCCCCAGTGGCAGCCATCATTATTGATATACTGGTCTTTGATGAATGAAGAATTTGTTTAGCATGTTTGATACCCCTTTTAACAATAACATTTCGTCTCCTGGGTCATCACTCATATTTGTTTCATCGTAGTTCATTACATTGCATGGTGGAATATTTTCCATTGTTGCTTCCAGATTATCAAAATACTGTTCTACAGTATGTTTACTGACTTTTGCACATCTCTTAATGTTTTCGCCGAGTCTAACTGAGAGTGTATTCGAGCGCCTCTCCAAGAAGCACTTGGCACAGTCGATTCCAGGAAGGTTATTGTTGAACCATTTAGGTAGATTTCGAAGAAAAATCTACCTATTGCAATCGATACCATGTCATGACTTTCGAAAAATTCTTACATATCTTTACGTTTCATGCTTCCCTAAGTACGAAACCACTGCCCGTTCAAAATTTCCTTTTTGTGATATTTATGTGTGTATATATATATATACAGTGCGTCTTTCGAGCGGCCGGACCGTCGCGCGGTGGCACCGGACTGGGTGAGGCTTGGCGCATCTTCTGCCAATGTTACTCGTAAACGACCGGCAAGTTTATGTAAATTCTATTTAAATAATTTTTTCCGCTACTAACAGGAAATGCTGGTTTCAGCAGGATTCAGCTACAGCGCACACTGTTGAAAATTCTATGCATGAATTGTGAAGTGTGTATGGTGACAGAATAATTAGTCAAGGATTGTGGCCACCTCGTTCCCCTGACCTGTCGCCATTCGATTTTTATTTATGGGGAACGTTAAAGAATAAAGTGTATGCATCAAATCCGCACACGTTACAAGAATTGAAGGACAGCATCACAAGAGAAATACAGGCAATCAGTCAACATGAACTTTTGCGAGTAAACCAGAATTGTTTTCGGAGATATAGAGAATGTGTTCGCGTTCAAGGTAATCAATTTAAACATCTGTTGTGATGCAGGTAAGCCTAATGTAAGTTAGTACAGTAGTTAGTGTTCCGTACCCATGACTTGCCGGTCGTTTACGTGTAACATTGGCGGAAGATGCGACAAGCCTCACCCAGTCCGGTGCCGCCGCGCGACGGTCCGGCCGCTCGAAAGACGCACTGTGTGTGTGTGTATATATATATATATATATCTTTACACGCTAGCGGCCGTAATTTTGAAGATATTTGAACCAAACTTTATTATGTTATTTCTCGGCCCAATAGTTCTGACAAGTTCGTTAATAAGCAAAATTGGCCCAAGGGGGGTCGAGGGAGGGGGTTGAAATTTTGAAAAATTACATCTCGGCCCCTATGAAATATAGACGGAAACTTTGTTTGAATAAATTAGAGTACTCCCTATGGAGTTTACAGTAACACTAACGATTTGGGGGTTTAGGGGGTACGAGTGGGGTTGGGAAGTGAGGGGGATGAAAATTAGAAATTTTTAGAATAACATATTGTGGGGTATCGTTGAAATCAATAACTAGTTTCTCGATAGCTCGTATATAGGGCGAGATTGAATGTTTGTATATTATTATTTTAAAATCGTTCTATTTTTCAAGAACTTCAGCCATATAGGGATCTCGATTTCACCACAGTGACCGGGGAAAGTAGATTTGGCGAAATCGTGTACTTCAAATGTAGAAGCCAGGAAAGCAAGTAAGCAGATATCACTGACATTTTTTATTCTTATCCCATAAAATTTAATTGGGCAAGTTGCTAATATCTAAACCAGGTATGGGCAACCTTTGGAAAAATACGGGCTAAACTTTACGATATTTATGAAGTCGCGGGCCGTAGATAATAGGTATTTGTGAAAAAATAATCATGATACTGTTTTTGATATTTATAAAGTATAATGCTAAAGTTATATGAATGAGAACAATATCGAACTACTCGTGTATTTACTTACAAACAGCAGAAATTAATGAGAAACTTGAGCTTGAACTTGACAAACAAGATAATAAATGTTGGCATCAATCCCACTAATAAACAAGCGATTGTTTTTCCAAATTTTCATCTGTGAGTCTCGTTCGATACTTTGATTTGTTAGTTTTCATCATGGAAAAAATAAACTGTTCAAATTTATAAGTACTTTCAAATGCACTCAGCTGTGGGTACTTTTCTTCGGCAAGGTTTCTTCACTTAGCTCCACCTCTTCAAATTTTGACTTCAAACGTGTTTCTTCCTGAAGCTCGATCAACTCCATTCGCAGGTGTGTCGAAGCCTTCTCGACGTCACTTTTCATCGGAGTAGCAAAAAGGTTAAAGCAGCTATCCAAGTTTTGAAGTCTAAAAATCTATTAAAAAATTGCCCCGACAGTGATTTCACTTCTTCCGCATATTGAGTGTAATCAATATTTTCGTGACTGGATAGTGTTGAAAAATGATAACAGCTTCCAGATCACATTTGCGTTCCCACAAGCGAATTTTGTTCTGGAACGCTTTCAAATGGCTGTACAATTCGTTTACCAACTGATCTTGTTTTTGAAGCTTCAAATTCAACTAATTCAAGTGACCCGTGATGTCAATAACTCGTAGAAATGGTTAATCACTTAATCATTTCTGATCACTGACTTCAGGCAAAGGTTTTTCTTTGATTTCCATAAAATCAGCTATTTCCTGCCTAAGATTGTAAAATCTTTTCAGCATTTTGCCTTTGCTTAACTATCTTACTTCGCAATAATATGTCATTTCACCATGATCCGAAGAGAGGTCATCCAAAAATACTTTGAACTGGCGATGGTAAGCGCGCGGGATCAAATAATATTAATGGTAATATTATAGGAGAAAAATTCCTCTGGCACTGGGACTTGAACCCAGGACCTTTGGCTATTCACGCCAATGCTCTACCAACTGAGCTAAGCCGTGGTTCATGAAAGCTTATATATCTATCTTGAATGTCAACTGTACAATAACAGTGGGAGCCCGGTCACAAAAATCACTAATTAGTGTGCCTCACAGTACTGCATATGACATAACTTGTCTGTCTGTGAGGTAGACCATTAGGGCAATCAGTCATAGGAGAGAGGTTCCATCCGGCGCTGTGAATTGAATTCCGGCTTAGCTCAGTTGGTAGAGCATTGGCGCGAATAGCCAAAGGTCCTGGGTTCAAGTCCCAGTGCCGGAGGAATTTTTCTCCTATAATATTCTCATGTAATGTCCAGCAGAGACAATAATCTGTGGTTCATGAAAGCTTAAATATTAATGGTCTTTATTACCACGTCCACGACGTTCTGCAATCGAATGGACTTAGTAGTTTTGTTGGTGGATAATGCAATGTAGGATTATTAAATCATCTTTTTGCATGTCCGAGTCAATTGCGTTTTCTTTCAAAATTCCGATGAAACCCTTTCGTGAACCGATCATATAAGGTGCACCATCTGTGCAAACCCCAATTAATTTGCACCACTGCAAACCATACTCTTCGATAGCACTTTTAACCTCACGAAAAATATCTTCTCCACTTGTGGTCCCTTTCAGAGGCTGTAAAGCCAGCAATTCCTCAGGTACGGTAAATTCCTCGTCAACGCCTCGTATGAAAGTAGCTAGTTGCGCTGTATCAGACAAGTCGGTGCTCTCGTCCAAAGCAATCGAAAATGATTTAAAATCAGTCACACGATCAGGGTGCACAAATTTTTTTCATATTTTGGGGAACAGTTTGATTCTGTTAAATGTAATAGTGGTGGTAAAGTATTACATGATTTATCCTATCAATTTTTTCTTGATATCATCAGCCATCATATCTATACGTCGAACAACAGAGAACCGAAAATATTTACTTTTTCGAGCGCGATTTTAAAATGTTCCGCGGGCCGGACCAAAAGTCGGGGCGGGCCACATCCGGCCCGCGGGCCGGACGTTGCCCATATATGATCTAAACCTTGTCTTCCAGGTTTACATTCTCTTGAACAAGAGTTGGAAACAACCAATGTAGGATTGCTCGAAGAAACTATGTTAATTTTGGAATGAAAAAGCAGCTCTTCAAAAGAACATGTGCCGTGTGAGAGGATAATGAGTGAAATATATCGAATAACATTTTTATTGATTTCAATTTTAACGAAAACTTCTATACTGCTCAAAGGAAAAAGTCAATAATCACATGAACTTCAAAACTAAGAAAATTGAGATGATCGTTTAATAAAATTCTCTTTACGTTCTACTATATGGATGACTGAAATTTACACATTAACTGTAAAACGAGGCGGAAAATTTATATCTGGTATCAAAATTTATTTTTTCATGACCTATTGAATTATGTCAGATGCTGACTTTTTATAAAGTGTGGGGTCTATTGAAGCCAGTATTCACTGCTTTCTGTCATTGTTAAGAAATAACAGTGTGGGATGAAAGTCCAACCTTAAAACGCAATAATTTTGCAGTCACAGGTACTGCTTTCTTGCAGTTCAATCTCTCCTTACTGGTGTTTGTCATTGTAGATGTAGAAAAAATTGTAAAGGGAGTCATTGAGTTTTCTTATATTTTTAACTAGTAATCACGTTAGGGTCTACTGCTTTTTAATGTATTAACGCAGAATTTCGTGACGATTCCAATGAAACCAAAAACTCTGCAGCTCTGCCTTCTTACTTGTTAAATAGTATAATTGTTCTGAGGTAGGATTTTACAACATTTGGTTCACTACCAAATGTCCCATCATCTAAATAGAATACCTTGAGCGTACTATTTAATTGGGTTACGACCGAGTTCACAGCAAGACTAAAAATAATGAACTTAATGGAGCACCTTCCTAACCCCTCTTTGTGAGAAAATTACTTCAGAATTATAGAGTAACTTGGAAGGTTGTCCTCAGCGTGCCATGTGTATTGGGAATTTTATCCCTAATAGTTCGAAGCATACAGCCTCTCTCTCTCTCTATATATATATATATATATATATATATATATATATATATATATATATATATATATATATATCTATATATATATATCTATATAGTTGCACGCATTTTTAAAATCATTTTGAAAATAACTTTCTTAATATTTTCTTTCCTGTGGAAAAAACCACGTGTTGAGTAGGCTATATGTTAAATTCACAACCCTTGGTGTTGCCAAACTCAAACTGGTGAGATTTTAAGGAAGCACCGACTTCATCCCGCACAGAAATGCAAGCTAACTAGTCTGTGAAATATATTCTCCATAGCTATAGGATGTACATCGCAACAATTTAAAAGCCACTTAAAAGCAACTTAAAAGTTTTGAAGGTGACATAAAATTACATAGGCCTAAATTAAGTGAGTAATAACATGTAACAATTCATTGCCAGAATCTCCAGCAGATTTGGATGTAAGGTCCTTATTATGCTGGAGTCTTGAGGAAAACTATTGTATTATTGCTTGCGAAACAATATCATAAGAAACTAAAAAATGGACATTATCACAGTAAGGGGAAACTGTAAATATTAAAGGTCGTGAAGATGGGGGATATTTCTGAGTCCAAAGAGAGATAAGAATACAAACTGCTCCTCTATCAACAATATTTCACAATACAATATTTGATATTAAGTAAGTACCAGTAATATTATTTTATAATAGGTACAACAGTAATTTAATTTAATGAGATAACTGTATTTACTGCTTGTCTCGACACTGTTTACCAATTAGAATTTTGTTACGTTTATTTTCCTAGAGAGGGCAGAGGAACAGGTGGTAAGCCTATCGCCCCTTAACCCCTCTCCAGAAACTAAGGTATTACTTGGACGTGAAATGGCTGGGAAATTTTGTCCAGAGGCTCTAATTTAGGCTTGGAGTTCTTTTACGTGCCGTAAATCTACGACACGGACCCCCAAGCTTAAAGTCCCTCCCGGACATTTACGTCCTGAAAAACCCATCGACTGCGGCCGGGTTTGATCCCGCGACCTTCGGATCTAGAGGCGGGCACGCTACCTCCAGACCACAGCAGCCGACCCTTATATAATATGTATGTAGAATTTGAAATGAGGAATAACGACATATCACACTCAAACTATTCCCTCAGAAAACGCTAGATATAGCTTTCTATGGCTCATAGAGGATGTCGAATTTTGCATTTTGCTTCTACACACCATGCCTGGGAGAGGTTCAAATAAGAAGGAAAATAAATTCCGGTTACATAAGATTGTATTGTCTTTATGGACATTTTTATTTCTCACTCTCATATTACCATAGACTACAACCGTTTCGAGACAGAAATAAAAAATAAATTCAATATCACTTTCTTACTTTCCTTCCCAAAAACCTGGGACATAATATACTGCGCGCGTAGGACTGAAAATATTTCTTCCCATTTTGTCTTATTTTAGATGCATAGGGCCTCTGATAAACGTCCCTATTTCTCAACTAATACAAAGCCTACAGCTATGAATAACGTATCAGTGGATAGGATTTTTTTTTTACCGACTTCTGATGTAGCATACTCATTGGCAAACCCTTAAGCTGTCCCTGCAATATGACCGCTTATTCTACATCAAAATGTGAAGTGAGAAAATGATATCTTCCATATCGAGCGTAGAGAAAGTTATTTGACTGCATCACATTGTCCTTTATTTTCGTGGATTTCATTCTTCAATAATTATTTTCACAAATGTATTACATCGATTGCATCAGAATTTGTTAAAGCCCAATATTATATAGTTCCCAAAGCCCTATGTGAACACTGTAAACAAGATACTGTTGTCATGATAATTGAATTGCATTTCATTTTTCCAGCATAATATTTTCTGAAATTATATAAGTTTTCAAGGGAAGGAGTGGCTTGTTTAAATTTTAATGTTGATCGCCTTACTTCTCAGGCTTAACTGGGTATGTGTGCAAAATTTCGTGCAAATTGGTAAAGAACTCTCAAGCTGTGCCTCATTTCACATTTCCGACTTTTTCCGTGGATTTCCCAAAAAGTTTCTTTCATACAAACCTTGTCCTGACAATTTCGAACACAACAACAAAAAATCAGCCAAATCGGTCTAGCCGTTCTCAAGTGATGCTCCGTCATACATGTGGCAATTGATTTTCATTTATATATAGATTTTAACATACTAACATCAGTTTTATCTCCAAGGCCCTACGTAGTTTGCTATTTGACTAGTGTTCGCCTAAATTTCAAGATTTAGTGTATTTTTTTATTTATTCCTGTGACGAGTATTATTGTACTTTTGTAAGGTGAAAAGTTATTTTAGATTTTTTACATAACACCACATAGCTTTTAAATTTGAACTTTATAATAATTCAATCAGGAGATACCACCTTGTTCCCACAAACAATCAAATTTGTTAACAAAATGTCAATGCCTTAGTTATCATGAGAAATGACTGCAGGTAACTTCAATTATTGTGTTACTTTAATTAAAACTAATATCTTGTAAATATAATAGATTGTTACGAAATAGAACAAGTTAAAATCTAGGCCTTCTATTAGTATTGGTTCAAGATCTTTTATGTAGAAAACTATTTACAATTTAAAATTTTAAAGTCATACACATTAAACTAAACTTCACTATAAATTGTGATGCACAATAATTCCAATAATGTCAAGTTAACTTATCTAACAAGTCAAATATATTGTAATTTAAATACTAGGCCTATTGTTAAAGTTGGCTCCACAAAAAAAAATTCAAAATAAAAGCTATAGGCCCTATACACTGAAAAAAACTGAACTGTAAATTGAATCTGTAGAGATATTAGATTTTAACAACCTGTATACGCCGTCCTTTCAAAATGTAGGAATGAGGTTTTTATTTAAGTCGTCATATCAAGATGACGTCGTTAGAGTTAACAGCAGTAATTATATATTTTCAATAAAATTGAAATTGAATATTTTATTGAAAAATAATAGATAATTACTTCTGTTAACACTAGGCCTAATGAATAAAATTAAGAAGACCAGAAGTTCATCGAAGACTAGCCCCATCCAAGTCGAAATCATGTCGACTCCCACCCGCAGACATAAGCTCAAGAACCGAGGTCTAACCATGACCAAAAACTAAACGAGAAGAACGTCCATATTCCACAAGCAATGAAATACGAGGGTGGATCGAAAATTAAAGCACAATAATTTTTTCTGCGTTGATATTGCGGCTAGGATGTTGAACTTTCACCGAGATGGAGTTTGAAGCTTCCGCTACGGACGCTATTTTGTTCTCATGTGTAGCTCTAGCGAAAGAAGAGTGAACTATGCAACAAAGATGGAGCGCATGTTACTATCGGCCACTTGCGAAGAGCAGTGAGGTATAGTGCGATTTTTATGGGCTAAAGAGCATAACCAGAGTGAAATTCATTGAGACATGCGAGGCGTATATGGGGACGACTGTATGGACAAATCCTGTAACATTCATGCTGATGGTGTCAAACGTCTTCACGACAGTGCTCGCTCCCATGTTGCTTTAGCAGTTCAGTCCAGCTGGGCAGTCTAGACTTTCATTTGTTTGGTCCCATGAAGAAATTCCTGGCCGGTAAACGCTTTGCGTCAGATGCAGAAGTGAAAACAGCAGTCCGCAGCTGCCTATACTCCAACCAAACGGACTTCTGTGAAGAGGGTATTTTGAAACTGGTATCACGATGGGAGAAATGTGTTCAGAAACTTGACGACTATGTAGAAAAATAGACAAAAGATGTCTCTTCATGTATGCTTTAGTTTGTAATTGAATCGGTTATTTATGAAAGGGCTCTTGTCACGAAAAGTAAAATGTTGGGGAATTAAAAAAAACTTTTTATTTTCCAACTAGTAATAAATACGAAAGATTTTTTTATTCTAGTTATTTTGATTCTACTAACCACTAATAATAACGATGACTAAAAACAATTATGTTGTTTATGTTGCATGATAGGGCTTATCAAAGTTGTCTGACAAGAGTCCTTTCATAAACAAAGAGACAAAAGTAAAAAAAACAATGCAATGAATGAGACTTTACGAAGGCTACTTATTTTACATTAAACATTGTATACAGAAATGAGATTGGCTATAACAGATACATAATAATGGGTTTTTAACAAACACACCATTTACAGTAAAGTCTCATATCATTACATTTCACAGTTCTTTTTCAACTGAAGGCCACTGAATCACCTCGTCATAAAAGAAACCATGTTCCTCAGGGACGAACTGAACAAGCTTCTTTATATCATCCATTTTCGTTTTAGGAATAGGTATTTTTTCTGAGAAATGGGTAGGGTAGAGAAATGCTTGATTGTTTCGGGATAGCTACTGTAGTTTGAAACATGTAGTTTGAATGTGTCCACTAATAAAAGATAATACTGTTACTTTTCCTTTACTTGATTGCTGGAACGAGAATTCATGGTAGTTAGAAATAGTAAAATATTATCTTTTTCCCTTCTTTTCATATTTGGTTTCTTCGGAAACAGTACATTTTTTATAGAACTGAGGCCACCATTTTTTGAAAATCCAAAATATTTCCTGTTTCTATTAAATCAACAGTAAACTTTCCCTGTACTGAAGACATTAATATCATTTCACATACGTCTTTTATTGTGTAATATCGGTCACATTTCCTTAATTTTCTTTTGACAAGGCCAAAGACTCTGTCACAGGCCAGATAAGAGTGGCCCCTTATGGGCAGTCTGTACACAATCTTTTTGAATCGTCCACTGTCTGTAAGAGAAAGTAGGAACCTAATCAACAATACCAATAACAATGAGAAGTGAACAGAGACAGCTGGTTACCAGACCATTGCTGCTAACCATGCTTTATTTAAGAAAGGGCTCTTGTCATTGACATGAGCCGTTTCATAACTAAACACAGACTTGAGATGGCTGTATCTTGCAAAGTATTGGTGTGACAAGAGATCTTTCATAAGTAAACGATGCGTGGATGTTGGGACAATCCATTTTCATGATAAACTCGTTTTTCAAAAAATCATGACATGAGCCCTTTCATAAATAACCGATTCAATTGTAGACCTACCTATTAAACGTTTTGTAAGAAAAATATTGTGTGTTACTTCTCGATCCACCCTCGTATCAAGAAGAAACTCGGGCCTATTGTAGTCAGAAAACCAATTGTTTTTATCTCTAAGACGCGGGATTGTTACGTATCTCGTTAACACATTCTTGTCTTTATGATAACAACACTTTTATCGAATTCCAAATTTAAGGGAACAAGGTAATGTAGCCATATTGTTTTAGACCGTACTTACTTTAAGTTGCTATTAATAAAACACTATAAAAGTTATGGATCTGAAATTTTTACATGTTAATCTGAATAGTTAAAAAATTACATTGCTTGTCTGTTCAAGAGTGTAGCTTCACAATTTAAAAAAATATATATACAAAGAAATGAAAAAGAAAGTGTGAAAAATAGGTAAAATTAGGTGCCTGAAACTACTTTAAACAGAGGCTTAAAATTTTGCATGTTCAGTATATCTTCCATTAACTTAATTAACTCCTGTAGCAGTACTATGAATCTATCTTTATTGAATCACTTCAAGAACAATGTAACACGTGTATAAAAACCGTCACACAAAAATACTGAAATTTACAACATAGAAATATCCCTAGATCTTACAATAAATAAGGCATCAATGTAAATCTTTTACCAGTTCTCCACTACAATTCTTTCAGTTGTCTTAATAATTTATATTTTTGTAATTTATAATAATTAGAAAGTTAGGAAATTTACTAATAGATAATAAAATTTAAAAAAAATGTTAAAAGAGTGTGCAAAATTTCGGAGCTCTAGATCGAATAATTTCAGAGATGAAGGTACCTATGTAAGTGAAAATTTAATTTTGAAATATTCGCGATTATTGACATAAAACGTTTTTCTAACTTTCATCGAGCATTCCAGGAGCAAAGTCATTATCATCTTCATTCTAAGCCTCTTTCTTCTTGTCTCATTGCCTTCTCTTGGCAATTGCTTTGTACTTTCCTGTGCAGCTGTTTCTGCATTGAGGATGCAGTTCTTGTTATTTTCAATTTTTTTGTATTTTAAAATGGTGGGCATTCCATTTAAATGTAATTTTAACTATTCAAAATATTGCATAAACTTGCTCTGGAAGATTCAGATAATTTTTTCTTGCTAAAAATAAAAAAAAGCACTTTTGGTCATCTGAGACCAACTTTTACCCTTAATAATTTCTACTAGAAAATCCTCAATGTAAAATGATATGTGGAATTATAAATAATAACATAAGCGCAACCGAAAATAAATAATAGCCGACATATAATCATGTCAATACCTTTAACCTGATGATATCAATTTGAAAGTATTTTACAGCATTTCCAATAAAATAAAATAGCTATAATTCCAGATAATATTCTTCCCCAGTTTCAGATTCTGCAACAAATAGCTTAATAGGTCTGTTAAAAATTCTTCTATCCTATTTCCAACAACCCTTAACATATTTTAAAATATATTAAGATCAAACATTGTACTTGGGAATAGTTATCACAACATAAAATCATATCAGTCTATTCTCACAGCAGTATAATAAATAAAATAAATAAATAAATACATAATTTTATACGTAGCCTAATAGATCTACGAAGATCTGAGGTCCACTTAACTCAAGAATCTCAATAAAATAGTATGGTACCGGTATGCCTATACAAAGAGGAAAGTTTCCCTAGCGGTATGCGGTGTTTTGTACTGAGTATAGGCGAATGCAAATTCTCAATGTAAGTAAATGCACAATTCAACGAAATCAGATTTCGATTCTTTATGAAAATATAGCATTCATTTAAGCACAATAATAGAAGAGCCAAACAAATATTTTTGACAAAATTTCACTGAAATATGAGATACAGACGTTACCCCGAGACGAAGAAGGCGTCACGCTATGTCCACTGTCCATAGCAGATACCGGAGAAAGCTAACGCGCATCAGTAATTGATTAATTGGAAATAATATTATTTATTTCGGCATTATATTGATGCAGGGGCTTTATTTCGGAGTAGCGTATAGCTAGTCTTTAATGTTAATTAAATTTAATATTATTGATTAAAGGTGCCACCTTGAGTAAAGAATAAAATTAGGTAAACTGATGTAACAAAGTAAATTGATTCGTTGAATCAATTACGCCTATAATTGCAATTATGATATGCAGAAAATACTTTTTTAATCATATAAAAATCGTCTAGCATCGACAGAACTACAGATTTGTAATATCTTGACAATCGCACTCTCACATAAAAATAAAAAAAATAAAGTAAAATATAATAAAATAAATCCATGTCAAATTGGCCGGCTTCCGGATTGAAACCAGGTGCCTCCAGAATACGAGTCCAAGACGATACAATTTAGGCAATCTCGCTTGGTTTAACGGTCTAGTTTCATAACCATATGTGAACGAATAGTGTTATTTGTCAGAGCTAAATGTAGCCTATTGAACTTGAAATTCTTAAAATGCGTCAACATTTCATAAAATTTAGTGGCAAAGAATTCCGCTAATTATTTCACAGTAATATACCTTTTGTATATAACAGTATTCATGTAGTACTCAATTTCAACTTGATGAACGAAGTAAATAAACTGTTTTGCAGTCAAAGCCCTCAATGAATAGAAATGGGGCATTGTAGTAAAGACATGATTAAAAAAAAGTAACTTTTAATTAGTTGTTACTCTGGTACCGGGGAACCGATTTGGTCCAAAATGAATAGGATTCTTGCCATAGACGTTATAAATACGTATACGAAGTTTCATGAAAATCCGATAAAGAGTGTATGAGTTATCGCACCTTTTGTTAAATTTATGATAAAAAGCACTAAATTGGGCATTATTCCGGTACCGGCCAGCCGATTTAGTCTAATATCAATAGACCTCTTCCCATGGACATTCCCCCTATATCGATTTTCATGAAAATCCGGCAAAGCGTACCGGTGTTTGAGTTATCGCGCCTTTCAAATAAACACAAAATTTGGTTTCATTCCGGTGCCGGTCTACGGATTTGGTCCAATATCAATAGGCTTCTTTCCATGGACATTATAAACGCGTATACCAAGTTTCATGAAAATTTGATAAAACGTACTTGAGTTATCGCGCCTACAGACAAACGGACTGACAGACGGACAGACATTTTCCCGTTCTCCACACAATCTCATAAAGTACCATACTGGCACTTAATAAGCTACGAACCTACGCATATTCTCTTCAGCTTCATGATTTTATTTTAAGAAGTCAGCAATTATTAAAATGCGGAGACTGATATCCAGTTCAGTAGCCTACTTTGATTGAACTGTCATCGATATGCATAAAATGGATAATTATGCAGCAGCATGTTATTCTGGAACGACTAATAATAATAAGAACAGAAACCAACATTATTGTTGTTATTGTTATTATTTTTATTATTAATATTATTATTATTATTATTATTATTATTATTATTATTATTAAAAGTGTAGAGCGCATGTCAAAACTCGGAAACATAAAGCGATTACAGCGCTCCAACCGGTTGGGCAGTGATCTGTTGCTATTATTTCCACTGCCTTCTAGACGGAATTACTCGTGTAATTCTCGAGATGGCGGTGATTTTTTCAATGTTACCATTTATTCCAACAATGATAGCGTCATAATATTCATGTCTGACGTCTAGTTGTGAAGCCTGAAAAGAAAACTAAGAAAAATTTTAATTCTGTGTACTCTATATTTAATATTGTGTCTATTTATTGTCGGTCGGAAATGCGTCCTTCAGAGAGAAGAGTATTGAGAGATTTACAGGGTAAGTTATGTTTACAAATTTTCATCGGGTTAGGTAATAACTTATTGTATTCCCAAAACTATCTAGTTAAAGTTTTAGCATCAGTCCATTACAATGGCTTTTGGAAGTACGTTAAGTTGTGATAAAATAATCAGAATCTAGACAACATTTGTATTATTCTTTATATACCATAAATGTCGGTTGAATTACTTTATTTGCCGATGCTTCCTAGAAATGAGTTTGCCATTTTCCAGTTTATTAGATCTCTACAATAAATGTAATTTAATTTAGGAATATAATAGACTTTTGCAAAAATACATTTACTTGCAATTCCTTTATTGCAACCAATGGTCATAGTATGATGAATGGAACTCTGGAGGAATTATATATGGCAGGCGAATTAGGAGCACCATGAGAAAACCTGCCCTGATCCCGTTTTTTCCACCACAAATTCCACTTTGGTCCACTGAGATTCGATCCCGGGTCCCAGCCGTGGAAGGCGAGCGGTCCAATCATTCAACCTTGGATGTTACACATTGGCATAGCCAGAGTAAGGTTTTTGAGTGGGCTTAGATGTTATGGGGTTTAGAAAATACCTGACCCTTAATAGTAATGGGTCATATGAACAGGAAAATATCATTAACTCAGTGTTGTCATGTATAATTATGCAACTGTGACAAATTTTAAATGTTATGAGTGTAAGTTCATAAGAAATAACTGTGGGCTAATTATAAATAATTATTTATGGGATGGTAGCAAAATGTTGCGTATAGTTAGGTTTAGAAGTGGGTTACAGTTAGTCAGCACCTTTTAACGGGAGTTTGGAACTTGTTTTGCTGTCATAAGGCCTATATTTAAAATATAATACGTATACGGCGTATAAGACGTACAAAAAAAATTCACTGCCTCTCCCTTATATCTTACGTTTATATTGAGGGACGCAGAGATCTGATTTTTTACATAGGCGGACGGAAGAGGGATTAGAATATAGAATTAGCCTATAAACATCCCTATTGGATAAGGTCCTCTTTCATTTGAAAGGTGGTCGGCAGTCCCAGTTAGGCATTTCAGTTCCGCCAAAACAAGAGATTCCACCAGAATTCGAAGACTGTGTATGTGAACTGTGCAGGGAACGCTGTGAAAGATACACGCACAAAAATGCAAAGAAAGACAAGTGCAATAATAAAACTAGGACTAGAATAATAGACTCACTCTCTGCAAATTGTGTGCGTTTCACATAGTAATGCTCACGGCACCGAGAGCAGCGTTCACAAGTTGTTTCCAGTCTCTTTTCTCTTTAGCCATCGTTGTCCATCTGTTGCCATCTCGCCTTCCCATCGAGTTTTCTGCCTGCCTACATTCCTCTGTCCAATCCTAGGGTCCCTCACCGTCACTTTATGAGTCCATCTACTAGGACGCTGTCGCATGACATGTCCAGCTCATCTCCGTTTTAATCTGGTACCTGTGGCCGCGAAAACAATAGAGCTGGTAAAATACACATGTTCAGTAGGTCTATTTGTCTTTTAAAATTTATGTTGTAAGCTTTATCTAATAGAGTTAATTAATTTCTTTTCCGGGAGAATATTTCATTACCGGTACCCTTTATTTTAATGTGCCGATACACCATTTTTTAAAAATAGTTATTTAATGTTCCCTCTTTATGTTATCTAATGTGTAGGGTAATTAGTTAAAATCTAACCAGCTTGTATTATTATCGGCATGTTATCATTGTTGTTAATACATATACGTGGCTGTAACTTTAATTGTGGCAACACTGCTGTGCAAGTGAAACCAGACGGAGTTAATTGTTGTAACTTCTGTCACATGTTAATATGTGTCTGACCTACCTCACATTAAATGGACTCGTACGCATGTCTCAAAGCACATGAGCTTTGGAGAGAGGAAGTTAGTCTCCTGTGAGTTGCCGCTCTAAGCTGTTGTGTTGTGTTGTGTTTCGCCATGTTTACAAAGCAGGAACAGCGAACTTGGCTGAAAATTCAATGTGCCCATGGTCGTACAGCACGACAATGTCATGAAGGTTTTGTGGAAGCATGTCGGGAGACGGCATTGCCATACAGGACTGTGGCGAGATGGGATAGAGCCTTCAACGAGGGGACCGCGTGGAACAAATGGCTAGGGCAGATCGTCCCAGCATTAGTGAAAAGGACAAGGAAACTATTTCCGCACTTCTAGACACGGATCGATGACAGACGGTACGTGAGTTAGCCCTGGAGATGGGACTGTCGCATATGACTGTTTTTCAAATTCTAAAGAATCGCCTGGGAAAATTGCATCTCGGTGGGTTCCCTGGAATTTAACAGAGTCTACGATATGACTCTGCTCAAACTCACCTGCAGCGTTATGGTCATGATGGTGACCTCTTCTTACGGCGCATTATTGCACTTGATGAAACCTAGGCCAGGTCATACGAGCCTCTACTTCAGTCCAATGAGTGGCGTCATCAGGAGCCACCACGCAAAACAGTGGTGCGTCGTACCCCTACAAATGTCAAAGTGATTGTTATTCTTGCATACGACCGGTGGCTTCATTCTAACGCATGCTGTCCAGCAAAAACAGAATGTTAATGCGCAGTATTTCCGTAATAACCTGATACCAGCGCTGCGAAGGAATCGCCCACATTCATTGGCAGAACCCTCCAATCATTTTGCAAGATAATGTTGGGGCACACACGGCACACCCTGCAGCTGATCTGTACCGTCGCTAGGGGGTGGGAAGTGTTTTTCCATCCACCACATTCACCAGACTTAAGCCCTAACCCGAAGGAACCACTTCGTGACATTCGATTCCAAACTGTTCCCGAGATTCTGCAGGCAGTAGGGCGGTCCGTCAAAAACATCAACAGAACAGGGGCTGCTACAGGGATACTACGACGTTCACATTGCTGGCAAGAGTTGTAGACAATGCTGGGTACTACATTGAAGGACTGTAGAAGTTTCATAGGTGTGTCACTTATATACCAGTAATAAATAAATAGTTGCCACAATTAAAGTTACAACCTAAGTATTATTTAATTTTAATTCCTATTATCATTGCTAATTCTTTACTTCTATGATTAGTTTACATAATCATTTGTTTTTATTATTTCATATTAACTGTGCCAGATAAAATAAAA
The DNA here is from genome assembly GCA_964059195.1 of Ectobius pallidus. Lineage (NCBI taxonomy): Eukaryota > Metazoa > Arthropoda > Insecta > Blattodea > Ectobiidae > Ectobius > Ectobius pallidus. The sequence continues at coordinate 127,082,231 of CAXKWD010000002.1, forward strand.
CCATTATTATTATTATTATTATTATTATTATTATTATTACTATTACTATTACATTCTGTATTTCAGAACTGCAAGAAATACCTGAAGAGCGTATAGTAATTCAAGAACTAGGAATACGGCCCTATTTCTGGCCCATTCTGATCCAGTAAGTTAGTCACATTGTTTAAAAATGTTTTCTTGTTTTCTTGAGTAGCATACAGGTTTCTATGCCAGTCTCCTTAGCGGTGGTAGCTAGGCATGCTGCTGTGGAGCCGTGCTGAAGGAGTTTGTGGTTCGAGTCCCGCCTCGAGTATGGTTGTTTATGTGTGATACGGAAAACAAAATAAACAAACTGTAAAACAAAACAAAAAGTTCATGAAATTTGGCCTATGGCCGGCTAAATTCATTCCAAAAAATATTAAACTATTATTAAAACAAAAACAATGCACAATAAAGAGTCGCAAATAAGATACTAACATAAACACTAACGTCAATATAATAATGCCAATAGATAGACCTATAACAAGTTTGCACACGAACATATATGTTACGGGCACAAATGCAAGTTATACTTCTAAGAAATGGAAAAAGTCATAATGTAAGCAATCAAATATTCAAGGTGCTGAAAGAAATACTGGAACACCGTGGATGATATAAAAAACCTATTTAAGGCAAAAGGAAGAACACAAATAAACAAAACCATAGAAAACACAGTATTAATACATACATATGATATGTTGGTGATATTTTGATATGTGATAAAAACATAGCACAAGAATTTGAGTATTGGTCAACACCTACATTTTGCCATGGAGGGGGGAAAACAAAGGCCAACTTAAAAATCTATACCTATATTTAACGAGACACAAACATAAACTCGAAATCAGTAAAAACATCAACACATACCTACAACATTATTAATGCTATTCCTAACCATCCATTCAGCCACAAGATATTGACATATCCACTGTTAAAAATACCAATAACAACAAAATTACGAAAATAGTTAATGCAATAACACAAAATAGCAAAGAATAACGGCTTCAACCAAAACACTCACAAAATCATGAAGATGCCGAAAAATAAAATATACCAATAACACAATTTACACCAGTTAATACGGTAAATGAAGTTGACAAAGAATGTAGAAAATATGTTAACGTATCTCTAAAAACAAACTATATAATGCAGACAACTATAGAACATAAATGTGAGAATAAGGGCGTAAGGAAGTTAAAAATGTAATGATGGTGGAATATTGTTCAAAGCACAACCTGGCAGAAGAGATTATAAATGCAGGTCACTATCTTAAAAACTTGAAGATATGGTGGACATTCTATACTAGATACATAGGTTGGAAAATAATAATTTTACCATGACTGAACTCTGCACATAAATAAACTCACAATGTAATTAAAGGCACAACGATGAGGTTCCGAAACAGGAATGATCGATGTGGTCACAACACTACAAGTTAGCAATACCACTGCTAGAGTTCGTTGTATGCAATCTGTACCAGCACCGTAACAGTACGTTGTATGCAGTCTATGCCATGCTTTCCCGAACAATAACTGTTCACCAAACACAAAAAAAATAATGATAATAACGAACCGACTGCTCTATCAAGATGAAATTTTATATAGACACCCTCCAGATCACAATGAATGCATGTTGAAAATTGCATACCTCTAGGTAAAAAGGTCTCTGAGGAGAAAATGAGCATACACATCTCATTTAATCTCTATATATATAAAAGGCTTTGTCCTGACTGACTGAATGAATGACTGACTGATTGACTGAATGACAGGAATCAACGTACAGCCTAAACTATAACAGGTAGAGACTTGGAATTTTGACAGTACCTTCGTTTCATAATGTAGGTGCTCACTAAGAAAGGATTTTGAAAAATTCTGATTCTAAATGCCAAAAATTAAATGTTTTTTAAAATACTTAATCCCTTTTTACATATAATTATCAATTCCAAATCACAGAATATATTGTTGCCAAATGGTATCAGGTGGGCTTGGAAAAAACTAATGAAATGCACTTTTGACAAATAAGAGAAGTTATCAAAATAATTCATGTTATAAATAAATATTACAGAATGAAATCCACTAAAATAATGGAATCACATAACTTTCTCTACCCTGGACATAGAGAAAACAAAACGAGGTATGGTAATGTGTATATTATTATATTATATCGCAGGTTTTTGAAGAGAAAAGTATGAAGGCTTTATGGTAACATAAGAGTGGGAAATTTCCCACCTCGATATTACAATTTTATGTTACAGGAAGTTCTGTTTCTTCTTATTTAAACCTCTACCAGGCTTGCTGTGCACTGTACAAGCGATGGGATGCAAAATTCTAGATCCTCTATGAGCCATAAAAAACTATATCAAGCGTTTTCTGAGGGAATAGTTTGAGTGTAATAAGTCGTTCTTCCTATTTCAAATTATAAATGCCTATATAAGGATCTAGAATTTAAAATTGAAAATCCTTCATAAGCTAATTTCCAATTACAAAATACAAAACCCGGGCGACGCCGGGTCTTTTAAGCTAGTATTGTATAGATAAGAAATGAGCATCATATTTCCATTTAAATGAACTCACTCAAGGCTAAATTAAACCTAAAATCTTATAATACTTACATGGCTTTCTTTATTTTAAGCATAGATTGTGTAAATTAACGCTGAATGGATTCAATGCAGCAAGGTGCATTCATTGGTCTTAACCTCAGAAAAAACCGAGGCAGGAACCAGAAGAGATGGGTTACTTATAACTACCCTTTGCAACGAAAAAAGATGCAAGTAAATGTTCCATACAATATTTGCATGAACTCTAGTGCGATTGCTCTATAAAAAAATTACCGTTGGATAAGATTTATTCGCAATCAAAAAGGCAATGCTGTCATAATTACCTAGTAACAAATTTGTTCAAATAACAACCTGTAGTTCTATTGGAACCAAATGTGTTAACAACAAGGAGAAAATTCAACTAAACGGAAATGTTTACTGTAGTGGTATTGCCTACTTGTCATTTTAAGCCGATGTCCCACGTTCCAGTTTTTCGTCCAGATTTCTACAAAGCATCAGACTGAATCGTGTTTCATCGAAGACTGCCATTGAACACAATCATCCTATATTTTCACTCCAGTTTTATTGAATACAACGATTGTAATTTCCTATACAAAGACCAGAAAGCAACCAATGAGCGTAACCCGCCTGAGGTAGACATATGACACGTTGCTCATATATATATATATATATATATATATATATATATATATATTTAAAAAATAGTTTTTAGTAGAACAATAATAATTAGATTAATTATTATGATTTTATTATTGTTATTCTTTCGTATTTTACCTAAAAAGTAGATTTAGCCAAGTTTAGTTTCTAACGTCTTATTTAACCATTTTTTTTGTTATAAGATTGGACTATGTGACTTCCATGACTAAGAAATGGATAATCATATTAAAATATCACAGTTACCTTTCAAGGAACAAAATAGTTGAAGACCTAAAAATCCGGGCCCTAGTTATGACCTGAAATTTGTATTTGGAGGGTAGTTATGCGCTTCCAGAAACTGAGGCTTTGCGTGAGACTGAGACAGCTGAATGTGCACTCGTGCAATATGGCCTCTTACGTGAGAACAGGAAGCGAGAAACTCGATTAAGATAGAGAAAGTCTTGTGACTAACATAAGGTATTCACATCTATAATATGTATGCAGCATATGACCATGCTTTGTGTTCATTTAATATTTCTGTTGATTTTTTCAGAACGCGAGAGGATGGAACGTATGGTGGTGTAGCATTCAGAGGCTTTCTGGTTTTTAGCCACAGTTATCCTCATGACCCCCCCGTCGTGATACTCAGGAGGGGGGTGTATAATCCCAATGGTATGTATAAGATAAATATGTATTGCACGATTGTTGCTTTAAGGTATATAAAAATAATCTGAAAAATCTAATTTTTTGAAAACGTCATAGTTAGCTTCCCTCTCTGCTAGAAGTTCCCATATTGACTATTAATTGTCACTCATATAGTATCAATAAGTGGAGTCATATGCTCAGGTAAGAATGAACTATTTGAACTCCTGTTTTCTTGCTTATCCCAACCCATCTGTTGTCCAGGAGGTTCGATACCGGTAGAAGTTTTTCTTTCTTTTCATTGTTCCGTCAGTAGTAAATCGTTTGGTATTTAAATATTTTAAACATCAAAATTCTTCTATAAATTAACATATCAAGGTGATTTTAGTGTCGTTTTGAAGCTTGAAATGCTCTCTAGTGAGGAATTTCTGATAAATTATATGAATATTCTACTGTATTCTAGATTTTTGTTCATAATGATGAGGTAAACAAAATAGTCTAAGTTTATACACTTCAACTAAAACTTCAAATTATCGAATAAAATATTTAAAAAAATAAATGTTAGGTACTAAAAAATTTTCTGTCTTCAAAATAGTGAAAATTTTGTGCTTTGTCTTTCATAGTTTTGAAGTAGGCCTACAATAGTGAGGTTGCAAGTTATAGTAAAAAATTAGAAGAAAACATTTCTTATAATTAAATGATTAACAATTTATTACAAATATTTTATTTGTGAACTCTCTTATTAGGCCTATATAACTGAACAATAAAATCACCTTGATATGTTAATTTATAGAAGAATTGTGATGTGTGAAATTGTTGAATACCAAGCGATTTACAAGGTAATGTTTTTGTGTGTTACAGTAAGAAGGGATGGTCGTGTAATACTGCCCTTGCTGCTGAAACAGTATGAGATATTTTCTACCTGGAATCCAACGCTTTCCGCTAGGGATGTACTAACATCCGTGCGAGATTCCTTAGAAGGTATGAAAGTCGGTATAATATACTGGAATATTTCAATTCATATAACTTCTACGCAGGATGTTTCCAGCCTTAGGGACCCGACGTTAATTGACAAGCTCTTTGAGCTTATGCTGCACTGCACTAGATGAAATAAAATTACACAGGTCTACAAAATGAAACTTTTTTTTAATCATCAGAAATGAAAATATGCGTCCCTAGACCAGTTTTTACTGTACAGTATATTATATATTATTGTGGCAGGTTATGTTTATATCATAAATGTAAGACCTAAAACATGTTGAAAGTAGAATAATAAACATGCCTTCCGTGATTAAAAGGTAGTACGTGACTTCTGGAGCATCCCGCTACAGCATCCAGCAGTAATCTGCCATCATGGAATCATTCCAGAAACCTTGGTAACGTTGCTCCATTGACTTTATGTTTTGGTGTAAACGTTCTCCTTGCTCAAGGCTTACTTCACCAAGGTTTTCTGGGAAGAATTCTAGATGGGAATTCAGGATATGAACTTTTAATGACATACGACGCCCAAATTCCTTGTTTGAATGAAGAAATTTGCTGATACCATTCTTTAAATCAGGAGTTGTCTTAATACATAAAAAATTACTGCATACCCATTTGAAATTTTCCCAAACTACTTGTTCTTTGTCAATAAGAGTATAAAAGAAAGCTTCATCTTTAAGGATTTCCCGGATTTGTGGTCCACCAAAAACACCTTCCTTTAATTTTGCTTCCCTAAGTCGAGGAAATTTATTTCTCAGATATTTAAATCCTTGTGAATTTGTCTTTGCCATTGTCTTTACTATGCACTTTATCAATCCCAATTTTATATGCAGAGGGGGAACAAATAACCCTTGTGCTCATAAAACATTCTATCTGTTTGTAAATAAGCGAATATTCTGAAGTTATTTATACCATTTTATACCATTTCCACATAGATGACAGTCCATCATCTCCCCTATATATCTAAAATAGGTACATGCTAGGGAAAAACTAATTTCAGATTTGAAATCAGCAGCCCAAGCTTAGTCAAATCCAAGTATTACTTTTCTTGATGATTTTTCTTTTGTAGACCTGTGTTATAAGAATCAGATATAGTTATAGTTTCTAGAGTAGACTGACACATTTTCATTGTTTTATATTATTTATTTGTATCTTATTTCTTTTTTCTTTACATTCTTCATGCTTGCTTTCATTTTAATCTCTCGTATTCTCTTTACTCTATCCTATACTTTTTACTTCTTACCTTTACAACGGTAATTATCCTAACTTACCTGCTTTTATTTACCTATTTTATATTTGTGTTATTCTTAGTACATGATATAGGCTAGCATAATCATGAACATTTAATTGGGTAGTATTCATTCTTGATTAAATAGGCTAAATAAATAAATTCACGGATTTTATTTATTTATTTATTTATTCTCTTTTCGTAGGAATGAGCATCGAAATTTATTTTTACCAACTGTTTCTTTTATAGATAAAGAAGGCACATTCAAAAATAAAAATGCTTGGGACGTTTATGTTTTAACTTTTAGGACTATTGCATCAGTAAGATAAAAATGATAATCTTACACACTCATCAACGATAAGCAGATTATAGGGTATTACTTTGAACAACAAATTACTTTCTTTCATATTGATACTGTTCACAACTAGGGAAACTAGGGCAATTAGAACTTTTGAACTAATGCTATATGAAGCTACTTACGAGTAACGTAATACTTTTATAGGTAAATACTGGTATCTCACAAGAGCTTAACTCTGTTGCATAAAACACCTTCAAGTAATACAAAATACATTTTTCCTTACTGTAAGTAAACAATAACTGATCACTAGAGATAGGAATTTTTCGGTGTTTTCAAATCGAAGAAAGCGGTGCTTTGAAATGTGTAATTCGGTGGTTTCAATTGAACTTTTCGGTACTTTCAAAACTATAGCAGTTTCACGGGAAAGCATACCTTTTATGTGCTTAAACCATACAATCAAATTAACTTATACACATTTAAACCCAATCAAGACACAATATTTACAAAAGGCTAAGTAATACACATTTAAACTCGATCAAGACACAATATGTACAAGGCTAAGTAAAGTTTATCCTTCAGAGAACATCTCACTAAAAAGTTCAACGTTCTCTTGTGACAAACGATGGCGCCTGCCACTCAATACGCTAGTGTTCTCAGAAAAAAAATCTTTCGCAGTCTGCATATGCACACGGCATCCACGATGCCAAATTCCAAGGAGAACTAAATACGTCATACTAATACTAATCGAATCCTAATACCGTATTTATCCGAATATAAGCCACCCCTGAATTTCAGCCTCACCTGCCTTTTTAACAGTAACATAAAGGAAAAATAATTAAATTAACCCCAAAGTGAAACAATCAATTGCCTCACATTCATAATATTAAAGTAACACGTTTCGTAGCAGAAATATGCCTGAAATAAGGAAAAGAAAGTATCAGCTGACGCAAGTTAATACAATTAAATAAAACTGACGGAGAGGAACAGAAAACTTTACTTTACAGTTAATATGACTTTCAGTGTTGAATTTCGCGCGATTTTTTTATTTTTCATAACCACTTCCAGTCACCATTATTTGCATTCCCATATGTTACAGATTTTTTTTTACTTCTGAGTAACTCATATTACACGCATATTCTTTAATACCGCTATAAAAATTGGGTGAGTCGGTAGCACGCCTGCCTTCCACTCCGGCGGACGGGTTCGATTCCCGGCCGGGTCGGGGATTTTTCAGTAGTGAAAGATCCCCTCTGCGGGTTCAGGACTGGGTAGGTTAAGATAATGCACATTGTGCGCGATTCCTGAATTATTAAAACATGACAAAATACGCAAAACATAGCTAGTAAAATTAATATCACTTGCTTACGCATTTTTACGCCTCTTCTCGATGCTTCAATTAAAATCGATATTTTTATGTTAAATCGATTCATATATCGATAGTTTTGGCGATTCGAGATAACCGATAGGTGGCAGTGCTTGGAAGAGGGTAACCAGCTACGGTAGATCAGCCGGTTTTTTCGTTATCGGCCTCTTTAAAGTACTTTAAAGTAAAAATTCACGACAAAATCGCATTTTCATGCAAAATTCGACTTTCATGCAAAATTCGCATCAATTCGCGAGTACAAAAAAACATTTTTCAGGGTATTGTTGTGTGTGTTGAAGCTAGTTATCATTCCTAATACAGTCCTTAATAAAAATCGTTAAATTCGCGATCGCGAAAAATTCCTATCCCTACTGATCACACAACCTTAAACTTAAAAGCCGCGAGGTAGCGTGCCCGCCCGCCTTAAGATCCAAAGATCGCGGGATCAAACCCGGCCACTGTCCATGGATTTTTCAGCACCTTTTTCTTGTAGGAGTAGTCCTGCTCAAAATAAAGTAAAATGTCTAAGAAGTTCACATAGAAGTAACATAAAATGGCGGTAAGAAGTGATGCGTATTCACAAGAATTATCTGCTCAGCTGAAAGAGTAGGGAATCGTTGGGTCCCGTGATGCAGAATCCAATACTATAAACTGGATGGCTATCAACACTAATAGGCGTGTTCCTCACCTAATTGTCATCAGCCTAGCATATAGGTCACTAATTATTTCTAACCTAATTGCCACTTAATGAAGATAGCTTTTGCGGGAGAACAGCCTGGTACATTGATGCAGGAGCAAAGTGGATGCCAAGCCTGTGTTTAAAGGACGCATGATACAAAAGTTCGTCGGTATCAAACGGGCGTGCAAGCTAAGGCTCACATAACCACTTGGAACACCTCTTGTAGAAACCCAGATATGAGCAATGGTAAAACCTAATGTTTTAATACTTAGCCCTTTAACGTTTAGATTCATTATGTAAAAGCTTTCTATATTCTTAGAAATAGAACCCAGTAATCGAGAAAAGTGAATAAAATTCTTAAAATGATTACAAAGTAACTCTTTTCCTGAATAGTTAAGGGCGAAGTCCTGGATGGATTGTAACTTTCCATTTTCATCAGCTTTGATTGGACTTGAAAATATTTGATAGCTTCTAGGGATTCCGAGTTTACTCTGGGAAGCAATTAGCTAGGTAAGAAAATGTGACGATTGAGATTCTTTGTTTTCAGAGCCTGCTATCAATGTAGTGGCAGGAAATGTGAACGCTGCAAGGTTGATCTATTTCTCGCCACATTTATATTTGCAAGAAGTTCAACGTGTTCTGCACGCAGCTCAGCTGATTTGAAGGTGAAAAGAAAGAAGTGAAAGAGTTGACAGGGATTGTATTTGCTGGACCAACAGAAATAGAAGGTCGCACCAACAATCCAATATATATTTCTAAAAGGGTATAAAATTTATTGTCTATTGCTTTTATTAAAACATGTAATTCTTCTTAAGTGTAAAGGTAAATATGTTGTTTTGGAATGTTTTGTTCTCAATGTACTGTTTTGTTTTATTTATAACTAGCTTAAAAGGAACGGCATCGCCAGGGCCTTGTATTTTGTGTGTAATTCAATACTAACTATGGAGGACTTTTTTATTTTCAAGCTGTGGGTCCTTATAATGTATCTACAGTTTGAAGCGAAGAAGGACGATTTATCACTCTCAAACTATTCCCTCAGAAGAACTCCCCTCCCCCGCTCATGTAGGACACGGAATTTTGTAACTCATTGCTTTTACCATACCCCGTAGGGATTGAAATAAAAGAAACAGAAATTCCAGTAACATAATATTTTATTATCTTTAGGGGGAAATTTTATTTCCCATTTTCATTTTGCCATAGGCTTACAATCATTTCAGGGCTAAAATAAAAAGAAATTCAATATCACTTTCACAAATCCTTCCTAAAAAAATCTGAGACTTAATAATTTACTGTGCACATAGGACTAAAAATGTTCCATACCTTTTTTGCCTCTTTAAATGCTTCCAATTAACAAACCTGCTTCTCAACTAATACAAAGTGATGAATAACGTATCAGTGGATAGGATTTTTTTTCAGAAATCTGATATTCCATACTCGCTACCCATCGTTGGCATAAACTCGGGCTGAAATAACTGAAAACTCTCCTCACAATACGCTTTTATTCTAACTGCAAATTTGATGTGATTATTATCGTATTTTCTATGCCCAGGATAGAGAAAGCTATGTCACATTCAATCTTATTTACTCTAGTATTGAATTACAAAAATTAATTATTTTGATAGCCTCTCTAATTATAATTATTTGTCAAAACGCAGTAAAATGCAACTGCCAAAGTTCTATGTGAACACTGCAAACAATAGGCTATTGTTTCTTCTAATAGTCATACCCAGGATTTGAACAGCTTTAAACCTTCTACGGTCAACTCGCGAACAACTCGGATCAATTCCCAAAAAAAAAAAAAAAAAAAAAAAAGCGTATTTCGGTCCAGTAGTTTTTTAGTCTATAAAGGACATATACGTCCTGTAAATTGGCTATTCGATGCTAGCTCGAATAAGGAACTGTGTAGGCCAAATAATTTGTAGTCGGTTATCACTCCCTCACTAGCAGATGGATTCGGTGTAGTTTGAGTGAGATTGGAGTTGATTAAATATCGGCTCATTAGCCGTAGGCTACACGAAATCATAACACATTAGATATAAAAATTTCACTGTAAGTTGTCACGACTGACTTAACTAGTACTCTATACACTCGAAATCATTCACAGCAAAAGGAAATAAGAATACATTCCCATACATTCCCTCTGATAGGCTGAGAGAGGAATTCGCCTTCTTTAATACTGCGTTTGATCGAAACTTTTACTATTCGTTACTATTTATTCAAAACAAAAATTAACATAGAATTTTATTTAGGCTTACCTACAAGGGAACTGTATAGGATGTCATGTCGAATCTTCCCTCGAATTTTGCATAACGATATAGACACATAAAAAAATGAGCTGGTCATATTTGCAAATGTATAAGGTTTTCTAAATATTAAGTTAGCCACACAACTGGTAGAGGGAAAGGAGTTGTGTGTTATCCCTACCTTTTCTTATCACACAATTTGTTATGAATTCATTTAGAAAATAAGTTGTGAAAAATTATGGAATATGTGAAAAAGTATTTAAAATCATAAAAACATGCAATATATCAGAATTTTAGTGACCTTTATCTATGATGATTAAGATACATTCTTGTAATAATTTTTCATCATAATGAGCAATTACACATTTTTCTAAATTCTCTGGGACTATTGACGTCTGCCAGAAAGGAGTTCTTATAGGCGTTAAATGACCTTACAACGTCAATGATGTAACAAGAGTAAATTTGCATAAAATAATCCCTTCTGAGGAAATTCCCTCAGGAGTATTAATAACGCCTTCATTTAGAATCTGATACAGACTAAATAATAGTGTACAAAAAACAACATACCTTTGATGAAGTTCAATAAAACCTGTCCTGAACTTATGAAGCCCTCGTATGGTGGTGTGAGAGAAGATTGCGATGTGTAGGCCTACGGTTAGTTGGAATCATTGGTAAAACCCATTTAAGAGGTGTTTTTAGCTTTTGTTGTGGTCATCCACCTTAATGTTTCCGGTAATGAGCTAACGTTTTATCATAGGTAATCTCACGAGAGATTACGAGTTATCGATATAATTATCTGATGAAATTCATAATCTCGCGTAGGATTTTTCAAGACTTTCTATGAATAATATGTAACTGACTTTGTGAATAATAATTATTTTCTTAATCTGTTGACAATATTCTGTCAGCCGTAAAATCACGGCATACTAAATGAACGAACAGCGATTTCATGAATCGCACCATGAATTTCATGGATGCACCGAATAGAAATTGTGTTTTTAATCAATGATCATTTACATTATTTCAATTTCTGAACAAGTTAGGCCTATTATGTTGTATAAAATAATGTGTTTTCATATTGTTCACTGGCAGTATGTGACAAATTAATCACTGCACGTTAGAAGCCTTGCGTGCCAAGTAACGAACTGACGTTTTATCAGATAAAATTGCATCCTTATTACCACAGCAAGCATATTACAAGATAAACGATCGTGATTGTTCTATATCCGAGTAAGTACTAAACGTTATTGTTCAATGTCATACACGCGGATTATGAATGGAGTAGTCACTTTAAACCAGGATTTTTTTAATATTACATAATATCCTGGAATGAAGTAAATTTACTAAGTAAGTACGTCATCTACATACTGCATTAATAATTCCTTTATTGCAACCTAACGGTCATGATGAATGGAGCATCGGTGGAATGGTAAGCCTATAATTATAGCAGAGGAAACGGGAGCATCCCGAGATATCCTACCGACCTCATTTTTTAAACCAGAAATGTTTACATAGATCCACCGAGATTCGATCCTTAGACCCAGCTGTGGAAGGCGAGCGCTCTCATCATAAGCCAATGGGGGCAACCTCAATAAACATTTCAAGCCTATGACTGTGACTTCCAATAGCTTAGCGTCTTTTCATTTAGGCTAAGCATTGCTGTGATCATTTAAGAAGCATAGTTTGAAAACCACTGTCATATTTGCATATCATGATGTGTGTCACAATAAGGGCTGGCGGCTTTACTCCCTGCTCGGAACTATAGCGGAGGGTTATGTGCGCATAGGTCATAACGTCATCATCAGGCAGATCATGTGTTTATGTAGGCTACTCCCAGTTCAGGCTTGTAACAGATCAGCAATGAAACTTGGGAGCATGCTATCTGAAAGCTGGGTACACAATTGTAAGTTTAATCTTGATGTAAACCCATTGGAAGAATTAAAATATTTTTTGTGTTTATTTTGTGTATATATGCTTGACGTAGGCGGGAGAAAAATATTAGAATAGATTTAAAGGAAGCAGGATTTGCGAAGGATGGTTGGATGGAGTTAGCTCCGAATAGGGTTGAATGGCGGGCTCCTGTAAGCGCGTCAATGGACCTCCGGGTTCTAAGGAGCTTCCTTTTGCTTGCTTTGGAATTGACTATTGCCATTGAACAAGTAGGCCTAAGTATGTGTATATGATAATGTCATTCACTATACGAATATAGCACACTTAGCTTCTTTCTTTCTTGGTCGTAGTTTTACCTCTCCCTTTTTAGGATTTAAGCGACCCAAGCCCCCGGGCCTTACAGGGCCAAAACCTGTCGGGAGAGGGATTACCTTTGGATCACATACATACTTTTTTGACTAGACAAGGACATGGAGGGCCTCCCCGGATGAGTGATCAACCCAACGCGGGGCCACCTCTGAGACAACACGAACAGATAGGACGATGCACACCATTCACACACACACACACACTCACTCAGAACAAGGCGAGGATGGGGATGAAAATGATAATGACGGCCAGATGATATCCGGGGACCACAAGGGCCTAAAGTTACCTGACATTTGTCTCATAGGTGAGGGGAAACCCCGGAAAAACCTCACCTAGGTAACTTGTCCCGACCAGGAATCGAACCCGGGTCCGCTGCGTGAGAGGATTGAACGTATCCCCTAAGCCACAGCGGTGGACGCACACTTAGCTCCGAAGTGAAATTTAGTTGTGCAGATCACTTATAGTTTATTATTATTATTGTTTTTATTGACATTTAGGTAGGCTCGGCTTACGCCGTAACATATTGGGCAGACTCGGCCTAAGCAAGGAGTACCCCTCTTAACTATAAGATTGCCAACATCTACAAATATTTACAACATTATGAATTACAGAACACTTACAATAAATGTATACATTTACACAAATTATATCATTGTTTCTTCATCTTCATCTTTCGGGTTCTGTGCAGATCACTTGTAGTTTATTATTATTATTGTTTTTATTGAAATTTAGGTAGGCTCGGCTTACGCCGTAACATATTGGGCAGACTCGGCCTAAGCAAGGAGTACCCCTCTTAACTACGAGATTGTACTACGAGTATAAGATTCCCAACATCTACAAATATTTACAACATTATGAATTACAGAACACTTACAATAAACGTATACATTTACACAAATTATATCATTGTTTCTTCATCTTCATCTTTCGGGTTCTGTCCTTTAATACCACCAGAACTGAGGCTTGGATCTTCATGTTGTACAGTTTGATATAGTATGAAAGTAGGTCCTAGAACTTTCTGACAGTGTGGCATTTGCTGAAAAGAGTAGCTTTCTGCAATTCAACTAACGTGTGGTGGTGCAGGTTCAGTGCTGTCAGGGAGCTGTGTAAGCTTTTTGGAATGACTCCTGTGCTTGATATAACTATTGGGACTGTGGTAACTGATTCTAGCCTCCACATGCGTTGTATTTCTATCGCTAGTTCTGTGTATTTTGATATCTTTGTAGCTATTGTTGTTTGTAGATTGGAAGTGTTTGGACAAGCAATTTCTATGAGAAATGCAGATCTTTTTACTTTATCGATTAAAATTATATCCGGCCTGTTGTTGCTACACATGACATCGGTTATAACATCACGGTCCCATAGTAGCTTGTAAGAACAGTTTTCTAGAACTGGTGGGGGTGTGTATTTCCAATATGCAGTTGGTGGTGTCTGAACAAATCCACATTTTACGGAAAGTTTCTGGTAAATAATTTTAGCTACTTGGTCATGTCGGTGCTTGTAATAAGAGTTAGCCAGGTGTAGGCAGCCAGATATAATGTGCTGTATTCTTTCTGTATCTTGCAACAACATCTGCTGAAGATTCATGATGAATCTTCAATAGTTCCGTGTGTCTACCACTTGATCCTGAATGGCCAAAACAAATCCTTCTGTTTCTGGGAAAAGACCAGGATAGGTCAGCCAAGCGTCCGACGCAGACTTGCCGATATGAGGCTGATCCAGCTCGTAAGGATATTTCCTTTTTTTAAAATTTAATTTCAATCGTTCAGCATTACATTGCTATGCCAGATTGGTGATAACTATTGGAGATTTGTAACAGTAGGCCTATTAGTATTCTCGCTATAGAGGTGAGTCAATGTTTGACCCCTCAATCAAAATTACGCTTTAAAGTTATCTGACATAGGCTAATTATGGTCACAGGCTTGAACTTAATCAAAGAACTATATCTTGAGGCAAAGGAGGTTTAAGTCGCCGTGCATTGTGGGACTTTTGTCCGAGGCCATAATACTGTGCCCCTGAAACATGTTCTAGATTATTAAGAACATGTTTAGTCAAATTAGAGATGTGTTGATGAATATACTGTACACCGAGTTCACTGTGTAATTGGTTGTTTCGAATAAACCAAGGGGAGTTCACTGACATTCTTAGAACCTTGTTCTGGAATAATTAGAGACGCTGGATTTTTGTTTTTGATGCACTACACCATATTGGACATGCATATAGCAGCAGATGCCGGAGTATGCTTTTATAAAGTAAAAGAGTATAATCCATTCTGAGAGACGATTTCCTATTCATAATTGGGTATAACTTCATCAGTCGGGCATAAGCTTCATTTAGTTTTGTGTTTATATGGGTGTGCCAAGTCAGTCGTCGATCTAAATATAGTCCCAGGTACTTAACAGATTTTTCTGAAGAAAGCCAGGTTACTGATGAATCATACATCTTGATATCAGGGGGAACTTCAGGACTTCTCAGTGTAAATATTATCAGTTGACTTTTCTGGGGGTTTAACTGAATGCGCCATTTTGATAACCAGTGTAAGAATAGATATAATGAAGACTGTAATTGTGTAGTAGCTGTAATTATATTATGATGAGAAGTATATATCACTGTGTCATCTGCAAATAGAGCTGTATGCAAAGAAGGCAAATCTGGTATATCGGCAGTATAAATACTGAAAAGCGTAGGAGACAAAATGCTTCCTTGTAAAACTCCAGCAAGAATTGGCCGCTTTGTAGATTTATGGTTTCCAATGCAGACGGAAAAAGTTCTGTTCTTCAAAAAACTGGCTATTAGGTCTTGTAAGTACATTGGAAGACCAACTTCGCGTAACTTATAAAGTAAACCTTCAGGCCATACTCTATCGAATGCTTGTGTGACATCTAAGAACGCTGCTACAGTATGTTCATGCTGTTCGAAACCGTGATATATGTGTTCTGTTAGTCGCATCAATTGATGATTGGTGGAGTGATGTCTTTTTAATCCAAACTGGTGTGGAGGAATAATAGAAACATCAGATGTATATTTCTGGATGCGGTTAAGAATAATTTTTTCCAATAATTTCGACAAGGTGATAGGAGACTTATTGGCCTGTAGCTGCTTGGAGAAGATATTGATTTCTTTGGTTTATGAATGGCCACAATTTCAGCATGTTTCCATGCCGCAGGAAAGTAGCCAGTGCGAAGAAATGCATTGAATAGAGAAGTGATATATGCCAGGGATTTCCTAGTTAGCTGCTTTAGCACTGTGTTTGGAATGTTATCATATCCTGGATATCACTATATTTGGTAATCTTTTAATAATGTTGTTAATTTCATTGACTGTAACAAAATTAATGGGCTTTTCTACTGATGATTTTTCAGCTAGTGAAGTTTTTTCAACATATGAAGTGAACAATAGATCTGAAGTCAAGTTTGGTACAAATGTTGATTCGAAATAATCTGCAAGTGCTTGGCATGTTTCTATGTCACTATTGTACACCTTGTCATGGTCTCGTAGAGGTGGAATAATAGTAGGCTCACAAAGGATTTGTAAATTTCTTATAGTAATAGTTGTATATGCGGTCTACACCTGGGGCCTTCCAATTCTGTAATTTCTTGATGCTCTGTTGTACCTCTTCTATTTCAACATCCTTAGGTGCCATCTGATTAACTTCATTAGTTGTATCTTTCATTTCCCAGATCCAATGGGCTTCATCATTGTGCGTTATTGGGTTCGATCATATTCCTGACCAGTAGTTGTAAATTTCTTCCTCTTTGGGTGTATTTCTTTCCTGTATTGTATTATGCTTTTTCTCCTCGAGATTACTGTAAAACTGTCTCTCATTTCTTGTAAACATAGCATTCTGTATTTTTCTCTCTGTGGTGTTTTGATACCTTTTGAGGCGCTTGGATAGTGCAGCTAGTTTTTGTTATTATTATTATTATTATTAATGGAAATACAGAAACAGTGAATAATCCTAAGTAAAATCCAATATCAATTCCCCCATATTTTAACACGAGAGTTTAAAAGTTTATCGATAGATTCGCGACCTCGCAGCAAAATTGAATTTGCCTGATGAAACCAGTAAACTCCAGGATTTATTAAGACTATTCCTTGAATAAATGTAGTGGATTAAACAAATAATATTTACTTTCTTACTTTGTTATATAAGAACATAACTAACATCTGCGAGATCACGGCATACTATGAATCCACCATCCATGAATCGATTCGAATTACCTTGTTTGACCAATGCTACCAGTGCGATGCTGAATTTAAGACATGGGTAACCTAATTCAGGTAAGGTAACAGTATAACGGAATAAAAGCACACGAACTGGCTTGCACCGAATCGAAATTTTGTTTTTAATAAATGTACATTTATATTATTGCAATTTCCAAACAAGTTATGTTGTATAAAATAATGTTTTTTTCATTCTGCTTAATGGCTGCATGTGGCGTATTAATCACCACACGTTGATGCCTTACGTGTCCATAAACGAGCTGAATTTTTTTTAAAGATAAAATGGCATCCTTGCGATCTGAAGAAGGATATTGTAAGATAAACGATAGTGATTGGTCTATAACCGAGGAATTGCTAAACGTTATTGGTCAATGTCATACACGCGGCGTATGAGTGGAATGGCCTTCATAAAACAGTTAAAGCACACCGATTTCAACACATACAGTATCATTCTCGGCAGAGGTGATGAAATGTTGTCTTCACGAGTGACTTAATTCAAAACACCCGCCCTAAACAGTACTCTTTCTTTTATAGTACGAAGTGGCAAAAAGTAGCGATATTTCCACCATATTGATTTTACATATCGAAGATTGCAAGAATGAACATTGCAAGTGTGACGTCGCCTAACGAGGAACTGTGACCAACATAACAAAAGCGCGAGTTAAGGGCAATACCAATAAAACTTGTTCACCTGAGAAATTCATAGTCAAATCATTAATGGTCGAAAAACACCGACTAGAAAAAAAAATCGTGTAGTTTTGAAATTTGACAGCATTGTCGGGGGAAGTGTCTTGAACAATATACGACTCGGGGGACCCGCAGAAGTTCTATTTTATAGGTTTCCGCTTATACATGTATTTAAACAACTGAAAACATTTTCTACAAGTTTGATCCTATACTTTTTTCTAATCCCAATAGCTTTCCAGATATTCGCCAGCGAAAATTTGTCTCTTTTGCCTCATGCTTTCCTACACACATTGCCTTCTAGCGCCTCAGCCCTTACGTGTACAGCAATGCCCTCATAAAAGAAGGTGTAAAGCAATAAATTAGTAGTCATTTGTTATTTTGTTTTCCAATGTTCAAAGATCATACAATTTTAAGTTTCGCACATATTTCGAGATTTCGAAAGAAAACTGTACATCACAGTTTCTCTTCATTTGTATATATATATATATATATATATATATATATATATATATATATATACTGTATATTGTGTATTTACGTCGTGAAACAAGCGGAGAGATATTATACAACTATTAATATTGCACTTATTAACAATCCGATCATGTACACATACAGCACATGTAATGAAAAATACATTATAGTCCAGGCAACAAAGGAAAAATGGGGGAAAATCAAGTAGTTTTGAAATTTGGCAGAGGTGTGGGAGAAAGTGTTCTAAACAGCATACTAGCGGGCTGAGCGGGGAGTGATGGGCACGTTTATATGCTGTTTCTCTCAGTTTCCCCTAAATCCCCCCAAAACTGTGGGTTCTAGCAAAAAACAGTTTATGCACAAAATTAAGCTATGTAAAATTTCCTATAAAATTGGTATGAATGATATTTCTGTAAAATTAATAGTTCAGGAAATAGAAGGATATGAAGTGTGATAAAATTCTGGAAATTTTTTTTTTACATATCCTACACCTATATATTAGGTCTAAATTTTTTAATAGAAAAGGGAGCAGATGATAATTAAATTGGCAAGATGCCAAGCAAACTAGTTCTTAGAATAATATTCGTACTAAACGTAAACACTGTACACAAAACTCATTACTTTTGTTATAAAGCTTATAAAAATCACGATGTGAGAAACATGAACCTAACCTACTATCCGTTATATTTTTCGTTTAAAATATAATTTGAAAAAATGGTAATGAGTTAGATATATTTATAAATTATACAACCAAGTAGGCGTACCTATTTCTTTAAACCAATGTTTAGTCGTCCATTTTTTTATATCTCCAATATTGGAACCCAGGTACGTCGTATGATAAGATAGGATTGTATTTTTCTGTCTACCGAACACTCAGTATTTATACACATTTTCAACATTGATTGCAGAGTACCTAAACGGCTTCTTTTGCTTGGATGCCATCAATTTTAAACTCATCTTCTTCTCCTAATGGCATACGTTGGTGCATGTACCTTGACAGGTTCGGCAAACGGATGGGCATTTAATGTCAACTTTTCGGCATCCATGTCTTCCACCACACCGAGCTGCACAGCGGCAAAATATGGTGTGCAAATATTGTCTCAGGAGCCACATAGACAAGTAAACAATATTTAAAGTAATAGGTAGGCCTACTGTGTCCTTCAATTTCAAAACATATTTAATTCTTTACCATTTTTTCCAAATACCGGTCATTTATTTAAGGAAACAAAATTGCCAATCTTTACAACAAAAACAATAATAATAACAATAATAATAATAATAATAATAATAATAAGTTTTATGTATAATATTAACCTTTGGTAAATATATTTTTCTAAGAAATAGTTTTCTTCACATCGTGCCGTTTTAATTACATCTTCTCCCTTTTGTGTTGAAAAAAAATTATAATTGGTCTGTATAAAAAAGAATTTCCAGGACTATTTCACACTTCATCTCTTCCTATTTTCTGAACTATTAATTCTACAGAAATATTATTCAGATCAATTTTGCAGGACATTTTATGTAGGTTAATTTTGTGCAGAAACTGTTTTTTTTTTTTTTGCTGGAACCTATAATATTTTAGGTATTTAGGGAAAAATGAGAAAAACTATATTTCAGCGTCCCCCACATCCTGCTCACCTCCCCATCCATAGGAACTTTCAATGTTTTGTTTAGGGCACTTCCCCCCCCCCATGTCTGACAAATTTCAAAACTACATATTTTTCTCCATACTTTTCCTTTGTTGACTGGACTATAATATATTTTCCAAGTGCTTGTACCGTAGTAGTAATACCGTAGGCATATCCGCTCCCATTCCTTCCCTAGCGTCATATAGCCCATGTTGAACTACATGCATTACTCGGCCCTTTTCCAGAAATAGTTGCTTATGTATATTATTTAGTTAGGTATCCTGCATACCATGGGCTGGTATCTTGAATTTCAGGACTTTTTGTTTTGCCCATAATAATGAATTTAAGATGTTTGAGTCGAATCTATGTAGGCATAGTCATACTATATAATTTAACACTTCTAGAGACTATAATAACATAGGCCAGCAATGAAAACATCTTTGAATGAATTTGCCTTATTCTTATGGTTTTTAGTGTGCTGAATCCAAATATGATAATAAAAAAGCTGTATCACCCACTTTTTTTTTACATTTCAGGAATAAATATTTAAGGAAATTAAATATATAGCAAATTCAACGGTACTTTGTAACACTATTTAAATAGGTAAAATGGGTTTAAAATTGGCTTAACACGATATTTTGGCACTGGATCAACATTGGTCCAGAAAAAATTGCCTCCAAGAAGGAAGATATGAGAGAAGATCTGCGCAAGAACCTCATGGATCAGGAAAACATTCTGTTGCCACCTCTGTACATAAAATTAGGGCTAATGAAACAGTTCTTGAAAGCTTTACCCAAAGATGAGCATTGTTTCAAGTATCTATGTCAGAACTCATTTATCAAAAGCAAAATTAAAAGATGTCGAGTTTGTTGGACCTGATCCCCGAAAAAATAATGTTCTCTTCCAACTTTGAATAAAAAATGAAAGTCAGTGAGAGGGATGTTTGGCTTCACTCAAGCAGGTTGTTAAAACGTTCTTGGGCAACAAGATGGATCCGCATTATATTTCTATTGTCAACATGCTGGAGAAGTTCAAAAAGTCAGAATGTTCGATGAGCCTAAAAATTAGCCTTTTGAACAGTCACATTGACTTTTTCCAACACTTTTTGGGGATGTGATCTCACTTTGGGCGAGTCTTTCCATCAAAATATCGAAATGATGGAAAAACGGTAGCAGGGCCGCTGGAATACCATTATGATGGGAGACTATTGCTGGTCAATTCACTGAGAAGTTCAGGAGAAAAACCTATACCAGAAGCTTTGAGAAGGAGAGGGTAAGGAAATTCAAGGAAATGGACACTTAACCTATACCTATGGTAAAGAGGTTTTCATGTTTATACTTAGCGAAAGCTTTTTACTGTCCGTGCGTTTAGACGTGAGCACTGTAAACACAATGCGCAGTGGAATCAGTCATCACGTGATTCATACTAGCAATACAATCCCCTTCCGTCCCGCCCTATGTCTGCGGCGCATGCAAGTGCTCACGTCTAAATGCACAGGCTGTACATATTCTAACATAAATTTGGCTTTCATTCTTATAGTAAGTTCCACTAATGTTCTAGTTTGTAATGAAGTCACATTATGAAGAAACTGAGGTTGTTAGACAAAAATTGAGGTCAGATACGGAATCAGCAAGAAAAAGACCCTAAGAATCGCCTATTAAAAAAGTTTTTAAAAAGCATTTTTGTTGGCCTGTGTTATTATTTAATAATAGAAATGTCCTTACAAACTGATGAGTTTATTATATAAACGATCATTAATTACACTAGTCTACAAAAAAAATGTTTTTTGTCTGCTACTGAGGAAACTTTATGTGCTTTATATGATAATTGATGTGCTGATTCCAGATCTGAAGTCAGATTTCTCCTAGCACGTCAGGTTTTTTAGTTATGATAATGTAACTATTAAGTCTAATATGCCATTTCATATAAATATCCTGTCCCATTAAGCAAGTGGAATAAATTTATATTTATTATGTTAAGTTATTTTAAATACTTTAATGCGTAAATGCAGACTTACAACGTGAAGTGAGCACCAAAAACCCCATTTAAAAGTGCTTGAGACCTTGACTTTTCCTTTTATATTGGCTTGTGGATGATCGCTGTAGGAACCAGCAGTAATCACCCATTATGCTCGGTCCATATTGACCCTGGTACCTGGATTCCATGGTTGATATTTCCTGGTGGAACCTCTCACCATGTTCATCACTTAGAGCCCCGAGATTTGGTGGGAAAAAGTCTAGGTGAGAATGCAGGAAATGTAACTTTAATGACATACGGCAACCAAGATTTTGATAAGCTTTAAGCATTTTATGTACTAGCTCAGGATAATTTTCAGCTCGATAATTTCCTAGAAACCTAGTTGCCACGAGCACGAATGTATCCCATGCTTCAAGTTCAAGAGCGCTCAGTTTGGTTCTGAACGTAGTGTCACACATCAACTGTCGTATCTCTGGTCCAAAGAAGATTCCTTCCTTCAATTTCACATCACTTTCACTCTCCCAAACTTCTCCTTTAGATACTTAAAACCTTCACCATCATGTTTCATAGCTTTCACAAAGTTTTTTTATTAGTCCAAGTTTAATGTGAATGGGTGGAAGAAATACCTTCTGTGGGTCCATGTGCTTCACATTGTCTTTTCCAACAGTTGGTTCAATTCTTGGAGGCCAGTGTTGAATCTTAAAATGATTACTGTCATCACGGCTATCCCACAAACACAAGAAGCACATGTTTTTAGTATAGCCTAACTGTAGACCAAGTAAAAGTGATATAACCTTTAGATCTCCACAAATGTGCCACTTAAATGTTGTGTAGTTTATTACTTGTAGGAGGATCTCCATGGATTCATTTATGTCTCCTTCAGTCCTGTAGCATGAGCTAAAGGTATTGATGGTTTACTGTTTCCAATGTGTAATAAAACACATTTTAAACTCAATTTAGATGAGTCAGTGAACAGCCTCCATTCATGGGGTTGGTGTACATAGCCTAATTCTTTGATGAGGGCATTTATATCATTGCAATAACACACAGAATTATCTTGTGTATAAAAAGAAGCCAGTTTCTTATTACGGTCACGATAATGCGTGACTATGGTACCCTTCTGCAATAAATTCCATTCCTTCAGTCTTGAGGCTAAGATTTCAGCCTTCTGTTTAGGAAGTGAAAAATCCCTGATTAAGTCATTAAGATAATGTTGACTTAGTAAATGAGGTTTAGAAGAATCTAATTCGCCTTCGTAAGTATCAGCATCAGTAGTACTTTCTGTCTGTTCCTCCTCTTCATGAGACAGTTCATTTTCAGGGGTGAAATCTTTGGGAGGAAGTGGTACAGGATTCTCTGAATCATGAGGCACTGGTTTCAAAGCAGAGTCATAGTCTGGGTATACAATTTTTTATTTGTTTTTTTGTTGAGAACCCATAAATTTTTGTCATGCAAAAATAGCAGTCTGAGATGTGGTCCTTTTGCTCACGCCAAATCATTAGCACAGCAAAAGGCATAGATCTTCTTTTCCCACACAACCATTGTGTAAGACCAGAGTAACATACTGTGCAACAAAAATGAGGTGCCCAGACTTTGTCATCATCTCCTATGGTGCATGCGAAGTAATGTCTGTAAGCAGTCTTCACTTGACTTGTCATGTTCTTACGCTGGTTATGTGGTGTAAATTTCCCACAGATATAGCAGAAGTTGTCTGGATGGTTAACACAGCTTCTTCTATTCATCATATTAACTTCTGAACTTCTGAAATGAAATGGACGCGTCGTCAATAAAAGTAAACATTAACGTTCATGGATGAAGCTCATATAGGTTATGTGAAGCAAATGTAAATATATATTGAATCTTGGTATTTAAGTGCATAAAACATTAACAGAAAAGTCATACAATTTATTTACTTATGTATTTACTTAGATCACAATGTTACATGAACTTAAATCAACTATATTTTATTTTACTTCTGTATTCCTTCACAAATAAAGCCACTTTAATGGAAATCAGCAAGTTTTGGGGGGAAATGAATACACCTGGTGAGAAGCAGTTGAAATGTTAAAACAACTGACCAATGAAATCAAGGAGGCCAAGACAACAATTTGATATAATTAATTTGAATATGCAATGACAGTATCACAATTTACTTAAGAGTAAACCTGTAAATCGTAATTATTTAAAAATTGTGACATGGTAGAGCAAAATTGACTTCAGATCTGTAATCAGCACATTCAAATTAGGGATGGTCCACTTGTTTTGTTTCAGTAGCAAAATCACTGTAGACTAGTGTTATTATCTATGTCAATACGTCTCTTAATACTATCGTTAACCTTACAGCTGTGTATATTCTGAAATTTGATATAAAATGCATAATCTCAATAAACCAACAACCTAATATCACAGAAGGGAGAAAACTGACGTCTGAAAACTATAGAGGATGGAAAATGATGCCCACTCGGCTTCCTTCAGTACTTAAGGTGAAGAAACTCCCTTGTTTCTTCTTTTAAACAAACAGGAGGTTCTAGAATAAAAAAAGAGCTGATTATGGGACTTCAGAGGCCCCCTTTTAATCTTTGAGGAGTCTTCCATCCTTAAATGAAACAAGGAAGGCTCTGGAGTAGGAATGGCTATGTAAGGAGGGTTAAAGGCCCATTTTAAATGAAGGAGCTTGAAAGGAGGATACCAGAATTCCGCTGTTAGATTTAAATAATTTACGGTTCTGAAAACGGTGCATTTCTTTAATAAACAACAAAGAATTTTTTTTCTCCTGATTCCCCGCCACAATGGATGTTAAATATGACGCTCAGGAATACGGTCATCTTTGCGCCACGGTAATACGTTCAAACGCTGCAGTTTCCTGTCTGAGTCATTTAGCTCTGAGGAAACGTTCGGACTTGATGATCTGGAGATCGTGCATTCTAATTCTCATGAGAGAACGATATTCCTTTTTTAGTATAACTGTCGCAATCGGTATCTCTTACAAGTTTTTAAATTTGAGCAGAACAACTACATATCATTCAAATTCTGTGTGGTTTTACTTTCTGTTTTAGCTAAAAACGTGAGTAAAATTACTTGTAATTATGGCAAGGAACACTGTTTTCGCAAATGTTTCACCACCAGAATGGGCCTAATACTAACAAAGTCTATTATACATTTAATATGACTAGAGCACCGATTTTACAGCAATACAATTAAATGTTTTGTATAGAGTCGTGGGTAAGTCGTTAGTTTGTTATTTTATTTTAAATGTGCATTACATACTGAGAAATGGGATCATTTAGGTGAAATTGGTTTGAAGTGAATGAGCATTGCGCGACAGGGCCGCACTTGACCCGCCGCTGCGCTGAGGGAGGGTATTAATAACGTCAACATTTCCCCTTTTTCCCCCTTTTTCCGTTGCTCCCAACACACTTATGTACTGAGCAGGCAAGCTTCAAACCGTACTGTTCAGTACTTGACGATAGCTCGTTAAATATATTGTACAACTATCAGTTTTCATCAAATTTGTATTGCTCGGTCAAATTCCCCTTTGGGCATACACTTTACCAAGCGTGTTGTCAAATAGGACAAGTTCTAATTCCAACAAATCGTTGACGAAATTAGCTAATCAGCGCAACGGCCCCTTCGGTATTTTGTGGAACTTGTTGTTTGAAACTAGAAGTTCGGAAGTCCGGCCATTATTAGTCCTATCTCTCATATTCATTTTTCTATAAAAATGGCATTGGTATATACGGTGAGAACTCTATCTCCTTAACATTGCAATTTTCCTTTCTGGAACTGAACACTTGATTAAATGCACATACTTTTGTTAAAGGACCCATAAGAGGTGAAACCATTCGTATTTAAAATTTTATCTTGTATTTTTACCCATTTCAATAAATTCATTCTTATTACGCATAAAACACGCCAACCATATTATGGAACGTTCTAAGCGAAGCAGGATGCCCAACAGCAAAGCATGACCAACTATCCTTCTTGCATTAAGGTAAGTAGTGGCAGGTAGATTCTATTTTTGTGGCAGTTAGGTTGGGTTTGGTTGGTTAGGTTATGAGCAGTTTCGAAAATGTACCATATTATATGATCAATCTGTTTACCGACATAAGATGGCCATCAGTTATGTTATTTCCATGAATTACGTGTCGCAAGGCATGAGAATTACAGGATGTATTCTTATGTATGAAAAATTAAAGACCTAATTATAATCCTTGCACCTAAGGACACATTTTTAACATTGTTTCGTTAGTGAAAATTGAAACTATAATGTTAGACTAGACCCGTTATATTCGTGTGTAGATACCGTTATTGCGAACTGATTAGTGTACTAAATATTATAAGTACAGGACTCCTTGACAAACACCGACGAAATGATACTGCGAAACGGAAACATGAAGGAACCATTTCTTGTTTACGCATCATTCACGAGATAAATTTATAACTGGGACGCTAGGTCCTGAACCAAACTCGCGCAGATACAGTAGCTTATCGTCCGCCGGTAGCAAGGGAGTAGGAGCAAAACAGAATGCATATGCTGTACTATTCAATTCCAAACTATACGGTTCATAATAGCTCGTAACTATTGAAAACAAAAATAAAGTGAATAAAGTATTTGTTTTGTTAGTTATGAAATATTATTTAAATAATGGTATGTACCTCACATACACATACACATAAGTTACACATACACATGTGGTATGTTGGGTCTACAAAGCTTCAACTCTACACATAGTACCGGCGTTTTTGTCATCATCATCATCATCATCATCATCATCACCATCGTCGTCATCTGCGTCACTGTCATCTCCCACTTGAATCACCAACTGTTCTGTTACTGAATCAGTGGCCGGTTCTTGGGCAACGTACATTTCTTCAATGTCTCGAACATGTCGGCATCTTGAAATCCAGTCTTCGGATGTCATGGACTGACATTTATCTTCTACCAATTGCATTGCAGAGTCCTAAGTAAATTGTACATTTTGCTTTTCCACGTGGTCTTTGACTGATTTCCACATTAATTCCATGGAGTTCAAGTCAGAGTGGTAAGATGGAAGTCGTAAAACGGAATGTCCACGTTGAGAAAGATGGGCGTCAATTTTGAATGTTTTCAAAGCGAGCTTTCTGAGTTTGATCAGTGAATATAATTCTGGTTTCAGCATTCTCGAACGAAATGGAATACCATGTAGTGTAAGCCAATCCATCATGACTGCTTTCCAGCATGAGAAATTTGGAGCGGCGTTAAGTTCTACCTTGTGATATGGCGCATTATCGATTACCGGAACAGAGTTATGGGAAAAGTTGGGTATTGACTTAATCGTAAGCCATTTCTTATAATTGACAAAATTCATGTTATCGTGGTAAACTCCTGATTTTGTATCCGACTTAAACATTAGAAGTGCATTGGGCAAAAAACCGTCTTCACCACCTGCATGCACAATTATAGCCCGTTGTCACTTCGAAACCGGAGCGAGCAGTAACGTGTTACTGTTGTCACTCCATGCGTGTTTTTTGGTGTGTGATGAATGGACGCTGGTATCGTCCATATAGAATGATTGGTCGCCCTTCTTCCCTGCACGTTGTAAGACATCGTAAATACTTCAGACGTATATTACGGATGTCCATTTTCTCAATTAATATCTTCCGGTTATTCACTGTTTTCCTCCGCCTGAAATGTAAATCTTTCAACATTTGCCTTAAAGCCCATTTACCTCCAGAAAAATTAAGTTTTTTCTTTAGGACAGGTAATAGTGTTTTTAAAGTTAGTCTTTCCTCATTTGTTTTGTGAAATTCATTCATCGTCTCTCTATTTACACACTTATCAAAATCATCTAAGTCTGTTTTCACTTTTTTTCTGGGTCTTTTTTTTTTTGTGGAGTATTAAATCTCGTTCCAGCTTGAACACATTTCTCACCTCCTTTTACAATTCTCTTAATGCTGCTGAATGAAATTCCTTTATCATCCGAAACACGCTGCTGAATTGCATATTTAGGCTCATCTTGGTGCGCCTGTTTGAAATACCTATATGCATTCCACACTATTTCCCTACTCTGACTGTGAATCACTTTACTACCACCACCCTTTTTGCTAGAATAACTACATTCGCCTACCATTAATCTTATTAACGTATCACACTTCACTAATGAATGCTGTGAGGCTATATGTTTTTATACCGTCCGTGCAGTATGAACTGGCAGGGAACATCACGTGCTATGAAGGTCAGGCAGGTCTAGATTACGTCATCGTAGCCTACTGCGCATCCGTTTGTGTGGCTCAGGTTTTACCGATCGAATTATATCTTCCTCATTGGCTCAGAGGTAACAAGTTAGATTGCGGTGCTACAGGTCTTGGGTTTAATCCCCCGTATAGTTCTTTTTCTCACTTATTTGAAATGATCGTTGACACGGCGTGGTTTTAATAATTCAAAGTATTACGGCTTATGCGTTGTTTTATTTTTTATTGTGAAAAATTCTACTACACATGTTAAAGGAGGTATTATAACAGCATGTGATTTTTAAAAATTACAATAATAATTTTAAATAGCTAAATTATTAATGTTGGCGGATTTAGCTCTTGCCATTAATAATATTATAACACTCAAATTATTTAAAGTATTTAAAATTGTCTAATTTCTTGTCTCTGAAGTCCAAATCTCTAGACTACATAATATAACTGCAAGTCATTAAAAAAACATAATCGGGAAATATTGCACATAAGACCTATCCGCACTTAGGTCAATCCTGCGCAAAAATACGAAGACACAAGTACACAGCCCAAACACGTCACACCATCAACATCCCCTACGGATATACAATGGGGCAAAATACACACATCACGTATGGTTACCAAAATTTGGTTTGACCAAAAGTTTAGGCTTAATTGCTTGGGACTGCGGGTATACGGGTGGGCACAAAAAAAAAGTCCTCACATCGTGGTACTGTAAAATCTATTAGACCTGTGGTTTCATTTAGGTATGTCTATTACATGCAATAAACAATTACATCAACAATTAAAAGAAATCAATGTTTTGTGTCACTTAGGAAGGGAAGATGTGAGTAATTATGGTTAATTAGTTTAGGACCTCCCAGAAACTGATGATTTGTGTCAGTGAGAAAGGAAAATGTCAGTATGGTTATACAGTTTAGGATCCCCGGAAACTGATTTATAAATACATGCTTGACTGACATGTATTATTATTATTATTATTATTATTATTATTATTATTATTATTATTATTATTAGTCTCACTGTATTATCACAATCCACCTGTATTATCATGAATCTTCTAATTCTAAAAAATTTCCGTAGCACCTATAAATAATTAAGAGAAAAATGAAATGAACATGAAATTGAAATTATTATTATTATTGTTATTATTATTGTTATTATTATTATTATATAATGGTAGCAAACTTCAAGTCATTCTGCGTGTGCTTTGCTACGTAAAACAGAATGAATATAAGACTCTGCATTTAAACAAATTACAATATGCATACTTTTCAGCCTATATCTAATATGAAAAACACCTATATTGAATGCTTTAACATACCGTGACTATGATTTAATTTAATCATTATGTTTGTACATGAACATTAATTATAATACTATTTTTTTATACTGTAAACTAGCAAACTGCACAATTTCTTTGATTTCCCTTTCAACCTAAATTACATTACTGCATAATTGTATTTCCTGAAATAAACTAACAAAATTCTTTGAGATCCATTTCTCTTTCTCGTATTAGAGAACAAAAAATTGATAATGCAATGATAAATCTAGCACTATTTGTAAGAGACAGGTTAAACAAGGTATAAAAAATTGTATTATAAACAAACAACACAAAAATTGACTATTAGCAGCAGACTTTGAGTGGCTCAATAGGTGGAGTACAAGAATCTACCACTAGGTGGCAGGGTAATATTACGATGTTGTGAAATTTACACTATTTTACCGAAGCAAGTTCAGAACTTTTATGATAGTAATCTCAAAAGTGACAATCCTTTTATCAGGAACCTTGGCCAGTATAACCCATGTGATTTTGTAACTCATAACACCCCGAAGTCATTTATTTTATATATATATATATATATATATATATATATATATATATATATATAAATGAATGTATGTGTGTGTGTGTGTGTGTCCTTTATGCATTACTAAACCATTCAACCGATCGCCATGAAACTTTGGGAAGTTGTTGGGTACATTCCCGGGAAGGTTTCTGTCACACTACATTTTTAATTTTAGTCTTCGTTCGCGAGTTATGAGTGAAAAACGGCAAGAAAACGTGCATTTTTTACGCTTTCGAAGCATAAGTTTTCAGTTTGATGCAGTACTTCACACTACAAGCCCTCGGTTTATGAGTTCTCCCAGTATGCTGCAATCGGTTTGTGGTCCACCCCCACAATATTGTACTTACTGCGAATGTTGTCTTCTTCAGCCTGGTGGAACCTCGGGTTGCTCAGTCGGAGTTGCTACAAGTTTCTCTATCTTACCTCAGGGCATAAAATTGGGTGTGGAGGTTCTATATTTACTGTTTATCAATAATTAAATATTTATCAAAACACTGTCAAGTTTATTTAGTATTCCAATCAAAGTTCAAATGTATAATTGTTACTTCGTAAATTATTAATTTTATTGATGGGATATTGAAGGGAGTCTAATATTGGCCTTTGCAACTCGTACGTAAATACTTCCTAGTAGTGACACTCGATATCCACGTAATCTTGTAATGATGATGACGTCAATGTCACAACAGTACTTACTTGGCACACTCACTGAATTTACTTTAGTAAGTAGCTATAATAAGCTCTTACTGCAAGAGTAAATGTATAATAGAATTTACACTTCGGTAATTTAGTGAAGTTATTTATATAGATACAGTCGGATTGACCACAATGTCAATACGACTTATGTGTAATTCGAGGAGAAATGCAGGGATAAGACTTGCCTCCTCGAGTCCTTCGTACACAAGTCACAAGTCTCCCTCACGGAGTCCTGGACACAAGTGTAGTTTCGTAAAAGCCATGATCTTAGCCTCCTCTCAATTTCCCTTCCTTACCATAGTTACACAAAACCAATCATATGCACTGTTATAGCTAAATTCAGTTTTTTCTATCCTAAACTTAAATTCTATTGGTTGTTTCGATTAGCGTGGTTTTTAGCTTGGGAGTGATGCTTTTCTGTTTCTCCCATCATGCGATTCTCCGAATTTCTGTCTAGTTCTTGGACCTTGCAACTTTCACTGTACATTCTCGTGAAGTGCCTATTCAGCTCATAATCTTTCCTTTCTACTACATTTTGACTGAATAGCCTAGTACATTTCTGACAATACCTGGCACCTATCTCCCACAGAGTTGCTATACATTTCACTCCGGCTGCATTGTATATTTCTGAGTATTCCGTCTGCTAACTTCTATTGAGTCCTAGTGTATTTTATTCTTTACTATAAAATAATTAATATCAGCTAAAGTATTGATGATATTAATTTCATATTTATGTAATATTATTTGTTAATTTTTCCTGATTTTTATCATGTAATTTATTATAATATTGCTTGGTTAGTTCAAAAGTTATTATCTGCCGTATTTAATTAATATCAATCTATTTCTCATCATTTTCTATCAATTGATATTAATGGAGATGACTCCATTTACACTATATGCCCAATCTTTTTCTCTGGAATAAGTGAGGATTTGAAAAATTGTCACTTTTTTAGAGAAACAGATTAATGCTCCTTACACTAATATGGCTGACGGGATGTCCCTTTAAATTCTTACGAGTACTGGAGCAGTGGCCTTGAGTGACTTTCTCTCTCTCTTTCACTCGCTACCTGAATGCCTTGTGTGAATGAACCTCGCCATGTTACGGTTATGTTATGATTCAATAACAACATTCCATGCAGCATACTTTGCATATCGGAGAGTATTACCTAACTATCATAATATAAACACAATAAAATTTACCCTCTTACTAACTAGATATAGCTCTGCGGATTTGTTTGCATTGAGTCCTTTTTTAAAACTAGATAACAGACATTTTAACTTGATACCCTTGATAAAAATAATAAATCACAGCGGTTCTGGGTTTTTGCTAGTGTCCTTCTTAAAATTAGATAACACAACAGATTTTCTCACACGGAATTATACTATCAATGCCACTCTTGTCACATTCATACTATATTCAAATTCTTATACCACTTTTTCTTGAACTTAGCACGGGAAGCAATATGTCATTTCTACCCACAATGTTTTTGCCTGTTTACCTATTTCTCATTATAAGGTCGGATAAAAGACCAGTTCTAAGTACCATACTTAACTCTTCCAAGTGTGTTACAATCTGCTATGTGAATTAATTAATTATTATCTACGAATATATTTTGTGTGGAAACCAGTTCCCTCCGAAAAACTTTATCAGATCGACTCATATCAACAACTTTAATATCCAGAAATTTCGGCTAATATTCTCCCAACTTGGTTCATATATTTTTCCATGCTTATGTATCTTATCACACTCATGAATTTTATGAGTACTCTATTTACCTCTTCTCGTATTGACAGCAGCATAGGCCTATTCTTATGATTGAAAACTGGTGGATTATCCATGGTGATTTTATGTTCATAAACGGTACATAATCCCGGGGTCTCGTCAAACACATCTTTATTCCTTAACAACACCTCAAATAATTGATCTTTCTGATTTTCATTGATAGTTGTGATATTGTTTACCTTCTGTTTTAATATCTCTAGAATTTCATCTTTTTGAACACAATTTTCGTTCCCTAATTCTTCATAATTACTTCGATTATTTAAGTCAGCTCTAATCATGTTTATTTTGCAATCCCCTCCAATATCATACACTTCTTCAATAAAAGTGTCATTAAACTCATTAATCTCCTCGCTATAGAAACGCGTATTTTCCGCTGAGTCTATAAAATTATCCGCCGGGCTTTTCTCGCCTACGACGTCAATAGTAGCATGATTTGATACGATAGTATCATCATAAAAACCTGTATCTGTACTCAGATTTTCAATAATAAAAACCTCATTTTGAATTGCCTTTTCACTTTCAGAGCATTCTGCGTAATCGTTATGATCATTCGTTAACAATGGAACTTCAATTATGTTTCCTTGATTATTTATTTTTAAGGAGTTTTCCCCAAAATCTAATATTCCTTCATATTCAATTAAACTATCACAACCAAGAATAAATGGGTGAGTTAAATTTCTGATAACTAATGTGTAAATGTCAGCGGACCAATCTCCAATCTCCAGTTTTACCTTAATTTGTTTATCAATCTTATATCGAGTTCGGCTTACAGCTGTCGTGCAATATAATAGCGGGACATTTAGTTCTTGGAATTTTACATTGTTTATTTTTAATTCCTCATAACATTTATAACTGCATGTACTCAACATTGCCCCACTGTCAACCATTACTTGAACTTTTAATTTTCCTATTTTAGCTTCAATTTGTGGCGGATTCAGAATATTACTTTTTTCTGTTTTGATTTCTTGTGAATTACTTTTTCCATTGAGCCTCCCATCGGTGAACTGGTTCCCTACAACAGACATACTACGACTCTCTAGTACGTCTCGCTGGAGTTTAAATCTCCCTGATTTATTTCAGTTTGATTTGACTGTCTTGTATTGTTATTGTGATATTCACTTGCTTCCGGGTTAAGCGAAGTATTTCTGTCACGCGTATCGCCTTGTACCGTATTCCCGTTAGAATTGTAACCGATATAGCGGCCTTCTCTCACCTCCCCTCGTTGCTGATTGTTATCTGAATTCCTCCGATCTGGTTCTGAGAATGCTATGTGATTTACCCTCGTATTCTGTGGTGGGTTTCTTCCCCTGTTATAATCATTTCGCTGAGTTTGACCCATATTATTGTTTTGGTTTCTGTAACCACTTTCTTGATTAGGCCTATCTTGTCTATTACCTTGAAATTGATAATTCTGATTACTGCCATTCCTACCATTATATCCTCTCTGCGTTTGATTATTCTGATTTCCAGGGTTAGGCCTACCAGTATAATTATTCTGGGCCCCACTATTGCTCGCCTGGCTACCTCTATTTTCACCTGTGTTGCCACTCCCATTTCTACTGTCAAACCTGTTATTTACATCACGAGTTCTCTCGTGGCTATGTACCTCTTCAAACTCAGTTAATAATGTTAGTGCCTCGGCGCAAGTTTTAGGCCTAGCGACAACTAAATTATTATATATCTCGGGCTTATAATGTTTTAAGGCTAATTGAAGCACATCTTTTTCAGCTAATTGTAATGGCAGCTAATGACCTGGCAACTTTCATTATTCTGACGAAATATTCAGACATTGTCATATTCGAACTTTCATTATATTTACCTGAATACAACTCAGCTCGGGCCTTACTCTGGCGACTCGCGCTCCAGTATCTTTCCATAAATAACCTCTTAAATTCAGGATATCCTATCCCCCTTTGTGACACGAAGTTACACCAATCTCTGCACTTTCCGACCAAACTTTTCTGAACAATCAGCATTTTATAATCGTCCGGTACTGCTTTTATTTTAAAGTAGGTATCCATTTCGTTTATAAAATGATGTGGGTTCGATGAGTTGTCATCGTTGTACCGAGGTGCTGTCCAATCATGCCCCAAAATTTGTGACAAGTGGATAGGATTCCTGATACCTAGTTGCATTACATTGTGGGACCCTAATTCGATATTGCTTCCCGTATCATCTGACTCAGTGTTGACGCTAGGAGGACCTTGTGGTTCACATGGCAATTCATTTGCTGCTAATACTGCAGTATTATTTACATTAAATGTTGCAAGGCTGTTCCTCCTGACGTCACTACTGCTACGTACACTTTGAGGTTCATTCTCACTGCTATTAATTTTGGCATTCAATGTGTTTACCTGTTTTTCTATGTTTATAACCTTCTCAGATAAAGACCCTTCTACCTGTTTTACTTTGTCCAATACCTCAATTTTTACGTTTTCTGTTGCTGTTTTATTTATCTCCTGTTTATGTTCTAGTTCTTTAACCCTGCCATGAAATTTATTATTTATCTCCTCTAAGTCTGCAGAAAATGCCTGCGCTAACTTACTTTCCAATTCTTTATTTTTTTCAACTAATTTTACTTCAACTTCCTTCCGATTTTCAGAATTTTGTTGTGAATCTCTTTCTTAGAATTTTCTAAATCAACTACTACATTTTTGATTTTTCCTTCTAACCTATCATTTATTTCTTTGACTTCCTCGCCAATTTTATCTAATCTCTCTACAACTTTCTTGTTATCCTTAACAATCTGCTTATTTCCCTCATTTATCTGCTTAACCTCTTCCCCTAACTTCTTATTTCCCTCATTTATCTGCTTAACCTCTTCCCCTAACTTCTTATTTCCCTCATTTATCTGCTTAACCTCTTCCCCTAACTTCTTATTTCCCTCATTAATTTTCTCTTCCAACTTTTCCCCTAACTGCTTTTGTGAATTCCGGTTTTCTTTTTGTGAATTCCGGTTTTCTACCATAAACTGCATCAGCATTTCTTTAATTGAGGACGATTGTCCTTCATTTTCGTTAACATTTTCCTCAGTTTCCTTAACTACCTGCTTATCCACAATAATCCCTTCCGAATTTTCCCTGCTTTCTTGAGTTGATGACTCCTCTGATTGAATTTCAATTTCCTGACTGTTATTTTCTTCAATAACCCCTACTTCATTATCATTGTTTACTTCCATATTTGCGTTATTTTGAAAATTTTCCAATTCCCCTTGACTTAATAAATCTTGTCCTAACTGACTTTCACTTGATTCCATTTCACTGTTTACAATTTTCCCACTCCGTAATTTATACATTCCTTACCCTTTGTATTTTCTTACAGCATTTCAGGTTACCCCCAAAATTTTTCATGCACAATACCCTCTTATTGATTAACACACAAGTCATATATTGCATGCAAAATACAAAATACCCTTTTAACACTTTCTTATACAAAAATCTTTTGACTTATCAGTTTTGGTTCCGGTTAGTCATCCTTCCTTCTGGTTCGATCGTGTTGGCTTCTTTTTCTCTCTTCTCTTCTTCTTTCTTCTTTTCTTCCTTCTTCCTTTCTTCTTTCTTCTTTTCTTCCTGGCGTTGCCCGGCTCCTAATCTTGATTCCCGTCGTTCTCCTTCGCTCGCTCGTTGCCCAGCTCCTACTAGTGATGGTCGTCGTCGGTGGTCGTCGTCCCTTGGCTTCACCGCGTCTAACAGTTTATATTTTAGCCTCACGAAATTGGTTAGTTCATAGATATGATATTCGTGACCCACGTAATGGGCGCCATAGATATGATGCAGTACTTCACACTACAAGCCCTCGGTTTATGAGTTCTCCCAGTATGCTGCAATCGGTTTGTGGTCCACCCCCACAATATTGTACTTACTGCGAATGTTGTCTTCTTCAGCCTGGTGGAACCTCGGGTTGCTCAGTCGGAGTTGCTACAAGTTTCTCTATCTTACCTCAGGGCATAAAATTGGGTGTGGAGGTTCTATATTTACTGTTTATCAATAATTAAATATTTATCAAAACACTGTCAAGTTTATTTAGTATTCCAATCAAAGTTCAAATGTATAATTGTTACTTCGTAAATTATTAATTTTATTGATGGGATATTGAAGGGAGTCTAATATTGGCCTTTGCAACTCGTACGTAAATACTTCCTAGTAGTGACACTCGATATCCACGTAATCTTGTAATGATGATGACGTCAATGTCACAACAGTACTTACTTGGCACACTCACTGAATTTACTTTAGTAAGTAGCTATAATAAGCTCTTACTGCAAGAGTAAATGTATAATAGAATTTACACTTCGGTAATTTAGTGAAGTTATTTATATAGATACAGTCGGATTGACCACAATGTCAATACGACTTATGTGTAATTCGAGGAGAAATGCAGGGATAAGACTTGCCTCCTCGAGTCCTTCGTACACAAGTCACAAGTCTCCCTCACGGAGTCCTGGACACAAGTGTAGTTTCGTAAAAGCCATGATCTTAGCCTCCTCTCAATTTCCCTTCCTTACCATAGTTACACAAAACCAATCATATGCACTGTTATAGCTAAATTCAGTTTTTTCTATCCTAAACTTAAATTCTATTGGTTGTTTCGATTAGCGTGGTTTTTAGCTTGGGAGTGATGCTTTTCTGTTTCTCCCATCATGCGATTCTCCGAATTTCTGTCTAGTTCTTGGACCTTGCAACTTTCACTGTACATTCTCGTGAAGTGCCTATTCAGCTCATAATCTTTCCTTTCTACTACATTTTGACTGAATAGCCTAGTACATTTCTGACAATACCTGGCACCTATCTCCCACAGAGTTGCTATACATTTCACTCCGGCTGCATTGTATATTTCTGAGTATTCCGTCTGCTAACTTCTATTGAGTCCTAGTGTATTTTATTCTTTACTATAAAATAATTAATATCAGCTAAAGTATTGATGATATTAATTTCATATTTATGTAATATTATTTGTTAATTTTTCCTGATTTTTATCATGTAATTTATTATAATATTGCTTGGTTAGTTCAAAAGTTATTATCTGCCGTATTTAATTAATATCAATCTATTTCTCATCATTTTCTATCAATTGATATTAATGGAGATGACTCCATTTACACCAAGTTATTCATTTCAGTTGTCAAATCAATTGCAGAAGGCTTTGTCTATTTTTGTAAACAATAGCATCGCGATCGCTTTGGAAGGCAATGGATATCTCATGTTATTATAAACGCCAGAGAAGTTAATGATAAGGTGATGATAAGGTAATATTAAATATTTATTTAACGTGCAATATGCTTCTTATGAAAGATGCTTTACAGAAAATTCCGGGCAAGTTGCTTAGTACAGGGTCCAGGATACAACATTTCTATATGTAATCATAAGTAAAATCTCTTATGTAGGGTCGTTAAATCTGCCTGAAATGTAACGGAATTATAAGTTTGGACAAATGAATATAGAAACTATGGCCTCAGTAGGCTTATTCCATTCTTCATCTATATAAATAAAAACGAATATATGTCTGTCTGTCTGTCAAATACATTTACACACATTTTTTCCATCGTGAGTTTAATCGATTTCAATTCTCATAATCTTCTGAGATTGCAACAACGCTCGACGGGTAATCTATATAGATCTTCTATATAGCCTACATAAAAATGAATGTATGTGTGTCTGTCCTTTATGCATTACTATGCCATTCATCCGATCACCATGAAACTTTGGGAAGTTGTTGAATACATTCCCGCAAAGGCAAACTACGTTTTTAGTTTTAGCTTTCGTTCGCGAGTTATGAGTGAAAACGGGATTGAGACGTACATTTCTTGCGTTTTCGAAACATTAGTTTTCAGTTTTCAAATCAATTGCAGATGACTTTGCCTACTTTCGTCATACCTTGGAAATAAAAGCATCGCGATCGTTCGAATTTTGTAAGCCCACCATGGCCGAATCATTTGTTTATAATGTCAAGGCACGCAGACAGATGAAATTTTCACCCTAGACGGAAGAAGAATAGTGAATATAGCCCTAAATTGACAAACATTATGCAGGGTTTTTTAGGCCAGGGAACTCGAATCTGAAGTTATTTTTCCCATGCTGCGCTTTCTAATCGTGGAATTCACTTCAAAGCCAGATTTACAGTTGTTTAATTAATTAGGCCTATCAATCGTTTAGTTTAGACCTATGAATGTTTCGTGTGCAAAGTGTTAGTAAATATAATAGTTTAATTATTTTGCTCTTAATTTATAATCTTCCTATTAATTATTGTGGGCGAAGCCGCGGGGATCTGCTATAAGCTATAATAAGCTGTAGCTTATCTAGCGTTTTCTGAGGAAATAGTTTGTGTGTGATAAGTCGTTCTTCCCCATTTCAAATTCTAAATACCTATATAAAGACCTTAAAGACCTCGAGTTTGAAAATCGAAAGTCCTTCATAAGTTATTTTCGCATTTACAAAATACAAAACCCGAGCGACGCCGGGCCTTTTAAGCTAGTGAACAATAATTATTTTCCCCTAAATCAAGAACAATGATCTTACACGTACAATAATGCCTGTGCGTCTGCAGTTGTGGTAGCAGAATTGCTGTCTATTGTCCTGAATAGACACATTATTTTCATCCACATTTATGTAAAGGCACAAAACACTTGTGTTTTGAAACTTTAATGAATAAAATGAAGTATGTGAAAAAAATACACTGCGGAGGGACAACCTCTTGCTAGTATGCACTTGATGAAACGTTTGACCATTAGCAAGAGATATATTGAGAACATGTTTGGTCAAATTAGTTGTACAATAAATTTAATGAATAATTTGACCGTAAGCAACAGGCCTATGAAGGTCCCATGAGACGACTGTGGCAACAACATCGACCTCTGTTTTATATGTCAAAAAGGACACAGAAGCTTTATGCACTAGCTTTAGGCCGGCATTCCACTATCAAAGTTTTTTGGTCAAATAGCTTTGAGCAAAACAATAATGGCCACCCTTTTCTTCAAGCAGTTGAGATACAAACCGTGATGATTCCTTGAAAGCTTTCTGTATGTTGTTACATTAGATCAAATATTTCCCGGCAATCTTAGCAACGAGTCTAAAATGGCTGCACAACATCAACTGTTCTGAGAAGTGAACGGCGCCAAAATAGTTGGAAATATTGGTGCGGTTTAAATGCTGGAGGAAATGTACTGGCACGTTGCTGAAGTAAAACTCCGAAGAGAAAAATTGTATTGTATATTATTATAAAAAGGTATTGCAAGCTAACTGCATTCGACTTCCGGCTCGCGGTGCGGCCGGGTCGTTTCGTACAGTGCTCGTTCTTTTTTAAATTATACTCCTTTTTGTATATTTTCTCAATTTTTTAAAATATTTCTTCAGTTCTACAATGGTGTTATCTCCTTTCTACGACGTCCTTCTCAATTCGGCGATTTACGTCTTACATTTTCTACGATACTCGTGTCTTCACCACGTGCGTGTACTTGCCCTGGAAGGTGGTCCACGTGTGCTAATAATCATTTTTATGTATTTCACGTTATTCTGTGAATAAGACATTCTAGTAAAGACTATTCTGATATATTATTTCACTGGCTATAAGGCGTATAGCTGAGGCTATAAGTTACGTTAGGTTAGAGAGACATTCCTAACCTAACATATCATTCCATGTATATTCAACTATTCATATAATGTATATCGATATCAATTATAGCTAAATGGCTTCATTTAGGCCGAGGCCATTACACTGAATAAGACGAAGAAGCAAGCTAACCTTCACTCAAAATCACCTCATCATTGACATAACCTTCAATTCAAAGAAAATAATTATTTGGTCTAATTTCCTTGCCATTTTGATATCTTTCCCATACTGTTAAAAAGGTATGTATATAAAACTAATAAATTAATGTCATTATATAGACTTTTTACTATGTACATTCGAAACTCAAGCCTTCCACATAACCTTCTATACAGCCTGTATAATCTTTGGTTTTGGTCAAACGTTTGGATGTAGTGTAATAACTCATCTTTGATTCAAATACGCCTTTTAATCTCGTATAAGTTCTTGTCCAAGGACTCTGATAGTGGAGTGAGACACTATCTCAGCAGTTGTGCAAATATGAATTCCATATGGCTAACGGGTTGATAGGAGAGTGTAGCTTCAGTGAAATAAAGTGCTAGGCCGTTTTCGTGACCGACTGGCAATCAGTATTACTGATCAGAATTACCTATAGGTCTGCTAATGTATAATATCTATAGCAAATTGTGAGTGATCATATCTTGAACTACACATGCGCATGAGTAACTTTCGTGACTAATAGTACAGCTGAATGTGTGGAAAGTTGTCAGAGCATTGTAAACTAATGTGCTATACATGATGCGAAGTCAAAGCCTGCTGACCTGTCGGGGCCCTGTTCGCTCTGATTAACTGCTGCGTTGCGTTTGCAATTCGTGAAGACAGGTTTGATTGGTCCGGAGAATGTCCTTTCTCTGTTACAGTGGTCAATATTTCGCCATCGTCGGCAGAGAGGCTGCCGATGTTTGTGTATTGATTTTGCTTTACAGAAAAATCCCAACATATGCAGCATTTATTCATCTCTTTTTTCTCTCTTATAATAGGTTATTGACATTCCTCTTTACTCTTTTTCTTTTTCCCTTCATCTTTCTCGACCTCTTTCTTCTTAATATTACTATCATTGTGCACTACTACCATCACCACTACGACAATTATACTGAAGTCTGTGAGATTTTACTTTGCAGGGATTTTTAGAGAGATAAAGGTAGATTCAGTCACATTCTCTTTTGTTTAGGAATTCCATGTCATCCTTAGAACCAGTGGCGGAATGGCCCTATTATGAGCTAGGAACACTAACGTTCCTTTCCAAGAATACTTTTCAACTGCAGTAATAACAATCCGCAGCTGACCAGCTTGTGCCGGCAAATGATTGACAGCTATCAAAAGAAGGTCGCTGGCCATTCAAAGGGTTTTTGTTGAGGGGAAACCTTAGCTCTTCCAACCCAAACAGCAAACCAGGTAGGCTACTTGTGCCAAGTTAAATCTCTCATACCGGTACTTTAATATTAGTATAGTATTTTCCAAATGATAGTCTTCGTTTCTAGAACTATCTAGATAGCATTCCCGATATCTACTTAAATGTAGAGGTTAGTAACAATAGGCGGCCCTCATTAAAGGTTAATGTTCAGTCCAGTGGCGTGTTGAATAGTTGCACCTACTAACCTGGTATATTTTATTTATTTATTGCTTAAATTCAATAATTTCTCCCCGTATTTGCGGGCTGCGAACTGTGGACAAACCGGACAAGAGGAAATTTCAGAATTGAAATTTTAAAGAAATGATATGGGTATAGAATATAAGTTAACAACAATGAACAGACTGTAGAGAGAATCATTGAATGATGTATAATTTAGAGAGAATCATATTAGGAAGAACCAAGAAAGTAATGGTGATGTTAACTTATCTTCAAGAAGTTGAAATAAATAGCTTTTATGGTGGCTAAGAATAAAATTGTTGTTAGTTGTATAAATGGAAGAAGAAATATTATATATATATAATATTATGTAATTTCTATCATTTCTACTACTACCACTAACTTACCACTACTGCATTAAGAATATTGGGCGAAAAAATAGGAATAGTACTAATAATAGTAATAATAATAGCAATAATACTAATAATGATGATGATTTGGATAATAATAATAACAATAATAATAATAATAATAGTAATAATAATAATAATAATAATAATAATAATAATAATATGAAGAAACAAACATAACAGTGCGGTGGGTCTTGCATAGTGTGCTGGTATCTGTAATTTGTGTTGAAAGAATTAAACATAAATTATAGCCTACAAAGAACAATGGAACTGTAAGGTAAAAAGTAACAATAGGCTAGTCCCTATCTAGTCACTTATGATTTCAGGAAGTTGACACTTCTAGACAACATTTGATTCATGGAGGTAATGGTAAACATTTGATGATTTCTCACAGGATTTTAATTGCAGGATCCATGTCTGTAGGACTTTTCTTCCTTGTTTCGACGCATACTACCTCCTCTCTAAATATTGGACCTTTTTTCAGAACATTATGGGTGGCGTGCACCATCCAGGAGTAAACCAAACTAAAGTAGTAAATTTAAGACGGAGACCTGAAGTATACAAGAACCAGTACATCTGTCTCACTCTTTAAGCCATACGAGTAATGTGCTAGAGTGAGACAGACAAACCGGTTTTTGTTGCGTCAGGTTCCCGTCTTAGATTTACTACTTTAGTGCTTCTCTTTTAGTAACTTACTCTTTTAGTTGGTGTTGGAGAGCTCAATTGATAGGTACTTCTTTAGTTGTAACTAAATTAGTAAACTATTTTTACTAATGAAGTAGTCGAATTCTGCGCAGAACAGAGCAGAAACGTTAGTGCAGCGCAGCAGAACACGTGCATTTCAATTGCCAGTATTATTCAAGTGCCAGATAATGAAAAGGAAAGGTTCGCTGAAACAATGAATATGAATTTGGGTTGTTCCAAATATTACTAATGACAATCTTCATGTTTTAAAATAGGTCTAATAGTAATGTTTTATTCATTACTAATTTTAATTCCTTCAATTGAATATTTTCAGTTTAGTAGCCTACGTTAGGGTACTGTGATTACAATTTTTGTGCAAACTATTTCTGTATTATAATGCAAACAATTGGAATTTCCAGTTGATTTTCATAATTGATTCACTGTCAATATTATAATTATTTCTCTCATAATAATAATAAATATATATTAAAATATTTATACTTCCTAAAGTTACATATTCTTCCCCAAAAACGATACATCAATTATTCTACAGTTGTTTATCATAAATCTCACTATAATGAATTATTAATACTTATTGACTGTTTAACAATATTAACAAGAAGTATTACACAAAATCATGAAAAAGAGGGGGATAAAAAGGATAACAAAACTAATAAGGGGCATTATGTTTCTGTCCTTTTTCAAATGCACAGAACATTTACTTAAAAAATATTACCTTATAAAAATAATAATATTAAACTGTGAAATGTAATATTTAAACAAAAAATGGCGGTACAATATTTCGGAAGCTATGAACTCCAATAATAATTATGTAGATGGTTGTGTGTTTAAAAATAATTTCAGTGACTACTTCTCTAGATCCTGTGCAGCTTCAACGTCCAGTGCCCCTCCTTAAAATTTTCTTTCGGCACTCATGTTGGCATTTTTTTTCTATATAGTTTATAATGCTTCTCACTTTCCTGTCCACAGGGTTAATTAAAATAGTTAGCAGCATACTATAGACCTGCAGCATCTGCTATAGTTTATTCCCAAACATGAAAGTCTCGTCTCACTCCAACGTTCGATACTTGGGGAGTCTTTAAGGAATGGTTTTACAATGTGTCCCCTTCTCAATGTACGCTAATCCAAGAGTCAGTCAAATTTTCTTCTGATGTGGCCTGTTTGGACATTTTTACACCTGGGTCAGAAAAGAAGGACATATTATTCATTAACACTGCGGGTGTAACTAATTGAACTTTCAGCTCTTATAATTATTATTATAATTCTGGCATTCGCAATGTTGTGCTTTAAGTTAAGCTATAGAAGTGTAATGTAATAAAATTAATTTACAATAATTACATTAAATCGTTTAACAATGAGAATCACCTATTGTTCAGTAATCTCTATGGTTAAGTAGCAGGGGGAAGTGTTTTCTGGGTAGCTCCAAGAACGGAGGCTTTCATTTATTGAAATATACTATACCTCGCCGATATCTGTATCCATAGGATTAGCTTGAAATACATCGTCGTTTTCTAACCCAAAGTTAGGGAGAACTGCAGCATCTATAGGCCGATCCAGCTAGGAAGATATTTGAGAGCACATGCGCTCCTTGGACCGTGCAATGCAAACGTCCCTTCCACTCACTCTCCCCTTCACCTTTGGTGGACGTCTTCCTAGTTGGATCGCTCTCCGCAATGATATTTCCACATTTGACTGGCTGAAATCACATGGATGTAGTGAGAATCTGACATCGTTTCTTCCAAACGCCAAAATTGCATGAAAGGATTTATGAGCTTAATTATTTACGTTAATAAATGCCCTACTAGGTGTGGTTCGCTTAATATTTATTAAATCACCTGCCACAACTCTCATTTTTGGTATACCACCTTCTTCATCTCAATAACTTATCCTCAGTTTGAACTACGTAATCCATTTAATGTGATATGTAACTCATAACTCGCGCAAATGCCACAGAACACACTTACTACACAACTTTACTCCACCCCCTGAGTAGAAGTAAATATTGGCCTTATTTACTCCACAACTTACTACATTAGTAACGTACTCCGTGTTGGTGCTCTCCACCACTTGTGGAGTAAGTTCATTTACTCTGGGAGTAAATAACATTTTTACTTCTTTAGTACATTCCTCTATGTTCAAAGCCGCCGAGTTTATTTTACTCCTGGTTGGTGCACGCCACCCTTACTAAAAGAGTACGTTACTAAAATAGTAGCTTACTAAAGTAGTTAGAACTAAAGAAGTAAGGTTTACTAAAAGAGTTTGGTGCA
This sequence comes from Ectobius pallidus, assembly GCA_964059195.1. Classification (NCBI taxonomy): domain Eukaryota; kingdom Metazoa; phylum Arthropoda; class Insecta; order Blattodea; family Ectobiidae; genus Ectobius; species Ectobius pallidus. Next base: position 127,127,224 of record CAXKWD010000002.1, read on the forward strand.
CTCTTACTAAAGTAAATCTTACTAAGTAAATCTTACTAAAGCAGTAAATTTAAGACGGAGACCTGGAGTATACAAGAACCAGTACATTTGTCTCACTCTTAAGTCATACTAATGTATGTGCTAGAGTGAGACAGACAAACCGATTTTTGTTACGTAAGGTTCCCTTCCTAAATTTACTACTTTAGTGCTACTCTTTTAGTAACTTACTCTTTTAGTTGGTGTTGGAGAGCTCAATTGATAGTTACTTCTTTAGTTGTTACTAAAGTAGTAAGCGATTTTTACTAAAGAAGTAGTCGAATTCTGCGCAGAACAGAGCAGAAACGTTAGTGCAGCGCAGCAGAACACGTGCATTTCAATTGCCAGTATTATTCAAGTGCCAGATAATGAAAAGGAAAGGTTCGCTGAAACAATGAATATGAATTTGGGTTGTTCCAAATATTACTAATGACAATCTTCATGTTTTAAAATAGGTCTAATAGTAATGTTTCATTCATTACTAATTTTAATTCCTTCAATTGAGTATTTTCAGTTTAGTAGCCTACGTATGGGTACTGTGATTACAATTTTTGTGCAAACTATTTCTGTATTATAATGCAAACAATTGGAATTTCCAGTTGATTTTCATAATTGATTCACTGTCAATATTATAATTATTTCTCTCATAATAATAATAAAGTTCTAAAATATATTAAAATATTTATACTTCCTAAAGTTACATATTCTTCCCCAAAAACGATAAATCAATTATTCTATAGTTGTTTATCATAAATCTCACTATAATGAATTATTAATACTTATTGACTGTTTAACAATATTAATAAGAAGTATTACACAAAATCATGAAAAAGGGGGGATAAAAAGGATAACAAAACTAATAAGGGGCATTATGTTTCTGTCCTTTTTCAAATGCACAGAACATTTACTTAAAAAATATTACCTTATAAAAATAATAATATTACAACTGAGAAATGTAATATTTAAACAAAAAATGGCGGTACAATATTTCGGAAGCTATGAACTCCAATAATAATTATGTAGATGGTTGTGTGTTTAAAAATAATTTCAGTGACTACTTCTCTAGATCCTGTGCAGCTTCAACCTCCGGGCCCCTCCTTAAAATTTTCTTTCGGCACTCATGTTGGCATTTTTTTTCTATATAGTTTATAATGCTTCTCACTTTCCTCTCCACAGGGTTAATTAAATAGTTAGCAGCATACTATAGACCTGCAGCATCTGCTATAGTTTATTCCCAAACATGAAAGTCTCGTCTCACTCCAACGTTCGATACTTGGGGAGTCTTTAAGGAATGGTTTTACAATGTGTCCCCTTCTCAATGCACGCTAATCCAAGAGTCAGTCAAATTTTCTTCTGATGTGGCCTGTTTGGACATTTTTACACCTGGGTCAGAAAAGAAGGACATATTATTCATTAACACTGCGGGTGTAACTAATTGAACTTTCAGCTCTTATAATTATTATTATAATTCTGGCATTCGCAATGTTGTGCTTTCAGTTAAGCTATAGAAGTGTAATGTAATAAAATTAATTTACAATAATTACATTAAATCGTTTAACAATGAGAATCACCTATTGTTCAGTAATTCTATGGTTAAGTAGCAGGGGGAAGTGTTTTCTGGGTAGCTCCAAGAACGGAGGCTTTCATTTATTGGAATGTACTATACCTCGTCGATATCTGTATCCATATGATTAGCTTGAAATACATCGTCGTTTTCTGACCCAAAGTTAGGGAGAACTGCAACATCTAAAGGCCGATCCAGCTAGGAAGATATTTAAGAGCACATGAGTTCCTTGTACCGTGCAATGCAAACGTCCCTTCCACTCACTCTTCCCCTCACCTTTGGTGGACGTCTTCCTAGTTGGATCGCTCTCCGCAATGATATTTCCACATTTGACTGGCTGAAATCACATGGATGTAGTGAGAATCTGACATCGTTTCTTCCAAACGCCAAAATTTCATGTAAGGATTTATGAGCTTAATTATTTACGTTATTAAATGCCCTACTAGGTATGGTTCGCTTAATATTTATTAAATCACTTGCCACAACTCTCATTTTTGGTATACAACCTTCTTCATCTCAATAACTTATCCTCAGTTTGAACTATGTAATCCATTTAATGTGATATGTAACTCATAACTCACGCAAATGCCACAGAACACACTTACTCCACAACTTTACTCCACCCCCTGAATAGGAGTAAATATTGGCCTTATTTACTCCACAACTTACTACGTTAGTAACGTACTCCGTGTTGGTGCTCTCCACCACTTGTGGAGTAAGTTCATTTACTCTGGGAGTAAATAAATTTTTTACTTCTTTAGTACATTCCTCTATGTTGAAAGCCGCCGAGTTTAGTTTACTCCTGGTTGGTGCACGCCGTCCTTACTAAAAGAGTACGGTTACTAAAAGAGTAGCTTACTAAAGTAGTTAGAACTAAAGAAGTAAGGCTTACTAAAAGAGTAAATGGCATGAGTTTGGTGCACGCCACCCTATGTATAGCTAACGTCGTCCTGGGTCAAAGGTGCTGATGTGCGTAATTCCTAGCGTAATAATTCCTAACTCACGACACAGGAGCTGGAAGATTTCTTTACAGTGCACTCCGATGTAAAATGTGGCAGAGAGATAGCTAGTTTCTTCATTATATTCCTTATTTAATAGCTTAATCGTGAGTTTAAGTCAAGGCGATGACAAATTTTAAAATAAAATGTATGATTTTGTCAAAATGTACATGAACTGACTTCATTACAACAATACGACTGCACACTATATTAGTCATATGTTCTGACAGCTTTTTAAAAATCTGTATTGCTTGAGCAGTCACGAAGACTACTCAAGCTTTGAAAATAAAATCGCGTTCCATTGATTTTTTATTTTATTTTTTCAATTACACTTATTTTCATAAACCATTTAAAATCATTTTTCCTTTCACTCCTGCATACTTTAACAAGGTCGTTTTCTGATATTTATGTGATCATGACTTCTTGATTTTCAGATCACGATTCCTATAAATACATGTATCCATCTATATTAATAAAAGGAAGTGTCTGTCTTTCCTTCTGTCTGGCTGTCTGTCTGTCCGCGATGGCCAGCAAAATCTACTCAACGCAGAGATCTGAAATTTTAAACATACGTGGACTGAAGGGTCGGAAAATGTACCACGAAGCCGGAATTTTAATTTTCGCTTTCGTTCATGAGTTATGAGTGAAAAACGGGCAGAAACGTGCATTTTTTGCGTTTTCGAAGCATCAGTTTCAGTAATACATTTCAATGTCAAATCAATTACAGTTGGCTTTGACTATTTTTGTCATACCTTGTAAGCATCGCGATCGCTTGATTTTGTAAGTCCATCCTGGACGATTCATTTGTTTAGAGTGTCAAGGCCCGCAGACATATGAAATTTTTAACCTACACGGTAGAAGGATAATCAACATAGGCCTAAATATGGTCAAACACTGTTCGATTTGAACGAAACTCATTATACAGGGGTTTTCTGGGCCAAGGAACTGGAATCTGAGGTCGCTTTTACCAGGGGACGCTACCTAATCGTGGAATGCACTCCACGTGATTTAGGTGTTAATAAATATAATGATTTAACTATTATGCTCTTAATATTTAGTTTTTAATTTTTTTAATAATTATCGCGGGGGAAGCCGCGGGCACATGCTATCTTATAATAATAAAAAGGACGTGTTTGTCTGTCTGTCCGCGATGCCCAGCGAAATCTACTGAACGCAGAGATCTGAAATTTTAAACATAGATGGACTGAAAGGTGGGCGAATGCACCTCGAAGTCGGATTTTTAATTTTAGCTTTCGTTCGCGAGTTATGAGTGAAAAACTGGCAGAAAACGTGATTTTAGCACTGTCGAAGCATCAGATTTCGGTAATACATTTCAATGTCAAATCAATTGCAGTTGGCTTTGACTATTTTTGTCATACCGCGGAAATAAAAGTATTGCGATCGCTTGAATGTTGTAAGCCCACGCTGGTCGATTCATTTGTTTAGAATGTCAAGGCCCGTAGACATATGAAATTTTCAACCTACACAGAAGAGGGATAGGCCTAATCAATATAGACCTAATTATGGTTAAACATTGTTCGATTTGGACGAAACTCACTATACAGGGATTTTCTGGGCCAAGAAACTCGAATCTGAGATCGCTTTTACCAGGCGATGCTATCTAATCGTGGTATAGTCCACATGATTTAGGTGTTAATAAATATAATGATTTAACTATTATGCTCTTTATTTTTTATTTTTGAAATAATTAACGTGGGCGAAGCCGCGGGCACATGCTAGTTTAAAATAAAGAGCAAAAAACTGTTGGTACAATCATATTCCTTTGACGGACCATTATACTTAACTTCCTCTAAAGCAAAATGTGTCTTTATTAAAAGTAGGCCTATACTGCTTAATTCCTTTAGAACCTGATTTACGTACGGTACTGATAAATAAGCAATCAAGTAAATTCATAGGTGGATTATAAGTTTGAAATTAATGCGAAACATTTTCAGTGGAATAGTTTGCTTCCAAGAAAATATAAATCTTGATATTTTAACATAGATCATTACTTTATTAATTTAATAATTATTCTGTTTTATACAACTTTTCGTACTTCCATGTGAAGGATTCTCTAACTGATAATTAATATTTTAAAGAAAACGAAAGTTTTAGGCTGATATCCCACGATCCAATTTTGGGTCCAAATTCTACAAACCATAAAATATTATCTTGTGACTTGACTGACCACCATTGCACACAATTTCACCCTATGTTTTCATGTATTGTTATTGCATGCAAAGAAATAGAAACGCTTATAATATTCCATCCATGAATATGAATTAAACCAATGAGCGTCATTCTCTACCCGCGTGACCCGCATGACGTAGAAAGACGGCAACTTCTCTGCACTGCCAGCGATCGACCAGCGAACAGTAACCAAAAGAAGATGAAATGAAATAGGCTATTAAAGTCAAAGAATTTACAATGATACTAAATATATACATTATTACAACCGGCATAAACGTTCAATTGCTCTAGAAATTATGAAATACGATTATGTTGAACCTGTTAACAACGTGTCCAAATGGATCGCTTTGTCGATTGTAACAACATCGACTTTTGTTACGGAGAACAGCTGATGGTATATATTGGGCCAAATCGCACTCTCGTGTGCATAACAAGAAATAATTGTATAGAAAGGCTTCTCGATACAACTTTATCAACCAAAACTTGTATCGTGTGTTATTGGCTATATGTGGCTGGAGAATGGAATGTAGGCTACATGACGAACCAGACACGAAGTAAACTTAACTCTCTGGGTGATTTACAGAGTAAGGCAATAAGTACAATTTTTTCAGTCTATTTAAACAACAGCAGGAGGCTTTCAATTGTATTACTTCTAACGTTCTTTTCATCCTATTCAATTCACTTGTGCAACGTTTCAGTTAATTCTGGATGTCCGCAGGCAAAATAAGTATTTGACTGAGCAGCAAGTCATGAATGCACCGCCTCCTTCCCTGATGCGAATCGACGATCTCACAAACATATTTAAGTGGACTAAAAAGTTGACAGTGAGCGAGTTTGGCACTTTTTTTCGATAGTTTCGAAAGATTTTTGTACACGATAACACATGCTGTTAAAAGTTAAGGGAGCCACTAGATGAAAACTTCATAAAAATGCACCAGGCGTTGGGGTTTGTAATTCATACAGTCAACTAACGAGTAGAATGTATGTTAATCAATTTTAAAATGTGAAATACGCACTTGCATTAAACAATTGTATTCAGGAACTGATGTACTTTGAAATACGTTTGAAGGTCTCTGAAAAAAAGTGGTAAGTGACAACAGCTAAACTTTTCTTTTTCAACTGGTAAAAGTACTTTTAGTTGTGTGAATAGCTCAGAAGAAAGCTATTTTTATGTTTTTTTCTGCTTAAAAATTAATTTCTTCTATTTAAAAACAAAACACACTTTTAATCTGACTAAGAAACTGAGAGTAGGCTACTTTTACGAGGTGAAATCAAAATTTCAGCTGGTCTCACTTGTAACTTACTACCATTTCATCTGAGCCCTTCACATAGTTCTTGTCAGCATAAGTTTATGTGTGAAGAAATATAACTTATCATTATGCAACGCCGGGAGCAAAAATAATACCTGTGGTTGTAATAATACTTCAAGATTATTTTTTTCGTAATTGAAATTAATTTACCCGAAAATAATTTTTAATTATTCTTACAGGTAACTCCTGGAGCAAACAATGCTTGCCGTCGAGCAGCAGCTACATATATCGTATTGTCGTGAGTACAATTGAATATTAATGTTATTTTGATACTAAATAATTCAAATGAGGGTTCTATTAGCAAACCCGGCAATCTCCATTTTGATAAAAGATAGAGATGCTAACTTCTAATGAAAGTTTAAGGTACAAATTAAGTGTAGTGTTGTAAATCTGAGTTTCACCTTTATGTCGGAAGTCGGATTTGTAACACATACACTAAATAAATAGCAGCAAATGCATTAAACTTCCATTAGAAGTTAGTATCTCTATCTTTCTTCGAAATGGACATAGCCGAGTTTGCTAATAGACCCTTCAAATATATATGGGCGTTATAAATTATTCAATTCATTACATTTATTAATAGTCATTTTAAATATATCTCGCAGTTAATTCCAAACGTTCTTGTTCCATTATATTTGATAAATGCTGTTAACTTGTTTGAATTATTACTTTTTGTACAGCAACCAAACTGCACATAATTTATTTGTAGTGCTCATTTAAATACAGTTGTAACCTAAACCTACGATTGTTTCCGCGGTGTGATGGAATTCTGTACCACATTAATTATTTTACATACCATTAAATTTACATTCACATCCATCGATCTGATCCGGGATTGAACCACTGTACTTGAGGAAAAAAACAATACCTTTGGGTAGCGTTTCCCACCCTTTTTTAACTTGCTGCACAAGCACACACATGATCTTACACATTTTTCGCAATTAAAAGTAACATTTTGTTATTATTAGTAAGTATATGATGTAAATGTAAATTGTTATTTAATGAGTCTATTCCACTCATACGCCGTGTTTAGCAATTCCTCGGATATAGACCAATCACCATCATTTATCTTATACAATGCTCTCTATTAATATGGTAATGCTATTTTATCTGATAAAATCGTCTGCTCGTTACTGGACACCTAAGCATCAGTGTGCAGTGATTAATACGTCACATGTTGCCATTAAGCAGCACGAAAACAGATTATTTTGTACAACATAACTTGTTGAAATTCTAGAGTGATAGGGAAAAAGCTAAAAGTTTCAGGAATGACAAAAAACAATTTATTTCCACAGCATTGTTACACTATTTAGTTCAGTCCACCAGATATTTTTACACAGTACCTTAGACTATGTAAAAATATCTGGGTACCTTTTTACACAGTACCTTATAGTCCTACTATGTAAAAATATCTGGGTAGACTGATCTAAATATTGTAAAAATGCTGTGAAAATAAATAGTTATTTGTCTCTCCTAAAACATTGATATTTTGACCCATTCGCTTTTTCCCTATCACTCTAGAATTGAGATCATAGAAACGTACAATGATTAAAAAGACAATTTCGATTCGGTGCAAGCCAGTTGGTGTGCTTTTATTCTGTTCTGCTGTTAGCTTACCTGAATGAATTTAACTAAACTTCTTATAAGCACCATTGGTAGCACTAGTCACCACATGGTAACTCGAATCGATTCATGGATGGTTGATTCATAGTATGCCGTGATATCGTAGCTGTTAGTTTTGTTTTTATACAACAAAGCACGAAAGTAATTATTATTTGTATAAGAAGAAGATTTGGGCCTTTTCTGAGTTTCGAGTCCCCGACCAGAGGCCATACTCTTTAGTAGTTCCCAATGTTTTTATTTCAACTGTTCTCCTTTAGCCTTCTGAACTTGGTAGCGTTTAGGCAAATGATTGATTATCTATCTATTTGTGTTTATAGACATCTGAGGTGCTTTTTTCACCTTCCTTCTGATTTGTTTGAACACTCTCATTTATCTTTCTGTATTGGTTGTTTCTTTCAGCTCTCTGATCTTACGAGCTTTTCTGTGTTGGCTATCTTGACATACGTTCGTGTTTAAACTTTCAATCTGAGTTTGTTTCTCGCTTTTAGCTTTTAGCCATCTGTTCTTTCTGGCTATACTTGTATTCTGAGTTGACTTTGAATTTGTGTATTCGTCTTTCTCAGTGTCTCTCTCTGTAATTATCTATAGTTCCAGCTTTCCGTTTTTATTTGCTCTTCGATGAATTAAAACAAGACTATGACTCTCAAGATAATCCATTGCATTTTTACTTCCTCTGCCCGTACCATAGGTATATAGGTAGAGGAAGTATTGTTTTCGACCCCAAAATTTGAAGTTGAGTTTTTAGCATATATACACGTTTCAAGGCCCCCTGAATCAAAAAATACTATTTTTGGAAACATGTCTGTGTGTCAGTGTGTGTGTGTGTGTGTGTGTGTGTGTCTGTCCGTGTGGAAGTTTGTGAACAGGCTAGCTCCGAAACGGAGAATCGTATGAAAACAAAATTTCGTATTTGGGTCAGGTACCTTCTGAAGATGTGATTCGTAGATTGGAACAAATTTCCCTTGTTTTTAAGGGTACTTTACATGAAGAAATTTTCGTTTTTCGCGATTTTCTCGAAAACGGCTCTAACGATTTTCTTTAAATTTTGCACATGGTTTGCTTATACTAAGAGCTAAAACTTTTATTTAAAACACTTTTTCGAGAAAATTCTCTGAGGGTAGTTACAAGCCACCCACTGTTCACCCACTGTTTGTAGAAAGTTTGTCTTACGTGATGAACAACTGAATTCGCGCTCTTTCACGGCCTCTTATTCTATATAAGAATGTGAAGTGAGAAAGATGTGTTGTTGGCCATGCATAGAGTAAAGATGTATCTGAGGGAAATATTCGATAAATTTCGGAAATTATATTTTACGGCAGAAAGTTCAATAAACGTCTGCAGTCATTTGTTCTTTTTTTTTAAGTTTGTTATAATATAGACTGCGCTTTTACTCGCATCATTGAAAGAAGAGGTATTTATAGGATAATCAGCGTAAAATTGTGTCTTGCGATTCTGTACAAGGATTTGTGAATACTGCTAACTTTTATTTGGGCAGAGGATGTTATGTGACTTTCACATCAGATTTTTATTCATGGAATAGTCTTAATAAATCCAATTGGAGTTGACGAGTTTCATCATATAAATTCGCTCCTGCTGCGCAGTCGCGAATCTATCGAATCCATCGTCAATTCTCGTGGCATTACGTATGAAAGAACTATTACTCTGTAATATAAGTATAATGATTCAGTTCAATTCAATTTTTTTCCATGGGTATAATATTATGTTAATCGTTCATTTGTGGTGCAAGGGATGCGTTCGCTTTTCTCACACAGCGGGCCCGGGTTCGAATCCTGGTCGGGATAAGTTACCTGGGTGGAGCCATTCCTCATCTGTGAGGCAAATGTCTGGTAACTTTACCCCTTGTGGTCCCCGCATATCATCTGGCCGTCATAATAATCTTCATTCCAACCTCGCCTTGTTGAGAGTGAATGGGTGTGTGAATGGTGTATCTCGTCCTATGTGTTTATGTTGTCTTGGAGGTGGCCCGGGCAGTGGGCTGATCACTAATCCGCAGTGGCCCTCCATGTCCTTGTCTGGTCAAAAAAGTATGTATGCGATCCAATAAATAATCTCTCTCTCATCAGGTCGCGGCCCTGTAAGGCCCGGGCGGCGTGGGTCGCTTAAAGGTCCAAAGAACTTTAGGGGTAAAACTAAGGTGAACAAATAAAGAAAGAATGAGAATATTATAGGAGAGAAAGTCCTCTGACACTGGGATTTGAACCCAGGACATTTGGCTATCCATGCCACTGCTCTACCAACTGAGCTAAGCCCGAGTTTACTTCACAGCGAAAGATGGCACCTCACTCCTATGACTGATACCCTTAATGGTTTACCTCACTGACAGACAAGTTGTGTCCTTAGGAGAGAGGTTCCAGCTGGCGCTGTGAAGTGAACCCTGGCTTAACTCAGTTGGTAGAGCAGTGGCACGGTTAGCCAAAGGTCCTGGATTCAAATCCCAGTGTCAGGAATTTTTCTCTTAAAATATTCTCATATAATGTCCAGCAGAGACAATCTGTGGTTCACGAATGCATATATATCCATAAAGAAATAATATTATGTTAATGTTATGATACTTAATATTACACATTTTCAATAATAAATTCAAACCACTGACTTATGTCAAGGTTTATTTATTTTTATGTAGCCAATATTTGTAAACAATCTTTATTCTATAATCGTCTGAATGCTGACTCATACACAAAATATTATGGATACCAATTAAGGAATAAACTTAAGTGCATGTGGAAACAGAATAGCACACTTTACACACACTTGAGGTATCAGCATTATCTTTGCTGTATGTGACTGTCAAACTAATGTAGCAGCGCTTACGTTACGTAGTTTCACATTACAGTTCCTTACGAAGGAAAGTCGTATGACCTAATACACTTCTTTCACATTAAATCAGAATCATATTTTGAAGATACCACTCACAGTAATTCAGGAACTGTTGCGAGAAGAGGTACAATACTTTGTCACCAAACAGACGAAACGGTATACTCGTACATCATGGAAGAAACAGAACAAATTAATGTTTCTAGTTTCGTTAGTTTCACACTAGTTTCATGTTTGAGGAAGAGAAAGGGGCTTATCTCTTTACAGTGTGTTTTACTGAGGATTTTCTTCGTTAATAATTAATAATAAAGTTATAAATCCTTAATATCAGTCCTTAATTATTAAGGCTCCGGCCGACTAGTAGTTTAGTGCGATACTAAGTGGGAAAATGCTCTTTAACAGAATCGAAGGAAAGTTCGAAAAACTTGCGCCGAAATTTTTACATTTCGGATACTTTATTAGGCACTTAATATCCGTGTATTGCGCACCTTTTTCTATGTTAGTGAATAATAACTCTATCAATAGATTCAATATTAACAACTTACACGTAAAGTTTAACGGTTTTATGGTGAGTGCACAGTCTGAATCATAGCAGTTCACGCTATTTAATACCAGTATGCCTAAAATTGCTGTTAAATGCAGTTCAAAGGATTCGTGAATTCCTACAGATTAGCCTATCTTTTGGCTGAAAAGTGGAAACTTTTATGTACCTTATGTTCGCTGTACAAAAGCATGTGGAAAGTTTTAAACATAGATTTTGGAAACAGAGTGCTGACATGGTTCAACTTCAGGCGGTCTAGTGGCATTGATACCAGTACTATATCTGTATGGCAGTGTGTGTGGAAGGTTTAAAGGATAATAACGAAAAAAATTGTCAAAGAATTCAGCTAAAACTTGCAATTAATCAACCTCGCGAGTATGATACAGAGACTACCTTTTTTCTTCCATAACCTATCACTAAAATCCAATTGCTTCTCACGAAAAGAGACCGGTCGCAAAAGGTTGATTACATAAATTCTGACCAGCTGGAAACACAAAGGCCGCAAATGCAACGATATAATGTATATGCCTAGTTCTTTCCAAAACATGAAAGCTTCAGTTCATAAAGCTACTCAGATAACAATTTCCCCTGCTACTTAACTGTACGAATTAGTAAACAACAGGCGACCCTCACTAAAGGCTAGAAGCAAAACCGTCAAGTTCTCTTTATTTCCTGCAGACCGTGCAGGCTGTTATAATAATATGTTATTTTTCCGACCAAGGTGTAAAAAATGGCCATCGGAACCGCATCAGAAGAATGTATACTCTCTGACTCGGGATTAGCGAAAAATGAGCGACCCTCATTAGGAAGGGACTTGTTGTGAAACTATTCTACAAATTCAGCCCGGGCCTTGGATGATGGAGTAAGGCGATCCTTTCATGTTTTGGAAAGAACAATCCCTTACACCCGAAGTGACCTTGAGAAACGAGCTATTTTATAGTGTGCTATTTTTATGAGTACCGGTTATATACGTAACAGGAGTGAACTTCTAGTTACTATTTTGTGCAGAGTAACAACCAATTTAGTAGCTACATGGCAATAAAAAGGACGTAAAAGTTAAGATAAAAATACCAGAATTAAATATTATAAATTGAGGTGTGTCTGTCAATTAATGAATCTTATATCTGTTTTACTCACTGGATTTCAACGTCAAAATACGAACACTTTGGATCGTATAACAGGTCGCCAAGAGGCATTGGTCACTATTAAGCTGCCTTTATGAAGATAGTGAACGTTCACTTAAGCTTCCAATCGGAAACAATGTCAAAGTCTGTCGATTTCTATCACGGTTAGATGTCGAAACCCAATGTTACAGTGTAATTGAGTTTTATATGCTACAAACAAAAGATATTACGGAGGAGATTGGGACAAATGAATACTTTAATATAAATGGGTTTGTTTCTACAGACGTTCAGAAACCGTCATCGCAAAACGAGGCCGCTCCTTGTCAGAGCGCACAAAGTCATTTGTGACCGAACCTGGAAACCTGATTTCCTACGCCCAATGCCAGTAACCTAACTACCTGCATCTTTGCAGTTCACCAACCCCGCCCCCCCCCAATTTTTGAAAATATATATTTATTACGCACACGTGGAACAAAATCAGAGCATTCAACATTATGCTTTTTTTAATAATATTAAACTTAATCTTTTTTATGATTATACTTTATTATTAATTTTTATGACATTTCTATCACACATATACACTTCAATATCGGTATTAGGTCACAAATGGATTTGTTGTGACAGTAAAGCAAGTTTGTCTTACAAAAATAATATTAAGTTATAAAAGAAAACACTACAATAAGAGAATAATGCTGAAGAATGAAAATCTAGTAGGTTACCTTAGCCGTTCTGCGTTTTATTCCCCAAGAGTTTGAATGAAAGTAAACTTTTCCTCATACTCTCATTATAAAAAAAAAAGGTCAAAGCTGACCCCATGTTTCTGGACTCTGTACGAGGGCAAAAACCTGAACCCCTTCTGGGATAGTTCCGGACCATCCAGTCTGTAGCAGATCGATTTACTGATTCGGCTACACCTCCATCTACAGATCTATAAGTTTTATCACTGTTTTCAACAATATCTTTTTTATTTTGTTTCTAGGTAAACTAATTAAACAAGTAAAAGAACTTGTCCCAGAGTTGTAAATAATATCGATAATTTAAGTTTGAAAATAGAAAATGTAAGCTATATTTTACCAAGACTCTTTTCCTGATCCTATTTCTGTATTCATGAATATCACTTCATATAGAACATTCATTGACAAACTACGGTCTCTTTTCGTATGGTTGGTTAGCTAAGATAGCATTTTTTACTTCCAATTAAAAAAAACGAAGTAGACTAATATATCATGAAGTGTGAAAATTACATCAAATTTATATCATTGTAGAGAAATCTGAAAAAATTAATATAGCCACGGACGGACATGGCCATACATGTATTTGGCAGAATTGTTGCGACGTAGAAACCCATTCAATGTAAATTAAGGTTAGAACAGCGTTGTCATCAGGCATTAGAAGTTCACACTAGTCTACTGAAGAATATTTTAAGGAAAATTAATGTCTTCTGGTCCTTAAAGTGTATGGGCTTCTGATTGGTGCCCGTTGAGTTATTCCAACGTATTTTTAGGAATTCCGGAAGAAATTTTTAGGACTTCAGGAAGAAATTTGATCTACCGACTTCCTTCAGAGACAACATAGGTTCTTCCCGAGGTACATGTTCTGATGGTCCTTCACAGGTCACACCAAATCTTGCACACGTCATGCCAAATCCTCCACAACAATGCTTTTAAATAGTTGACTATTTACTTTTTCATTCTTTTGAACTATTCTCGTCCACCGCTGTGGCTCAGGGGATGCGTCCAATCCTCTCACGCAGCGGGCCCGGGTTCGATTCCTGGTCGGGACAAGTTACCTAGGTGAGGTTTTTTCCGGGGTTTTCCCTCACCTATGAGACAAATGTCAGGTAACTTTAGGCCCTTGTGGTCCCCGGATATCATCTGGCCGTCATTATCATCTTCATCCTCATCCTCGCCTTGTTCTGAGTGAGTGTGTGTGTGTGAATGGTGTGTATCGTTCTATGTGTTCGTGTTGTCTCGGAGGTGGCCCCGGCATTGGGTTGATCACTCATCCGGGGAGGCCCTCCATGTCCTTGTCTGGTCAAAAAAGTATGTATGTGATCCAAAGATAATCCCTCTCCCGACAGGTCGCGGCCCTATAAGGCCCGGGCGGCTTGGGTCGCTTAAATCCTAAAAGGGAGAGGTAAAACCACGAAAAAGAAAGAAAGAAAGAACTATTCTCCTTTAATTTCTGCATTTGTAATTGAGAATAAAATTTACTGAGTCCTCTACGCTACCTCCAACGGAGGGCAGTTTGTGAGTATAATAGTATCAACTTTTATTATCTCGAATTTACTTTAATGGATTGTCTCTTGCCAGAGTGTATTGCATTGGTATTGAAACCAGTTTCGGTGAACTTGGACCGTTGCTGCTCTGAAGTGTGTAATTATAGTACCGTAGCTTCGTGTTTATCACAACTAGTTTCGGCAATGCGAAGCAAGTATCTTACATAACGGATCTCAGCTTTAGGTGTCCCTGTTTATTTCATTAAGGTGATTGTGGTTTGGACCACTTCATTTGCCTTGCATTTAATATAGACTGTATTTACGGGAATATTCTTTCGGAAATGCACAGTTCATTTTCTTTGTTAATGTATTTCTTTCTGAATATATTATATTCTAACATTTCAGTCAATCGATATTATTATTATTCTTGTTATCTAATTGACAAAAATGAGAAGTATAGATGGATAATGTCAAACTCAATGACTGAACAAAATTCTTACCGTTCATACCGTTTGGTCTTTCTGATAGTTGCAAGATATACGGTTGTTCTATTTCGATTTAATGATCTGATTAGGCTATAAATCTGTCAACTATGGTTACCTTTCACTTAAACATGAATGAACGGTGGGCTCTTGAAAAATATAACAATATACATTGTAAACGAAACTCATTTATGAAAACAAATTGAAATAGTTACAAGAAAACTTTCTGCTACACTCCAAATCTGTCAGAAAACAAACAACCATCTTTCGAAAATTGAGTTTTTCTGAGTGAAGTTGCATTTTACAATATTTTATTTATTTAGGCTTATTAGTTTATTAGTAATCATTAAATGAAGTATATATTCGATTTTTAAACATTAAGTATTCATGTATTTAGTACAGCTGAAGTCTCTTCTTTGTGTGCCGGATTGAGTGCAAGATACACCAAATAACGATTCTGAGCCTAACATGCGCATGTTTGTTGTTAAGAATAAGGTAGAAATATTTTATTTATCTTTCTGAGACCTTGTTACAGTTACTTCTGATGTTCTGAAAATATTATATATATAATATATAGGCCTGATATACATATTATATTATATAATGTATATTTATATGTATATACATACATACGTATATAGTAGTAGTTCCTTAGATCGCGAACGATCTCTGGAGATCCATCCGGATATGCACAGCAGTTTAGGTTGCCAGCCTGAACATACGTATATACAGAGTGTAAAGGAATTCGTAGAGGAGATGAAATGAAACACTTTTGTTATGTGACAAAGATCTGACAGGTTCTCCGTTTCACCGCTACGGGTCCTTAAAGGGTTTCACAGTGGATGGTGTGATTGTATTCAACCTGCCATGTGATGAATGTTTTACACATTTTGTTGAAAATGTCGTCCGTTTACATTAATGCACAGCTGGCATCTGCGTGCAAATGATTGTGTCACACGTTCAAAACAACCAGGTGTCTCACGAATAATTGCTGCAGCTTCAGCCACACGGGCAACCAGCTCTTCTGGAGTATTTATTTGTGTTTCGTACACCAAACGCTTCATCTCCCCCCACAAAAGGCAATCCATAGGACTGAGATCAGGAGAACGTGGTGGCCACTATACTGGCCCACCTCTCCCAAAGGAGAACCTGTCAGATATTTGTCACATGAAAAAAGAATTTCATTTCATCTCCTCTACAAATCCTCCAAGTTTGTAAGTTATATATATATATGCAGTGATTTTTTTTTTCTAAAAGAATTTAAGGGGTACTCTCGCTTTTGACTTGACGGAACATTGCCAAACTTATCAATATACTTAAATTCAAAGTGGAATCGCAAACAATATGCATAAGGAAGAACTCTCAGGTGGACTCAGTTCGTACACATCAATTCTACCTGCAATCTGCAAATCAGTCCATGGCTTCTTGCACCTTTCACAAACACATAATGGAATGCAACTTACAGTCGTTTATATTCGGAGTCAGTTCGTAAAACACATAAGGGTACACAATATTATTGCTGATCATCTGACATGTATATAGGCCTAAGCGGAGTCATTTTCACAAGGGCACATATAATTTTCCACATGAAAACCAACTGCATAATAGCTAGAGATAGAATGACATGCAGCAACATTAATACAAGTAATTTCATTTTCAATCCAAGAGGAAAGGGATACTACAACTCTTGAGCACGTGCTAATGTTAAATCAGTAACATTGGCAACCGAGCTGTAATTGGAGAGCTAATGTCAGGCCCCTCCTCTCGAAAATCATGGTTTAGATAACAAACGCTACTTTAATGCTAACGATGCGTATAATCACTTTCGTTATTTTGTTTGGCACAAATTTCTCCAGATTTAAAATTGTGGAAATTATTTATTTTCTCCAATATCTTTAAGGGGTATGCGTACCCCCGGGTACCCCCAGAAAAAGCACTGCATATATGTATATACTTACATATACACAAAACAGTGAAATAGGCTATAAATATGTCATTAATAAAGTGATGACTAAGATATAGGCCTAAATATTAGTCTTAATCTTTCTATGACTTTTACACTATTTCTTCTTTTAACATAATAAGAGTGATTTTAATGACGGCATCTTAGTAGTGAGGCATAGGACTATTGTATGAATTTGGTATTGAATAACATATTTTAAGTAAAGTTTTATAAATAAGTACTAGCCTAACTTTACAAACTGATAACAACATAACATTTTATATGCCTTTTTTTCTAAATTAACTTTTAAAAAATAATTCGGTACTCAGTTAATTTAAAAAAATAAAATTAAAATGTTTCTTTCACAGTGTTAATAAATTTCCTCCTTGTAATTTGTAGTGGTCATAAACCTGTTAGAAAGTAGTTTTTTTTAATGTCAAATTAGAATAGTTTTTATTTACATTTCAAGGTGTATGGATGTATCTATTCAACAATAATATCTATTTTCAGAGTGTTAATATGAGAAATATGCTACACTAAATAACGATATTTTACGACTAATAACTTGTCAACATAAATAGGCGAACTCACAACAGACATGTTTAGTCCAATATATCTGTGTGGACCTACTAGTCTTCGGACAATGCCTCAAATAATTGAACCCAAAGAGTTATTTAATTATACTTACTGGTACCCGAAAGGAATTGGTAGGCCAACTTTAAAAAAAAAAAACAGTACTGAGTTTCTTTACTCGGAGATGCAGCCTTAACGGATTTTTTCACAAACTATAGACGAAGATAATGATTCATTCGAGAAACATCCATATAAGGTGTCTTTACCCTGCAGCTAAGGCGTTAGACATGGTGTCAATGATATAGAATTTGAGCGCCAAGAAATGTTCAATAACATACAACGGACATGTTATTAGTTTCTTTAGGACATACTGGCCTCATTTTAAAGTCCTGTTATCAAACCTTGGAAACTTTGAAGCAGGGTGAAAGGAAGAAGATTAGATAAAAATATCAGCATTGAAAGGACATGATTATAGTCAAACGACCCATCTTGTGCAGATAGGTAACAGCCTTCCCAAAAGAGTGCCTCTAATTCCAATTGCATTGACAGCTTTTGTGAACTCTCCATAATTAAAACAAGAGATTAGCGTACTTTTTATTTTTTTTGTTTTTATTGGAAGGCCTTCACATTTGAACATAGTAAATTGATCAATATTATAAAGAGTAATAATTAAGCCGAGGAATAAACAACATTCTGTTAAATAGGTTCACTAATAATTACACATGCTTTGAGCATATAGGCTATTTTAATTACCCCATTTCTGGAAGTAGTCTATAGCGTGTAGGAGATTTATGAACTTAATTTCCACAAAAGGAATTTTATTATAATGGTCTTTGATACCTCCGTTTTGATTTTGTAATATTTCTCTGGGGGGTTTTAAGGAAAAATATCTGTAAATGCTAACGCTCCATTCTGTAAATTTACAGGCACGCTAAAAAATGTTTCTTGAAAAAATTGTGGCTTGCCGGCAAGGGTTACGGACCGAAGAAGAAGTGCACAATCGTTGTTATAATACACCATAACCGAACCAGACGACAGGCATTCTATAAGATTCTCCTTTTGTCAAACCATTACTTTCTTCCTCCACTACACGTGCTTTATTATAACATTCATTATAGGCCTATATTAACCTTATATTATTCCTTGGAAAAATGAGAATGTTCCTCTGAATGAATCTAAGAAAGAGTTAGATGGAAATGAAGAACAATGCTTTGACCCATCTTGCTCTTTTTCTGAATGGAAATGAAAATTCCTAAAAAGATTCTAGATTTACAATATCTAGAGGTCGATTAATAATGTTGAAAAAATTGCGGCACACTAGCAAGGGTTTACGGACCGAAGTAGAAGTACACAATCGTTGTTATAATAGACCATATCCGTAACAGACAGCAACAAATAAGCTTTTGTAACACATGCTAGGCATAAAAGTAACAAACTCAACACTTTAGAAGCATACGAAATTTACATTAATAGAGAAAGGGTGGTTAATGAGAACTCTGTTGACCACAACCCCCTGTTTCAACTCGCTCCTAGGAACCAAGAAACCGTTACACAACTCGAACATTCAATCAGTGTGCCACACGGTGCCAATGAGGACTGAAAATGGCTTAAATAAGCTGAAATTCATTTCCTGATGGCATAGTAGTAAATATTTTATAGTATAAGGCACCAGCAAGAATACATAGTAACTTTAAACAAGTTTTACTTCCATTTTATATGCTTTTATGTGTGCTCAAGTATAATAGTGTTTTATTACTGACATCAGCAAACATAACCTGCACATTAATATAGGCCTAATAGTGTCGTCTCCTATAATATAATCCTACACATCTTATTGAGGGTATAAGATGGTAAAGAAACTCATCAATATTAATATGACCCCCCATTGGACTAAAATTCACTAACTATCTAGAAGTCGTTTTAGGACGGCTGATGCGACTGCCTCATTTTTTTTCTAGTTACTCTGAAGGTTTTCGTAGTGATCTTAGTGATAGAGGGCTCCAATATACTCTAGAATTTGCTGGATATACAAGCAACATCAGACAAAAATAATTTGAACATCCCGCACATAACCGTGATTTTATATATATATATACATATATATATGTTTTCACTATTTTTATTCAGCCTACGTAATTATTGTTCCATCGTTTTATTCTTGCCATTTAGCGAATAGTTCATTCACCTACCATGACAGGTACTTCTGAAAACTGCATTCCATGAACTTAACATACACTCTCCACTGTGACAAATGAAATGGGTCATAAAGTAATCCAGTTTGTACTCTCTCATTAATATAAAACATCTCCATTGATATATTCATGTCTCTTCCACAAGCAATGTAACAACTTTTTGCTTACTTGGAATTTACTCCACATAAACAGCAATAAATCCATCAACGTTAACCAGTATACCCGTAATTATTTACACAATACCTTCACTACTACAGGTTCTTTACTTAAACTTTTTTGAATATTAAAGAACTTACCCAACTGACTTACAGCTCACACTACTTTGCGTTACTCGGGAGTTCAGTTAGGCCTTTGTACTTGAACTTAAAATTTCTGCTGAAGAAGAAACGACGAATTCCGTATCAGTTAGAATTATTGTGATTTAATTTCATATAATATTAATGGCAATCCTATCGTAAAATATAGAATGCAAGGAACTTAAGAAGCATCATTTACTTTTGAAGTTAATGATATAGCTTCCAGAAGATCAGAGTATAGCTTCGTTTGTTTAGAACTGAAAGATTGATGAACAAAAACAGAAACACTTTATTG
Organism: Ectobius pallidus; assembly: GCA_964059195.1. Classification (NCBI taxonomy): domain Eukaryota; kingdom Metazoa; phylum Arthropoda; class Insecta; order Blattodea; family Ectobiidae; genus Ectobius; species Ectobius pallidus. The sequence continues at coordinate 127,147,422 of CAXKWD010000002.1, forward strand.
GATGAGTAATCTGCATTGGAGGAAAGAAGTCAACCAGATATTGTACTTCCCATTCAGCAGGCGGCAGAGCGTTTATTTGTACTAAGTATTTCCTTTCTTATTATTATTTCAATCTTCTCTCCTTTATTTTTAATCACTGAATTAAAAATACTGCTAAAGTGCACTGCTATTTACCTCGGTAAACGGCCATCCAGATGTTTAACAAGGTAAACAGAAGTGCTCTCAACAAGTATTTTTTTTAGTCGTACAGTTTATCACACAGCGCTAAAGTCGGACCCAAGAAATAATGTATTTTTAACATGAAAAATGAGACTCTTTTTACGGCCACGAGTAATCTAAGCTCGTTCGGATCATCCGCTTCATGAATTAGTCCCTTGCATTTGTCAGTAGTACTTATCTAGTTGGTAAGCTTCAAGAATGCATGTAGTGTTACATCAGTAACGGAGCATGCTATTTTAATAAAGAGATTCTAAAAAACCGCCGAAGAATAGGCCTACTTCGAGTTGATAGATTGTATGGGCTCTAGAGGAAGATGTAAGCAAACTACGATACGTCCTTGAGAGGTTGCATTTTCCTGACTCAGGCACTTAAAGGATTATTATTAGAAATCTACATTTAAGGAAAAGAAATTTGAACCATGGAATCGAATATAGGCCTGTTTGATTGCAAGTGGTTAACAGTTGATGCCGTATCCTGCAGACTTCCGTGCCATCCTCTTCGGAGTGATTATACTGTTCCTTTAGTTCCTAAAAACGATCTACGAAACGACCTGAAAACAGGAAAGTCTGAAACTGCTGGTAGGCCTATTTCTTTGCTTAGAGAGTACAGCTTTCAGAGTATGACATTCCAAAATTTTAGGGCTCGGAACCAACGGCTGTTTTTCCCGTCCAAAGAAAGGCAAATTGCTGGTTTTATTATTGTAAAAGGTTAACTCTATCAATCAGGTTATAACATTGAACATTGGCTCTAACAGTGAACGTGATAAAAGTTCAACCAGTGATTTCTCATGGATTTCATCATATTTATTAAATATGTAAGTCTAGAAATTAAGCAAACTGTAAAAGAATGTATTTTACAATATTTAGTACTATAACTAAAACCGAAATGCGAAATAGAGTTAATTGTATTGGGATAACAATAATACTGTATAATAATAATAACAATAGTAATGTGATTAGGTACAACGACAAGTATGTGAAATTAACTTATTGGAAAATGTATATGATATTATGTCCGTAATTTGTCAAAGAACGATTGTTTTGTACGAGTACGAGTAAAAGGGAATATTCATTTCAGAACATCTCATTCGCTACACTGCCATTGCTATAATAATTAATACAGATTTATTGTACAGCCACTTCATCATAAAGTGAAAGGAATGCCTACAGGTTTTATAGCAGTAGGCTCATAAAATGTAGTGCGTTCATATATGACCAACAACTCCGCGACTCCTTTCTCTGTTCCAAAACTTGAGGTGCTCGAACAGGTACCAATGCGAAAACTTGATCTGAAAACTGAAGCCTTTCACTTGATTCCAGGAGCAATAAACAGATTCCAGTCGTTAGCGGATAATGTCGTGGGTACGTTTTACTCTTATTTCTTTATGCTTGTTAATTTAAGCGGCAAAGAAGAAGAAAAAAATTGTAGGCGACCAGTAGTGTCAGGGAGTCTCGATTGTTGATCGCAGCCTCTAGGTAGTCTTGGAGAACAGGAAAGAAATTTTGTGAAATGGAAAGGAATCTGAAATCACAAGACTGGTTTGATCAGATCATGCGGTTTTTATGTTGTCCCCTCACGCAATACTCCGTGTAGTCACTGCCTGTTACTGGTTTTGATGAAACTGAAACTGTAATAAGTTATAACATCTCTCCGGAACAATACCAAACATTACACAAAGTAAAGCGATCGCCTGTAAGATAACTTCCAACATGAAAGATTATGCATTAATAAAATGTGGCTTTGTGGTTAATATTATATACAATGCCACTACTTCATAGTGTAAATTTCCATCTACATTAGAAATACCTTATCGTAGTCCATATTTCATATTTCATGAATTCGTCATTTCATCAGTATTATCCGTCATCATTGTCATTGTAATCCGCAGAGGACTAGGATGTGAATACTGGACAAGTAACATAAATGGGTTTCTTCCGTGTATTTTCCTCAAGTGTGAGACAAATGATGGGCAACTTAAGGACTAAGAAGGCTCCTTTCTCATTATTCGTGGTACTATTTCACTAATATTTTGCTAAAAATTTGCACACTCCCTTTTTAATACCACTTCTCACCTGTGTCAACAATGAAAATAATAACAATAAAATAGGGAATAATAACCACCAAGGTGTCTTTTCATTGCAACATGACATAGGCCCTAAACAAATAATTTCACTATCTCAGCTTACTGTTACTGTCTATAAGCGATGCCCAGATCTCGGCTGTGCTTTTGAAGTAACAAGTTGTAATGCTAGGATTTTTTTCCTCTTGAATTAAATTAATTGGAAAGGCAAGTGAAATGTTTTAGTCACAGGATCTTGATAATAACATGGTATAACTGTAAACATGCCTTTCTGTAACATTAATTCTTTCTCTATACACAGTAATATATTTCCGCCTTCTATAATTGACAGTTCTACTTGAAATGAATGAACTAATCCTAACCTTTCCTTTTATAACATATTAAGCAACATGTTGTTGAAAAGGAACATTTGACAATAATGTTCATTATTATCTTATCATTCGAACTCCTTCAATGCAAATATACTGTATCAGATACTAATAAGGTTAATCAACTTTTACATTAAAATATATAAAATTTAGTCTATTTTTATTGTTTATTTATTTATTTTATACGTTTTTGTTTATGTGATTGCTTTGAATATTTTTAACATAATATAATGTTAACATAAGGCTGAATTGGAAAAATATATTTTTTTAAATTTTTTTAAGCATTTGAAGGGACTAGTTCCATAAGGGCGTAAGGCACAAGAGCATAGTTTTGAGAAATCTTAATGTTTTTAAACAATGTTACCACTCACAAGCACAGGTCTTTTCTTATGACTGAGCAGAGGTTTAAGGCACAAGTATAAATTGTTCACTGAGTATTTAAGAGATAAGGCATAAATGTTAAAAGCTCAAAATTCAAGATGTGCCTTACGCCCTTATGGAACTAGCCCCTTCATTTCTAATAAGAAAATAAATAACTTTCACAATAAAAGTTGTTTCATGCGAATTTGTCTATTATTATCTGAGATACGCACATTTCAGTGATTACAAAATGGAAGTGGCGTTGAAAAGCCCTTCAGCAAAAAATGCATTTTGCAGGTAAATCGCATTTTTAGTACACTCACTGTAAAACAGCTGCTTGTCGGCCTGTTAACACGCCGAAAAGGATGACTTGGTCAGCATTGGCCGGTAGAGTATAGTCCAGTCAAAACAAGGTTTAACCTCATAAAAAATCCGAAAGTTTTGAAACTTTGCACACTTATTTAAAGGTACCTAGGGATGAATATACCAAAAGTCCTCTTGAATTTGAGGCGAGCTCTAGCGGCAATTAGCGAAAACTGGGCATGTTTTTTGTTTTTTGTTAATACCTCGAGAACCGTTGGTGGGAGGTAAAAGTTTGCTATATACATAATTGGAGCTTATTAAATTTGCAACAAAAATGATTATATACATTTTTCTTGTAGTCCCAATGGTTACCGAGTTATATGCCGCTAAAGGATAGCGTTTTTTGAAAAACCCCGCTAGCGCGGTACGATATGACATTTCTGATAATGTTTGACAATGGTTTACCAATTTTTTTGGATACCAAGGATGATTGAGGAGATAAACTTGACAGCTTTGTATAAAAAGGAAGACATGATATATATTAAACAATGAAATACGTGAAAAAAAAGCTGAGGATATTCCAAGGAAAATTGTGTACAGAAAAACCAATCAACTCTTGATTGCTTCTTGGTAGAAGGCCTTGCAATCTGCTCATCTTGGTCAGCTTCTGAACTTGCTGCCTGAAACACAGTAAGAAGAGGTACTGTCTAGCGGTGAGTGGAAGGCCGAGCTGGTGGCATAGTGCGGGAAAGACATAAACAGTAAATGCAAGCGCATGGTAAGGTAGTGGGGGAACGCTAGCTCGACCTTCAGCTCGCTGCCAGACAGTAACTATGCATGATATGATGATGTGAGAGAACCATTATACAGATAAGAACATGCAGGTAAAAGAAAGTAGGTAAGCGAGCAGTAAAACAATGTATGAACATGACGACCGATTTATGTATACTATTGCAAGGTAAATGAATAACAAAAAAATACAAATGTGCAATCTTACCTGACTTCTGGTTAAGCGTCCAGCAAGCACAGTGTTTTGATCTTCATGTACCAAATGTTCAGTGTTTGTTCTTTGCACTGAATGGTCTGTTTCTTCAAGGTTTATGACACCGGGATCATCAGGGTCATCAGTCTTTTTCGAGAGTGGAAGGAACACCATTCAAGCATTTGCCATGGCAGTTGTGACTAATGCTTGTACACATTATTCCTGACTTTCGACAGCCACATTCTGTTCCCACATCCACCTGTACATTTGCAACAAATGAGGTTGAGGACAGCTTCAGGTGCTGCTGGATTCTCTGTTGTCACAGGGATCGGCTGATCGCTTTCCAACTTCCAACCCCACTGCACAGGAGGAAGTTCATTCCCAAGCCAAAATTGAATTTGGTGGTACACTCGAAATGTGTGTTGTCTTGCTGCTCCTTCTGTGGGCGGCAGAGCAGAAAGGTTGGATTTAGCATTGGCTACAGATTTGGTGAAAGCATTGTAGCGGTGCATGTTAAGAGAGGGTTGCTTCCTGGGCGCATTGTACAATGCCAGGAATATTTTTGTTTCCAGCAGCAGCTATAGCCTCACGGGATGAACTTGGGCTGTTAAATATATCAGCAACACCTTGCGGTACAGCTTGCTTCTTGAACAATTTGAAACAGGAAAGTTTCCCATTTCGATATGTAGCCGAAGTCGTATCGCATCCGCTGAACGCATGCACAAGAAGTATGCTATCCTTCATTCCCAAAGTTTGCAATTGCTGGCTTGAATATACTTTCCTTCCTACTTTGCCATGGCTTGGTTTCACAAATAATATGTTTTGTTCAGTCGGAGTTAAGACCATGAGGAGAATAATAAGATCTACATCTTCACCGACTATTGCTACTTTGTCACAAGTGAAGGATTTCACGAGTGCTGTTTGGACGATCAAAATGGTGAAATAGTACGGTAGGTACCTACTTTAATTTGCACCATTGTGCGCTCCTCGAAAAAACCAAAAGATGTGCCCTGTTTTCGCTTATTGCCGCTAGAGCTCGCCTCATATTCATGAGGACTTTTGGTATATTCATACCTAGGTACCTTTAAATAAGTGTACAAAGTTTCAAAACTTTCGGATTTTTTAGGAGGTCGGGTCATCTTTTGAGGTTTTTCATATCGCGCGCTCCTCGACGGTTTTAGAAAAAACTATCCTTTAGCGCCCTATAACTCGGTAAACATTAGGAATATAAGAAAAAGGTGCATAATCATTTTTCTTGCAAATTTAATAGGCTTTAATTATGTATACAATCAACTTTTACCTCAGACCAACGGTTCTCGAGATATTAACGAAAAACCAAAAAAGGTGCCCTGTTTTCGCTTATTGCCGCTAGAGCTCGCCTCATATTCATGAGGACTTTTGGTATATTCATCCCTAGGTACCTTTAAATAAGTGTACAAAGTTTCAAAACTTTCGGATTTTTTTAGAGGTTGGGTCATTTTTTGAGGTTTTTTGACTGGACTAAGTAATACAGTTTGCACCACGTACGCAAAAGCTTTAGCGAACTCATCCAATACTAGATTCGTCCGCTAATGCGTTATTTTGTGTACTTAAAACATAAATAGCTATTTCTCACAAATTCTATTTTCATGTATAAAATTTTGTTTTTTTGCAAAAATATTCAATGGACTGAAGAGAACTTTTCTTTAATACTGTTGAATAACATAGTTAACATCTGAACTTAAAATGTTGCGTCTATATCATTTTCTTGTAGAAAAAGTTAATGCAGCTGAATATTTTGGATTTTTAAAAATTCGAAATCTTTTTCCGTATAAGTAAATTCTAAGCTATGTTCCAGATATTTTTATTTCAGGTAATTTGTTATAGCCTTGATGTTCATACCAATCACTGCTATAATACGAGAAAAAGAGTAAATTTTATTTATCTATAGGCCTAAGCATGATTTTCAATCTGAATTAAAATTTCTGCCATTAAAAAATACAATGAATCCATTGCCAAACTAATAACATAAGTGCAGTTATTACCTACTTGTTGATAACTACAGTTAACATTTTATTGGAATTAGCTAAATATCTTGGGAAGTATTAATATTTATGTACTATCTCATACGAACTTATTTAACCTATGTTAACCCCCTTAAATTGTGATTTTTCTAAATGTAAATAGATTGACTGAACCGATTAATTGAACATTAACTAATTTCTTAGTTTTACGACATATTGATGGACAATATTCTAATCTATCTAAATTATGACTATAATAAATTTCTTTCTCTTGAAAGAAGAATTAATGGAAGGTAACTCTATGTTTTAACTCATATTTCACCTCTCTGGTGTGCCTTTTTTTTAAATGAATTAGCGTATCACTTTTTAATGACTAAGAGTAACCTTCCTTATTCTAAAGAATCCGCGATATTTGACACTATGTAGGAGATTAGATTCGTAAATATGGCTTATATTTCATATTGTGACTATTTTTTCAGGTCAATAATTTTAGTTTTTCATATTTATTACTGTACTTCACATACATGTCTAAAATTCGCATTTTATATGCCCTGAAAATCTACACAATTATTCTACTTTAGCAGGTATACTATTGTAAGTTTCTAGGTTCTAAAGGTACGTAATTAAAGGTGATGTGTTATGTAGGGAAAATTCTTGAAGTTAATGCCAATGTAGCTCTCATAGGACGGGATATTATAAACTTTATATTATATACATATTACGTTTGACTCACAAATAAGGCCTAAATCTTATATGTATATCCTTCTGGATTCAGCAGTTAAGGAATACGGAGTTAAGAACTTATTTCGGATAGGTCTTCTCCTATAACAGAAAAAAAGGCTAGTTGTTAGCAATGCATTTGCAATTCAAGTGTTATACAGGATGGTATGGAATAAGAAGAGAACTGTTAATAAGTGTCTAGATCGGTGGTCTTCAACCCGCGGCTATACTTTTGGCGGCCCGCAAACAAATACTAATTTTAACAATAATGCAAATAATGACAATTAGTGATAAAGAATTAAATTCAAGAATGTCACTGTGCTTGTGTTATTCATTAACATTGCAAAGTGGAAGACAAACATGTTTAATGGTAAGTAATCCCTTCAGATATTGTAATATAATTGATATATTTGAGTTACATAATTATCATGTTATTAATAATCAGTAAATCATGCTGCCCGCTAGTCTTTCACCAAAAAAGAAAATTACACTTTAGTTAAAAAAGGTTTGAGATCACTGGTCTAGATCATTCTGAAATATTGTACAGATCAAGTTAATTTTAATTTACAGTTTTTTTTTAATTTTTAATTCAAGTTAACAATGTAAGTAAGGATTATTGAAATTTATATTAACACAAAATAGCATTCTTGCATAATGACTAGCAGTCGGGTTCGAGTCACGGCATGTTTGCAATTGTTTTGTCCTTGGTAATGTACCATATCGAAGGCCAGGTCCCATTTAATTGGAGTCTCAGCCATACCCATGTCCTTGCTTTGATAATGAAGCATTCCTTAGCATTAAATTACACTTCCAGAAGGGAAATGCTTTCCTTCTTAAGCAAATACTACATGTTTTGCAAACTGAAATGTGTAATAATTTACTAATAGTCAATGTACGGCATAGATCGCTAATTTATTTTGTGCACCTCTAATTTACACCATCACTCACAGAAAACTGTGTTAACGCCCTGAAGAGAAGCTCCACCTTGGAATAACGTCTAAATAGTTTTCTTTTAAGAATGCATTTGTTGTACCTAATTACACATGTGTTGGTGTTTTCACGAACAGGTGCATTCTCCTTGTTCTTTGACCTTGACATACAGAACGTAAAACAATGCAGCAATTACTCCTTTAAATGGGTCAGTAAAACAATTTAGAGGAATTATAACACCTCTTGATTGTAATTAAATTAGATTGCGATTTGTTGATATCATTAATGCAAGTGTGTGAAGTAGATCTCTTAGAGAAATTCTGCGAACTACATTCTCTGCTCCAGAGTATTTATACAAACTAATTATCCTCGTTTGGCGGAAAATTCAACTCCTACACTGTTGTTAAGCAGGTTTCTATACATCATACGTTCTGGTACTCTGAAAGTGAGTGGTGGTGCGGAAATGATTTACTTGTTCTAATCCAGGTCTGTAGGCGTACTACATAATAATCCTCGGAGTACATGCAGCCCAAAACACTATTTTCTTCATGTCTTCTGGCAGATAAAGTGACTAGGATGTATGAAATTGTATGATATGTTCTAGCTTCTAAAGGATGTTTAGCAATAGTCGGCTTATGAACATTAATTATCGACATTGTCATGGTTTCTTCAAAACACAAATGTACGCCCTGTATAGAAGTTATTTCCATTCATGTTAAAATCTTTCAGGGGTTTTAGGGCAATTATTTTTTTTTTTTCATAAAAGTGATTAACAGTTTATTTTCTAACGAAGTAGGCAATGCTTTAGTAGGAGGAACGCTGTCGCCCAAAATTCGAGGGATGGAGCATGGGTCATAGCAATTTTTTAATGTTTTGGAAATGTGGGAACATTTTGAAATTTTGAAATATAAAAATGAAAGGGCAGGGTATGGCATGTATGTATGATGCAGATTATGGGCACTAGACATAGGGTGAGGTAGGGGGCAGACACCCTTAAACATGCATACGCGACTCCATCGTGCCACTTTAGTTGTTGGAAATGTGAAAGCACGCATAGCCCAACCTATAAAACTTTCGAAGTTCAGTACGGAAGGTCCTTATTCCCAAAGCTTCCGCTGACTCTTTGTGGCATTCTCTGGCATTTTCGCTCTAAGAAAATTCTATTCTTACGTAAGAATGCTGTTCATATATTGTCACATCCACAACGGATGATTCACAGCTTAATCCCTCTGTGCCTATGAAAATGCCTTCATATTACGTGTCTTTATGGAATAATGGGAATAAGAACCTCCCATACCAAACTTCGGAGGTTTTATAGTTTAGGCTATGCGTGATTTCAAGCTTCCACTAGTGCAATACAGTAGAGTGGCACGGCGCTATCGTGTATGCATGTTTATGGGTGTCTGCTCCCTATTCTATCCTACATCTAATACCCATAATGTGCATCATACATACATTCATATCCTGCCCTTTCATTTGCATGTTTCAAAATTTCAAAATGATCCTACATTTCCAAAAATAAATAAATAAAAATAAAATTATGCCATGACTTGCCCCATCTATCGTATGCGGGGTTTAAAATTTTAAAACATGAAATTACATTTTCATATGATTTACCAAAACTACTTTGCCGGAATAGTCTTATAAACTACACATTTATGTCAAAATGCCCCCAAACTTTTCAGTTCTCTGTGTTAAGCCTTCTGTATGGAATCTACCATAATGAAGGAGAGTTCCCCCAAACTTTTTTTTCCACAAAAGCACTCGAAGTAGGTAATCTACATAGGACCGCCACATGGCACTTATTGAAACACTGTTCTGAAAAAGATTGAGATAAGCGTAGAAATTGTGTCTCCTATAGAGCTCCTAGGAAGGTTTTCTGCTTTGACCTCCATTGAATAGGAAATGCTCAAGTTCAACACAGACTCGTGAGGCGCAACTGTTTTTATGTGGATAGATCAGTGAATCAGTGAATGTATAGAATTATTTTTAACCTTTTCACAGCTACTGACGTAAAGACTAAATGTGTTACCTGGAAATATAGTATAAATGCAGATATATAAGATTAATATAGTAATCCTTTACGTAAATATAAAAAACAATTATCCACGTATGCCTTTCATTTATGGAAACCAGCTGTAACATTGGGATTTACCTAATCGATTTTAAACTTACAGCCCAGTGATAATTTTGATTGATGATTGCTTATAATAAAATTCAGATCTTGAATAACTCTTTATTCGGGAAAACATTGTCTTTTTACACTTCAGCATGAGAATAAATTTAGAACATTCAAATAAAAAAAATTATAGAAAGATTTTATCCAATGCGAATAGCACTTCGAGTATTTGAGACTTTCCCAATAATATTTCAAGCATTGATGTTATCCCTTATACGCTCATAAGGGAATTTAACAGCCAGACATAAAGGTCGATGTCTATAAACTCACGCACACGACTGTGGTGACTAAGACAAACAAATAGTGCGGAAATTTATAGGAAACTACACACTGTGGTTAATTCATTCATTATTGCTGTATTATTACTGTTCTTATTATTGTTTAGTTTGCTTTAGACCTATGTAGGAAACAGTACTATTAATATCCAAAACCAGTGTATACCAACAGGTGAAATAATAAATAAATAAATAAATAAATAGGTCTAAGTTAGGCGTTTACCTAAGTTTACTTTGTTTATCAAATACGAAAACCAGTATAATGAGCACACATTCACCGAGGCCACCTGTTGGCTAGTTTCTACAATGCCTTATTTGCTTGCAGAGTAAAAAGTAATAATAAATTAATAATATTAACAAATAATTGCAATAAAATATAATAGTACCATCTAATGTGTTATATGGGACCGAGACATGGAAGACTACCACAAGGAAACGAATTATTAGCTACTAAAATTGACTTTCGGAGGAGAGCAGCGAGAATATCAAGATTGGGGGGGGGGAGGAATTAGAAATTAAACAATTATAGAAATAATAGAGGTTAAAAATTAAGTGAATGAAGAAAGATGATTGAAATGGCTTGCCCATGTGAGAAGGATAAATAATAAACAAAATACGAAAGATGATTGATGGCATGGACTGCAGAGAGTGTGATCAACGAAACGATGGTGTCAGTACAAGTATAATCGCGAGAAAGCTAGCAGAAGGCGATGCTGAAGATAGAAGTCTGTGGCGAGACATAATTTCCTTGGGTTGAAAGATAACTACAGTATTGTAAATTGGAAAAGTCCTAAATAAAAAAAGTGTAATAATGAGATGTGATATTAAGCAGCAAACTCATCACTTAAGTATTACGGCCAAGCTGTACATTTCTTGCCATATCTACACAATAGCAGCATTTAAACCAACTGGGAGTGGAATCGTTTGAAACGATTACGCACCAGGTAAATAGATAAGTTAACACATACGAATGCAAGCACACGATAAAGAAAATGTTTTCTTGAAGCTATTAGTTCACATACACAAGATGATTTTTCACTTCGATGACCATAAACCGGAATAGAATGCTTGAGGTAATTCCACTTTCGTTGAAGACCACACGCCGGGTGTATTATCATGCTACAGTTATGAGTAATATTTCCTTATAAAAAGTGCTTTTTCTTCCTTCACAGTAAAGTAATATAGACTATTGAAACAAAATATGTCAGCTCTCTCAATTTAGCTAATTAATTTAAACGCTGACATATTTCAATACTTATTTACTTACTCAATGGCAATAGACAATTCTTAAGCGAGCTAAAGGAATATTATCTGTTTGATGGAACCGGAGGTTCATTGCCGTACTACACGAGCCCGCCATTCAATCTTATTCTGTCCTAACTCCACCCAACCATCATCGCAAATCCTATTATCCTTAAATGTATTCCAATATTGTCCTCCCACCAGGTCTTCCAAGTGTTATCTTGTTATTCATTTTTTTAATTCTCACGCCATAAAGAATCCAAACTTAAATATTAGCCAACAATATTATTGTTTAAAAACCACATGCAAGAGTTATTTTTGTACACTGTGGTTTCAGAACTTGCATTTTTGGGGCCTATAAAGTGCACAGTACACTGGCTGGAAGTTTTTCATTTAGGTAAACTTTACGTTCAGTTTTAAAGTTAAGACTGCAGCAGTGTTATAAGTAATTATCCAGGTGTACGGACATAGAGATATTGTATTCGCAATAAACCACGCAGAATTTTAACTTCTTTATTAATTATTTATAACGAATTAATTGGCTGTAGTGGCATTGATGGAGACGTGCTCATGAGAACAGAGTTTAAATCCTGGTCGATCAAGATGAGTGCGGATTTTTATGAAGCTTCCTCATGAGAAAAATCAGATCAAAACTCTTGAGAACAGAGTTTAAATCCTGGCCGATCAAGATGAGTGTGGGTTTTATGAAGCTTCCTCATGAGAAAAATTAGATTGGAAAATAATTTCCATCTTCTACGAGCTGATTCCTTATCTAATTCTCTTCATGTCCTACGATCTCTGTGGCTTTAAGCAATGGTTTGTAAGGCCATGAAAGAGGAAAATAGAAAAAATAAGATTAATTACAAACAATTTAGGAAGTATAAATTTTCAAACTTTCACCCGGATCTAAAGTGCATCTTCTGTGATCAGCATGATACAGCAATTTTATTATATATAATGGTCTCTCGGGCTTCTTTTATTAGCAATTTTATTGCCAAATCTTTTTGTGAACCCTATACGGAGGAGGGAAGATCGTGTTAAGTAGATTAGGACAAAGTGGTGATTCATGTTTGTTTATTGATATCAAGATACAAGAGAAAGTGTGATGTTTTTTCTTAGAAGTTGTATTGCAAGACCAAGTGGGAAAACTCTTAAATTCTGAGAGAGAGGAACAGTTCCCAATAGCGACCTCTATACCCAAAAGATAACGGATTTATGTCCAAGTAAATTTCATCCTATTCAACGGGTGAGCCAGAGAATGTACTTATGAGATAACATATTGTTTAATTCCGTATTGCACACGTATTACCTTTTTGTATGTATTACGTTTTTACTTCTTCTGCCCGTACCAAAAGTAGGCCTACTGTAGGCAGAGGAAGTATTGCTTTCGATCCCCAAATTCGAATTTGAGTTTTTAACATAAATACACGTTTTGAGGTTCCCTGAATCCAAAAATACTATTTTCGGAATCATGTCTGTGTGTGTCAGTGTGTCTGTGAATAGCCTAGCTCCAGAACGGAAAATCGTATGAAAATAAACTTTTGTATTTGGGTTAGGTACCTTCTGAGGATGTGACAGGAAGATTGGCGACAATTTTCTTTTATTTTAAGGAGACTTTACATAAAGCAAATTTAGTTTTCGAAATTTAAAAAAAGGCTATAACGAGTTTCTTTAAATGTTTTGACTGGGGCGCTTATACCAAGAGCTAAAACTTTTATTTGTTACATTTTTTCGTAAAAATTCTCTGAAGGGTGATTATATGCCACCCACTGTTTATAGAAAGTCTGTTTTTACTGGTGAACATAAAGCTTTGCATCTGGTTGAAACAAATGAATACACGCTTTTCACGGCATCTTATTCTTTATCAGTATTTGAAGTGAGAAAGGCCATGATTAGAGCAAAGTTACGTGAGTGTATTAATCAGATTTTATTTTGGGTTATGTTTTTTTCGGGAATGCGATACAATGTGATAACGACTTTCTATTCATTTTATAACCAATTTACATGAAGAGAATGTCATGCATATTTACTTGTAAGAGGCAAATTTTATTTGGGCAGAAGAAGTTATGTTAGTTCCACGTTAGATTTTTCCTATGTGTAGGACTGATACGGGTGTTGGTTGAAAATCTTTTAAATTGCGTCCATTTTCCGGGTTGGTTAGCTTGTTGTATGGTTATTTAACGACGTAGATGTACTGTAACATAGTCCTATGATCGCAGCCAGCGTGCCGGAATGTTGTCCCACAGGAGTTATTTTAGTTGCCTGTAAATCTGCAGATATGGGCTTGTCACATTTTTACAAACAAAAATGTTATCGACCTAGGCCGGGATCGAACCCGTGATCTCAAACACAGAAAGCCAATGTCATATACTACACTGCCCAGAATGACTAAAATTTCAGGGCCTTAGCCCATATAAATTAAATTAGAGTAGAATGCCACCAGGGATTTCTGCTTTTTTTTTATGCTGATACTGATTTATGATAGTCAACTATAGGGCCATAGGATAAGAAAATTGAAAAATTCCAGTGACTTTATGAAGGAATTCTCAAAGTCCTGAAAGCCCACACGTAGGCGTAAACAATAAGAAGCACATTTTACTAAACATAAGGTAGACATAATATACTAAGACTTAAAGAATACGATTTGACAAAATCATGGCCTTAGATGATCCAGCATGTTTGATTTATTTTAACTAATAGAATTTTTGGTCAATATAGCTAAATCAACACTTCTGTCAGGATCAAGGAAGATAGAAGCGAAATCGAAACTTCCCCGCATATACACCAGTATCGATGGCGCCAGTTCTTTCACCCATGTTTCCGAATGTACCTTCGAAATTCTAGCTTCCGACTCTAGCTTTCCTGGAAGAAACATTATCCAATATATGGGTGGCAGTACAATCAAATATGGATTACAAACATATTATGCTCTGTATTGTAAATACTTTATATGAGTTCATCATTCTTCCACATAAAGGATGATGATTATTTAAAAAGTGCTTACTATAGGTAAGGAACGAAGTATTTTTCGTTGTGGTTGATTAAACAAACTTAAATCTTCCCAAGTCAGCAACGTTGTAACAAAATGTAATTAAGAAAATTTTCTCAGGCCGTTATGATTTACTAAACATACTCAAGCATGGTTGATTAAACACAAATTCAATGATTGTAATAAAGCAGCGCAGTCTTTGTTTACGAACACAATTGTTCCCAAGTGCTCAAGGGAAGCACATCACCTACTCTCCCAGATTTTCAATTTAATTGACCAAGCGAAGAAAGGTCCTTTTTTTTAACTCGACTGTTCGGCGTTTCGTCTGTTTGTTTATTTGTTTATAACGCATTTACGACCAAACAAGTTGTTCGATTGACCTATGTGTAAGGATTTTAATTTGTTATTCCGTTTCAATACGGTGTCCATTTAGGAGATTCTTTTCATATAATGCGCAGCTCTTCTTACGATTCTAACCAATTGGTTCATGCTATAACCATTTGGAAACTACTGTGGGTGCCACTTCTTAAAGACTTTTTTTTTCCAAGAACTGCATCTACCTGCTGCCACCCTAATCCTCTTCGTCCTGTCAGTCAGTGAATTGAAATTTAATTATGCGTATTCACATTTGACTGCAGTCCAGTACAATGATGCTAAATATGTACCACAGCATGTTTACTTCACTTGAGAAGTGGTGAATGACAGCGACAACACTGGGTAAAGTCACGCGACTACAAGATCACCTGTTCTTTGTCGGATTAGGGAACAATGCTGTTATATTCTTTTGTAGACAGACGATGATTTGGGAAGAGGTCTTCTTAAAATGGCTCTAACAGTACTTCCACCGTCGATTGTAAAATTTCTACAACTTTATTCTAGTACACTTTTGACGTAATTCTAATAGTTCACCTGCATTTCGTCTGTTTGTAATAGTGTCTGTTATGCAGTCACGATCAAACGCGTTACTAGATTATCTTCCAATTTTCCTAAGGTGAAGGTTTATTTTAATTTAATCTAAATTAATTTAAATTAATCTAAATTAAACAATATAGGTGAAGGAGGACAATCTTGTCTTACTGATTGTGAAATATGTCTAAATTCTTCCCTTTATAATATTGACTGTTATAACATTATTAGTAGGTTACATATACTTTATTAGGCCTACGAAATAAGCATGCCGAAAATAAAATAATGATAAACATTTTGAGCGTAGTTTAACTTAGTAATTTAGATCCCTTTGTAGTTCATAGATATAGGCGTCACTATTTAAGAATTTGTTATTTTTACGGATGTTATGGTTCAGAAAGTGTTCTGTATTAATAAAAATAAGGATTAAATTAAGAAACTAAGCAAAAACTATGAAACTGAGTGCCTCTTGTATTAGCAATTAATTTTTTTTTTTTTTTTTTTTTTTTACAAATTACAAATTAAGTTTATTACAAAAAAAAAATACAAATTGATACAAAATTATTACAAATACAAATAATATACACACAATTTGTACAATTTGAAAAGAGTATTATTTGCCCCGCATGAGCATAGCTCGTGTTCGGGGTCAGTTCAGTCATACTAAAATAAAATTATATTTTTAAAATTATATAAAAAAAACATACATATTATAGATTTAGGTAAAAAATAAGAATAAAAATAAATAAGATTTCTTATATGAAATAAATGCATGAACAAAGATACGAAAAAATAAATTACAGTAACATAACAGAGTTACCAACAAATACCCATTGTTAAAAATAAAAAATTTACAGTTGAAAATGATTAACATAAAAAAGTGGTAAAAGTACAATTACAAGTTAGATTTAATCAAATCGAGTACTCTTTTTTTAAACAATTTATTGTTTAGTGGTATCATATTAGGGTTTCTTCTAGTAAAATTGTTGTACAGCCTTGGTCCGAAATTTATACTATGCCTTAGACCTACTTCTGTAGCACACTTTGGTTCGAAAAGAGGACAAGAGATATTATACCTCCTTGTATTATAGTAGTGATTTCGTGTTAAGAACTTTTCATGATGTTTATGGAAATAATTTAATAAAGTGTAGGAGTATAATTGTTTAATATTCAATACGTCAAAATCTTTATATAAACTTTCAGATGGATAGTCCATTGATTTTTTTAAACATATCTTGATTATTCTTTTCTGCAAAACAACGACAATGGGCGAAGTGCAGTCTGACATATCCCACCCCATCCTATTATTCCATATTGTATAATTGGTTGGACTAAACTTAGATATATTAGTCTTAAAGTACTCTGTGGCATAATGTTTCTTAATATAACAAATTTATATATAGTTTTCCGTAGTTTAAGACACAGATATTGAACATGTTTTTCCCACCGTAAATTTTGATCAATGATAACACCTAAGTATTTTACTTGTGTTGATGAACTTAATTTTGGACATTTACAATTAAAAGGGATAGAACAAGAGATTTCATGTAAGATTATATTGTGTTGTGCATTTATCGAGGAAAGTCCTTTAGAGTTTAGTGAAAATGGTAAATATGTTGTTTTATCAATGTTTAAGGATAGAATGTTTTCATCGAGCCATTTTTTTATTTTGTTTGTTCCAATGTTAGCATTACTAAAAACGTGCTCCCAACTGTTTCCAGAAAATATGATTACTGTGTCATCAGCGAAGGAATAGACATTGCCTTTGATGAGACTTATATCTAATTTAAGAAGATCATTGATATATATTAAGAAGAGCAAAGGACCTAACACAGTTCCTTGTGGGACGCCGATATTTAGCACTACGTTTTCACTTTTTTCGTTGTTAACTTTAGTGATTTGGTATCTATTTGATAAATATGATCGAAATAGGTCTAAGGCAATACCTCTAACACCAATATTTTCTAATTTATTTAGCAAAATGTTGTGACTTATAGTGTCAAAGGCCTTTCTTAGGTCCAGAAAAACACCTAAGCATTTTTTTCCTTCATCTACTGCTTTAATAATTGTGGATGTAACGGCCATTATAGCATCATCTGTACTCATATTATTCCTAAAACCAAATTGTGATTCCGCTAATAGTTTATTTTTTTCTAAAAAGTTTGTTAGTCTATTTTTTATGCATTTCTCTAATAATTTTGCAATGGTAGATAATAAGGATATTGGCCTATAATTATTTAAATTACATTTGTCACCTGATTTGTACAATGGAATTACTGTCGCATATTTTAATTCATCCGGAAAAAAGCCTTGAGCTAAGCATAGGTTGAAAATATGAGTAAGGGGTTTAGAAATAAATCTAATAATTGCTTTCATTATAGTTGATGAAATGTCATCACTTCCAGGAGTAACGCTATTCTTAAGGTTTATGGCAATTAAGATCAATTCATTTTCAATTATTGGCTGTAGGAACAGAGAAGCTGTTGGATTTGAATGTAGATTATTATTGCGAGTAGATTGTGATGAATATGATGAAATGGAGCTTGTTATTTTATGTCCGATCTGAGAAAAATGTTTATTGAATTCATTAGCAATTTCACTATTATTGGTAGTCTAATGGTTAATCCTTCTTCTGTTACGATTTTGTTTATATTCGTATTTTCTCGTTTTAATGTATATGTAGCTTCATTGATCGTTCGCCAAAATCTTTTTGGGTCATGTGAATATTGTTTGAGCTTGGTTTCGTAATAATTTGTTTTCGCCTTTTTTACAATCGTATTTAAAAGGTTCCTGTATTTTTTATATTGATTTTGTAACATCAAATTTAACGGTTCACTTTTAACTTTTCTTGCAATTTTGTCACGTACTCGAATTGATTTTACAATGCCAGTAGTAATCCAGGGTTTTATTTTTTTATATTTACAAGGTATAGATATAAGTTTGGAAATTCTACTATGTTCAATATGATTTTTTAAAATGCCATGAAAATATGAAAATGCTCTATTAGCTTCCGTAGCAGCATATATTGAGCACCATGTCTCGTTTCTTAGCCTGTCGGACAGTTGTTCTATTTTGATATGGCTTATGGTAGCAGGGGTATATTCTAAGTTGCAGCTATGGTGATTATGTGGAAACGAGAATGTGCCAATTGTTGTGAAATGGTCTGTGATATCACTCTGGTATACACAGCTATTAAAATCCAAATTGTTCATAGATTTGAGAAATATGTGGTCTAAGCAAGACTTCTTTGTGTTGCCTAAGCGCGTTACCGCTTTTAAATATTTTGTAAAACCAAATTCATTTAAAATATTCATATATTTATTTCCATCACTATCTAAGCCTATTTGATCGTGAACGATATTATTATTACTGGGTCCATAATAGTTTAATTCTTTAGTATTTGATTGCAAAATGTGGGAGACAAACGATGTTTTTCCCTCGTGCTTTGTCTTCTCAGGAATATTTGTCGTGACTGTAACCCGCTCTCATGGCTATAAATTAAGAGCACGAATTTATTACCTCGCATTATAATTTTCAGTATTAATCTCAACCCAAGATACAAAAGACTCATAATTAAACAATAGAAGATTTGACTGATTTCTCTTGATGACTTTATTACGAAGTTATTAACTCCTTATTTTGGTGGCTATTTAAAAAAAACAACAGGGAGGTATAATCGAGTTTCAACTGATATGACTGAAAGTACAGTAATTCTTTAAAAAGATTCACTTTATAATTTTCGACATGACTAGCTAAACTTCAACTGCTGTAGAGCTAATAAGCAGAGACAGTGGAGTTTCAGATATTATTTTGTACTTTTAGGGGACTCCATGTTTGAATTTTCGCAATAAAGCAGATAAGGAGCTAATTTTATAGGCTTACGTTATCTGTCTCTGAATGTGAAAAATCGGTAATTATAAAGTATGGAAACTAACTCTTTCAGTAATCTTAGCTAGGACTCTGGGCTTTGCTAAGTGATTTTGGTAAGGTTTTCAGGAGAAATACAAATGTTTGTTACAAATAACATATATGAGGCACCAGTATACTTATTAATATTCTAGATATTTAAAAGTATTGTAAGTTAAGAATTTTAAGTAGTTCTACAATCTAGAAAATTGTATTGTTTTAGAAAATATGTTTATTTGATAAAATTTTCGAATGAAACACATGATAAGCAGTTCAAAGGGAAACCACAACGCATGATGCTTGCATTCAGTTTAGTGCAGCATATAGTTAAGTATTATTAGAAGTAGGAGTAGTCTCTAAGTGGTATTGGCAGAAGTACTTGACATAATTTTATTGCGTGTTATTTTGCGGGCTATTAAAAAATCCTATAACTTATCATAATTATGATCGAAGCCCCAAGCAATTTGATTAATTTGAAACCCATCAGCCGCCGAGCTGCCACAATTTTGGTGAATTACTTACATTTTTCAATGCGAATACTGGGTCATTATGTACTCAAGCGGTATCAATAGGAAGATTTTTTTTTCAATCTGGTTTGACCATTTTGCATCCTGTAGGGTTTTAAAAAGTATTTTGGCTGTAACATTGAAAATAAAATATATTTTAAAGTCGAACAGAATGTTTCGTTCGATATCTGGATCCAAAGCCGCATAAGCAATTCATTCAATGAACAGTTCATAACCAAGAAAGAAATGAAGTATGGTCAAGTTTGACGCTAACATCACTAGGCCTATACCTTCAAGCTGACGGATTGTTTACAGCTTGAAGGTGGTTTTGATGATCTATTTTATTATAATCTGTACGGCCGACCTAAAGCTACGGTTTTACCTACATGTACAGTGTAACATAAACAGACGTAATTAATTGCCAGTGCATTCTGTGAAATTTGCGTATGTTTCTAAGCATTTGTTATGTGATTATAAAAGACTATAATAATATACATATTTACTTAGCTAAATTCCAGTTTCTCTGGCCTTTATTAAAATTGGGGAAGTGCGAAAGTTTCGCACAGGTTTACTAATTTCTTTTAAATGCATGAAAATATATTTCTATGCACTTCGTAGTAGGCAAAATGTTTTCATATCAAGCAGTCAACAGTTCTTTAAATATTTGAGTTGTAAAGACTGTGCAATACCAAATAAGACGGGATAAACAAAAATTATTAGAAGCGGGAGGCACCAAGATGTACCATGGTCACCTCGACCGGTCTGCGACACGGTACTACTAGTATTACTACTACTAGTAGGTGCACCACGACTTCACGCCCGACATGATATTAGGTGCGGCACTACGTAGGCTAAGGCTTGAGGAAGGCTTTAAAGCACCAAGGTTTCAAATTGCTTAAAAAGACATAGGCTCTCATTTCATTTCCTATGTAAAATAGGAAAATTGGTTAAGTGCTTTAGCTAATGCTTTTTTGTTTTGTTTATGGTTTTGTTTTGTAATGCGCTATTTTTGTGTTGTATTCAGTTGAAAATATAAATTTCCTGGTATTTGTCACAGACTTGACGGATTCTTCTTACCAGTACTTGTTGATAGCATCTCGAATTTTTACACATGTTAAGATTTTCAACAGAAAATAAATATCAACAATTTCTTACTCCATTGAGTACCGGTACTTCAATAAAAACCCAGCAATTATATGAACCAATCTCTTTTGTCATAGATACGAGGTTAGGTTAGGTTAGGTTAGGTTAGGTCAGATTAGGTTAGGTAGGGATGACTGTAATGAAAGGAAAAACTGAACGTTGAGTGTAACGATTCTAGGGTATTTATTTCTTCTCTTTACTATTGAGGATCTATTAGCAAACCCGGCATCTCCATTTTGGAGAAAAAAAAATTGAGTCGCTCATGAATAATGAAGGTTCAATGCATATCCTACTACATACTCACTGCATGTGTTGCATATCTGACTTCTTTTCTTACGTTGGAAAGTCGAATTTTCAACACATGCACTAAACGTATAGGCCTAGAATGAAATTAATTTAACTTTCTTTATTCATAAGCATCTCATTTTTTTCTAAAGTGGAGATTGCCGTGTTTGCTAATAGACCCCTCAATATAACTTTGCCATATGGAGGGGGAGTCTGGGAGATGAGACATGGAGTCTAATGAAATATAGTTATAGAGTGTGCAATCCCAAAGGAAAGCAGTCGTCAATGTCTTCAAACTGTAGAAACGGAATTGCAATATAGCTACAATAATTTTATTAGATAAACTTACAAGAAATCTAGATGTCGTGACGCACTTTGATAACATAACTGGGGGCATTGGTCTAGTTTGGTACTTATGGCGAGGATTTATATTCAGGGTGCCGCTATCTACTATGTACCGTCCACCGAACGTAGGTGGTATTGGACTTGTGAACGTCGAAGAAAAATGCAAGGCCTTGTTTATAAGTAGAAGTGGATGCAGTAAAACCTTGGCACGGACATCCTTCTCAGGTCTGTGGTACAAATACTGGTTTAATGCTTTGGACCTAAGTTATCCATTTTACAAAAAACAAATACCTAATGACTTGCAATACCTGAGTGATTTCCTGCAGGACTGGAGTTTCTTTCAGTTCGACGAGCACTTGCCTACAACGAAATTAACTTCTACTGTTTATGCGCAATTACAGACACAGTGGACACATAGTGAAATGAGAGTGCATCGCATAGCGCCAACAGATATTAAACTTGAACGTTTGTGGCAAAATCTTAGCTCAATTCATCTACCGGCAGAAACACGTTCGACATGGTTTGCAGTGATTCATGATATTATTGCAACACGAGACAGATTATTTAAAATTAAAATGGCGCTTTCTAATCAGTGTACTTTTGCAACCAAATTGACAACTTAATTCATCGTCTTACCGAGTGCCCAACCGTCTTACCTGTATGGCGTACTCTATTGGCCTACACCCGTAACATATTAACAGCGCAAAAATTGTACTTCACTCCTAGAATGTTTTTGTTTCCTGATTTTTTCTGCACCCCGAAAAATACGCACCAGAACATTATGCAACTCATAGGACATACTGTAATGTACATTATTCACAATTTTGGCTCCACTGATAAAGAAATGTACCTGGACTATCTTCGACGCACACGTTGGAAACCTTTAATCTAATCAACAAAGTGTTTGGAAAATTAAGACTCTCACTGTTACGAGTGTTTGGAAGATTAAGACTCTTGTTATTTATTGTTGGGAGATTGTGTGTTATGTAGTAAAATGGATTTTTTGTGTTAATATGTAATAATAATAATAAAAAAATTAAATAAAAATTAAAAAAATAAAAGAAAAAAGAAAAGAAAAAAATTGCATGGCGCTGGTGGAATGTTTACCAATGCACATTTCAGGATTAAAACCTCAACCGTGGCGCACTGGGCTACACGCATTTGAAACAATCCTGCTTGGTAGCTGTTGCTCGTATACCTCTCGCAGTGAACTACAGAACTTAGTACTCATATTAACTCGGTAACGGAATAAGTATAGGCGTACATGAGACTGATTTTGAGATTAACATACAAGGAGATCGGACTGGGTCAAGATAAACGGAACGGAAACAGGTGACAATGCAGAAAGAAAACTGAGTAATGGAACAGGCAAGTAATGCGCACACGAATAGGTTCTATGTCGAACTTATGGGTGAGCATTAGAATAATTAAACTACATATTGTTTTAGCCCATGTATTGTAATGTAAGGTAAGTTTATCACAATTGAAAATATCCGTTGCAGCGAACTGTAAGCCCAAGATAAGGTCACCACTGCACGACGTGTGAGAAAGACTTTTGTGAAAATAAATACACACTACTAATTTATATGTAACGCAGTGACGTCGTAACATTTGTTCAACCTTCGCAATATTTCGGCAACTGGTATTATATTTTTAACGATTTTACTTGTAAAGAAATTGGACATAAATGATTGGTATAGGCTATATATGTAGCCTATATATATATATATATATATATAGCAATATACCAATGAATAATTTAAAAATGTCAGCCGGAAGGTTTACGACTCGTGACCAGTGACCAATTCAATACTAAATATTGTTGAAGCTTATTTTTTGGTGGAGAAAGTCGGAATTTTCGGGCCTTCATTTCTGTTCTCCATTTCTTCAGAATTCTTTTTACGTAAACTTCTCACCTTTTTATCGTCCATTTTGATTTCGTGTAATCGGTAATTTTATTTCACCACAAATCATCCGGCTGGCATTGCATTCATCTTCATGATTCGTGTTTGATAACTTCTAGACTAACTTATAATTTTACTGATACGGTTAAACTTGGTCGGCTGATAATCTTGAAAATACTTTTGTTTCGTTAATCTGTCCAATTAAATATAGGCCTATATAACATTTAGATGTCACTATTTTCTTAACTTTATAACACACATATATATATATATATATATATATATATCTATAGCATATTTACCACAAGTTATTATTATTAACTTTCACATACTTTCCAAATTTAGAAATCAAGCTGTTGTTTAAATCTAATATACTAAGGAAAATACAAGTTCGTTGTTAATGGTGCCTATTGTCTTCTGTTCTAATCTTGCCTGCATCGTGAAGAGATTAATCACAGATACATTGATGTTGTTATCTGATGATATTAATTAATGTCTGGTATTGTTCTATGGAGTCACAGGTCATGGCCTTCTCAACTTGGTAGGCCTACACCAAATAATAACGTTAAGGAAAATATGAGAGGTCAATATTTTAGTAAAATAGAATTAAGTAGGAAATAATAATAGTTCCCTCGCTTATAATTGCTTTATTTTATCCAGCATATACGATAATACGGTAACTATAAATATTTTAAACTTGAGTCACCTGAATGGATGTTTGTCCTGTTAAGGAAATGTCTTCTGGCTATTTGGTAATTATTTCGACACGAAATATATAATAATAATGTTTAAGATAAATGGAGCTAAATAAAACTATACTTCTGGATACCTAAGATGAGTTAGCATGCGATCATAATAATGTATGTGCCTCGAGTAAAATATGACGAATGTTCAGGAGAAAACAACCAGCAATGCAATCCTGACACCTGTACTTCATGGAGTTTGTATGATAACTTATTATTATTAAATTTCCCCAAATACTTATTTGGACTGAGTAGCCCGATTCCGGGCTTAATCAGCCTAACAAAAAATTTCAGAATTGTAAGCCTCATACAAAATATTTATAAATATTAAGACAATGAATATTTCAAAGTAATTTAAAAAAAGTGAAACCCTGCTTTTATGATATAGTTATGCTAAGGGTGGCGTGCACCATCCAGGAGTAAATCTTACTAAAGTAGTAAATTTAAGACGGAGACCTGGAGTATACAAGAACCAGTACATCTGTCTCACTCTTAAGTCATACTAATGTATGTGCTAGAGTGAGACAGACAAACCGGTTTTTGCTACGTAAGGTTCCCTTCCTAAATTTACTACTTTAGTGCTACTCTTTTAGTAACTTACTCTTTTAGTTGGTGATTAATGAATTTCATTTCCGTTTGTGGTATATTAGCTTAATTGTCATTCAAAGTTCCACCTTAACCACAAAACAATAAAATAACAGAGATTGTAAACTGGATACACGGTATCTAAAAATTATTATATTCTTATAAGCTTTTACATATGAACATACAAGTCAATAAATAAATACAAGATTAAAATAGCGACTGATGTCGCAATAGTCTATATCAATTATTCTTAAAATTTTATCATGTCATATAATTACACAAGTTAAAAGGTACAAGATTAAAATAGCGATTGATGTCGCAATAGTCAATATAATTATTGCTAAATTCTAAAATGTCAGTTTAAAAAAATTATAAAATAACCTTAAAATTATAATATTTTATTGTACAATAATTATCTATTTTAGAGAATCTTATCGATCCTTTTATTATCAATGTCCACTAATAACAATGTTTATCTTATATACACCACTGTACACTTAATGATGATAATATATTGCCTTGTAACCCACTTTTCTTATTCAAACGTCTGATATCATGTATAGTGCAGATATTATCTTATAATACCTTATTAAGAATACATCTGGAGGCATTAGCGTATTGTTTATGTGTTAGTTTGTAGCAATTTATGTTAAAACTTCTTTTTTGTTGTAGTTATCTTCTTACAAAAATCATTTTAGAATCCGTGTATCTAGTACTCTAGCTGTTAATCGGATATGCGCATTTCGGCTTAATATGCCATCTTCAGTCCTAAAATATAAAATATAAAATTAACAAAACGAAATTTTTTTATTATTATAAATAATTACATTTTAACTTTATATAGTGATGTATTTAAAAGTAACCAACCTTAAAATTGTGTGCGTCGAAGTCTTCACTACATGAGTGTTTGCTTGCTACTAACGAAGTCTTATGCTATTGCTGGGGGCATAGTTCACAGTACATTTCAAAAAGTTCATTGTGGTCAATTGCTGTTTCGTTAATTATATTGTTTTTGTTTCTATATATTTCCAGATTTTCTAGTGTATTAAGCTTTAGGCTTTTTTTGTGTTTATGTAAGATTTTTAGCGTATTATCTATTGGAGAAAACTGGTGCCCGTTATTAATTAAATGTTTAGCGTAAGCAGACCTGTTTCTATTATATTTAAAATCTGCTAAATGTTCTTGAAAACGTTGTCTGAACGATCTACCGGTTTGACCTATATACACCTGCTTGCAATCGTTACAAGTTAGCTGATATACCCCAGTGTTTTCTAGTTTATCTTCATTATTATTGTTATCATTGTTAAAGAGTAATTGCTTCAAAGTATTATTAGTTTTATATGCTATCTTAAGATTTTGTTGTTGCAGAGGTTTTAAGGTTTTGTGTATTCTATTATCTGTATAGTTGTAAACAACAAATTTTTTATCTTTTCCATTAGTTTTTTCTATAGGTTCCAGTGTTGACTTTTGATTGTTAGCTTTATTTAGTTTAATTTTATTCTTTTTTATTAGCTTGTAAATAACTGATTCATTATAGTGATTATTTTTAGCAATTTGTAAGATTGTGTTTAATTCCTTATTGAAGTAGTGTTTACTCATCGGAATGCTTATAAGTCTACGTACCATATAGTCCAAAGCTGCCATTTTTTTACCAATAGGGTGGTTAGATTTATTGCTTATAATATTGTCTGTATATGTCTCTTTTCTGTAGATACTATATTGTAATTTTTTGTCTTGTCTTATGATGTTGAGATCTAGGAAATTGAGTTTGTTTTGAATTTCAGTTTCCAATGTAAACTTTAATTTATCATGTATATTGTTAAAGTTTTCAATTAAGTCATTAATTTTGTCTTTATGACATACAATCAGAATATCATCTACGTATCTGTAATACTTTTTGATGTTATGTTTCTTAATTAATTGTTCTATATAATTGTCCTCTATGTGCTGTAAGAATGTTTCTGACAGTATGCCTGACAAAGGGGATCCCATTGCTAGACCATCTTTTTGAATATAAATTTTATTGTCAAAACTAAAGTAGTTTTGTTCCAAAATAGCTGTAATTAATGTGGTAATTTGTTTAGCAACTTCATGACTATCCCCATTATTAATTAAGTTTTGTTGTACAATATTAACTGTCTCATATATTGGAACATTAGTATATAGATTTTTTATATCTAGTGAAATAAGTCTGTCATTTTTGTTCAATTCAATATCGTTTAATTTACTAACTAAGTCTATTGTGTTTTTTATAGTGTAAGTGTTTTTAAGTTCCAACTTATGCTGTAACATCTTTTTTACAATCTTAGAAATTTTATATACAGGAGCGTTGATGAAGTTTACTATTGGCCTAATTGGATTACTATTCTTGTGAATTTTAATTTGTGCTCTAAGTTTTGGAGCTTTTGGCTTCATATGTATGGCATTTTTCATTTCTTTATCGTTTAGTATGAGATTTGAGCTTTTTATTACTCTTTTAATGTTTTGTTGAAATCTATCAGTAGGATCTTTGTCGACCGGTATAATATCATTTTCGTGAATGAATTCTATGGTTTTCTTTATGTATTCATTATTATCTATGAGAATAATAGAGTTACCTTTATCAGCCTTGACATGTTTAATGTCGTTATCTCTTAATTTACTATCTAGATCTTGTATTGTTTTTTTATAAACTTTTGAGTTTTTGCTATCCATATGTTGATTTACGTAATTGTGTTTTATTTTATTGGTCATATCTTTTCTGAAGGATTGTTGGTTTGTTAGATTTACTTTTGTTAAAGCTGTTTCTGTATCTATGATTAAGGATTTAATTTGCTCTTTATGATTAGGTTCAAAGTTATGTTTATAACCCAATTGGAGTAATAATTATATTGCAATAATTAGCAATAATTATATTGACTATTGCGACATCAATCGCTATTTTAATCTTGTACCTTTTAACTTGTGTAATTATATGACATGATAAAATTTTAAGAATAATTGATATAGACTATTGCGACATCAGTCGCTATTTTAATCTTGTATTTATTTATTGACTTGTATGTTCATATGTAAAAGCTTATAAGAATATAATAATTTTTAGATACCGTGTATCCAGTTTACAATCTCTGTTATTTTATTGTTTTGTGGTTAAGGTGGAACTTTGAATGACAATTAAGTCTTTTAGTTGGTGTTGGAGAGCTCAATTGATAGTTACTTCTTTAGTTGTTACTAAAGTAGTAAGCGATTTTTACTAAAGAAGTAGTCGAATTCTGCGCAGAACAGAGCAGAAACGTTAGTGCAGCGCAGCAGAACACGTGCATTTCAATTGCCAGTATTATTCAAGTGCCAGATAATGAAAAGGAAAGGTTCGCTGAAACAATGAATATGAATTTGGGTTGTTCCAAATATTACTAATGACAATCTTCATGTTTTAAAATAGGTCTAATAGTAATGTTTCATTCATTACTAATTTTAATTCCTTCAATTGAGTATTTTCAGTTTAGTAGCCTACGTATGGGTACTGTGATTACAATTTTTGTGCAAACTATTTCTGTATTATAATGCAAACAATTGGAATTTCCAGTTGATTTTCATAATTGATTCACTGTCAATATTATAATTATTTCTCTCATAATAATAATAAAGTTCTAAAATATATTAAAATATTTATACTTCCTAAAGTTACATATTCTTCCCCAAAAACGATAAATCAATTATTCTATAGTTGTTTATCATAAATCTCACTATAATGAATTATTAATACTTATTGACTGTTTAACAATATTAATAAGAAGTATTACACAAAATCATGAAAAAGGGGGGATAAAAAGGATAACAAAACTAATAAGGGGCATTATGTTTCTGTCCTTTTTCAAATGCACAGAACATTTACTTAAAAAATATTACCTTATAAAAATAATAATATTACAACTGAGAAATGTAATATTTAAACAAAAAATGGCGGTACAATATTTCGGAAGCTATGAACTCCAATAATAATTATGTAGATGGTTGTGTGTTTAAAAATAATTTCAGTGACTACTTCTCTAGATCCTGTGCAGCTTCAACCTCCGGGCCCCTCCTTAAAATTTTCTTTCGGCACTCATGTTGGCATTTTTTTCTATATAGTTTATAATGCTTCTCACTTTCCTGTCCACAGGGTTAATTAAAATAGTTAGCAGCATACTATAGACCTGCAGCATCTGCTATAGTTTATTCCCAAACATGAAAGTCTCGTCTCACTCCTCCATTCGAGACTTGGGGAGTCTTTAAGGAATGGTTTTACAATGTGTCCCCTTCTCAATGTACGCTAATCCCAGAGTCAGTCAAATTTTCTTCCGATGTGGCCTGTTTGGACATTTTTACACCTGGGTTAGAAAAAAGGACATATTATTCATTAACACTGCGGGTGCAACTATTGAACTTTTAGCTCTTATAATTATTATTATAATCTGGCATTCGCAATGTTGTGCTTTAAGTTAAGCTATAGAAGTGTAATGTAATAAAATTAATTTACAATAATTACATTAAATCGTTTAACAATGAGAATCACCTATTGTTCAGTAATTCTATGGTTAAGTAGCAGGGGGAAGTGTTTTCTGGGTAGCTCCAAGAACGGAGGCTTTCATGTATTGGAATGTACTATACCTCGCCGATATCTGTATCCATATGATTAGCTTGAAATACATCGTCGTTTTCTGACCCAAAGTTAGGGAGAACTGCAACATCTAAAGGCCGATCCAGCTAGGAAGATATTTAAGAGCACATGAGCTCCTTGTACCGTGCAATGCAAACGTCCCTTCCACTCACTCTTCCCCTCACCTTTGGTGGACGTCTTCCTAATTGGATCGCTCTCCGCAATGATATTTCCACATTTGACTGGCTGAAATCACATGGATGTAGTGAGAATCTGACATCGTTTCTTCCAAACGCCAAAATTTCATGTAAGGATTTATGAGCTTAATTATTTACGTTATTAAATGCCCTACTAGGTATGGTTCGCTTAATATTTATTAAATCACCTGCCACAACTCTCATTTTTGGTATACAACCTTCTTCATCTCAATAACTTATCCTCGGTTTGAACGATGTAATCCATTTAATGTGATATGTAACTCATAACTCACGCAAATGCCACAGAACACACTTACTCCACAACTTTACTCCACCCCCTGAGTAGGAGTAAATATTGGCCTTATTTACTCCACAACTTACTACGTTAGTAACGTACTCCGTGTTGGTGCTCTCCACCACTTGTGGAGTAAGTTCATTTACTCTGGGAGTAAATAAAATTTTTACTTCTTTAGTACATTCCTCTATGTTGAAAGCCGCCGAGTTTAGTTTACTCCTGGTTGGTGCACGCCGTCCTTACTAAAAGAGTACGGTTACTAAAAGAGTAGCTTACTAAAGTAGTTAGAACTAAAGAAGTAAGGCTTACTAAAAGAGTAAATTGCATGAGTTTGGTGCACGCCACCCTAAGTCTTGAGAAATGAATTAGCGATAGGACTTGAATACGACCATTATATTTATTTTTCGGTATACAGTAGAACTCCAATTATACGAACTCCACTTATCCGAATCCCCAAAAATCCTGATCACTTCGAGAGCGTATTCAGATGGTTTTTACAGCAGCGAGCATTGGGAAACCCTTTCTTCAGGGCCGATTATTTGCAAAAAAAAAAAAAAAAAATTAGCCGACAATATCGACAGTATGTTTGTAATACTACTCACTCTTACCGATATGTTAAAGATGTGATGCTTTATGTAAGTATATAGTACTGTATAGTTAGATGTTTTAAAAAGAAATTACCTTTTTCATGTTTTATCCAACTATCCGGATGTTTGATTTTCCGGATCGAGTCCGGTTCCAATTTATCAGATTCTCGCGAAATGTTTTAGCTTGTTGAGCTTCATCATTCGTCATATATTTTGTATCACGATGCATACTTTTTTAGCGGAAATAACAATACCTCTCACGCCCAGAATAACATAGCTAAATACTTCTAAAGCAGATGAATGCTTATTGTATGAACTTAAATACGTTTCCTAAAACATGTTATTAGTCAAGCGAATATTAGTATATTAGCAAACTAGAAAGTAGGGAACTAATTTAGTGTAAACAAGAATTCGCTCCACATAAGGACCATGCAAATTAAGAACGCTGTAGGGGATTTCTAAATTGGCCATCCTTTGGCTTCTAAATGATATGCAATTCTACCGGAAATTATAGAAATGATATTTTGGCACTTTCACCGGAACAAATGTGCACGCCTTGTGACATGTTATTTGATAATAACACGAGTGTGTATGTCTGTGTTTGTGTTTGTGTTTGTGTGACTCGAGTGACAGTTATGATGACTTGCTCAAGCACTAATTATACTACAAGTGCTTGTTCTCTCTTCAATTCTTTTGTCCACTCATTGGAATAATTGTTCCTGTATGATTGTTAATTTAGGAAGAGCATAACCCCTACTGTTCAGATTGTCTAAAAGTTCTAATGAATTAGAAAGGCTTTCCCTTTTGTATCATGAACTTTCGTGTAATTAACTAGCGCAATATTATATAACATTCATATGAAAGTTACTAAGGATTATAATTTTTTTATGTTCACTTTATGTATTTTGAAATCCTGTGAGAATCGATGTAAGAGACTTGATAGTTTATCGTTCTGTATCATGCTATAACAGCATACGGCATACGTTTGTGTCTTAACTACAGTAATCCGGCCTAAGAGGTTATTTTACAAATATCAGATATGAAGATATTTATTACATTTATTTCCATTTTCTATGTTCTTATAAAAACATAAATTGTTCTTAAATTCTCGAAACATCTATTGTTAATAAATTATGGTATAAAGTCTCAACAAATTCGGTGTTCATAACACACAATAACGCAAAATTTATTTAAGACTTTTAATAACTTTTCGGGTCCACCGGTATGGCGTTGGGGATGCGTTCACTCCTTCATGCAAGCACGGTTTTGGTTCGATTCCTGGTCGGAACAAGTTTCCTAGGTGGGTTTCTTTTCCGTGTTTTTATTTTCTCACCTGTGAGAATAATGTCGGGAAAGTGCCCGCTCTCATGGTCCCCTGTTATTATCTGGCCGTCATTATCACCTTCATTCATCCTCGCCTTCTTCGGAATGTGTTCGTGTTGTCCCGAAGATGGCCCCTGCATTGGGCTGATCACTCATCCGATAAGACCTTAATGTCGTAGTCTGGTAAAAAAAAATTGTATTTGATCCATAGCAACTCCCTCCCCTAATGGGTCACTCTCCTATAAGGCGTGTGTCTCGTAAATGTACCTACTAACTAACTCCGTGGCGCTACATCCCTGGAGGGACTTGGCCTACCACCCGACCCTTAGGCAGATGGCATGTGGTCTGCATGCCGACACCCACGGCCGTTAATGGTGGTTTTCTTGACCGGAGCTGCTACTTCTCTATCAAGTAGCTCCTCAATTTGAATCACGAGGCTGAGTGAACCCCTACCAGACCTCCCTACCTCAGAAAAAATACGAGGAGGTACCGGGAATCGAACCCGGGCCAACGGATCTGTAGTCAGCGACCAAATGTACCTACAAGGGGAGGTAAAACTCAGGGAAAGAAGAAGGAGAATTTTTGGGAGACGAGTTTCTTGACACGCTTCGATTTGGTGGTCGTATTAGTAAACCATTTATCAGGATCCCATATCTGATCAGTTTGCTCTAATCCCGGTTAGTTCATTAAGGGCAAACACCGCCAACCGATTATACGTTGGTGGTGTCGCAGAATACCGATACATAGTAGATGATAATGAACAGAAAGGACATAACTGATGTTGCGTTATTGTAAGTATTGAAGGACAGAAGGAACATGAAGAATGATTGCTTATGACTTTCCCAATAGGTTACGACTTAATTTTATTTTGCATACCGGTACCATATTACGTTTATGCTAACCCTGTAATTTGCCTGTCGATCTCTTAATAAGCCATGTCTTATCATATTGCAACGAATATTTCTCAAAATTAGTTATTAAAAAAGAGCATGCATTGAACGATATATAACAACAAATTACGCCCACAACCTTGTAAACTTAAATAACTTACCCTCATTAACTTGAGTAAGAATAGAGTGTAACCTTCACATATGTAATTGTATTCAAGGTATCTAGACTTCTTCAGAATGCTAACACAAATCCTGCTTACGCTAGTGCATTTCATAAATCAAACTTGGATCCGGTTTAGCAGACTGATAGTTAAGTCTCCAGGCAAGCGCAGTTAAAATGGTCATTTGAAAGACTTAGTTCAGTCCTTGCTGATAAACTCTAGCGAGAGAATTTCAATAAACTTGCTGCAGCAATCCCAGCTTCGTTCCCCAAAGATTTCTTTCTGACTTGTAGAATTTGATACTGCGATGATATTTACAGAGTTACAATAAGTGTAGCCTACTTTTAAAAATTCTCATTTGATCTTCTGAATTTTCGTTTTACATTCTGAGTTATCCTTACGAGTACTATATCCCAACAGTACCAAAAATCTTCTTCCTCTTAATGATCCTAGAAGCATAGAAATAATTATTTAGGCCTATTTCATATTTTAAATTGTTCTTAAGATTAATATTTATTTTATTTATTTATTAGTTAGTTGCGGTACATTACAGTGTTGAATTATGGCAGTGACCGTTGGTCGTTTAGCCATAATTCGAGCAATTACATGATTACTCGATTACAAACAGGATATATACACTTCCTCTTGCTTTTGCAGAGGTATCTTGACAGTTTTAACATTAAAATTTATTTCGCTATTTGTCTATGACGACATTTGTTTTTTGTGTCTTTTTTCTTTAACTTTCCATAAATAAAAACCTAGCTTTCTTAGAGCCTGTACATTTGTAGTTCCTGATAGTTTAGCCAGCACAATTTCATTGCTAAACTGCAACCATTCTGTTTTCATAGAACGCCTATCACTCCAATTCGTCTCTCTGCATGTTAAAAGTATATGTTTAGGATCTTCATTTTCTCCACAAAGTGGGCATTTATCTTTTTCTGCTCTACCTCTTAGTCCCTTGAGTTTCCAAATCCCTAGTTTAAACCATGCTATACCTGCTCTGACTTTTCTATCATTAATAGATATGTATGATTCCTGACCCCAAACAGTTTTGATCTCCTTGTAATATAGCAGTGAAGATTTCTCGCTCATACAGCTAAACATATATTGTTTTTCTATGTCATTGCATCTTTGCCTTATTATACTTGTTATCCTATTTCCATTTTTTGCATTCACTTCCCACAGATAGCCTAAGCCAATTTTCTCTAGTTCTTGTTTCAATATAGAAGCCCAATTTACTTTATTCAAATTGGTTTCCATATATCTATAACAGACTTTAAGTATTTCATTCTCCTCCATTTTTAAGATTCTGAGCCAATATTTAACAATCCTTACCATAATTTCTCCTCTACTACTACATTTACCCAGATCTACCGTTGCTACCTTCTTTGGTGTTGAGTTGGGAAGTGCAAAAATTAGTTTGCAATATTTGTCTATTATAGTATCTATTTGCTCCCAACTGTTTTTATAAAGCCCCCAGATCTCAACCCCATAAAATATTCTTGATTCTACCAAGGAGCTGAAAATGGTATTTAGCGTTTTCACTTGCATAGTTGGTGTTTTAGTAAGACACATGTTTATTGCTGACATTGCTTGCTTACCATGCACGATAGCTTTCTGTCATTGTTTATTCCACTTTCCTCTCGAGTCTAATATTACACCTAAGTAGCTGATTTCATTTACACATTCTAAGGTTACTCCGTTCAACTGCCATTTTTCTTGTTTTTTTAGCCTATTACCATTCTTAAATACCACAATCTTCGTTTTCTTAACGTTCACTCTAAGATGCCATTCATTACAATACTCTTCGATAGCGTTTAATGATTTTTGTAACCCAGTTACTGTAATTGCATTACATATCAAATCATCTGCATAGAGCAAGCCATGTATGTTTACATTGTTTATTACTGGCATATGTGTGTTACCTCTACAAATGTATTTTATTATGTCATCTATAAATAGATTAAATAATTGACTACTGATGGGACAGCCTTGACGAACTCCCATGTACTGGTTAAAAGCTTTTGTCACTCTGTCTGTATCATACCTTACACAAGCAGTTGTGTTACTGTACACCTCACGCAAATTTCTAATCATATTTCTACTCATACCTTTCTCAGCTAATTTATAAAATAATGCCTCCCTGTTTACTGTGTCAAAGGCTTTTTCCAGGTCTATGAATGCACAGTACAACCTACCTCTTTTGACACTTAGATATTTATTAACTAACGTGGATAGTATATAAATGTTGTCTGTTGTCCTACAGTTTTTCCTGAAGCCTTTTTGAAAGTCTGAAAGTATTTTGTATCTATCTATCATGTGTTTATACGTTCAGCTATAATGCCAAAATAAATATTTCCCAGCACTGGAAGTAGTGCAATTCCACGGTAACTATTAACGTCATTAACACTACCTTTGCCTTTAAAAATGGGATGTATAATTGCTGTTTTCCAAGTCTTGGGCACTGTTCCTGTTTTTACAATTTTGTTAAATAACCTTACTAAAATATTCACATTTTTTTCATTCTTACAAAGACTTTAAAGTATTCTCCATTTATCCCGTCTATACCTGCGGCCTTCCCTTCCTTAATTTGTTTTAATACCTCTTCGCGTGTTATTTCTGCGTCTAAAACATCTACATTTTGGATTTCGGGGGAATTTGGTATTTTTCCAGTCCAAATATTTATAATTTCGTCTGACTGAAATAAACGTTTGAAATATGATTCCCACTCTTGTGGGCTGATATTGCCAGATTGCACAGGTTTTTTAACCATATTCTTGATGGCTGCCCATAATTTCCTTGCATCATTTAGTTGTACAAATTTTGCTAATTCTGCCGATTTCCTATCTTGCCATTTCTGTTTAGTTTCGTTTAAAAAATTTAAATAACATTTCTTCCCTTCTAAGTATTTATTTTTATTTGCATCGTTGCTATTTTTTTTGTAATTCTTTAAATATTTAGTTACCAGTTTTTTCATTTGTGCACATTCGTTGTTGTACCAGCCGTTATAATTACTTCTGTTTTTTTCTTGCCGGTATGGGTATTGCATCATAACATACTCTATATGTGAAAAATTGTAACAAATCTAAAATATTCTCTACATTGTTGTGATCTAGTGCATTTTCTAACACAATTAGACAAATTACATTTGAACACTCCTCAAATCTATCTGCTATAACCTTTTCAAAACCATTTCGCCACTTTATGCGTTTGGTTCTGACGCCTTCTTCACTATATAAACCTATATCGGGTGATATTTGATTGGACGTGTGACTGTCCATTATACTCACATGAATTGGTAGATGCGGACTTGTTAGTGTTTCACCGACTTTGAAGTCAGAAATATTTCCTATCAAATCGCTGGAAGCAATACCTAGATCTATAACACTTTGCCCATTTGAACCGATAAATGTAAAGTTACCTTCTTTGTCGCTTTCAAAATATCCATTAAGCACTGTTAAATTGAAACTTTCACAAAATTCTATTAATTTTTTTCCCTCAGTGTTTATAATATTGTCTTTACTGGTTCTCTTGTACTCTTGCCAAACACGGTATTCACATAAATCCGATATTTCCGGTGTTAGTTGCCCTATACGACTGTTGAAATCTCCTAAAACCAATCGTTCTGACACTGGGAATGTTTCTTGCATATATTCTATTTCCTCTGATAATTCTTCGTAAAACCTTTCATTATAATATGACGATTATTTAGGGTGATGGTACGTTATGCCTAGACACAATATCACATTTGCTTTATTTTTACCATGTATACCTAGTCAAATTATGTCTTTAAATTTTGTTGTGATTTTGAAAACTCTATTTTCAATAGACTTTCTTACATATATAGCTAATCCCCCGGGGTAACGACCTTTATCGGCCCTTCTAAGCTTATCTTGCCTAAAATGTATAAATCCTTGAATGTCGTAATTTTCACTTGGACGCGCCCATGTCTCACCAAGCCCTAATATGTCAATTTGATGTAACAAATCATATAAACTCTTGTTGCTAATTTTTTGTTCAATGCCTTCAATATTCCAGTAACAAATTCGTAAATTATCTAGTTTCTTTCCAGGGTCAGAATAGGTTTTGGGTGTTCGTTTGCGTAATTCACGTGGTCATTTGCAGTCTTTTGTACCCTGTGTTGTATTTAGGTTCGCTCGGCTTCTTGTTACCACTGTTTGCGGGGGGTCGTCAGCTGCGTTGAACCAGGTTCGTATATCTCTAGATTCAACGCTGAGACGTCGTTTATCCAGTTGTAGTATACTTCCGGCTGGTGACATAGCAATTTCTGGCGATGACTGAATATCAGCTGTTGTAGCAGTAGTCTTCGGTTGTGTAGAGGTCGTGGCAGTGACTTTTGTTTTCATTAGAGAGTTTTTGCCCAGCTTACGTTGAGTTACCGTAAACGCTAAAGTCACGTGATTGATGCTCTGCGCATGCGCCGGTTTGCCGTGACGCTATATCTGATAACGTGACACGTTATTTCGGAATGATTAACGTGAAGCTTACGGTAATAGACATGAATCCCGAAAAACAGGAAAGACTTCGCTTTAACATAAATAACGACTTATTCTCTTCTCTTGATTATTGGTTCAAATCCTTATGATGACCCCGAGTTTTTGGAAGGAGATGGCAATAATTTCAGACATGGCTAACGCATTTAAGGTTAAAAAGGAGTCTGGTGAATCAGCTTCAAGGAGGAGAGGACTACAGTGCTTTGCAGATGACAAGCCCTATGTCCTTCAACTGCATATATACGCGGTCCAATCAGAGACGGCGAGACGGAGGGAAGACTCTCACTGACAGCGGCAGCCTTTTAGCCTGTGCACGTGATTGGCGGTGAAGGAAAAGGCTTCCCATATGAAAAATACTTGTAGAAGACAGGGGAGAGGCATTGTGCAGTATTGGTGTTATAGCTGGCATAAATAATCAGTAATATAAACAATGACATGATTGTGGATGACATCAACCACACAGCAGTGGTTTAACCTTCAATAAAGAGCTTGAACCTCACCCTACTTCCAATGGTCAGCTGTTAGCCCAAGGTTCCAACTTTAGTTTTTTAGATTTAATTCAAATGAGAAGAAGAAGACGCATGGCATCTCTACTAAAAAAACTAGTTCAGAGTTTTTATACCAAAAGCAAAAAGCTGATAGCATTCTGTAACAGAAGGAAGTAAAACTAGAAGAAAGAAAATTAGAAATTGCATAACGAAAAGTAGAATTAGAAGAAAAAAAGATAGAAAGCAGAAATTTGATAATTGTGTCAAGTAGGCCTATGTTAAGTGTATGAAGTTCATTACATAGGCTACAATCTTCTTGTGCCTATTTAACTAAAATGAGAACAAGACACAATGTGATCTAAGCCTACAATTACAACTCTTACAATATTGTATACCTAGGACTATTTACTGAAACCATGTTCTTCATGATCATGTGTCATGTGTTATGTGTCATGTGTTAGGTGTAAGATTTTGACTAGGGTTTACATAGGCCTACGATCTTCAGCTGTCCAATTAACTTAAAACAGAACAACATAGGCCTACAGCATGAAATTCAACCCTTACAATAGTGTATAGGCCTATTTACTTGCAGGATTTTTTTTTAAATTTATGAGAGTTCAACTAATAAGATGCCACTACTTACGAGCTACTTTGAACTTACGACTTGAATAATACTTACTGATAATATACAAAATATTTCTCTATCTAGGCTACTTGTTGCATATGATTTTTATTATGTGTATTTTATGTGATTTTAAATTATGTGTATTTATGGGCTCAATTATTTCTAGTATAATAAACTACTGCAGGTAATTTAATGCATGTAACATACCCAGAAACATTTCAATAAACTTACGTAGCAGTTAACGTTATATTTTTCTGATTAAAATCCCATTTTTAGGTTATGTTAATGTTTATGTCCTGTTATGAGGTGCTATGGAATTCATATATCTGTAGGCTTATATCAGAAACAATGGACAATTAAGTTTAATCATAGGCCTAGCACATTCTGGGAACAATTTGGTATCATATCCTCCAATAAGTCTTTGTTAAAACCTCAAAGTGCAGCAATCTGAAGCAGTTCCTCCAATTCCAATGTTACCTTTACCGTATCGTATCAATTTACGCTGGCAAAAACTCTGTCGCGGCACAAGACGTTATCCCAATTACCGTATTCGATCACGTGACAATTAGTGTGTACCGTATCCTACATCACGCTATGGCAAAAACTCTCTATTGCCTCTGCATTTTCAAACTCTCCGCTGTCGGAAGATGTGACTCAGCGGTATTGGTATTGCTGTTGCTTGGTATTGGGCCTTGATTGCTCTGATTGGTATTTTTAACCTCGCCTTCCAATGTCTTGCCCTCTATAGGTACATTATTTCTGCAATATTCTAAGTTAAACTCTCTCCCATTTACAATTATTTTGTTGTGTTTTAAGAAAGCTTTATGGCCTTTCTTTTTTGCGTCGATGAGATATTTCCGGAGTTCACTTCTCGTATTCCTTATTTCTGGGGAGCAGTCGTTTTCAATTCGGATTCCTGTGCCAGCTAGGTGCCTACACTTCGAAAGAACTTCCATTTTCTTGTTAAAAGATGTGAATCTAACGACAATCGGTCGTCTACCACTTCTTTTACCGATCCTGATAGTTGAGTCTATATTTTCCACCCATAGTTTATTGTACAATATGTCCGTGACGATGTTTAATGTTTCAATGTTTCTTTCATTTCTCACTTCATCTACGCCGAAAATAACTATATTGTTCCTTCTTTGCTGATCTTCTATCATCCTACACCTCTCTTGCAACTTCTTGAAACGTTCTATAGTTCCTATAGTGAACTTGTCCATTTCTTCTTTCATAGAAACACAATAATCCGTAGCGTTTTCTATGTCACTTGAGATTGTTTCAAACTTCTCCATGAAGGTAGTGAATATGGTTTTCAGTTCGTTAACATCGTTTCTCCCTTCTGCGATTACTCTGCTTTGTTTTTCGAACTCCGCTTGCAGTTTGTCTATTTTTGCATCGCATGATCCAGGACCCGGTTTTAGTTCCACATTTCCGATCACTAGTAACACAAGTATAATTATTCCTAGCAACAACTTCTTGTATTTATCATCTTCAGCTTCACTTACACCTTTATTTATGTTCATTTTCCTTGCACTCCACATCCCTATTCTCGCTCTGTAAGCTGCTATGTCGATCATGGCGTACCGGCTTCCACAAACACGTCCGTACTCTACCGCTGCTCACACGCAACTCTAAGATTAATATATTACATCAATATTGTTATTAACAGTAGCTGCAATGCTATTCATACCATTACAAATAAAAACAATTTTCCTTACAATCGACGTAATACAAATTGAACTTCATATTGACTTATCGTGGGAACATGATTGAGAGAAGGCACCTGAGGCGCATAAAGCGAAGCAGCTGCTAGTTTATACCTACTAATTGGAGTTTTAGAAACCTTTCTTTTTCTTTCTTTATCGTAGTTTTACCTCTCCCTTGTAGGATTTAAGCGACCCAAGCCGCCCGGGCCTTACAGGGCCGCGACCTGTCGGGAGAGGGATTATCTTTGGATCACATACATACTTTTTTGACCAGACAAGGACATGGAGGGCCTCCCCGGATGAGTGATCAGCCCAATGCCGGGGCCACCTCCGAGACAACACGAACACATAGGACGAGACACACCATTCACACACGCACTCACTCCAAACAAGGCGAGGATGGGATGAAGATGATAATGACGGCCAGATGATATCTGGGGACCAGAAGGGCCAGAAGTTACCCGACATTTGTCTCAAAGGTGAGGAAAAACCCCAGAAAGAACCCCACCTAGGTAACTTGTCCCGACCAGGAATCGAACCCGGGCCCGCTGCGTGAGAGGATTGAACGCATCCCCTGAGCCACAGCGGTGGACAGTTTTAGAAACCAATCTCTTAATATATAACCTTTGCTCTTACGCAAAATTATTTAAAGAAAACATGGAAACTAAATGCCTATCATTTTATTTTTATACCAGCATTGATGATATTTTTTACTTTTTCATACAGATGATAAAATTGTGTAAATTACGCTTATTGGAATTCTCCTGGGAATTTATGCTAAGCGTGCTTAATGGACTGAGTGCTACAATATCCTGCAGCTATAATTTATGAATTTAAACCGCTTACGCTGTAGGGATTTTTGCTTACATTTAATAGCATATTTATTATACGAGTAATTATTAAAAGTACCTATATTTAGATTTTACTTGTATAAAAATAGCAAGTTTCTACATTCAGTTTCTACACCATTGGTAGTGAGAACAATATTTTCAGCATTTCCTACTATATTAACAATACAGGTCGACCATAGAATGACGGTACAATGATAAAGTGAAAACGAAATTAGATAGACGACATGAACAAATGGAACATTTCCGAAGAACTTATTACATTCTTCTCTTTGTCAAAAATATAACACGCGAACACCTCGCATAATTAAAAAGTTCCATAGGGAAACTTCATATCTGTCATGTATTATTATACTATCCTAATGCTAACAGAGAAGGAAAGATATTAACGCAAAAAGAAGTCTATGAGCCAAACCGTTTTTATACCATACCGTGCTGATGTGAAGGGCCAAAGAGTTGTTTTCCTCAGCGATCTCATACGAAAAAGCAGACCCGTTTAAATTATAACGGTATGTCATTCTTCTCAAATGAATATAAACATAACGAATGAAATAGCCGTCCAGTACCGGTACTCATAAGTTCCTACATGCTTCTCACTGTCTTCATGCTTAAGTTCTGGACCTTTCGAAATAAAACATATTATAATAGGCATGGTAGGCAATGGTAAGGTGCATGATCATTCTTACATACTTCTTAAATACATTTTCAATAGAATAAATCCAGCGCACGGTAGATACCACCTTTCCTATCTTTTTCTTCACGCGCCGGCCACTCTTCACCTCTATCTGTTCATACTGTAAAATAAAACCTATTTTACGTTTAGTGAATACACTTATAGTTTATGAGACAATTAAGTCGAAAAATTCGACAGAACAGCAATAGGGCGCTGCCTTAAGGCTGTTCCCAGTGGCAATGACCTCTGTCTCGATTATAAAAACAGTTTACAGCTCGCTCGATTAATGTTCCATTATTTCGCATAGTAATCTTTGTATTCAATTTGCAGGTAAACCGCCAATTTTATGGACACGCTGCATAGAAATAAAGCAATACTTACTCGTTCCCCTAACGCTCTGTGCAGAAAAAACAGTGATCAAATTATTCGGATCACTAAAGCAGGATTAAACTTTCGGGACAAAATATTTTTCTCTGGGATCGCCATCATGTTTACAATCCAAGCTTCGTTTCTGGATCACGTGACCCATGCGCAACTCACTGCCAGTAGTAATTCATGCCTTCCAAATGCCTTCTCTTCAGGGACTGCCATTTATAGGTTAGAGAAATGACATCTTCAGTCTAATTTTCCCAATGTTTCGGACACTTTCCAAAAAAACTAAATTACTAGGTCTATAGGTTTACATGGTTTGTGAAGAACACAATAAGCTAAAAATCACCGATCACACACACACACAGGCATGTTTCTGGGAATAGTATTTTAGGATTGAGGGGACTTCAAAACGTGTATTTATATTAAACATGCAACTTAGAATTTCGGGGTACAACACAATACTTCCTCAGCCTTAAGTACCTATTATACGGGCAGAAAAAGTAAAATAGCTTCAATTTTGTTAGTAGCCTGATAGCACATGGGTTCTAATGTGCTACTCTTACGTAACTTATTCTACCTTAGTATGGGCAATATAACTTTCTCACTTCACATTCTAATGTAAAATAAGAGGCCG
Source organism: Ectobius pallidus (assembly GCA_964059195.1). Lineage (NCBI taxonomy): Eukaryota > Metazoa > Arthropoda > Insecta > Blattodea > Ectobiidae > Ectobius > Ectobius pallidus. The sequence goes on from CAXKWD010000002.1 coordinate 127,190,329, forward strand.
TATTGCAGTGAGTGCGTGTTCAGTTGTCTCAGCCTCATGCCAAAGGTGTATCGTTCACCACGCTAGACTTGATGCCTGTTTGTCCAAACGAGGACTGGATTAGGCTATAACTACTCTTCAGACAAATTTTGCAAAATACTGTTTCAATTAAAAGTTTTAACCCTTAGCTTAATCACACATTGTACAACATTTAAATAAAATCGTTCCACCCTGTTTCGAAAAAGCAGCGAAAAAATTATTTTTTTTTCATATAAAGCGATGGTTAAAGTAAGATTTTCACAAAGTCATCGCCGTTCTTCATGCAAAATCCCCAGACACAGTCTAATCTAAATGTAACATTTAGTTTGGACAATTTATTTTCTATTTCGAGCTATGCTGTTCCCACAAAAACAGACGCGCTGACATGTTCCTAAAAATAATATTTTTAGATTCAGTGAGACCTGAACACATGTAGTTGTTCTGAATACTCCACATCAAATTTCAGTGTGGAATACAATACTTCTCTATATTTTACCTATGTATAGATAGAAAAAATTAAAATTCAAGAAAAGTTTCTTAGGCCAAGACCGTAATTTCTAAAACTGAGTTAAAATTAGAGGTCGCAACGTATTGATCATATCTAGAAATATTATCAGTAGATTCTACCAAAACCAACCGAATCCTTTGCTGAGAAAAAAGAATGCTAAAATTTCGACGAATTTCGATTTCTTGTTCCTTGGAGAACTATAGATTTAATCTTTGACGTAAGGTACAAATTTTCTGTTAATAATAATTTCTAGTCAGTGTTTTCAGTTGCATTTTTATTGTGAATTCGACCATACGTTAAATAAGATAAGAAAACTTAAAACTCAGGGATTAATCAACAAGGACAAGATTGTTTTAATAAATTTTTTGCAATGCCTTTTTATGATGTTCTCCTTGCTTTAATTGAAGTTTAACCCGCTCTAATAGTAGACAAGGTGATATACTGAGTGAAAAAGATAGACTATAGGCCTAACTGCGATTAATACAACCTACTTCTTGGGTAAAAACAAACAAAAATTCAAGTAGGCCTAACATATTATTTGAAACTATAACCTAACAATAACCTAATAATATAACCATATAACAACCTAACTGCCACTAATCTAGCTCTACATGTCACGAAAACTAATATTACTATTCCTAACCTAACTTCATTTAGCCTACCGTACCTAGAATCAGTGCGGTATGGTATGTAGTGCGGATTGCGTAATGAAGGAAATTAACCTCAGCTTAGCTCCAGAACGAAACATCTTATGAAAACAAAATTTTGTATTTGGGTTAGGTTGCCTACCTTCAGGGGGTGTGACATGAAGATTGGAAATGACTTTTTGATACTTTTAATACCACTTTACATTTAGAAAATTTAGATTTTCGCGATTTTCTCTTAAAAAATCCAACGATTTTGTTTAAATGTTGCACTTAGAGCTGAACTTTTATTTGATTTTTTTTATCAAAAGTTATCTGAAGAGTAGTTATAAGCCACCCACTGTTTGTGAAAAACTGTCTTCTGGTAATAAGGGTTAAGCTTTCCATCAGGTTGAAACAACTGAATACGCGCTGGTATTGTCCATGCTTAGGATAAAGGAAGTTGCGTGACTGCATTGATCGGATTTTATTTGGGTTGTGTATCCTAAGAATTTACATGCGATGCGATGTAATAACGATTTACTCTTTATTTTATAAAAGATTTACACGAAGAGAATGTCATACGTAATATATTATGCTGAGAGGCAGAACTTTTATTTCGGCAGAGGAAGTTATGCGTTTTACATCAAATTTTTTTCAGCACTACTGAATGTACAGCGTCGCTGAACCTCACAGTCCTAAAATGTTTTCCCAAACTGAAAACTATTAAAATCAGCTACCATCAAAATATTATCATTCCCTTTGCCAATTGTTAGAGTATTTTGAAGTTAATGCACTTCTAATTCATCCAGCAGACGTAATAAAAGCCTGCAACATTCTTGTAACTACACGTAAGATTTGAACTGAAAGAGTCTCAGAAAAATCCCAACTACAACGAAATTGAGCCGTCAGTAGCGTGCATCAGAATTTACATTCTGATACGAATGCAGCGCTAAAAATAATAATGATGATGGGTTCTAATCTTACCGTAATAAAAGTAGTAAGACTACGAAATTATGGTTGCATTTTCATAGCCTAAGCAGAATAGGATGTGAAGTAAAGAATTCAAACTTTGGACATAGTAATTAAATAATGTAATATCTGGTAACTCGTTGTTGGGTGCTTGCATAACATAATAATATTGTTCATGCAATTTGTAAAGTTAAACATTATTACACTCTTTGCGTAAGTACAATGCAGTGAGAATCTTTGATTGTTCTATTTTCTCTTCACTAATTGGACAGTTACAGAAGTAACTGCGGTCTTAACTTCAACCTTGTAGCCTACATCATACTTAACAAATACGAGTAGATACTCGTATCTTGTGAATTTGCATAATCAGATCTGTGGAAAGTTTAGGAACAAAGCATGAAGGGTTAAGAAAGAAATATTGCAGCTTTTCATTACCAACTCGATAATAACAATAACTTAATACGTAGGCCTATAAAGCTGTAGGTTTGTTAGTATCTATACAGTTTCCATACGTAAGAGTGATCGCCGGCGTGGCCTTGTGGTTAGCGTCGCTGGCTACAATTCCGTTGGCCCGGGTTCGATCCCCGGTACCTCATCGGATTTTTCTGAGGTGGGCAGGTCTGGAACGGGGTGCACTCAGCCTCATGATTCAAATTGAGGAGTTACTTCAAAGAGAAGTATTGGCTTCGGTCATGAAAACCACTATTAACGACCGTGGATGCCGGCATGCTGACCACATGCCCCCAATCCTGCCTTCTGCCTAAGGTAGACGAAGCAGTGGTCGGGTGGTAGACCAAGTCCCTTCAGGGATAATATTTCTAGCGCCACGAAGTTTAGTTTTTAGTTTAAACGTATAAGTGAGTACAGTAGACTACTTCAAGAGTTGCAGAATGTAAGCCAGGCAAAATTTAAAATGTTTTGTTTAACCGATTAAGCCTTCCATTTTATAGGAATAGTGAATTTTTGGACACTTTTGTAAATAGGCTATATTTTCAGTTCTTCCATTATGTACTATTACCATCTTTTTGTCATGTATTGCAATGCAATACAAGTTCCATCGGGTCGCAAGGGTAAAGTTGAGTTGCGGCCCAGTCTCAAATTTACGTACATTGAGTACAACCACCATAAAACCTGTATTAATTGTCCCCAAGCACATAATTAATAAACAAATAAGTAATTTCAAATTCTATAATGATAGATTCATACTCGCCGCGTAAGCTTATAATTTTTGCCGCAAACTTTACATTGTGTTGTTGTGTTGCGGTCCAGAATATTGGGAGGGACGTCTGAGTTGCGGACAGGTAATTAGGTGTTGATCAGCCTATTAGCGTTACCCAGGAGACTCCGCAGGCTGGTTGGCTGAATATTTCCCCCAAAATCTGAGCTTGTAGTCAATAAATTAAAAAAGTTATGTAGGCCAACAACACAATGTAAAGTTTGCGGCAAAAATTATAAGCTTACGCGGCGACTATGAATCTATCATTATAGAATTTGAAATTACTTATTTGTTTATTAATTATGTGCTTGGGGACAATTAATACAGGTTTTATGGTGGTTGTACTCAATGTTGGGCTATTTATTAGAAGTAACAGCAATAACACTCAAAACATATTTAGTAGTTACGAATTTCAATGGGATTCAGTGGTATGGTAGGATTAGGTGGTACGATAATTTGAACATCAGACATATAGCGCTATAATGGATCTATAATTTGATAATTTAAGCTGTGACATGAAGAAATCTAACCAAATCGTTGCTAAGAAAGTATCGATTATATGAGTTTGATGTACACAACAACAAAGTAATAATCAACCAGGGCCGTAACTAATATGAAGTCTGAGAAAGGTATGGTCGCAACTAACCTATCGTAGGCCTATGTAAGCGACCCCTGGTTTGATTGGTTTGCAGTCCCCAACCTAACACTTAAACCTATGGATGAGACACACAACCAGTCCTCAACCCGGGAAAGGGATTTTTCACTACTTAAATAACCCAACTCGGCCGGGAATCGAACCCATTGGTGGTCTTATCATATTATTACCCCTCTGATTATTATGAGTATCGTAAGCCTACTTGCATTGTATTATAATTTGAATTGTACTATGTGTATTTTATTGTATTTAGGCTAATGATTAGAAAATTTCAACCAACTGTTGCGTATGGCGTGAATAAAATCTTGAATATTGAACAAAATAGTGATTTTTTTGTACAATAATCTATGTATTGAGATTATTACATATTTATTTTGTGTACATTATTTATCTTTTAGGTATATGATTCTATTCCATTGTGCTTTATGCTAGAGGTTGATGAGTGCTACTGTTCTTTTTTAGGTAACTGGGATAATAGTAAGTCCACATTCGTGCTATAACATTCCTGAGAAAAGCAACTTAACACAGTTTCATCGAACGTTTCCATTTTAATACAAATTTATTAAATGGATCTCCTAGTGATTACTGTGGGAATACGATTAAGGTAACACACCTAAGGCGAAACAATCCAAGGAACCAACTTGTTTCTGTCTACTAATTACAGTTTTAGATTCCATCATCTTAATAGATAACCTTTGATCCTATATTTAAAATGTTAAACGGAATCTGGGAACTGTGACCTTTCACTTTTCATGTACTTAAAAATCTGTACCTTTTTGTTAAGGATATCGTACAAACTTCTATTGGTATAATTCTCTTCAGAGATGAATATGCCCTTGATGGATTTTTAATCGGTGACTCAATGTATTATGTGTGTGGGTTATTATTGTTACTATTATTATTATAGTACTGATAAACTGCTACTACTACCATTACATTTTCCGATCTGAACTGGTAATAGGCCAACGGATCGGCATGCGAGGGTAGGTTGAAATTGAAAGTAAATGAAAAGTTAAGAAATTTACACATAGACGGGAGAATCCTGAGAAAATGTAGGTTCTAACAATCATCCTCCTTGCCTTTTTTGTTATGGATGAAGCTGGGTTGTTTTTAACGCAGTACCTTTTTATTACTACATCCCCTAGAAAATATTATTTACAATGTAAAGCATTCCATCATAATACGAATTAAATTAGTCCTGCCGCCTATCCTGTAAGCTTATAGATATTTTAAATGCTACCTTTGTGTTCTCTTCGTGATTATTTATAGATGAATTATTAAACTCTTATGTGTATATGTTGGATAAAAATAGTGATTACGACACACAATTCAGCAATTTTATTGTCTGACTCTGTTGTAATGAATCTGGTTAGCATAAATATGTGCTCATTCATTTCTATAGCTGTGGGACATAGTAAAATGGGTTCAGAAAAAAATACGGGTTCTTGAAAGAGTTAAATTTCGTTTCATTCTAACAGAAAAATTCAAAATAAATAAAAAATCAGTAATCAATTTCTAATAAATAGAAAGCATAATATAACATGCGTATCATTCGATATTATGTAACAATTACCAAATTCACAAGTTATAAACTGTAGTAATTTGAGTACAAAACATCGACTCGTGGACAAGGCGACAAACAGTTTGAATAAAAATAAAAATTAAATGTAGGCCTAATCTAATTTTTCATCATTGCAAAATAGGCCTATAGCTAACTAACATGTATTATGACTTTTAGTATTTCCTATATGCAGCAGTTTCTTTAATTACACGGACGAAAATAATTTCGTTCCAGTGACTTAAATCATTTACCAAAGTCTTTAGTATGAGTCAGACAATTTTGAAAACTATTATGTGAAGGATTTTGATTGACTTTGTCTTTGTACTAAGTTTCAGGAATTATCATAGATTCATAGAACCAGTACTTACTTTTCCAAGTCTCTAAGTAGAATCGGTGGGTAAAACAAGGATAAAAGCTATGTAAGTTACTACAAAATTGCGACACAAACTATTAACTCTTTACTGTAGGATGTTTACATAACAAAATAGTATTACTCATACAGTTTGTGAAGTTAGACATTGTTACGTCTTTGCGTAAGTACAATGCAATGGAACAGTTATCTTGTTCTATTTCTCTTTACTAATTGGAGTCGTTAAGTAACTGTGATCTTAAATTCAACCTTGGACATTAAACCAAACATACTGATGTCTTCAGAATTTGCATGAGAGCTGTGGAAAGTGTAACAACAAAACATGGAGTTACGACCTACAGATAGTGGGCTGTCCAACTACAGATTCCATGTATGTAATATTGTTATGCCTGCAATGAAGTAAAATTGTATACTCCCTATTATAAAAGCTCAGGAGCCATTAGGGATCGTGGAGTTGAGGCATCCGAATCTTTAGACATTATGAAGGCATTATGAAGTCGATAAGATATCCAGTCTTAGGCACTAACTCCTTTTACCTCCACGATTTTGTCTGATGCTCGTAATTTGTTAGAGACTGAGCCCATCCCATAAAGTATACGCCAATATTGAATAATTCAAAAGACCCCGTCCAGGATTGAACTGACGAATTTCCGGTTTGTCGCGTAGTGGCTCAACCAACTCCCACGCAACATACCCCGAATTTCATTCTACTAGTATGGTTTAATTCATGATATTTGTTTTATGTATTTACTTATTTAGTGAAATATTTACCGTTTTTATTATGGTACATCTAGCTTCCTTTTAAGTTGACCATCGGACCGATACCCATGATTCAGAAAAGAACAACTTCGGTCAAAGAAAATTACAAAGGAAAAGGGAGAGTGGGGTAGGAGAAATTTCACACCATATTTTTTACTTCCTCTGCCCGTACCATAGGTACTATAGGTAGAGGAAGTATTGTTTTCGACCCCAAAATTCGAAGTTGAGTTTTTAGCCTCGTATACACGTTTCAAGGCCCCCTGAATCCAAAAATACTATTTTGGGAAACATGTCTGTGTGTCTGTCTGTCTGTCTGTATGTGAACACTCTAGCTCCAAAACGGAAAATCGTATGAAAAAAAAAATTCGTGGTTTTCAAAATTGAGTAATTGGAACCTTACATTTCTTTGATTTTTCGCTTTAGGAAAGTCTCGACATGGAGGAATTTCGAAGTATCAGCAAATTCTTTCTGGTGATTCTGTCTGCTTTATAAGTATGGAAAAACCGACTGGATATCCGTGACGTCAAACACATCAACCTTAGTCTAAATTACCCACTCACAGCTTTTAGCCAGTAACCTATTGTATAATTCTAAAAAATGTATATATTTTACTTATTTCTCCCGGAAAAGTCTTAAAGTCGATGCAAACATTTTTATGGAGTTTTTTGTGGCTAAACTGGAAAGTCTAAATACACGGACACTATCTCCGACACAGTGTTGGTTTTATTAAGGTTTTCCCGGAAACCCCACTGGCGATTTTGGGGTAGAGTCCCAACGAGCGAAGTGAGTCTATTATACTAAATGTAATGGGAATTGTAGCTTATGTATTATTGCACAGCAAAAGGTTGGACGTTCGTAAGACTGTTGCTTTGAAGTTGTGTAAAATGATAATTTTATCGATTTCCCATTTAAAGAACTAAAAATTTACTCGACGATAATAATGTAAATGGATAGTTTATAGTTTGTAAGAAGATGAAAATGGCACGTCTTATGGAAACAATAAAAACACTGTGTACAGTACAATGGAGTGATTTTTCTTTACATTACACTCTTCTTCCTTTTGCTTATTTACGGTTCGTTTAGATTACAAACCTTTGTAACATGTGAAAATATTGCATTCTCTTCCATGACATTGTTCTCTATTTATTTTGATTGCCATTTAAAAGTCTTTTGAACATTTATTGCTAGTTCACGAGTAGACCCGGTGGCCTGTCACGAACTCGAAGAACATCCCATTCAAGATTATATTAGTGACCTTTCCTTGTGTAATTCTGTTGTTTTTTTTTACTCACATTTTATCCATATATGGCAACCTCTCATTCAGAGTAACATTTAAATTTCATCACACACAAGTATGTTCACGCATACACTTCAGGACAGTAAATAAATCACAATTATAATGAATATTACAGTACAGTATGACGTTACTCTGCTAAATATCTAAGAGCCAACTGAATCTCGTGACATGTTTTGTTTGGTATTGTTAATAATGCAAATTTATTATTATGAACTAGGCAAAAACTATATTCGCCTGTTTAACAAGAACTTCACTCATAATCACTCTGTTGATTTGGACCAATTGCATGTAATAATTTACCAGCCATAACTCCTTATTTCTGTAACCTAAAATTCCTTGTTATTGTTGAGTACATAGCCGATGCGGAAATGTTTTAGACAATGGGATGGGTAGGTATGTCCGATCTAGAACCGGCCCTAAAGTGAACAACTACTCGTCTCTCTCACTCTTAAGGAGATACGAGTAATTTGATAGAGTGAGAAAGACAAATTTGTTTACTTTAAGGCCGGTTCTAGCACTGAAAAAATCCCCCATCCAACTGTCTAAAAATTTCCGCGCGACCATAAAACCATTTTTTTTTTTTTTTTATTTGTTTAGTTACATTACAACCCGTGTTTCACCATTTTTAATGATAAGTTGTGACGCACCACTTGCAAGCATTTCAATTGATTAGCAACAAGAAAGTTGACTGGTTCTTAAATATACAAAACTAATTTTATCGTATTTTTAAAGTAATTATTCATCCCAGAAATCGAATAAATATTTTATCTCAATTTCGAAAATGACTTGTTCACAATTCCGGAAATGAAATGGAAAATTATTCTCTGTAATATCAAGTAACAATATTATGATTTCATTTATGTATAGCAATCACCTGGGAATATGCTTAAAAGCGTGGTTATCCAAAGCAGAGAATTTCCTTGCTAAATGGAAGTACATCTGTCAAGGTCTTTCTAGAAAAGCAGTTTTTTAAACTGTGAGTTAGGCACCTGCGACACTGATCCACTTTACCACAAGAAATAAAGTAAAAGGGGGTAAAGTAAATCGCAGGAGCAACAAGTTGACTTTTGAATGGCTCATGGTGAGTGGCTAAGGAGAGAGTTTACAGAACTTAAAGCCGAGTTAATTATGTAAATTAAATTACTCAAGTCTGGGAACACTAGGAGCGTTTTTATTATATCAGTGACATAGTTTCTGATTAACATGTGTCTACATAACCGGTAGTTACATGAAAAATGTCGCTTTATCTGCATAGCATGTAACTATTCCATCTATCATGGACAGAGTACTATAATATCCAATTCAATTACAGCTCTTGGGCGTGTTCACATTGAATACTGATCGTACAATATTTAAACTGACCAATGCAAATTTAATTAGAGATGGTTATATATATAATTTATTTAATTCAGCTTTATACTTCTTTGAACATCGAGGTAATAATTATCAGGAATTCAGGTTCTGAAGGTACACCAAATTAGACCATTTGATTATTGATCTGTTTGCTTTTGTTGATGTGTTATGGCTTGATAATAACAGTTTGTATTCAATTTGAATGGATATGATACAGGAAGAAACAACTTTTTATAGTTATATAGAATTTTTAGGTCAAGGTACTAAAGAAACCATAGAAGAAACTGGACCACTGGATTTGAACCTGGGACGTCCCAAATGGGAGTCCAAGACGATATAATATTATGTAAAACAAAAGGTGTTTATTTAGACACATAGAGTATGAAGATATTGACCACTTGTGTAGTGTAATGGTTATTGTTGCTGAATGCGGATCCGCAGGCCCGGATTCGATCCTCGGGACCTTCTCGGATGTCTGGAATGTGGTGCATTTAGCCTCGTGAGGACAACTGAAGAGCTACTTGATAAAAAAATTAGAAGCTGCAGTCAGGAAAATGTCAGCAATAACAGCCCTCAGATTCGGCATGCTTACCATCTACGCATCTGTCATCTGACGATGAAGTCTTAAAAAGACGAATGTATATTTCACAGTGTCGGATGTAACTTCGTGGGGTAAAGAGTCATGGGGGATATAGTCCAATCAAATTGTCATGAATGGATGCAAAATTTAGGGTAGAGCTAATTTTTTTATATGATGTCTGGGATGGTTTTGAGAGTAATTTCTGACATTTTGCCAACAAAATTTTTTGCCGCCAAAGCCGCCATCTTGAAAAAACTTCAAAATTTTCGATTTTATTTCTGTTTTTGCCCATTATCTGCCAAAACACGCACCTGACAAAAATGTTTTATCATGTATCCTAAAAGAAGACTAAATTTGCTACATTTTGAGATCAAATTGAGTTTTCTACCATGAATAGTTTCGGAAATACAGCTCTCCGAATTTCAGCAACATTTTGCAAAAAATTAAAAAATCTGAACTTTCAACTAGTTTTTGCTTGCTATCTTCTAAATGACCAAACCTATAGTAAAACTCCATATGGAAACTTAAACTAGAGGTAATTTGAAACTTGTCGAGTACTTTAAACTTATGCTACCTTTTACAGGTCACAAAATACAGAGGTTTAAAAATATATCTACTTCAACGATTGAATAATTACATGTGCGTACAAGTTAGGAGCAATAACGGCACAGAACATTCATTTATATACAAAAAGATTTATTTAGCTCGAGTTCTGGTGAAACATTGCATTGAATAACTTGTTGTCCATAGTCTTCGGCAGTTGACGTCTGCTATTTCGTCCGTGATGTTCACAATCTCGCCAGTGTTGATAAAGTTCTCTTCAGCGTCTTCATCCGAAAATTAATTAAGTGGCTCATCAGGAGTGTCGTCATCCTCACTGTCAGAGGACAGGACTATTAGTATGTTGTCACACGACTGCCCATTGCAATGTTTTACATATGATTGTGCACTTCAATCCAGCTTTACTACACCCACAAGTGTTTAAACACCCCTTCTTGGAGGTACCGGAAATACTTTTCAGAATTGATTCTGGAGCTGGCTCCTTCTTGGCTTTAAGGGGAACGAGGCCTCTTGGTGTGTTCACCCAGCCCCACTTCAAAAGGTCTTTGTATTCACCGAGTCATGCCTGAACTTAGTGGTATGTTCGCATGGCATGAAGTTGAACTGCATCACTGTTTTGGGCAGCCTCGCTGAGTTAAATTTCATTCTTCCTGCAGCTTTTACAAATATTCCGTGCCGAAGTTCGTCAAGTGTTTGTGTAGCAGGGTCTCCTCCATATAAGTGAACCAAAAAATGTTGGCCCACTTCAGCCACTTCTCCTGATGTAGCTTGAGGGTTCAGAAATACATTAGCCTCCTCTTCTAGTTCAGGATGTTTCAAAATCGGCGAACAGAAGTGGGTTTTCCCGTGGCCAAAAACTGCAGATGTTGTGTCACAACCACTGAAAGCATGGATGAACAGCAGCATGTTGGAGAAGCTGTGGCGAAATGACTGCCTTGATTAGAAGATGTCTGCAGCTTTGCCTCTTCCGTACTTTTGGAGATTTATGTATTCTTTATATGAGGGGATGGTGATGCAGTGAGGAAATAAGGTCTATGTCCTCCCCAACTACAAAGACAGTGTCGTATTGAGATGCTTTTGAGAAGGCAGTGCTAACAAGACATCTGCATCTTTAACAGCCTATTCCAGCTTTTTCCAATTCTACGAAGCGCCTCTTGTTGTTTTCATTGGTGAGAAAAGTTTCTTGTGAGCTTTTCAAAACAGTAGTTCTATCAAAGACGACATCAGGAGATGGACTCGTAGCCCGTCGAAGTCTCACAATTCTTTGTGCTTGTTTGATTAGCGTCTGAAGGATAACCATCAAAGATAACTGAAACCTTTGAGTCATAATGTGTCTGCAAATATTTCAAAATGCCTAAGGTTGCCTGGTTCAAACACATTAAAACAGATGTATCCGGAGAGAACGGTATGCGGAGCAGTGACAAAGAGCCTCTTAGCGCCATTCCTCCGATAACATGTTTCCATTTTCGGAGAACTGTATCTGCTATAGGAAGTAATTTTTTTTCAGAGGACACTGCAAAAGTGTTCTTAAATAAAACGCCGTTCTTTCCAAATCAAACTGCTGTACCTGTACTTTTCTTATTATTTTCTTTTTACATTGTTTTTTTTAGTCTTTTATCAATATAAATTCTTGGAAATACTGTTTTGGTTGTTAATTACAATGTAAACCTTAACTATAAGACAACACAGGTTTTTTACTGATAAACGCCATTTAGAATATCCTAGGCAAAACTAGACTTTCCTACCTTCGATAAGTTTTCTGAAATGTGAGGAGTTGTAGATACCTCTGTATCTGGTGACCTATAATAGGTATGAAAACATTAAATACTCAACTTGTTGCAAATTTACTCTACTTTAAAAGTTATCCTTCGAAATTTTACTGATGGTTTGGTCATTTAGAAGATAGCGAGCAAAAACTAGTTGAAAGTTCAGATTTTTTTATTTTCTGCAAAATGTTGCTGAAATTCGGAGAGCTGTATTTCCGAAACTATTCATGATAGAAAACTCAATTTGATCTCAAACTGTGGCAAATTTAGTCCACTTTTAGGATAGATAATAAAACATTTTGTCAGGTGCATATTTTGGCAGATAATGGGCAAAAACAGAAATAAAATAGAAAATTTTGAAGTTTTTTCAAGATGGCGGCTCCGGCGGCAAAAAATTTTGTTGGCAAAATGTCAGAAATTACTCTCAAAACCATCCCAGACATCATATAAAAAAATTAGCTCTACCCTAAATTTTGCATCCACATGACTTTTTTTGTGATAATTTGACTGGACTAATAATATAATTTATTAATTTAATTCTAAACCCACCGGCAACAATATGTTTTTATGTCAAATGTGATTCGGATTCGATAATTCTGTGTAAGAAGGGATTAAGTATTCTCAAAAACATTTGATTTTTGGCATATAAAATCGGAATTTTTCAAAATCCTTTGTTAGTGAGCACCTACATTATGAAACGAAGATACTGTCAAAATTCCAAGTCTCTACCTGTTATAGTTTAAGCTGTACGTTGATTCCTGTCAGTCAGTCAGGACAAAGCCTTTTATATATATAGAGATGACAATGAGCGTGTTACTTCCATCCTCTTGTAGTTATTTCGAAGACATCTGTTTCAATATCTGTAATATAAGTTTAACAGATTTGTTTTGAATGCTTGCCCCATTTAGAACTCAACAGCATGACATGTTTTCATGCCTAGGTACTCTTATGTTTTACGCCAATGGCGTTTAACCCTTAAATATTTGGTGATAATAGCCTATAGTGCTAAAATCATTTTAACCTCGGCTGGGCAGATAGAGAAAGTTACGTGAAAGGGCACCAGGGTTTCGCAAAGACACTAATTAATTTTAGATAAAAAGAATAGTATATTATCTTTTATACTTATCGTTATTATTAAGTTATTGAATCTGTTCAATACAACAACATGTTAAGGTCTTTAAAACTTGATTACTTATCATCAGCATCATATTCATCAACATTGAAATATGTGTATTAACAATGAACATGCATTGGTTAAAAAAAAAAAAGGCAACCGAATGAAGGAAGTTACGAAGAAAATGAATGTAAGATGAGGGAATATTGAAAGAACTTTATGTAGACTCTTTGCAGACGAATGGAATCAGAGAAAGCTCGATAAATTCATAGAAGAAGAATACAGATTAACTTAGAATAGCAGATTATTATATAGCCTATATATATAAATATATATATATATATATATGTGTGTCAAAAATGCCCTTCGATTATTAAGTGCTTCCCTTAATAGGCAACACATTCGATGAAAAAATTAAGGTCACAAATAACGATTTCATTGGATTATATTTTACTGGATGTAGGCTATTTGCAAGAGGTTTTGCAATTTGAAAGAAATACACGTCCATAAACTACGTAAAAGTGCCGAGTCATATACAAATTCACTTCTTAAGGCCACTCGAAACGGAACAACATTTGCGGGCTATTAGCAACTCCATTGTATAGACAATATTCAGCATTGAATACACTACATTCACACAAGGGTAAGAACAACTGGTCTATAAATCTACTGTGACTTTCACTGGAAAAGCCCAGGAGGTAGAATGGAACCCTTTTATCAACCTTCTACCCCGGCCAAAACGTCTTGATTAAAGGAATGCCATTAATTTAAATGGCTATCATACTTTGATTGATAGCGGTTGTGTGGAGTCTGACATTGAATAAATATTTGACCACCACCACCGACTGGCTTGGGGCTGTGTTTGACTTTGCTAAGTTACATGACGTCAGGTGCTCCGTGTATTCCATTCATTTCCATCTTGTCGCCACGATAATTGTTCCAATTTAAATAAGTCACGAGTACAAAAGTAACAATGGGAGTCGTGTACTAGTTTTCCTTTCATCTGTATTCTTTCGCAATTTAAAATGCAATAACACAATGATAAATATTTCCCATATAACCGTTCCTGAAGCTATTTTTATTTACAAATGTATTAAGTTGTCGATGTTTAATAACTTACTTTGCAATCGTTGCGTACTTAAGGTTGCTTGATTCATACAGAAATCGTCTAATTTAAAACCAACCATCCTCTACATTTTCAGTAAAGTCTAGTCAAAAGAAATACGACATTTAAACTAATCTAATTCTCATAATTTCATTAGCTTATAATTTGTTGATAACTTTTTAATAAAATATGGAAGAATAATTATGTTAGTAGGTTAAGTATTAAAAATATTAAGTTTAGGGTTTTGTTAAGGCTAGTTTTGTAGGGAGTAGTCAAAGATATAGAAGTCCGAAACCGACTTATTTTTTCTGTGAGGAAATTTTTTTTTTGTAGACTGGAGAACAAAACTTAATTCCAGAAAAGAAGTTCAAGATACACATGTTAGGAACTATATGGAATTATATGACATACATTTATCTATAAATGTTCAATGACAACTGGAAAAGTTAAGTGAATACAAACTGAAACGTCCAGTGCAGATTTGTATAGCAGTTCAATGAAGCAAACAGTGTTGTAAACTTCTACGGATCGGTGTTTCGTTGAATGAAACGAAAAATATATTAAACTTCTTACTTTTCAGCATGTCTACAGATCAATGTCCATCTCTTGAATCACAGTTTGCTCCTGATTCTCTCTGACCTTACTCATTGGCTCTGGAGAATGTCTTCAAACCAACTTACTTCACTTCAGTGAGGAGTCTGAAGAGATACCTTATGTCATTTACCTTAGTAGTATTCAGTTTAATAGTGGCGATTGATTGTAAGTTTAAATTCAATTAAATTGAAGGAGATTTTTTTGTAAAGGAAAAAGGTTGGGAAATGCTGTGGATGTTGAGAAAATGCCATTCTTTGAAAGAACTCGATTTTGATACTTGAATTTCTATTTTTGGATTTCTATGGAAAAAGTTCCTCGAGTCTAGGATTCCAGTCCAGTTCTGCACCGTTTAGAACTGCAAAGGGTGTGGGGTTTTTTCGACGGTTGTTGATTATTTCTATATATTTTCCTAAAGTATGAATGTTCTCTATTTTTCTAAATGGCGCCAAACCTCTAAATTTTGAGATATCGAAACGAAAATTTAAGGTTAACCAACAAGAACCAAAGGAGACAAGAATATGCATTTTACCCAAAAGAGGGCACATACAGGCACAAGCCTCTTGTATATATAACTCCTCGATTTAAAACAGAGCTTCCTAATCCATTGGGTAAAAAACTAGCAGTTTTCATTAGAAGATTAATACCTCCCCAGAAATTAGTACCACCACAAAAAGAATCCCGATTACAGGCTATAGAAGAAGGTTAAACTCTCCTTTTGTGATTTTCGTTTAAAGTTTTGTGTGACGTGCATTCTGTTATTTTCTGCTACTTTCATCATTTAGGCTGAGTGCATGTTGGAGCGAGGACAAACGAACAAAGAAGCAACGCTGTTCCACCAAGAGAATAACAGCACTGATTAACATGCATCGTGTGGTAATTGATAGTACATGATTGTAGGAACAAACCTATGTTCTTTTAATGTTGCTCCAACGTGTAAGCGGCCTAAGGAATAAATTTCTTCTTTAGTCCTTTTATAACGGCTTAGGGTTGATAATATGCTATTCGATACAATATTTTTTACAAGTTTTATAAAATAAATTAATCCAGATTACTCCAAATTTTGAGAATTTGTAGCTCATAAATAGTATGTTAATGTTTAGCTAATAACTTTTAAGAAACGTATTAATAGTAGCCCTGCTGATGACATAAGAAAACCCGTCACGTTAAGAAAATCAGGTAGATCTCTGTGCCTATCCACTTCCTCTCCACTTCCTCAGACGTTACTTAGAATTTCTGTACAGTCATGTCATGATGTCAGTATTTTCACAATCCGTTTCGAGCTCTTGAACAAATCGATATTCATAATGATAATTACACGTCTGGACTAGTTACAAGGCTACCCTGAGTGCTGAGACAATAAATTCACTGCCACCTGGCACAAGTATGCCCCGGAAACTCTGCGGTCACTTTCTATGCTTCATGCGGAACTCACTCTTTACATGAACATTCGTTTCGCTCACTTCTCTGAAGGAATGACGCTTAAAAATCTATTCCGCAAGAAAGAGCGTGAAATTATCACTTAGTTTAATGTCACTTTATGAACTGCGATATCTTTATAACTACCGGATATTACATTCACCGATTAACATTTGTAATTGTACTTTCCGGTACCAATAACAGAGGCTGGTTAAAAGACAGCCATTTTGCCTAAAACGGTTTACATGACCTTCTACCAATACAAAACATATCAAGTTTTATAAAATTGATCCTCCTATGTGATGAAATTTTATATGCCAAGGCTTGGTCTTCATGCCAAAAGAAATTACTATTAGGGCCTATATATTTTAATTTTAAAATTTTCGTTACGAAATTTGAACAAAGCTTATGTTTAAAAATTTACTTGCTAGAATGTAAATATATTTGTAATAATCCCTTATAAGGTAATAATCAGATCAACAACATCAAGCAGATTTGTTGGAATATCTGCACTGCAAGACAAAGATATATAATATATTGATTACGGTATTTGAATTTCTATATTTCGTCATAATCTATGTGTTCTTTATTTCTATTAAAAGCAAGATAAAAATAGACGTACAGTTTGTTGAATCCTTAATAAAGATGAACTATTCAAAATTTCAAGTAGGGTGGAGAAGTACATTTTCGATTGGCATTTGAATCACAGAAAATATACTATGAAAAATTATTAAGACATAAAAAATGCGTGTTCGTTGTGATGAGTGTTAACACATCGATTACTTACAACATGCTGAAAAGAATATTATGTTCACTCTGGAATAATAGGCTACTCCATTTAAATAAATAGTTTAATATTACCTTTAAATGGATCTCAACATATCGAGCAACTCTTCCTCCATTGATAGGGCATTCATAGGTGAATATGAGATACCAAAAGGTAATTATTTATGTAATCAAACATAGTTTCTACATAACTAAAATAATTAACATAATTATTACGGTTCTGTTCGGTAAGGAAAAAATTTAACTTCACTTATGTATGTGGGATGAAAATATATGATAAGGTATAATTTTTCCCACTGAATTCTGAATAGACTCAGAATTTATCTGTCGGATCACAATGTTTAGTTGACTACTACTTTAAATAGATTGTAGATTGGAAGTAAGAAATTTTATAGTTATTTTATATATATGAGTAAATACATTTTTAAATACGTCCGAGGACTTTAAAAAAAAATCAGGGGCCGTTCAAGTACTACGCAGGCAGTAAGGGAAGTGGGGGTCCAGGGTCTGGTTATTTTTTTTGTGACAAGGGAGGGAAGGGTCACGACAATTCTTACGTAAGCATTAGACGACAAGCAATTACAGTGCAGCAAGAAAAAGCAAACAAAGCATGATGGGCAAAGAGAGTTCTGCAGTCTACATATGCCGATTTATATAAATTTTTAGAATTAATAATGTAGTTTATTGGTCACTTTTTTCTGCCAGATAGTATTGACGTACAAAATGTCTTACGTAAGCGAAAGGGGGAGTCAAGCATTTGCTTATTTTTTCTTAAAAGGGGGAGGGTACAAAATTACTAAAAATATGCTTACGTATGGCCCCTACTAAATTCAATTGAGTAAAATGAATCAAACACTAAGAGATTTTCATTGATTCGAGGAACAGCTGGAATGGGATATCATCTAAATAACGTTACGATTTAAATCTTGCATTTATTCCCTTTATCTTCTAATATATCTCTGATAATCAAATACCATGAGCTATATCAAAATACTAAAGCAACCAAACCAAATGTGTACTGTAACTTACAGTTTTGCTCTTTTATCTAATCAGCGAGTCTTCACGAAACCATACCCATTAGGGACTGTTGAACACTAACGTTGACTTCTTTAACAAAAATTACCTGAAACACAAGATTTTGTTAAAGATTCAAATTCACCGTTGCCTAAGAGTAGACCTAATAAGTCTATTTTGAGCTCAAAGAAATAATAGTAGGCATTCTGTTAATTTATGAAACAGACGTAAAATATATATTAACTAAACTATACTCCGTGGCGCTACATCCATGGAGGGACTTGGCCTACCACCGACCGCTGCGTCATATACCGTAGGCAGATGGCAGGATCGGGGGCATGTGGTCAGCATGCCGACACCCACGGCCGTTAATGGTGGTTTTCATGACCGGAGCCACTACTTCTCTATCAAGTAGCTCCTCAATTTGAATCACGAGGCTCCTCAATTTGAAATCATTTCTACCAGACCTCCCTACCTCAGAAAAATCCGAGGAAGAACCGGGGATCGAACCCGGGCCGACGGATCTGTAGTCAGCGACGCTAACCACAAGACCACGCCGGCGGATGTAAAATATTTATTACTGCCTTATTACTACAGTAGGTTTTTCTTCTGCAGAAAACACTTTAAAACATTTGAAATTATTTAATACTCTTAGTTCTAAAAGAGCAGATTAATAAATAATAATAATACTTTGCTTATTGTTATTATTGTTTTTAATATTACTCGATATGAAATATGATGCATGAATCTATTTGCAATCGAATTTTTCGATGAAACGAAATTGCATTTATTCATTCTCTCATCGATGTGACCATTACATATAAGCTATCTAATCATATCGTTTACTTGTAGCATAAAATACTACGAGTATAAATTAATTGAAATGAACGAAGAAGTTCACCACTGTGCCGTAGGGGATGCGTTCGCTCTTCTCCCGCAGTGGGCCC
Organism: Ectobius pallidus; assembly: GCA_964059195.1. Lineage (NCBI taxonomy): Eukaryota > Metazoa > Arthropoda > Insecta > Blattodea > Ectobiidae > Ectobius > Ectobius pallidus. The sequence continues at coordinate 127,209,544 of CAXKWD010000002.1, forward strand.
GGGTTCTATTCCTTGTCAGAGAAAGTTTCCTAGGTGATTTTTTTCCTCGGGTATTCCTCACCTGTGCGTGGGGCGAATGTCAATAAATTTTTGGCCCTTGTGGTCTGGCCATCACTATCACCTTCATCCTATCTGCAGTCAAAATAGTATGTACGTGATGCGAAGGTAATCCCTTTTCCGACAGGTCGTGGTCCTGTAATGCCCGGACGACGTTGGCCACATAAACATCCTTCTGACGGGAGAGAACCTAAGAAAGAAAGAGTGAGACAAATTAACGAAGAGGTGGAAAAGTCATCTGAGAGCGGAATCACTGAGTTAATCATGACTATTGTCCAGCTTTTAGCCGGAAACCGAAGACGGCATGCTATGAAAATGTATACTGATATTGTAATTATAGAGTCTGCATTTCGATATTTCAGAAACATAATTTGAAACTGCCTACTTTTAAAATGAAAGTACCGGCCCATTCATGTCGGAGACTAGACCCTTCGAATACGCGGCCATCACGGTCTAAAAACTGCTGATAATTATTCAACTATATTGTAATCATTTTTCTAAAAGATCATCACTTCTCAGAAGATTGTAGAGATTAAAACATTGAACATTAAGAGATAAAATTAGTGTAAATCATAAGTTATTGTCGGCACTCTGAAATAAACCAGAAAGTTTTTGTTAGTTATTTCTAGCGTATCATACCAGAAGATTAGTTACACAGAAACTAAGATTTCATATCAGGTTTTGGAGATGATTACCATTTTCGGATTCATGAATAGTTTCAGGAACACATGAAATTCGTTTCGCTTCCTGTTATCTAAGCTAATATTTCATGCAAGCTGCAGCTAGAAATATGGCACAGGGTTGCTCACTCTCGCCAGTGGCACTGGGCATATCATAATAATAATCAGGTCGTGCAACTGGTCAGCAATCAAATTATCTCACACCCTGTAACAACTTGATCTAAGAATAATATCTTCACGCTTGACGGGTACGTTGTAAGGCTCCATTATTCCAAGGCTTTCAGACATAGGATTTATGCAATGCCTTGTAGCTAAGGAAGATATCATGGGATAAATGATTTAGGGTATTCTTTGTTTAAGGCGATGCCGTTGGAGTACTGATTCAATATTACTCTTCGTAGTTCAACTTTCCCTTATGTTTAGACATATGATAATGAAAGTGTTTTCAAAGTTTCCACAGGTTTCATTACATAGGGGGAGTTGTAGACTGCTGTCACATGTTAATAATTTGACATTTATTAAACTAAAATATTTTCAACTACCCCTATCACTGATGCTGTTATTTTAAATGTTATATGATTTCCTTAACTGAGATTTATACTTTTGTATTATGAATTAATATAATATTTAAATACAGGCTTTAACCCTTTGAAAGCTGAATTTATACGGTTATTTGAGTAAAACCATAAAAACGTCAGTGGGTTGAAACCAATGCAAAAAATGATGCTGACTGATGCTGAATGATATCACTGATGCTGTTATTTTAAATGTTATATGATTTCCTTAACTGAGATTTATACTTTTGTATTATGAATTAATATAATATTTAAATACAGGCTTTAACCCTTTGAAAGCTGAATTTATAAGGTTATTTGAGTAAAACCATAAAAACGTCAGTGGGTTGAAACCAATGTAAAAAATGTCTGTGGAATGACTGGCTTCTGTTAATAATAAACGTAGGCCAAAAATTTTACATAAAGTGTTACTCCATTATTTTTATATCTCTGCTTTAAACAACTGTCCGATGTAATGCATTTATATGTTGTTAGCAGTAAAAAGGTTAATATTGTGATTGGTGGTGAAAATGTTTCAATGTTTAAATGTTTAATAATTATATGTAATTATATATATATATACCAATTATAATTTAATGCAGATTGTAATATTGTAACAGGTTTAGGTATTGTAACTTCTTTAGATTGCAGCAGTATTAAAATGACTCGTTTTAATATTACGAGGAAATGCTAGATAGAAAAGAATAGTTATAACTAGAATATGTTTCTCACTTAAAATAGCTAAGTACTATCTTATCTTTATTCACAGGTAAGTACTTCAATACATGAAAACTAAATAATAGGATGCTCAGTAGGTTGGAAGGCATGCTGACCACCCAAAGAGGTAGTCAGATCGAAATTTCTATAGTTGCGGGAACGGAGAAGATACGGAGAACGAATATCATAATCAAAAACAGAATGTGCAACAACATGTGCATATATTATAAATATCTCCATCAATGTACAAATATAATTTCAATGAAATGACATAATTCCAAAAGCATTGATCATTGAGAAATACCATATATTAGATTTAAGACTAAGAAAATATGGTAAATATATATATTTTTTTACTGTCGAATAACAATGACAAGTTATGAGGCTATACAGTTTCCATGCAGATATAAAGTGGGAGAAGAACAGAATAATATCCTAACAAGCAGAAAAATCTACTAGGACAAATTTTCAAAAGAATAGCCAGAATAGAGAGTGACAGGAAATGTACATTGCAAAACAATATGTATATAGAACCGGAGAATAATCTAGGTTTCCAAAACAATTCTCTAAATAGTTACAAAGAACAGACAAGTCTTGAATTAATTCACTTCAGTTCTCAAAATCTCATTGCAAAAGCTAATAATTCCACAGACAACGGAATATGTGTATGTGTACATATATATATATATATATATATATATATATATATATATATATATATATATATATATATATATATATAATGCGGTCCATTGATTTTAAGTACATTCCAGAAAATAATACTGAATAACTTATGATAAATAACTATATGAGCTAACGAATACAATGGAGTATTTTATATATGAGAAGGAAATTTTAGCTGCAAAATAGCATAAGAATGACGTATCTTATATTGAGCTCAATTAAACATTAAATGCAGAGCATAATCGAACATGGAAAGTAGGCTAAGTGTCAATTTAGAAAAAAAAAAAAACCGGGAACTATTTGAATGACTCCCGAGCTGCGTACAATACATTGACCTGAGTAGATAGTGAACCTTGACACACGTAAAATCCTATCCCAAGTTACTAGTCAAATAAATAGAAATGTAGCAAGGAATGTTTACAATGAATACAGAATTTCTAGAAAGTATAAAACAGATGGAAACTGCCTAGCGTAATGTTGTCACAAGATTTTAGTGTCTTTGAATAGTGTTGTTAACGTGAAATTACTGATGAAGCAATCTGGATGTCAAGTAAATTGACCGCAATTGCGTAACCGTGATTCATGTTCAAAGTCAGACTATAAGTATTTCTACAAATATCAAAAGTGTGAGGCATGGCAAACTTGAACCAAGAAATTACATACTGAAATACTTGACTTAGATTAAATAAGCAAAGCATTTCAAAATCACTAGAAAAATCAGTAGATTGAGACAAGTTTAATTCTTAGCAACCGAAATACTATCTTCATTTTCATACTCAAAACAACGAAAATTAAGTAGAATACCATGACTAGAAACACTCACCGAATTCAAGCCCCACAGCTGAACTTAGAAGAGACTTTTAGGATGACATTACTGTCTCGGGAAAGCTCGGTATCGAGACTCGCGATTGCGCATGAAAAAACCACGGAACGGTCTAGAAATTACGAAATCAGTTACAAAATAGGGGGTGGGTAGCAACAACATTACAATATAATTGCAATGTAATTCCTACGAATTAAAATACCCTTGTATTTTAGAAAAATGAAATAACCTCATGCTTTATTCGGATTTTGTACTAAAATGGTGGAGTGCTATTCCATACAATATACTTACAACAGATAGTTCCTAATCCATCCTTTCTACCCGCAGATGATCGGAAACTTCTTTACACGTGTTACTTTCACCGTTACCTGTTTTGACCATTAAAATAGGTGGAATTGATATTATTTTCAAGTAAAATTATACATTCCGTAAGAAGGGTACTTTAATTCTCGTGATTTGTTTCTAAGGCCGGCCATACACGTTACGATATACCGGTGAGTTTTACCTGTACAGGTAAACCGGAGCGTGTGTGCCAGCCGCTGCACAGGCGTAGCGTCCTGCGCAGGCGACCGGAGAATTGAAATTTAATTCTTTCTACCTGCGCAGGCGTGTAGACCTGAGCGTGTGTGTGAGTCACTCCGGCACGCCTTTACAGTTTCACTTTCTCGCATATACGTAGTATAGAGAAAGTATTGTGATCGTGTCAAAAAATCGAAATCGAGATAACAATGGGAAAGCATGTTTCACGATGCCTAGAAACCGAAAAAAGTGTTTTTGGAATGACGTCTGTCCGTCTGTGGACAAGCACAGAGGATAAACGGTCTTGAATCAATGACTTTTTCGAAATTTTATCGAACTGCCCAGAATTTGGGTTTTATAACTGAAATACTAAGGGGACTTTTCATGAAAACTTTTTTTTAAATATTGATTTTTGAAAAATTGGCTCTAACGATTTTAATAAAAATGTAAAATTGGAAACTCTTATCTGTGGCTAATAAAATGGCTATATCCATTTCTCTGCAAAAATTACTTTACTCGTATCGATTTTCAATTGTTCTAGATTATCTTCATTACAGTAGGCGATACATGAAAACCTACCACAGTAAAATTGTAGAGAAAATTATAAAGACCTTTTTTTGTTAAATACATTTCTTTATAAAATTAATAGGTATCAAGATAAAAACGAAATAACTTGACTTAAATGCGAATTTCAGAACATACATTTTGATTAAAATATGAATTATATTCTTCTGTTGCCCATAGTAACAAGAATACTATAATCTAAATATTGTTGTGAAATGTCGTCAGTTTACCACAGTCGTAATGAACACACCAAAATCAATTAGAGCGAGGTGGTATAGGGTAATAGGGAAGAAATCCTGGGTTCAAATCAAACCTCGTGGCCACCCAAATTTACCAGTAGGCTCTTTGTAATTACTCATTCGTGCAGCATTTCCTTCTATTGTTCGACTCTATCTCAATGTATCCTGCATTTTTGCCTTTGAGATTGAGGGAACCATGCAAACCCCAAGTTATTATTGTTGTTATTATTATTATTATTATTATTTCACGGTAAAAGCATTGAACATACAGATCGACCCTGATGCTTTCCGTTCTAGATACTTGTTATTTTTTTGAAAATGTAATAAATAAAATTTGTGTCTATGGGTACGTATACATCTGCGCTCTTTTTGCGCTCTGCTCCGCACGCGTGCCGCTCGGAAGGCAGATTGGTACGGCATTTTGAGGTGCACGCGAACCACTCGCGTGCCGCTCGCCGCGATCCGTCTCCTGTCGGTTTTTTCGACGAACACAAAGGATTTCTGATTTCACATTGGGACGTGTTTTTGGTAGTTACGCACCGCTCGCGTGCCGCTCGCGCTCCTCCTGCGCTCCTCAAGCTTAACACCTGCAACAACACCTTAACAACAATTAAATGTCAGACTTGAAGGGTTAAAAGTACATTTGAACAATAAAGATAATATCACTGATTGGATCCATCCGATCTTGAAAAATCATAAACTGCTAACATCCAATCAAAATATCCCATTTATGCTATCATCTGTTTATAAATTTAAAAATTCTAAATACAATTTACATTGGAGCGTTAACTATATACTCACAAAACTACAAAGGAAATGCACAATATCCTTGTAAATAATACCCTGGGCATAAAACACTAGACAACAAATGTTTGATGTTTGTGCTGATCTTTATATTTTTCCTTCAGATATGGGATGGTTTTTTAGGTAGATTTCGAAGAAAAATCTACCTATTGAAATCGATACCATGTCATGATTTTATAAAAATTCTTTCATATCTTTACGTTTCATGCTTCCCTAAGTACGAAACCACCGCCCGTTCAATTTTTTTTTTTTTTTTTGGTTATATTTATAAATGCTGTATATATTTACACGCTAGCGGCCGTCATTTTGAAGATATTTGAACTAAATTGTATTATGTTATTTCTAGGCCCAATAGTTCGGATATATTCGCTAATGAGCAAAATTGGCCCAAAGGGGATGTCGGGGGAGGGGGTTGAAATTTTGAAAACTTTATATCTTGGCCCCTATGAAGTATAGAGTTAAAATCTCCGGTTTACCTGTGCAGGTAAACCTCACCGGTATATCGTAACGTGTATGGCCGGCCTAGGCCTGAATATATTTATCGTTGTAGAAGGAATCGGGGAAGCACGTTTGCAGTCATTTTCAAGATACGTAACCTTTTTGCGTAAGAAAGGCAACCTGTTTTCCGCATGGTTTTCCTAGTTTTTAAGGGCATGTTTGCGGCAAGACTCAGTAACACGAGCTGGCTGACCTTAGGGTGTGAAAATTTTTGTTGTAACACATAGCTCCATTTTCCTTCCCAATTTTGCACAGGCTTAGAACTGTCCGCTGATATTAAATCCCCGAGACCTACAAAACCTAATAATTTTATTTTTAAACAGTCCATTTTCCAAATGTATATTCTTAAAAAATTGAACGCTTATTTCTTGTTTTGGTTTCAATAACTCTGTCAATTTTTACGTCCATGTTGCAACAGAAAACGTTAGTGAGTAGTTGAAGGTACCTGTATTGAATAAGACAAAAAATCATTGCGATATCGTGGTACCAACTATAATTTATAACATTAGTTTTGAAATATCAACATTCTTCTTCATTGATAGTGTATACTTTTATTGCCAAGCAAGCATTACTATATAAGTGGTGCTGTTACTTTTTGGACACCCTTTCAGTTTACCAGGCTTAAAAGTTGTTTTTCGACCTACCGCAATCGGGTCCTCCAAATCCAACTCAAATTGTGTGTGATGTAATCCTCCTGATTAGCTCTTCAGCCGCAAACGTGCTGTACCCGAAGAAATATGTAACTGTGAGAGGGCGGGTGTAATGTTGTTCTTTTCATTAGGTGATGTAAATAAGAATAAATTTTGTTCATATTACGAAAAAAATTTAAAAATGTATGAAACTTATATCACATAAAGGTAATATTTTTATCTAAACTAGTTTTTTACTTAAACTAGTAATTTTTTTCTGTTTTTCGTTCCAAAATAATTTATTCAGATCTCACAGTTCATGTAACTGATCCCTCGAGTTAGGGTTCATGATTGCCATAAAGGCACTTACTTTTTACAAATGGGGTTAATTCCATTTACTAAAGTACTGTACCGAATATCTGGCATGGGTTAAGTTAAAGCTCAGGGCACGTTTCGGATGGGTTGATAACTCAACGATGAAATATTTATTATAATTTTTAGGTAACCGAACTGGGAATCTTCTAGTTAAAGTGAAGACAATCTAACATGGGATTATTTCAAGAAATTATGCGAGTTCAGCCAAATGTCATCGTATGTTGTCTAAGAGTATCTGGAGGTAGTATCCAATTCAGATGTTCATATCATACTGGGAATTTTAACATCATCCCACATTAATGAGGGTTAGCCTATCTTCTTATAGAAAAGGAAAGGAGGTAAGAAGCTGGGAGTAGGATGTATGGAATTTTCTCTGCCACCCTTAAAGAAATGGGTTATTTTAATTTCCATGTGTGATAAGGAACCAAGAAAACTTTTAGTTTCCACCATTAGCTCAATTAATTAATGTAGATTAAAAACGCAATCGGTTCACAATTGCCCGTATATATTCGTATTATAAAATACAAGTCACTTTACATGTAAAATATATAAAACGAATAAAACTTAAAATTATAATTATAAAAGCTTCTCTTGAGTCGACATGTTTCGGACTCAACAGTCCATCCTCAGGTCCGCGTTAATCAAAGTGGACATTGTAACACTGAAAATACACCAGTGTTTTAACCGGAAAACATCGGGTATAAAGGCAAGTAAGTGCTACTTGTGATTGTATAGAAAACGGTGAAATGGAACATGACAGGGGTTACGGGATAGGCTATTCGGAGGAATCCAGATTGACCCTTCTTTGTACACCAAAAATATCACATGATCACATAAATCCTAAAGTTATAAGAAAATTTCGATTGAAAGAGGATAGGTAAAGTGTCCACCAGACATTTTTTCTGCTACTTTAGGATCGGAAAGTTTACAGAAAAGCTCATAAATAGGTTATAATAATAAATAGGCTTCATATTAATGTCACAAAACTTTCAATTTTTTGTGGGAGACTCTTAAAGGAGTGTACTTTATATGAACTACAAAGAGATTCAGAGGACTCTTAAAATAACATTCTGACATTATGCATTTAAGTCGTGTACTTCACACAGATCGTGACAAAGCATTTCGAAATGTACGTAAAAATAACAAAAGTAGTTTAAGTGTTCTCCAAAATCACGTTTAATGGCTTTTGTATTAAAAACTTTGAGGGTAATAGACACAGTGAACATGCAAGGTCAAGTATCAGAAATTGAAAGCCGGATATTAAAAATGCCCTTCATAGCTGTAGCAGATGTCGTTATAGTGCCCCAGAATGAAATGGTACTCGCTATTAACTGTGGGTGTAGCATTGCATGAGAGTAAGTCATTATCAAGGTCTGATACCGGATTCATTGTCCAAATTTAATGTTTATGTAGTGTTGATAATGAAGGACCTCGCCCACCCATTTCATGCTGTTCACTATGCGATACGAAAACATTAATTGAGGACTTGGCCTCTTACCTTCAAGTAATAATCTGCTGCTGACCCTTTGACGAACCCCAACCGCGTTTCGCCATATAAAGCACTACATTATAACTTAATTGCCTTTTCATCGTATGCAGTATTAAATACCATCCTAGCGTTTGTCTTGCAAAGAAGGTAGCCTTTAGCAGGTACAGTACAATGAAGAACCTATAATAGATTAGAGTGATGGCTACCTATCTAGGCCTTACATCAAATATCGGAGCGTTTGGGAGAATGAAAAGATAGTAAGATGAATCAAAATTGTAAATGCAAGAGAACTTCTACAATAATATTTATCATAATAAAGAAGCAGGATTATCATTACAACGGCCTTGCACGTGTTCCCTGAAGATGTTCTATTAGAAACATCCGTAATTATAATAATAATAATATAATGAAAAACAATAAATAAAAATCTTGGAATTAATCATAAAAAAATATTAATATTAATAATAATATTAAAGATAGAATAATTAAACTTCATGGCACTACACCATGCAATTGAAAAACTCAATAAAGACATAAACACTATATCCACATGGACAGGAAAGTTTGACCTAACTATCAATGCAAAAACGTCACAAGCAATGATCATTGGACGACAGCGAATGTTTTGCCATTTGGATATGAACAACATTACCCCTGTAACAGTAAATGCATCAATTGTCCCATTTGTACATCAAGTAAAAAACCTTGGCATCATTATGGACAAAAATCTTAATTGGAAAATACAAACTACAAAGTCTTCTCTACATTACACTCGTTAAAGCGACTCAAGAATTTCCTCCCCTTTAAACTAAAAAAAACCCTGGTGCAAACATTAATCATGCCCCATTTTGATTTCTGCGACGTACTACATACAGACTTAAACACCGACTTGGGACAACGACTGCAACGGGCTCATAATCTATGCGTTCGTTACATTTGCAACATCCGTAAATATGAACATATCACCCCCTCTTTTGAAATGCTGTCTTGGGCTAGACTGAACGAACGACGATTGGCACTTTCCATCACTCTACTATTCAACATCCTCAAGTCCTCTACGCCAACTTATTTATACGAACGTTTTCAACGGTTATCTTCTCATCATGATCTCGGTATATTATATTATATTATATCTGGATATTACACAGAAAATCATAAATCAGACCTACATTGATTTTTTTATTTATTCAAAAGTAATTCTAAGTCCTTTGGAGATTCTAGAAAATAGGGGAAAATATAACTCAATTCTTGTAAGTATTTCCACCTATATACTAGTAATCGTTATATACACCATATAATGCATTCAAATCCGAATGTGAATAAAATTTGGGATTATATACATTCATGTACATTGAATTTTATTAAAACATATCAAAATACAATTGTCATATAAATTATTTTTACTTAATATACAATGAATGTTTTCTAATACTGTAAGATCACTAATTTCTTGTTTTGTCACTAAAACTTAATAATAAATTTTATTTATTCTTTTGTTATAAAAATCATATGTTTAATTGTAATATAACTTCTTATCTATCAATTATTTGACAACTTAGATTACTAGAAAGTTAGGTTAAAAGTATTTCTGTTTAATCTTAATTGAAATTAATACTTTGTTTCTTATGTTTTCAAATTTTCTTATTAGAAGTTATAATACGTATACAAATTACATTTACAGTAAGTGTCTAAACTATATTATATAATTTTTAAAATAGGTACATTAAGAGTTTGACTACTAGTGAGTACGGTTAAAAAATGTTCCAGCTTATCTTAAGTAATTTTACATTAAAGTTGGCTAAATACAATAGTGATTAGCAATAAGCCATTCAATATTCGAATCTAGAGGAACTTATTGCATCTACAGATTTCGTAGTCAAATCATACATGTATTACATATAAGAGTCAGTTATAGGAATCAATTTATATCTCAGTCCTTTATTGACATATTAAGATCCCTTTTACAGTATTCAGATGAAGTAAAAGTTAAAATATCCTCTACAATATTCTGATTTGTTATGAAGTAAAAGTTAAAATATGTTGCATGACGTACGATTATTTAAAATGCATTGAGTTAAAAATATATAACTCTTGTCTTGTAGCAATTAAAACATATGTTCAACTTTATGAAGATATTCTTTTTGATCAAAGTTAAAATTTTAAAATGACAGTATTTACAGTATTCAGATGAAGTAAAAGTTAAAATATCCTCTACAATATTCTGATTTGTTATGAAGTAAAAGTTAAAATATGTTGCATGACGTACGATTATTTAAAATGCATTGAGTTAAAAATATATAACTCTTGTCTTGTAGCAATTAAAACATATGTTCAAGTTTATGAAGATATTCTTTTTGATCAAAGTTAAAATTTTAAAATGAATGTAAGTTCTCTTGCCAAGTCTTTAGTAAATTTTCTCTATTATAAGCAATAATTATGGCATATGAATTTATAATCCACAAATTCTTGTCAGAGTCGGCTTCTTGTCATTATGGTGTTCTATCATGGAGGATATGCATTTCGACATATAACTTATGCCATCTTCAGTCCCTATAATTAGATTAATTCATATTAGTTTTTTGTATTCACTGACTTAATAATGGAAATATATATTTGTTATGTTAACTTACGTCAGCTGATGTACTGCTTTGTACCGTGTTGTAGCTATTGTGTCTGTCTGGGTACTGGTTGTTAGATTGCTTCTTGCGTGTTTTATAGTTTTTGTAGGTTTCAAAGAGGGCGTTATGGTCTACTACATTTTCATTGATTATATTAGATTTGTTTAAGTATATTTCTAAGTTTTCAAGTGTATTAAGTTTTAAGCTTTTATTATGTATGTGTAAGATTTCTAGGGTATTGCTTATGTCATTTAAACTATGGTTATTGTTTATTAAGTGGTTTGCAAAATTCGATTTATTACGGTTGTATTTAAAATCTTTTATATGTTCGCTGTATCTTGTTTTAAATGTTCTGCCTGTCTGTCCTATGTAGACTTGTTTACAATCTTCGCAAGTAAGTTTATAGACACCACTTAAGTTTAGTAGGTTTTCTTTATTTTTATTTTGTTTTTGTAGTTGTTTTTTAAGACTATTATTTGCTTTAAATGCTATTGATACATTTTGTTGAGTGATAGGTTTTATTATCTTGTAGATTCTGTTATCTGTGAAATTGAATGTTACATAGTTTGAGTTTTCTTTATTATTCTTAACTGTTTGTTGGCTACTTAGTGTTGAAATATGGTTTTTAGATTTTTCAATTTTATTCTTGTGTTTCTTTAATATTTTAAAGACAAGAGATTCATTATAACCATTATTGTGTGCGATTTGTAAAATGGTATTGAGTTCTTTATTATAGTTTTGTTTGTTCATAGGAATTAAATTTAGTCTAAATATCATACTATTTAGTGCCGCCTTTTTGTGACTGTTTGGGTGGTTTGATGTATTATTTATGATGTTATCTGAATAAGTTGGTTTTCTATATATGCTGAATTCAGTTTTTCCATTACGAAATTGTATGCTTAAGTCTAGGAAATTGATATTATAATTGACAGGTTCTTCCAACGTAAATTTTAATTTGTTATGTATGTTGTTGAATTCTTGAGTGATTTCTTGTATATTGTTGTTATGACATATAATTAGAATATCATCTACAAATCTTGTGTAAAATTTTATTTTATATTTATTAATAATTTTTGTGATGTATGTTTGTTCAATATATTGGAGAAATGTTTCTGATAAGATGCCTGATAGAGGTGAACCCATTGCTAAACCCTCGTTTTGTTAATATATTTTGTTGTTAAATTGAAAGTAATTTTGTTTTAGGATAGTATCTAGAAGTGTTGTTAATTGTTTAGTAATATTTTCACTGTCTCCATTTTGTATTAATGTTTGTTTGATAATTTCAATTGATTCAGCTAACGGAATATTAGTGTATAGATTTTTTATGTCTAGAGAGATAAATTTTTCATTTTTGTTTAATTTGATGTTTTTTAATTTATTTGCTAATTCAATGGAATTTTTGACTGTATACAAGTTCGCTAAATTTAATCTATGTTTCAATATAGTGGAAAGTTTTTTTGAAATTTTGTATGTTGGTGCGTTTTTAAAATTGACTATTGGTCTGATTGGACAGTTTTCTTTATGTATTTTTATTAAAGATCTTAAAACGGGCGGTTTAGGGTTCATGTTGATAGCATTTTTTCTTTCATAGTCATTTAAAATAAGTTCTGTGTCTTTTAAGGATTTCTTAAGTATATTTTGATATTTAATAGTTGGGTCCTGAGCTATTTCATGAATGTTGTTTTCATTGAAGAATTGTGTAGTCTTCTCAATATAATCATTATTGTTAATTAGTACGATGGCATTTCCTTTGTCGGCTTTAACATTAGTGACATTGTTTTCTTTCAGCTTTTTATTTAGTTTTTTAATTTTCTGAATTTTATTATTATTTATGTCTTGTGTTGTGATATTATTATCAAAGTATGTTTTCTTGATATTATGTGCTATTTGTTCTCGAATCAAATTTTGTGCTGGTTGATCTAGTGTATTAATAGCTGTTTCACAGTCAATAATCAATGATTTTATTTGATTGGTTTCATTATCTTTAAAATTATGTTTGTAACCAAGTTCAAGCAATTCTTTTTCATCTTTATTTAATGTAGTGTTGGTCAAATTAACAATTCTAGGATGAAATGTTGCGTTTTGAGATTTGTGATTGGCTTGTTTCTTGTTTGGATTGTGTTTTTCTTTTAGTAGCTTGTCAATTTTCTTGTTTATTATGGAGTATTTCTTCTCCATTTCTGATAGAATTTTCATTTCAATGTTATGTTTGATTATCGTCCATATTTGTTTGAATGTTTTGGAAGCTTCTAGATGTAGCTGATATAATTTGTCACTAGCTACTAAATTTGACAAGCTACTAAAAGAAAAACACAATCCAAACAAGAAACAAGCCAATCACAAATCTCAAAACGCAACATTTCATCCTAGAATTGTTAATTTGACCAACACTACATTAAATAAAGATGAAAAAGAATTGCTTGAACTTGGTTACAAACATAATTTTAAAGATAATGAAACCAATCAAATAAAATCATTGATTATTGACTGTTACGTCATGTAATACCTTCTTTCTTGCTTGCCATAAATTTACTTCAGATGGCTTTGATTTTCATTTGTCTGTATAGGCTTACAGTCAATCAATTCAATGTATGTCTTGGCAATTGTTATTTTAATCTCAACTCCAAAATTATTTATTTATTTTTTAAATAACTACTAATTTATCAATTCTGTTTTTATTTTATTTATTATTATATTAGCATAGTGCGTTTTAATGTATTGATTAATTAATCTTATTTACAAGTGAAGCTATTATTATTGGGTTAGCGATTATTTATTGTTTCAACCTTCAATTGTCCTTATTATTCACTTCATCCTTCTTCTTCAAAATGGACAACGATTTGAGTGTTCCATTCTCTTTTTCTAGGGCAATGTGCTCTATTCAACAAATCATTTAGCACGTCATACAGTGCTAAATTTCGGGCGAAATGCCTTTTATCTTCATTTGTGTTGGATTAAGAATTCCAATGTTCTTACATAGTTCAACATAATTTCAACATCACAGGGATTCATCTAGACGTCGCTAAAGGTGCTTCGTTCTATCTCTGGACACTGAACCTTCATAAGGAGATATCAATCATTTCAATTCTGTGAGTAATATAATTCACAAGACAAGGACTATGATTAGTCTTCAATTCGGTGAGATTTAGTAGTCATAAAGAGACTTCATGCAACTTCGAATTGTTAAATAAATACAGACATTTATGCTTGGCAATAAAGTGTTAACAGCTTATTTATGCAATCTTCTTTTTTCTGAACTAGTGCTGTGAATAGTCTTAAATTTCAGCATTCAATACAATCTTCTAGTTTCGAAATAACAATTTCGACAGGCTATATTTATTACATCAACAAATGGTCCTCCGAATTAATACAGTCTACCAGTGCATCTATATATGTGTACTTGGATACAACTAGAACTGCAGATTTCAAGAAGTGCATATATTCCAGACCATCAAGTTTGTGTTGATCAAGCAACGTCATCGTTCACATGTGCATATTTCTTGTATATCAATTTACCCATTTGAAGATTGGAAATGAAACCCAATTCTTCTCCTCAATTCTTCTCTCCCCCGCATGTTATCGCCGGGAATCGAACCCACAAATAGCTTTCAATACGGTCCACTACCAGAGGAAGGGTCGCCTTGCGGTAACATTGACTGTGAAACAGCTATTAATACACTAGATCAACCAGCACAAAATTTGATTCGAGAACAAATAGCACATAATATCAAGAAAACATACTTTGATAATAATATCACAACACAAGATATAAATAATAATAAAATTCAGAAAATTAAAAAACTAAATAAAAAGCTGAAAGAAAACAATGTCACTAATGTTAAAGCCGACAAAGGAAATGCCATCGTACTAATTAACAATAATGATTATATTGAGAAGACTACACAATTCTTCAATGAAAACAACATTCATGAAATAGCTCAGGACCCAACTATTAAATATCAAAATATACTTAAGAAATCCTTAAAAGACACAGAACTTATTTTAAATGACTATGAAAGAAAAAATGCTATCAACATGAACCCTAAACCGCCCGTTTTAAGATCTTTAATAAAAATACATAAAGAAAACTGTCCAATCAGACCAATAGTCAATTTTAAAAACGCACCAACATACAAAATTTCAAAAAAACTTTCCACTATATTGAAACATAGATTAAATTTAGCGAACTTGTATACAGTCAAAAATTCCATTGAATTAGCAAATAAATTAAAAAACATCAAATTAAACAAAAATGAAAAATTTATCTCTCTAGACATAAAAAATCTATACACTAATATTCCGTTAGCTGAATCAATTGAAATTATCAAACAAACATTAATACAAAATGGAGACAGTGAAAATATTACTAAACAATTAACAACACTTCTAGATACTATCCTAAAACAAAATTACTTTCAATTTAACAACAAAATATATTAACAAAACGAGGGTTTAGCAATGGGTTCACCTCTATCAGGCATCTTATCAGAAACATTTCTCCAATATATTGAACAAACATACATCACAAAAATTATTAATAAATATAAAATAAAATTTTACACAAGATTTGTAGATGATATTCTAATTATATGTCATAACAACAATATACAAGAAATCACTCAAGAATTCAACAACATACATAACAAATTAAAATTTACGTTGGAAGAACCTGTCAATTATAATATCAATTTCCTAGACTTAAGCATACAATTTCGTAATGGAAAAACTGAATTCAGCATATATAGAAAACCAACTTATTCAGATAACATCATAAATAATACATCAAACCACCCAAACAGTCACAAAAAGGCGGCACTAAATAGTATGATATTTAGACTAAATTTAATTCCTATGAACAAACAAAACTATAATAAAGAACTCAATACCATTTTACAAATCGCACACAATAATGGTTATAATGAATCTCTTGTCTTTAAAATATTAAAGAAACACAAGAATAAAATTGAAAAATCTAAAAACCATATTTCAACACTAAGTAGCCAACAAACAGTTAAGAATAATAAAGAAAACTCAAACTATGTAACATTCAATTTCACAGATAACAGAATCTACAAGATAATAAAACCTATCACTCAACAAAATGTATCAATAGCATTTAAAGCAAATAATAGTCTTAAAAAACAACTACAAAAACAAAATAAAAATAAAGAAAACCTACTAAACTTAAGTGGTGTCTATAAACTTACTTGCGAAGATTGTAAACAAGTCTACATAGGACAGACAGGCAGAACATTTAAAACAAGATACAGCGAACATATAAAAGATTTTAAATACAACCGTAATAAATCGAATTTTGCAAACCACTTAATAAACAATAACCATAGTTTAAATGACATAAGCAATACCCTAGAAATCTTACACATACATAATAAAAGCTTAAAACTTAATACACTTGAAAACTTAGAAATATACTTAAACAAATCTAATATAATCAATGAAAATGTAGTAGACCATAACGCCCTCTTTGAAACCTACAAAAACTATAAAACACGCAAGAAGCAATCTAACAACCAGTACCCAGACAGACACAATAGCTACAACACGGTACAAAGCAGTACATCAGCTGACGTAAGTTAACATAACAAATATATATTTCCATTATTAAGTCAGTGAATACAAAAAACTAATATGAATTAATCTAATTATAGGGACTGAAGATGGCATAAGTTATATGTCGAAATGCATATCCTCCATGATAGAACACCATAATGACAAGAAGCCGACTCTGACAAGAATTTGTGGATTATAAATTCATATGCCATAATTATTGCTTATAATAGAGAAAATTTACTAAAGACTTGGCAAGAGAACTTACATTCATTTTAAAATTTTAACTTTGATCAAAAAGAATATCTTCATAAACTTGAACATATGTTTTAATTGCTACAAGACAAGAGTTATATATTTTTAACTCAATGCATTTTAAATAATCGTACGTCATGCAACATATTTTAACTTTTACTTCATAACAAATCAGAATATTGTAGAGGATATTTTAACTTTTACTTCATCTGAATACTGTAAATACTGTCATTTTAAAATTTTAACTTTGATCAAAAAGAATATCTTCATAAAGTTGAACATATGTTTTAATTGCTACAAGACAAGAGTTATATATTTTTAACTCAATGCATTTTAAATAATCGTACGTCATGCAACATATTTTAACTTTTACTTCATAACAAATCAGAATATTGTAGAGGATATTTTAACTTTTACTTCATCTGAATACTGTAAAAGGGATCTTAATATGTCAATAAAGGACTGAGATATAAATTGATTCCTATAACTGACTCTTATATGTAATACATGTATGATTTGACTACGAAATCTGTAGATGCAATAAGTTCCTCTAGATTCGAATATTGAATGGCTTATTGCTAATCACTATTGTATTTAGCCAACTTTAATGTAAAATTACTTAAGATAAGCTGGAACATTTTTTAACCGTACTCACTAGTAGTCAAACTCTTAATGTACCTATTTTAAAAATTATATAATATAGTTTAGACACTTACTGTAAATGTAATTTGTATACGTATTATAACTTCTAATAAGAAAATTTGAAAACATAAGAAACAAAGTATTAATTTCAATTAAGATTAAACAGAAATACTTTTAACCTAACTTTCTAGTAATCTAAGTTGTCAAATAATTGATAGATAAGAAGTTATATTACAATTAAACATATGATTTTTATAACAAAAGAATAAATAAAATTTATTATTAAGTTTTAGTGACAAAACAAGAAATTAGTGATCTTACAGTATTAGAAAACATTCATTGTATATTAAGTAAAAATAATTTATATGACAATTGTATTTTGATATGTTTTAATAAAATTCAATGTACATGAATGTATATAATCCCAAATTTTATTCACATTCGGATTTGAATGCATTATATGGTGTATATAACGATTACTAGTATATAGGTGGAAATACTTACAAGAATTGAGTTATTATCTTATACTAGTTGATACTACAAATTTAGCTTCATAATGAAGTTTATTAACAAAGGGGAAAATATGTTTTAACTAAGGTATTTAATTATAAAATAATTAATTTTGCTTACCTGTTGAAATTAAACTTGCCCTTTTTGTCATTCCCTATGGCATAATAAATATACAAATAACTACGAAAACCCTCTAAAATGAAATAAGCCCGAAATTTCATATATTTTAGAAGGGATTTTTTTGCCTATAGGATACATCATGGGAAAGTATGACTACTTATAGTTGAATCGTTATAAATGCGTATTAATAAAGCTTTAAAATTGTTACATGCAAAAGCAGTATAGTTTTAAAATGTCAATTTCTGTAATTCTCGGTCATTATGTCAGTTCTTGAATTTTTAAACAGCTCTACTGTAAAATTGCCTTTATCCTAGACACAAATTCATGCATTTTTCAATATGAAACTCTTAAATTCCGAAATAAGTAACTTATTACTTAAATATAGATACAAACTAGCCAGAAATAGCATTGACGCTGTAATTTTGTATCTTAACGTGTAGACGCACATTGAAAAACAAAGTGTGTAAGAACGGGAAATTCCATGATCCCAACAATGAATGTGTGTGTACTCTGTGTAGTGAACAGTGCGAGCGTTACCATATACTAGTGTGTGCCAAAAGGACAAAATCATTGGTGAACTATGCTAAAGAATGAATAATGCACATCTGTGCGCACCTTTTATCTTATATATAAAATATAAAAAGTGGATTTCACATTAAATTCTTTCAAATATAATTATTTTCCTCATATTTATTTAGAGTATACAATTTGTAGTTAAATATCTTTTTCAATTCATAATCATTTCTTTTAAATGGTTCTGAGCTTTATTCAAGCTAATATACAGATACCTGGATCGTTTCTTGGTTTGACATATTTTAATATGTGGAATACCCTTTATTCAAAAAGCGATGAGAGAGATAAATTTTATTTTATTGCAAACTATTTTACAAGAGTACCTGTCAGAAATGACTTTTATACATCTAATTTCTCTCGCTGAAACTTGAAGACATGTTGTGCAGTAGTAACGGAGTAGTCGAGGACCCGTTGCGGGAAGTCCCGGATTCAAACCTTGTGGCTGTCTAGTTTGACGCAACGACAAATGTGGCATCGATATAAATCATCACCGCTATTTCAGCCTGTATCGTAATTAGGGTTTGGAAGTTAGGCAAAATGACCTTTCTATTTGGGCGATATATTAAAGAGGGATAAACATGTTTCCGAACATTTACAGACGATAGACCAGTTTTATTTGTCTGTTTTGCCTATTTTGGCTTAGGCCTATGTGTTGCGGTTTTATAAGGTCCGTAAGGAGAGGTGAGGACAAATAAATAAAATTGATTAGTGCATTCAAGGAACTAATAGTAATAGGCATATATGAGTATGTGTAAGCTCATAGAGCTTAGAGCTCATTTATTATAATTTATAGCAAATACTAGTAATAAAATATTAATACAAGTCACTAGATGGCACCAATGCCAGTTACTAGCAAACAGAATTCTTGACACACTTGTATCTCTTTATTTACACTTAGATAAAGAAAATATCCATTATACGCTGTAATGTAATAAGCTAAGGAATAGTTTTGCACATTTATTCCTGTTACTATTCACTATTATCATTAGATTCAATAATTAATGTTAATTAGCAACAGAATGCTGTTTTGCCGATATCGATCAGATATCGATTGCCAGCTTGGTAATCGATAATACTCTTACTTGCCCCTATAGCCAGAATAGCGTAGAGCGCTAAGAGCGGACTATCGATTGTCTAGTATACTTGCCTTTAAGGACAGTGTACTGAAAAGTTAGATTACTTTCCATAAGAAATTTATTTATTTCTCCACAAAGGCATATTGTTTAATAAAACAAATGCTCATATATATTTTTCTGTATGTTTCAGAAAGAGTACTGCATGTTACCTTATTTAATAATAGCCAGCTTTTGGAAGGAAGCATCTAGAAAGTTCCAGATTAGCTTCCATCGAATTTATGAATGACTCTTTTGTAAGATGATTATGTGAACGCATTTTGGCCGTTAGACTTCATTTACTTCTTCACCGATCGTCGCTTCGTAAGGGCACAGCCCCAAATTTAGCAAACAGACCACAAGTCTGAATATATTATTGTACAGTATCTACATATAACTACGCATCATGGAACCAGCATCAGCAGCCACTACCTAATCCACTTGGAGGTGGATTCGAGGACAACCCTAGAACTTCGTGGAGCGTAGCTCGTAGCCATGGAAGGACTCGCTACTGGCCACCGTTCAGGATGATCTACAGCAGTGTTTTTCAACCTGTGGGTCGCGACCCCCTGGGGGGTCGCGGAGCCTCTGTAGGGGGGGTCGCGAGAGGTCGAGAAAACTTCAGTTTTTTTATACAACATATAATTTGTGAGACTTAAATAAAAAGTCGATAAGAGTTAAAATTATTATATTTAACAAAATTTCCATATAATTAATCATACAAGTCAGAAAAATGCTAGTTTAAAACATGTTATTTCAAAAAAAATATATATTAAAAATGTGTTTAAATAGAAAATGATTACATCTGTGCTTGATTATCTTAAATAGCAGTATGTATTGTTAACGCAAAATGATACCCTTTATGTTATTTACACAAACTCACTAACAAGAAATAAAACCTTCGAGTAATCGTTCATTTTAATGTGAAGGTTGCGCTTGAGTTTGTTCAATTAATTTCTCCCATCGTGGATCCGTTTTTGCCACATTAAGTATTAATCGTTTTCCAAATTTAAGCGATTTCTTAGTTTACATTTTATTCGCGCCATTGAGGAAAATGCCAACTCGCACAAACACTTCAAAGCCTCGGTTGTTAATTCCGGGTATTCTGTTCTTCTTTTTAACCAAAACGTATCCAAATTTTCAGACTTGAATTCCAAGTGTACATCCCATCGGCAGATAGTTCCAGCAGATTCTCTTTGAGCTTAGTTGCTAAATTTGCCTCGTTTATAGCTGCATTTAAAAACGGATTTAAGATCCATCTTTGCCCAGTGTTATCCGATATCTCTTGCAGTGAGAAGTAATGACACAATTCTTTCTTCAAATTATGTAACACCATTTTCATACCAGATATATATGAGTTGATGTTGATCTCGCTTCCGACTTCTTCAATGAAAGACTGTGTGGACGAAAATGAATCAAAGTTGTTTTGATTTATAGATGATGACCACAATTCAATTTTTTTTATAAAGCCATGGAGTCTTTTGCTGTAATGACATTTTCATCACGCCCTTGAAGACTTTTATTCAAGTTATTTAAATGTTCAAATAAGTCAGAAAGAAAAGCCAATTTTAAAAGGAATTCCGGGTCAGAAATGAATTCAGAGTAATGTGACTTGGCTTGCTGTAAATATACCAATAGTTCAGCGCGAAGTTCCATAACTCTGGTCAGTACTTTGCCTTTTGATAACCACCTAACCTCCGTATGGTAAAGCAAATTGCGGTGTAGTGTCCCCATATCTTCACAAATGATTCGAAACAATCGAGTCTGCAACGCTTTTCCTTTAATAGAATTTACAATGTTAATAATAATATTAAGAACTTGTCTGTATTCTTGCGGTAAGGATTTGGCTGCAAGAACTTGGCGATGGAGAAAGCAATGCATCCAACAAGCGTTTGGCATCTGTTCTTTCAGTCTAGCAATAAATCCACTCTTCGCACCAGTCATGGCTTTTGCTCCGTCACTACAAATAGCAATGCATTTTTGTGCCCAATCGATATTCATATCTTGCGTAGCTTCAAGGAACATGTCATGCAAGCATTGACCTGTAGTATTTTTGGGAAGTGCCTTGCAAAATAGTATTTCTTCCATTATTATTTCATTGGATTCAAAACGCACAAAAGCTACAAATTGCGCACAACCCGCAATATCCGTTGATTCATCAAATTGCAAGGATACAAAATAACTTTTCTTTATTTTTTCTATGACTTGATCACGAACATCAGACGCCATATTGCTTATCCTGCGTTGAATGGTATTGTCAGAGAGAGATATACTTTTGAGCTTTTCGACCTCTTGCTTGCCAAACATAAGCTCTGCTATATCTAAAGGCGCTGGTAAAATCAAATTTTCGGCAATACTGTGAGATTTCCCTGCTTTAGCCACATGAAAAGCTACTCGATAACTAGCGAGCAACGCTTTCTCATTTAGGTTGGACATTTGTCCTATAGCAGTTTTTTGATGTTCAAGAGCTTTTAATTTTCGCTCAAAAAATTCCACGGGTTTATTTTTTTCATTAGGATGTTTTGTGTTTAGGTGGCGTACCAACTTCGATGGCTTCATGCTTTCTCTTGACAAAATTTCAAAGCAAATTACGCACTGCGGTTTACTGTCAATCACAGTAAACCCAAATTTTAAATAATTGTCGTCATAAAGACGTTTTTTCTTTATTCCACTACTCCCGCTAGACGTTGATGGTTCTGATGATCTTTTCAGGAATTTATCCATTTTCAATTATAACAACTCAAATAAATACGTACCGTAAAACAAGTGGTTCGCGCTCTTCAAACAACTAAACAGCAGACATGACCACGCGTGACTTACGCTCACAAATCAGTCTATAATTACTCCAACTCCAAGGCACCTTACAGTCCACATAACACCAAAGTTACACTTCTAAATCGTTTTCACTTATCGGGATTGCTTCTGATTCGACTTCCTTCGCTATCTTGCATCAAACTGCCATGGCCGCGGTTGACCGCCGTATTTATAGGCCAGCGCATTCTAGCGAGAATTATCTCGAAGCGTAAAGAAACGTCTCGAAACTTGTGGATCTTTCGTGGACTACCAGCGCCATCTGTTGCTAACATCCGGAACCTGCACTAGTTCCTAGTGTTACCAACAGATGGCGCAAATAACGCAAACGCCTAAAATTGTTGTAAGTATTACATATTTTTAACATACATGGAAAAAGGGGTTGGGGGATCGCGAAATATTTTTTGATACTAGGGGGGGTCGTGTCATGAAAAAGGTTGAAAAACACTGATCTACAGCATCATAGATCTACAGCATCAATAACTGTGCATCCCCTTTTAGCCATAGTCCGGCTAATGCATTCACATTCTCATCAGATGCAGTCGCAATACAAGTTAAGTAAATCAAATTAAGCCATGTATTAATACACAAAAGCCAAGTAGGGCTTAGCATCTTTATATTACTATAAAGTAAATCTGCTCATATATTCCCAAGGAGTTTTGGCATCCTTGCAGCTCCTCTTTTCCTGCGAGCAATCCAAAGAAATTGCCGTAGTAATCTTTGAGCAAGATATAGCTCAACAAATTCAAATTGTATACGAATAAGTTTATAATAAAATTACCATAGGTTCTTGTTAAGAAAATTATATCTCATAAACTAAGTACATAACCTTTGACATTATCCTTAAAAATTTCCAAGTGAAATATAATAAATACTAATAAATATTTAGCATAGCTAGAAGAAAGAAGAGAAGCAGCAGTCTTCTAGAGCAGAAGAATAAAGTGACAATTCTCATTCTCCATTATTCCAGCTTCCTTCAACATTCCTGCACTTCTAAGCTTGTATATTTCTGGATTAAAATCCAGTGGTCCTCCGAAAAATCCTATAGCAAATTCTATTAGGCACACTAGCCTGCAGTATGTTAAATATATAAAATGAAATATGTTAATGGACGGAGGAAATATGTTTTCGCTATAGGAAGGCGGTATATTGCGAACTGGAGGCAGTAGAGAGCCTTGGGTTCGCGATATTTTGCCAAAAATAAGCATAAAATATTGGAGCCTATTCAGAGGAAAGACATGTTCCGAATATTGTGAGCTATTTTTGAGGGGTTGTGTTTCGACCGGATGGTGATTGTAAAAATGTCCAACACACTTTCAAAAGGAGAGTTATTGAACCGGGCCGACACCATTTGAGAGTTTAGCGAGAGTTGTGGAAGGGGAGTGCTTTTACTCAGAAAGAGGATTTCACTATCGTAAAATTTTGTATAGGCTTATTAAGTTGTATTTTATACATGCCAATTAAAGTTCCTTGGAAAGCGATGTGAAAATATAAAATGCGCCTCTATGCCAGAGTTTGTAAATTTATTCAAGATGACACCGGGGGTGTAAAGACTGGAATCGCTGAGACATGTGATCTCTTCCAATCAATCATGTATAAGGAAGGAGATGGTCATGTTATGGGGGAGTTGATAAATGTTTTGAAGTAATCGAGAGGGTATACTTACTACTGTTTCCTTGTATCTCGACGAGGGAGTACGTTCGTAAGAGGAAGTGAGAAAATTCATTATGCCAAACGGTGCAACTAGGGACGTGTGCGAAAGTCAGATCGCTTTCCAAGTGACTACTAGAGTAAGTGTGACAATTGACTCGTATTAATTGTACTGTACCATGTTAAGTGAAAATAAAATTTGTGTTGTTTATCATATCAAAGAAATATCAGCTGTTGTTTGGTGTGCTTTGTGGTCAACACCTTGGGAAGAGAGTAAAAAACTGCTGACCCCGACTGGCTGCTGGGTAATCAACGGGACTCTAACAAAATTTGGTGAGTAATCCTGCCTAGGATCATTTCTTACCTGGCGCCCTAAGAGACTTTTTGCACCGCTCGTTACATGTGCTGTCTAATAAGGAGGCAGCGGAATGAGAGGGGCGAATATCGTTGCATATGTTGCTTATTTTAAGGTTTAAAGCATTTCTTGCCTGTTTTGGATCGTTAGGATTTTTATTTCTATGATTGTTTACACATTTTAAAAAAGCACATAAAAATTTCAATAAGTTACACGAAAGAGTAAATTTTACACAAATTACCTCAAACACTAGTACAATATTTTTAATAATAATAATAATAATAATAATAATAATAAAAAAAAATAATAATTTATTTACAAGTAAAGGCGCTAGACCTACTTAACTTTAAACTCTAGTCTACAGGATAAACAGTCCTGATATCTTCTATCATTTCCTGAAACGGATCTGCTAGCCGGTGCTTACAGTCCAGACGCCACAAGTATTCTACCAAATGGGTATCTACCTGTTCGCGTCTGATACCGCCCCTGGATAGGCGTGCTCGGAGAGATCTCCAACGTGACTCGATATTGTTCGTATGAACACCAGTCACCGGATTTACGAAATGCTGGCTATGGTTTACAGTGAGATGGGCTGCGAACCCGCCACCCAGTAAGCCATTATAGCCTCTCCAACAATCTGTATGGATTGTAGAAGCGAGATCCACATGCTGCGCAATTAAGGCAAACAGAGTGGCAGCATCTCTATTGTTGTTGGGGCACACTGTCATGCGTACCTCCTCAGTATTCACGTCGATCATCCCTAGGATCCAGTTCCCTTCGACAATGCGACCGCGTTGGTATTTTCTTCTACCGATCTTGCATTCGTCGATCTGAACGACGTGTCCGGCACCGCCAATTCTCCCCCTATTTGCATATTTCATATCCATCGAAATCATGCAAACTTCTCTACAGTAGCTGAACCAGTCAGCTATTGTAGAAGAACTGACCTCACTATTTCGCAGATCTCTATGAGAACTTTGAATGATAGTAAAGTCATAGGAGAGAGCATGAGCAAAACAGTACGTTATGATCAGTACTTGGGCAGGTAAGATTTTAGCACCTTCAAACCATGTCCCTTTTGCTGTGACTGTGGACTGTGAAAACAGTCCATGTCCTTTCCTGCAGGAGAAAAGCTGATATTTCCTTCCCTGTTTTGTTACAGGATGAAGGGGGACAAAGCAGACCGTACATAACATATGTGTTTTTAATAATCCCTCATCATACAAAAATTGCATACATTCATCTTCATTGAAAACGAATTGAAGATCGTGGAAACTTATCATCTCTAATTTATTCGCCATGACAGTGCTAGCGTTAGCATTCACCCACAACGTACACTTACCAGTTCTTTCAGCAAAGTGGCAGAGACAAAATTGGAAATTCATTTTCAGGTCAAAACCCACCATTTTATAAACAATGGTTTTCCGAAACATATGTTTCACATTTTGGGACTTGAACCCATCTGCAGAACACATGTCTGGGGTTTTGGTGCATATATTGGCAGCAGTGACTTCAGATATTGCCTCCATTCTTAGTCTCGGCACTTCGGGAAAAAACTTCGGGAATCTTCGCAGTTCATAGCATATCAACGTGAACTTTCGGACTTAGAAAATTTTCGAGGGACATATATCAAAGTTTATTGCTCCCTGTTTGGACTTATGAAAAATGCCTATTTTAATTAAATTACTGCCTACTTTCGAAATTTTAAGTGTCTTTTTGCCTGCCTATTTTAACAAAAATAAATGCCTAAACTTCCGGGCTCTATTCAAAATCAAAATTAAACATCAATTAAAGGTAGAAGTCGTAACAGAATAACAAAAAAGTGCTTAGTTCTAATTAGATAGCACATCGTTTGAGGGATTGCGAGTTAACACTCTGGACACTGATGACAGCGATTATGGGCATTGATGACGTCAGAGAGACTGGAGGCGGACTGTGTCGGTGCACTCACTGTCCGCTGTCAACGACTATGTGAGGAGACGTAACTTAGCTACTCTTCCTGTTTTTGTTTTCTTTTCAACTATGTGCCAAAGTTCTGGTAGGATATTATGCCGAAAGCAAGGAAGTTGCGGAATTTGCAACTACAGTTATTTGCAAAAGCGTTTGGATCGAAGCTCTTATCTAGTGAAGGGGAAAACACATAAAATGCGATCGTGAAACATTTCATTCTGCAAAGACTATACTGGTCCCGCCTGCCTTTGTTTTGTCTTAGCTGTTCAACCACTGGTTCCGTAGAGCCGTGCTGCTTGCGTCTAAAGTAACCTCAATCTTTAGGTATCGGCACCCCAAATGCTCTCTCTAGTTATAACATAAAGAAATTGTGATGATACTAGCTACTAATAATTACTAATAATAATAATAATAAATTACTTTTAAATGTACATAATATTGCACTAGACTTGTACAAAGTATAAATAATAAATAAAATAAAAAATATGCCTATCCTGTCCCATTTTGGGCAAAGGCCTCCTAACAAGAGTTTAGCTCCTCTTATCTAGCACGGCGAGCTACTCCGCGCTAGTGAAGTTGTTTGTGATTTTGAGCGTCATGTACACTTAAACTTTAGCACTTAAGTCTTGCGCATTGTTCAGGGTTTCCCCTAGTTCTTTCCACTCATTTCTTCTTTTGGCTATCCTGGTCCATTGTTGGCCCACTTGATTCTTGAAGAGGTCCTCCCATCTCCATTTTGGTCTGCCGCGCAGCCTTCTTCCTTGTCTGGGGTCCCACATTGTACTCCTGTAGGTCCATCTGTCGTCCACCAACCTTGAAACATGGTCACCCCATCTCCATTTAATGCTTGCTGCTAGGTGAGCGATATATATCGTTTTTGCTGATTGGAGTAATGTAGCATTAAGGATTCTGTCCTTCAATGTTGTGCCTAGTACTTTTCTCAACATCTTCCTTTGGCATACTTGTAGCAACTTTTTCTGTGTCGATGTGTACAAAATATGATGCATTGTTATTAAAAGAAGTTAATGTTGCGATAAGTGCAGCCTTCACATCTGTCACCTTGAAATAGTTTACGAACATCAGTTATGTTCTGGTTTAATTACAACTCCAGGCACTGCATGAACAATATTAAATGAGCTTGGAAACATTACGAATTGAAAATGCATTGTGCACACGTTTCCTCTAGTGCTATAAAAACTCTTAACTCATTATTACGTAATATAATGTAATCGCTGTTATAAATCTGATCAAATTCCTGCACGTATGCAGTATATGACAACGTTAAATGCGTGAATAGTTTGACTGACAAAGTTGTTTCAATAAAATAAAATCTCATATGAAACATACAGTTTTGCACAAGTAGCCATATGGATATGTGTCCATTATACCGTAGAATATTGTTTCTGTTCTTCTCCCAAAATATGCACGTGTAGCCATGTATAAAATAACAGTCTTTAAAGATCTATTGTTTCATTTAAAATTTCTACGAATGCAATTTTTTTTAAGTAGATGACCATAAACCTCAGGAAGTCCACAATGAAAATCGCATAATTTATATTCCAACCGAGGACTATTTCAAATCAGCGTGACTGGCCTCGTGATAGGGCAAGAAGCACCATTCCAAAATCGTTCCCCAACTTCAGTTGTGAATATAATTTCACCTCAGACTTTTTAAGAGAAATAACCATCTCGACGTAGTTAATTGTCTACATGAAATTTTGTATATCTGTATTATGTGCCTTAGAGGCAAAGAAAGTTGTCCCTCAGAAAATATAAATAAAATAATAACTTAAACAAGGACTTCAGCCTCTTTAAACTCCTTAGTGAGAAAAATCTCATCCTCTCTGGCTCGCTAGTAGGTTAGATACTTGCTTTCTGTCCCCAAGTTTGCCTTATAGAACTCGCCCAAATTTATAACATTTATGTGTGCTTAAATCTGACATTACGGTGCGTTTAAATGCGACAGTAGATTGTTTCTGTTAGACAGTAGATTTATTTATTTATTTAATCTCCATTGAGTGAGCCCTAGTTTACAATAAGTAGACAGTAGATTGACAATACATAAAAGATTTCTTGAGGACAAAGTTCCAGCAAACCAGCGTTGGTTTCAAGCTAAGAAACAGTACACAACCGTCGTTAAATAATCACAACAAACAAAAACACAATAATTTCTAGGAAATATGATCATCTTTGTGCGCCTTCTATTAGCATGATGCCTTCCTAGACTGAAAAACATTTAAATATGAAATATTTTCAAAAACGTTCTTCCGTTTTTCCAGTCAGACGCGTTAACCGTAAACTACAATGACTGCTATAATTAAATACACAATATAAACAAAGAAGACATATTTACTAAAAGTTTAATTCAAATAAGTTTTATCATGAGTAGCCTACACAAAATTTTAATTTGCGTTATGCCTATTATTCCAATGTTATCTTCTGTGAACATCGTGAGCCAGCCAAATAACAAACATGACTATGTGCAGATTTAACTCATCAGATGTCAGAGTAGTCTATGGATTATAAA
Organism: Ectobius pallidus; assembly: GCA_964059195.1. Taxonomy (NCBI): domain Eukaryota; kingdom Metazoa; phylum Arthropoda; class Insecta; order Blattodea; family Ectobiidae; genus Ectobius; species Ectobius pallidus. Next base: position 127,238,867 of record CAXKWD010000002.1, read on the forward strand.
CGAAATTCCGATGTGTTATTTAGAATGAGATAACAGGATGGTAAATACAATGGATATTTTTATTCAGTACGGAGATGACGAATAAAAGCTATGTTAGTAAGTGTAACGAAGTTTTACGAAAGGTATGGAGGGGAAACAAAGCTGCTGCATTAAGATGAAAAGTGGCAGCTAGATTCTAGATCAGTGACATATAGTGACAGTGATAGGCAGTGATATTAGTTTAGCAGCGGCATAATGAATTGCGCGCGTTTTGTTATGTGCCATATTGGATCTCTTCCTGCACTCGGAAATTTCATTACCGTAATAATCGTTCCTCTTTCGATTTCAGCGGCTCGGGACGGCGCGACCAGTCGCGTTGTCGAGCTGTTCCCATTTAGAGATACCGGTACTAGTTGTAGGGAGGCGCTACCTAAGAGGTTTGATTCTTTTACAAGATGCTTAGTAATAAAAGCTAAACTCTGGTCTTAAGACTAATAAAAATCGTACTTTAATAAAACTCAAATTTTTCGCTTCTGTTGGTCTTTCACACAGTTCTAGTTTAGTCATCGTCTGTATAATAACATAATCAAATTGCATCCATGTTTAGGCACATAACAAGGAGTCTTCAAACCTGGAACTAAAAAAATCATATAAACTATTAATATCCATCCTTTTTAAATTAGTTTTTGTTGCCCCTTAGTCTGCTCCATGTTCCTATTACTAATTATCATGACAATTATTGCTCCTTTTTTGTGCACGGTAACTTTTCTTCTTCTTCTTCTTCTTCTTTTTCTTATAATTATTATTATTATGATCATCATCATCACTTGAGTTGTGCCCTTACTCTCAGCTTTTGTCTTTCTCCCTGGTATTTTCTCGTGATTTTAAGCTATATATTTATTTGTCTTGTATATTTTCTTTTCTTTTTCTTCCTTTCTTGTCTACTTCTTATCCTTAAGAACAGTTAAATAAAATTACATGCACTTCATTTGTAAAACATATAAAAGTGTAATAGGCCCTACTGGAACAGCTCTCGAGAACGAGTTTCTGGTCATTCGCGGTATCAGAACCAACTTATGTATCATTTATGTTCGTATCATTTATGTCTTCTTGTTATTTAAGTCTGCTATCATGAAAACATGAAACTGTCACTTTGTCAGCTTATGTTGATATTCCGGTCCCAGAAGTCGAGATTAGCGATAAAATCTCTCCCGAGCAATGTGATTAATCGAAATACCTTCCTGTTGATATCTTTGCCATTTGAGCATTGAATATGAACCAGTTCATGATTGAATCAAATGATATGACTGTACGGTAGCCGGAACTAATTTTTTTCTTCTTTCTTTGCAGGAGAGCCAAGAATGTAAGGACGGCGTGCTGGTAAGTTAACACCACAATCTCTGAACTCTAGTTACAATAAACTCAAAAGTTTTCCAACCGTTAAATGAAGTTGTGAAACGACCTCCTGACCTTAAAAATGAGTTTCAAGTTCCATTGTTCCAAACAACGGCCATGCTATTAGACAGACGCACACCAGTGGCAATAAATATAATTTCACAATCTTTTAGCGATTGTAATTGGAACTGGACTTGCTATCCGTAAATTTTTTATTTGTTACGAAGTATGAAATTTGAATTAACTTCTGACAATGAATAAAGGTCTTCAAAGGAAAAATATAAACACATAATTCGTGGAAGTAGGATAATGTTTATTTTTTTAACTTAGCATGCATAAAATTTTACTGTGGGGATTATACTTTCAACAATCCATGAAATCTGAAATAACTCATGGACATAAAACACAATTAAAGAGACCCTGTTAAGACATTTTATACGAACGAAATCTTATGAAATGTTCCTTGCATATATAAGAGTTTCTAGAAAACTTAAACAATTCGTTTGTAATTTACTTTTATTTTGTAATGCCAGAAACGCTTGTTTTTATACATATGATTTTTTAGTAAAACCAAAATAGTGTAATTCTAATTCGCATATTTACAATTTAAAATATTGTAATAGGCCCACGTTTTCATATTATGAGTAATTATTTATTTATTTATACAGGCTTAGATATCTAATGAGATCTGTTCACGTATTCAGCCCAAGAAATAACGCTAGGATTTGCATGATCAAAATGATATGAGCCTAAAGAGAAATTATGCCAGATGATGCTATTTTTTTGTACTTTTTGTGTACTTCAAATATCCAAAAAAAACAGTAAGAAGGTTATTGTGCAATGAGTATATTATACAAAACAATTACCCAAAATAATTCTAATTATGCGCATTATCTGTTTTGCAACTGAAAAGATATGATACTAAATTCGATGTGAATCTCTGTTTGGAGAAATGGTGTCACAAAATGAAACATTGACATTGAAGTGTTTATTCAACTTTTCTTCTTCTTATTTTTATTATTATTCTATACTTTCACTTCTTCATCTTTATCATCTGTTGCATTTCTCACATTTTAGTGGTGCCACTGATGAAGATGCTGACCGCCAATTTACGACCTTCTTATCATTCTACAGCTAGAAATCAACCTGAAATAAAGGATGGATAATTGCATTTTAATCGATGGAAAATTTGTTGATGTGACAGCAATGCCAAAATGAGAACCGATTAGTAGACTCGCTCGCAATCGAAAATCGAAAATAGATCAGCCGAGGATCGAACCCTTCACTATGACACAGAGCAACTCTACAGCTGGCAGTGTTTAGGCAGTAATTTCTTAGAGCTGAGGGCGTTGGCTAAGTCAGTCAGTCAGTCAGGCTACAATGGAAATTCAAACACCACAGTTACAATGGCCCCCCTAAAAATCCCTATACAACCCTATACAAATTCAAATAACACAGTTACAATGACCCCCCTAAAAATCCTATACAAGCCATACTGTAATGAAATAGGCTATGTTTGTCTATTAGCAATGAAAAGCATGTTCTATTGCCAACGAATGTTTATACTAATTTTGGTTTATTTCTCACATCTGTAGGCCTATTCATATATGCCTACATAGAGGAATAAATTTTTTCAATGTCAAAAGTTAAAGATTTAGTAAAAAAATAACTTACTTCGCAAAAAGTCTAAAAATATAGAAGGAAGCTAACGCCAATATCAATCATTTAATTCACCGAAAATGTCAGGCTCCCACTCAGTCATCAATGTTACAAATTAAGAGGGAGGAAAATGTCACAACCAAGAATGGTTACTGAACGAGAGGAAAACAAGTCACCTAATTTTGGCGGTGTTTGTCTTCTGACAGCTTTTCATTGCATTATTCACGCTTTCCAAGTGGATTTAGCATTTCCTTAAGTTGCATTGTATCCAGGAATTCGCATGCAATCTCCCCCGTGAATTGGGAAACTGGTCCAAATTCTTAACAGCTACGAAATATTATACTGCTGTATGCTGTTTAAGTGGAGCGGAATGCATTAGAATACAAGACATGCACGCCATAAACATGCAAGATATCCCAGACACAGATCTGCCTTTTCTGTTGCACATAACCTTTTGCGAAATTCCAGGAAATATTTACCTTATAACATTATTTTATTAATACCTTGGTATCACCATAAATTACATAATTAGTTAACAGGATGGGTAGAACGATATATAAATGTTATCCTTCGCTCAATTCTAAAACTTTACTTACCTTTACTACTTTCCATTATCATAGTACATTTTAATGAGGTGATGCTTTGACATTTTTCTTTGTCCAGTAATTTTGCTTCAAAACGTATTGTTAAAATTTGTCTGTCTAATCCTCTTGACTATCCGTCTAATATATTTTTTTTCGGAATTTAACGTAAGTTACATAGTGTCTATCAATTTTATAGATATATTTTATTAGGTTAAGTTACATTAATAGAAATTCAAGGTTCAGACCACATCAACAACCAACATCCCCATACATACGATACAAGACGATACCAAACAGAACCTTTAATTGAACTTAAACGTTTCACATCTGCAGGTCTGAATGACAGTTCTCGTTTTGGTCCCTGATTACTTAAATTTTTATTAAACAAACAAGTAAAAAATTATCGTACATTACAAAACCTTGCATGAGTACTTTTCTTGAAATCATCCAGGTGAGCAAAGCTTGTGCTTAGGGGCTGCAATTATCATATTATCTCTGTTGTGAAACGTTTATACCAGGATTGTACAAAGCCGAGGGGAAATTTTACTAATAATCTCTGCGTAAACGACTAAAAGTGTGCAACTCAATATTTCAAATGGTACACACTTTAATTTTGTTTAAACTTGTCGTAAATAATCAAGTTGTCTGATATCTGAACAGGCAATTTGTTAACAATCATTCTCAGCTGCTTTTGCGGTATTGCTAACATTGGTCCTCGATCGGGTCTTATTTTTAAAATTTGTCCTTGAATATAGTTTTCTGAAATGAATTTAATAAATAAATCTAGAAATTTCCCGACAGGCGACACACTGCTATTTGTCCACTGCTCGGATAGATGGTGACACTGGTGGAGTGTCGAAAACATTCTTCCTTGATCATCCGGAGATGACGTGTATTGATGACGTTTCACACTCAAACCTGGTATAACACAGAACCAGTTACACAGTGGTCCTAATCATTATAATAAATAATTATTAGTGACACGGCCTTTGTACAGCTTGCGCGGTCATCAACTAAACAACCGTTCAACGCCCATATAAGCAACTTTTATTAGTAAGGCTGTAAGTGTAAATGAATAACAGAAAATTAATTATATGCTATATAAATTGATACTAATGTTATCAGGAACACAAATCCTCGATACAGAATCGTTTCGATTAAAATTGAATAGAATTGTAAGAGGTGAGCAGCGTGAGTTACTGGCGTCCTTAACCTACACCTTTCACTTTTTTCTAACAGACCGAAAGAAATGGATCCGTTTCGGTACATAGGGAACATGGGCCTTGTCCAAAAAGTATCTTGGGGTGGGGATTGACCTGCAGTGGCGGAATCAACAGTTCCAACTTTCAGGTCCAGAGGTCGATGGATGTATGATTTAAGAGGGCGCCACACACCGGGGAAGGCGGTAACAAGTACGAAGCTTTTATATGCTTAATAATATGTTACTTATTAATTTGATACAAAGTGTTATGAAACAATCAGTAACGAAACAAATGAAACTAATATAATCATCTCATTTTGAATTTATACTTAACGATATCCAAATCAACTGGGTATATGAATGGTGGTAAATATAATTCAGAATTTTAAGTTCAGAAGCTTTAGGTCAAAGCTTTTAAATGATCAAAAGACTCGAAACTTTCAAAAATCGGAACACCTGAAACCGTAGACTTATATTTTATGTAGGTGTCCTTATGTCCGATTTCGAGTGCCCCACCACTAACTTGAATACTTGTCTAATACTGAACACACAAAATACAAAATAAGGCTAAATACTTTGGTGAATTAGTTCATATTACAACCTACCTGCAATAATTTTGTAACCTGTAAGATTTTGCATTTTTACACAAACGAGATTTAATTTAAAAAGTTGGGTCAGTGTTCCAGTATTTAAAGCACATGCGTAGCTACGGGGTGCGCGACTTCCCTCCGAAACACGTAGATCGTGTAACACCTTCGGCACTTTTAACTAACAATGAATTAAATGCTAATCGTTTATTCACTTGAGAAACACACAGTGGATTTTTATGACTTTATGTTGAGTGTTTTCGCGTTATAATTTGATAAGGAACATCACGTGCTAATGCAGTATAAAGATACCGGGTGAGAAACCCAATCTCAGCAAATGGTGTAATGTTTATATACTATTATATATTGATTAGCCTATGTACAAGAAGGAATTCGAAGGAATGCTTTTAATACTATAATTAAAAGAATTCGTTCATATTTAGTGCCTGTACTAATATTAATTTATAGGATAATGGTTAAAAAGGTTAATTTATATTAGTAATCTGACTTTTAAAATGTTTTATTCAAAATATGTTTCCTTACAATCAAAACAGTCAAATAATATGAAATCCCATTCTTACGATGCAGATATTTTTTCTTCTTTCAATTTTCTATATTACTTACACAGATTGAGCAGATTGCTCGAATTACAGAGGCATAGCGTTAATGAATCCAGCCTATAAAATTTATAAAGCAATAATAAAATCCAAACTACAACCAATAGCAGAAGAGTTCCTCCGTGAGGAGCAATGTGGGTTTAGAAAAGGGAGAACATGTACAGACGCAATATTTGTCATAAAACAGTTGATGGAAAAAAGAAAAGAATGGAATCTTCCACTTTTCCTTCTTTTCCTAGACTATGAAAAAGCGTATGACCGTGTGGACAGGGAGAAACTATGGGAAATACTAAAGGAAGAAAATGTTCCCCATAATTTGATTAATGCAATAAAAGCAATCTATGACAATGCCCAGATAGAAATAAATAAAAGCCCCCCTTTTAAAGTAAACCAAGGTCTCAGACAAGGATGTGGTCTGTCACCGATATAATTCGATATATATATATATATATATATCTGTAATATATATATATATATATATATATATATATATATATATATATATATATAAATAGAGTTATCCAGGAATGGCAAAAATTAAATCCAAAAAGCATTAGCTTACAAGTGGGTACATCAATAAATACCTTATTGTTTGCTGACGACCAGGTATTGTTGGCCAAATCCGAAAATGATCTACAAGAAAATGTAACAAAATTAAACAGAATCATAGAAACCTACAATATGAAAATATCGATTAGTAAGATTAAAGTAATGGCTATACAAGGAAAATACAATAGAAGGGCTAAAATAGTGATAAAAGATCAAATAATTGAGCAAGTGAACAATTTTAAATACCTGGGATGTGAGCTATCAATTTATAAGTTGAATCAAGATTTAAACAACAACGTAATAAAATATAATGCAGTAAATGGATGTATCAATAGGTACTTAGGAAAGTTAATGAGGAAGGAGGTTAAACTCAGGTTACATAATATAGTTTCGAAAACGATATTATTGTATAGTAGTGAGACTTGGACAATGAGGAAGAAAGACAAAAATAAAATTGAAAGCTCAGAAATGAGGTTTATGAGAAGGCTACAGGGAGTAACCCTTAGAGACAGAGTAAGAAGTGAAGACATAAGAATAGAACTGGGCCTAGAAAGAAGTATGGTGGAAGAGGTAGATAAATACCAAAAGAATTGGCATGAACATGTCAATAGAATGCCGGCTGACAGACTACCGAAGCAAGCTATTTTATACAACCCAAAGGGAAGACGGGATATAGGACGGCCGAGGACCAGATGGAAAGACCAATTTTAAAAAAAGGATTACTTTTGGCGCGGAACGGGATAACTCCCAAACCTTGAAGAGGAAGAGGAAGAAGAAGAAGACTTACACAGTTCCCCAAACAAGTCATAGGCCTATTAGCATTTGTAGTCTGGTAGCTATGTTATTCCTTTTACGAATTTTTGTGTATGAAATAGTGGGATTCCAGTTGCCTTGCTGGGATTTATAATGCTAGGCAAACCCTAGCGCAAATTTTGACTACCCCTATGATTGAAAGGTCTAATAACATGATTTTTTTACTGAAGTTTCAAAAACAATATAGGCCTAAAGTTACGGAAATGTAATTTTTTAAAAGCATGTGGATAGGCCTATTGAAGGAACCTGTAGTTTAATTCATAATTTCTTGTCCTGAAATCCAGGCGGGTTACAAGAGGCTGAAGATTCTAATCAAAACAAAAAAGCTAAATTTTCTGTTTGCTATGTAAACCTGAGAATCCATAAAACGGAGCTAGAAAAGCATGCAAGTGTTAAACCGTATCGACTGAATATACACCTAGGTATCTCAATCCAATAAAAAAAAAAAACCTGAAACTATTGATACATATTTTATTTTATTAGCTTTGCAAGTAAGGAGTGATATCATTTTAACATCTGTATGGTTGATGAATAATCGTAAATAATATCATTATTGTTATAGATCTACTCGCAATTTGCAGAAAAGTTCTACTCTTTGTCAGGACTGACCATTTCGGAATTGGCTGAAATACCAAAGGGACTAAATTAGAAAACATCCGGTTTCATTGAACGAAGTGTTTGAAATTAATTTCAAAATTTAATTTGTCCTGCCATGCTGACTAAACTAATAAATGACGTAGGCGATGGGGCAAATTCGATGATTATGACTGAGTCTACAGATTTGCCTGTAGTAAAATACTTGACTTTCAGTATAAAATACTATATAGTAAACCCTTGATGCAGTTACAGCAGACATTCTAGGCCTTACTGAGATACACCGAGCAAATTGTGTAAGGCGTAGATGAATTTATTAAATCTGCCTACTGCTAGAAGGAATAACATTTTAAGTTCAGGAATTGGGGGCATTGGGCTATCCTCGCAAACCTGCTTAGTAACATGGGCCGGGCGTGAACCATGTACTGTACACCGTACACCTCTCTATTCCCCTTTCAATGACAAACAAATAAAATCCCTAAACTTGCATGATAATTTTCATATTAGGAATGAAAATTACTTTTTATATTCCATACGATCATTTCTTGTTATTTACTTATTCACTTACTTACTTACTTACTTACTTACTTACTTACTTCCTGACAATAGACATTTCCTAAGCAAGCTAAATGAATATTATCTATTTTATGGAACCCGTAGGTTCATTGCCGCGCTTACATGAGCCCACCATTCAACCCTATATTTGCTAACTTCCCCCGACCATTTCTTGCATATCCTACATCCCTTAAATATATTCTAATATTGTCCTCCCACCTACGTCTAGATTTCTTCCCTTAGGGTCTCCCAGTTATTTTTTTTTCTTTCTTTCCTTACCCATGCGCGCAATATGTCGTGTCCATTTCATCCTCCGTGATTTAATTGCCTTTATAATTTTCGGTGAAGTGTATAGGTTAGCTCGTCGTTATGCGGTTTTCGCCCGTCCCTATTTTTATATCTCCTAGGTCCGAATATTTTCCTAAGCACCCTGCTTTTAAACACTCTCAGATTATGCTCTTCCCGAGAGGATGATCATATCTTCTACAAAGTATTAATTTATATATTTTTTAAATTTTATTTTAATCTTTTATATATTTTATCTCATTGATAAGAATACAAGACAATACCGTTTTAATTTTAAACAGGCTCATTAATATTTCTACAGCAGCATAACAAAATGCTCTGAATGGCCTTGGCATGCGATAAAAATTGCTGAGTTGCTAGTATCAAGTATACATTTTGTTTATTTTAACGATCATAGTTCATTTGGAAGGACAATATTCAATTTAATCGACTTCAAGTATGATAAGCCATCGTTTTTAAATGCACATTTTACACTTTTTATGTATTTATGCGTGTAGTTTCATATTGCATTGTTGCCCGTTCATTTCAATAAGTGGTATTTTCTTGAGTTCAATAGGAGGTAATCCGCCACTGCAGACTTGCGTGCACTTGGGAACCCTGACTGCCATAACACATGTCACACCGAAGTCAGCATACAAAAGTGAATGGCACATACATTCCAATCCTATGTACACCACTGTCTCAACCCGCCCAAATATTGAAAGTTAAGAAACAATAATTGGGCCAACTGGTTATTAATAATTAGAGGCCTTGAGGGTCGTAGCTGTGGAGACCTGTGGCTGCACCTTAATAACGGTGTCATATTAAGTGGCAGTTCAGGTAGTTCTGATCCCCTTAATTACATAGTAACGTATAGCTTGGTCCGTTTACGTAAGCCCCCGAAACGATGTGATAAACTGCCGCGAGTTATTTCAACAAATAAAACAGCAGTGGCCACATTGGAATAGGTCGAATGAGCAAGTTTTGTTATGAAATTACTTCAGGCTAACGCCTACCTTGAATATGCTTTACAGATTGTATAAAAGTTACACAAATACCACGTTACGTTGTGTAGCGCAATCATTTGATCAACGAAATTGTTTCAGTAGCATTATTTCTACTGGACCAAGAGCCTGGCTTAGAGCCTATATACAATGCTTTGCAGTATCGGAGTTAAAGTACTGAAAACTTACCTGATTCCTCAAGAAAAGATTTGTTAGTTCGGGGATTTTATACTTTTATACTATGTATATATGTAGTTATGTAGTATATTATATTATGTGTTATATTATGTAGTATATGTATTTTATATTATGTATGTATTATGTATGTATGAGTGTTGTTAACTGGCGGACCAGGTTCGAGTTCCTTCCGGGGACTTTACAGTAGTGAGCAATTTATTTCCTAGGTTCAGGTCAGGGTGATGTGTTGTCCCTTCATCCCCATCCTCTGGCAAGTATAAACAAATCTCCCTTGTCTGAAAGAGCCTTGGACGAGTCGTGCACATCATCCCATGGCTTCGTTCCAGTTCTGGTTTTGCCCTCGGGCAGAACACTCATCACTCGTCTACAGGTTATATTACTATTAATAAAATATGTCCTATAAACAAGTTATTTATGACTTACGATTCCTTAAAAATTCCCTAGAAATAATTTAAAAAAAAAATACCTAAAATAAATTTTACTCGGACATTCTAAATTTGCTTAGTGGAAAAAGAGACTTCGAACTTTTTGTTACTAGAAATAATGAAAATGTTAGTTAATAATAATTGTATAATTGATTCAAGTACTGTATCAATATTGCAGCCTGTATACTACAGTAGTCTATTCTATATTTTATGTTGTATGTCTTTTTCTAAATGTTGTACATGAACCGTGTTACCTGAGAAAGTATCCGTTAATAACCAATAGTTCTTTTTGACATTGGTATTTAGTTTTAATTTGAATTGCAGTGGACAGTAAACAATTTATGAGTTTTAGCCGGACAGAAGTATTGTGAAGAAGATAGGTGGACTGGCCCATTACATAGAGGTGGAAGTTAAAGTGAAAATTTTAAAGTATACCCAAGAGGGGAAAAATAAAATGCGTACAAAAATGTATTTTATCAGATCACAATTTGTTATGGCCAAGCTGGCATTCACAAAAAAGGAAATTGTTGAATTTGAGCTTGGATTATAGGAAGAAGTTGGTAGTGCTGTGTCTGTAGCGTTGAACTGTACGGATCGGAAAAAATAAAAAATTATAAGTTCCCGGAAAGTTCTGAAATGTGGTGCTGGAGAAGAGTTGAAAAAATAAATTTACATACAGAGTCATAAATGAAAAAGTGCTGAAAAGAGTGAAGAAGAGGAGACCAATCCTGAACACAGTTCTTCATAGGAAAGCAAAACGGATAGGTTATGGCTTTAGAAGAAATAGTTTATTACAAGAGAAGGAAAATTTGAGGGAACTCCAGTTCCTGGAAGATGAATTAACCAGCTGCTACCCAATTTAAAGGAGAAAATAAAGTACTGGTTACTGAAAGAGGAATCTAAGGATAGAAAGAGATTATGAATTATTATTATTATAGATGTGTGCAATCAAGCCTTTAATTTCAATATTGACGGACATAATGTTTTAATTTGGATTCGTACACAATGATTTAACCTTCCATTTAATGACTTCCTGATTTTAACACAACTGTAAAAGTTCGATTATGTGTTTTAAAGAGAATTTATAGTATCAATGAAGACGTCTGGAACAAAGTCAAAACCGTGTCCGGTAGCGTACAAGACATTTCCGTAATGTCTTTTTTATAGCATTAACTGCGTGTTACATACCCATTGTGAAAGGCAAGCCAGCTGGATCGGTGTAGGTTTTCCTTCTTTCTCTGTCAAAAGCCGAAATATATTACCGATACAACATGTAGACTTCAACAAAAGATATATAAGCTTTTCATGAACAAAAGAGTTAAACGACACGTGGAGCATAGGCTAGTATATGTTATATGTGTAATAACTAACGTGGGAGAGAATTCATTATTGATATCCGTATACATGAATGCTAAGTCAAGGGCAATGCTGTACTTTTACATGTGTGATGGAGTACCCAACAAACAATTATCGCGCTTTTTACTACATAATGCTTTCTACATTAAATTTTCTTCAATACAAAAATCTTAAAAGTACCGTATTCTTCTTATAGGAGCAACAGATTGCAGTGTGACAAAATGAAGTACGAATTACATTAGAAAAGCCTTCAACGTTATTACAAATTTATAAGATACCCTATTAACTTATAAACAATGTGTAAAAACTGTAATATCTACCACAAACTTAAACAATTTAAAAATAACAAAGTTTTCTATTTAGGCCTATAACAAATATTTAAAGATGGCATTGTTAACATCACTCCCGGCCACAAGCAATAGCTTGCTCGGGAGTGTCTGATTTATGCTGCAATTAAAATTTTAAATATTGTGAATGCAAATGCTTGATATACTAGAAAATATATTAGCGATTTTATGTTAAAAATAAAAGCATTAGCTTATTTTCAAAAGTATGGATTTTATCAAGCAATGTCAAATAACCATAGACTTCAGAAAAGATATTAACAATTATTTTCAAATTTACAACAAAATTTACGAACCTAAGAGAATAACATTATTCAAGTGGTGACCTACTGTATAATCTTATTTCAGGGATTACGTTATTACTTTTCTGTATAGTCTTTCAACATCACTATCATTTACATTGAGATAAAGATTGATTAGGCTATAATTCTACTTCACTTTTACACATAAACCCGATATTGGAAATCGCTTCATCCTTCTGTATGAAGTTGCACTAAACGTTATCGTCATGGTTTAACTGTCTTAACTATATTTGTAATATATAATTGCTAATTCGCCGTTGTAATAGCGTATTTCACAGAATGAAAGAGCGTTGTTAACTGATTGTAAACTGTTCGATTTGAATCCGGAGAAAACAAACCTGCCGAAGTAAATCAAGAAATGAGAATCATTTACTAACCAACCATCCCCTTCTAAAAGAAGGCTTACAAACTTCAGGAGAATGAAGTAGTCACTCTCCTAATCGGGGCCAGAGGAACAATTCCTACAGCTTTGCTACAGTTCTGGAAGTCCTTCCGTCTCCCTAACTCTCCACTGAATGAAATTGCTCTATTGCTATAAATTTTTAATTGGTATTTTACGGAACAATCTATGCTGAAGACGTGTTCATTTCATCATATTAAGTTACTCTGTTCTATGTTACCTTGTTGCTATGTTATTCTACACTTCCTGTGACAGTAGAATTGAATATTTCTAGTGATGGGAAAATTATGTTAATTGTATTTTTTTATGTTTGTAGTAAGGCAACCACTAACTAGAGGAATTAAAAACATTAAAATAGAAATCTACGAAGCTGTCTGATTATTAAGCACATGTTATTTCAGAAGCGTTCTCTTTCCTCATTATGAAAATTGATGCCATCAGATTTATATATAGACGTTCCTACACGTATTATCTTACATAATTTTCTCCATAAATTCCTATAATAGGATCTATAATAAAGGATTTCAAACTGTGTTTAAGAAATCTGGTATTGGCCTACAGAAATTTAATCACTACCTGTCTGTTGGTTAAAGACGTAGGTTTTTAGACGTTTCCTCTTCCTCTTTTACCACGACGAAGGCCGACGTTCGTCTGATTTATGTATGATATCCTACACGTATTACCTTACATCATTTGCTCCATAAAATCGTATAGGCCTATGGTCCTTGCCGACTATCGTTCAGACATGGTACACCCATTTTAGTCTGCCTAATTAGTAATAAATATAGTAAATTAACAAATTTAGTTTTCTCTGTTACCTTATAAGCTCCCTTGTAACGTAGGGAAGCGTTCACTTTCCTCAACGCAGTTGGCCCGGGTTTGATTCCCGTTCGGGAGAAGTTTCTTAGGTGAAAAGTTTTCCAGAACAATAAGGCGATCTTTCAGGAAACTTTTCCTAATTGACCGTCCGTCGTTATCATCTAAATTACATCTTCCTTGTTCAGAGTGAGTTTATGCACCGAGCGTCACGTCCGGAGGGCAAACGAAATATTTAACATTTTATAATTTAATTTTGCCATAAAAATATAAATCAAATATAAAATTTATCAAGTGCAAGTATGGTACTTTATGAAATTGTGTGGGGGACGGGAAAATGTTTGTACGTCTGTCTGTCCGCGTGTCTGTACGCGCCATAACTCAAATACGCTTTATCGGATTTTCTTTAAACTTGCTGCACGCATTTATAACGTTCATGGGAAGAATCCTATTGTTTATTGAACCAAATCGGTTCACCGGTACCGGGGTAATGCCCAATTTAGTGCCTATTTTAATAGATTATATAAGAAAGGCGCCTTAACTCAAACACGCTTTATCGGATTTTCATGAAACTTGGTATACTAATTTATGACGTCTACGAAAAGTAACCTGTTCAATTTGGATATAATCGGTTGACAGGTACCGGAGTAAAACCAAATTTAGTGTATATATTAAAGTCGCGATAACTCAAATATGCTTTATCGGGTTTTTATGAAACTTCGTATACGCATTTATAATGTCCATTGAAACATGTCTATTGATATTGGACCAAATCGGTTAGCCGGTACCGGAATAATGCCAAATTTAGTGCCTTTTATCGTAATATATCAGAAAGTCGCGATAACTCAAATATTCTTTATCGAATTTTCATGAAATTTTCTATGCCCATTTTTAATGCACATGGGAAGACGTCTATTGATATTGGATAAAATCGGTTGACCGGTATTGGAGTAATGCCTAATTTAGTGCGAATTTTATGGTAATATATAATAAAGAATTTAACAAATGCAAATCTGTTTCCTGACAACATTTCGTTTTACACTCTTCATAATATATGGCTTTGGAATAGTTAGCTATGACACATCCCTTCGCATTTAAGTAGAGACGTACGGTGATAATAACGAAGTAAATTGGAAAATTTTATTATAAAACTAGTCAGACATTTATTTCGTTCATCAAGTTGAATACTGTTATATACAGGAGATATAAACTCTGAAATAATTAGGCCTACATACAGTAAGTGGAGTTCTTCGCCCGTGAATTTTGTGAAATTTTGCCACATTTTAAGAATGTCTTGTGTCGGTGTATACGAGTTTGAATTTAGGTTAAGTATCAAACTTTAGACCTTTGTTCTTCCGTAAGTACTGCTTATTGAATCGATCTGCAGCTTAACTCGGAAATCGATAACAAAAATAACTTATTCTCTGCATATCATAATTGTAATTAACTTTTTACGGACTAAACAAAAGCATACTGGCACTTTGTTACATCAGTTTACCTGATTTTATTAAGTGCCAATATGGTACTTTATGAGATTGTGTGTGGGGGACGGAAAAATGTCTGTCCGTCTGTCTGTCTGTCCGTGTGTCTGTACGCGCCATAACTCAAATACGCTTTA
Organism: Ectobius pallidus; assembly: GCA_964059195.1. NCBI lineage: Eukaryota > Metazoa > Arthropoda > Insecta > Blattodea > Ectobiidae > Ectobius > Ectobius pallidus. The sequence continues at coordinate 127,254,148 of CAXKWD010000002.1, forward strand.
TCGGATTTTCATGAAACTTGGTATACACATTTATAATATTCATGGGAAGACGTCTATTAATATTGGACCAAATCGGAATAATTCCCAATTTAGTGCATTTGTATGGTATTATATAGCAAATGGCCCCATAACTGAAATATGCTTTATCGTATTTTCATGAAACTTGGTATAAGCATATATAACGTCCATGCCAAGAAGCGTATTATTTTTGGACCTAATCGGTTGACCGGTACCAGAGTAACAACTAATTAAAGGTCACTCATTTTTTAAATTTTTGTCTACCGGTATAATTTGACAGTTAACACTATTCCTTCACATATGTTTATCAAACAGCACTGTCAAACTGAGTTGGCCAAATGGTAACGTCTTGGACTCGTATTCTGGAGGTCCCCGGATCAAATCACGGAACCGGCCGGTTTGATATGGATTTTTTGTATTTTATTTTTTATTTTTATGTGAGTGCGCGATTGTCAAGGTATCACAAATCTGTAGTTCTGCTGATGCTGGTCGATTTTAATCTGATTAGAAAAAGTTATTTTCTGCATATCATAATTGCAATTATAATTGAATCAACAAAAACATACTGGCACTTTGTTGTATCAGTTTACCTGATTTTATGTTTATTCCATTTCCACTCCATCTTATTTCTTGTCTATATTTATCTTTTGCAATTGTTCATGCAGTTCTTGCATTTTCCCTACTTGTAGTAGAGTCGTTACATTTTCTTTACGACATTGAACTACTCTTAGTTTTTTCTGGTAATGAGTGCCTTTGTAAACAGCGTTTATTACTTTAAAAGGCAGAGAAAATTACAAAAATGTCTTAGCAAATTTCATACTTGAACCCTTTGGTATGTTATGTGAAAACTTGTAGGTAGTATACGCTATAGTTAAGCTACTAACCTTAGGAAATCTAATGCAATGCTGCCAGGATCCATCCAGTGTTAGATACATTTGCCTCATTATGAAAAGAAACATAATACCTAGATATGCTTAACTTAAATCGTTACGTAGCAAATACAGAGTGCTGCAGAATTAGATTTCTTTAGCATTTATGCAAAGGCCTATTCTGAAAATACTAAGATAGTGATGTATATGCTGAACAGGAATCCAACATGTAAGCATGTCCCACTGTGGAAAACAAAAATAAGTTATTTTAACTTTGGATGAAGATATGTTTATTATGCTTCCCAATTTCTCTAATATTCTACTTAATCAAATTTAAATTAATATCAAATGGTGGCAGTGCATGTCATAAGAATAACGTTTTTATTTTCATTTTTAAATTTGGAATACCTTACCTACGTAAACCATCTGTTGGAGAATTATGTTTCATGCCATGGCCCATGTCATATGCTATCGTTGTTAAAGCATGTAGTAGTTTAGCGTTACAAGTGGTTCACCACTCGATCAACTACGAAGAACATAATGTTGCATTCAAAACCACAAAACATTAGACAAGCTTCAAACCTCTCTTCATATGACCTTGTTTGGTCGGGTCGTTGTCAACATCGGAGAACATTGTTCAGTTAGGACTTGAAATGGAGTCTCGTCACATAAAAATACTTAGCCTATATGTGGCACCTTGATTTTTGATTAAGCTTTATATATTTTCAATAGGCCTATCCTACGAACCTAGAAAGAGAGGAAGGAAAAGAAAAGATCTGCCAAACATTGCACAAAAAATACTCTTAACAATCGATCTTTCTCAGAGCGTTGAGCTTGGTTTGTTACTATTATAAAAGAGAAATCCGATAATATGTAGTAGGAATAACATCGTTTTTGTTATAAATAGAAAAATACTTTAAATAACACTTATATATACTCCTAATTTAATTATAAATAAAATAAGGAGTACCTTTCTAATTTTGTACGGTTGCGAACTACTCTTAATTGTAAGGAACATTTTTATTTAAAGAAATATGTTGTGAAACAAAAATTCCTCTGCTCAAATAAAAGTTTTGCCTCTTAGTATAATTATTATGTATTATATTCTCTTCATGTAAATAATTGGCTGTAAAAAATTAAGAGAATGTCGTTACCACATCGTATCACATCCCCAAAGGATACATAACCCAAATAAAATCTTATTAATGCACTCGCGTAACTTTATTTACTTTAAGCAAGGCCATTACACCTTTCTCACTTCACATTATGATATTCTGTATTGTAAAAAGCGCGTATTCAGCTGTTTCAACCTGATTGTTCACAAAGGTAAGACTGAGTATCTACAAACCGTGGATGGCTCATAACTACCCTTCCCAGAATTTTTTGGAAAAAAAATTTTCAAATAAAAGTTTTAGCCCTTACTGTAAGCACTTCATGTACGAAATGTAGACAAAATCGTTGAAACTGTTTTCGAGGAAAACGCAAAAACGAAGTTTTATTCATGTTAAGTTTCCTTAAAAATAAGTGGAAGTCGTCCCCAATCTTCATGTCACATCCTAAGAAGGTACCCATTCCAAATACAAAGATTTGTTTTCGTGCGATTTTCTGGTCTTAAGCTAGGCTGTTCACAGACGCACAGACAGGCACACAGACACACACACACACACACACATGTTTGTGAAAATAGCAGTTTTGGATTCAGGGACCTCAAAACGTGTATTTATGTTAAAACTCAACTTCGAATTTGGGGGTCGAACGCAGTACTTCCTCTACCTATAGTAGTCCTACCTATGGTATGGGCAGAAGAAGAAAAAATAGATTTTTGTAAAATAAGTTTATGAAATCTGTTTTAAGTGCTATTTAGAAAAGTACCTTCATGGACAATGCACATGGCCAAATTGATTTCATACATTATTCATTGTTACGGTCCTAGAAACGATAATTTGCAGAAATCAGGAAGTGATAAAAATGAAACTATGTTTTTGCATTGAAAATCGATTAAATCAAAATGATTACAGTACTTTTGTCGTAAAACAGTTTAAAAAATTTATCGTTCTTCAAAATTTCGGCTTGCATCTTATTGCATTATTGCATTTTCTAGACACTCAATATTACAATATTTTTTTTGCAAGACTGTAGCTTCAATTTTCGTTTTACATTCCTAAATTTTCCAATTTATGAATTTATTCAATGTTTCAGCAATAATTAAATAATCATATTTTTAATTAACCATCCCCTATGCTTCTAATAACTTAGGTAAGTAAACCAAAAAAATAAAATTCAATTCGGTACAACAGTGTCTCTGATGAACTTAATGCAAAAAAGTTATTATATTCAGTATATACCATAATACCTATTTAGAAAAATAAAAAACATGTTACATAGGACGTTAGGACAAATACGAATGCACAGGCTAAAGTTAAAATAGTTTACAGGCATATTTTCTTTAAAAAGAAAAAAAAATTGTGGTATAATTTCTACAATGTCTCACATAGGTCTACTCTACTCTATTTACAATCTTTCGATGTTCAAAGGGGATATTGTAGATTTTTCGGAATGTACATAATTAATGTTTATACTAAAATTTAAAAGGTAAAACATATCAATGGGTAAACAAACTTACAGGGCATCTCCTCCAGTTACGTATAAAATATATTTTGACAGTAAAGCTGATATAATGGGCCTAATATGTTTGCAGTGGCCTTTTCTGAAAGAAAATTAAAACAGCGGAAATTGAGAAAAATATATATAAGTTATATTTTTTTTTGTTCGATCATACTATAATACGCTTTCTACGTTTGGCGTAACGGTATCATAATGATATCCATAACGATACAGATTTCCATTGAGATATCTGCGTGGTATCGATTATTTTATCGAACACGGAATGATCTTGATACCTTGACAGTAGCGGCTGAAAACTGAGTAATAAAGAGCCTTTTAATATCATACTAAAATGAACTCATTTCGTGTTATCAAATCCGTTGGTTTCAAGAAAATGAGGAAAACGGAAACTTGAATTTAACCGACGTGAAAGGGCCAAGAAATTTTTCCCAGAGGCTCTAATTTAGGTTTGGAGTTCTTTTACGTGCCGTAAATCTACGACACGGGTCCCGCAGGATTTTTACGTCCTGAAAAATTCATCGACCGCGGCTGGGTTTGAACACGCGACCTGCGGATCTAGAGTCGGGCTCGCTACCTATAGACCACCGTGACCAACGTTAATTGAGATACTCGCATGAAAATTATGAAACTCACTTTGCTCGTTTCATAAATTAACTCGCATCATAATAAATGCCATTATAGGCTTGTTGCATAATGAACTATTTTGGGAGGATATAATTTCAGTTGTAGATAATAGTGAACATTAATACATACATCATTCAGAAGAAATGAAAAAATATAATATTGTATTTAACAAACATGGATACACAGAACACAGTTCAATTCCATATCAAAGACTTCGGTCATTTAATAATAAATAATAGAGAATCGTGATTTTCGTTTTGGATCTAGAACCTCTTCAAAAGTAGGACAAAATTCAATAGGTTGGTCTATTGTCCGAAACATATAGAGTTTTTCGAATTTTGAATTTAAAAATTTCGGGATTTGTTAGCAGGATAGCGAATTGGACATTTTGCTAAAGAAAAAAAAAGAGGAAAATTGGGCATCGTGTAGTTAAGCGATCTAAAATAAATATACCTACATAAGGAACCTTAATAGGCCTATGAAACATTGCAAGACTCTAATTAAAAATGCTTCCCCTAAAAAAATAGTTAATTTATAAACGAATGGAAATAATTTATTCAGTATTTTTCTTCTGGACCAAAGTATCTGCAATTTGATTTTAAGCAAGTGAAATCTAAAGTCTAATATTTTAGGATTATAAGGTAATTAAAATAATATTGATTTGTGATATTGGTTTTTTTGGGTATATAGACCCTGTTCTTAAGAATTTTATAATTTGACAACACTAATAAAGGGATTGCCGGCGTTGTTGTGAAGGGTTTTTGTCATTAATATTAATTACCTCATCAACATTTTTGTTATTAATATTATAAGAATCCGTCATTATTCTAATTACAGGCCTATCAAAGAGTAAAAAAGTTTCAAATGCTGCCTCAAGCTGTAATGAGCTATTCACTGTACGGGAGCCTGAAATGGAATGAGCAGTAAGTGAAGCCGCCCCCAGTGAAGATTCCACGCGCAAGCGCATTGATGTTTTTGATAGAGCAGGTTCAATTCTTTGAAGGTAGATATCAGGCGATCACGAATATGAAGGAGGTATCTGATAGTAGGATGATCATCTGAATCACCTTTTTGATGGACAACTCATTACTGTTGAGCGGGTAAAAAACCTATATGTTAAATACCTGTAAAATACGTAATATAAAACACAAATTTATATACGTGATGGCATAAACTGACATTTAATTGATTTTGACGATTTAAACATTTAATTCGTATTATTTGCCTTGTAGTTCTTTCTTTCTTTCTTTCTTTCTTTCTTTCTTTTTCGTAGTTTTACCTCTCCCTTGTAGGATTTAAGCGACCCAAGCCGCCCGGGCGTCTTGTAGTTCCTATCAGTGTTTTTATGCTTAGGCTATTATATAATCATTGCAACTGTAATTCAATTAAAGTATCACAACTCTTGAATGGCGATGAAGGATCACGATTATTGATTGATCATTAATATACCACATGTAAGTGTGCAGAGGTCTGACAAAGCGTCTTGTAATAATAATAATAATAATAATAATAATAATAATAATAATAATAATAATAATAATAATAATAATAATAATAATAACAACAACAACAACAACAACAACATTTGTTGTCGTTTAACACTACAGACTATAGCAGACAGTGTCAATCGTATTAAACAAATGTAATTTCCATAACAATAGTTACTGCCATATTCTTACAAAGTTATAATTTGAGATATATGTTAATAAGTGAGAGAAATCAATATTATAAAATGGATTTTTGATTAGTATGTATAATTTTTTTTTGTCAGTTCTTTCAGTGTCAGTGCGAGTTACAATTGACAATCCTTTGTCCTTAGTATTCATAACTTTTTATATTTTTTGTAGTAGGCCTCTACAACGTGGCATGTCTAGTAAACATAATTAGTAAATTTAACTTTACTTCTTACTCCTTACTTTTTTAACTTCGTACTTATGTTGAATGACTACCCCATGTACTTCTGCTAGCTTGTATTTATAATTCTCCTTCACAGGAAAAAGTCCATGGATTTTAAAACATAAAATATCTTGTCTTTCTACTTGAAAGCTTGCAGCTTTTATTGATATCAGCAGAGCTAGAGTTTCTATGTAGGCCTAAATACATATTTGTTTTAAGTTATTTAAAGTTAAAATGTTCATATAGGCCTATGTTTAAGAACTGATATATTTGGAATGGTTTAAGACCCATTTGATATTCCATATTTGTCAATATTGAACGTTTTATTTTAAATTTGTTCCATATTTTTTGGTTTCAAAGATATTCTTGTCAGATATTCATTTCAATTTGATTTCACTATCTTCTGTATTTTAAAGCTGGACTCTTGAATTTGTATGAAATGTTGACAATCAGCCTAAACCTAGATCTGGATTTAGCTCCAGAACATGTTGCAAGGTCCCTGTTAGTTCTTGTGTAGTTGAGCGGAGTTCTGCTGAGGACAAAGCAATTTTCGCAGACAGTAGTCTTAGTTTCAGTTTAACCCATATGAAAATAGGCAATTCTCATTAATGTATTAAGAAGTGCCCCCCAAATTTTAGCAAAAGCTAAAAATTCCCTATTACATTATGTAAGTAGGTTAAGGTTTCGTTTTGTGACTCTCTTTTAATTCATTGTTTGGTTTGTGTTCTATTCTTTTCTGTGGCTTTCATGTTTAAGCAATAAATCTTTAATTTTACTTATTTTATAACTTGCAACAATGATAGTTTAAGGTGTTCTTTATATTATTTTTAACCAGTTAAAAAAATTAGTCCATATTCACACTCCATATTTTGAGATTTTTAATCCCATGTCTGTACAAAATTAACCATTTTTTATTACATATAAATCCCAGCTTTGGTTGTCAGCAAGAAAGTACAAAATAATGCACTCGATATGTTGTGAAGTAAAATCTGCTTGTTCACCAATGTTAACAAAAATGGTAGCAATTCTCACCAACTCACGTTTATGTTTCATAATAGCATGGTGTGCGGAAACTGGGTACAAACTTGAATTCTGCATCAACAGGCTACGAATTCCATTTCTTGAACCCCATGTGAAATTTACAGAAAGAATAAATTTTAAAGTTGGAAGATGTTTTTACGCGAGTTATTACGCTTTTTACGTATATTTTACACCAGATGGAGGAAACGTTCTTGCGCGTCAAGTCGGTTATTACACTGCTGTATTGTTATGATTAAGGTACGGATTTATATGCACTAAAAATCGTGGAGAATAATTGGAAATATGCGCAAACATTTAAGAAAAGAAATATTAAATATAGAATATATATGCACATATTAAACATATCCATTTACTCTACACTTCGTATTTATAAGGGTGTACATTTCTTTCAGTTCATATTATTACAAATTTCGACATATTTATCTGAATTTTAGAAGTAAGTCTTTTTCGTATGTAGCAAAAAAATTTATTATAAGCACAAAATTTTCTTCTCATGAATTTAATGGACAGTATTTGAGAGCTGCAACTTCTCTAAATGTGTAATTTTGACTCGCCTGGAAAATTTTCATTTCTATTTTTGGTTATATTTGGATTTCTTACGAAAAGCACATAGGCCTACTGAGTTAACTCAGTAAGGAGAATAAAGGCTTGAGCTTAGCTGACAAAATTAAATAATTTACACTGTTCTAACGATACACTGGTGGTGCGTGATTCATTAAAAGAGATAAGCGAAAAAGTAAAATAAAAGACAAATAAATTATATTAAAACTAAAAGTGTGTCTGAATCCCAAACAATGAAGTTTCTGTGCTGATAACAGATATGGTGAAAGGGGAAGACAACAGCTGGGAAAGCTAATGCTAGGAAATGAATATAAAAATATACACACAAAACAAAATAATAAAATATGTTACATTGTTATTCATGTTAATATACTACAAACATGCAAATACATTCCCTTAAGGCACAAATGGTTCTAAAGTCACAAATATGCTGAAATATGAACAACAAAATTTATCGACTAATCTCAAACAAGACGAAATGGGTAGAAGTAGTAATTTACAAGGGTTGGAGTTTAATACTGGCAACACGTCTATAAAATCAAAGTGAATTGCAGGAAGTTCAAATAGCTTTTGTTGGATATTGGGTGGATATCCAGCCTAATTCAGAGCAAATGGGAGTCTTCCATCACTACAATTGCTTCACAGTAACCACAAGAAATTGAGATGGCTATATCAACCAGTCTAAAATGAATTTTTGATCTGAGAGAAAGCTAATGATTAAAGCTAATTCGATACCTTAAAATAATTCTTAATCCACAACAATATCCAATGACATAATGAATTGTTTCAAGATTGGTTAACAAATTTTACTCATTAAGATGAATGATGGAGTGTAAACACATGATTGAACCTCCGCCGGAAGCAAGTGAAGAACAAGTGACAGGCTTTGACCCATCTTACTCCTTTTCGGTATGAAAATGTAAATTCCTCAAAAGTCTCTGAAGGCCAAGAATTTTCTTTCAATAACGAATTGTTATCAATACCTCTGTGAATTCTTCTAAAACTCATTTTAGACCGGTTTATAGCCAGTTCAATTTTTTCTGCTTACTGTGAAGGCATTCGTAGTGAAAGAAGGATCCTATTTGCTCTGATGTATGGTGGCTATCCACCAACATCCAACAAAAGCGATTTGAACTTCCTGTAATTCACTTTGATTTTGTAGATGCATTGCCACTATCAAACCTCCAACCCTCGTATTTGCAGAAAACACAGTACCTATACTGTGTTGCAAAATTATAACAAAAAGAATCAAAATAATATAAATCTGATCTCTAATATAAATCTTATCTTTACCAATATTCTTATGTTTAAATAAAAAAAGTGCAAATATGAAAATCCACACCATTGTTGAAGTCAACATTTCCGGGCTAAAGGGCCATGGTCCGTCATTTTTGTTAGCTTATGTTTCGCCTTGCCGCCATATGGATATACCAGTGGTCCCCAAACTTTTCAGTCCGCGGACCCCTTGAAAAAAAATTAAGATCTCTGGGTATTGAAATAAAAAACTAAATAAATACTTTGATTCAAATGTATTATATTCAATAGACAAAACAACAATATCAATGGTAACAAACAGAGTTTACTCCTTAATGTGACCAGTGAAGCTGCTTTTGATTAATTAGGTATGCAATGTTAGGTTTAGTGTCTGATAATTTCAATATTAAGCCACTTTCAACTTCATGTTTATTTCTCAACTTTGATTTCAAGTACGTGAGGTGGGAGAGTGCTGTTTCACTTAGCTAAGTAGTGGGGAACACAGTTAAGCACTTCAAAATTACGGGATATCCTATTTCTTCTTAAACCGCCTGCGGACCCCCTGAAACACCATCGCGGACCCCACTTTGGGAACCACTGGGATATGCAAATTCGATATGAGACGATTATAACGAACCACAGATTCATGAATCTTACCTTTTCACGCAAATCACCCATAAACAATTAAAACGGTTGATAAATAAAAAAACTAAAAATCCGCATTTGAGATACATTTCACGGTTAAAGTGCCCCCTGTGAAAAAAAAGACCTCAGATTCGAGTTCCCTAGCCCCAAAAAGTCCGCTGTGGGTGATTCGATTCCCGCCGGCTGATTCGAACCACCCGGCTCGATTCCCGGCCGGGCTGGGTGTTTGTGTTGTCTCTAGGTTTAATAGGTAAGGGACTGGCGCACCCCGGAAACACGTCCGCCGTGAATTTCCCCTTAAGGGATCTCCAGGGGTGTTCGGTAGGAACACCACAAGCCCCTCCAAAAAACCCGAAAACCCACATAGTGAGTTTCGTCCAAATCAGTATTCTTTCCCATTTAGGACTATATTCATAATCACCTTCCATCCACCTATGTATGGCAACCGAGCAAGGTCACCTTCAATTAATTTCACAATTGAATAGGATCTACACAAAAACACTAGCAAAAATATTAAATCAGATTCTTTGTGCTACAACAGAGCAAATGATTGTATTCAATGCTGGTATTCAAATGAAAGTATAATATAACTAAACTGAAAAGAAACAATTAAAGAACAAAACAAAGACTAAACTACTGTAAGACTAAAACTAAAACAAACAACAAAACAAACTATTATTCAATACCATTTGGAAAACGTACGAAGTATAACTTATTATAAGTAAAATTCATATGCATTTTAACTCTTTCTTAAAAATATATATAAACTTATATATACGTATATATTTATATATGTAACGTAATGTTATTATGTGTGTCCTTTATAGACTAAAAAACTACTGGACTGGTTTGCGTGTGGTTTTTTGCAAAATGATCCGCGTTGTCCTAAGATGGTTTAAAGCTATTAAATTCCTCAATGCGACCAGTAGAAAGAAAGTTAGGAACCTAAATGTTTTATTTAAATATTACATTGATCATAAACTGCAATTCAGTTCTCGTGATACCAATATTGTTTGTGGTGTTCACATAGGGCGAAAATGTTTTGGGTGTCCCAAATTGGAATAATTGACTTTTCTGAAATTTGTTTTACTGGCATATACTGACACTGTTTATGCTTATATTAAGTGCATACAAATTTATATATTATTTCACGTGTATTTTTTTCAATTTATTGTGTCAATTCCAGACAAAATACTTCTCCAGAGTATTATAGCTTCTCGTCAATGGAGTTGTACCCTCCGGGTGTTTACACTTCACTATCATAAATCATTGCAGCCTGTCGTGTAATGAATTTAGAACTATATATAAAAAAGTCGATTGACTGCTACGATATTACTATATTACTTACAGTAATTAGGTATCTTTAAAAGTCATAGTGAGTGATTTATATGACAGTTTCATTATAATGAGTGTTTATGGATATAGATGGCTATATAGTCTATACTTGTTTGCATCATTACGTAAAATTATATATTCTGAGGACACATAGCAGTGTATTATGTATTTTATGGTACAGAGAATACATGAAATTAACTGGTTAAGTTCAATTTAAAAAATAAATATTATACTGTTCCATCCATTACACTGTACATTTAGACATATAGGCCTACATATAATTTTGTATAGACCTATGTTACTTGGATTGTCGGAAATTCCGGTACCCCTAATATAGATAATGTCTAGGCAAAATTGTAAATGACATATTAAATATCGAAAAACAAACGTTTTTGTAGGTATTTTTGTATTATTTTAAATTCAATTACACCTACTAATGATTGACTGTTTATTTTATTATTTTATTCATACAGCCTATTTGTATCGTATAAAGAAACCTGTACCTCATTAAAAAAAAAAGTGATGTATGATGAAATTTTATGCATTCTATCGGTACCAAGATTGTATCAGAACAGCAACATGACTTTATTCCAAAAAGATCCACTTCCACAAGTATATTTTCTCCCTAGACCTAATACACAAACTTAAGAATGGTCTCCGTATACTTTGCATATTTGTTGACACATAAAAGGCATTTGAAAGCATAAGTCGTGACATTTTGCTTTCAAAGATGTCTGTATAATGAATACGAGCTCCAGTACTGCCATAGATAGGTTCACCTATTTCGAGCAGATCCCAGAGAGTTGAAATTAACTACATGGAAAGGAAATTGAGGTCAGAACCACGTATAGTCTCCAGAGAAATTCCCTCAGGACTCTGTAATCGGTCCGTTCTAGCTCAACACATTGGCGATTCTCAAGTGATAACGTACCGTATACAGATAAAAGTATGTAAATTATCGGTAAAAAATCAGAAGACACGTTATTGCTTCACAAGTAATGAAGAAATTTCAAAATTGGTGAATACTACATACTATAAACACCCCAGAGACTAGTTACATTTCAATTAAAACCAAGTTCATTAAAGATATTTCACCCAATAACACTATAACATTCCAAAATCAAACTGAAGAAGTACAAGTTCGTGAAAACCCGATCTCGAGCTACATGAGCTCAAAAAGTTCTGTGGATTGTGGATTTGCATTTAGGTATGGAACCAGAATTAGACAAGGTGAATGAAGGTGTTCTCTTCTGAGTATTCATTGGCTAGATATAGTTATACTTTTTTTTTTTAATTTAAGAGAATACCAATCCCGTAGGCTTATATTCATATAAATCTAATTCTAAAATTGAAACATTATTATTGAAATTCTTTAACACTATCTAGATAACAATGCATTGTTCAACTATTGAATAATTCCAAATCAAATATATAGAATAACACGTCCTGACTGACTGATTATCATCGCTGACCCAAAACTGCTGGAGCTATAAATATGAAATTTTGTTAATAGTTATATTTTATAATGTAAACTCACTAAAAAGGATTCTTCAAAATTCACCCCAAAAGGGATCATAAGAGGTTCAAATTTTATGTGAAGAAATGATTATGAACGGTTCTATTGACATAAAACTTGGTAAATGTATCCCGAAACTTTGAAAAATTAAACACATAGGCCTATTTCTGATCTTTTCTTAAAATTAACCCCTAAGTATGCGAAAAGGGAGTATAAAAATTTGAATTGGAAAACTTTTTTGTATCACGTATTTCAGAATTTCCCAAAATCCAGCTCCTAAGGAGTTTTTAAACGAAAAAGAGTCGTGGGGGGGGGGTTCAAAATTTATATGGAGAAAGATTAGTTAACGGTTTCATTTACTTAAAACCTGTTTAAAATACTCCAAAACATAAATAATGAAATACGTATTTCTTATTTCTTTGGAAATCAACCCCTCAGGGGTGAAAAGTTAAAAGTTTTTAGCCTATTGGATTATTTGTCGGATTTTCTTAAAACTTAGCATACATTTTCAACAACTCAAATAATGAAGCACTATTTCAGAATTTCCCAGAGACCGAAACCTAAATGATTCAAAGTATATGGAGAAACATTATAGTTGTCTATTCTTATACTTTCTCAATTTTAAAATTAGTTAGTGACGTTACAAAATTATTGAAAATACAGCATTGGAAAACCGAGGAAGGATTATTTCTAGGCCTATACAGTTACGATATCCGCGCGAGCGATTTAATAGAATAAATCGGTTCTCGTAATTGTTTTCCATTTCTTAAAGCGTTAAAAATAGATTTGTAATTTTCTCAGGGTGAGCCATATGATTAGTATGAGTCGGTGTGGAATTTTATTTTATTTTATAATAACACTTTTCCAGATGGAAGTGAAATGTCACTGTACCCAAGTCAGCTATGGTTATTAAGTAAGACGTTTCATTAAAATGACTTCATAAAATGCTGGAATTCAGGGCACACTTCTTGGTTATGTAAGTATGTAGGACGATGAATGAGAATTTGACAGTTTCAACATCTCTATCACTCGGAGGTGCTTTGTGCCTCTGTTATTGTTATATAACACATTCTGACGCCAGCTCGGGAGAAGTAAAAATGCTTTTATTGCTCAGAATTAGAACTCTCCATATGGGGAGTGGTTTTATTAATCCCAAGGTAACTGCATGATTATTTACTATAATTCTACATATCAAACTTGATTTATATTAGTTAAATTTATAGTGCTGTGGTTTAATGTCGATGTGAAAATAAAATGATTCGTTCTGCATGTAATTCATTTAACTATACGACATTAACGGAAGAACACATGGCAAGTGTAGACGCTTCCTAGGTGACACTTTGTTCCTAAATTACAGGAAAAATTAAATATCTTCAGTCATTATTGCTCATCTTATGTGTCGGCGCCTATTGTACTCAGTTAGAGCTACATCCTAAGTTCCTATAAAGCCTGCATTTTCATGAGTGTCTCGTCTCTAGTGATCAGTTTCCTTCGCGTAGACTACTGTACAGTGCGGTCAGTTTTGCTTTCCACCGCAGTCTTTTCCCTATGGACAAGCGCGCCGCTCGTTAGCCGGTTAGTCAGTTCGCTGGGTCTTGATGATTGGTGGGAGGGTTAAACGATACAAAAATATATATATATTTACAAAACATTTACGACGCTCAGAATCTGCAATTGTAAATTGGGCTTCGATATATAATCATATGCTTGTAAAATTGTAAAGTAAAATCCTAAGATACTGTGAAAAATAGTCCTTGTAGAGACTGATTATGATTATTTTCTAATAAACTATGAAATTCTCATGTTACTGTCACTCCTAAGGCTATAAGAATATATGTATTGAGTAGGGGAATTCGTAAAGGGTTAAATGGAATAACTCTAATAAAATTATCAAATGAAGTGTCGAAACTGCCCTCTTTCATTCTCCATACATTTCCCGAAATTTGTTATAGTAATTATAGAGTATTTTATGATCTGGAGCATCTACACTCTGGATTTATTTTTGAAGCCACCTTCGAACTTCACGAGCTGAGTTAACACATATGATTCTAAATAAAGACAAGTTATGTCATTGTAAACTCAAGAGGCATAATATACTTTATGCATTATGTTGAATTAAGAAACGAAACATACAACACACATCCTGGAACTCTTGCGCTACGACTGCGACAGGTCAACGGCTTGCTACTCCCTCGTGTGAGGGCTCACCGATAGGAATAACATCGCGCCCCGGGGCAGAGCATAACTGACTGCACTATATTTCCAGTGAACTGTATATCTGGGGATCCATTAGTATGGGACGATAATAATTAATTACAGTCGTACTGTAATGAACAAAACACTGTAAAATATACATAAGAGAAGGAGACAATATCATACTTCAGGCGAAAAAATGAAAACATAAATAGGATTTTCTTCTCGAGAAAATGTCATTAAGTTCGTCTTATAAAAAAATGTATTTAAATTCTTCGGTGATTTCTTCTCGAATGATATTAGTTTAAACGATTGTTATACTGGATGACATAGCGGCGATGGATTATGGAAAATAAACTACTCCTGCAACTCCGGTGTTTGCCTTTGCGAAAGAGGAAACCATAAAATCCCAAAGTCAAATTGGCCGGCTACGAGGTTTAAGATTTGAACCCAGGACCTCACATCTCCGCCATCTGGTCGGGTTAGTTTTTGTGTGTGCATTACGGTGCTGTATAAGCCTACTACATTTCACAACTGTAAATTAATTGTATTTTCTTGTTAATATGCGCACAAAAGAATAGCATAATTCATATTTTACGGTAATTAAGGTGTTTTCTGATTCTGTGCAATGAAACGAACAAACTTATATCAATACCTATTTCGATACATATTAATTTTAAAAAGTAAAGTGTATACAACAAATGTTCATTTTAATTTCTCTGCAACTTTACCGTGATAGGTTGTCATGCATCTCCTACTGCAATGGAGATAGCCCAGACAAATCGTAAATAGACACGAATAAACTTCCCCCTAAGTAATTTTTTGAGAAAATTATAGCCATTTTTATTAGTCGAAGTTAGTAGTTTTGAGATGTGCATTTAATTAAGTTGTTAGAAACCATTTTTTTTTAAGTTTGCACAAAAGTTCTCTTAATGTTTCGGTTATTGAAATCATTCAAGGGGACTGCTAAAATTCAACAAAGTAAATACAATGAACCTTTTACCCTCTGCGAATGTACAAAAAGAGACAGACATTCCTAAGACACGCTTTTTGGAGTCTAGGCATCGTGAAACATGTTTTCCCGATGTTATCTCGATTGCGACTTTTTGTCACGATTACAATCCTTTCCCTATATTCCTTATATGCGAGAAAGTAAGACTGCTAAACAAATAAATTTCCTCAATCTTTTGTCATTAGTGTATGAATGTAAATAATTCACGTATAAATATAGCCTACGTATACAATGTCCATATGGGCGATTTCCACATTTACGTCATATAGGCTATCTTGAGCAAAAACTGAAAATAGCAAGCAAAACTTACCTGCAATAGCTAACGAGAAAAAGGTGACCAATGAAGACTTAGCGATTATCTAAAATTACAAAAATTGATCTGTGCGGGACCATAAATAAAATAATGTTAACGCTATGGACTGTGCGTCATCGCTAGAAATAGAGAAGCATAAAGTGGCGTTAGAGCTAACAATTCATTCTGTGATAGAAACCTTGACTTCCTTCGCCACCAGACCGACCCAGTAACGTAGGTGGCGCAATGGATCGTGTTTCATACTGTTATAAACACGTACCATTAGTTACACTTCATGTGTAACATACTAATAACTAGTAACAATCCTTACCTAACATTCAAAGCTATGTTAAAAAAAAAATTATTTGAAAGACCCATAAATTCCTCTACATTTACTACGAGGTCTGCATTGCAATAGTGCTCATTCAGTTCTCTCATTATTCGCCAGGCAAGTTTATGAGATTATTCTCATATAGGCTACTGTTCAACAGAGACAATCATTAAATTAATTGGCCCCACTAATCTATATAATGTACATGACGTGAAGTTTTTCAATGATGTAGACCATTTTAAGGGTAATCAGTCATAGGAGAGAGATTTCATCTGGAGCTGTGAATCGAATTCTGGCTAGCTAGAGTAGTGGCACGAAAAGCCGGAGTTCATGGACTAGAATCCCAGTGTCAGAGGATTTTCCTCCTAAATTATTATCATGTAAAATGTTCAACAGAGACAATATTCTGTAGTCCATTCCTAAGTTTGTGTATGAATATTGTGTAAGAATTGAGAAGAAATGTTTGAAATAGGTTTCAGCTGTTTATATACTATATTATAAAATGTAATTTATCATTCATTATAATATTATTTAATTCAATTCAATTGGTATACATAGTTTAAACAAAATAGTTACAAAATTTTTCGAGAAAATCGCGAATGTAGAATGGTTATGAAAATGAAAAGAAATTCGTTGGCATGCTTCGTGTAGCATCCCCAAGCGATACAAACCCAAATAAAATCTTACATAGTGCACTCACATCACTTTCCTAACCCTAAACATGGGAAATACAATTTCCTCATTTGATATTGTGATATTTCGAAGAGCGGATAGCTTATAACTACTTTCAAATATTTTTTACGAAAAATGTTTGAAATAAAATGGTTTACAACCAACTCCTGTTAAAAATTTAATTAAAATCGTTTCAGCCGTTTTCGAGAAAATCGTAAAAAATAAAACTTTGTTCATGTAAAGTATCATTAAAGTGAAGGGAAAGTCGGGGTCAATCTTCGTGCCGCATTCCTAAAAGACATCAAACCCATACATAACATTTCGTTTTTATACATTGTTTCTGTTGTAGAGATATGGTGATTACAGGCACACACACACACAGACATTTTTCAAAACGTGTAGGCCTATTTATGTGTTGAAATTATGATATCGAATTTCAGGGACGTAGACAATACTTCCCCCACCTACAGGCCTAGTACTAAAGCTACGCTTAGAGGAAGTAATAAAGGAGGAACGTTATGAAACTAAAAGATAGCATCTCAATAGTAATGCCGCTTCGAATTTTTCAACCTATGAATGAAAGATCTATGGGAATTCACGTTGTGGACACCCAGTACATTTTTATTCCTAATCCAAACGCATTGCCCTTAGCAAATGGACATGCGCATTAGACGCCATCTTTCACTTGGCCTTCGCAGTGTCCAGTTTAATGAAGAGGGAGTCCTGCAGGACTTGTTCCCCTTTCTATCACATAATTGTCTTTATGACCAAACTGAACATATTTTTACACTTCACAGCTCTTCTAGTTAAACTTATTTTCTTCATATTGCTTCAGATGTTTCGATTATCCTTTTAACCGTCTCAGAAACCCTCAAATGACGGAATACTCGTCTTCTACCATGGTGACTTGGGTTCGATCTCTGAGCGATTCAATGTGAAATGTGTGGTACTCGAAACAACTGATTCTCGGTATGTTTTCAAGGTTTTTTTTTTGTTTTTCGTGCTGACAATCCACCTGTCTCCATTCAGTCATCATCTCTGGTGATTTGGAGTCAGGGTATAGGCCAGCGGCCACCAACTCGTTGCACAATGAGTACAGCAGTAAGAGCAAGCTTACCCTTTGCACGCTAGAATCATTTAGTGTGCACACACCGCGTGGGTACTGCCTCTCTTGAGTTCAGTGGCTTGCATGCTCATTAGGTTTTTGAAATCCACAAATCATATTGGAATATAAACATATTGTTGTATAAATGTGTGTTATTACATTATTATTTCATTATCATTTACTTATGTTTTCTACAAATAGAAGAACATTCGTGAAGTCTTGATGTTTGTAACAATGCAAATAATGTACAATATATTCCTAGCAAAATAATACACACAAATTAATTCTGTCGTTTTGAACATAGTTGAAAAGTCCCTGATTTTATTCAATTTTATAATAACTAAATTATAATGCCACAAGTTCTGTGAAATGAAAACAAAATCTAGACTCATTCCTTTAAATGACACATTTCCACATTTATATTATTGAACATAAATATTAGGCTAATACTACCCATAGTTATATTTCAAACAAAATTCAGAGAAATTATAATCTCCATGTAATACAGCAGTATTAAAGAACAGCTCAAATAAAGCATTTCACACTACAAAATCACTCGCTAGTGGAAGCTAGTTTTCTTGATTTTGTTGTCTCTTTTGAAGCACTAATTTTTCAACATGGAATCAATGTTTGTGCAGCGGCCAGTCTAAGTACACATTTTACGTTTTCATCTGACAGTTGACTTCTGCTGCGGATTTTGTTTATTTTCATCAGTGAAAAAAACAAAACAAAAACAAAAACAAAAAAAACTGTTCGCATATGTACGTAGATTTGCACATAGATAAAAAACTAGCAGCATGTCTATGTAGTCGGGGAAATATAGTTCGGGGAAACGTCACTCAAACTTCTATATTGGTATATATTACCATAAATGTAGGGGTTGATGGTGTTCTATACCCGACATAATGCTTGGAAGTAGGCGAAAGAGATGGAACCCCGTCTCAGACTGACGTAACGTGGTGCACATGAGTCGCACGGTGCAAGCTTTATACAAACATAGAAATCCTCAACTTAACCAAAAGGTCAAATCCTCAACAGACTCGAGCAATTAACATTTTAAAAGAGCAATTACAATTTAGACCACAGGCACTGGACGACCAAATCATTCAGAAACATCTTTCTAATCACAACGTTAGTAACATGGGTAGTCAATTGCTGAACATGGTTGCCACATGCGCTTGAAGACGCTCCAACAGGGTCAATTCAAATTACCAAAACAGTTGAGAGAATCGTCATAATATGAAATTTAAATAACAAAATTAATTACTTTTCATAAACTAGACTCAAGGAACCTCAAAGCAAATATTAATATGGAAAATCCAAAATATAATTTCACAATAATTCCTCTGCCTATTTTACCCATGACGTGCACAGAGAAAGTAAAAGTGCGATCGATGAATTTGATCGTGATATTGTGATATGCGGCTGCCTAGCAGAAATGAATATTCGAATGTTATGACTGTTCGAATGTTCTGGTCTGCTTTTCCAATTTACCCCAGTGTTGAGGCGTAGGGCCTCCAAGTGGAGGTTTCTGTTAACTAGGTGAATTTTGTTAGTCTTATTTTCCCAGAAAGGGCAGAGTGAAAGGTGGTAGCCCATCGCCTCACAAACCTCCTCCGGAAAATACGGTGATATTTCGACAAAATAACAAAATATTATTGTTTTAACAAAATTGTATTAACAAAATAAAAACAGGATTTTAGGGTCTGGTTCAATAGTACATTATTCATCGAGCCAAGGTTGGCATTTATTAAGGTAGTAGTATGTTTATGAAACGAGCAAAGCAACTGTTTTTGTTCAACCATAATTAAACGTTTAAGATTTTAGATTCATAAAAAATAGGTTGACCTCGCCAATCAGGAATAAGGAAGTTCACATAGCTGTTATCTTCTGCGAGAGATGGCAGCTGGGCGTACGGGGATTAAGTAGTCCATTATTGCAGACAAATCATGCCACGTACAAACTTAGAAAAAATAAAATCTTGTAGTCGAAAGTATCAAATCCAGCTAGAGAGAAAATGAAAGAGAGTTTAATCCATTTTGGTTAATGGATTAAAACATTATTTCAGTTTTAGTAATGGTGTGAGCAAAATGATTATATAGCGACCATTCGCGGATTCAGTGCATTGCAGTGCAGTGCATTGCAGTCATATGACGTAAAAGAAACACTTGTTATCTCATGGTATCGGGCATATAAATAAGTTACTGCAATAGTACTCATGTGTAAGATTGCGAAGTATGGTAATTGTATGCACATTCACCATGTTTTGCACGCAGTTGTAGCCGTACAGTGTAGTGCATTCTGCATTCCAATCAATATGCTTATATCAGTGCCACTCCATTTTATAATTAAAGTAAAAAAGTAAAGAGAAATGGTTAAATTCGTACAACATGCCAGGATAGCTTATCGGATGTCTATTCACATTCCCTTCATAGCTAATGATTTCAGGTGGATTTTAAACAATAATAATGATGATGGTACTACTTTTTATCGTTCAATTATCAAGATTATCAACATTAAGACATTAGAACATATAGATAAGAAAGTATCACTAAAATGTAATAAATATATATATTTCATTATCTTTTATATCCTGTTTGGGGTATCTTTGACCCAAGAGGTAATATGAAGTTAATTATTACTATTGTCCCATGAATAAATAAATTCATTTTTAATCAGTGATGTATATGTAGCAATACTGATTTTATGGCATGGAATCAGAAATGACCTTTTAAAGGATTTCTTTTATTTCATAACTTATTATTCCATAAAGAATAAGCTGTTTGTGCATGCATCCAATTGGTAACAATTTGCATTAAGTTTTCAAAAGTAAATAAGTTTTCAAAAGTACTGTTTGAAATCACACACTAGATATAGCAAAATCATACAAATACCTAGGGTTAACCCTACAGGTAACCGGGTTTACCTTCACAAGACACGTCGAGGACAGAACAATAGCCGCAATAAAAGCCACAATGGAAATTAAAAGACTTAGAAGCCTCTCACTAGAAACAGCAACTTTGCTGTTCAAACTGAAAATTGCCCCAATAGCATCCTACTCCATCGAATTAATTTGGTCACACCTAAATTACAAAAACATCAAAGCCCTGGACAGAGTCAAGGCCAGATACCTAAAGAAGACCCTTGGTGTATCGAAGTACGCCCCAACCCGTTTAGTATATCAGCTGGCGGGAACAACAACATTTATAGAAGACCTGATATCAACACACAATCTGATATCAACCCAAGCATGCGAAAAGTTCTTGGGGGAACGAACACAGAAAGCAGCAGAAATTGACCCCGCTTTCTACTGCACCCCAGCCATGAAAGAGGAGGAATGGAAAAGAGCCGACTTCGAACTTCGCCACCTCTACACCCGAGGGGCAATACACGGTTTCCACCACCGCATCTGCTGCAGGAAAGGATTCCACAACGCTGACAGTGAATGTGTCTGCGAACTCTGCAACCGAGTCTGCACACAATATCACCTGTTCGAGTGTACCCAAAGAACATTACCACTCTCACATTATGCTAAGGACGAATGTCAGTAACTTCCCATGTACAACCCTTTGTACACATTGTGTTTAGTTCTATTTAATAAAAAAGTACTGTTTGTGACTATTTAGCTCACGAAACAATGCCAATCCGGTGCATGGATATGCAGAATTTATAGCAGTCACCACTGCCAATCACCTTATTTTTATCGTTTATGTTTATTTCATTTATGTTCAATTGATTTCGTGCCAGTGTTCTGAAATACCTTTACAGCATCTTCGACCTCAATGGTTAACCTGAAACATAATCGCAAGGTCAAGACCAACTCCTATATACCACACATCTGCAATAGTAAGTATGTAAAGAGGGATTTCCATCATCATTTAATTTCAATAACCATATTTTCGATAGCCCTAATTGTTCATTCAATTAATACTGCTATATCCCCATTATTATTAGTAGTAGCAAAGAGTTTAATGTAAAAGAAAAAACTGATGTCCATAACGAATACTGTTGTCAATAACATATTATAGTAAAAAACACAACTGGTAATCCACAATAGAAAATGCCTGAACGGAGCTGGGTTCTTTACACTAGAAACAAGCTATTCTAATTTGTTATCGATATGATGGCACCCTTCCTTCTTGGCTGCAGTCGAGTTCAGCAAGTTCGCTCAACTGCATTTCCAGAGCCTGTGAACGGGGACGCGAAGGATAGGATTTTCTGTTATTCCTTCCATTGCAGTGAATATCAGATCCTAAAGGAATAACAGACGTTAGGCTCCGTTATCGCTGTTGTGTATTGAACATAGCAGCGATTCGCCAAAGACCAGTTCTCTTTTAATTAACTTGCCAAAAATAAATTTTAATTACATTAAAACTTCATAAAACGTAAAACTGAATATTAGTAAAATTTCAAAAATTCAATTTTTAGCCGAGATCTGGTCAATGGTCCTATTTTATCTTTAATATGATATTTTCATCTTAAAACTAAAATATGCAATACAGTAACATTCCCTTCATACATAACAACACTTCCCTTCTTCTGCAGACATATCTAGCATAATATTATCTTGTCTCCGTCATTAGTCTTATAAATTTCTGTATGTCTTCCACTTAACACTCAAGTCAACATTTTTCACTGATTTTCTACCCACTTCCAAACATAAGACTCCTTTCTTCTTCCTCAGTCATCTCCAGCATGATGTTTGCATTGCCTCTTTCAGTGGTAGATCTCGCAGCATCTGGTGGTCATCTTTTCCGTTAATCGTGTTGAAGAAATTCCAGGTGACTTTTGTGTATCCTGCAGAAATGAGAAATCCATTAAAATTGCTTTAACTTTCAAGTTATTATTTGGCAGGTATGGCTGAGACCTAACCCTGTGTTGCATGTTAAGCCTGCAATTCAAGTTCATTACGTGTATATAAATTCATTTCATTCATTCATAGTGTTCTGCCCAAGGGCAGGTCTTTCACTGCAAACTAAGCATTCTCCACTCTTTCCTGCTCTCAGCCTTCCTTTTTGTATCGGCATACAATCCATTTATTTTAATGTTATCTATCATCTGATATCTTCTTCTGCCTCGAACCTTCTTTCCATTTATCATTCCTTCTAAAGCATCCTTCAGCAGACAATTTCTTCTTAGCCAATGTCCCAGCCAATTTCTTTTCCTCTTCTTTAGGAGCTCCAACAATGTTCTTCTTTCTCCCACTCTTCTAGCACGTCTTTGTTTTTAATTTTGTCTGCCCATTGTATACGCTCCATCCTTCTCCAAATCCACATCTCAAATGATTCCAGTCGTTTTTCTTCACTCTTCCGTAGCGTCCAAGTCTCTGCTCCATACAGTGCTACACTCCACACAAAGCACTTTACTAGCCTCTTCCTAAGATCTTTTGCCATGGGCCCACAAAAAATTCTTCTTTTTCTATTAAAGGCCTCTTTTGCCATGGCTATCCTCTGTTTTACTTCCTGACAGCAGTTCATGTTGCTATTTATAGTACAACCCAGATATTTAAAACTATCCACTTGTTTCACTGCTTCATTTTTGATTCGCGTGTCTATCCTCTTAGGTTCTCTTCCGATAACCATGGTCTTCGTCTTATTTATATTTATCTTCATTCCATAGTCCTCACATCTGCCATTTAGCTCCATCAGCATGTTTTTCAGTGTTGTTTCATCCTCTGCTAGCAAAGCCATATCATCGGCAAATCTTATGCACATTATTTATTAGTTCAAATTCTCGAAGTAAAAAAAGGTGCGGAGGATTGAAAAATATGTACTAAATATTTCGTTGTCCACCAAGTCTCCGACTGCCATTTCTGCCAAATTATGATCCACTTTAATATTACTTTTAAAATAGCGCACATTTGCATTGAGCATGTAGACGAGCTATCAATTCTGAAAGAAGTTTACAATAAATTTTGGTTCTTTTGAGATTGTGATAATTACTTCAATTCTTAGGAGTATGGAATCTTTGTATATTCTAGACCTATTGCTTTAATGAAATACTGTACTGTACAGCAAAATGTGATTATGAATGTCATTCGTATGCAATACCTTTCTCTGTTGGCATTGTTCAATTCCCTGAAGATTCCCCATTTTCTCTTCGTCTGTTTTGAGATATCTGAGTCACATTATTAATTATATCATCGATTTTTATATTTTATTATGTATTTTCCATATTTATCCGCAAAGGTTTGTTCTGTTTCCGAGGAAACTATTGTGAAAATATAACGGATTGTTTAACCATGTAAACAAACCCATTTAGTTTATATCGAGGCAAAACTAAATGCCTGTAAATAATAAAACCTTGCTGACTGAAGTCACCTTCATTCATTAAATAAAATCAGGTAAACTGATATAACAAAGTGCCAGAATTATTTTGTTTAATCAATTATAATTGCAATTATGATTTGGAAAAAATAAGTTTTTTTAAAAATTGATCTCCGAGTTAAGCTCCAGATTAATTAATTAAGCAGGGCTTACGGAAAAAACAAAGATATAAAGTTTGACACTTAACCTTAATACAAACTCGTATACACTGATATAAGAAATTCTTAAAATACGTCAACGTTCCACAAAATGGACTGGCAAAGAACTGCGCTTAATGTACATAGACCTAATTATTTCAGAGTAATATACGTTCTGTATATAACAGTATTCATGTAGTATTCATTTCAACTTGATCAACGAAATAAACAAACATCTGACTAGTTTGATAATCATATGTGAAGGAATATGTCTTAGCTAACTGTATTCCACTTCCAAACCCGTATATGAACAGTGTAAAACAATATTTCGCCATGAAATAAATTATTCCTAATATTATATTACCCTAAAATTGGCACGAAATTGGGCATTACTCCGGTACTGGTCAACCGATTTGGTCCAATATCAATAGGCTTCTTCCTATGGACGTTATAAATGCGTATAGGCCTACCAAGTTTCATGAAAATCCGATAAAGCGTATTTGACAGACAGACATCGCGCGGACAGACAGATGGAGAGACATTTTCCCGTCCCCCACATTATCTTATGCAACATTCACACTGAGGAATCTGTTGCAGACACAAATACTCCAAATATATTTCCGTGATTCTTGTATCTGGTACTTATCCGATGTACATGTTCTTTTGCAAAAATATCCCATGTGAGCGTTCACACTGAGGAATTTGTTGGCAGGCACATCTATGGCCTTAAGCTGGGTTTACACTATGTAACTTCTATATTAATAAAAGGAAGTGTCTGTCTGTCTGTCTGTCCGCGATGCCCAGCGAAATCTACTGAACACAGAGATCTGAAATTTTAAACATAGGTGGACTGAAGGGTCGGAAAATGCACCTCGAAGCCGGAATTTTAATTTTTGCTTTCGTTCGTGAGTTATGAGTGAATAACGGGCAGAAAACGTGTATTTTTGCGTTTTCGAAGCATCAGTTTCAGTAATACATTTCAATGTCAAATCAATTACAGTTGGCTTTGGCTATTTTTGTTATACATTGGAAATAAAAAAGCATCGCGTTCGCTTGATTTTGTAAGCCCACGCTGGTCGATTCATTTGTTTAGAATGCCAAGGCCCGTAGACATATTAAATTTTCAACCTACAAGGAAGAGGGATAATCAATATAGACCTAAATATGGTTAAACATTGTTCGATTTGGACGAAACTCACTATACAGGGATTTTCTGGGCCAAGGAACTCGAATCTGAGATCGCTTTTACCATGCGACGCTATCTAATCGAGGTATGTAGTCCACGTGATTTAGGTGTTAATAAATATAATGATTTAAGTATTATGTTCTTAATTTTTTATTTTTTGAAATAATTATCGCGGGCGAAGCCGCGGGCACATGCTAGTGTTTAATATAACTTGAGTTATATAACATCTTTTCCAAAATTGTTACAAATACATGCCAATTGTTACATATAACATTGTGATATATAACTGATTTTTGTGTTATATAACCAGATTTCTGCGTTACACTCCGTTAGCTGCGTTTACACTATGTAACTTCTTTATGTAACTTGGGTTATATAACACGTTTTCCAAAATTGTTACAAATACATGTAACTTGTTACAGATAACATTGTGTTATATAACTGATTTTTGTGTTACATAATAAGTTATACCTTTCCCACATGGAGTGGGAAATGTGTAACTTGTTACATGTAACCAGCTACATGTACATTTTGCTGCATATATATAGTAACAAGAAACTGTCCACCTAACCACAAATAATTAGATTTATCCAAAAGTTCAATCTATGCAACGTTTACTATGCTTTTTAGGTGTACAATAGTATAATAATATAACCTAATCTCACATATATGTCCGTCTACAAAACTCTCATATATATAGTATACTAATATACTAATATATAGTAGTAAAACCTATTGTCGATCACACTGTACTCAATTACACATTCAAACTAGCAAATTCTGACATAACCACTTATGGCCGAGTGCACGATTCTCCGGTTTTCTCAGCCGTTTCGTTACCGCGGTAAACGTAATACCGGGGTATTCTCAAAATCTCTGTGCACCATTGCGAAAATACCGCGGTTTGCTAATGCTTGGAAATATTGCTGTTACTCTGCTCCGAATCCATTTTTCTTTGATGGTGTCTTCCATGGCCGCTAGGTTCTCTCTCTCTCTCTGCACGTCTGCCAGTCACGGTGGCTCTGGTAGGCTATTGGGGTCCCGAATTCAATGTATTTGTTCCCTTATTATTCAATAAAAAGATGTTCATAAGGATAAAAGGGAATATTATTTTGCGTATATATGTCGTCTGGATTCATACTTCGAATTCAAGCACCATAGATACTGTACCAATCGTTTAATGAGTTCTTTTCGCCTACTACTGGTTTGGTTGAGGTGAGAAAGGAAGGTCATTTCAATCGATGTTACAGCACAGTATTTGCAAAGATATGTACCATCGTTCATTCTTCAAATAGATCCCACCTGTCTGTACATTTCAATAAAATAACATTCATGTTTTAAAGAATAATTCTCACACGTGTGCAATCCAAGGCAAAGCAACACCACGAAATCTCTGCTCTGAGTTCGACATAGCCTCGCTTTTATTCCCGTACAACTAGTAGAAATTTTAGGTGCAAAATCATGTGCATAGCCAAGAAAGGGCTGTTATAATTATGTTCGTATATGTGCAGGTGTGATAAATTGCTTACATATACCGATACACGGGCTATATCGTAATGCATGCAGCCATTCACTTAAATTTGGCCTAGGACCACTGGTATTCCATATTTCATTTATTTTTTGCCTTATTGTTCAGTAATAAATGTTCATAAGGATACAATGGTATATTATATTGCGTATATATGTCGTTTGAGTCCAACCTTTGAATTAAAACACCATAAATACTGTACTAATCGTAATAATCGTGGTTACGCCCACTAGCCTACTCGATGGACCTGGTTTGGTTGAGGTAAGAAAGGAAGGTCATTTCAATCGATGTTACAGCACAGTATTTGCAAAGATATGTACCATCGTTCATTCTTCAAATAAACCCCACCTGTCTCTCATTATTCTTTATGTTCAATTAGCTTTTGGCCTAGATATCATAAATATGATACATTACGCTGATCTCCATCTTGGAAAGAAAACCGCTGTTTTCTCACTTTACAGCTCCTTCACGGGCGGTTTTCATCTTACCGCGGTAAAAGTCGAAACCGAGCACGATGCAACGAAAGTATGACTTTACCGGGGTAAACTAAGCAACTTTACCGCGGTATTCTGAATACCGAGGTCGGTGCACTCGGCCATCAGAAATTGTTAAAATAATTAAAATTGTATTAAATTTATATATCTTGTATAACAATTGGTTGGTTAGGTTAAATGCTGTGCACTATCATACCATTGTCTGTTGCATCTCTATTATGCATATGTAAATTTGCCAACCACTTCTCAGCAAATTATTGCCATTAATATAAAATAACTCGCAGGCGCACTGAAGTCCAGTAATTGTAGATTAATTGTAGATTAATATTAACCACATTGTTGATGGTTCATAGTAGTATCGCGTTGCATTAATTGAACTTTGTGACATTTTTTAGCATCACAGTTGAACTCTGGCAATCCGGACGTCGAAATTTACAGTCATAAATAGGGACTGATGATGATCAAGATATGATCGAAATGAACATATCCAAGAGAGAAATAAATGCCACAAAGTTCAATTAATGCAACGCGATACTACCATGAACCATCACCAATTTGGTTAATATTAATCTACAATTACTGGATATCAGTGCGCCTAAGAGTTATTTTATATTAATAACAATATTTTTTTTTTAATTTACATTATGCATGGTAGAGATGCAACAGACAATGGAATGATAGTGCGCAGCTTTTAACCTAACCAACCAACTGTTAGACATGATGTATAAATTTAAAACAATTTTAATTATTTTAACAATTTCTAAATGGTTAAGTCAACATTTGCTAGTTTTAATGTGTACAGTGGGACCGACAATAGCTTTTTCTACTATATATTCTGTGATAATATTTGGACATACCCATTTATACGATATATCAGCGCCATCGCCCACCGCTGTGGCAAAGGGGATGCGTTCGCTCCTCTCACGCAGCGGGCCCGGGTTCGATTCCTGCTCGGGACAAGTTACCTAGGTGGGTTTTTCTTGGGTTTTCCTCACCTGTGAGACAAATGTCGGGTAACTTTAGGTCCTTGTGGTCCCCAGATATCATCTGGCCGTCATTATCATCTTCATCCCATATTCGCCTTGTTCGGAGTGAGTGTGTGTGTGTGTGTGTGAATGGTGTGTCTCGTCCTATGTGTTCGTGTTGTCTCGGAGGTGGCCCTGGCATTGGGATGATCACTCATCCGGGGTTGCCCTCCATGTCCTTGTCTGGTCAAAAAAGTATGTATGTGTTCCTAAGATAATCCCTCTCCCGACAGGTTGCGGCCCTGTAAGGCCCAGGCGGCTTGGGTCGCTTAAATCCTAAAAGAGAGAGGTAAAACTAAGATAAAGGAAGAGAATCAGCGCCATCAAGATACGGAACATTGATGAAATTGTTAATATTACATATGAGAGCTTTGTAGATGGGCATATATGTGAGATTAGGATATATTATTGTTATATCATTGTACACCTGAAAAGCACAGCAAAGGTTGCATAGATTGAACTTTTGGATTAATCTAATTATTTGTGGTTAGGTGGACAGTTTCTTTATACAAACAAACGGAAAAATTAAATTGATCAATCTCTAGTAACAAGTTACAGAAGATAGTTGAAATAATATTGTGATAATATTATAGGAGAAAAATTCTTCTGACACTGGGACTTGAACCCAGGACCTTTGACTATCCGTGCCAATGGTCTTACCAACTGAGCTACGCCAGAATTGAATTCACGGTGCCAGATAGAATCTCTCTCCTATGACTGGCTGCCCTTAATGGTCTACCTCCCCGACAGACAAGTTATGTCATATGCAGTACTGTGAGGCCCACCAATTAGTGATTTTGTTACCGGGCTTCCACTGTTATTGTACAGGAACATTCAAGATAGATATATTGTCTCTGTTGGAAATTACATGATAATATTATACGAGAAAAATTCCTCTGACACTGGGACTTGAACCCAGGACCTTTGGCTATCCATGCCAATGCTCTTACCAACTGAGCTACGCCAGAGTTCAATTCACAGCGCCATCTGGCGGGAACCTAATCTGGAGGAAATATTTCCAGGGAATGTTCCCGGAAATGTTCCTACAATTTACGACCAAGATAACTCAGATACCTATTTGTTACTTAAATTTAATCATGATTAGGTTAAATAAAACTAAAAACTGTAATAAGTTCAAAGATTAATATGTAATTAATGAAAGAACATATTAAATGAACATTAATTATTTACGTATAAAATATTGTAATACTGGGTTTTCACATAGTTAACAATGAAAATAAGTTGATTAAAATTTGCCCTGGTTCTTGAAAGTCAATACAGAAGATTAAGAAAAGAGTTCATTGAAGAGATTGACTATTAATTAGACACAAATTTCATGAATAATCATAAACTGTACAAACCCAAACAACTTATAGGAATAGGTCTACTTGCTTTCTTTAAATGTGTGACCTTGACTTCATCTTTGAAGTTGGCCTAATCACTTCCATTGAAATCCATTAGATTTTCTTCACCATCCTCTTCTTTCTCTTCTTGATCAGAAAGGATGCCAATATCATCACTGTCATCATGGCTTTCATCATCATCTAGGTTTTCTTCTTGGTCCTTCCCTTCATTTGGATCGTCTGGATTACCAGCACTTTGGGTTTGAACTTCAGTAGATTCACTCTTCTTTTTCTTCGTATGAGGTTGAGCATTCATCAGTTTCCCGTTGTATGAAAGATAAGTGAGTTTGTTTGCTCGCTCAGATGATAGGCGGTTCCTCTTTTTAGATTGCATCCATGAAAACGTACTGAATGTACGTTTTGTGACGGCAGAAGTGTCTGCAGCTCCTAAGATTTGGATGGCCACATCTGCCAAGCCGCAGGTTCTACTTAGCCTTCATAAATAATGAAAGAACTAAATTTCCCCCTATACTACAGTAGGATTAGCCTAGACCATGGTACTGATTTATGATTAATTATACGAGTATTATTCTGTAAACTTATTACATTTAA
Source organism: Ectobius pallidus (assembly GCA_964059195.1). NCBI lineage: Eukaryota > Metazoa > Arthropoda > Insecta > Blattodea > Ectobiidae > Ectobius > Ectobius pallidus. The sequence goes on from CAXKWD010000002.1 coordinate 127,284,788, forward strand.
ATTTGTGTTTGTGTAATATTGAAGGTGTTGGTTTCTGGCGTTTTATTTTAAATACAACACATTCTATTAACAATTATGTTAAATTACTTATCTTTAATCCTGTTTAAATAAGTGTGAGGTATCACTTTATAACATATAAGTTTATAAAGAAAACCTAAAAGATTATCACGAATTATTATTTATTAAAAGAAGATGACTTAAAGTACATTGTTCTGACAATAAGCGAAAAATTATATCATAGGAAAAGGTAATACTTCCCTAGACAGTTCCTTAATAAACATGTGGAATTTTACTGAAATAGTTTCATTTTAAGGTACCTGGACCGTTAATAAGCAGTAAAACGTTCAAAACTAACGATTTTTATAAATGCTCACTTTTGGGAATATTTCCTGCCCAAGGAAATTTTATAATTTCCTTCCCACTGGGAATATTTCCGGCCCACATCACTACTGTGCAGTACAAATGTCTTTTTGTCTCTCTAAACTTTAGTTATACAAAAAAAGTTATATAACCTATTTGTTTAAACATATAACTTGTTACATGTTACATATAACTTGTTACATGTTATAAGTTTATTAAACAAGTTACATAATGTAAACCCAGCTTTAGATGCAGAACTTTTGCTTCTTTCAAAGTCATTTATCAGCATTAGTACAGTATAATATTGTCATTTGTATCGACGCCTGTTTCATTTACACTTCTAGCATTATCACCCAGTCCCTCTTACAGATATCAACCTCAGAGATTTTCCTTAAAATTGAGTGTTTGTCTGTTGCAAACTTGCTCTGGGTGAATCATCAATGCTTTTAAAGTATTATAGTCAAACACCGTATTTTTTATGTCTAGATCAAAGGCGGTCAGAGTGGTTGTTGTGATAATGCTTGAATTGATACCCCAAACTAATAATTTCGTTGACAGGAGAATTACGAGCTCTAGGGTCATGTTAATAGGCTGTTAAAAAGCGGCGATGTATATTTAGCCTATCTGGGCAGTCAGTATTTTTAATTCTGAATTTTACGGTAAGCATGGTTTATTAAAAATTGATATATCAGGTATGAACCGAAGGACTTCTTTGAATTCCTGTTAAATTTGTGTTAGTAATCATAGTAATGATTAGCGGAAGATGGAGTTGAAGTATTAGTTCGATGTTTTTCAGGACTTGATTTGAAAGAAATGAAAAAAGTATACTACTATTTGGAAATTTCTCTAACTTTTAAACCTTGTTGGCGGACCTCGAGTGTATGATACTGGGAGTTTATTTTTCAGTTCTGTGAATATAAAAAAATCTTACTGCAAGAATACGTGACGTGAAGTGAAACATTATACCGGATATTACTTGAAGTATGAAGTACTGTAGTGAGCATTGGCGTTGCTGCAAATATTTCTTATCACGAGATTATTTGTTTTCTCGTTTGATAACATCATATGTATTTTAGCATTCTAACGATAAACTGATTTTCTAAAACATGTTTGATTTTGTAATATATATCCAATTAAATTGTTCTTGCGCCACACTTATAGTTCACATTCGGGCTGAGTTTTGAACCCTTATGTAACCAACCATGTTACTGAAACAAATATGTACATGGTTAATTTGCACACTTAAATAACAATGCAAACATATAAGCTTTTGTAAGTTGTTACCATTTCCAACTGTACATGTAAATAAAGGAAGCCATTTCGTGTCACAACACTACTTAGATTGGCATTGGTTAGTATTCCATAGCATACAAGGGCGGAGCAAGAACTTATTGAAGAGAGAGGCCGACAGAAACGAAAGTTTGAAATTATTGGGGTGTGGGGACATGGATACAAAAAACAGGGGATTCCGGGGGTTCCCAGAAATTAAAGATAAAAGAAGTGCAAGATGATGAATTTTAGATTCTTTGGGGGATTCCTCCAAATTTCTCAGCAGACCCTTTTTTTTCCACAGTTTTAGTTGTTTTGAAAAATTTGACGGTTTTAAAGATTAAGTTACGCAAAAACTAAAATCAATAATCAGATATCAAACCTGTTTACCTTTAAGTAAATGCTGGTCTGAAATAGCCTTTAAGAAATCAAATTAATCATTTATAATAATAATAAAGATCTGGAATTCGAACAACTGCTGCCTTAGGGCTTTTCACGGCTGGTCTATGCAGTTGACACACAAGGCATCTAGAATATAAATACTATTCAACTTGCATTTTAAAATCCTCTTGTTTAAATAGGGCGAGTACATAAATGCTATTATCTTGTTTTGTTTTGTATTCAATTAAATTTGTATGTTATTTTATTAGGTAATTACTTTCAACGAATGAAAAATGCCAAATCACTGAAAAAGAAATACCAAGCGAGATCCGCTGCCCTTACGGTCCCTCCCCTAGATCAGCCAATAATAGCATAACATAGCGTAGCATAGCTTTCTGTGTGTGGTAGTATTTACAGGTACCTCTGATGAATAAATAAACAACAAAATTAACCATTTCTCAACACTAATAGTTTAGAATATCATCCTACTCATTAGAGTACACAGTTATTAAACAACAGCAAACTATAAATGGGATTTTTGTGGTATGATTAACATTTCTTTTGTTCTAGTATGTATTTTATTGAATTCACAAAAGGTTTATAATTACTTTCTACCAGCTGTGCATTTTTTGTGATATATATAAATAAACTGACGCTCAATGAAGAAAATACAATATATTCTGTTCGTCGGTCTTCATTATTGAAAACGAGTTGGCTATAGGGCATGTGTCATCATTTTCATAACAGGGAAATGGAGTAGGTTATATTCATTCCCACAAATAAAATAATACATGTAAAACAGCTTACCTTTAAAACTGGTACCGCACCACACTGTCATTACAGCTTCTTCCTATTGGCTGGCTGGAACTGGCACCGAACCACACTGTCATCTACAGCTTCTTCCTATTGGCTGGTCGGGGAGAGATTTTCTGAAATTGATAAAAATTATTTATAAGTATTAATTAACTTCATATTTCTGTCTTCTAGGGTGCAATTATAATGCATCAAATAATGTATTAGGCTATATCCCCAGTAAATAATAAACTAAAGAAATCTTGTAGTGTGGACTATATAATTGATCATGAAGTTTATTAATGCTGTCATAAGGGGTTTCTTCCTAATTTTGAACTCTGACCTCTTCTACTTAGATCTATAATTCTGTTTTATTATAGTGTTCTATAGAATAATTGTTACAAGCTAGTCATCTCGGCAACAACAACCAAGAGATCAAGACTCGATAGATGATTATATTTCAAACGTCTTTGTATTGCAAATTCCTGTAGACTAAAACCGCAAAGTGACGCTAAAAATATTATTTCATTATCGATACTTTTGGTTGAGAAAGTTATATGAGTGTTTCACATCATCATGTACAGTTTTCACTAACCAGCATTCGTGTGTAAGAATAACTTACATGATCCTGAAGTAGGAGAAAAGGTACAAGGTTACAGCCGCTTATTAAGCCCCATCAGCATCCTCTTGTCATTAGTATAAGAATTTATAATGTTAAAATTTTTAACGTGGTCTTCGTAATGTTTTGCACGTCGTTTCTCCAGTATCTTAAGAATGCCAGTAAATCTCTTGAGGAAATTAAAATTTTATGTTTCTACAGCAAAAAACTTAAATTAATTTGATGAACTTTTTAAATGTCTTAAATGATCTCTGCCACGCGTATAAAACATAGTGCGATACTCTAGCTCCAACGTTGCCCTATGCCACGGATTAATGTGGTCCACATAATAATTTTTGTTTTTTAATTTGCACGAAACCCGCAAAAAACTCAAGGGAAATATTTATTCCTTGTTATTTCCTTTGCTGATGTGAAAAAAGTATATTATGCAACGAGACTACAATGGCATTTATTAAGATACGAGTATGTTTATGAAGACCGCCGGTGTGGTAATTTTCAACAATATTTTCAGCAAAAAAAATCAATATAGTCCATATTCAGGATTGAATTAAAAGTTACGAAATTCTTACGAAGTTATAATGAGAAATAATCCCTTAAAATTTCAAAATCCTCTTATTTCTTAAATTATACAGTAGAGTTTCGCTAATTCGAGGTGGATGAGGCCGAAACTACCTTGAACTGGTAAAGAAACTCGGACTTACAAAATTACACGAAAAAGCCTGTGTAGGCCTATATGAAAAATTCCTTATGTTAAATAATACAACACAGTAGATTTATTTAGAAAACAAGATCACACTTTTCATTACAGTTTGTGCAAATTTTCAAATGCCCCTGCACTGTTATCGAGCAGCAATCTCACACCACCGTCTAAACAATAGGTTGTTCTTCGGGATTGCTTGGGGCTTTTCTCCAAACTGGCTCCTTCTTACTTAAGACACCCATGGAAACTAGGAAAGACTCACGATCTTAACAATAATAAAATCAGGTAAACTGAGGTAACAAAGTGCTAGAATGCTTTTTTAATCAGTGAAAATTGCAATTATGATAGCCCCATGCAGAAAATAAGTTATTTTTGTAATAGATCTTTGAGTTAAACTCCAGATCGATTCATTAAGCAGGGCTTACGGAAGAACTGAAGTCTAATGTTTGATTCTTAATCTTAATTCATATTGGTATACACTGATATAATAGATTCTTAAAATTATGTCAACATTTTACAAAATGCTCTGACAATAATATTAATGATGTAATAGGCCTATGATTCGCTGACATGATTGTTTCAAATTTAAAGCATCCGTATAGGTTTTGATTGAATTAAAGTCAATCTGAAATCAATATGTCAGGAATTACATTAGGTATATTGCTCCATAGGAGCGAATAAGAAAAATACTCACATTAAAACATAATGCAGATATCGGTAGCTATTGATATCGATAGTAGCAAAATATTATATAAATATTCAACGGTTAGTTGTATTTGAAATCTTTTATTTACACTGAAATCGTCATGAAGAAATTAATCGATCAAAGCGGGCTAACAATAAAAATATTTATAAACGATTGGCAATATGTTATGTTTATTGTGGGCCATGCAATAATATCGTAGCGTCTTATATCCATTACAAAATTAATAGCCTACTTATATTAAATTGGAAATGAAAACATGCTCTTTAATAAGTAATAATAATCGTCTATTATTTCTACTTACAGGAACTGATACATCTGCAGTGTCATTTTTTATTGTAGAAAACTTTTTTGTATCCAATTCTATAGGTACATACAGTTATGAAAACAATAGCATTGGCAACTCATTTGAAACATGTGTTAGGTTACTGTTCCGTAACAGTCCTAAAGCCATTCCAAGCGCTATGGCCATACATTAGAGTCAGACAACAATAATTGATAAAAAAAGCCTATTACAATTATATAAATAATAAGCACTTGATCAAATTTACATATACATAAATTTAAAGAACCAAGTCTTTGTGTCATTTTCTTTTCAGTCTTCTACGGGGCAGCTCTGGTGGAGGATGAAGAATAATGTCATGTAGCACAGGGTTTGGATATTTACGAGAGTTTGGTGTAGTCTGATGTAGCTCGTTCTGATGACATTTGTCACTTCTGGAATGTTCAGTTCTTTGTGGAGAGTGTTGATGCTGACGTACCATGGAGCACGATAAACTTTGTAACCTGGTAATCTGAAATGTATGTGTGGCGCTAGTTAAGTTTCTGTAGCATTGTTTTGATTGCCAATAAGGCTTTAGCTTCATTCTATTATTTAATTAGAATTTATCTTTTCAACTCCACTCATCAAGAAATGAGTTCTTCTAGGCTTATTACTGCCTATCTTTTACCTACCAAATAGATTTGGTGGTTTCATTCTCAATTGCTGAAGAAGATCAGCTTTTCAAAGTATTATTAAGGCTTCATATGCCTAATTATTCTGATGACTGCAAATAGTCTCAAATATTTCAATGACCCATCGAATCTTCTTTTCTTTGGTGTTGGCGTCGCAAGATCTTCGAGCCAGCAACTTTAACAATTATCAAGAAGTGGTAATTATAATTAATTCAAAAGGTACTGTATGTCATTCAACTACTTAATATAAATGTGAGGAACATTTCAGATATAAAGTCCATCAATGAACTAAGCTTCATGTGGTTTTGGATTGAACTGATTAAGCCATCTTGAGGATAATTTCATGACCTTTAACTAAAGGAATTGTATTCAAATAATTGTGACACTTTATAATTTCATCAGTGCTTCTCAATAACAGTTTATCATACGTCCAAGTGATCCGGTTTTATAAAATGCATATGAGTTATGTAATGTTCTTTATGGCAATAAACTATTATATGTCAACAAATCTAACTAAAATGTATTGGACAAGTGTAGCTTGATCTGTTCACAGGTTAAGCCTTCATCAAAGGAAGTAATTCACCTAAGGAAATTCGTTACAGTCCGCTTGTTCTCTGCTTGCCCGTACAAGACGTCTTCCCATGGACATTATAAATGTGTATACCAATTTTCATAAAAATCCGGTAAAGGTTATTTGAGTTACCGCGTCTTTAGGGTTTTACTCCGGTACCGGTCTACCGATTTGGTCCAATATCAGTAGACGTCTTCCCATGTACATTATAAATGGGTGTACAAAGTTTCATGAAAATCTAATAAAGCAAATTTGAGTTATCGCGACTTCTTATATATTAACATAAAAGGCACCAAATTGGGCATTATTCCGGTACTGGCTAACCGATTTAGTCGAATATCAATAGACATCTTCCCATGGACATTATAAATGCGTATACGAATTTTCATAAAAAATCCGATAAAGCGTATTTGAGTTATTGCGCCTTTAAAATAGACACTAAATTGGGTTTTACTCCGGTACCGGTCAACAGATTAGGTTCAAATTCAATGGGGTACTTGACGTCGTAACTACGTATACCAAGTTTCATGGAAATCCGATACAGCATTTTTGGGTTATGGCGTCTTTCTATTAGAAAGGCGCCATAATCTATTAAAATAGGCACTAAATTGGGCATTACTCCGGTACCGGTCAACCGATTTGGTTCAATATCAATAGGGTTCTTCCCATGGACATTGTAAATGTGTTTTGGAAGTTTCATGAAAATCCGAAAAAGCATATTTGAGTTATGGCGCGTACAGGCACACGGACGAACAGACGGACGGACGGACAGACGGGCAGACATTTTTCGTCCCCACACACAATCTTATAAAGTACCATACTGGGACTTAATAAATATGACTTGCGTGCAGAATGTCGGAACAAAAATTAATTAAAATACGACTGATATTCTTCTATTTCCCATGGTAACAAGAAAACCATAATAGGCTAAACTGATTTTTGTGAAATGCAGTATACTTCAGTCGTAATGAACACAGCAAAAACCAATGAGAGGGAGATGGTATAGCCATGGGCTAATAGACTAGAGGTCCTGAGGTTTTATTTAACCCAAATTGTCTTGGGTATTTCATGGTTTCCTCATTCGCAACGGCAAACACCGGGTTTGTAGGACTAGCTTATCTTCCATAACTCATCGCCGTTATATCACCGGATGTTATAAGCAGGCTTTAAAACTTAGTGCCCGATCGAATATGTTAACAGCAACCGTACTGTACAGACTTTGCTCGGCGTATTCGCTAGCTACCATATGCTAGTTCACGTGATAGTAAACAAACCGGAATACAGGTATAGGAAGACCACAAAATAACTTCTCATTCTCTAAACTCACATTACAAGCATGCAAAACGATACGTTCTCCTGTTTGTGTATAATAGTCCCTCCCAAATGTTTCAATATATGTTTGCGTTTTAGAATACTTTACTTTCAGCATGCCGAACACGTATAAACACGCACATTGACAAGGTACACTGTTGACCAATTTGAGAGCCACCGTACTACGAGCGCATTCACTTCTCAGTACTACTATCAATGACTGTCTTATCAGCCTACGCAATCACCCTCCACCCCTATACTCAGGTTGTTGGTAACCGGAATGAACTCCCTCTGTGGGTTTGGGCACTAAGTTTTAAAGCCTGGACTTATAAGTTATTCGCTCAACTGAATATCAGAAAAGAATACATCACTGAACAATAAAAAAAATGCACATGAATGAATTATTACAAGAAACATTCTAAACACGTGTTGTGACCTTTATGTAGTTAATGCATTACAAAATAAAGTAGTAGTAATAATAATAATAACAATAATAATAATAACAACAATAGTACTAACAATAATAATAACATTGACAAAAACAATCATAGTAATGTTATTTATAGGGAAAATAGTTGGCTTAAAAGTAGATTACTATATTTTATTGGACAAGCGTGGATTAAAAAAAAAGTATTCAGATATTGCACTACATACAGTAGGTCCAGAAAACACCTCCACATAAAAATAGCAATAATTAAAGTGGACCTAAATCATATATTACGTTGATTTTGCTTAATTTGCATTCTCTTTTATGATTGATTTACTTGACCAAGGAAATCTAAATATATTGAATAGTCAGAGAAATGATTTGTTCAGTTAACATGTTTGAAGCTACTAGGAAAATATTTATGAAAAATTCGGCTGGAGATTATACAATACTTTTTAATGGTACATACAGCCAGTCTCTTTCGTCAACAATAAAACCTCAGTAATACAATAATCTCTACAGGTATATGTGAGAAAGTTTGTGTAACATAATTTGAACCGTTTATTTGTTAAAGTGCGGTAGTGTTATTTTTACTGCTTTTGATAATTTTTTGCAATTATTTAGGCCACCTTAGGCTTTTTCTTTAAGTTCAGACTATAACTTAAATCAAGCAAAAATAAATGATACCTGCATAATGAATTTTTGGGTAAAGTGAGCAACTTACAATTACCATTCGAAAAAATTACGCGACAAAATATTTCCAATAAAAAGTTTTGGCCATTGGAGCAGTTTGTGTACGAAATTTAAACATAACCGTTTTGACTTATTTCGAGAAAATTAAAAAAATTAAATTTTTTTCATTTAAAGTGATAATAAAAGTAGAAGAGAATAGTCACAAAGCCCTGTGCTTCGTTCAAAAATTCGGAAGATAGTTAATTCAAACGTAAAATTAATTTTAGTTTCATCTTTTGACAAAATCATATAAAATTCTTTCATACTGCCATTGCATACTGCGCTTGCATTTTGGTGCTGTGAGTTCGGGTGGCGTGGGCTGTATAAATGTCCCTACAACACGAGAGGTTAATCTAAAGAAAAGAAGAATTATGGGATGACTAGTACCTTTATTCTATCGCGCCAATGTTTATGATGAAGATTTTAGAGGTTGATACAGAGACCACGCGAGATAGGACGTTCAATGAATATTTGTCAGATTTTATACAACATATGGTTATTGAATAGGTCTACGTCTAACATACTATTGGGCGTGTTTTCGATTGTGTCTAAAATAGAATGCTTGAATCGAATAATAATGCAATAGGAAACCTCTGAATATCTTGAGATGAGCTACATCTGAGATTCCTAATAGCCTGCATTTATTAATAACAATTATTGGAATGTGCATCTTAATGTGAAGGCGAATACATTTGTTATTCTTAAGTATTAAGTTAATTCTCACTTAGGATGTCCATGGTCACATTGATTTCAAGAGACTCACGCTGTGAGAGATTATCAATTTTGCCACATGCTGGGAAATAAACGTAACTATATTACATGAATCCATTTTCTTGCTCCGCCCATGCAGATATTACTATATTATGATTATGAGTCAACACGTAATCCTGATTTTTATGGAACCTCTTTGAACAAGTACTTGTTGTTGTAGCACAGGTGGGAAGTAGTAGAGAGTATTTATTAATGTCTCACAAAATTATTCATATTATTTATATTATAAATCATACTATATAATAAGTAGTCGTGAGTTTAGCATTCTTCATATTTGACCAAAATTCTATGGATATCAATCTGGCTGTGAGCGTTGACTTTTACAGCGTAGAAAGCTATAATATATCTTGTCTCAGGGAGAAGTAAAGCCATTTGCCTTATCCCACATTTTCCACTCATGAAAGGATTCCATACGCCGCAAGTGATGACCGTTAGAATTGCCATTCTTTAGTGTCTGATTACTCTAATTCATCCTTCCAAAGGGATCGTTCCAACACACAGTCATTATACGCATCGAGTGATTGAAGGAGCAGTAAAATCGTTTTAGCATTAAAGCCTTTCTTGAGCTTGTAGGCACTCAGGTAACATGTGATCAAGCTTAATAATCATAAAGAAAACAAACGTAATTTTACCTAGGAAAAGAATTTCATTTTAGAATGTGCAAATTTCTCTGCCTGAGCTCGTTTTCTAGTTTAGGAGGAAATTACATTAACAAATTAATAAATTGGTCTTATATTCTAGTTATTCTGATAGACGAAGCTTGTAGGCCTACGTCTTGAATTTCATTTTAGTCATTATCGGACTGGGTGGCGCAGCCAGAATCGCGCTGTGTTTCTACGCTCAAAGTCGCGGGTTCGATCCCAGCCCAGGTCGATTGCATTTATGTGCGCATAAACTTGATAGGAATAAACTTGATAGATTTACAGGCATGAAAAAAAAAAACTCCTGCGGGAGACAATTCCAGCCCATCTTCAATGGTCACAGCCATAAGTTGCAGCACATTCCGGTCATTAATAATTAATCATACACCGCCCCCATGGCTGAGTCGTTAGACCGCTTACCTTCCTCCGCTGGGATCCGGGATGTGGAAATTGTGGTGGAAAAAATGGGGTGGGGCAGGTTTTCTCGGGGTGCTCCTGTTTCCCCTGCCGTCTATCATTCCACCATAGATCCATTCATCATATTAGGACCATTGGTTGCAATAAAGGAATTTATGAAATAACCATATGATCAACTGGTTCAGTCATTATTATATTATGTGCAGCAATACACTTCTAACCGTAGAAAACTGTTGTTTACTTCCATCTAATATTTTTCCTTTTCCTTTCCTTTCCTTTTTTCTTGGGTTCTATGTATATTCTATTTTTCTTTTCATATATATACATTCTTAATTCACTTCAGTGATTTAACTTTGACCTTTATTTTAAAACTTATTTGACAAATCCTTTCATGCGAAAACAACATGTATGTATGCCTATGTGTATTGTTCGTTGCCAAAAAAAGTAATAGAGGATTGTTATTTATATCTTTAGATCTGGCAAGGCATATCATGAGTCACAATGCTTGATATTAGACATTTAATATTAAAACTGAGGTCTATCCGATTATTCTAAACTTTTTTTTTTTTTTTTTTTTTTTTTTCAATATCTGGCAAGAATATCTGGTTAATATACCATGTACTGTTCAGTATGTTGAAGGTCAGAAGAACAAGTTAAATTTAAATATTTCATATAAAAATGCAGCCACCAGGAATTTACTATTAGGCTATAGTCTGTTTCCAATCTCGTCTTTGCATCCGTGACGGACGAACATATTACTCTGGTCTTATGGAAGAATTACACTTTATCCCACTGCAATAGTAACTTCCTGGTCTGTCAAGGCGTGGAAACAGAAATTTTATTATATTTTATTAGAGGAAACATAATGGAATTTACATAAAGTAAGCTAAAGATATCCTGGAGACGAAACCAGAATGTATTCGTGGGATGTATTATTTCTTCACTGTTGAATGAGTCACTGTTCTGCAACCATCTTACCCCTACACAGGAGAATTGCTTTTCAAAGAGCCGCACATTCTAAATGAAACAACTTGCAATGCTTTGATTTATAAGAACTAAACACAAACTCCAACCCGTATCTTGTCAAGGATGTGGATCACAAAAAACTATCTGTATTGATCCTGTCCAGTGCATTTATATCCCAGTAGAAGGCATGTTATGTAAACTGAGTCACATTGAAAGGAAACATAATTCACAGTTTCAAGAAAGGATTAAAGCCCATAAGGTTAAACAACGTTTATACTTCCCTTCGCTGTAAACTTGCACATCTGTTGAAACGATTGTCTTTCTTGGTATCAGCCATTTCTTATAAATTTACAGAATATTCCTACCTATGTGAAACTGTATTGAATTCTTTGTGAATGTTTAATTAGGAATTGCTTACAAGTACAGATTTTCTTCCTCATTTTCCTTTTCTTCACCTTACTTTTATTGTATACTGAGATATATGGTACATTATAAAGGTCTAGTTTTCTTAGAGGTATAATCTTAGAATAAATTAACTATAGCAAATATTGTCAATAATTTTTGTACTTGTTAACATATTTAATGAATCTTGGAAACACTTAATCAAATGGAGTCCTTACAGAATCCGCGCTTATAACATAGTCTCTTGGTGAAGGTTTCATTTACCATAGACTAGTCGAATTTAGTTACGCTTATTTTCCTATAGAGGACAGAGCCCACAACCTTGAAGGCTATGTACTAGGAAACTAAAGTATTACTTGGACATGAAAGAGCACGGGAATTAGGCTTAATCCCATGTAGTGGACAAGCCTAAATTATTATTTATTTACTCTGCTAGAATACAAAATAAAAAAATAATTTAGACTTGGACACAACGTGGGACCAACGGCTTATAGTATTTTTCAGAGGATTTGAGCTCAGAACTTTACGTCCAGCAAAGCTATTGACGGCGATCCAATAAGAACCATGACCCCTCGGATACAGCGGTGATAACGTTATCTCTACATCAAATAGGCCAGGGTTTGCGAACTGGCACTCATGAGTACCTGAAGTATTCCCTTTCTTCCACCGTCTCTGACTCAACCCGCTTAGCGGACCTTTACGGAGCGTGGAAGCAGTCAGTGGCGTACTTTATCTTTCGCTAACTGCTAAAGAGTAGAGCGCAGCCAAAGAAAAACTATTATTTCCGTAAATATAGGGAATTACATTTTTTTTTTCAACAGTATGAAAAATGCGTTATGTTTGATATGTTATGTAACAATTCGCTTTATTTTGCATTTCAACGTCAGACGACACTTCAATACGAAACATGGGAAAAGTATTGTTTCAGGTGATGTTTTTTTATTAACCGTATTGAATAAATTATGAAATAAACTTATGTATTACTGTTTAGCTGCGACAAATAATTTTTTACTAAGAAATGTAACGACCAGCGTAATATAAGTCATTTTGCATTAAGACAAGAATTTATCTATTATAGGGGACGAGGGAAGCAGATTTTGGAAATCCTAAAAAGACAAAACACAGAATCGAACAAAGTAATAAAAAAGTCAAATTAAAACAATTGTTGCGTGTCAGCTACTACATTTCTAAATAAGAGGGCTATCTAGAAAGTTTTGGCCTGGCTAGCGCCGCCATTTTTGCGTCAGAGCGTCCCTATGCTCAGTACACATCCAGCTGTGTTACCGTGAGCATCGTGCCTTTCGTACTTTGTCTGCAGTGGAGTGTTAAAATGAGCGCTCCAATTGAAAATCCCGCCAGTTGTGAAGTGCAGTTTTTGTTGGCGAAATATCACAAACCAATTGAAATTTGTCGCCAGATTTGTGATGTGTACGGCAAAGGGACAATGAGTGAAAGCCGAGTAAGCCAGTGGTGCATTGATTTTAAGAATGGCCGAACCAATGTTCACGATGAGGACCGTAAGTGGTAGGCCTCTTGTTGTGACTGATGAACTGGTGGCGAAAATCAACGACAGAATCCGTGAAAATCGTCGTTTCCCGATTACGGAACTCTCTGAACATTTCCCCTAAATTTCACGGAGTTTAGTTCATGAAATTGTAGTAGCGGAATTCTACAGAGAGGGTATCGAAAAGCTTGTGCCACGGTATGATAATTTGAATGGCGTTTATGTAGAAAAATAGCCTAACAGTCTACCCTCAAAATGTATGTAATAAAATTAGTTTTTTCACTTTGTTTTTATTTTATTTCAAGGCGTCTGTTAATTTCTGGACAGCCGTCGTATATTGCGGAAAAAATGAAACCATTCACAATGCGGGAGAATGCCAAAGACTGTTTAGTTATAGCTGCAGAAGATGTTTTCTCTAATATAGTCCAACAATTTAAATACTATGAAGGATGAGAGTACAAATAATGAAGATACTGCTCAATTAGCTATGTTTATCAGAGGCGCTGATGAGCAAATAAATTTACAGAAAAGTTTCTAGATATGGTACCAATTAAAGATCACACACATGGCATTGATATATTTGAGGCAGTTTTGCATGTTACAGAAACATTTGAACTGTCATGGGGAAAATTAGTTTTAGTAGCCAATGATGGAGCACCTGCAATGATGGGAAATGTGAGCGGTTTTGCTGGGCGAATGAAAGATTTTGTAAATGAAACAGGCGTGGATACAAATGACTTTGAAGACAAACATTGTATGATCGAGAGAATCTCGAAGTAAATGCGAAAGATGTTATGGACATTGTAAAGATGGTCAATTCCATTAAACAGTTATTTTCCACGATGCATCAAATTAAAATAAACACACGATGCAACATAAGTGATTACCATTTAGTTTTGACTTTACGTTTAGAAAACAATACTTTAGAACCAGACATATACAGACTAGTGGAAAACAAGAGGTGCCGAAGATCTACTTATCGTGCCAAGACCCAGTGAAAATTCTCTTCAATCTCATGGTATGTTTCAGTATGGAGAAGGATTTTTACACAGATATAACTAAATGATACCAATTGCACTCTCTTTACTTTAATCTTCAAATTATATTGCTACACCACTGATCCAGCTTGTAACTGTATGGAAGTGACTTCGTGTTGTGTTCATGGACGGAGTGTGGAGTGAGATGTTACGACGTTTCTCCTTCAGCATGAGCTCCCGACCGCTGAACTACAGAATACATAAAGTTGGCCTACTTGTAATGGCGTTCGCTTTTCTTTATTAATAGTACGAAGAAACATAATAAAGTCAGGTAAACTGATAAAACAAAGTAATGAACATGTTATATCCAACAGAGACAATAATGCTTATATATCTATCTTGAATGTTAACTGTACAATAACAGTAGGAGCCCGGTCACAAAAATCACTACTTGGTGTTCCTCATAGTAATGCATAGGCCTATGACATAACTTGTATGTCTGCGAGGTAGACCATTAGGACAATCAGTCATAGGAGAAAGGTTCCATCTGGCGCTGTAAATAAAACTCCTGCTTAGCTCAGTTGGTAGACCATTTGCTGAATAGCCGAAGGTCCTGGGTTCAAGTCCTAGTTTCGGAGGAATTTTTCTGCTATAATATTCTCATTAGGGTAGAAGTTAATTGTCGCCTGAAATCAGAAAATGCTAGCTTTTATGTAGTTCATAAATTTTTATCTTCTCGTCTTCTGTCCAGAAATCTAAAATAAAAAATTTATAAGACGATTGTCCTGTAGTATTATATTGTTGTGAGACATGGTGCTTAAGAAAACTGGGTGCTTAGGAAAATATTTGAGCCTAAGAGAAATGGAAATGGGAACTGGAGAAAACAGCATAACGTCGAGCTTCATAACCTGCATTCTTCACCGAATGTAGTAAGTGTAATTAAATCACGGAGCATGAAATGGGCTGTAAATGTTGCGCGCATCGGGGAGAAAAGACATATCTCAAAAATATTAATTTTGAAACCAGAAGGGGATAGGGTGGGAGGACAATATTAGGATAGATTTAAGGGAAGTAGGATTTGCGTGGAATGGTTGGTTGGAGTTAGCACAGAAAAAGTTTGAATGGCGGGCTCTGGTAAGCGTGGCAAAGAACCTCCGGGCTCCATAAAATAGATAATATTCCTTTAGCTAGCTAAGGATTTTGTCTACTGTCATTGAGTAAGTATGTAGTAATCATATTTATTTTATGACCATTTAGGCCAGTCAGTAGAGGTATTGTATGATGCAAAAGGTGGGGTAGAAGATTTTATTTTTTTAACTTGTATGTATGGATACAAGGATGTAAAAAAAACAAAAATGCTAACACGGGCGACCTCGGGAAAACTTTTGGCGGCAAAAAAACCTCGAAATTTTAGGACGTTTTTTGGTTTTCTGCCTCTAACACCTAAACGGTGCATCCTAGCGAAAAAGTTACTATATAACTAATTAAAGAGCATTAAATTCTGCGTCGAATGAATACAACAACGTAATAATTTGGTCAAGTTGTATGGTCGAAAACCACGGTCAAATAATGACGATTTTTTCCAACTTTGCCTAAAACTGTGATATGGTACCGTACTATATATGAGTCTGCAGCTTGGAAATGAGTACTCTGAGAGAAAAGCTCATGAAATAAAAGTTGTAGAGCATCAAATTCTGCGTCTACTGAGTACCAACATTTTTAGTTTCGGTCAAGTACTCCTCTCGAAATTGGCAATCTTCCGGTGTCCGGCAATTGGCATATGAAGGTACGTATGAGTTAGAACGCTTTATCAGTACGGGTGTACATCCTACAGAGTTATTCTTGCTTTAGTATCATCAAATAATCATTTTAAAATGTGAATAAGGAGAGAAAAAAGACGAAAACACATGAGTAAATAAGAAAACATGAATGTAATTTAAAAACACATAAGAATTATACACCATACCGTTATTTTATTAATTTACCACGAATCTATAAAAAAAACTGTTAATAATAGAAATGATGTGTTAATAAGCCTGATCAAGGATAGCATGGCTAAGCCCGAAACTTGTCACCAAATAAAGCCATTCTAAGTACCTGAAAAACCATTAGTCAACAAATATATGTTTAAAAATGTGTATAATTTAAATAAACCAAGGAGCCCAGTTCCTCTATTAGCATCTGTGGAAGTGGTAGGAAGCTCTCATCATCCTCCTCTGGTTGTTCTCCGGGCTCCAATAGCTGGTTCAAGTGATCTTTGTCGTCATCATCATCATCATCATCATCAACTACCAGTGGATCAAGTGTTCTCACATTGTTGAACATTGCTTGCATATGGAAGAGCACTTCATACCAGCCTTACGGCAAGAGCAGGCTCTACTACACGCTACCTTGCAAGGGCAATGACACTGTCTTGAGTAGAGACAAGGGAGTCACGTATCTGGTGGTTTTTAGTGGCACTAGACCCGCATTACTACGCACCCATCCTCTTTCTTCAAGGCTTCTTGTTTTACCCAATCATGTCAGTATTTAATGGAAACACCGATATGAATGGTGGCGTGTAGCATCATAATTAGGTGTTAGTCTTGCGAGGTCAACTTTTCCCTTGGCCACTGCTCGTGTGAACGTGGATTGGCGCAATTCGTCCAGAGCTACTTTGGTGGGATCTCCGGTGTAGAGATCACCAGCCTCATCAATCTAATCATGGCTGGTGAATGGGTCGACGAAGCATCGGGAGATGTCCTGAAGTTCTTTCGAATAGGTGACCATGCTGCTCAGCTTGATCTTTCCTTGACCAAAAATAGCAGATGTCGTATCACATCCACTAAACGCGTGGATGAAAAGGATGTGGCTGGATATGGATTGGTCGAAATTGAAAGATGTTCTCAAATATTGCACATCAGCAGCTTCAGAAACACCAAGTTGATGTTTGGCTGGCCAAGCCCTATCATAAGCACAAGAAGGTCTATGTCCTCTCCAATTATTGGGGCATTTTCACGCTCCTTAGCCTTGGAAATGAGCAAGTCAGCGTGGGCCTGATTGACTTTAATGTCACAATCTTCGAAGTGACTTTTCAGGACTTCATTGAGAAGAATTTTATTAAACTCATTGACCAAATCTTTCCCTGAGTGACTTGGTTAATTGTATTTACATAAAAGATTACTTCGGGGGAATAACGAATCTTCATCCGCCGCAATAACTCAGATCTTTTGGTTCCACTCTGAGCAGGGTAGGCCTACCTGTCGAACACAATGGCAACTTTCGTGGACCATAGTGTATTTTTTTAAAAAGAGGATTAACTCTTGGCGATGGTGTCGAAGGAGGCGTTGGGTGGCCAAACAACTTTATGAAGCAGATAGCCTCCATCCACTACTGCGAAATAGTGTCACTCTTCTGCAGCATTGGAGGGAAGCGGGGTGAATGCTGCGTAGACATTATACACTAGACATACACTAAATATAATTATACTTAAATTATTGTTAAATAATAATATTATTATTATTACTACTATTATTATTAAGAAATGTGATAGAAAGATACTTTCGGTTTGGTTGGCTAGAGTTGCAACTCACAGGTACCTTCATGGGATTCTTATGCCAATTACCATGCCAATTTCTCTCAGAGTACTCATTTCCAAGCTGCAGACTCATATATAGTATT
Organism: Ectobius pallidus; assembly: GCA_964059195.1. Lineage (NCBI taxonomy): Eukaryota > Metazoa > Arthropoda > Insecta > Blattodea > Ectobiidae > Ectobius > Ectobius pallidus. The sequence goes on from CAXKWD010000002.1 coordinate 127,302,945, forward strand.
ATATCTCAGTTTTTTCAAAGTTGGACAAAATCGTCGTTCTTTGACCGTGGTTTTGACCATACTACCTGACCGAATTATTACATTATGGTACTCCTTCGACGCAGAATTTAATGTTCTTTAATTAGTTATATAATAACTTTTCGGTAGGATGCACCGTTTAGGAGTTATAGGCGTAAAACCAAAAATAGTCCTAAAATTTCGAGGTTTTTTGCCGCCAAACGTTTTCTCGAGGTTGCCAATTTCGAGAGGTGTATTTCACCGAAACTGACAATTTTGGTACTCAGTGGACGCAGAATTTGATGCTCTACAACTTTTATGTCACGAGTTTTTCTCCCAGAGTACTCATTTCCAAGCTGCAGACTAATATATAGAACTATATATCAGTTTTTGGCAAAGTTGGAAAAAATCGTCGTTCTTTGACCGTGGTTTTTGACCACACTACCTGAAGTAATTATTACGTTATGTACCCCTTCAACGCAGAATTTAATGTTCTTTAATTAGTTATATCATAACATTTTTGTTAGGATGCACCGTTTAGGAGTTATAGGCATAAAACCAAAAATAGTCCTAAAATTTCGAGGTTATTTTGCCGCCAAAAGTTTTCCCGAGGTCGCCCATGTTAGCATTTTTGTTTTTTTACATCTTTGTATCCATATATACAAGTTAAAAAAATAAAATTTTCTACCCCACCTTTTGCAACATACACCCCTGTTTCGAATCTCTACTGACTGGCCTAATTAGGCATTATGCAAATATCATACCAAATCAAATATAAGAGAATGAATGGCGAGAATCCTGAAAATGCGGGATATATCTTGAAAAATATGGGACCCGGGATTTTCGTAAAAATTAAGTGAAGATAGCTATTTATGTATCAAGTACGCAAAATAATGATTTAGCGGATGAATCTAGTATTGCGCCCGAGGCGTAAGCCGAGGCCGAAATATTGGATGAGTCCGCTAAAGATTTTGCATACGTGGTTCATACAATATTTTTTAGTAAAACTCTGTAAATTATATGAATTAATAAAAATACCGTACAAGCAATTACAAAAGGCATATTCATATTCTCACAGCAGCCTGAATCATATGATATGAACCAGTACGAAATGCGGATGTAGATGGCAGTGCGGGTTTCTTATGAATAATTTAGAAATGTTGACTTAGGCCTATATTTGTTGTTATGTCATTAAGCGTTTTGTAAAAAAAAAAAAGTCGTAACGTTTCTGATTATCGTAAAGAAACAATGTTGCCTTATATTTTTTGTTTTATGGCCAAATATTTTGTTTCATATTCTGTTACGGTTGGTATGACTGGTAACTGCCATCTCGATTTTCAGTTGCCATGACGACTTTACCGGCCTAGTATGGGAAAAATTACTTCACCGGCCTAGGTTGGTAAAGTGCTACTGTTGGGCGTGTTAACAGTTCGGTAAGCAACTGTTTTGAGAAGCGTGTACTAAAGAAAAAAAAAACAATATACCATTATATACCTCAGTGCTTTAAAAAAAAAGTAAGGTGAAGATAAGGAAAAGGTGGAAGAAAATACCGTATAGTTGGCAACCTTAGCTTCGTCAGATCCGTTTGGTTACCTCGTTGCAATTTTTTCTACATTTCGAAATAAGAAAAGCTAAAGATCTATATAATTGCTATGGTCAGGTGTTTTAAAAATTCTATAGGCCTGCTTAAAGCTGTGATACTGATTAGGCGTCTGTGCTAATTTTAAATAGCCGAACTTTGCTTATGTCAGCTATTCAGATGAAAAGGAATGCCTCCTATGGATAATATCTACGTGTAATGAATGGTGCTTTGTAATGCCTAAAAAAAGTGTAGTTCCGAAGAACATGTGGGCTTCTATTCAATACAGAAAAAAGTAATGTATTGCTTCTTTTTGAGTCGACTGATGATAGTGGCAGTGAAGGTGTGTGGTTTCTATTCAGAAAGCTGTGATTGAAGTGATACTTGGTTTCGTTTTACAGATATACAACAAGTGCCTACAGACCTTTCTCTTAAGGTCACTTTGTGGTCCGTGTGTTTTTCTGATTTACTGGCCCCGTTCCTTTGTCAGAAGTATTATGTAACGTCACGACCTGTTAGCAAGTACTTTTATATCATGGCACGCGAGTGGGCACTACATTCTCCACGACATACAGATCTTCACCTCACTCTGATCCACATTTAATGATTAGTATACGTGTATGTATGTATGTATGTATGTATGTATGTATGTATGTATGTATGTATGTATGTATGTATGTATGTATGTATGTATGTATGTATGTATGTATGTACGATTATGTATGTATGTACATATGTATGTATGTTTGTATGTATGTATGTATGTATGTACGAACGAATGTATGTACGTTAGTATGTACATATGTATGCACGTATGTATGTATGTATGTACGTGTGTTTATTTATTGTAAGTAGGCCTTAGCCAGGTGACAGTACAAAAAAATCGAAACATAGTTAAATTAATCGTTAAATTGAGATAAGTTAAGAAAGTACAGATAATTAGGAATACCTTTCCATTATTAGTCATATGTACTTTTTTTCATATTTTTGTTTAAAAAACCGCTGCAGGTAGTTCGTTCCAATCTTCGATTGTAGGAACGTTGTACACAAGACGTATTCTCGGCTTTCACGTATTACTTATTTGTTTAATATTTTCTTGTCTATTCCACCGGAAGAGCTATGTTCGGAACAACAAAATTATCAAGAATAATGCCATGAATGGTGTTGGTTTTGCTAGTATGTTAATAATTGAACTTAACGGTAGTTATTCCTTCTCGAAATAATTATCTCATGACAAGAAACTTGAGTTTAAAGCGAATTTAAATTATCGAAATAAAACTTGGTTAGGTAATTCAAATAAAAAATATAATAATATAATAAACAAATCTACATACTGGTGCTGGCAGATGGCTGTCTAGTTTCCTGTAATATTAAGTTTGAGACGATTGCTACTTAGCAATTAAATTACTCAGCCTAAATCATAATAATGAACGAAATGAGTTTATTATATAAAATTATTAATCAGAATAATGAGATAAATATTAATCAATTAAGACATCGCATTACCAATAACATTATAGAAATAAGTAAAATTCAACTAAAATTATTTGAACAGGTTACAGCAAAAAATGAAATACGAATATAATATTTGCAATATTATATTCAGGCTGGACTTGTGTAGATATTGAAACGAGACGGATTTCCCGGAACGTAAGAATGGACTTCTGAACTGAACTAAAGAATCTCAGTGGGGTGTAGCAGACAGCTATTCATAACGAAACTCACTGCTATTGAACTAAAAACGCAAAGAAAGGAGAGCTTACTGACTCTATTGAAATTTAAAGGCTTAGTAAGTGGGAAGTTTCATACTCAATAGCGTTTCGGGGGATCCAGAATCATTTCTCCTTACTGAACGCGTGGCCAGGCTTCTCCAGCCACGTGTACTAGCATCTATGCTTGGTGAGAACAGTAGCCAATGAAATAAGGGTTTGTGTCCGAAGACTCGGAAAAACAATGTAACTCAATGTAAACATAGCTATAAGCGGCTAAAAGCAATACGAGGCGTATCGGACTTTGAACGATGATAGGTGGGGACACGCAATGACTGGTATCAGCACTCTCTCGTCTAAGCTCTTGGTGAGCGGGGACGTCTTCAAGGCATACAGCTTCCGACTTGTTAGAAGTCGGGGAGCTAGTACTATATTCTTCTATCAGTGAATGATTTAAATATCATTCGCTGCAGTATTACTTTAAATCTACACGACGAATATATTCAGGTTTGAGGTACGGCTCACTTATAGCTGAGTACCAATTTAAATTCAGTGTGTATCAAACTGTAAGTACCAGTGAATCAACGACTTTACGAAGTATTCTAGTGAATACACGAGATTAAGGAAAAAGATACCTTAATAACGAGATCCACCCATCTGAAGTCAAAGTTCACGAACGACGAGTATTTTGAGAAAGCCTATTAACTGTTTTGCAAACAAAGTCAAATAAACACCACTCTTACCAGTTAATCAGTGAGTTTTTAATTACATCAAAGCATAAAGTAGACTGTTATAAGAACCATAATTACCCAGATTTGCCCCCTAGATACTGAAGATAATCTCTGCTTCGACTGTAGCGAAACCGTGGCTGTAATTTGTTTCGTACCCTAAATTAGGAGGGGCGAACCGTTACATACGTGGCTTACCCAATCTGTGGGGCTCGAAGTTAAATTGTGGCGACCCAGAACATTAAAATAAAAATAATAACTGTTACACACACCATTAAGTAGAGACTACATACATTGTGACGATTAATGGGAAGAAAAAGTCAAGATAGGGATAAATAAATTCAAGACCCAAGTAAGAAGAATCAGGAGTGGGCAGACCGAAGATAGAATACCGGAGCAGCAGTAAAAAGCCTTGTAAAAACATTAGTTTATAAGAGGGTATTATTGCTAGTTATAAGAGGGTATTATATGTATTTATGTTCTGTGAAGGGTCTGATTTATATGTATTCAAAGGTGAGTGAGCATGCTTTTTATATATTGAGTGATCCCAGTGCAGTAAATAAAGCTAGGGTTGTGTAGAAATGATGACGTTAAGGAACGGAAAAGCTGTAAATTCAAATATGGAAACCGAAGAAATGTATAACGGTCAAGACGTGCTAACTAATAGCGAAATAGATCAAATCCAAGAGAATGAAATTGTATTAGGTAGCCAGGAAATTAATAATAGTAATGAATCTGAAATTCTATTAGTTAATGAAAGCCTAGTAGTTAATCAGGAGACTAGTGAGGAGAGGGAACCAGAGATTTCAGTAGTTCAGGAAGATAGGCCTTGTGAAAATACAATGTCAAACCAAGTAAAGGGGATAGAAGGAGTGTCTGCGTTAATAGAGGCGATGATGGTCAAAATGGAGGAAAATAGTAGTAAATTAGCTGAAAAGATGATGGTCAAAATGGAGGAAAATAGTAGTAAATTAGCTGAAAAGATGATGGTCAAAATGGAGGAAAATAGTAGTAAATTAGCTGAAAAGATTGATAGCAAAATGGAGGAAAATAGTAGGAAATTAGCTGAAAAGATTGATAGGGATTCAGAAGACAGTAAAGAGGAAAGTAGAAAGTTAGGGGAAAAATTGGATAGCAGTACCAGTGAGATGAGATTAATTATTAATCAATTATCTGATAAATCAAAGAAAAATGAGGATAGGATAAATAACCTCTCAGACGAAAGTAAAGTAACAACTGTAAAATTAACTAAAAGGATCGACCACGTGCAAAACGAAGTCGAGGAAAATAAAAGACAGTTGGAACAGAAAATAGAGCAGGATATAAGAACTCAGAATAAAAGTTTAGAGGAAAAATTAATTCAAGCTTTGTCGGTGGATATGGGGGTAATAAGTACCAATATTCAAGGACAGGTTAATGACATTGAAACTAAACCAAACAAAATAGTTGCAGTACAGAGTAATGTGACTAAAGAGGTTAATGATCATGCTGATAAAATAAGTAGGATGAGTAATGACATTTCTTGTACCGGAATTCAGGCGAATGGTAGAGGGGTTTGTTCACAATTAATTCATTGTACGAATGCGGAAAATACCCACCCGCACGGGAGTCAAGATGGTGAACCGAGGACTCCGAGCATAAGCCTAGAATCAGAGAATTCGCGAGGTGACCTAGGCCTACACGACAATGTTGTTATCCCAGTAACCAGCTATAATAATACTCATGTAAATAAAATCGCGGACTTAGACTGGCCTCTGCCTTATTATAATGATGAGAAGAATGCTAATCCTCATGAATTTATAAGGGAGCTAGAGACATACTTTAAAGTTAAAGGCATTCGAGAAGAATTTAAGATACTAGTTGTACAGAGATCGCTTGGGGGTAGTTGCAAAGACTGGATGCCGGTCGTAATGAGAGAAGGAACGGGGTACCAAGAATTCAAAAAGTTATTTATGGATAAATGTTGGAGCGAGTCACGTCAGAGTGAAGCTAGGACTGAACTCTATTCAGGGTACTATAATGAGCAAGGGAAAATGACTAGTACCGAACATTTCGTAAGACTTATGGCAGATGACGAACCGAAAACACTTATACCAGGCCTACCAATAGCTATTCCTTATGATGGCGTAAACAGAAAGCTAACAGATTACTGTCGCATTGCGATTGAAAACATTAGAAAGAGTGTCGCGAAGCGCAAAAAGATAGCAAAGAGACACAAAGCAAAATGGAGTCCCGTTGTGGGAGACAAACTATTGAAACGCAGAAAGAATCTGTCAAATGCAGGAAATAAAAGAATGTCTCGCCGCGAGTTACTTTATAAAGTACCGTTTGTAGTGACTAACGTTTTTAATGGAATCTGCTATGAAGTTACTGATCCTAAAACTAATAAAATAGTGGGACCGTACAATCTTTCATTTGTTAGGCCGTACAAAGAATAACCATTTAAATAGGTAAAACAACATTGGAATAGGCTTGGGTCATTTCAATAGAATAAAGGTACTAAAGCTGATGGTGTTATTATTGTAAGTATACATGTCCGCGGAGCAGATATGAAGCGAAATGTAGGCTTGCAGTATAACCTCAAAAATGTGAAATTCATGGGACGTGCAGAAAATATATCCTCTGCCGATTTTATTGTTGTTATCTCTTTTTAGTCTGGACGTTGTACCAAATAGATCCGGTCGCGCTTTTATCTAGGTTAGAATAGATTTAGTAAGTGTTTTCAAGTGTTTGTATTCCTAGGTTAAATTAGGTTTTGTGGTAGTGTTTCATTATTACCTGATGAGGTGAGGTATCTGCAGTCATGATCTAAGATAGCCTGCCGTGTGCGAAGGGTGTGGTGTATGAGATAGTAAGAAAATGTTGTAGTATGTGAAGTATGAATGAATCAGTTGTGCCAGGTAGAGGAAATGTCATTCACTCATCACAACAAATAACAGTACTGTGAGAAGGTTGTAAGCTATACCATGTAATAGAATACTAGTTAGCACGAATGTCACTGTACTGGGATTAATAACAAACTCTGCTCACTTACGTCACAACTAAGCACTTGATGTCAGGAGTAAAAGAGAATTACTCCGTAAATTTGAAATTTTTAATACAAAACGTAAATTTTCGTGGAATTCTCTTGGGAATGTGAGACGATTGCTACTTAGCAATTAAATTACTCAGCCTAAATCATAATAATGAACGAAATGAGTTTATTATATAAAATTATTAATCAGAATAATGAGATAAATATTAATCAATTAAGACATCGCCTTACCAATAACATTATAGAAATAAGTAAAATTCAACTAAAATTATTTGAACAGGTTACAGCAAAAATGAAATACGAATATAATATTTGCAATATTATATTCAGGCTGGACTTGTGTAGATATTGAAACGAGACGGATTTCCCGGAACGTAAGAATGGACTTCTGAACTGAACTAAAGAATCTCAGTGGGGTGTAGCAGACAGCTATTCATAACGAAACTCACTGCTATTGAACTAAAAACGCAAAGAAAGGAGAGCTTACTGACTCTATTGAAATTTAAAGGCTTAGTAAGTGGGAAGTTTCATACTCAATAGCGTTTCGGGGGATCCAGAATCATTTCTCCTTACTGAACGCGTGGCCAGGCTTCTCCAGCCACGTGTACTAGCATCTATGCTTGGTGAGAACAGTAGCCAATGAAATAAGGGTTTGTGTCCGAAGACTCGGAAAAACAATGTAACTCAATGTAAACATAGCTATAAGCGGCTAAAAGCAATACGAGGCGAAACGGACTTTGAACGATGATAGGTGGGGACACGCAATGACTGGTATCAGCACTCTCTCGTCTAAGCTCTTGGTGAGCGGGGACGTCTTCAAGGCATACAGCTTCCGACTTGTTAGAAGTCGGGGAGCTATTACTATATTCTTCTATCAGTGAATGATTTAAATATCATTCGCTGCAGTATTACTTTAAATCTACACGACGAATATATTCAGGTTTGAGGTACGGCTCACTTATAGCTGAGTACCAATTTAAATTCAGTGTGTATCAAACTGTAAGTACCAGTGAATCAACGACTTTACGAGGTATTCTAGTGAATACACGAGATTAAGGAAAAAGATACCTTAATAACGAGATCCACCCATCTGAAGTCAAAGTTCACGAACGACGAGTATTTTGAGAAAGCCTATTAACTGTTTTGCAAACAAAGTCAAATAAACACCACTCTTACCAGTTAATCAGTGAGTTTTTAATTACATCAAAGCATAAAGTAGACTGTTATAAGAACCATAATTACCCAGATTTGCCCCCTAGATACTGAAGATAATCTCTGCTTCGACTGTAGCGAAACCGTGGCTGTAATTTGTTTCGTACCCTAAATTAGGAGGGGCGAACCGTTACAAGTTCACTGATTAAATCATCTTTGGTTCACTGATTCCTTGAAATAACACAGCTGGATGTTTGAGGCTTGATACAATTATTTTATTTTATTTTATTTCATATAATGGTTATTACCTGTTTGTTCTCTGTTTGTATACAAATTGATTTTGTTATATCCTTTATGTTTGACAGTTTCGTGCAATAAATGAAGATGAATAATTGTGAATATGAAAGCGACAGAAAACTATCACGTATAATATCACTATCAATGAAGTACGACTGGCATTGGATTTTAAAGCTTTAAGCTATTCTATTGGTGGATATAATTCCAAGTGGAATTATTGGTATAAAAAAATAATAATTGTGCAATATTTAACTTGAAACGAATGTTTTAATAAAATTAAATAAAATTTAATAAATACAGTAACATACCATAACTTTCTACCAAGTGGGATCCCCGTATAGGCAGACCGGATCCCAGGTGGGCAGACCTCTTCATGTCAACATTGGTCACGAGTAACAACAGGAAGAAAAGAATTGAAATCCCTCGAGGTACAGATATGAAGTGTTATACTTATAAGTAATGTATCAAAAAAACAAGTAGACACGAAGAGAATAATTAGACATAGTACATAGTGTGCATCGCACACCACTTTAGGAGACATGAATTTTCCTTACAGTATTTTTCAAATGAGAAGCAGATTCCTTCACCGCCAATCACGTGTACGAGCTTACAAAGCGCCGCTAGCAGTAAGAGTCTTCCCTCCGTCTCGCCGTCTCTGATTGGACCGCATATCTAAGCAAAGAAGAGGACAAACTGTTTGTCATCTGCAAAACACTGTAGTAAGAGACCTTTGCCCTTCAAGGGACACACTATGCTGTATTTTATACTTTATCTTCAATAGCATTATATGTTTAATTCTAGCTACCAATTAAAAATGAAAATTTAGTTTAACTTTTTGTTTTAATTAAGCTTTCCTTATAATCCTTTTAGCTGCGAGGCAATATCAGGAGTTCGGAATCTGTGTAGGCCTATATACAGTAGGGGTAGGCCATGGAACTATTAATTGTAAATTTTTTATATTATTGGTGTATTTTTATGGAGTAAATTTCAACTGACATTAATTTCAATGGATATGATACAATAAGAAATGGTGAGATGATTCATGGTATGTAAATATCCAATTCGGCATATGCCTTTACGACTTGGGAAACCATATAAAAATCCATGCCAAATTTGATGGCCAAGGGATTTGAACCTAGGACCTCCCGAATGCGAGTCTAAGACGTTACCATCTTGTCCACTCCACTCGGTTAGTTTAAAATGTTTCTAAATTTATAGGATGCTACGGTCTCCGACAGATGGTAACACCAAGAGATTCACACACGGGAGATCCGTCTAAAAACTGTATGCATTTAACTTTTTAATCTCTTGATAATGAAACTACTAGTCATGTTCCGAAACGAGCTTTCGTCGGTCAGATTTGACTGTATTAAAGTAATGCCTCACTAAGACACAACACAGGATATTATGTCTAGTAGGTCCATACGAGTATATAATCTTAATGGGTTTCTTTGTTCAATTATAAAAACCTCAAACTTCATTTAGCATAGAATATGATTTTGGTGAAGTTAGAAGCTGAAATGATGATCACAAGGTAAGCATTTACTCTATTGAATGAAAGTTCCATTGAGATTTTTCTCAAGTCAGAACAGTTTCAGCTACTATTGAGGGGGTTATCGCAACAGTGTTCTAATCTAACCGACATGTAAATTAAATAGTGATGTTATGGGGGTGAACTTGATTCTTAAATTTCGTTTAGTGTAGGTTATTTTCAAGTCTATATTACTTACTCTCTGAAACAAAATTCCTCTTGTATAAGTGAACCAACTTTTTTAAAAACCAAGATAAATAATTACAAAGAATCTTTCTACCAAAGAAGAAAGAAAGAAAGAAAGAAAGAAAGAAAGAAAGAAAGAAAGAAAGAAAGAAAGAGAGAAAGAAAGAAAGAAAGCAAGAAAGAAAGAAAGAAAGAAAGAAAGAAAGAAATAATGAAAGAAAGAAAGAGGCTATTAATGCTCTCAAACATGTACTACCAATTTATAATTAATTTCATGACAATCTGATTTTTATAATCGAGGCAAGTGTTGCAGGAACTGTTGAGAATGACAATTTAAAGCTAAGTAATCATGGCAACTTCTAAATAAAACTGATACAAGTCCGTTAAGCTTAAAATAAAGTGCTACTGCATATAAAAATCCAGAATTTATTGAATTTTTCTCTTTGTCAAGTAGAAAGAAATGTGAGCACAAGAATGGTCTAACTAAGAATAAATAACATCTTAACAATTAGAATAAAAATCTTAACAATTTGAACAACAGGTTATGTTACTGTAGTTAAATTGATGAATCACCATAAAATACCCCACTGCCAATAAAAATGGATTTTTCAAATTGTATGAAAAAACCACAAGTGTAGGTTAACTTGCTTTTTCTCCAAACTTTTGGTGCCTTAGACTACTGTTATCTGACTCCCTGAACTATAACTTATAAAAAATAATGCCGTTAGAAAAAAGACTTAGTCCATGAAATCCATCAAATGTACGAGGCGTGTTTTTAAGTAAGTATCGACAATTTAAAAAAAATATATATATTTGCCAAATACTGTATATCATTCATTACATTACATGTTTCACAACTTCTCCAATCAGTCACTGCCGTTATTCAGGCACTTGTCGTAACGGGAAATTAGTTTTGGTATGCTTTCGAAAAAAAATTATGTTGCCTCTGATGAAAGCCATGTGTGCAGTTCTTGCATCACAGCATCATCATCGTTGAAGTGTTTTCCACCAAGGAATTTATTCAGCTGAAGAAACAGATGAAAAAATCTTGGTGCCAAATCCGGACTGTAGGGAGGGTGGTCGAATTGTTCCCAACCAAATGATGTTATCAGGACCTGGTGTTATCAGAGAACAATCCGACCACCCTCCATACAGTCCGAATTATGCACCAAGCGATTTCCGTCTGTTTCTTCAGGTGAAGAAATTCCTTGGTGGAAAACAGTTCAACCATGATGATGTTGTGATACAAGGCGGCATCATTTTTTGACGAAAGCATACAAAAACAAAACTGTTACGACAAGTACCTGAAAAACGGCGGTGACTATTTGGAGAAGTAGTGAAACATGTAAGGTAATAAATGATAATAAAGTGTTTGGAAAATAATGTTCTGTTATTTATTACAAAATTATCGGTATTAATTTTACTTTAAAAACACTCCTCGCATATAATAGCAACAAATAATAGGTGAAATTTTAAAATGTTTAGATTTATGGTTTGCTTTGTTCACAATTCCACAGTACTCTGATCTCGAGCATTTGTTTTAGATAGGTTTGCACCTGTACACAAATTTAAATTCTCAAACCATAAACACATTCTTAAGGTCAGTATGACATCATTGTTTCCTCAATCCGTTGTTCCACTCCAAAGGAGATGAAGTAATTTTGATGTGAGCAATTTACTGGGAATTCCTTATCCTACGCATTCGATTTATGAGATTGTTAGTTTCGAAACCGTATATAGATATGATTCCAGTGATTGAACACGTGACTCTCAATTGCCATTATTCAGCTCTGCAGGGAGACCTGATTGATCAGAGTTACGGTGAACCAATTTCGCATAATGGAATATGTTGTCTGGCTGCAGGTGCATCGACAGGTATAATTTGTGCCATTGTATGCATAGTCATTTTGTATTGCTTGTAGAGTTTGTTTCTGCACTTAAGTATTACATTAAAAAATGGCGAAACAATTTCGATTGTGCTTGAATATTATTGTAAATTCTCAAATGTAAAACACTATCTGAGCCCACACTTAACCATGGAGGTATGTGTGGCCTAATAGCTATTTATACAGGTACGGCAAGGAACGTCAGCCATTGGGAACAGTATGCTACCAATTCCAGGCGTTGGACAGAGTTGAGGAAAATAGAACTTTGAAACAGATTTGAAACAGATTTTAGCACTGCCACCGGATTCGCTGACCACTTGCAGTCTTGATACAATTATTTAATTTTAATTTATTTTATATAATGGTTATTACCTGTATAAATAAAAGGCGACGCTGATATTACATACCTAGGAAGTAAGAAGAGTGTCTGTTTTGCTTAGAAAATGAGTTATATTTACTACTAGGTGAGGTTGCTCAAATCCTAATTGTTATCATTTTTACTAAATCCTGTATTTAAACATAATTATCTCATAAAGAGTCGGCCGCGGTGGTCTAGAGATCCGCAGGGCGCGGGATCAAACCCGGCCGCGGTCGATGGATTTTTCAGGACGTAAAAATCCTGGGCACGGAGTCCTCCGGGAGGGACTTTAAGCTGGGGGTCCCGTGTCGTAGATTTACGGCACGTAAAAGAACTCCAAGCCTAAATTAGAGCCTCTAGACAAAATTTCTCGGCCCTTTCACGTCCAAGAAATACTTAGTTTCCAGAGGGGGGTTGCGAGGCGATGGGCTTACCACCTGTCCCTCTACCCTCTCTCGGAAAATAAGCATATCAAAATTAGTATAGGTTCTGCAACCTCCATTGGAGGCCCATTCGCCCCACCTGGGGATCATAGGGTACCAAAGATCTCATAAAGAAATTGAAGCAGATGGCCTGCTCGGCACTAGTTACTGTGATGTCATGAAGCGCAAAAATCAAAAGAGGAACGATTGTCGTAGTAATGGAATTACCCAGTGCAGGAAGAGATTCAATATGGAATATTACGAAACGCTCACAGTTTAGTATGGCGCTGCTAAACTATTATCACTGTTCCTAGCGTAACATAACCTATCACACTGCATGTCACTGACCAAGAATCTAGTTGTCTCTACGTGCATTAATTCAACAGCTTAGTTTCCCTTCCACACCTTTCGTACGTCTCTGTTTCTAATAATTTCCTATGGTAACTCCATTCCTGAATCCAAAACTTCGTTGTATTCAGCATCGTAGGCTATTGTCCCATTCAAAATAACACACCGGTTTTTCATTATAGGCCTACTCCGTAAACTACTCTGCCATCTTTTTATGGTACCCTCCCTTACCTCCGGATTTCAAGAAAAATGTCCCTATCTTGCTGTTATTTAGCCCTTATTCTTCAATCAGCGGGGATGGTGTGTACAGGTAGGGAAGAAAAAAGCGTACCGACTAAAATTTCTAAGTTGCCGATATGAGCCACTGCGCATGCCTAGTGGCATTCACAGGATAGCAGAGAATGTATTGAAATTTCTTCTAGACAATATAGACAATCAATTGAGAAATAATTTCACGTAATTTGCATTGCTTGTGAAAACAAACGTTTCCGTTACATCTCTTACATTTATTTACTTATCACAAGGCTCTGAAATAAGCTACAAGAGTCTGTCATCATTTTTGTTTTACCCTACCTGTACATGACGTGTGTGGGCTGTGTTCCTTGTGGTTATGATTCTTTTGATCATGGTTTCTGAGGTTTGTCTGCGTCGTTATTCTGTGTAGTGTGAGGATTCGCTGATTTAAGTATGCACGAAGTCATTTTTGTTATGTTGGCTGCTACACTTAGTCCCATCTATACGGCCCGAAGCAATTCTCGAGTTTAGCGACAGAAATAAAGAAAAATCTTAAAAACATCATAGTATAACGCTCTTAATACGAAGAAATTAATTAGTAAAGGAGAAAAATCTTTGTGGCTGGATGGATTTTGGCAAGCGGGTTGTGTAATAAAAATATGCTTAAATTTTAATTAATGAATTTATTCTAGTTCTGTCGTTCTAAAAGACAAAGTAGTTCTGCAATTTAAGCCAATGCATAATTTATGTTTAAACATTCTTTAGAATAAACAAAGCTCTTTTGCAGAGACGCGTAAGTTAAATGTTGTCAGTATATTTAGCACATCATCTAGTGCAGTGGTTCCGATATTGTTCTCCCATTCTCTTTGATAATGATTGCCCCACATCTCTCGAAAGGTTGGTTTAGTTAGCTAAATACAATCAGGCAAACTGATAAGTAAAACAATGTGCCAGATAGGGTAAATAGGCCATATTTCAATAATTATTCAGCAGCATAATGTAAGGAATAAGTGGGATAACCAGAATAATATTAACATAATGAATTTACAATAAGTTTCTCACCACAACTCTATCTCTTTATTTTTGCCAAAACATCTGATGACATAAATACGCCATCACTTTTCTTTATTTTCCAACATCGATTGAACCAAGTTTGCTATTTAAAAAATATGGCGGTTAGTTGGTCTCTATTCGGGTAGTGTCAACCGATTTGGCCCAAAATCAATAGAGTTCTTTCTATAAGCTTTTATAAGTGTGTTTACCAAGTTTCATGAAAATCTGATAAAACGTATTATAGTTACAGCCCGTACAGACACACGGACGGACGGAGGTCAGATGGACAAACAATTATACCGTTCACCAAGTAATCTTAGAAAGTACCATACTGGCACTTAATAATCAAACGATTAAGTGTTAATAGAATTTAGAGGCTCCTGTTTTTTTATTTTGTAATATTTAAAATGTATTTAATTTTTTTATATTAGCGGCCTAACATAAAAACAAGTAATACCAGAATTAAAAGGTTCGCCATATGAACTTACCAGTAGGCCTACTTACATACTTACTCAATGGCAAAAGACAATTCCTAAGCAAGCTAAAGGAATATCTATTTTATGGAACCGAAGGTTCATTGCCACGCTTATCTGATCCCGCCATTCAACCCCATTCTGCGCTAACTCAGTCCCTCGCAAATCTTCCTTCCCTTAATATATCCTAATATTCTCCTTCCACCTACGTCTAGATCTTCCAAATGGTCTCTTCCCTTCGAGTATTTTGATATGCGCACAACATGTCTGGCCCATTTCTTCCTCCATGATTTTATTACCCTTCCGAGGCCATATTCGGAGAAGAGTACAGGTTATGAAGCTCGTCGTTATGCAATTTTCCCCAAATAGGCCCGAATATTTTCCAAAGTACCCTGTTTTAGAACACTCTCAAAGGATGTTCTTCTCGAAGAGTAAGCGACCAAGTGTCACATCCATATAATACAACCGGATAATTTTCTTACACATTTTTATTTTTAGATTTAATGAGAAGAAGAGACGATAAGAGTTTCTGAACTGAGTAAAGCAAGCATTTCCTGATTTAAGCCGACACTTAACTTCTACCTTAATATTACTTGTATCTGTAATTATTGCTCCCAGATATTTTAAATTATCCACATGTTCGAACGATTTACCGGCTATTCTAATATTTTGTATCTGATAATTTTGACGATTCATGATAATATACTTAGATCATATCTATATTGATTTCCAATCCGGCATTCCTGCAGACACCAAAAAGAATTTTTGCATTTCTCTCGATTGTGTTTATGTCATCGCGCAACAGAAAAACATCATCTGCATAAGCCAAAATCAGGTGATTGCCATTTCATTCTAGAGCAATTTTGGTTTTCTGAAGTTTCCTAATGGCATATTCCAAAGCGAAATTAAAAGTAAAGGCGATAGTGCATCTTCTTGCTTCAAGCAGCTTTTAATGGCAAACCTATCTTATATAAATTTTTCTACCCTGACTCTGCTATAGGTTTCATTTAGACTTATTTTAATCAGCCTTCTTTGGTATCCCAAACTCAATGAGGATTTTTTGCAATTTGTCTCACCTAACTGAATCATAGTCGGCCGCGGTGGTCTAGAGGTAGCGTGCCCGCCTCTAGATCCGCAGGGCGCGGGATCAAACCCGGCCGCGGTCGATGGATTTTTCAGGAGTCCTCCGGGAGGGACTTTAAGCTAGGGGTCCCGTGTCGTAGAACTCCAAGCCTAAATTAGAGCCTCTGGACAAAATTTCTCGGACCTTTCACGTCCAAGAAATACTTAGTTTCCAGAGGGGGGTTGCGAGGCGATGGGCTACCCTCTCTCGGAAAATAAGCATATCACAATTAGTATAGGTAATGAAACCTCCATTGGAGGCCCCTTCGCCCCACCTGGGGATCATAGGGTACCAGATACAGATACAGAACTGAATCATATGTTTTTTTAAATATATGTCTAGCTGGTGAACAAATTAATTATATTCCCATTTTTTTCAAACATTTGCGAATTCAAAATATTTGATCAATGGATGACCTATTTCGCCCAGGTCCACATTGATTTCGTCCTCGTATGGGTTAATCTTGACAGAAGTAGCCTATGTTAGACAAAATTTTGTATGATGTTGATAAGAGAGAAATTCCTCGATAGTTTTTACCTTTTTCATACATTGGTATAATAATATATTATTTTCATTCCCTTGGCAAATCTTCCTTTCTCCAAATCATAAAAATGAGTTTATGGATCTCTGAGTTTAATCTGTCCCCACCTGCCTTAATTAATTCTACTGGAATTTGGTCAGCACCTGGAGATTTGTGTATGTGTGTGTGTGTGTGTGTTATTATTTTTATTTTTTAAAATTTTTTTATATAACTTTACCTGTAGCCATTTCTACTTCTGTTAGGGTCGGTTCAAGCAACCAATGGCTCTGCAGTGTATATTTAGCTATTTAATACTATATCAAATAAAATTTTCCGTCTATTCAAAATATTATTCGGAGCTGCGAGTATAGTGCCTTCTTTGTCCTTGATTATGTTTGTTCTGGTTGAAAACGTTTTTGAAATTGTTCATTCCCTTGAGAGATCCTGAACGTTTTTGTGTTTACTATTTTCCGCTAATTCATTTACTTTTCTTTTGAGATAGTGTTCTTTCTTTGTCTAAAAGTTCTAGAGTTCCTCATTTAACATTGTGTGAGAGTTTCGCCAGCTTTCTTGATTTACTAGTTTCATACACTCATCATCGAACCACGGTTTATTTGGTTTCAGTTCAAGCGGACGTAATTTTTATTTCCTAGATACTTTAATATTGTCTTTAATTCCTACCCAGGTTTTATCAATATTCATATCATCCCTAGCTTCTTGTTTAGCAGTGTTTTCTAGATCTGCAAATCTAGCTGAAATCACAACTCGATAGGCATTTTTAATTCATCTAGATTTTTCTTTGTTTAAGGAAATCTTTCCGAACAACCGCATCTACCAGATAATGATCCGAATAGCAGGCAGCACCCCTAAAAATTCTAACATCAATTATACTAGACTGTCTTCTTGCACCTACTAGCACATGGTCGATTTGATTATGCGTCTTTCATGTGGTGAAGTCCATGTATATTTAGTCTATGAATATCACGATGTGGGAGTTTTTTTTTTATTCTTTACGATTACATTTTTAAAATCGGCAAGTGAAGACTTTCATTCCCAATCGTGGGTTTGAAAATACTCTCCCTTTCAACTTTCGCATTAAAATCTCCTAGTACAATTTTTATGTGATAAGCCGGAAACTGATCAAATGTCTGTTCTACTTCCTCGTAAAAACTGCCCTTGTCATCAACTTGTTTATCCTCTATTGGTGTATGAACGTTCATAACTATGACGTCACACCACCGTCCTCTTAGAATAACATAAGAAAGCCTATCAATAATACACTCTACTTTCTTAAAGGCTGAATTGATTCTCCTATGTTTGAAGAACCTAGTTCCTAATTGATGGTTATTATTCCCTTTCCCTTAGAAAAAGGTATTATGCGTCTGTGTGTATTGAACCTTTACCCTCACATCTAATTTCCCGTACTGCTACTACATCTAGCCTGTATTTTTCTAATTTTTTGTATTTTTACAAAATTTAAGCGCCTCAAGCCTATACAAGCTCCTAACATTCCATGTTCCAAATCTGTAGGATCTACAACCTCACGCCGAACCCCCAAGCTGGAGGACCACCTCGTCTACATCTTTCAAATAATGTCGTGAACTGGTTCTGCTCTTACCTTAACGGCCCTCAACAATGTGTTGTTTTAAACAATATGAGCTCTTCTTGGCGGGCTGTTAAGGCAGAAGTTCCCCAGGGATCTGTACTGGGACCTCTACTTTTTGCAATATATATAAACGACATATCAAATAATTTGACTCACAGTAAATACATGATTTATGCTGACGATATTGTACTCTATACACACTCACGACTCGACCGTGTAAATGACGCTATCGAAGAAATCAACTGCGACTTAGACTCGATTTCTAAATGGGCAGAATGACACGACTTAAAGCTAAATCCTAGGAAGTCACAAGCTATCATAATAGGGCTCAAGCGGCAATTGTCTAAAATAGATGACAATTTTCTAAACCAAGTGAAATTAAATGATTCTATAATTCCTTATAGTAATACCGTTAAATACCTTGGC
Organism: Ectobius pallidus; assembly: GCA_964059195.1. NCBI lineage: Eukaryota > Metazoa > Arthropoda > Insecta > Blattodea > Ectobiidae > Ectobius > Ectobius pallidus. Next base: position 127,321,607 of record CAXKWD010000002.1, read on the forward strand.
ATACACATTGACCATAATTTAACGTGGTATACGCAAGTCGCTAATATCTGCAAAACAACATTTGCAACGCTGCATACTCTGTATAGTATAAAAGACTGTCTCCCGTTTCAATTAAGAAAAACACTTGTTCAAACACTCATTTTGCCTCATTTTTATTATTGTGACGTCCTACTTACTGACTTAAACAGCAATTTGACTCAAAGACTACAACGTGTTCATAATGCGTGCGCCAGATATATATGTAACATTCGTAAATATGACCACATAACACCGTCACTGGAATCACTTCGATGGGTACGCCTGCGTGAGCGAAGATATTTTCACTGTCTTATACTGCTCTATAGAATCCTTCATACCTCAACACCTAGCTATCTTTCAAGTCGCTTTCATTACCTTTCTTCCTACCATAACCTGGGCACGCGCTCTCAGCTTGACCCCTTACTATCCATGCCTCTTTACAGAACTACACATTATTCGAATTCGTTTACAACAACAGACATTCGTCACTGGAATTCACTGCCTAGCCATCTCAGGAGCTGCCAAACGACTTCACAGTTCAAGCGCCATTTAATAAATTTAGTATACAATAACATTTAGGAATTAATGCTAATTAGTAATATATATTTTAATTTTCATTATATTTTGTAATAACTAGGAATGTATTTGTTTAGACTTTCATCTTTTTTTATTTGTTTATTTTTTGTCATTTGTATTATGTATTCATATTATTCAAGTACTTATGTTCGAATTTTTTCTTTGTATTTAATGTACGTTTCTTGTATTCATGTATATCAGTTCTTTTTTAATTTATTATTAATCATTATTATTATTATTATTATCATTATGTATTTCATGTTTTTGCCCTGGCTGAGTGGTAGAGAAGGCCTTATGGCCTTAACTCCGCCAGGTTAAATAAATAAATAGATATTAAATAGATATTATCGTCTGTACGCACCTGCTTATTCAATAATTATATTCGCAGCTACCCTCCATATCTGGATGCCGTATCCAATATGAATATGTAATATGTGTACAGGTATATATACCTGTGCACATACATATATACGAAGCATATCAACTACTGATGGAAAATCAGAACTGTTGTTCGTCTTAATCTTAAAACGTGGTTCTCAATAATACCAATAATACTAATAATTCTAAGAATAGGTTCAAATGAAAACATAATCTCAAAACAAGATTTGTATAAATCGTATTGCTATCTTTCATTGCAATGTGTATTGCTAAACGTGTTTTAAATGAACATTAAATTAACATTAATTAACATTAATATTCTCATAAGAAGAGATTACTCTTTGAACAAGCTCCGTTTTCGTGAATGATGAATTATACTAACTAGGCAAAAGTCACCAATTTTATTGAAAAATACAGTACAATGGAAATAACACTTTATTGAAGCTACATGAAAATTATTTATGTAGGCCTAAATGTTTCTAAAATTGCTTTCTATCTCTGTCGATACATAATGCACTCCACCGTTTACATAAGAAACTAACAGATACCCACAAAAGACGATGGGAAGATCACAACTAAATTTATAAATTTTTGTTCGTCCTGTAATATTGTTTTATCACTGTGTTCCTTTTCTTCAACAGCTGCTCAGAAGTCAATGACGTTCATTGGAGAAAAAACCAGTTCGTAAAGAATAATCAGTCGAAAGTGTAATCAATTTTTTTCTGATTTCAAAGCAGCATCTGGAAATGATTTTAGAGTGTGATATTCATGGTGATGGTAAGTATCTCTTTGTAAATCGAAATCCTTTAACTCTGTTGCTGTGTTTTCATGTTAACCTCTTATAATTTTTCCTGTCTTTACGAGTATTAATTTCACATAGGCCTGTTCCAGCTGGTCCACCACGAACCTCATATTTGAAATAGCTGATAAAGTAGTTTTGATTCACGACTCGAAGTGCCTATTCATAATACGTAATCAAACGTGTCTGTTTTCTTTATCATTATTCCTGAACATATTTATGAATATATTATGACAGGTATCGTGCACTGCTATTAAACAGCTGTTCATATTAACGACATTAGATTTTTTAGAAAATAAACTTACTCCGTAACAGTGAGTTTTTAGACACGAAGCCTTGGGAGCAAATTCTTTCTTCTCTATAATTATCCTCCGTTCTGAATATCTATTTTACCTATTTACTAAACTTGGAAAAATATTGAAATGTGGCAGCAGACGCGCTCTTTCTTGTAACTTGAATATGCAGGCTACATATTATTTTATTTTTTTAGCATTTACTGATCTTTTATACAGCTGAATTCATGCCCACGTTCACGCCTCAAAGTTTATCATAATTTAATAAAGAGTGCTTCTGCCTAGTAATCATGAGATTCTGGGTTCGATTCCCGATCAGGGGAATTTTATCTTTCATAGTTGGGTTCCTTTGGCCACTAAGGTCTTCTTAGAAACTAATATTTACATACATATTCATAGTCATAAATCACTTACCCACTATCAAAGTTCTTTGGGCCAATTACTTTGAGCAAAAAAAAAAATTACCGCCATTTGCTTCAAGGAGTTCAAACAAACCGTATTGAACGATTCTTTGAAGGCTTTCTGCATGTTGTTACATTGGTTCAAAGATTTCCCGGCGTTCATAGCAACGGGTCCAAAATGGTGGCTCTACTTTAACTGTTTTGAATAAGATTTTGTGAAGTGAACGGCGCCAAAATAGTTGGCAATATTGTTACAGTTGGAATTCCGGAGAAAATGCAGTTGCACGTTGCTGGAGTATAACTCCTGAGAGAATTGTATTGCATATTATTATAAAAAGGCTTTCAAAGCTGACCAAAACTCGTGTCGTAATCACCATAATCTTCGATTTATAGAAATGAACGATTCGGCCTCGATTTCTTGTAATTTAGGCATTTCTCCAATACTGCTATAAAACATTAGTCTATATAAAATTAATAAACCAATGCTATTATATAGGTTTTTTTTCTTTCTACTATGTACCTTCGAAACTCAAGCCTTCCATATAGCCTTCTATACAGAAAACTGGTTTTGGTTATATGTCCCTGCTGTAGGCTTGTGTAATATCGCATTTTTTAAATTAAAATATCACATTTTAGTTTTGTACAAGTTCGTTTTGAAGTTCTTGTCCAAGGATTTTGACAGTGGAATACATGCCTAACGTAGCCCCATATAATAGGTGTCATCAGCTCGAAAAAAGGGCTATACTTCCGCCAAGCTGATAGGAATACGATAGTCCTTAATAGGTACCGATAGCAAAAGAATTCTTTTATATTACGAAATAAGTAAAATTAAACTTTCTAGCTACGAAAGCCGAATACCGTATTCAATAGACTACATAGGCAGAATTGCTGAACTCCTATCGTCAAATAACCATACAACTAACCAAATTAAGCGTACCGGAATTCTGTCTGGCAGAAATTATTTTACATGCCAGTAAATCCACAGACCTAGGCCTGTCTCATTAATTTATGCACATGAATGCTAACGACCTAGGCCAGGATCGAACCCTAGACATTTGATCACAGAAACGCAGGGCCATACACACTTTGCTACCCAAGCCAACATAGGCCTACCTGCTTACTGATAATAATTAATCGTTCAAGAACTGTTACAGGTACATACGTTAGAAAATAATCTGCATTCATAATAGGCCTACTGTTATCGGAGAAGCGCATGGAATCAGTTACTTTCAAACTGTGCTTGGGGACAGTAGCTTCTCCAGTTTCACTTCTACAATACAAAGCGAATGTTTTGCGATTTTCCTTGCGATATTCTTAATGCAGACTGCATATAGGTAGGTGTCCAAATAAGGTCATCATTTTAACAGAGTATCATTTTTCTTTTCGAAAAGTAGCCTACGGGGGAAAGTGGTTAGGTGGCAGTCCTTCCGTAACTGTCGACTCAACAGCAATACAAGGTGCTGCTTTGAACTTCCTGTGATCACGCGTGCTTCCCCATTTTAAGATGGATTTTATGGAGGCAAGTTAATTTAATTTTCAGTATAACATTTTACCGAGCTGATTTTTATTTCAGTCCAAAGTACGTGTAATACTTTTTATTTTGGTGTTCTGTAACATCTAGATGACGAATTTTCTATTTAGTGCGGTAGTAATATGAAATAATATTTTCAGATTTATTTTCCTGTAGTGTCGAACAACAAGAATGAGTTTGCCTTATTTGGAAACTCAGCTTTTAGTAAGCCTACATGTGAATATTTAATTTTGCGATTTTGTCTCGTATGGACGAATAAAATTTAGATTCCGATACCATTAACGCAAAAAACAAGTGAACCAAATATATTTTATAAAATAAACAAAATGTTGTGTTTAACCAAAATGTTTTAAAAAAATCATCACAACCTAAGGTGGCCTTATATGGAACAATTACCTTAATATCTTTCCCTTCTATTTTCGAAGTACTTTACCTATAAGCTTACTACATTTCGACCCTTCATTCAAGGCGAAAACTTTAGGCCTACTTTAAAATGCCCAATAAGCCAAATATATATGTTTTTCAATTGAAAAGTGATCCTTACAATATTGTTTATGGTGTAACGATTTATTTAAAAGAGAAAAAGAGTTAAGCTTGAAATATAACACAGGATTTATTGAAATAAAAAATACATTGTATTAATATAACCCATAAAACTAAAATCATTGCATAGAACTGAAAAACTGTACCTTTCCAAACTTTATGATTTATCTAGCATAAATATTTATGGTGTTATAAGTACACATTGCGTTTATAGCGCTTTAGATGAGTTCCTGGAAAAAGTAAGACCGATTCGTGCCAATTTCTGTTGATTAGTCTTTCGATACCGACTGAATTAAGTCGACAGCAGTTCAAATTTAAATGTAATAGGTAAGAAATTTACATATAAATAATCAAACTTGTTTGTGATCCGGGAGAAAGTAAGATTTCCCAGCTGTAAACATAAAATATTTGACTTCTGCAGAACCTATTCCCATAAAAATTATCATGATGTTGCAGTCGTAATATCTTTGTTATATATACACTCTTTAACTTATGGTCATATAGAGTGTTAAAATCTGAGGGTGTTTCAGTAAGCCTTGTAACTATTGTTATTGTATAATAGCTTGTTTATTTCGACGTATAGGCTATTTAATTTAAACGATTATGAGATTGCATGAAATAGTGGCGAGGAATGGTGGTATGGAAATATCCAATCCAGAATTTGTTTTCGCGACTGTGGAAACCATGATAAAAACCAAGTCGAATTGGTCGTTCGCGGAGCTTGAACCAGGGACCTCACGAATGCGAGCTCCAGACCCTAGATCGTAATTTCGAAATCTGATATGCCTATCTATGGTTTCCTTAATATGTATCTACATCTAATACAGTACTGTTCAATAACAGTGGAAACCCGGACACAAAATCACTAAATTAGTATTCCTCACAAAATTGTATACAGTATGACGTAAATGTCTTTCAGTGAGGTCGATAATTGGGTAATCTGAGTAGAGAAGTTTATATCTGGCACCATGAATCGAACTCTGGCTACCTCGGATTGTAGAGCATCGGCCCAGAAAGCCGAGGGTACGGGTTCGATCATCATTGTCTTAATTGTTATTAAATTTAATGCAGCTATTAGATTTATGATATTCATATTTGATGACCACCTACGTGCTCTCGTGGTTAATGTCGCTGGCTACGGATTCGCAGGTTCGGGTTCGATCCCCGGTACTCCCACGGATTTTTGTGAGGTAGGAGGTCTGGGACGGGGTGTACTCAGACTGAGGTGCTGCTTGATTACGAAGAAGCGGCTTGAATCACGGCTATGGGTGTCGGCATGCTGATCACATGTCTCCAATCCTGCGATGTGCTTGTGGTAGAAGACGCAGCGGTCGAATGGTAGGCCTGGTTCCTCCAGAGATGCAGCGCCAACGGAGTTCAGGTATTATTCTTACGTGATAGTACTAGATGTGATAGTAGTTCCAGATGATTCTCTATAGAACGCTTCACCTAATATATCATATAGGCCTAGGCCTATTAAATTGGCTTAACATTAAATGGGAATTACTTGGTATTAGGCCTAATTATTTTTTATTTAGTCTTCTCCGATTTGCGAGGTTGTTTTACGAACGGAATTCAGTACTTGTAAATAATAAATATATTTATATTAGAGCCATTTGGCGTTGTAAGTTAGAAGTCCTGGAATCGTGTAAAAAGTGTGTTCAAGCGAAACATTTTCTGCGTTCTCTCGTATGTCTACTTGATATCGAACCATCAGACCTCAGGACATTGCACGCTCTACTTGTCGGTAAATTTCGTGCCCCCATCGCCCACTCATTATGCAAGTCATTTTCGGAGCCTAGGGAAATTAAGATCTAAATACCCATACCAAAAGTGAACTGGAGCATTAATGCACCACTTCGAATGCAAATAATAACATTTTAGCGTGTCCATTTCCTTATCTTCATTTCTTGTGTTTAAATAAAGATCTCAGTTTAAAGATACAATAAGCATTATTCTCAGATGGTAATACCATTGACTGGAATGGACGATATGACTTGAAGGCAATCCTGACAGAGCATTACTGGATGTTAGATTTCGAGTACGATAATCGTCTGCTAAATCTTAAATTATCCCGTTTAAATCCTATAACGTAGGAAAGGAAAGTGCAAGAACTGGGGGAAACTTGAATTGTTTTATTCAGTGTAACAATATGAAAAAAACTTAAGGGAACACGAAGGCAACTTTCGTTCTACTAAACCAATTTAAATTACATTTTTACAGCATTGCTTGAATTTTTCAGGAGGTACAAATATTTTATATTACGTTTCGTAATAGCCTACATTTTTATACCATTCTTATTTGAATAATAATTAAAATCTGTCGTTTTTAGAGTAAATCTCCATGTATGAGTAAACAAAACATACTGTCCGAGTGTTAGGGGTGTCGTGCACATCGGCACAGTCGCATTTTCGTGCACATCGGCATAGTATTTTTATCTTGTAATATTATCGTGCTCATCGCCACACAACCCGTTGGGGCTAGGGGTGGACATAGAGACTCAAACCTACAGCCTCCTTCACCACGGCTCCAAGGCAGCACCCCTTAGCTACTAAGGAAACCGGCCGTTGATATCGTAGATGGGTTAAGTCAAGTTAGGTTAGGTTAGATTAGATTATATTAGATTAGATCGGGCGATGAGCACGATGATATTGCAAGATTAAATTAGATTAGATTAGATTAGATTAGATTAGGTTAATTTAAAGTCTCATTCAGTCGCAGGCAGATACTTTATGAATGATTTCTAAACAATACAATTATAATATTAATATAAACAGTATGTATCTATAATAATAAAAGGAAGTGTTTGTCTTTCTGTCTATCTAGCAGTTACTGTGAACTCCATTGCATTCAATACGATAATGTAATTCCAACTTTGTCTCTATGTCCATCCCTACGAAGGGTGTGTGGCGATGAGCACGATGATATTGCAAGATAAAAATACTATGCCGATATGCACGAAAATGCGACTGTGCCGATGTGCACACAACCGTATAACCGAATTAGGTTATACACACATTTCAACCAGGATCATAAGGACATCTGGTCAAATGCCCAGTGCGTCACGCCGCCCAGCTTTAATTGAAATGCGCGGTTTGAGCTATTATCATTATTTTTTAGGAACTAAATAATAGATTGGAATCTTTTATACTGATTTCCATTGAAGATGAAGTAACCACGATTAGCCTACTTTATTAATGACGTAGCGGAAAATAATGCACTGTTGAAATCTTTTTTTGTTCTTTACTGTAAATATAAGCTTTAGTATTCACTACCTACGTGTATATTAATTTAATCGTACTTCAAGAAAAATAAATCGGAAGTTTTTATAATTACACTATAACAGTTTGACTATAGGTGTTTTGGCATCTCTTTTAGTAATTTTGCTCAACATAGACTAACAAATCTGAAATGAAACGCATAACTTCTGTGACCAAATAAAAGCTTTGCCTCTTAGTGGCCTATAATATATTATGTATGACATTCTCTTCATGTAAATTGGCTGTAAAAATTCAGAGAATGTCGTTACCATATTGCATCGCATCTTTGAAGGATACACAACTCAATAAAATGTGATTGATGCATTCACGTAACTTTCTTTACTCTAAGCATTGGCAATACATATTCCTTACTTCACGTTCTGATATAGAATAAGACACCGTTTTGTAAAGACGCATATTCACTTGTTTCAGTCTGATGCAAAGCTGTACTATTCTCCATGCAACAGTGAGTTTCTACAAACAGTGGGTGACTTATAACTACTCTTCAGAGAATTTTTACGATAAAATTTCAAACAATTTTAGTTCTTAGCACTCTTAGAACTTCATGTACCACATTTTTAAAAAGTCGTTAGAGCCGTTATCCAGAAAATCTGGAAAAACTAAATGTTCTTAATGTAAAGTGGCATTAAAAGTAAGAGAGTCGTCGCCAATCTTCGTGTCACATTTCAGAAGATACCTAAAACAAAAATAAAATTTTGTTTTCATAATATTTTTCATTCTGGAGCAAGCCTGTTCACAGAGTCACAGACAAATACGTAGCCATGTTTATGAAAATAGTGTTTCTGGATTTTGGGGACTTCAAAACATTTAGGTGAAAAACTCAATTTCGAAATTTGGAGTTGAACACAATACTTCCTCCTAGCTATAGTACCTTTGGTATGGGCAAAGGAATTAATAATAGGTTCCTAAGTTTGAGAATCATTAGCATAGCCTACTCATCTACATCTACATAGTTTGCATACATCGAGATTTCATAAGAAGAAGTTGAAAATATAATTTATTTATGAATATTGTTTTTGTGTGATTAGAAAGACAATTGGACGGTGTTACGCAAAAATGGGTTAGCCCACTAAACCTTAGTTTGGAGTAAAATGAGTTTAAAGTTGAACCCTTCTAAAAAAAATCAGAAACATATGACTGTACATTTTCAAATATACCATATCATAATATGGAATAAAGATAACAAGGTACTCATGTTTTTTAATGTAATTGTAAATAATTCACACTAGCAAAGGGCATGAAATGAGGATTGACTGGTTTTTGCATAACGTCATGTTATTTATAATAAATTAATGAGAAGGGTTAAGCCAATACTGCACATAATAATGATGTATTAAGCAGCTTAAATGTAATATACTACCAGGCATAACAAAATAAATAACTGACAATAATTATAATACAGAGTCTTCATTACATCCTGTATTAATGGCAAAACTTTCAAACACAAACATTTACAAAGGAAACTCAAATGTTCTGGGCCGGGCAGGTAGAAACTAGATCTGAAAGCCAACAGATAATAAATTCCTTTGTATGGAAAACACGAGGAAAAATAACTTACTGGATATTTACTTAGTACGTCCCCATAATATATCCTATTGGATTCCTGCGAGGTTCTACCTGATATTTTCGACCACAGCAGCGTTCAAATTGAGATTAAGTGGAATGAATATAACCAGTCAGAAGCAAATTATAAAACTAACTCTAAAATATGACAGTTTAATAAAACACATTCCGCCTTGCACAAAATGTGCGCATTTCGTTATTATTAATAAAACAGATATATTAGGGCTGCAAAATTTCCTCCGAGAACAATACAATAGATTCGCTAATACAGGTAACAATATGGAGCAGGTTTGGGAAAATTTTAAAAATATAATAGCCGAGGCCCTCTGCAAATACGTCCCATGCAAAATAACAAAGAAAAACCCGGACCCAGAATATTATACAAAGCAAGTGAGAAAGATGAAGAGGAAGGCTAGGTATGCGTATAATAGAAGAAACATCACCCATGATCACTTCCAAAAATTTAAGGAATTAAGTAGGTAATTAGAAAAAGAAAAAATCAAAGCAAATGAAAGTTTCTTGCAAAATATATTAAAGGAAGAAAACAATAAGAATAACTGGAATAAGTTTTATAAATACGTGCGCAGAAGGAAAGGAAACAAAGAAGCGATAGTAGCTCTGAGGGATATTAATGGCAGATTAGTCGAAGGCGATAAAGAAAAATTAAATGTTTTAAATGCTCATTTCATTTCAGTATTCGCCGACAAACAAGACAACTGACATATTGGTAGTGGGGAATTCTCTGAGATCTTTGAAATAACGAACAAAAACATCCGAAACAGAATTAAAATGCTAAAAGATCGGAAATCATGCGGGCCGGATGACATTCCCACGGAAATCATAAAACTAGGTGACGAAGCCATTATTCCATATTTAAAAAGAATCTTCATTGTATCGATAAATAACAGTAGCATCCCAGGAGATTGGAAATCTGCTATTATAAACCCCATTCATAAAACCGGGGACAAGAGAAACGCCAATAATTATAGGCCTGTCAGTCTCACATGTGTAATATGTAAAATAATGGAGAACTTTATTAGAAATCTGCTAGAAACTAGAGGATGGTTTAATAAAAACCAACATGGGTTCAGAGTAGGGTTTTTATGCGAAAGTCAAATAACATACCTAATCCATGATTTAGCCGAAGAAGTGGACACGGGAGGCCGGGTTGATTCAATAGTAATCGGCTTTGCTAAAGCTTTTGACATTGTGCCTCGTAATATTCTCGTAATAAAACTAAGTAACCTGGGGTTGGATCCCAGAATAGTAAGATGGATACAGGAATTCTTAGAAAACCGAACACAAAGGGTAAAAGTAGGTAAAGAATTATCTGAAAAGGGAAAAATAACTTCAGGAGTCCCACAAGGCGCGGTTCTCTCCTCTTTATTTCTCCTTATATATATTAATGTAATGACTTATGGGCCATTCGGATAGAAAATTAACCGTAAACGTAACGTAAACATAGAAGTTTGGGGCCATGTTTTTCAATGTGACTATTCACAATGCATCACGTAAACGTGAAACTTAAACGTAAAATTAAACGTAACGTAGAAGCTTGCAAACACCAAGCTTCTGCGTTACGTTTATGCGAAAAATAACGATACAACCAATCAGAGAACAGAACAGGATACGGAAGTGGAAGTAGCCAAGAAGCATTCTATGAATGAGAAACTCCTCGTTATGATAAATGGCATCCATTATATAAAGATGCGGCATTGAAGGAAAATATATGAAAATTAGTTCTCCAAGAAATGATCTACAGTATTAAATACAGCCCATATAATATTCTGTTAATATTTTTGTGCCTGCATACGCTTGTATGTTTTCAATTTCTAATGGCCTACATAAAATAGAAACATGAAAGTATTTTCGTCTGCAGCAGCCATTTTATCAGTTGTTCACGATCTCGTTTGTGATTGGTTGTTACCTACGTTTATGTTTTCATTGCGAATGCTCAATGCGGTGCTAAAGTTTGCGTTTAAGTTTACGTTCTTACGTTTACGGATAAGTTTCTATCTGAATGGCCCATTAGGCTACACCTAAACATTACATCTCAGATAAGATTGTTTGAAGACGACTGTATCATATATAGAGTAATTCGCGAGGAATCAGATATTGCAGCATTACAAGCTGATCTTAACCAAGATCAGTAAACTATACAGGTTGCGTATTCCGGGATAGACCAATCGCAGCACTTGAGTGCGTGACGTCACCAGATTCCAAATCTCGCAATTCCAGCGTTTACTCAGTCTAGAAAATCCTTACACCGCGTGATTAAACTCGTAACCTTTAATTAACCCTTGGTCGGATTCCTGTGAAATTTATGCTGGAATAATCTACACACATCAGCCCTACTGATGGTTAAAACAGAGCTTTAAAAAAGCGGACACAAATGTTTTTATTTCATTTTATAAACATCACCCGTTACACGAAATTCATGGAGGGAGAAGCGAATTTCACTATGCGACAATTTTTTGTATATTTGTGTCCCGAAAAAACTTTAAGCAAGAAAGTTTTAGTGAAATAATTGAATTTTAATACAAATGAAGTTTCAGCTCTATATCTCGAATGGTTTACGAGTAATTGAGTGGTAATTATTCCGGGCTCTTCAGTTGTCGGAGTGATTTGTCACGACCGTGAAATGTTAAGGAAGAGCATATTTGACTATGCGACAATTTTTTTATTTCTGTGACCAGAAAATGATTCAAGCATGTAAGCTTTAGGGAAATATTTGAATTTTATTATAAATCAAGTACCACATTTATATTTTGAATGGTTTACGAGTAATAGAGTGGTAATTACTCCAGGCGCTAAAGCTATTGGAACGGTACAGAGGTCTTTTTGTTCTATAAAATAGACCTACTAGCAATTACGAAAAAATCCTTAAATATTTTAATCGTGGACTCAATAATAAAGGATATTAATTGGCTACTCGTACCCATACTGAAAGATTGACCCGCTGGGGAAAAGGAATGAATTCAACTTTTTCCTAATCTTGTAAATCTGCACTACTGTTATTTAGATATTTGTTGAATTATTAATTTTATTTTTTGATCCTTTGTGCTAGTAACTTTTATGTCTAATTACCTTAGCAAATGCCTTATTAGTGTAATATCTTGTTACGCCCTTTTCATATTTTAATATAATTTATCAACATGAAAACGTATTACAGTTAAAATGGGCGGTGAATTGCCGAGGCTTTAAGAGCATGCTATCGGGTTATAGTTAGGGCAAGACAATGGTACTTTTTAATGAAAAATTCATGGAAAAATCCTTTGAAACATTGTGTGATTTATGTAGAATGCATTGCGAAGCAATTTGTACGTATGTGTGTCCTTCTTTGGTGTTGAGACGCCGATTTTAAATATCCTGCTCCTCTTTTCGTTTGCCCTGCAATTCACAAACCATCCCTTAGTTTATTAGGTCTATATTATCTCTGTCGTCACATACTTTGTATACAGATCTACACTTTTGGCCGTGTTTCACCAATCATTACCTACATAACTTACCCCATGTAACCCGGAGAAAATTGTTATTAATATAAATGTATTGCTATGATTACAATATTAATACAAATTAATACTCTACAATAGTCTACACAATGTAATAATAATATTAGTACTGTACATGTTAATATTGATATATAAAAATTCCCGTTCTTGTTTCCTCCCTTATTATAAGGTGTAATTTCTATACAAATATAGGATACATTCTTTAACAAATTTTTTATCAAATTATACTAACATAACCTCTAGAATGAGGAATATTCTCTAGGCAACAAATTATTAGATCAAATCACCCTTTAGTTGTTATATAGGCCTACCTATATTATATAATTTCTATTCAAATCTAGATCCTTTGAGAAATTTTTGCAAGATTTTAAAGACAAATGCTGTAGAAACAGAAGAAGATTTTAAGTAACTTGAATAACAGAACAGTTCACATCTTAGCTATTTTCTACCCATATGTTGTGATCTCTGTACAAATCTACATCCTTCGAACAGTTTTCCACCCATATTACATAATCTATACACAAGTCTAAATACTTCGAAAGATTTTTAGCAGATTTTTAAATAGATTCTGCAGAATCAAGAGACAATTCAAGGCAGCATTAGAATAATAACAGAACAGGATCATACCTTAGCTCTTCTCTACCCCTATTTTCCAATCCCTATACAAATTTAAATTTAAATTCTTTGAAGGATTATACAAAACCAGATCCTATAGAATCAGGAGAAAATTCTATTCAACAATACTATCCTTCCCTTAGCTGTTTTATACCGCTAATATATAATCTCCATACCCGTCTGCATTCTTTGGTTAATTTTTATGAAGTCTTACACACAGATCCTTCAGATGAATTATGACACAACATGAATATCCGAACAAACCAACTTTTGCGTGATGTCAATCCCTATTTACCTAAGTATATCTGTACAAATATATATTCTGCCATCCATTTTAACACATTAGACACATCAACGCTGTAGGATTATTTCACAAGCCATGTCAGCGGCACCATGCTCTCTACTGTCGTGCTCAAGCGCCAAATCATTCAGACAGCTGATGCGCCCGGAATAATTACCACTCAGTTATTCGTAAACCATTTAAGATATAAAGATGGTACTTCATTTACAACAAAATTCAATTATTTCTCTGAAACTTTTTCGCTTGAAGTTTTTTCGTGACACAAAAATAAAAAAAATTGTCGCATAGTGAAATTCGCTTCTCCCTCCATGAATTTTGTGTAACGGGTGATGTTTGTAAAATGAAATAAAAACATTTGTGTCCCCTTTTTTAAGGCTCTGTTTTAACCACCAGTAGGGCTGATGTGTGTAGATTATTCCTGCACAAATTTCACAGGAATCCGACCAAGGGTTAATTAAAGGTTACGGGTTTAATCACGCGGTGTAAGGATTTTCTAGACTGAGTAAAAGCTGGAATTGCGAGATTTGGAATCTGGTGACGTCACGCATCTTGCCTGCTCGCCGCAACCCCCTGTCCTATAAACTCGCCGGAATACGCTACCTCTGTAGTTTTCAAGCCTTGGATCTTAACAAAATAGGAATCTGGACTGCAGAGAACAAAATGAAAATAAACGTTTCCAAAACTAAGTCTATAACTTTCGGTAGGACCAGACAAGAAATCACACTGGTATATCAAATAAACAATAATCTAGTGCCACAGGAACAGAGCTGTAAATACCTAGGGATAAATATTAACTGTAATCTTGGATGGGAAGAACAAATAAATAATATAACGAGAAAATCCTGGAAAGCACTACATTTTACGATGCGCATATTAAAGAAAGCCAGTCCGAAGGAAAGAGAGTTAGCTTATAAATCACTAATACGCCCAACAATGGAATATGCAGCTATAGCCTGGGATCCGTATAGGTCATACCAAATTGATGCAATAGAAAAGATCCAACGCAAGGCAGCTAGATTTGTTAAAAACGGGAGTGGGGAAGACGAAGATATAATTAAAGCATTAGGGTGGGAACTGCTGGAAAAAAGACGTAGAAAAGCAAGATTAACTGCACTAGCAAAAGCATACACAGGAAACACAGCTTGGGCCGACATAAAAAATCGTTTAGAAGATCCTACATATTTAGGCAGGCTAGATCACAAAATGAAAATCAGACCCCGAAAACAAAGAACGGATGTTGGAAAATTTTCCTTTGTTAATCGCACAATTACAGACTGGAATAACCTACCTGCAGAAGTTTTTCAAGACAGTCCTCTACGAGTGAAAACATTTAAGAACAAGTCAGATATTTAATTAGCAGCTAGATTATAATTTAGAAGAATCTAGGAACTACTCAGTAATGAGCTACGATAGCGTTAAGCATAGGGATAGTGATCTTTTTCTTTTGTTGTTGTATGTTTTCTTCTCCCTCTCTATGATCTTTCTTTCTCTCGTTCTGTAAGCTATTTGTAATCCTAACTGTAAGTGTAATCCTAACTGTAAATTGTAATCCTAACTGTAAGTTATTTGTAATCCTAACTGTAAGTCATACTTTTGTAATTGCTGACTGTAATTTTTTTTCTGCCACCGGGCATTTGCCCAATTGCAGAAATGAAACATACATACAATACAATACAATACAATGTTTGAACACTGACAGCCTTACTAATAAAAGCTGCTTATATCTGCGTTGAACGGTTGTTTGGTTGTTCTCCGCACAAGTTCTACATAAGCCGTATTACCAATAAACGCAGTGTAACTGCCGAGGTTTACACCGGGTTTGTACGTGCAACGTCATCAAACACGTCACTCTAGTCGTGACGTTACTAGCCCCTGGCTATGAAGGGACTGCTGAACGCCATCTGTCGGAGCAGCGGGCAAACAGCGATGCATCGTCTGCCGACAGTAATTATAGTTTCAGTATTTCATTATATTGTTTTCAGAAAGCTGTAATCATGGGTACAAGTATGGAAATATGTCCCGCAAACAAGGAACAATGTTTATAATTCCGCAAAAGCAGCTCAGAATAAGCCTATGCATAGCCTCAAAATTCAATCTCAGACATCTACGAAACGACCGGCTGTTACGGATATCGGCCATCTTGATTATTTACGTCAAGTTTATACAAGGGGGCCAGGCTGTGTAAAGCGTTGCACACATTCAGCCTTATGCAAGGATTATTAGTACACTTTTTCTCCTCAGCTGTGTATATTCCTGGTATAAATGTTACAACTGGATTATTAGTAAGACTGTGAGTGTTTTGCGATAAAGAAGAGTCGACCATCTTCCGTAATGCTGCTGCAGTATCCCCTGTAAGTTACATAGTATTTTCTGTTCTACTGTATAAACCTAGCATGTGTTGTGGGTACATGATGCCTGATAGCTGGGCTTTTGTCTGCTGTTGTTATCGCGGACTGTTGTGTGCGACAGCAATTCTATTATTATCACTAAATCCAAACAAGGGACTGCGACGTGTCTAAAGGCGGCCATTCACTATCGCTCCAAATGATCGTCATCCACTTGGATGTTGTCCACAGGACGACATCCAAAACTAGGTGGTCATTCACTGTCACTCCACCCGCGCCAGTTGCTTCGTGGAACAGACCCGCGCCAGTTGCTTCGTGGAACAGTAAGGTTGAACCTTGACTTTTGAAAAATTGGCGCCAACGATTTAAATAAAAATTTAAAATTTGAAACTCTTGTCTATGGCTAATAAAATGACTATATCCGTTTTACCGCAAAAATTACTTAGGGGCTACTTTACTCATTTCCATTTTCAATTTTTCTAGATTATCTCCATTAGGCCTACAGTATGCGACACATAAAAACCTTCCACAGTAAAGTTGTAGAAAAAATTAAAATGAACCTTTTTTGTTTAAAACAATTTTATACATCTAATAGATATTGAGATAAACAGCTTAAATAATAAATACAGCTTAAACGCAAATTTCATAACATACATATGAAGGGCCTAGTTCCATAAGGGCGTAAGGCACAAGGACATAGTTTCGAGAAATATTGATGTTTTTAAGCAGTGTTACCACTCACAAATAGGTGGTTTAAAGTCTAATTTTATAACATACTAGCATGTGCCCGCAGCTTCGCCCGCGATAATTATTTCAAAAATTAAAAATTAAGAGCATAATAATTAAATCATTATAATTATTAACACCTAAATCACGTGGACTACATACCACGATTAGATAGCGTCGCCTGGTAAAAGCGACCTCAGATTCGAGTTGCTTGGCCCAGAAAACCCTTGTATAGTTTCGTTCAAATCAAGCAATGTTTCACCATACAGTATTTAGGCCTATATTGAATATCCCTCTTCCGTGTTGGTTGAAAATTTAATATGTCTACGGGCCTTAACATTCTAAACAAATGAATCGACCAGCGTGGGCTTACACCATTCAAGCGATCGCGATGCTTTTATTTCCACGGTATGACAAAAATAGCCAAAGACAACTGCAACTGATTTGACATTGAAATGTATTACTGAAATCTGATGCTTCGACAGCGCGAATCACGTTTTCTGCCAGTTTTTCACTCATAACTCGCGAACGAAAGCTAAAATTAAAAATTCGGCTTCGAGGTGCATTCGCCCACCTTTCAGTCCATCTATCTTTAAAATTTCAGATCTCTGCGTTCAGTAGATTTCGATGGGCATCGTGGACAGACAGACAAACAGCATGTGCCCGCGGCTTCCCCCGCGATAATTATTTCAAAAATTAAAAACTAAAAATTAAGAGCATAGTTAAATCATTATAATTATTAACACCTAAATCACGTGGAGTGCATTCCACGATTAGGTAGCGTCCCCTGGTAAAAGCGACCTCAGATTCGAGTTCCTTGGCCCAGAATACCCCTGTACAGTCAGTTTCGTCCAAATCGAACAATGTTTGACCATATTTAGGCCTATATTGATTATCCCTCCTCCGTGTAGGTTGAAAATTTCATGTCTTCGGGCCTTGATATTCTAAATAAATGAATCGTCCAGGATGGACTTACAAAATCAAGCGATCGCCCGCGATAATTATTTCAAGAATTAAAAATTAAGAGCATAATAGTTAAATCATTATGTTTATTAACACCTAAATCACGTGGACTACATGTCAAGATTAGATAGCGTCGCCTGGTAAAAGCGATCTCAGATTCGAGTTCCTTGGCCCAGAAAATCCCTGTATAGTGAGTTTCGTCCAAATCGAACAACGTTTGACCATATTTAGGCTAATATTGATTATCCCTATAGTAATAATAATAATAATAATAATCCTCTTCGGTGTAGGTTGAAAATTTCACATTATGTTTGCGTGCCTTGACATTAAAAACAAATGAATCGACCAGCGTGAGCTACAACATTCAAGAGATCGCGATGCTTTTATGTCGAAGGTTTGACAAAAATAGCCAAAGCCTAGTGTAATTGATTTATTTGTATTACTGAAAACTCATGCTTCGAAAACGGAATAAATACACGTTTTCTGCCCGTTTTTCACTCATAACTCACGAACGAAAACTAAAATTAAAATTCCGGCTTGGAGGTGCATTTTCCGACCCTTTAGTCCGCCTATGTATAAAATTTCAGATCTCTGCGTTCAGTAGATTTCGCTGGGCATCGCGGACAGACAGACAGACAGACAGACACTTCCTTTTATTAATATAGATATTTTTGAAGGACAGGCTAAATTAGTGTTCTGCAAATTTACAAGGTAGAGAGTATTGGGATCTTTTACAACTAGAGGCACCTAAACATGTTAAACAGAAACTGAAATACTTTTACAGTAGCAAAATGTTTTTACTTTGTATCATATTATTTGTTTTTATTTTATTTTAGTAAAAACCTGTATTATACAGTGACAATTGCACGTTTGCCAATGAATACTAGTAGGCCTATGTTATACAGTCAAAATTGCATGTTTGCCAATGAATACCAGTATCCTCATTAATACAACAGATGATAAGCAAAACAATATATTTTGAACATGTGCGTAATTTCAGTTTTTTAACTGGGGTGGCAAGGTCTGCCTGGGGGTCTGGGGGGTATGGAAATTTTTTAAAATTCGGCATTAAAATGATGTAGTTTAAGCATTTTAAAAGCTTTTTTACATATCATACCAGCATAAATGTTAAGTTTAATATAGAATCAAGATTGTGTCACGTTTATAAACTGTAATTTTTCACTTGTTTGCAAATCTATATTAATAAAAGGAAGTGTCTGTCCTCCGTCTGTCCGCGATGCCCAGCGAAATATACTCAACGCAGAGATCTGAAATTTTATACATAGGCGACTAAAGAGTCGGAATGTGCACCTCGAAGCCGGAATTTTAATTTTCGCTTTCGTTCGTGAGTTATGAGTGAAAAACGGGCAGAAAACGTGTATTTATTGCGTTTTCGAAGCATGAGTTTTCAGTAATACAAATCAATTACACTAGGCTTTGGCTATTTTTGTCATACCTTCGACATAAAAGCATCGCGATCTCTTGAATGTTGTAGCTCACGCTGGTCGATTCATTTGTTTTTAATGTCAAGGCACGCAAACATAATATGAAATTTTCATCCTACACCGAAGAGGATTATTATTATTATTATTATTATTATTATTATTATTATTATTATTATTATTATTATTATTATTATTATTATTATTATTATTAGTATTATAGGGATAATCAATATTAGCCTAAATATGGTCAAACGTTGTTCGATTTGGACGAAACTCACTATACAGGGGTTTTCTGGGCCAAGGAACTCTAATCTGAGATCGCTTTTACCAGGTGACGCTATCTAATCGTGATATGTAGTCCACATGATTTAGTTGTTAATATAATGATTTAACTATTATGCTCTTAATTTGTAATTTTTGAAATAATTATCGCGGGCGAAGCCGCGGGCACATGCTATCTTTAAATAATAAAAAGACGTGTTTGTCTGTCTGTCCACGATGCCCAGCGAAATCTACTGAACGCAGAGATCTGAAATTTTAAACATAGATGGGCTGAAAGGTGGGTGAATGCGCATCGAAGCCGGATTTTTAATTTTAGCTTTCGTTCGCGAGTTGTGAGTGAAAAACTGGCAGAAAACGTGATTTTAGCGCTGTCGAAGCATCAGATTTCAGTAATACATTTCAATGTCAAATCAATTGCAGTTCGCTTTGGCTATTTTTGTCATACCGTGGAAATAAAAGCATCGCGATCGCTTGAATGTTGTAAGCCCACGCTGGTCGATTCAATTGTTTAGAATGTCAAGGCCCGTAGACATATGAAATTTTCAACCTACACGGAAGAGGGATAATCAACATAGACCTAAATATGGTTAAACATCGTTCGATTTGGACGAAACTCACTATACAGGGATTTTCTGGGCCAAGGTACTCGAATCTGAGATCGCTTTTACCGGGCGACGCTATCAAATCGTGGTATGTAATTCACGTGATTTAGGTGTTAATAAATATATTGATTTAACTATTATGCTCTTCATTTTTAATTCTTGAAATAATTATCGCGGGCGATCGCTTGATTTTGTAAGTCCATCCTGGACGATTCATTTGTTTAAAATATCAAGGTCCGAAGACATATGAAATTTTCAACCTACACGGAAGAGGGATAATCAATGTAGGCCTAAATATGGTCAAACATTGTTCGATTTGGACGAAACTCACTGTACAGGGGTATTCTGGGCTAAGGAACTCGAATCTGAGGTCGCTTTTACCAGGCGACGCTATCTAATCGTGGTATGTAGTCCACGTGATTTAGGTGTTAATAAATATAATGATTTAACTATTATGCTCTTAATTTTTAATTTTTGAAATAATTGTCGCGGGCGAAGCCGCGGGCACATGCTAGTAACTGATATTTTTACTGCCGATTTTTGAGGTGGCAAAAAGAGAGGTTTGGAAATTATGGGGTGGCAACTGCCACTCCTTGCCACCCTGTAATTACGCCACTGATTTTGAATGAAGTTATACTTCAGAAATGCAAGTTCATTTTTTATAAACATTTGCTTGGATGGTAGCACTGCAGAAAATAAAATAATTGATAAACACACCTCAATAACAGATAGGAAGTGTGCCTTACGCCTTTATGGAACTGTCATGAAGTAGAATGAATGTGCAGTTTCACATGTCTTTTCTTATAACTGAGCAGAGGTTTAAGGCACAAGTACAAATAGTTCATTGAGTATTTATTAGGTATGAGGAGAAGGCATAAATGTTAAAAACTCAAAATTAAAGATTTGTGCCTTACGTCCTTAAACACGAAATATATACAGCTTAAACGAGAATTTCAGAACATACATATCAATTAAAATATTAACGACATTTTGTTGTCCATAGTAACATAAAAACTATAATCTACTTATTGCTGTAAATGCAGTCAGTTTAGCTCAGTCGTAATGAACATACCAAAACCAATTACAGCGACGAGGTATAGGCTAATAGGGAAGAGGTCCTGGGTTCAAATCAAATTTCGTGGCCACCCAAATTTACCGTAGGCTCTTGTAAAAACGCATTCATGAAACATTTTGCTTCTATTGTTCGGCTACATCTCAACGCATCCTGCATTTTTGCCTTCGAGATTGAGGAAAGTATGCAAACCGCAAGTTATTAAGTGCCAGTATGGTACTTTATGAGATTGTGTGGGGAAGGGGAAATGTCTGTCCGTGTGTCTTTACGCGCGATAACTCAAATACGCTTTATTGGATTTTCATGAAACTTGGTATACGCATCTATAACGTCCATGGCAAGAACCCTATTGATATTGGACAAATTCGGTTGACCGGTACCGGAGTAAAGCCCAACTTAGTGCCTATTTTATGGTAATATATTAGAAAGCATTTATCAAATGCAAATTAGTTATCATGACAACATATTGTTTTACAGTATTCATATAATACGGCTTTGGAAGTTGGAATACAGTTAGCTTTGACAAATAACATTATTCCTTCACATACGGTTATGAAAGTAGATCGTTAAATTGGGCGAGGTAATTGAGATGGTAACGTCTTGGACTCACATTTTGATTGTTCCTGGTTCAATTCCCGTAGCCGGCCAATTTGACATATCTTTTCCGTATTTTTATGTGAGTATGCGATTGTCAAGATATCACAAATCTTTATAGTTCTGCTGATGCTGGACGATTCTAGCTGATTAAAAAACTAGACCTTTGTTCTCCCTGAAGCTCTACTTAATGAGTGATTGAATCTGGAGCTTACCTCGGAAATCAGCAAAAAAAAACTTATTTTCTGCATATCATAATTGCAAATATAACTGATTAAACAAAAGCATACTGGCACTTTGTTACATCAGTTTACCTGATATTATTATTATTATTATTGTTATTATTCACAGTAAAAGGATTGAACATAAGGATCGTCCCTGATGCTTTCTTTTCTAGATACTGTACTTGTTAGTTTTATGAAATTGAAATAAATAAAATTTAATTGTCTCTATAACTTACTTTCTTCTGTGCTAGCCTTTTAACACGTATATACGAGAAAGTTTGTGCAACATATTTTGCACCGTTTATTAATTTTGTTGTGATAATCGCAGTTAGTAACTTGCCATAGGCACGGAAACTGTTTATAGGATTCGATTACTTCGAGTAGAGTGTCTCGCCCCGACATGGCGCTGAAATTAGAAAACACGTCTGCACTGGAGGACACCTGAAGACAGAATGAGGCTATTTGGATGTGGGTTTGGCCACTCACTAGCAGATTTGCGGGATGGCTTGGAGTCACTCCACGTCGTTTTCCGCATTCATTGTACGATGGCTTGATGGACGGATGGAGTGAACGGATGGATTTTTGCTCGACTGGATATCCAACCGGTCCATCGCTCCACGCCAAATTGACGACAGCCTTCCCATTCATTATGAGATTTTGGACTGACATCACTCCATTTGGACGTTTGGAGCGATAGTGAATGGCCGCCTTAACGGCTTCAGATAACACAAAGGGTCCACAATTGTTATCATTGTAGATTATGACTGAGTACGATATTTGGATACTGTCCTTGACGATTCTGTTCTATTCTTTAAGGTTGACGACGTGTTCAACATGGCTATGCAGAAGGGAATTAGTTATACTTACGGGTTATGTTATGTTATGACTATCGGGAGGGGATGGTTTCTATGATTATTCACTGTGTTTATTCGTAAAGAAAGGTTCAAAATCGGTGATTTTAGTTCATTGTCTTCTTCATAAATCATAGACACCATACAGTAATTTCTTCTAAAATGTTCCTGAATCACTGGGAAAATGAAAATGAAGATGTCACTTCTCTACCCTATAAATAACAGTCAGTGAACAGAAAATGCCTGTTGGAAGACAAAAATTACTACTGCAGTGAGTTGCGCATGGGCCATGTGATTCAGAAACAAGGTTGGGATTGTAAACTTGATGGCGATCGACACTAATATCACCCACTGCCCATAACCTAATATCACTAACACTAATATCACTATTCCTCATCTACTTTCCACTTACCTAGAATAGGAAGTTGGTATGTAGTGAAGAACTAACGTGTGGGGAGTGCGTAATGAAGGAAACGAAACCCCATCTGGATTATGATTGAATTGCAGATAAATATAGCGCATAGCTTGAAAGAGAACCAACCTTATATTTACAGTGTGCTTTTTTACAGTTTCGTATGCATTCAAGAATTACTAACAAAATTATAACTTAGACTGTTCATTAAAGTTATTTTCTGTAGGGGCAAACAAATAATAATAATAATAATAATAATAAAATAACGGGGGCCGAATTAATAATATTAATGATGATGATGATAATAATAATAATAATAATAATAATAACATTCGATATTTTTAATGAAAAAGTTCACATCGATCAGAAATATAGTACAGTCATTTAATCAAATTTAATACTCCAAGGATCGGAAACATGCCCACATTTTTTAATCATACGGCGAAATCATCTGATTTATAAGAAAGGAGTTTCACATGATCCAAAAAACTACACACCCATTACTTGCCTCCCCACAATATATAGTTTGTTCACTTCAATAGTAGCAAATAAGACTTATAATCATTGCATCCTGAATGAGATTATTCCAATTGAACAGAAGGGCTGTATGAGAAATACTCTTGGTTGTAAAGAACAATTGACTATTGACTCAGTGGTAACAAGGATAGCTAAAAATAAGTTTAGAAACATTAGTATGCCATGGCTTACATTGATTATGAAAAAGCCTTTGATAGTGTACCATATGTTTGGTTGATTAAAGTACTGGGTTTAAATAAGGTAGCAGAAAAAATTCAAAGGTTGTTTATTCAGGTAAGAAATAATTGGAAAAGCCAAATTTCAATCAAAGTAAACAATTAGGAGAAATAGAAATAAAAAAGGGTTATTTTCTAAACAAATGCATTCAGCTCTTTATGGTTTATATAGGCATTATCCCCTCATTATTTGACTGCTTAATAGAAATAAATTTGGCTTTAAATTAAACGTCTAATAACAGGATATTCGATTGTCATGTAAAGTGTTTGTGGATGGCATGGAGAATCAAGTACTGAATTAAAACATCTCATACCAATAACCAAGATATTTTCAGATGGCATATGCATGAATTTCGGATTAGATAAATTGCACATATACATGTCAAAAGAGTAAAGTAATTAAAACAGACATAGAAATTGTGCTGAATTCCCATTATTGAAAGATACTTTGGAATTGAACAAAATAGTTTAGTAGATCATAAAGCCATGAAAAGAAGTCTAGATTAAGATACAAGCAAAGATAGCAAATTACTTAACACAAAACCTGAATGAAAAAATAAACTATTCAAACCATTAATACATGGGCAATTCCGGTCATAACTAACCCATTTGGAATATTGAAATACTCCGATACAGAATTTCATGCATTAGATGCATTGACAAGAATTACATGCGTTAGATGAATTCACAAGAACACTATTGAAGGTATCACCATATTATACAGGTAGGGGGAAAAAAGCGGACCTACAAAAATATCTAAGTTGCCGCTTTTAACGATCCCAAGGGGGAATAGATTTTATAAATACGAACAGTCATTTGAAGAGAATGAAGGATATGGACAACAAACAGAAAGTTATTTCCCTTATCGAACAAAGTTAAAATTAATTCTGAAAACATTATGTTCGCTGAACGAATCTAGAAGTTCTTAGGCGTATCCCATCGAGAAAAATAGGGGTGGAGCAGGGGTGATGAGTGGGCATGGTGGAGCCGGTTTAGAATTCACTTACCAACATAAACCACTTTGCATCATATTGTGTCAAGTGACTACGTATTCAAAGGGCATGAAATTTATCTATTTATGCACGAATCTAATACTTTGTCGTCTTTAACATCAAAAGTTCGCGAGTTTAAATTAAATTTTTCGGGATAACGAACCAACAATCATTTTATTCTCTTTAAAATAAAATCATAGTGATTTTCGAGAGACTGGCTTAAAAATGTTGTATGTAACACTTGCGAAATTTGCCTTTAAGCACTCGGCGTGTTGCCATCAAGCCTAAGTTGAAGTGAGTAATCTTCATTTCTCGTGCTTAAAACTCTACATTTTCGCATTTATTAAATTCGTTTTTCGTTAAAAAAATTAATTATATTATTTTCCTCTCTGTCATTATATGGTCGGATTTTACGTTGATGACGTATTAGACATCCGTCATCTGAATTTATCATGAAAACATTAAATCCGTTTTGTGAAATGCTGGGAGTGTTGATTGTCCACACACCATCACGTTTTATTAGAGCATAGAATAGACGATGCCCATCCCTGGGGTTTCCAGTTCCGCCTGAATGATCCCCGCCGATCACATACCTCTTTATGTAACTGCAGGACAGCGGGAGGAGTCAAAGAAAGTGCTTTCAGATTGCATAATACTTTATTTTTTACAACTAACCGGATACTGTAAACCTACCGGAGACACTCGTTACAAGTCATTGCTCCCTCAATAGATATACACTCTATCACTGTCCGTATTACTCAGGGCTGTGCAAGTCTCTCCTAAGTTTGATTCTCAGTCTGAGCCGATGATGTATATGCCAGACTAATATATATATATATATATATATATATATATATATATATATATATATATTTAATATGTGTGTGTGTAATTTAAACCTTTTGGGATTTATGAAGAATTACCCTTCTCCTATTTATTATTTACATATTATAAAATATTACAGCACATGATGGCCTATATCTCTTTGAAATATTAAAAACTAAATAAAAAATCAGATAAACTGACATAACAAAGTACCAGGATGTATTTTGTTTAATCAGTGATAATTGCAATTGTTATAGGTCTATGCAGAAAAAAAATTATCTTTGTAATAGATCTCCGAGTTAAGCTCCAGATCAATTCATTAAGCAAGGCTTACGGAAGAACAAAGGTCTAAAGTTTGATAAACATATATAAAGGAATATGTGTATTCGTGAAATCTAATTGTATTGCAACTTTCAAAGCCTTATATGAACACAGTTAAACAATATTATGTTGTCATGAGAACTGATTTGCATTTGATAAATTCTGTCAATATATTACCATAACAAAGGTGCTAAATTGGGTATTACTCTAGTACAAGTCAACCGATTTGGTCCAAAATCAACAGGCTTTTTCCATAGACATTATAAATGCGAATAGCAAGTTTCATGAATATGTGATAAAGAATATTTGAGTTATCGCGCTTACAGACAGATGGACAGACATTTTCCCATCCCCATACAATCTCATAAAGTATCATTCTGGAACATAAATAAATAACCGAACACTCGAACTTAATTAACTTCGTTAGTTACTACTTTGTATTTTTGCATGACAAGAACTAATTTTTAACAAATTATTAACCCCTCATCTGGCAGACGAAATGAAAGTTTATCTCCACTGGATAGGCAATGTTGCTCTCAGGCAACATGGTATATCACAAGTCTAATGGTTATAACCCAGAAATTATACTTCTTATTTGGCAATGGTGCCTACAGGCAACAGCTACAATATCCCAGGTAACATCTACCACCAATTTAGTTCACATTCTAACAGTTAGATGGCCGTAGGAAGTGTTTTTGTGGTCCGATTGCAAAAGTGGCTTGCCAGGTTCAGGGAGGTATTCATAGGTGTTGCCTGAGAGGAACACTGCCAGATAAAGGGTTAAAGCAAACTCAAAATTTTGAAAGTACTTCCCCGAGTGTAAGCTTTAATAATATTTTTAAGCACAATAAAGTACTGCCAAACAAAAGAATACATAAAGGTCAAGTCAGGCTGAAAAATTCAAAGCCATAGCCGGGATTTGAACCAGGATCAGAATTGTCATTCGAAAAGAATGCTAGAGAAGCTACAACAACAATTGGCTAAACACAGGGAGCCAAAACCAATTAATGTTGCTTGGTAAATTGAAATTATATCTAAAACTTCCTAATATTTCCGAACGCTGCTGATATGAATATTCAGTCAGCTTTTTCATATCAATACTGACTGCTCGTGGTGATATCTACATATATTCTTGGGCCAACATCACTTTTCTAGAGCCCCCGACCATAGGCACTCTGTGTACGATCTGTTTGCACTTTTCTTTCTGATTTGTTTTATACTTTCTGGTAATCTAATAATTTTTAATGCCCAGTACAGATACTATAGGTACAGAATTATAATACAATAATAGTAATTAAAAGAAAAACACTTCATCCAGGGCTGAAGACGAAGGAAAGGTTCCCATGACACTAGAGGCATTTCCCCTTTGTATGGCAATGCTGATTCGTTGCCTCAAATATTCGCCAGCCCTAGGATCCCCTGTTGCAACAGCAAGTCTTCTGCCTATCTCTGAAGATAACTTCTTGGCTTCTGCACACCATGTACCAAGTGTCTCGACAGCGAAAACAACAAAATGGTACTGGTCAACTATGTGACAGTACTTTTTCAATTTCAGAGATACAGCAGAAATTGCAGCAGAGCCTGGATTTTTACAGGTGCCCGGTAAATGTGATGAAGCTAAAGTATCGACACAGGTAGCATCCCATAAAAGTGATTTACCCCTGACCCAAGGGATCAAGGTCAATCCATCGGGTCTCTTACCATCGGATCGACTAATGCAGTGACCGGCATGTTCCGTGCTCTGTGACGTCATACTACAGAGCAGCCGCGCTCTTTGCTCTGCAATATCTCCGTACTGAGCGTGGAGGAAGGGTTCAACTGGCCAGTGGCGGAACGACGCCTATGCATTGACAGAGTGCGCTCCGATCTTCGTAGATAGTATGGGAATAGGACAATTACAATGCATTTGTACGAAAACAAAATAGTACAACTGTGATAAATCAATGTAACAGAACAGTTTTATTTGTAATGAAATTTAATATAGGCCCTACTTACACTAATCTGAAATGCATCCAGGTGCGGATGCGTCAGGTTATTTAAATGAGGCTCCGAAACTACTATGAACATACAAATACATAAAACATAAGAATACTTTAAGGAGTACTGCAAAACTTTGTCTACTCGGAAACTGAAAAATGTTAAAGTATACAAAATATACAAAATACACAAAATATACAAATTAAACTATACATCTTTGTGAGCACTATGCCAAGTATAGGCCTATTCAGACTTTTGATACACACCCTTACTTTGTGTCACTATCGTGCCCAAGCTCAAGGCATTGTCGAGATTTTTTCCCTCTTTTCTCGCGCACTAATTTTGCAATATTAGGAGACATAGTCTGGCTAACACACAAACGAGAACATTTTTCATGTTCTGATCAGATAGGCGGTTTCCATGTTGTGGTTTGCAGATCTTCATACAAGAAAAGAACTATTCACATACATACGTCGATACAAATATACTCAACATTCTAGCAGCAAATATATTATGTAGTTGCCTGGGGAAATCTTCTATAAAATATAGATAGATCCTTTTTGTTTTGAAAGCGGTCTTTCATTTCAATATTCTTTTGCAAATCAATGACTTCTAGTTGCAATGACGTTGGAACACTGTCAACATCCACAGAAAATGGTGTCGCAAATATGCAAATATCGGATTGGAGTTTTGCAAAATCTTGAAATCTGTAATAAAATATCCTGATCCAGTTCTTCTAATATTTGTACATAATTATTAATGTCTGTAATTGAATGACATACTGTAGACAACTTTGGAAAATGTGGCGTGTCTCCGAGGGTGACCTGACGTTTCCGTAAGTCTAGTATTAATCTGAATGCACTAAATTTACCATACATTTCACTGATTAACTGACCTCTGCACCCTTGCCATGGTTAATGCACGCAATTCAATGTACCATCACGGCTCACCTTAACCCTACTGCTGCACTGAACGCCACTGCGCTAGTGCGTATTAACAGGAATGCAACTCAACTGCTCGCTCGCTCAAGCTCTTGCGAGATGATCGGCTCTTACGTCACAACTGCAGCATCTGCCGGACACTGGACTAATGCCAACTGGTTCCAAGATAGTCGGGACACCAGCAGAGACTAAGGCTCTTTTAATTAGATCATTGATCATGGAATGCCTGGAAAATCTTCCTGTGTTCTTCGGACAGCTTAACCCATGATGGCCGTAAGGGTCAACTCGGGCACCGCACTGGCATAGGTGTGGATGACATAATTTACTACCAAGCCGCAAGCCTACAGCGATCCTGAAGGTCACATCATCCATTAGAGTACCTAAGTTAGATGAAGGTAAAGCTCTCAGCCAGGAGCCAGCTTCGTTTTCACAAATGGCAAGAAAACGTGCTTGGTCAAGATCCGAAGGAGAAGAAGAAACGAGAAGTCCGTGTATACGCATGGTGTTTATATGATCCCACTCTTTCTGTACCTCAGGATGGGCTGGAAAATCCTGTTCAGGGTTTAAAAGTCCCCAACTTGCAAGAGCCTCCGACAAATGGCAGATCTCAACTTCATCACCGTGATTTAAAAGAACAGATTTGACAAAATCAGAAACGCCTTGAGCCGAAGCCAAGAAAGCAGGAAGACAAATATCGTTAATCTTGCGCACACCAACTCCACCAAACCTAATAGGTAAACTCGCCAGTAACCAGCTTTTGTCATCAAGAGTCAGATTAAGTATGGATTGTAAGCAATTTCTCACAGTATCATCAGCTTCTTCGATAATAGATGGATATAACCACAAAGGGGTGGTGCGAAGCAAGTATGTCAATTTGGGAACAAAAAAACAACTTTTTAGGAGGAAGTACGCCGTGTGAGAATGAACTGAAAGCAAGCTTCTGGTTCTCTTTGATATGTGGCATAATGTTATTGCATCTCATTTAGACTTTCTAGACAGTAGTTCAGCTATTTGTTCATCCATCTCAGCTTTCTGATCTTTTTAGCGGTCTTTCGTTCTGAGTTACCGTTCCGTATGTTATCCTTCTTCCTATCTCATCGGCATCTGCTGGGGAGAGTCGAGCTAATCCAGCAGAGACCTGGTACCCTTAGCAGGGGTCCACCCTGGGCATTTAGTCGCCTCCGAACCCCGAGCGCCATGCACAACGCTCCGGTACCTAATTCAGTGTAGGTAACACCAACCACGGCCCGCCAGAGGCCAACCCAACTAGTAGACTAGTGATGGGTAACTTGTGAGTGAGTAGTTCAAAATGAACGCTTCACTCGTTTGAAGTGTGAATGAGTTACTCACTTTTAGTGAACTAGTAGTTCAAACAGTTCAAACAGTTCACAAGGTTATACAACTCAAGAAGTTCCAATTGTAGTTCGTTTATTTTCTACTTCACTCATTCGTATACTTCAACACTTCAGTGAATGCTTTACTCATTCCGATCTCGTTTGTTGTCACTCTACTTCACTTTCAAATTCTTTACTTCGGATTACCGTGGAGCTTTCAGGCAATACCAGTACAGCTGAAAAACACATTTAATTTTTGAAGTGAAGCTTCTTTAGCCGCGGAAGGGGTAAATCGAGAGCTTGTGCAACGCTCAAAAATCGTCACGAAATTAATGTAACGCTCAAAATCGTCACGAAATTTGTGAGGTGTGACTGCACAGAAAACAATAACTCAATGATTAGGCTTATCCAAAGTTTAAAAAATAAAAAAAAAAACATTTAAAAAATCCAAAATAAAGAGTTCAAAGACCCAAATTTTAAAACATCCAAAATTCCAAAATTAAAAGATCCAAAATAAAACATTAAAAAAAATCAAATACCCAAAATTTAAAAAAAATCCAAAATTAAAAGATCCAAAATTTAAAAATTGAAAGATCCAAATTTTAAAAGTCCAAAAATCCAAAATTTAAAAATTAAAAGATCCAAATATCCAAAATTCAATAATCAAAAAATTCAAAATTAAAAAATAAAACAATTAAAAAATAAAAATCTAAAATTAAAAAATCCAATATTAAAAATGTCCAAAAACCCAATATTAAAAAGTCCAAAAATCCAAAATTCAAATAATCCAAATTTGAAAAATATAAAAATTAAAATGAGCTTCACTTCTGTCGCGTGGCGTTCCACGCACACTTTTTTTTAAGATGATAACCAAATCAGTATGTACGTGATTCTATCAAAACTAAAACGAAAATGAAAATTAATAAATTGCCGATTAAGATATACTGCAAATTAAATTATTTTATTGCAGTAACGTAT
Source organism: Ectobius pallidus (assembly GCA_964059195.1). Lineage (NCBI taxonomy): Eukaryota > Metazoa > Arthropoda > Insecta > Blattodea > Ectobiidae > Ectobius > Ectobius pallidus. The sequence continues at coordinate 127,353,054 of CAXKWD010000002.1, forward strand.
TATTAAAAAATAGATATATATTTTTTAAGACCATAAGAAATTTTTGATTCACGAAGTTGGAAACAGCGATGTTTCCTTTTTACATACCAAATAAGTCATGTGTTTTATGTCAAGTCACGTATCTTTATGTCCCCCTCCGGTCTGAAAACAACCGTGTTTGCAAACCGCGTTGGATACCCCAAGTATTTCTCCCCAGGTAAATGTGTGTGAAAGAGAGAGCGTGAGCTTTGTGAACGATGTTATGAGAAAGAACACTTCAAAGAACACTTCAAAAATGAAGTGTTCATATAGAAGAGTGGCACAGAAAAAATAGCTTATGGGTGAGGCCGGCCAGGAGGAAAAATGTACTTCACGAACGAACTACTTCATTTGAAGCGTTCACAGAGAAGAGTGAGAGATAGTGAAGTAGTTCACATAAATGAACTGGTTCGACCCATCACTATAGTAGACTACCACGCGCAAGCACGTGGGGGCTAACAGCCCACACTCCCTGGCTACCTCAGTCTCTCCGCGCCTCAGGATCGCCCTTTACGACACGGTGGGCGAGACCGCGGATCGGGTGGATCCTGGTGCGCCAGGACGCCTACCTGAGGTACATAGGACGCCCTATATGGGTCCGGGCCGTACTTATTATCTACAATTAAATTTAAATGGAAAATGGAAAAACTAATAATGTGTTTAAAAGTAATTAAATAGTTTTCCATAATTGAATATTTGTCGCTCGCCTCAAAGTTGTGGTCGCCAATGGCGAAGACGAAAATTTCGCGCCCTGCTCTAAGGTCTAAGCAATCATTAAAATTACAAGTAACACAGGGCTGGCTGTAAATTATGTCTCAGGTTTTTGCGGAAGAAAGTGTGAAAGTGATATTGATTTTCTTTTGATTTTAGCCTCGAAATGGTTGTATGGCAACATGGAAGTGGGAAATAAAATATCCCGTATAGACAGTAAAATGTTATGTTACAGAATTTATGTTTCTTCTTATTTTAACGCCTACCATGCACGACGTATAAAAGCAAGAGGATGAAAAATTCTAAGTGCTGTATGAGTGATAAAAGCCATATCTAACTTAGTGTTTCTGAAGGAATAGTTTTAAGTGTTATAAGCAGGGCCCGGATTCTAATGACATGTCATCTTTTTATTGATGATGCATAGACATTGCCAACTTGTGGATAGATCCTAATCATGGCCTCTAGATTATAGAAATGCATTTTTATTAGGTCATTTTTTGTCATTTTATGCAATTTTATATTTTTAGGGCATTTATTTCATTTTTAGGTCATTATTTAGTCATTTTTGTGTCGTTTTCTTCCTTATTTAGTCATTTCCATGTATTTACATTGAGTGTATTAACTTTTTTTCGTCGCTAGCGGTGCTCTCTTTAAGTGTTGCTTGTTTAATGCAAGAAGGAAAAATTCAGCATTAAAGTGTTGACATGTCTCAGTCGAAAGTGAGAATGAAAGAAACGCCAAAATTTTGTATTATATTACTATTGTTATTAGATTGACTTGGCACCAGAGTCTGCCACCTGCTTGGATTTGAGAGTGCAAACTACTGATTACCCTCAATAAATAACAATATAATCCGGCAGACCACAAAAGGATGTGCCGAATTTTGACTCACCAGTGCCTCAGTGCCTGTATAAATTTCCGCGAGAAAAGAACATTCACAACTTTACAGTTATTTACAATTTTTACAATTATGTACATACTAGTCTATAACTTTGTGTGTACAATAATAATTTTTTATAAATAAAATATCAGTTTTTAGGTAATTTTTTTATAGTTATTGAGTCATTTTCTTTAAAATTCAAGGTCATTTTATAGGTCATTTTTCAAACAATTTTAGGTCGTCAGAATCCAGGCCCTGGTTATAAGTCATTCTTCTTAGCTTCAAGCCAGTGGCGGCTATTCAGGGGAAGTAGGTGAAGTAGCACTTCACCAGTATTTTCTCTTTACAATACGTATTTTTAAAGTTTATTTTCCATATCACGAATTGGTTTTTACTATAAATGTATCTGTATTTTTGAATTGCCCGCCACGCCACCATCTGGAGGCAAAGCTAGGAGACACTGAGATCCTGAGAGGGCAGCGTGCTTCAAGTCGGCCGTGTGAAGGTGAACTGGAAACCACGCCCTCCGTTGCATGGGTAGTCTGTTCAAATAAAAAATGAGGATGGCAAGCATCAGTTTTCTCGCTTATCCCACGTCTGCTAGGTGACGAGAACAGACTACCCATGAAGCAGTCCCCCTTGTTCAGGCATTTTCTTCGCCGCGCCAGCACCACACTGTCAGCTCGGAGAAAGAGGTGGGCACGTTAGATCTTCCACCGTCTGACGGTCTAACGCCGTCAAATTCGAATGTGTTAAATTCAGAAAAACCCGGATTCCACAACCCCGATTAAGTATTCTGTCGCACTGGGAACACTAAGCGACTTCCTCTACCTCGATCATTAAAAATACTATTTTCTCGTCTCTTATTCCATTTCCGAGGAACTCTCACGCGATTTGCCCTGCCCCAATTATTATTATTATTGTTATTGTTATTATTACTATTATTATTATCATCATTTTTACTATCATTATTATTATTGTTATTATTATTATTTTTGGGCTATTTTCTCTCGTCACACAACTCACACAACGTTCGACGAGACGAGAGAAATTAGCAAAAAAATAATCGTGTGAGAATTCCCAGAGATGGATTAAGATACGAGCAGTTTAGATAGGCTTCTAACAATTTTTAAAAATATTTTAAGTTTGCTCTATGAAATTTTATTTGCAGCACACCCTCGTTTTGAGCCACGAGCCGCTATTGGGTGAATTCCGTTATTAACATAAGCATGTGTCATTTTTTTCACTTCACCTAATTTTCCGGCCACGAGCCGCCACTGCTTCAAGCTGTAGATGCCTGTGTAAGGACCTACATCTTCAAACTCATAAGTCCTCCGTGATTTAATTTTGAATTACACGCAAAATACAAAACCCTGGCCTTTTAAACTAGTAAACCTATAAAACCAATCAACATGGATATTGCATTTATCGCAAGAATGTTAAAAAATTTACCAAATTGATCGACGGTGGGCTTAGTTACGTTTCATGTTAGGCCTCTTTATTATTCTTTTCCTTGTGGACACATTTATAGTAAGGACATCAGTTCGATTCGTGTTCGAATATATTCGGTGTTTGAAGTATGAATTAAAATGTAAAGTTATAGATGTGTTTTTCTTCTCTCGAGATGAGCTGCTCACATGCACAGACAGAGACAGCGAGACATAGGCCTACACATAAACATATTTCTGAAAATTGTAATTTTAGATTCAAAGGACCTCAGAAGACGTCTGTATTCATGCTGAAAACTCGACACCAAATTTCAGGACCAAACACAATACTTCCTCTAAGTTATATGAAGTAGACCTACCTATGGTACGGGTTGAGAAATTGATAATGATAAATAGCAACGATACTTTAAGAATTCAGTATTTCGGTGGCTGAGGGTTTAAACCGCTCGCCTTCTATAGCTAGGACCCGGGATCTATTCTCGGATCCATTTGGAATTTGTGAACAAAATGGGATCGGGGCAGGTTTTCTGGGGTGCTCCTGTTTCCCTGCCATATATAATTCTACCATTCCTCCATTCATCATAATATAACCATTTGGTTGTATTGAGGAATTATTAGTAGTAATTCAGGGCAATTTGATCCTATTTGCACGTATGGAATCTTAGAATTAGTAATTTTTATTACGCGTACGAAAAGTATACATAGGCCTGTGTCTTTATTTGGTAACAACGTACTTTTTTTTTTTAATTCCGTTATTAAATGAAGTTAATGTTTTTCCATTTAACTGGAATTTAAAATCCATTAATTCGTTTACAAGCAATGGCAAGTCGTTGTACAGCAAGAAGGACATTGTTAAAAAGAAGTCCTGAACTTACATTGATTTTGATATGTCTTTCGCCTGTGTTACACTACTATATAAGTCCCAGAAGTTTAATGAAATATATATATATATATATATATATTAAATTAATTTTGGGTGTAATCACATCTGTGTAATATAATAATAAAATTATGGTATTCTGCGTGGTTGCATGGTATCGTCGCTGCTTTCAGCCTCGTAATTCAAATTGAGGAAATAAAGCTAAAGGAAATCATCATTAACGGCCGTGGACATCGGCATGCTGACCACATGCCCCAATCCTTTCCTTCTGTCTATAGTAGATGCCGCAGCGATCAGATGGTAGGCATATTCTTTTCGGAGATGCAGCGAAACAGTTTAGTTTTTTTTTAATATAGTATCTCACAATTTGATTATGTGATCTTGAAAAAGGTTTTTACCATATACTGTGCCATATAAATATGATAGTGTAATATAGACCCACATTAAATACCTTTTTCTTCATAAAGAATTAGAATGTAGAGACATATATTTTACTAGCTTAAAAGACCCGGCGTCGCCCGGGTTTTGTATTTTGTAATTGGAAATTAACTTATGAAGGATTTTCAATTTTCAATTCTAGGTCCTTATATGGGCATTTATAATTTGAAATAGGAAGAACGACTTATTACACTCAAACTATTCCCTCAGAAAACGCTTGATATAGTTTTTTTATGGCTCATAGAGGATCTAGAATTTTGCATCCCATCGCTTGTACAGTGCACAGCAAGCCTGGTAGAGGTTTAAATAAGAAGAAAGAGAAATTCCTGTAACATAAAATTGTAATATTGAGGCGGGAAATTTCCCACTCTTATGTTACCATAAAGCCGTTTTGGGTATGAAATTAAACAGAAAGCATTATCACTTTCATACTTTTCTCTCCAAAAACCTGCGATATAATATAATAATATACACATTACCATACCTCGTTTTGTTTTCTCTATGTCCAGGGTAGAGAAAGTTATGTGATTCCATTATTTTAGTGGATTTCATTCTGTAATATTTATTTATAAAATGAATTATTTTGATAACTTCTCTTATTTGTCAAAAGTGCATTTCATTTGTTTTTTCCAAGCCCATCTGATACTATTTGGCAACAATATATTCTGTGATTTGGAATTGATAATTCCATGTAAAAAAGGGATTAAGTATTTTCAAAAACATTTAATTTTTGGCATTTAGAATCAGAATTTTTCAAAATCCTTTCTTAGTGAGCACCTACATTATGAAACGAAGATACTGTCAAAATTCCAAGTCTCTACCTGTTATAGTTTAGGCTGTACGTTGATTCCTGTCATTCAGTCAGTCAGTCAGTCAGTCAGTCAGTCATTCATTCAGTCAGTCAGGACAAAGCCTTTTATATATATAGAGATAATTATTATGCTCAATATCGGTACAATTATGAACAAAAATGAATAACCTACAATTCAATATTCACACATTGAATAGCCAATTGCGATAAGTGAATGAATTATTTATCATTATGTTTCATCTGACCTTGAGAGTGTGAAATATGCTGGCTTATGCTCACTTTACGTCGATACGGACAATAACAATAACGAATTGGTAGTATTAATACTATTTGGATCATTTTAATTTTAGATTTACATCTATATTTTGTCTCATGTAAGATTAGGAATTATAGAAGTTAATCTCAATATTATTGATATAACACATGTTCAGGCTTATGCCTTTAAATTTTAAATTGTCCTCTCAGATTCCTTTGTAAAGTCTGTAAACATTCCAACACATACTAGCCAAAAAGAAACACCGAAATTCTCAAGAGAGGAAAAAAAAAGAACATTTGTGAATAATATATTAATAATGTCATTGTGCATTCAGTCCACCTCCTGTTCCTCATATTTTATCACTATATTTTGCTATGTATACAGACTGGAATGTTTTGCATACATGAGATTCTTAACAGAGACATGTGCATTTATTTACAAGCTTTACATTCATGAATATGTATTAGTCTGGGTACAAAACAGAAGACGACAACCCTTTGTTATATTTATAACCCCGCTTATGAAATGTGTAGTTCGTTGCAGTTCGTATGCTATAAAAACAGCAGAAAGAAAAGAGATACCATTTTTTAAAAATGAGTTATTAATTGAAGAGGTGTTTTCAGACATAAATCCACATAGAAATATATTACTAGCAACAAAAAACTTTAACTTACCTAATTTTGTGTATTCTAATTAGATTTGATCTAAGGTGGTTTCTTCATTAGTTCTAATACGTAACTGTTATCCTATAAACATATTGTGATGGAAGCTTAAAAAGATTAGTGTAAAGTAATGTAGTAATATTATGCACCAGCTGTTGGATGGATTAGTTAAAGTAGCTGTTAAAGGTAATCATTAGGGAACGGAAGTTTATGAAAAAGCGTAGTGTATTAATGCACCTTATTACATGCTAGTGTTAAAATGTGTACACTGTACAAGACATGCAAGAAATAACAGAAAATTCATGGTTTTATTTGGCATATTGTTGCATATTTCGTTACTTTTGCTATAATGCATCATACTTGCTTTGACATTAAAATATTTGTACATATTTTATCAACTTGTCACATTTTAATGGAATATTTTTGAGGGATTTTAAATATTATGCATATCTCTCTTAATTTACAGGGTATTTGGCTAAGTGGATGTTTTGAGAATCGACTGTACAATAATTGGCATAGTACATGGCCTAATGATTTCAGAACTGATTGTATAATATTAAATAGACGTTTCACATCATTACTTTTCAATTTAATAAAATTTGTTATGTTAACCTTGCTTTTCAAGCTTTGCAAACATACCTACTCTCAAAATTAAATTCTTTTTTTACCACGTGTACCACCAAATAATTCATAATGAACTTACTAGGCCTAACTAATTTCTGCCACGCACAGATTATTGTTATGTATTAACTCCTTTCACGCAGCAGGCCCGTGTTCGAATACTGGTCGGAACAATCTACCTAGGTGGAGTTTCTTTCCTTCTTTTTATCAGTTTTGAGACAAATATCGGGTAATTTTAGGCCCTTGTGATTCACGAATTTCATCTGTCCTCATTTTCATCTTCATCCCATCCTCGCCTTGTTTAAAATGAATGTATGTTAGAATATAGTAGCTTGTCCTATGTGTTCGTGTTGTCTCAGAGGTGACCCCGGGGAGTTCCTCTATGACCTAGTCTGGTAAAAAAAATATGTATCTGTGATTCGCCAATAGATAACCCTTTCGCGACAGATTGCTGTGTAATTTCTAAAAGAGGAGAGGTTAAGGCCGGCTTGTCCATATAAGCGAGTTAGGGGAAGTTTTTATAAACATTTAGGGTCAGCAAGATTTAGATTAAAAAATAACTGAAATATCTAACGCGACATTATTTTTTTAAGAAGAAAAGAGAAAACGTTTGAATATGAATCACCAGATGAACCTGTAACTGTCCCCAACATGGCTGTTCGGAAGGGGGGGGGCAGGATAGGGCCACTGACCCCACCCCCCTCTGGATATTTTGTTTACACATAAATCTCTAAACTAAACTGATACAAACAACTAATATGAAGTGTGGCTTAGATTTCCACATATTATTAGATGATTTGTTTTCACAAAAACGAGAAAAACGAGTGGTAACAACTCACTACCATAGATATGAGCATATATGAATAATTAATTTTAGTAAACTTTAAAACATTTCCAGTCAAGCAATTTATTGTAATGAAGGAAAAGAAATGGGTGTAGTCTATCCCATTTTATGTGAATAGTAGGGCTGTCTGTGAAATTGTAAGGGGTAGAGAAATCCATGTGAGTGTACTACCATACATTTTACTATGTATCCATAGTCATAGGTCCAACTACATGATGATGATGATATTGATAATGATGATAATAATAATAATAAAATAATAATAATAATAATAATAAAATTGTTATAGTAATAATAACATAGTGATGGTGGTGGCGGCAGTAATTTGTTCATTTTCCCCCTCCCCCCTTGGCAAAATTTCTGCGGACGTCCATGGTCCCCAATGTAAATTTACTTTTCTGAATTTGGATTCAGCTGTCAATGCAGTCAAAGAAAGATTTTGTCAGTTGAATGAAGTTTCAGAAATCTTTGTACTTTCGTACGACATTTATATCCTCCAAAACAACCCCTCGACATAAATAATATAAAAATCATTGACACTGGAAAACAAAAGCCAAAGGATGGAATTTGATAAAGATTCTAAAGATTAAAGGATACATCCTGAGATCGATGGCATTTGCCATAATCTGCACGAGTCAGAGACACCAGAAGAAGTATTGAACTACATTACAGCCACATCCTTGAAACGGGGTTCCGTATTACTCTTCGGGTTCTCTTGACACTACTGATCTCTGTGGCAGCGCAGAAAGAAGTTTTTTCGAAACTAAAACAAAATAAAACTTATCAGTCTGGCTCAATGAGCCAGGAAAGACTTTCAGGTCTTGCTACCATTTCCATCGAAAATGAGTTAGCCACTTAAATTGGACGTGAAAGATCTTGTCAAAGAGTTTGCCAAAATTAAAGCAAGAAAAGTACCTTTGGGATATTAAGCCTTTTTTTCTATTCCTGCTTCTTGGGGAAAATATTTATCTATGATGTAAATATAAAAAGTTATAACCTTTCCAATTAAATGCATTTTATTGGAGTAATACTCCTACTATCTAAATGTATCATAACGTCTTTATAAATACAAGTCGTCCTCAAATTAAACCAATTAAAATCAACTGTATTTAACTTATCAATAACTTACAAGGCCAGAGGATGTGAAATTCATTGCTTAGTCGAACAGTAAAAAAATGGAATGATTTTGATGGTAAATTAGGGGTGCCGAAATTATTCTAGCTTAGAGCACCAAAATACCTAGGTAGGGGTAAAACTACGAGTAAAAAAGAAAGAAGACAATGTAGGCCTTGCTTTGTAACAATTTAGTAGATAGGTAATTCTTTGACGATAGCCGAAGTTTTTTATTCCCAGCCATGTTGACAGTGAATGAATCCGAGCGCCATATAAAATATATTTTCCCCTATTTGCCTCAATTGTTAAAAGAAATATGTCGATTGACTAGGATTAACTCTATAATTTTGTTCGTATGGCTCTGGAACCTACGATCAATCGTGCTTGATATTGCTTCAGTCACAGGGGAAAAATATAATAGACCAATAGATTAAAACGACAGGTCTGTTGAAAATAAAATATTTAACGTTGAGTTCTATTTCATTGCCAGTGTATTGTAATGAAAGCATGGATGCCGTACGATAGAGAAGTGATTCTTAAGCAAGGATTAAAGCATAAAGAGGTCTAATGAACATTTTAAAATATGACAGCATAATCTTCAAGCTTTTTACTGCATCACATTCAAGTTCATGAATATAAAATAACTTCGTCCTTTCTAAATCATGCGCCACTTTCATTGGACACCGTGTTTAATATACAGCAAGGAAGTCATTCTTGTAGCAATTTACTATGTAGATAATGAAATTTATTTCTGGGTATTCTTCTGCAACAGGAAGCAATGCGTTGTTCAACAATGCCTGGCGTAAATAACACCTTAAAGGCAAAGTGACCATAAATTTAACAGAAGAATGTAGTTTGCTTTTATAGCTATTGCAAAAAGCCTTCGTCCTTGATCTCGGTGCGTTTGGTAATAGAGCTAAATCATTCTTAACAAAAATATTCAATTTAGGATTTTGTTTTTTGTTTTTTGTTCCGTATTTCTGTAGGTTTTGCATTTAACGCACATGGAAGGTATAATATAAAAACTGAAATGAATTATTTCTATGCTAAATACTTGTCCTTTTAATTGCATTACAGAAAAAAATGAGTAGACTGTTCTAGCAACATCTTCGCTTAGTCAAATTAATTTATTATGTAATTATCAAAAAATCTTGCCGTGGCATTGCAAGTTCTCCTTAGCAGTACCTTACCGTTAGGAACTATACAGTGGATCAGGTAGCTTCATTTTTCTCAGTTTTCTCAGTTTTCTTTTACGAGGTGGCAATGATTAAATTCGGTTTAAGCCCCTTAGAAAACAAAAAGAACGACAGAGAAGAGACTTCTAAATTTGTACTCTGCCAAACCACCATATCACTGAACTGTAACATATAGGGCTTAGGATAGAGATAACGAAACATTTTTTTTCGACTTTAAAATATATTCCTATTAAGCTTTTTATAGTCAAAATAGGCTCCTCAACAGAACGGAAATTAGTCAAATCGTAGTGATTTTTTTTTTCGATTTATACCTCACTTGTGCGTATTGATGCAGCATTTGCTTTAAAAAGTGTAAAAAAGACAGCAGATAATATATATATTACAGTAGCATCTCTGTTGTCCGAACACTAATTAGAAATCAATATTCACTATCTTACTGAGCTGGAATGCTTTTTCTTGGATTGCTGGATCACTCAGCGGAACATTTCTCTAACTTTCCTGCGAAAACCAAACAAAAAGGCTTACTCAACTTGGTCTAAGTCTGAAATGTTTTATGTATGGCTCTCCTCGATTACCTTCTCGGTCACAGCTCCGCAAAATTATTGTTCTGCCTTGAATCGATTTTTCTTCCAGTCACTTATCAATGCTTTTCCGACACCGAATTCCACACCAATGGCGTTCGCATCATAAAAATAACACTGCACGTTACAACTGATTACAATGCAGACTTCACATATGTGCCTAATTAAGTAATTAGGTTTGAAGTAATTATAAATTAACCCTGTTAATCTGGTCCCCGGTTTCAATTAGTTCGGACAAGCGGAGTTCTTCTGTATCATGTTTGAAGTTTTCTACCGTTTATCTAAAAGATTTTTCTCTTTTCTAGGATAGCTGAGCTTCGCTCCTATGAGGTAAGGTTATGCAATCAATGTATTGCTTAATAAGACTTTCGTAACAAATTAAAATAAATTAGCTTAATAACAATCATCTGCCTCCTCAGATGGCTACGTGTTAATATTAAAGGAATGTTTAACAAGGACGTGTTAATTTTATGGATCCATTAAAGGCGTCTGTAATTTTAAAGTGAGCTATGCGTATAAAATTCGTTCCATATATCAAATGATTTGGATGCACAGGTCGCCGCCCTGGTGAAGTGATTTCGGCCTTGGGTGGAGATAATTCACATCGGCACCACTTCTCTGTAATCATTTCACTCGTGGTACTAACAAGGGCGGGTCATACTGGAAGGTCTACGGAGAATTCTTCAAAATTGACAACCTGCCAATCTTTCTCATCACTCATACCAAGAAATTAAGGATCTTAGGTTGTAGAAAGGTGTGCCCGGTCTAAGTTGCTTACAACATGCATTTCTTTCGTACGAAAGATTTGGAGAATGGAAATGACTAATTAATTTTCCTAAAAGAAATAAAAGCAAAGCACACGCATTTGTCTCAAAATTTTAATGTAACATATTGCGTTTTGGGAGAAAAACCCAATAGGCTATCGGTTTTATTGAAGCCGAAAATACATATATATTTTTAAATTTATAATCTTAATACTTAGACCAAGGGGCCAATTTGTCCCGATACACAACCTTTCGGTTTTGCTCCAACGAAACCGTAACTCAGACGATTGTGATATCTAATAAATAAGTTGTAACATAGACCTACCTATATTAGATAATAAAATATCTCCATGAATGCCTATAAAGCCTGGGGGTTCATTCTGGTCACTTTTATTGCTTTTCATTTTAGTTAAAACTTCCGATTTCCAAGTGCAACATCATGCATACAATTTGTTCCCTTTTTCTTGTTTCCCAATTAAAGTTGAACAATTTTGCAATAAAGGAAATACTGATCGGGGTGACTCAGACGCTGGGGTTCGCATTCAGTACAGTCAGTCCAGTACAGGGTTCAAACCCTGTGGCCAGCCAATTTGCCTAGCGTTTTTCATGGTTTCTTCAGTCGCTGGACTAGATATTTATTTACCATGATTCATCGCCACTATTTCTCCCAATACCACAATCAAAATTAAATATCAGTCGAAGTGACTAATTAAGACATTACGTAATAACAACAGTAATAGATGAATAACAATAGTTGCACGACCTACTTGAACACCCTCAGACCCTTAATGTAACATAACCTCTGCAGTTAACGAGTGAATAAATAAAGGTGAAAATAGAAAATAATGAAAATTAAATGGTTTTAATAGTGAGATGGCGAATTTTTGTAAACTTTTGTTATATGCCTTGCAATCTTTTTTTAGCTAATAATTTTAGCATCTCCAAACGTGAGTAATGAATGTAATTTTTATTATTTAAACCGAAGAACAACTACAGCATTTGAAGAGTTTGAAAAAAGTTAAAATAAGTATTGTTAAGTATTAAGCTAAATATTTTTATTTAAACTAAGTATCGAACATTGCATGTGCAATGCATTGTTCACCAAGAAGCTCAAAAGAAAAAAAATGGAACATATTTTGAAATGAACACGAGTTTTTTACTTAAAATAGTGATAAGGGTAGTGAATTAGAGGGCTTGCCTTGCTATTAACAAGTTCGCTGGCTTTATGTCATCAAGTATTAAAACTGTTTTGACCCTTTCGAGAAGAAATTAGTGTTTTCTTATGAATTAAAGTCAAATCGCCCGAAGAGCTCTGTGATGGTAGTAATTGACTTTAAGATTTAACATTCATGGTATATATGGCAGAGCATTTAAATTACTTAAATTTAAAATTGCAAGGTAAAGGTCAGTTTTTAATTTCGTTATGTGATAATATTGAGCCTTTTCAATTAAATCTTAGGCCTTTTTAAGGGTAACTGGCAAGCGACAGCTTAATTCATTTTCCTTCATATCTACTGTATTCGTGTTCTAATAAATGCCACCATAGGCTCGTCATGTAATGTACTATTAGGACCTACAGAATTCATAATGTGAACTCCGTTCGTGCAAAGAAGAGAAATGTACGTAAAATCGTGAACAAGTTGTCAGAAATACAACCTACAACGGCTTATTATTACGCGATTTGAAGGTCTAATATGCAGCTGTAAGACACGGGAAGTTCGGCCGCAGGGAGTAGCGGGATTGATGCATAGGATTATGAGATGCAAAAGCAGGGCTAGAAATGTAAATGAAATGAAGGTTGTGAGAGTAGTTTCGGTGGCATTCCCTATGTTGAACTCTGCAATAGCAGCGGAATAAAAAAGCTTTATTTTTTCCTCGATACGAAGATGTTGCATCTGGTCAGCCAATGAATGTCATGGAAGATAAGCCATGTACCATGTAACATGTTCAACACCATTTTTCGTGATTCTAAAATAATTTAAATTAAATAAACAATATGCGGCATCAACGAAATCGTCCCAAAAACAGTGCAATGAAGTAACGTTACTCTGGTTCTCACTTGAAGAAATGAAAGGAAAAAATTATAAGATGTCGTTATTAATATTAAATCATTCTTTAATATTTATCTTACATTTTATTTCTGCAAAACAAAACAGGTGTTTCTTTCTTATTTTGACAATGCTTGAAGGAAATAAATTTTGATAGGCTTTTATTGTAATACCTAGGTACAACGCAAATTAACAAAGCTGTTGGGTTTTCATTACCTTAATTAAGAGTAAAAAATCTTGTCGATAGGCTATTAAAAATATATTTGAAGTAAAATTAGTTTAAACAAAAATGGCCTTAGATTTGTTATTATTACTACCTCTCCCTGTTCCATAGGTAGGCCTACTACAGGTATAGTTACTGTTTTCGACCCCCAAATTTTGAGTTTTTAATATAAATGTCCAAAAAGACATTGTTTTCGGAAATATGTATGTGTGTTTGTCTTTGTGTGTATGTGTGTCTGCTATTGAACGGAAAATCGTATGAAAACAAAATTTTATATTTTTGTTGGGTGCCTTCTGAGGATGTGTCACGAAGATTGGCGACGGCTTTCTCATATTTTTAAGGGGTTATGAATACGTGCCCTTTGCAATATAACCTCTTGTTCTATATGAGAATGTGAAGTGAGCAAATTGTATTAGCCATGCTTAAAGTAAAGAAAGTTACATCGGTGCATTAATAACATTTTATTTGGGTTATCAATCCTCGCGTATGGGATGTGATGTAGTAAGGACATTCTCTTCATTTTTACAACCAATTTACATGAAGAGAATATCATACATAATAATTATATTATATTATACCAAGAGTCTTGACAAAAATATGTATTGGGGATCATTATTGACATCCAGGGAGCTTTCGATGAAATCTGGTGGCCCTATGCGCTTCGAGAAATTAAATCCCCGCCCAATACATACAGAGTACTGCAGGATTATTTCAGAAAGAGGACAGTTACTATAAAAAACCATGGGATGACAAAGGCAGCCTTAAAGGGATGTCCACAAGGATCAGTTCTGGGACCTAAAATATGGAACTTGGTTTATGACACAGCAATTATAAAAGTGGAGTACATAGTCTGGCATCCCCGATAGCATTTGCGAATGAACTTGTTTTGCTCATGGAGGGAGATTAGAAATGAACTTGAAGCAAAATGAAATAGATCCCTCGCACAATTATAGGTTGGTGTAATCACAACAAAGTGAAAGTTTAATCGAGAAAAAAAATGCTCTCTACATTCTGGCAGACATCCCAGAATTTTTGTAGAACAGACTGGATTGAAAGGAGTTCAACTATACGATACCTGGGACTAATACTAGATGCAGGAAATAAAATGAACGCTCAACTCGGAAAAGGATGCACCTCGCCTGTAAATCTCTTTCAGGTCCTTAGTAGACTATTGGCACAAAAATGGGGATTTAAATATAGAAAATGGAAGATACTGTATAGGCCTACTGCCATCTTTGAAACTATAGTAACTGATGCAGTGCCACAATTCCCAGAAGGTGTCATCTTTCAACATGGCGGCGCTCCTCCACACTACGTCGCCATTGTTCGTGAGTTTCTGCATACAACATTCCCCCAACGGTGGATAGGCAAGGGTTCTGTAAAACCATGGCCACCACGATCCTCGGTTCTGAAGCCCTTAGATTTTTACTTGTGGGGTTATGTGAAGCAACACGTGTACAGTGAACGTATCAACGTTATTAATAATTTGAAACAGAGAATCGCATACGTTATTCACTCTGTCACACCAGAGTCCCTAACCGTGTGTGGGAAGAACTTGAATATCGTTTAGATGTGTGTAGGGCAACAAATGAAAGCCACATCGAACTGCACTGAATAGGTACAAAAGTTGGGGAGTTTTCCTTTCATTTGGTGAAGATTTCACATTTCTGTCTTGTTTCGTTGGTTTCCTGTGACCGGTTAAAAGTGCACTGTGACTTTACGGACACACTGTATATACTTACAATGAGAGCCAGTCAAGTCCCAGCCAGACACTCTCATGTTATGTAGGATGAAAGAAGAACATAATCCTGAAATTGTAAGAAGCGAAGGATCGTGTTAATGAATGAAAATTAATGGAAATTTTAATGTATGGCCAGGGGTATAGTCACTGGCCCGGGAACCATGGGTTAAATAACGGGACAAATGAAAAATAGACATACTAAGAGGCTAACTTTTATTTGGGCAGAGGAAGTTATGTGAGTTTCATATAAGATTATTTTCTGCATTCCCTATTAATTTACCTGCGAAATTTACATAACCTTCTTTCTGCAAACCCCTTCCGTATAATTTACAAATCGTTACCACAGGATTTGACTCAGTCTAGGAACATGCACATGCAGATTAAGAAGGATTTTTCCCATTGAGGATTCATCGCTGCGAAGAAAGATGACACAAACTTTCATGACAAGAATGAAGCGCCTATTCCATAAAATTTAAGTAAAATTTAAATTAAAAAATTCATGTCTGTGAAAATATGAATCTACACTGGGGATTTAACCCGCACCCTCCCAACGTGAGTATTCATTGTCAAGCCATAGCGAGGGCACTAACTTAATGTTAGGCTGGGCGCAAGTTGGGACGCAGTTTGGTAAGATGTGTTTCTGTGAGTTTCTGTGGAACACAGAAGTAAATACAACCTGCGTCACTTCGCCCTGCGTGCGAACTGTATCATATAGGATGTTCAATCCTTGTTAAAATGTAGTGATATTTCGGAATGACAATGTTCCATATAAGCGAATGGTTCGTATTTTAACGGAAGATATTGGCGTGTTTCTAATTTATGCATTTCCTGTAGAAATAACATGTCAGCAGATAACGAGAGATGTTTTCTCACATACACATGAACTGGAATTATATAAGATTACTTTAAAAGCAAAAGCAAGAAGCGGCAACGTTATACCGGAATGAAGCTGTGTTTTCAGACTAGTGAACTAGTTTTCACACTGCCAGCGAAATGACTTCGCCCTCCCCAATCGTAACAAGCTGATCTGCACACACGCACACGCTATCCATCTCCTTGCTCCGGAAATCAAGGCAAAGCATAATAATATGTAAATCACTATAAGAAAACAATTTCACCTCTGTGTAACACACGCCGACCAAAATCCAAGCAACGCCTAAATCCATGAAAAATGCTTCCTTTACAAACCGGCAAGTTGTAATAAATTAGAGTAGGCCCTACATAATGTGTTCATGTTCATGACTAGACATTCCTTTAGTTTTAGTTCACTTTTATTTTATAATAAGGTTTTCAACCCTTTCAGAGCTAAATTTATACACTGCTAATAAGGCAATCGTTAACTTGAATCATCAGGGGGCACTAAGTTTAAAATCTTTGGGGGAAATTTTCGCACAATGGTTGTTTTCCATAAATGATAATCCTAATTCAAGTAACTTATAAAAATCGGCACATTGCACAAAAAGCATTATGCTATTAATCTTAATCTCTGCTTTAATAAGTTACAATTTTTTTAAACGACGCATTTAAACGCCAGCAGCGGTTAATCATGATGTGTAATCCTGAAGTTGGCCAACTTGAGAGTAATCGGATATAGGCCTTCATAATTTCTTCGATTGGATCTGTACTAGTAATTGGTTTTGGTTCCTTCAAATCTTAAATGAAAGCACGAACGAACCATATAGATCGACTATGGAATGTTTTCAGTCTGTTCTTCGAGTCAAGCAATCGGGACAGAACTCGGATGGATGAGAACTACCTTATCTTTTGAAGTTCTTGTTAAATGAATATTACTGGAAGCTCACCGCTATACGGATTTAATTCTCCCTTATAGGTTTCGGCTACTGTAATATGAGCCTTGTTATTCGTTAACCACAGAAAAAGGATGCTCGACTTATAGGAGATTGCCATCACCCTCACGACCATTTGTGAAAAGGCGTCTTTCTTTCTCTTCAATCACCAGTTCCCTGCTGAACGAGGTTAGGTTCTTAACACCGGAGAGAGTTCATCTCAAGTAGCCCGAAGCCAGGTGCAGATTATATAATATTCGCAACCCTGCAGCAAAAGCGTGTTGTTACACATCTTACTGGAATCTGCATGCAAAGAAACGGAGTTACTGCATTCAGAAACTCTGCAATTCGACATGATCTGACAGGTTAATTTTTGCAGATGTAATTACTTCTTCTCCCGCCTTGTGTCGTGATGCTGGCCGTGACGTAACAATGTTGTAGTTCTTAATTATGTTTTCCAGTTGCCGATTTTCATAATAAAATGATTTAGCATATAGATCACTTGGATTCTTGAAAACGAGCCATCAGATCATCCTTTGTTTCTCGTAATTAGGGCCAGAATTCTTAGGTTTTAAACTATTTCGTTCCTTGTAACGACGCAAATAGCGACGTGCATAATCAACGATAGGAGACCATTCCTAAACAAAGGAAGGGTTGGGGGACCGCAACTAATCGATATTGAACATTTTCATGATTATCGATACTGCCCTGAATTTTATTTGAATTACAGAAAAGGAGAGGTGCGCATGCGTCGACGGTGAATCGACGAGGGAGACGTGCGGAACCTGAAAGACGGTTGGGAGTACGTGCCTGACCACGAGAGAGAGAAGTTGAAAAGGCAGAAGGGAGAAGACGAGATTGGGATGTGTGACAGCGGTAGAGGCGTTCTGGCATAATGGTGTGTCAGACTTTCATCTAAAGGAAATTCTGGTTGTGAACTTCCTTGACACGGCTATATGGAGATAGTCATTAATCAGAAGAATACACCAAGTCGGCCAGTACGAGACACCGCTACAGCGAACACCAGCTGTGAGAGTGAGTCGTGACTGCTCGCTCTGAATAAGAGCAGATATGGACATCAGGAAGTAATGGAAGACAACTCAGGATCGGAGGATAAGTTGGACATCACTGGTTGAGTATAAGCGTCTAGACTTTTTTTCTTATTGTTTGGGGAGTGAGAAAATTGAGATATCCTTTTTTTTTAAGGATGGTTTCTAAGTCATGTATGGCGATTAGACACCGTATGGAATAATAGAATAGAATAGAATAGAAACATAGAAGTGAGAATTCTAGAAGTAAAGTGATGAAATCCAGTAATCCAACTATTTTCTATTTCTGGTCTAAATTAATTATAAAAGAGCAGTCTAGAGCCTAACAACTGAATGCCACAGATATATCTCTTCACTTTAAGTTTTTTTGGGTGATTGTTCCACGAATGAATACATAGCTAGGGGCAATTGGTGATGCTCATAGAAACTTTGTTATTTTTGAGACAGGACGCGAGGGGAGTAAGGAAGAAAGGTAATTAAGGGGCATGCTTAGTACTTCTTACGAGGGCCCCTCCCTCTTGGGTTTCTTTCAGGTGACGGGTGACTATCTATAAATAGATTTCATGCTGGCCTGTTGTGTTAAGTTATGTTTTTTTTATAGAGATTTATCTACAAGCGAAGGTGTAGGGAATATGGTAGAGGGGGATAAGAAGTGGAAAGATTGAAGGGCAAAAGAAGGCCTACGAGTGGTAGTGCATTAGGTGTGTACCATTGGAAAATTTACATGTTAGGGTAGAAGTAGAAGTCACTAAAGGGGTTATAGAGAAGCTTACTAATCTGGGCGTGAATTAGTTTCAGTTAGAATTCTAGGGAATTTAGAGACAAAAGAAGATTGGGTGCCCATGCTAAAGAGTAGTAACGTAAGAAGTAGGAAAACTAGAATAACCACCGAGTGAATTAAATCAATGGTATAAGCTGAAGGGAACTCTACTTAAAGAAAGAAAGGGGTTAAAAGATAATAGCTGATGACTGGTCAGGTTAGAAAGAGGAGAGTGAGTTGAAAGATAACAACAAATGATTGGTTAGGTTAGAAAGAGGAGAATAGGAAATTGCGAGTAGTGTACTGATGATAAGTAGTTTATTAGTAAGTACTAGAGATTGTAAGGGTGAGGTGAGGGAACGCCGGAAGTATCCCGAATCAAACAAATAAAATCTGGTAGTAGGCAAGGCCTATACCAGTATAGGCCTTGTCATAATCCCTTATGACAATTAACTAAAAATCAGGCTTGTGTGATGTTAAATATAAATCCTACAGATTTAGTTAATGGAGATAGATGTTTTGTTGAAATTTTGCTAGAGGATATTACGTTTATTTCTTTAATAGATTCCGGTTCAGATAAAACTTATGTGGGAGAGAAAGGTGACTTTTTGTGTAAAATGTTAGATTTAGCAGTAGAAGAATCTGAAGTTAGGGTGGTGCAACTAGCAGATAAAACTTATAGTTCTATAACAGGAGAGAGAACTTTTGAGATGAAATTGCAGGACAGGATTTTTCCGATAAAATGTAAAATTATGCCAAATTTAGCAGTAGATATGATTCTGGGCATGGATGTTTTGAAACAGATTGGGTTAGTAGTAGATTTGCAAGATGGGACTTGGTATTTTAAGGATGAACCAGCAAAAATTTTTCAATTTGTTAAGGCTATAGATTTAAAAGAAGAAGATCAACTACATAATATTCTTACTTTACCTACACCTCAGGAAAGGGACAGATTGAATATGTTTTTGGAAAATCAGTTACAGAAATTTGATCAGTGTACTGGACTTACCGATCTGATTTCTCATGTTATTGATACAGGCGATGCAAAACCTATAAAACAAAGATATTATCCAGTATCACCCATTTTGGAAAAAGTTATACACGCGGAAATAGATAAAATGTTATTGGAAAAAGTTATAGAGCCTTCAAATTCACCTTGGTCGTCTCCGGTAGTTATGGTAAAGAAACCAGATAGAACATGGAGGTTCTGCGTAGATTTCAGAAAAGTAAACAATTGTACTAAAAGAGATAGTTATCCTTTGCCATACATTGAACATGTTTTGAGTAAATTACGACATGCTAGGTATATCAGTACAATAGATTTGAAAAATGGGTATTGGCAAGTTCCATTAGATGAAGCAAGTAAAGAAAAAACAGCATTTACCGTACCTGGTAGAGGATTGTATCAGTTTCGAGTTATGCCTTTTGGAATCCATAACGCACCAGCCTCGTTTCAAAGATTAGTTGATACTATATTAAGAGAAGAGATAGGAGAGAAATGCTTTTGTTATTTGGATGATATAGTACTTATTAGCGAGACATTTGAAGAACATTTGTCCTTGTTAGAAAAAGTTTTAGAGAAATTAAGAAAAGCTAACCTGAAAATTAATAGGGAAAAATCAAAATTTTGTAGAAGTGAATTAAAATATTTGGGTCATATCATTACTCCATTAGGAATTGCTGTAGATTCAGATAAAATCTCGTGTATCCTTGAGTATCCAGCCCCTACAAAAGTCAAGGAAGTACGAGCATTTTTAGGATTGGCTTCTTGGTACCGACGATTCATTCCATTTTTTTCTGAAGTTGTAAAGCCCCTCACTGCACTTCTGAAAAAGAATCAGAGATGGCGTTGGACTAAGGAATGTCAGGAATCTTTTGATGAATTGAAATCGAAATTATCTAGTAGTCCTATATTAACTTGTCCAGATTATACTAAACCCCTAGTGCTACAGACCGACGCTAGTTTTTCAGGACTAGGAGCAGCATTAATTCAGACAGGAGAGGAAGGAGAGGAAAAAGTAATAGCTTATGCTAGTAGAACTTTAACGGTAGGTGAGCAAAAGTGGGCAATAGTTGAGAAGGAATTGTTAGCTATATTGTGGGCAGTTCAAAAGTTTCGTCCTTATTTGGAAGGTTATCATTTTAAAGTATATACTGATCATTTTGCCCTGAAATGGTTAAATACATTACAGAATCCGACCGGACGATTAGCTAGGTGGAGTTTATTGCTCCAGGAGTATGATTTTGAAGTAATACATAGGCCTGGTAGATTACAAAAAGTTCCGGATGCTTTATCTAGAATACACGAAGGGAAAGTTCAAGAGAAAACGGTAGAGGAAGAATTTTGCCTCTTGTTGACTGATAACTCTGAAGTAGTGGAATGGGAAAATATACAAGATGCTTGGTATATTAAGCGGAAAGAGCAAGTACAAAGTAAACCTAAATTTTGGCCAGATTGGAAGGTCGTAGATGAGAAGTTGTACCATTTAAGATTAGATCAGTTAGAACAAACTTTAGAGGGAACAGTGAATAGGTGGAAATTAGTTATTCCGCAAGATTATAGGATTAAAGTATTACAGGAATGTCATGATGCACCTACTGCAGGACATATGGGAATAGCTAAAACTTTCTTTAGGATAGCAAACAAGTATTATTGGCCGGGAATGTTTAGAGATGTTGCTAAGTATGTTACTGCTTGTGAAATATGTCAGAGACAGAAAGTGTTACAGACGGCTCAAGCAGGACCAATGCATTTTTACCAGAAAGAGAAACCTTGGATGACTGTAGCTACTGATTTGTTGGGACCTTACCCACGTTCCAAAAAAGGGAACCGATACATTGTAGTATTTCAGGACACCTTTACCAAATATGTAGAATGTAAAGCGTTAAGGAAAGCAACCAGTAGAGCAGTTACGGAAGCATTTTATGAATTGATTATCCTTAAATGGGGAATTCCGGGATATTTGCTGATGGATAATGGACCGCAATATACTAGTAAATTAATGCGAGAGATAGCTAAAGCTTTTAATATAACTCCTTGTTATTTACCTGTATATTCGCCACAAGGAAATCCAGTAGAAAGAGTCAATAGAGTATTGAAAACAATGATTTCTAGTTATATTCAAAAGGATCAGACAGTTTGGGATGTGTATTTGAGAGAATTTAATTTTGCTATAAATACGGCTAAGCATAGTTCCACTGGATGCACTCCTTATATGCTAAATTATGGGAAGGAGCCTGAAATTATCAGTAGGATTGAAAAGGTGGAAAACCAACCGATTCATAAAGAAATTCCAAAACTTTGGGTGGAGAGACTCAATAAATTGAAAACGGTACGTTTAATGGTTAGACATAACTTAGAAACCGCCTATAAGAATTCGAGTCATTATTATAATCTTCGGAGGAGAGAGGTGAAATTTCGTCCAGGAGATCTAGTGTTAAGAAGAAACTTTAAATTAAGTGATGCCTCACAAGCTTATACAG
This sequence comes from Ectobius pallidus, assembly GCA_964059195.1. NCBI lineage: Eukaryota > Metazoa > Arthropoda > Insecta > Blattodea > Ectobiidae > Ectobius > Ectobius pallidus. The sequence goes on from CAXKWD010000002.1 coordinate 127,375,368, forward strand.
CAGGTTTAAGTGCAAAGTTTGTCGGGCCCTATATTATAAAGAAAAAGTTCAGTGAAAATAGCTACGAACTGACAAACCGTTTTGGTAAAAAGTTGGGGAAGTGGCACGTCAAAGACTTGAAACCCTTTGTTCCTGGATAAACATTCTTTAAGGCTGGTAAAGAGACACGCACAAAAAAAAAAAAAAAAAAAAAAAAAAAAAATGAATGTGACCTGTGTCAACATTATTTTTTTTATGGTGAGTGAGGGAAGAATGTAACGACGCAAATAGCGACGTGCATAATCAACGATAGGAGACCATTCCTAAACAAAGGAAGGGTTGGGGGACCGCAACTAATCGATATTGAACATTTTCATGATTATCGATACTGCCCTGAATTTTATTTGAATTACAGAAAAGGAGAGGTGCGCATGCGTCGACGGTGAATCGACGAGGGAGACGTGCGGAACCTGAAAGACGGTTGGGAGTACGTGCCTGACCACGAGAGAGAGAAGTTGAAAAGGCAGAAGGGAGAAGACGAGATTGGGATGTGTGACAGCGGTAGAGGCGTTCTGGCATAATGGTGTGTCAGACTTTCATCTAAAGGAAATTCTGGTTGTGAACTTCCTTGACACGGCTATATGGAGATAGTCATTAATCAGAAGAATACACCAAGTCGGCCAGTACGAGACACCGCTACAGCGAACACCAGCTGTGAGAGTGAGTCGTGACTGCTCGCTCTGAATAAGAGCAGATATGGACATCAGGAAGTAATGGAAGACAACTCAGGATCGGAGGATAAGTTGGACATCACTGGTTGAGTATAAGCGTCTAGACTTTTTTTCTTATTGTTTGGGGAGTGAGAAAATTGAGATATCCTTTTTTTTTAAGGATGGTTTCTAAGTCATGTATGGCGATTAGACACCGTATGGAATAATAGAATAGAATAGAATAGAAACATAGAAGTGAGAATTCTAGAAGTAAAGTGATGAAATCCAGTAATCCAACTATTTTCTATTTCTGGTCTAAATTAATTATAAAAGAGCAGTCTAGAGCCTAACAACTGAATGCCACAGATATATCTCTTCACTTTAAGTTTTTTTGGGTGATTGTTCCACGAATGAATACATAGCTAGGGGCAATTGGTGATGCTCATAGAAACTTTGTTATTTTTGAGACAGGACGCGAGGGGAGTAAGGAAGAAAGGTAATTAAGGGGCATGCTTAGTACTTCTTACGAGGGCCCCTCCCTCTTGGGTTTCTTTCAGGTGACGGGTGACTATCTATAAATAGATTTCATGCTGGCCTGTTGTGTTAAGTTATGTTTTTTTTATAGAGATTTATCTACAAGCGAAGGTGTAGGGAATATGGTAGAGGGGGATAAGAAGTGGAAAGATTGAAGGGCAAAAGAAGGCCTACGAGTGGTAGTGCATTAGGTGTGTACCATTGGAAAATTTACATGTTAGGGTAGAAGTAGAAGTCACTAAAGGGGTTATAGAGAAGCTTACTAATCTGGGCGTGAATTAGTTTCAGTTAGAATTCTAGGGAATTTAGAGACAAAAGAAGATTGGGTGCCCATGCTAAAGAGTAGTAACGTAAGAAGTAGGAAAACTAGAATAACCACCGAGTGAATTAAATCAATGGTATAAGCTGAAGGGAACTCTACTTAAAGAAAGAAAGGGGTTAAAAGATAATAGCTGATGACTGGTCAGGTTAGAAAGAGGAGAGTGAGTTGAAAGATAACAACAAATGATTGGTTAGGTTAGAAAGAGGAGAATAGGAAATTGCGAGTAGTGTACTGATGATAAGTAGTTTATTAGTAAGTACTAGAGATTGTAAGGGTGAGGTGAGGGAACGCCGGAAGTATCCCGAATCAAACAAATAAAATCTGGTAGTAGGCAAGGCCTATACCAGTACATATAAAGAAAAGAAATTTATGAGAGATTGTGAAAGCCATCGATGTTGGAGGCGAACAACGGCCCCACGTGCCTCTAGGAGAGAGTGTCAGGGACCTCTGACGTCGATTTACAAAATTGTATTTTTGTTTGCGGCCCATTAATATTTTCCCGGTTGCAGGAGAGGAGTCAGATTGTTTGTAACTCAAGATCTAGACGTCGCTCCTGTATCGGTGGTCTATCGCCACAGTCACTCTGTGGGTATAGGCCTAAACTTCTATTTCTTTCTTCGTGAGACTGTCTTTTCTATCTATCTTTAAATACAATTCTTCATGGACTAAGCTGACAAATAGACTAATATAGGAGACATAGGTGGGATTATTGAGTGTAATCTGTAGAGTAAGGACTGGATTATGAATTGAAAACCTTTATTTATTCAAGAGAAAAAAAACACCCAGTATAATATATATATTGAGCTATCCTGAAGTTGCAAATGTAAATGACTGCACAAGTCAGTAGTAAATTAGAAGAACAATACAAGACGTTCTAGTAGATACCTGAAAAAAAAAAAAGAAAGAAAATTAAAGTAATTAATTAAGGATTTGTTATTGTTGAACAGAGAACGTACTTATATAGTTAAAATTGGGTATACTAACCTTGAATAATCAAATATTATCCTACCAATAAAAGTGTTGAATGGTTAATGTAGTGTAAATGTAATTTATTGTATATAAGATTGTTATTGTTGAAAAAAGAAAAAAAAAAAATAATATATTAAATAAATTATGGTTATTGTTATGCAAAGTAAATTAACGTGAAGTTCAGATTTTTGACCCTTATCCTTGTAATGGTTTGAGAGTAGCTGGTTTTTGTGCTAAGTTACATACTTTGGTAGTGAGTATTGAAAAAAGGAGAAAAAGAAGAAGCAAAATAATAAAAGAAAGATAAATCCGAACCCAACTCCCGTCTCCACTGTTATTTAAAAGCTAGTCGAGGGGCATGTAGGTACATAGCCTGTGTATCTATAATTTAATTTGTGTCTGGGCTGATACATAACAAAAAGAAAAGAGGAAGCGTATTGATGATGGCGCCCGTTAATATAAATTTTCATCAATATTATCAAGACTGGGTAAATTGTTAAAAGAGAGAGAAAGTAGACTGAGAGTAGGAAGTTTGCAATCACCCGGTGTCAAAGGTAGTTGTACTGAACGTTGGAATGTGGACTATGCAGGCAGTGTTATGATGACACGACAGGTGCATGAGTGACCTTGTTTTGTAGGAGTTCAGTAAACTTATATACTACGATTAAGAATAATCACATATTAGTCGTCACAGATTTTGGCGAAGATTTAATCCAAGAAGTTAAGGAACTTTATAGCATAAAGTAAGAAAAGCCCGTCACATCCTTACTATTAAATTGTGATGATTTATCACAATTATCCGTTTCATTGTCATTGCAGTCACATATTCAATCTTATAAAACCTAAAAATGGCTAAATAAGACATTAAAAACTAAAATTGGCTAAAACTGATTTAATTAAATCACGATAAAATACTTAACAAATTAATAGTAATAATTAATCTAATTACTAAAAAATACTTTTTAGATATCTGCCTACATTTTACATCTTGCTCATCTTTGCTAGAAAAATTTTAAAAGAAAATGTAGCATTGTATTTTGTAATTTTGTACATCTGTTGTCCGCCGGCGTGGTCTTCTGGTTAGCGTCGCTGACTACAGATCCGTCGGCCCGGGTTCGATTCCCGGTACCTCCTTGGATTTTTCTGAGGTAGGGAGGTCTGGTAGGGGTGCACTCAGCCTCGTGATTCCAAATTGAGGAGCTACTTGATAGAGAAGTAGCGGCCCCGGTCATGAAAACCACCAATAACGGCCGTGGGTGACGGCATGCTGACCACAAGCCCCCCAATCCTGCCATCTGCCTACGGGAGATGACGCAGCGGTCGGGTGGTAGGCCAAGTCCCTCCAGGGATGTAGCGCCACGGAGTTTAGTTTTAGTTGTCCCGGTAAAGGAAATCGTTAGTGAACCAAAATCCCCGGTTTCTTTAGAAGAATATTAAGCTTACATTTGCCGTTTATTCACAGTGTTTACTCTAACCAGACCCCTAAAATGGAGTATTCTAAAAATTGATCGATTAATTGAAAAACCCTGTTGCTGAGTTTTCGTTGGAATTGACAAAGGGCAATTATAAAATTAATTGAATTCTATAAACTGTAAACTGTTGAAAAATAAGAAAAAAAGTTCTCCTAAAGTTTTGTGGCACAGAGTAATGGAAATCCGAGGTAAAAGTAAAATAAATTAATAAATATACTTGTTTTAATGTGTTTATTGTAGCCTACTTACTAGAGTGAAACTTTAAATAGTATGTTAAAAAATTAATATAGGGTTTATAAGAGTCTAAAATTCGGGGCCCTGCTCATAGCTAAGTATGTTTGTCATCAGGCTGGAAGTTAAATGATTTCAGACAGACTCAAGGCATAGGTAAAATAACACCGCACACTTTCTTCTGAAAGGAAACTAACGCTGTTTGTCTTCATCTCATGTTTAGGACCCACCGTATCCAGGGTCATAGAACAATCCAGGGTGTCAGGATGCTGAAAACAATTTGGAGGACAAAATTAGTGAAAATTGAGATTTTCTTTAAAAAGGGCATACCGCCATAATTAACATTTATTGTTCATTAGGATCTTGAGTAAGGAATTTCAAATTAGGGATTACAAGAAAACAATTAACTCTTTATAATATATTATTCAGCGGAATTTATTGTATATCTAAATGCTATTACATTAGACGTAGTTTGTATATTTCTCACTTCATTAAATTTTTCTTAGGTCTGTTCTTTAAAAAAAATACAAGACTTAACTTTGAAATACGTACTTGACAAAAAGAAAAGAGAAATAATACAAATTTTCAGGAGTTCAGGAAAGCAATATGGAGTCTTGCAATCAAGAAAATATTCAACCCATTGATCTAGTAATAATAATAATGAGATAATAATAATAATAATAATAATAATAACAACAATAATAACAATAGACTAATAATGCGGTAAAAATTTGATAAAAAACTCTGGACACATTGGACATTTTTTAAATGCCTGGAGGACGGAAGGATTGTCTTAAAAAGGAGGACATGCCTTTCATTTGCCGGACGCCTGGTCACCCTGGATCAGATCCTTCTCATAGTGATTCCATCGTTAAAAGACTGAAACGGAATACATAGTAGAGCAATTTTGAAAATTACAACATATAGCTATTTACAAATGCAAATTTTATCGCCACTTGTGAAAGCAAAGTTGATGTTTGGGAACGGTTCAGTACAATCATTAGATTATAGTCTATTTAAATATTTACAATAATACATTACAAAAAATTGTATCGTTTCAATTATGAAAGTATGAGGTGAGAGGAAGCTGAAACTGAAATTTTAAAATGTTATATCAAAAGTTGATATTCTTTAATTTTAAATTGTTCTTTTCAGTCTTCCTAAGAAGTTTGCTGATGAAATACTGTAGTTTGAAAATAATTCAATAACGATTTCAAGCTAATCACTAGGTTAACTTCCATTATTTTAAGCTTTTGTAGCCGTTGCTTTGAAGGCGGAAGATAATTTTTAAATCATTTAGGAGCATTTCAATGCAATATTTCTTTTATAGTAGTTTTAACGCAAGGATAATCTGCAATTTTCGACATAAAGAAATTCTTTATAATTTATAAATCCTGACTCTGTGTGAGCAGAAAATATTCTTCGCGGTCTCGGCCAAAGCAGTTAAAGCTTAAGGATACTGTGTGTTTTTTTATATTAACTCCTTTTTTATAATTTAAAATGTTTTGCCCCCACCAAGTATGTTTCAATGGGTTCGTTGTGAGACCTACTGCTTTTCCATATTTTAATAACATTTAATATACTTTAAACAATTCAAACAAATAAGGGAAATTTGACCCAGACGTATGCATGCCTTATTAACCCAACCACCATTATCTCTAAATGAGCCCTTGTATATTCACCTCTCATTTCTGGGTTGTCTACCTGAGCTCCGTATCCACATGGGGACCCGGGAGATCTCATACATTATCTCACAACTACATATGACCGCATACAGATAAGTCGGGGTATAGGCGTAGGCATAGGATTGTTACCAGTTAATTAGGCTACTTTTCATTTTTATGATCGTGAAAAAATAAGACAAACATTTTTGTAAATTGCGACTTTCTCTTCATGTCCGAATGGCCTTTAGGCGTCTACAGAGTTTTGTATGTCCTAGGTCAGAAAATGAAATAGTACCTGTGTAAAACAATCCCTTTGAGATTGGAACACAAATCAAGATAATAAAATTTAGCGTAGCCTATAAGGAGGAATCTGTGACAATCAATCATAACACGTTTTCCCCGGCAGAAAGTCATACCAGACAATCCGTAACATGTTACATCAGCAGGGTTGGCCTACTTATACCATATGATAATTCGCCGAAACCCAATTAATTGTGCCATTAATGGCACAAATCTACGCGAATTTTGATATTAATATGGTGTTAAAATAAAATAAAATAAGATAAAATACCAGTACAAAATAAATCAAAATGAAATATAACAAACAAAATAGAATAAGAGCATAAAAATAAAGCAAAATGAAATATAAAGAAAATAAATAAAACCAAAAAATTGAATAACATAAAGAATAGCAAAATAAAATATAAAGAAATAAAGTTGTTCAGTTATGTTGATCATAGATGTTTAATTATAATGTTACTAGCTTAAAAGGCCCGGCGTAACCCGGGTTTTTTTATTTTGTAATTGGAAATTAACTTATGAAGGACTTTAGATTTTTAAATTCTAGGTCCTAATGTAGGTCTTTACAATTTGAAATAGGAAGATCGACTTATCATACCAGAAAACGCTTGATATAGATTTTTATGGCCCATAGAGGATGTAGAATTTTGCATCCCACCGCTTGTACAGTACACATCAAGCCTGGTAGGGGTTCAAATAAGAAGAAACAGAAATTCCGGTAACAAAATTGTATTAACGTGGCAGAGAATTTTTATTTCTTACTCTCATGTTATCATAAAACCGTTTTGGGGATGAAATGGAACAGAAATGCAATATCACTTTCATACTTCTCTTCCCAAAACATATTACCTTACCTCGTATTGTTTTCTCTATTTCCAGGTTAGAGAAAGTTATGTGACTGCATTATTTTCGTGGATTTAATTCTTTAATATTTATTTATAACATTAGTATATTGATAGCTTTTCTAAATTGTCAAAGTCACGTTTCATTTATTTCCAAACCCATCTGAGACCAGTGGCAACAATGCACTGTTGTGATTTGGATTTGATAATTCTGTGTAAAAAGGGATTAAGTTTTCTCAAAAACATTTAATTTTTGGCATTTAAAAACAATTTTTTTCAAAATCCTTTCTTAGTGAGCACCTACAATATGAAACGAAGGTACTGTCAAAATTCCAAATCTCTACCTATTATAGTTTAGGTTCTACGTTGATTCCTGTGTCAGTCAGTCAGTCAGCCAGTCAGTCATTCATTCAGTCAGTCAGGACAAAGCCTGATTTGTAGAGAATATTATAGGAGAAAAATTCCTCCGGCACTGGGACTTGAAACCAGGACCTTTGGCTATTCGCGCCAATGCTCTACCAACTGAGCTAAGCCGGAGTTCAATTCACAGCGCCGGATAGAACCTCTCTCCTATGACTGATTGCCCTAATGGTCTACCTCACAGACAGACAAGTTATGTCATATGCAGTACTGTGAGGCACACTAATTAGTGATTTTTTGTGACCGGGCTCCCACTGTTATTGTACAGTTGACATTCAAGATAGATATAAGCTTTCATGAGCCACAGATTATTGTCTCTATTGGACATTACATGATAATATTATAGGAGAAAAATTCCTCCGGCACTGGGACTTGAACCCAGGACCTTTGGCTATTCGCGCCAATGCTCTACCAACTGAGCTAAGCCGGAGTTCAATTCACAGCGCCGGATAGAACCTCTCTCCTATGACTGATTGCCCTAATGGTCTACCTCACAGACAGACAAGTTATGTCATATGCAGTACTGTGAGGCACACTAATTAGTGATTTTTTGTGACCGGGCTCCCACTGTTATTGTACAGTTGACATTCAAGATAGATATAAGCTTTCATGAACCACAGATTATTGTCTCTATTGGACAGTACATGAGAATATTATCCGGCGCTGTGAATTGAACTCCGGCTTAGCTCAGTTGGTAGAGCATTGGCGCGAATAGCCAAAGGTCCTGGGTTCAAGTCCCAGTGCCGGAGGAATTTTTCTCCTATAATATTCTCATGTAATGTCCAATAGAGACAATAATCTGTGGTTCATGAAAGCTTATATCTATCTTGAATGTCAACTGTACAATAACAGTGGGAGCCCGGTCACAAAAAATCACTAATTAGTGTGCCTCACAGTACTGCATATGACATAACTTGTCTGTCTGTGAGGTAGACCATTAGGGCAATCAGTCATAGGAGAGAGGTTCTATCCGGCGCTGTGAATTGAACTCCGGCTTAGCTCATTGGTAGAGCATTGGCGCGAATAGCCAAAGGTCCTGGGTTCAAGTCCCAGTGCCGGAGGAATTTTTCTCCTATAATATTCTCATGTAATGTCCAATAGAGACAATAATCTGTGGTTCATGAAAGCTTATATCTATCTGATATGTAGAGACTAGCTTAAAAGACCCGGCGTCGCCCGGGTTTTGTATTTTGTAATTGGAAATTAACTTATGAAGGATTTTAAATTTTAAATTCTAGGTCCTTATATAGGCATTTATAATTTGAAATAGGAAGAACGACTTATTACACTCAAACTATTCCCTCAGAAAACGCTTGATATAGTTTTTTATGGCTCATAGAGGATCTAGAATTTTGCATCCCATCGCTTGTACAGTGCACAGCAAGCCTGGTAGAGGTTTAAATAAGAAGAAACAGAAATTCCTGTAACATAAAATTGTAATATCGAGGCAGGAAATTTCCCACTCTTATGTTACCATAAAGCATTATCACTTTCATACTTTTCTCTCCAAAAACCTGCGATATAATATAATAATATACACATTACCATACCTCGTTTTGTTTTCTCTATGTCCAGGGTAGAGAAAGTTAAGTGATTCCATTATTTTAGTGGATATCATTCTGTAATATTTATTTATAACATGAATTATTTTGATAACTTCTCTTATTTGTCAAAAGTGCATTTCATTTGTTTTTTTCCAAGCCCATCTGATACCATTTGGCAACAATATATTCTGTGATTTGGAATTGATAATTCTATGTAAAAGGGGATTAAGTATTTTCAAAAACATTTAATTTTTGGCATTTAGAATCAGAATTTTTCAAAATCCTTTCTTAGTGAGCACCTACATTATGAAACGAAGGTACTGTCAAAATTCCAAGTCTCTACCTGTTATAGTTTAGGCTCTACGTTGATTCCTGTCATTCAGTCAGTCATTCATTCAGTCAGTCAGGACAAAGCCTTTTATATATATAGAGATTTGATCCCGATTACTTATTTTCTCAATATGGTAATTTCGTTTAGATGACCTTGACTGTGCCTTTCTTACAGTAGGTCTTGCTAATAGTTTATAAAGGTTGTTGATTAAACATTTGAAAGCTAATACAATACTTTATTTTAAACATTTTAAATAACTCAGTTATTTTAAATGACTCCTAAGTTATAATTTGACTCAATTTTGATGTTAATATTTATCATTTTAAAGATTGGTTAAACACAAATTATTTTCTTGGATACGTCTATTTAATTGATTTATTATAATCAGACTATTACTATACTTATCATTTATATTTCTATCTATTAAATGCTATACTGATTACGCATTAGATTATCGGCAAATAGGAAGCTCTCTTCTCGTCATTGTTTAATCACTTATTGTTTCATGATTTCTTTTATATACTCACCGTCTTCAGTTCCATTCTAATTCGAAGTCTGATATTTAATTATCTCCTGCTTTAGTGGGCTAATTTTATGAAATCTGAAGACTTCCATTCATTGTAAGTGTGACCAGTGTCTCTTACGAAGTATTTTGTCATGTGCATTAATTTGATATTCATCATTAAACAGCTAAAATATAGCTGTCTTTAGGAATACATATTCCATCAAGACCAGGAAGAATTCTGATGTCTTTGGAGAGTTTAATTTATTATAATATGGTGGATCTGCAGGCTTTACAAGCGCGTGTGAGTGCTTTATTGCATATTTAATCAATTGAAATATCAATATTAGTGTTATTAGCGCACACCTTTGAACTTAAGCTATAATCCTTGTCTTCGGTAAATTATCATGGTGTCTTGCATTCATAGGAGTACCGAGGGGGGGGTTTTGGGGGTTTGAAACCCCCCCCCCATTGATTAAAAAAAGGAAAATTGTATAATTGTTTTAAGTCTGCCCATAAATTACTTAATACAAGTATAAAGCGTGGGAAGCTAAAAACTCGTTATTTTGCGTCTTAATTTTTTAAATTTTCCGGGGGAGGACCCCCGGAAGCTTAAAACTCGTTATTTTGAGTCTTAATTTTTAAAATGTTCCGGGGGTTAACCCCCGGAAGCTTAAAACTCGTTATTTTGCGTCTTAATTTTTTTAATTTTCCGGGGGAGGACCCCCGGACCCCCGGACCCCCCTCTCCCTGGGGGGTATTCTATACCCCCCAGACCCCGCGGATGTTATAACCCCCCCATATGGTCGGCCTGGTTACGCCTATGCTTGCATTTATTAAACCTGAATGATTCTTTAGGCTTTCATAATAAGCCACAAGTATGTAACTTAGTAATTGACATCAGATACGGACTATTCGAATTAGATAAACAACATCATTGGAATATTTGTAAGGCATCTTATCAAAAAGTATATTGATGTCTGATTTAAATACAACATATTTTAAGAAGCAATTATTCTGAAGAGTGTGCAGGTTTAATCGCCTTGCTGCATTACGTTGAATTGTGGAATTTCAACGATCCTTGCTTTATTTCTGGTCAATTGGCCAATGGTCCTCTGGAAGATATTACAAGTCTGCTGTCTTTATTCAACATCTGCTGATTCGCCGCTGGATTTAAAGGAAAATCTACGCAGCGATCTAGACATTTAGTATCCTTTCAAGGAAATATAAATGTATAAGAGTTTGAATCTGGAGAGTCTTAGCAATGATAAATTGTTAAGTCTATTCAACTTGGCCGACTGCCCAGTAATTAACTTAATATTTAATTTGCTGGCATTGAAGCCTATATCTTGATACTTGAGCTATTGAATTTGAAATAGCTCTATTCATTTACTGGGCCGAGAATTTTGTCTTTGATCTCTATAATTTGTTATTATCATCATAACTTTCTTTGGTTCTTTGTCGGATCAATTGGTGTCATGTTTAACAAATATATATATATATATATATTTACTCTTTTTAATTAATACAGAAAGAGTTACATAAGTTACCCCAAAGGAGCAAAGCTCGTGTTTGGGGTTAGTTCCTTTTAAATTACATCAGTTAAAAATAAAAATACAAATACAAAATACAAATAACATGCAATGAATACAGGTACAATACAATCAATTTAAATTAAAAATACAACAAAATATAGTGATACTAGTGCCATTCAGAAAAAGGAAAGAAGAGCATATAAATCATTACAAAGGGGAAAGTGTGAAATGTGGTTAATATTAATGTGTCTTATATTAATTTTTTAATTCTGGATTTGAAAATGAAATCCTTGTACATGGCTAATTCAGGGTGAAGTTTCATTATCGAGTTATATAGCCGTGGACCAGAGTTCGAGCTGTGTAATAGCCCTGCCGATGTGAAACATTTAGGTTCAATTAGAGTAGGTATTTGATTGCGTCTTGTAGTGTAATCATGAGGATGCTTTTGATTTTTTTTCAATTTTTATGGTAGAAATTCAATATAGTGTGTTTATATATTTGCTCAATATTTAATACTTTAAATTCGTTATATATCCGGTTACTGGGATAATCAATTCGTTTATTCAGGCATATTTTAATTATACATTTTTGTAATATGATTAGTGGCTCAATAGTATTTTTTGCAGTACCTCCCCACCCACATATGCCATATTGGACTACCGATTCAACTATAGCTAGATATACCAGCCTCAAAACAGAGGTAGGCAAGTATTGACGTAGGCTTACAAAATTATAAATTGTTTTGCGGATCCTTGTACATAAATATGATATATGTTTGTTCCATTTTAAGTATTGAGCAATAATGATTCCCAAATATTTCACCTCTGTTGATTCTTTAAGATAAGGGCAATTACATGAGGCCGAGTGACTACAAATAGGGTTATGAATTGTTAATTTTAGAAGTTGAGTGCTTCTAACTGACGCATACCAGAGGGTGTTAAAGAAAAAGGTACTAAAGTTGTTTTATTTACATTTAGCGATAACAAATTAGCGTCTAGCCAGTTTTTTTATCATATTCATGCCTGCATTTGCATGTTTATAAACTTCCTCCCAGGTTAAGCCACTAAAGATCACCACTGTATCATCTGCATAAGAATAGGAAGTTCCGTTGTATGCTTGCAAATCAATTTTTAACAAATCATTTATGAATATTAAAAATAGAATTGGGCCTAATATTGTTCCTTGAGGAACACCTATTTGAATTTCTATGTTTTCACTAATTTCATCATCAATTTTGGTAACTTGGTTTCTTGAATTTAAGTATGACTGGAGTAAGTTATGAGCAATCCCTCTTACTCCTATTGCATGTAGTTTAGCCAAAAGTAATTTATGGTTAACCGTGTCGAAAGCTTTTCTTAAGTCTAAAAATATTCCTAAACACTTATGTCCTGCATCTAATTCGTGTATGATCCTACTAGTAACTTCAAAGATTGCATTATCTGTTGACAAATTATTTCTGAAACCATTCTGTTTTTGACATAGTATTTCATTTTTATCCAGAAAATAAACAATTCTGTTTTTTATACATTTTTCTAATAACTTTGAGAAACTTGAGAGCAGAGAGATCGGTCTATAGTTATTTAAATTCCTCCGTTCACCAGATTTATGTAAAGGCACAACTACCGAATTCTTTAAGATATCCGGAAAAACTCCTTGTGTTAGACATAAATTAAAGACATGTACAGTAGGTTTCAATATATACTTGTAAATCCTTTTTAGTGTATTATTTGTTATTTTATCACCACCAGGAGAAACATTATTTTTTAGTGATTTAATTATACTATTAATTTCATCTTCGGAGATCGGTGATAAAAACATAGAGCTGGCTATTTGTTGGTTATTATCTTTATACAAATTATTGTTGTTAAATGTTGTTTTAGTAATCTTTGACGTAATATTTAGTCCTATATTCGTGAAGTATTTATTGAATTTATTTGCTATTTCTTTTTTATTTTCAAGTGTTTTCCCTCTTCGTTTGAAATCTCTGTAATGGCATGGGAATCTACTCTTATACAATTCAACGGCCCTAAATAGCGTGCTTGCTCGCTCGCCCGCTTCGTGAGACATCGGGTATACTCGGCGATGTTCGTCTCTCGCAGTGTAAACTTTCACGACGAGAACAAAATTAGGAAAACCATTTCTTTATTTTATAAGGCCTAAGTGAAATGAACACAATGAACAAATATTCTAATTTTATTTTTACTTACAATTTTCATAGCTCTGAACCACAAACATTTTTAATACGCTGTCAGTATAAATTTCTTAAAAATCCTGGAGTCAATTAATAATGGCGGGCGAAACCGCGGACACATACTGTAAAATATTGATGGTTTAACCCTTGAAATATTGCTGATAATAAAAATAAAAAAACAAACCATTCCTTCCCTTGAAACATTACATAATTTCTTAAAATTGCACAGAACTGATCAAATAAAATTCTCATCATATTCATCTGTCAACAAACAGTTGAGAAACAATTCGTATTATCAGTGTTTAGGTGGCTTTGGGACTGCATAAAACTTACGATATAATTAATTTCTGTAATCTACATACTGATAGGAACGTATTTTGAAGGAAAAAGCGTAGGATATCCAGATAAGGAAGCATTAAAACATGGTTGACCATAATGCCTGCGTTCCTTCCAAGAGGCCAAGATTAAATATTGGGGAATCGATTATAAAACAGAATGAAAAAGAGGAACAGAAAAGAGCTGCAGATACTGGCCTGCCATTTAAACTTACAAGAAGGCAGTTTCCTGTAAGGGTAAGTCCCAAGGACAGACTTTAGATAAGGTCGGGATTTATTTGCCTGAACCAGTGTTTATGCACGGACAACTATATGTAGCATTTTCGAGAGTGAGGCGTTCAGAGGATGTAAGAGTTAAGGTGGAAAACACATCAGAACAGGGGAAGTTACTCGACTATTCTGATGCAGTTTTCACAAAAAATGTAGTATACGATGATATATTGTAAATAAAAATTGATGAAGCCAGCGCTGACTTTTGTAAATGTATTATCAGTGCCTTCAGGATTGTAGACCTGTAAGTTTCGTATTTAAGCATCATTTTAACCGTTGCAAAGCCACGGGCTATTTCCTAGTTGTTTACATTTGTGTCCGTAGCTTCATTTATTGTTTTCCAGAATTTTCGGGGGTTATTTCTACACTGTTGGAACTTATGTTTATAGTATTGAGCTTTCAACGAATGGATTACTTTTGTATCAAGAGTTTTAATATCAATTAAAGCTCTACATATAATTCGAAAGTGGGTGCGTTCCTTAAAGTTCATTACCAGCTAACCTATTTTTATTATTACAGTCCACTTGCTCTGTTGTGAACGCACAAAATTAATAAATATTTATGAAATATATAAAAATAAACAAAATAACAAAACAAAATAACAGTTTATAAAAATAAAATAACAAATTAAAATAAAGAAAATAAAGCAACAAATTAAAATGAAGTAAAGATAAAAAAAAAAGAAACATAAACATAAACATAAATGAAGCTGCTTGCCTCTTCACAAGTTGCTTTAGGACACAGCTTATCAATTCCATCTAACAAGACAGTACAATCATTAAATACATTGCCTACATAAATATAAACAGCTCTTCTAAACAGAAGCTCACGATTACTTTTTGGCGTAAATATGATGATTTAAGGTGGATGATGCTTTCATTTAGATGTTTGGTTTCTTCTTTGGTGATCCCAGGTTTTTGCAGTAGTTGTGTAACCGAGCGATAGATCGCGCACCTCGGGAACCAAATAGAAGAACATGTACTGAAAAATTACAGTCACAAAATCTCTAGGAATGGTATGCAGCTCTCGTAGATGCTCTTTCTCTGTATGTCAACAATTTCGGCTTGATCATCGACGTTAGATTCATAGTGAAGGTTGGATCGAGAATATAAGTTATTTAGCTCCTGTCTTGAATGCTATAAAATCTATGAAGCGATTAGGTCCTAATTTATCTACAGCATGCACTTCCTCAAAGTATACTTATTCTTTATTGGTCATGAGGTTGGACAATGAGTGTTTTACCCGATGATGTCTCTGACTAACAAGCAGGGAATTAAATGGACATGATCCGAGTAGCAAAATGAAGTAGAAATCTTTTAAATCACTTGATGTAAAACGACTAAAATGCTTTACAAAAACAGATGTTGCTTATATTCTTAACTAGAAAGATAAAGCAAACAGTGCAATAAAATATAAATGTACGAAATATCTCATTTGTTGTGAAATTACCGGTATATAATGTGATGGAACAACCGTCCTAGGTGTAATAGGTTATTTTCTTTGCCGTGCAAAAAATTCCGACAAATAGTCGGGAAAGTAATTGGAGAAGCAAGCAAAAGAATTCTTCCAAAAATAGAAAAATTTGTATTATTTAATCATATGAATATATTTTTCTGATCCCAGATTACGCCAACAAGCAAGTAAGTATTAAACTTGCAGGAAATTACCTACATTCGAGGAAAATGAAAAACGCATGCATATTTCCAGGAAGTCTGGAAAACAATATGCAATTTGTTATCATAAGTGGTGTATAAATTAACCAATTAAAATGGTTTGTTACACTTTATACTCTTCCCTGCCATGCATACTGCTCCATATAATTACACTGTGTTGTAATGTCTTGAAGGTACAATGAAGATCACATTGTCACCTCCTTAGTCTGAAGTTTTATTTCATATGTTTCCTTATTTGCCTTTGGTTATGGAATAATTATTTATTGCTTGGTGAATGGTTGATGAATGCTTCTACAAACCTACAATAATAATAATAATAATAATAATAATAATAATAATAATAATAATAATAATAAATCGTTTAATCTTACCAACAATTTCTTCTCATGTACTCACAAAGCATTTTACATGATAGACCTATAAGACCACGCAATTACATTTTATCACTTTGAGTTTTCAGAAATTTGGCAACATTGGCGGGATAAAAAAGGACGAAGCTAATTGCAGAACCTATGAGTGCAAGTGAGATGCAAATACTGCATTTAACTCAATACTGTCTTTTAAGGCTGGGACGATCTATAGATGAACAACGGTAAAACAATTCCGCTTCCAATGATAGAAATATTATTGTAAGGTAAGAAAAAATCGGTTGTGAAACAGATAACATTCTCTGCCCCTAATGTTTTCAAGCTGCATTGCAGTAGTGCGCATTCAGTAATATCAATCTAATTCAAAGTTGCATTATTCGCGTTGCGATATATAAAACCTAAGTTTGTGTAAGAAATGAATAGTTTATAACTAGCCTTCAGAGAATTTATTGATAAAATTTTTCAAATAAAAATGTCAGGTCTTAGTTTAATATTTTAAAATTTACAGTACACAATATACAGTACAATACATTCTAATATAATGTGCATATTATGCGTTCTTCCTATATGAAACTTAAACAAAGTCGTTAAAGCCAAGAGAAATGAGGAAAATTACATTATCTTCATGTAAAGTCGTTGTAAAAATGAAGAGAAATTCATTACCATGCTTCTTGTTGCATCCCCGAAGGACTCACAACCCAAATAAAATAGGTTGTAATGTACTTACCTAACTTTTTTCCTCCCATTCTCACTTCTTCATATTCTGATATACCAAGAAGAATATGGTAGAAATTGTAGGTATTCCTGAAACACCTGCAGAAGATGTAAAAAAATGTGGTCATAAAAGTACAAGGAGAACTTAGTAGGCCGACCGAAATAACGCCTGCTGATATTGAAGCTTGTCGTCTGCTTAAGCGGCATTCTCACCATTCAAGGGTTCCAATTATAGGGAAATTTGTTCGCCGGGGTAAAAAAAATAACTCATTGTGATGAATGAATGAGTGTAACGCATGATTGCGCCTCCGCCGGAAAGAAGTGAAGAATCGGCAGGCTTTGACCCATATTGCTCCTTTCCGGTATGGAATTATTGTGAATTTTTAAATTCCAATTATAAGGTAAAGAATAATTATTTTTAATCACTGGCTTTCTGTCAGATCCAAAATTAATTTTAGACCGGTTGAGAGCCAGCTCAATTTCTTCTGGTTACTGTGAAGGCATTCGCTGAGATACCTGTAGAAGGCTCCTATTTGCTTTGAAGTAAGCTGGATATCCAACAGCATCCAACAAAATTCTGTAATTCACCTTGATTTAATAGATGTGTTGCCACTATTAGACCTAAACGTCCAACCCTCGTATCTAATGTTATTTTACTGCATGATAATCTTACTAGTAAAGCTAAGTGAAGTATCAAATGAAGATATTTTGATATAGGCCTAATTTCATATAGCCTAGATCAATTATTAACACTTAAGCTGACTCGTAAAGTTCAAGCTGAAGTTCCGTTAAAAGTGGTAGGCAAAATTTAGGCAAAAATTCTTATACGCATTTCAGATAAACACTTCCTATTATTATATTATATTATATTACCTTAAATTATGTTTTTATTACGTGCACTCCATTGTTGAAAATACAAACTTTGAACTAGATCGTCATCTTTAAAAATTAATTTTTATTTAGGCCTAAAATAGTCATAGTTAGTTGTGGGAAGATATTATAATGTAACGAGTATAAATAAATTCATCTCATTCGGCATTGCTGGCTGCCTTCTTCAGAAGCATTTTATTTGTTAATGTTGTTCATTAATAATATGTCAGTTTGTGACCATTCGATAGCCCTACAACACCTGTTTTCTATGTGCTGTGTAACACGTAACTTAATGTAATCAATAAATTATTAACATTTATTTCTTTAAGACATCATATATACTAATATATTAATAATCTTGCATTGTATAGGAAAATTTCGTGTTATCGTGGCCTATTCCATAAAAATTCCCACGCTTCGCCACTGATATTATATCTTTTCAGCATTACATGATTGTAGTAAGGCGGAAAAATCATCAGGAAACTTGGTCACACCGGACCTTCAGCAGTCCGTGTAGATGTTCTACCAACTGAGCTAGTCATTGTTCATGACTTGGCGGCAGATGGAACCTTTTTTGTTTGATTATCCTACATGTTCGATTTCAGTCGAGACAGATCCAGAGCCAACGCCTGTTTGACTTTTATGAAATCCATTTTGGAGGAATGCAATGGATCCGTATCCATCATAGCCTAAAAACAGAAGTAAATTAAGGTTGATTTCTGGGAATTCTACACTCATAGGCCTATATTAGTATTATTTGTTCGTATTTCCTTCCGAATGGATCATTCATGTATTACGGATCCTATCAACTTTTTAACCGCTATCGCAATGAGGGAACAGAAGTACAATGATTTATATTTGTCAAAAGTTACTAAAACACTAATAAACTAAGAATTATTTCTGTCGTATCTTATTCAGCTCATTAAGTAATGCCGAATTTAGAAAATAGGTTTCATTAATGAGCATTATCTGTTTAGAAAATTAAACTGTTTTTCTCCACAAGGTCTTGGCATAATTTTTATTACGTGTAAACAATTTATTATCCTTATTCGGACTAATTTCAAGTTTGTATGTTAACGGCTTCTGTGGATTCATTGCAATGACAAGATCTAATTCACGTTCAAAACAACGAAGTAATTAATAATCCTACATAAGTCTAATTAATTCGTACTTGTTAGAATTTATTGCTACTTCTAGTCTTTATTTCTTGTGAATTAATAGTCCTCAGAAAATCGTGTCCTTTTCGCTACAGTTATAAGCATTACACAATAGACCTGGTTGTTTATGACAAATGATTATAAAATGTACTTTTCCCCCTTGTTTCTTAAATACATGAGTTGAAAATTAGTTATTTATGTTACAGGTGACGAACTTTATAACCTGTACTCTCCACTGAATATAATAAGAGTAATTAAATGAAGGAGGATGAAATGGGCTGGACATCTTGGGCTCATGGGGGAGAAAAGACATATCTTAAAAATACTGACTGGGTGACCCGAAGGAAAGAGACCACTTGGAAGACTTAACCGTAGGTGAAAGGACACTATTAAAATAGATTTAAGAGAAGTAGGCTTTGCGAGGGAAGGTTGGATAGAGTTAGCACAGAATATGATTGAATGGTGGGCTCATGTAAGCGCGGCAAGAAACCACCGGGTTCCATAAAATAGATAATATTCCTTTAGCTTGCTTAGAAACTGCCTGTTGCTATTGAATAAGTAAGTAAGTAAGTAAGTAAGTAAGTAAGTAAGTAAGTAAGTAAGTAAGTAAGTAGAGAAGAGATATTTTATTTTGTGGGTAGGTGTGTTTGCGAAACGAGCCCGTAAGGGCGTAATGTACGTAATTCTTTAGAGTAAATTTAATATAATTTTTATTATTTCACAACTATTAACGGCTGCCTAAAAGTAGTGTATTATAGGCTACACATGATAAAATTATTTTATTTTGCTATTGGGATTGCTACAAATACCATTACGAGCTTGTTTCGCAAACATATCTACTCGCAAAATAAAATCACTCTTTTTCTAGTTGTATCGTAATTCACTGGTTTATAGCCTTCAAAGCCTTATAGTTTGAAGAAGTTTGTTACATTTGTCAATTCTGAATCTACCCTTTGATCTATCTAGAAGGAACTGTACGATATGAAAGATAATGTTTAATGTAATATGAAGAATTATTTTGCATCTTGACGCATGCAAATTCCAGAAGAAGTAAGATAGGCAATCGCCGATAGTAAACCCACGTTTCTCGCCAGACGTGAGGTATTTGCTCCGCTCCAAATAGCACCATGACAACGTGTTGTACGAAGCTGCTTCTGTCTTTTTGACAAGCTTTCATTTTCACCCACAGTTCAGAAGACTGGCTGATGTAACAAGTGTCTGGACATATCGTATGCACAATAGACGATGATATAACGCTGCATATGGTCTTGGTTGTTCCGTGCATTTACTCCGGAATCGAGATTATATAAAAACCTATTTATCGTGCAATTAAGTTCCTGTAAAATTCTTAATAAACAATATTTGCATTGTGCCCTAGTCGACACATTATACAGACTGGAACTGCGCAGATTTTTTACAGCTTATTTCTTCGGTAGAAACAAAGCAGAATCCATTAGATGAATTCATTATTGTATATTAAGTATTGTGAACTAATTCCTGATGATGTTATGCGATGTACATGTGATATTTATACATATAAAAACTAAAAAAATCCGTGACGCTACATCCCTGAAGGGACAAGGCCCACCACCCGACCGCTGCGTCATCTACCATAGGCAGATGGCAGGAGTGGGGGCATATGGTCAGCATGCCGACACCCACGGCCGTTAATGGTGGTTTCCATGACCGGAGCCGCTACTTCTCTAACAAGTAGCTCCTCAATTTGATTCACGAGAATGAGTGCACCCCTACCAGTCCTCCCTACCTCAGAGGAACCGGGGATCGAACCCGGGCCGACGGATCTGTAGTCGAAGACGCTAACTACAAGACCACGCCGGCGGTCATATATACATATACATATATATTATATATATGTATATACACACATGTGTTAGGTCCTCTGTATATATACGAGGATTGGTGCATAAGTCATGCCTAACTAATTTTTTAGAATACCAGCGCATGGAAAATATGAAATATACTCATGATAGGACGAATTATGAACTACGTGTATCGACATTGAACAACACGCCAATTGTGTTTACATATTTCTTAAGGTAGTTGATATGACAGTAAGCCTACTGGTTTCATGTTTCACATTCTTCATAGCATTCTTCATAGCTTCTTCATAGCACGTCACATTCCCGTTCTAAATGCTCTCACAACAAGCTGCTAACGACGTGGGAGCCGCTGAAAGCCACCTGTCTCCCATTTTCCTCCCTAGGTGAGAATCTAAGCATTTGTTGCTACACAACATTTTCAATGTCCTTATAAATAAATAAATAAATAAAATAAGCCTATCGTGTCCCATGTAGGGCAAAGGCCTCCTAAGAAGGGTTTAGCTCCTCTTATCTAGCACGGCGAGCTACTCCGCGATAGTGAAGTTGTTCGTGATTTTGAGCGTCATGTACACTTGAACTTTAACACTTGGTCTTGAGCACTTAGTCTTGAGTATTGTTCAGGGTTTTCCCCAGTTCTTTCCACTCGTTTCTTCTTTTGGCTACCCTGGTCCATTGTTGGCCCACTTTATCCTTGAAAAGGTCCTCCCATCTCCTTTTTGGTCTTCCGCGCAGCCTTCTTCCTTGTCTGGGGTCCCATATGGTACTCCTGTATGTCCATCTATCGTCCACCAACCTTGAAACATGGCCACCCCATCTCCATTTAGTGCTTTCTGCTAGGTGAGCGATATCTGTCGTTTTTGCTGACTGGATTAGTGTAGTATTGGGGATTCTGTCCCTCAATGTGATGCCTAGGACTTTTCTTAACATTTTCCTCTGGCATACCTGTAGTAACTTTTTCTGTGTCGATGTCAGCGCCCATGTTTGACAGCCATAGAGTATCACCGGGTAGATGCAGGATTGTAGAAGTTCTATTCTTAGTGTCCTGCTGAGTTTTTTATCCATAAGCACAAATTTGAGGGACCAGAACGCTCTCCATGCCTGTGTGATTCGTCTGTGTACTTCCCTGTCCATGCCGTTATCAAAGGATATTATTTGGCCTAGATATATGTATTCATTTACATATGGTATTTGCGTTCCCTCGATTGTGATCGGAGTTTGGGGGCCATTAGTCATCACTTTGGTTTTAGTCATGTTCATGGAGAGGCCCACTGATTTACTTCTTACGTTTAGTTCCTGAAGCATTGATTGCAATTCTTTTGGTGATTTCCCGAATATAACTACATCGTCTGCGAATCGCAGGTTAGTCAATCTTTTTCCGTCCAGGATTATACCATACCTCGCGTTCCATCTGATATTTCTAAAAACATCCTCTAAGACACTTGTAAAAATCTTGGGGGATATTGGGTCCCCTTGTCTTACTCCATTTTCTAGTTTAAACGTTTGTCCTTCCTCTTCTGTCTTCACTTTAGCCATACTTTGATTGTATATATTGTATAAGATCCGTATATATTTTGCTTCTATCCCCTGTGAGTAAAGTGCTTTGAGTATGCTAATGTGTTCTACGGAGTCAAAGGCTTTGCTATAGTCCACAAATCCAAGGTATACTGTCATGTTGAATTCATTGTATTTCTCAACTGTTTGGGTTATCGTCTGTATGTGGTCCGCCGTGCTGTATTTATTGCGGAAACCTGCCTGTTCGGATGGCTGATTCTCGTCTAGGAATCTTGTTAGCCTCTTCGTCAGAATTTTGGTGAAAAGCTTGTAGATATTAGACATCAGGCTTATGGGTCGGTAATTATTTATGTCATCTTTCGTACCTTTCTTATGTAATAGTATGATTGTGTTGGTTTTCCATTGTTCTGGTATCTCTTCCGTTTCTAGTATTTTGTTGAAGACTGTGGATATTAATGGGATCAGTTGGTTTGCTCCTATTTTAATTAGTTCGTTTTGTATCCCGTCTTCGCCCGGCGATTTGCCGTTCTTCAGTTCATTGATTGCAGTTCTGATCTCACTGTGTAATATTTTGGGGATGAAGGTATCGTTGTAGTGTTTCGTTATATGATTGTATCTTAGGTCTTTTGTGGATTTGTCTATGGAGCTCTCGTAGAGTGATCTATAAAAGTCTGTGGCTGCGTTGATTATCTCTCGTCTTGTGGTTAAGTTGTGGCCCGCCTGGTCTTTGGTGCTTAGTATCCACTGTTTTCCCCTCTGCAGATTTCTCCTTGCTTTCCTGACTGATCTTGTCTCCTCTAATGTTTGTCTAGTTAGTTCTGAGCGATATAGTCTTACATCTTTTCTAATTCCTCTCTTTACTTCTTTATCTAGTTCTGCATATTCCTGTTTGGTGGCTTCAGATTTGTCTCTGTTTGGTTGTAGTCTTGCTCTGAGTTCAATTAGTTGTATGGTGTTTTGAGATAGTTTCGTTTTGTGCGACCTTGGTTCTGTTTGCCTTTCGGAGGTCGTGCTTGCCTCCTTCAGTGTTTGCTCTAATATGTTATATTGTTCCTGTGTGTTTTTGTCTGGTCCTAGGTTCATCTGAGATATTTTAGATTCCTTTACTTTGCGAATGAGATCGAGGTCAAACGGAGACAGGTTAGGAGAGTATGGTGGGTGCTTCAATTCTTCTCATCCCCAGTGCTGCGGTAACCACCTGACACACTCTGCTTTATGTGATCTTGCATTGTCCTGGAGAATGATTGCACTGTTCAATGGATCAGGGCGTTTTCTCCCTAACGCCACGTCTTAGGATCCTTGCCTCAGCAACAGTAGTACTCTCTTTGTTTGGCACTGTTGAACAAAGTGTGACACAATAACTTTCCTGATATAGTCCAGTTACTCATTGCATACCCAGGCGGCTTCCTTTCGTTAGGAGGAAAAGTTTGCCGACAGCTCAACCCATGTTCTTTGTTTAACCGTACCAATCAGCTAGTTACCCCAACCGATCAAAATCTAAGAATGTCCTGTGGCGATTTTGACAGCTACTCGTCTACTCCGCGTGGAGTGAATTGCGTTGTTGCAAGATCAAGTTACAGTAAACGATAACACGTGTGAATTGAATAAAGCGAAGGAAGAACTGAGGTCAGTGATAACAATGAGAGAATATTACAACGTTGCTTTTGTTTTGGATAGCGGAAGCCCAAGACCGATTTAGTCAGATTAATTAACATAAAGGAACACCGAAACCTTTGAAGCCGACTGGCCATCCATTGAGTAACTGCACTATATCATACGCGATAATCACTATCAACTTTGCGGGGGAATGATTCTGACTGAACTCCTTTCTTCTGGATGACTTGACATGCCGCCGGTTCGTATGTTCGCATGTCGTATGCGATTATTCCTGAACGGTTTCACTCCTCTTGCCATCGTGCTAGATGGTTGGAGTACGTTGCATATTGCAACCACCTTTGAACTTTCTGGCATCTATTTCCATGCAATTTTAGGCAAGATTTTGCCGCAAAATCCAGTGGGTGGTGCGTTTCTCGATTCCACTTGCGTTCTCCAACTCCAGTAGCGTTCATGGTCTGTCGTCCTCTACCAGATGCTCAATTACTGCATGCGTCACTCATAGGTCGTCCCGCACGTTGCTGATCGCTGGTTGCTACAGGTCAAGGCGTATCGCCTTGGCTACAGGTCACCGCTGAAACTCTCCATGTTTAGGCATCCGGTTCGATAGGAACAAATGTACGGTATCAGGACCGTGAGGACAAATTGTAAATAGTTGAAAGGAATAAATCAGGAAAGAAGGGAAACAATGTATGTGTAAGACATAGAAGAATTCTCTGGGAGGAGGACCATTTAGAGCAAGAGTGGACTATATATCGAGGACACTGGATTCAGAGATCCCAGGAATTATATTGGTTTAACAATCTAACATGTTATGAAAACTTTCACTTTATTAATACTTGTAAACACTTGAAGAAATAATATATGAAAACTGATAATAACTGAAGAAACACGTGGAAAACAATGAACTAGAAAATGGCGCGTAAAGTATTAAACCACTATAAGTAATTTCGTAAATTTTATATTTTACCAATGAATTATATATGAAATTGAAGGTAATAAAATTTACTATAGATTGATTATATTCACAGTTATTAGAACTTGCTTGTTCACGTAATGTAGCTTCTCGGATGAACAATGACGTCACCACACTTACACTGCCATGGAACTTATAAGCGAATCTAATGCACTTTGAATATTTAAAATGCGTAAATTATGTTGAATAATTTACTTGGATCAAATAAAACTTGTAATGAAGTTTTATTCCAACGATTTCTAGTATAATTACAAAGGGCGCGAAGATGCCTTTGTTAACCAGGAAATCAGAGCAGTATCAGAACGTGACTTGTTCGTGTAACTGCAGAATCAAGACTGAATTGGCTTCCTGACGCTCTCTGAGGCGTCCCTATAGCGAACACCTGTCACCAAGAACTCGTGATCAGGAAATGATGTAATATTGCGCCTACTCAAAGCTGACTTGGCGCAAGAAAGCATAGCGGATGATTTAAATTAAAACTATTCACTGCACATAATAAAGATGATGGAAAAAACCCTTAGCTTGCGTTTACATACACCCCGCGTTGAAGCAGTTGCTTAAATAATGATAAATCAGCAAATGCAAGCTAAAGAAACACTAGAAAAACACTAAAACATCACTGATTCTAACTGGAGGTAAACATGTGATATGTGTTAGAAAACATGACTTCTTACACATCTTACAAGAATACGATTTGATACAGAGATAGATGAGAAATGGAATTGAAGTTCAGAATCTTGAATATAAGATCATAGTAAGTGTCATATGCTACTCGTCTTGGGGTAGAGGACACACCTTGACTATGGGCCGCTTATATTCACCACTGGAAGTGCGCACAGTAATCACTCGAACTAAGCCGTCTTCTCCCGGATGAGTAGCGGTGATCACGCCTAACTTCCATTGAAGAGGAGGAATGTTGTCTTCCTTCAAGATGACGACAGTACCAATTTGAATGTTGTCACTGGAACAGGTCCATTTCTGCTTCTGTTGTAGGGAGTGAAGATATTCGGATGACCAACGTTTCCATATGTGTTGCAAATGATTTTGTAACAACTGCCATTTTTCTACATACCTCTTATCTTCCTTCGGAGGATGTGAAGGTAGAGATGTGAGAGGTTCTCCAATTAAGAAGTGACCAGGAGAAAGGTATGATAAATCAGGTTCTCCAATTAAGAAGTGACCAGGAGAAAGGTATGATAAATCAGCTGGATCATCACTTAGACGAATGAGTGGTCTAGAATTTAAGCAAGCTTCAATCTGAGCTAAGAGGGTAGAAAGCTGTTCATATGTGAGAATTTGAGCTCCCATAATTCTTCTGAGATGAAATTTCATGGATTTCACTGCTGCTTCATGTAAACCACCAAAGTGGGGCGAATTTGGAGGGATAAACGACCAGCTGTACTCGTTATTTGCAGTGAAATTTTGAATCGCAGTTTGAAATTCTGTTGACTGTAATAACAATCTGAGATCTCTTAACTTGTTGTTTGCGCCCACAAAATTAGTGCCATTATCACTGAAGATTTCTTTACAGAGTCCACGACGTGATGTAAATCTTCTTAGGGCTGCTATGAAGGCATCTGATGTTAGATCAGAAACTAATTCAATGTGGATGGCCTTTGTTACCAAGCAAACAAAAATGGCTATGTAAGCTTTTACAGTAGTTTTACTGCGTGGAGCCCCATATCTTATGTTGAAGGATCCAGCATAATCGACTGCTGTGCGGAGAAAAGGTCTAGCAGGAGTTATTCTATAACTAGGAAGATTTCCCATTAACTGTTGAGAAGACTCTGCCTTTAACTTGAAGCATGTAAGACATCTATGCAAAATAGATTTTACTACTCTTCGAATACTAGGTATCCAGTAGGCTTGTCGTAATGAAGCTATAAGCAACTAGTGAGAGGCATGCAATAGCTTGAGATGTTCATGTTGCACTATCAAAATTGTTAAGTGATGTTTCGATGGCAATATAACCTGATGTCTTGCATCATGTGTAAGATCTGATTTCTCCAACCGTCCACCCACTCTTGTAATGTTATTCTGATCTAGGAATGGAACTAATGAATGGATGGAGCTTTTCACTGATGTTTGCTGGCTGTTGCTAAGATCTTTCAGCTCTTGGGCGAAAGCTTCTTTCTGAGCAATTTTAACACAAACTTGTAAAGCATGTTGAAGTTCTTCTGCTGCAATAGGTTCATGATATTTGTTTTCATGACGGCAGGCAGAAATAAATCTATACATATAACAAGTTACTCTCTGAAGGCGCCTAAGATCAGAAAATCTTGTGATAAAACTATCTTCTACTGTGGTGGCTGCCATACAGATAGAAACAACTTGCTCGGAGGAATCTTGAGTGTTTAATTGCTTTGGCTGTTCAGGCCATGATACTGTGTTTTGTGATAGCCAATTAGGACCATGCCACCACAAATCAATATCAGACAATTGTTCAGACGATACACCTCTTGAAATGAGATCAGCTGGGTTGTCTTCTGTAGAAACATGTCGCCAGGCTGCTGTTTCAGAAAGCTCTTGTATTTGTGACACACGGTTGGACACAAATGTTTTCCACTTTCGTGAGTCCGATTTTATCCACGACAGAACAATAACTTAGTCTGACCATAGATCATTTTGTGATGTTTGAATATTAAGGTCATTCAACACCTTGTTGTACAGCTTAGATAACAACAATGCTCCACAAAGTTCAAGACGTGGAATGGTTTGCCTTTTTAGAGGGGCAACCTTTGATTTGGAACACAGCAAGTTAATTGTAACTTCACCTTCACTGTTCACAAAACGGAGATATATGCATCACCATAAGCCTTTTCTCAAGAATCACAGAAGCCATGGATCTGTATATCTTGAAGGGTACCATGTGTGATAACAAATCGTGGAATACGCATTGTGTGTATTGTACCTAAAATGTCACAGATTTCAATCCATTTCTCTGCTATGTGCGACGGTACTTCTTCATTCCAGCCAAGCTTTTCAATCCACAATGATTGCATGAAGATTTTGGCATTGATAACAATAGGTCTGACAAGGCCTAGAGGATCAAAGATGGAAGAGATGACTGATAGGATAGTACGCTTGGTAAGTTTAACTTGAATATGAGTTTGGAGCGAAGGATGGGATTGTATCTGGAAATTATCAGTTGCAGGATGCCATAGTAAACCAAGGGCATGTGCATTTTCACTGTTATCAAGAGACAGAGGCAATTGGGTCTCTCGATGAGATGACGGAACAGATTCCAACAAAGCTTCATGATTGGAGCACCATTTCCGCAATGGAAATCCGCCACTGTCAAGCATGAGGATTAATTCTTCTTGAAGGCGTAGCGCTTCTTGAAGATTATCATGTCCTGTCAGGCAGTCGTCTACATAGAAGGAAGTTCTAACTGCTTGGGAAGCGAGAGGGTATTTAGCTTCTTCTTCTATCGACAGCTGATGCAGGGATCTTATGGCTAAAAATGAAGCTGATTTAGTACCATAAGTCACGGTAGTTAATGCATAGTGTTGTATGGGCTCATTTGCATTAGAACGCCACACAATCCTTTGAAGATTCTGGTCGTTTTCGTGCATTCTTATGCGTCTGTACATTTTAGAAATGTCAGCTGAGAATGCATATTTATAGGTTCGAAAACGAGTTATAATTGATGATAAATCATCTTGCACTGTAGGCCCTAATTTCAGAATGTCATTTAGGGACTTGCCTGAAGATGTTTTTGCAGAAGCGTCGAACACAACTCTAGTCTTGGTTGTGGTGGATGAGGGCTTGATTACTGCATGATGTGGTAGATAGAAGCATTTTTCACCTGGCCGTGGGAGTGAAACCTTCTTCATGTGTCCCAATTCTTCATATTCTTGCATGCATTTAGTGTAGTCTTCTTGTAGAACAGAATTGGTTTGGAATTTGCGTTCTAGATGTTCTAAGCGTTTCACTGCTTGCTGTCTGGACTCGCCCAATGCATTTCCAGATTGGTTCTTGGGTAATTGCACTACAAAAGCACCGTCATCTGCACGAATAGTGTTTTGTACAAAATGTTCTTCACACTCCCTTTCTTCTTTAGTAAACACTGGTTTAGGAAAATCTTCTAGTTCCCAGAAGCGTCTTAACTGTGTGTCAACATTGTCAACGGTCACAAATAAATTGTGTTGAGCAAATGTGACTTTCTTAGATTTGATTGAGGTTTTGGGAACAGATCCACTGAGTACCCAGCCCAATTCAGTATTACTAAGAATAGGGTTATTAGGAGTGATTATTCTTTCATTGGTAAACAACTGATAGAATAGGCTAGCACCAATGAGGAGTTGGACATCACCAGGGATGTAGAATTTAGGATCTGCCAATGCAATTTCACTAGGAATATTGAATTTGGTAGGATCGATACGGACAGAAGGAAGTTTGTTTGCAATATGAGGGATTACTAGACAATTCATTTCAGCCTGGAAATTCTGGATCCTGGATCGCAGATTAACTTTAACACTGTGATTGCAAGAAGAGGTGCCATTTATGCCTCTTATATGAGTATCGACATTCGTTGTTGACAGCTGCAACTTCTTTGCTAAATCTTCAGTTATGAAATTTAATTGGCTTCCTGAGTCTAGTAAAGCTCTGCACAACACTAGGTTTCCTTGCCTGTCTTCAAGATGCACTGCTGCAGTTGCTAACAAAATCTCCTTTTGGTTGGATTTTTCTTTTACAGAACAATAACTTGCAGGCAAATTGTCAGTACCTTCCACAGTATTAGAAAACTGGTGAGAGATCTTTTTCTTGTCACGTGTGTTGTTATGTAATAATCTGCTGTGTGAAGCCATCCCACAATTGCAGAAGGACTTGAGTTTGCAGTGGTCTCTTTTGTGATTGTTGGAGAAACAATTTGCACACAAGCCTTTGCTTTTTACAGAATCCCATCGTTGGTCAACACTCAACTGTGAAAACTTGTCGCACCTATGTAACTTGTGACTTTCCTTGCAACAAGGGCATGAATCACCTTTGATGGCAACATACGATTGGCGAGTTGTTTTTACTGACTTCTTTTGTGTATGTCTTTCACTCTTTTCTTTGGATGGGCTTGGCACGTTGTTAGAATTGGATAGCACTTCTAACGAGTGAGCCTTGGCTTCTAGAAAGTTCATTAACTCTTGAAGCGATGTGAACCTTTGTGAGTCAATTTTACTTTCCCATTCCTTGCGTGTAGTTTCACCAAGATGATCCAATATCAATTGAATGAACATAACTTCATGTAATGGGATTTCAAGATTGAGAGCTTCGATAGCGTTAAGATTACTTTGAAACTGATTTAGCAAGTTTCGCAGATCTGTAACGTTTTCATCTTTCATTGTTGGTAACGAAAGTAGATTTTTGACATGAGCTGTCGCGATGACTCGAGTGTTATTATATCTAGAGCACACTATGTTCCATGCTATAGGAAAATTCTCATTAGTCACTGGAAGATTCTGAACGAGCGCGTGAGCTTGCCCTTTCAATGAACTCAATAAATAATGGTATTTCTGGATGGGATCCAATGAATCATTATTTACCACTAAGCTACTGAAGGTGTCATGATAATGCTTGAAATTAGTCACATCTCCACCGAAGACAGGAATTTGAATTCTTGGGAGTTGTATATTTCTATTGTTGCACTGTGAAGTAGAAGACTGACATGTGTGATGAGAATTACCACTGTGATTAGATTGTTGACTGTTCACAGAGTTCACACTGTGTCCTGGCTGCTGATGTAAGCATAAGAGAGCACTAAGTTTTGCTTTAATTTCCTTGTAACAGGTTCTTGTAGCCTCTTTATGTTCAAAATGTGAGTCAAAATCTTCTTCTGCTTCCACAATAGATTCAATTTGAGTTTAATACCAATGTATCTGTCCCAGATTTCGTTTAAACTGTCGAAATGCACTTTTAACATAAACACATCAGTATCTTCATTGACATCTACACAGACCTTTTGTAGATATGTAAGTTCTCTTTTAATTATTCCTCTACGTTTAATTAAAGCTCGTAATTCACTTTCCATGTTGAATGTGAAATGTGGAAATTACTTGCAATTGAAAGTTGAAATTCTACCACCGCTGCACGATGATGTATGAATCAGATGTTCACTGCTTTCTTGATGTTCGCTGTGGACCGGACTCCCTCGATGTCTCGTATCACTGCTGCAAGATGCTGTCCTGTGTTGCGAAGTTCAGGGTTGCTGGAAATCACGAACCCGACCGACACGGAAGCAAATGATGTGTGAGACGAAATCGAGAAACGGCATTTGCGAATACAAGTATGCAATAAGTATGATTGTACCAATATAATCCTGCCCGTAGAGGAACCAAATGTTTAGGTATCCGGTTCGATAGGAACAAATGTACGGTATCAGGACCGTGAGGACAAATTGTAAGTAGTTGAAAGGAATAAATCAGGAAAGAAGGGAAACAATGTATGTGTAAGACATGGAAGAATTCTCTGGGAGGAGGACCATTTAGAGCAAGAGTGGACTATATATCGATTCAGAGATCCCAGGAATTATATTGGTTTAACAATCTAACATGTTATGAAAACTTTCACTTTATTAATACTTGTAAACACTTGAAGAAATAATATATGAAAACTGATAATAACTGAAGAAACACGTTGAAAACAATGAACTAGAAAATAGCGCGTAAAATATTACACCACTATAAGTAATTTCGTAAATTTTATATTTTACCAATGAATTATATATGAAATTGAAGGTAATAAAATTTACTATAGATTGATTATATTCACAGTTATTAGAACTTGCTTGTTCACGTAATGTAGCTTCTCGGATGAACAATGACGTCACCACACTTACACTGCCGTGGAACTTATAAGCGAATGTAATGCACTTTGAATATTTAAAATGCGTAAATTATGTTGAATAATTTACTTGGATCAAATAAAACTTGTAATGAAGTTTTATTCCAACGATTTCTAGTATAATTACAAAGGGCGCGAAGATGCCTTTGTTAACCAGGAAATCAGAGCAGTATCAGAACGTGACTTGTTCGTGTAACTGCAGAATCAAGACTGAATTGGCTTCCTGACGCTCTCCGAGGCGTCCCTATAGCGAACACCTGTCACCAAGAACTCGTGATCAGGAAATGATGTAATATTGCGCCTACTCAAAGCTGACTTGGCGCAAGAAAGCATAGCGGATGATTTAAATTAAAACTATTCACTGCACATAATAAAGGTGATGGAAAAAACCCTTAGCTTGCGTTTACACTCCACTTCGCAATTGTCCGGTATTATTCATAGCAGATTCCACCAATTCCCCAATTCCCCATGCAGAACGGCTATTTTACTGAATGAGCGCTGCTCAACACGGGTTAGGCCTACATCCTGGTGGCATGGCGATCGCCGGCAAACTGATTTCACGGCGATTAAGACAAAGCGTAAAAGTTTGCAAGATACCACAAAATCAACTTTATTTTGCTCTCTGCGCCCGTGCATTTGACGTTATCAACTCACAGAACTAGGACTGCCTGTCTTTCTTGTGACACACAACAACAGTTAATCCCAAGAATAACATCGTATTATATGTATGTTATATGTATACCTGTATATGTATATGCATATGATGATAAATTGTTTTTCCCGCAGGCCGGTCTTGCCCTGGGACAATCAGCCGCGGGGAGGGGGGGGAAGGCCCACGGCCTGGCCGAGGGACACTAGGCCAGAAGATACCGCGTAAGATGGGAATGAGGGCACAACATTCAGTCCTGACTCAGGAAGAAAACTTCACATCTCGGTAAAATTCCAGAGCCGGCCGGGAATCGAGCCCAGGTGGCTGGCAGTCACGCTACCATCTTACCCACGGCGGCGAACATATATATATTTTACATATATATATATATACATATTCTTATATACACACATATTGTGCATGATTTTTGTAATTTATATCATCAATATGTTCATTCGAGAAGTGAAAATTTATGCGTTGAGAAACGATTTTTTTTGGCGCTTTTGAAACTTAACACATTCCTTGTACTGAAGACAGTTTAAACCACATTCATGTTTTCTTATTGGCCCCGCCTTCGACCCCCGGATTACCTGAGGCATAGGCTTTCTCCCCGGTCCTACAAGCGATTTAGGGAACACAGGGAAAATGTTTGATGAATTGACTTTGGCATTTTATTCAGTTAATTTTACACTTGTACATCTGTCTGTTGTCGCGGGGGACGTGTCTCCGATCTGGTATTCACCTTATAGAGTGAGGGGAAACTCCGCGAAAACCTCACTCAGATCGGTTGCTGCGAGGCTATCCCGTAGCTTCCGAGGCAAGTCTTGGGCAGTCTGCCACATCCGTCTTGCTCGGTAGGGCCCCTGGGGATCTGAGCATTCCCCCAAGGCGGATTCGTCTCAAATTCGTTTTGTCTTAGGCATCATTTTGTTCTTGTTCTTTCCTGCTTTCTATCAAGTGGCGTGTGAATGTTCTGAAAGCAGTGTCAGCTTCCTTTGTTCCCAAAAACTAAGTTCTGGTGGCCATACCTCGCCTGCTTGTTTGGCTACCTCTCTTAGGCAAATGCGTGCTTCCCTATATCTCGCGCAGGTGGTACATTGTTGCTGGCTCACAGTCTTCACAGTAGCAGAGGTAATCCTCCACTAGGTTAAACCTAAACAGGTTTGCTGTGAAGTAGCCATGTCCCGAATAGAACTGGGATGTTGAGTAACTCTGAACGATCCATTTTAAACTAAGTCGTCTGCGTACACTAAGGAAATAGTCCTTTATTAGGATGCCCTTTTGGGAATCTTTTCAGCGTAGTTCCCACGCATATACAGTTGTGCTTCTAAGCTGCTTCATTAGTTCTGAACGATCATACCTTTCGTAAAGGTCTTGGTTTAGTTCCCGCTCCGCAGTTTGAGTAGGGAAGTGTTTTCATATGTTGTAACCATTTACTTTTTCCTCTAGTAGCAGATCTGCTGGGATTTCCCCAGCAATGACCGCTATCGCGTCATTTGTTGTAGTTGAATATGCTCTGGTGACTCTACGTAGAGCTTGTCTCTGTGCCACGAATACTACCGGGTATAGCCTGTTATAATTTGCATATTTGTAGCCCCTTGCATGACCTGATAGCCTATTTAACGCGTGGAAAAGGTTTCCCGATGTAGTGCTTATTTTTGTCTACTTGTCGATCCATCTTGTTGTCTGCTTGGAGTTCTACGCTTAAATAGCGCGAGCACACTGCGCTTTGGACTCGGGTTCCCTGCGCAAATATTCTGGGAGGTCTTCCTTGGTGTAATTTCCCTTTCAGGAGCAGGCACTTCGTTTTTCCTGGTGATTTAATTTGACCTTGTTGCACAAATTGGTGAATAATAGCATGACGGAATTTCCTTTCTCCTTCCTCTTTTAAGGCTCTGCTATCTGCATCGATAAGGAAGACTATAATATCATCTGCAAAAGGTGCTTACTTAGCTACTGGCTTTCTTCTATTATTCCTTCTATTAAGACTTTTACAT
This sequence comes from Ectobius pallidus, assembly GCA_964059195.1. Taxonomy (NCBI): domain Eukaryota; kingdom Metazoa; phylum Arthropoda; class Insecta; order Blattodea; family Ectobiidae; genus Ectobius; species Ectobius pallidus. The sequence goes on from CAXKWD010000002.1 coordinate 127,409,724, forward strand.
CTTCAAACTAAATGCATTTAACCCGTTCCCATATTCATGACAAGATATGGGCCTTTTCTGTCGCCTGTTGGTAAGTTGTAAGATTCAAACATAATTGCAGGAAAATGGTCAAATAATAAATCAGATTATCTAATAATATTGTGCAACATGTGCTCATTTTACAATATACATTCAAAATGAACTACAAGATGACGATTCAGGAATTGATAGCGGGTCAGTGTCCGTTTGGAGAAATCTGTAAAGAATAATGCAGGTGAAAGTGTTGATAGTAGTGATCCATTAATTTAATATTACTGAGAGAAATGTACCAATTGACAATTAAATGTTCCTAAGATCTGAGACAGAGAGGATTTCCCGGAGCTTTGACAAATTGAATTTTTTTCTGTTTTCATAGCGCTGCTAAGAACGAAAGATAAGTTTTAAAGCTCTAAATTACATGTTTTTGAAAGCAAGCGGCTACTCTTACTTAGCTTCAAATAAAGTCATATTACAAACAAATATTATTTAATTACATACGTATGTTACATGTGGTAATCATGTTTAACTTATCTTTGATTTAATTACATTAACCATTTTAAATTTATATTTGTTAATTATAATTATAAAATAAGTTTTATTTATTTTATTAAGTGCCAGTATGGTACTTTATGAGATTGTGTGGGGGACGAAAAAATGTCTGTCCGTCTGTCTGTCCGTCTGTCTGTCCGTCTGTCTGTCTGTCCGTCTGTCTGTCTGTCCGTGTGTCTGTACGCACCATAACTCAAATACGCTTTTCCGGATTTTCATGAAACTTGGAAAACACATATATAATGTGCATGGGAAGAACCCTATTGATATTGAACCAAATCGGTTCACCGGTACCGGAGTAATACCCAATTTAGTGCCTATTTTAATTGATTATATTAGAAAGGCCCCATAGCTCAAATACGCTGTATAGGATTTTCATGAAACTTGGTATACGCATTTATGACGCCCATGAAAAGTAACCTATTGAATTTGAACCTAATCTGTTGACCGGTATCGGAGTAAAACCCAATTTAGTGTATATTTTAAAGGCGCAATAACTCAAATACGCTTTATCGGATTTTTATGAAACTTTGTATACGCATTTATAATGTCCATGGAAAACGTCTATTGATATTCGACTAAATCGGTTGGCCAGTACCGGAATAATGCCCAATTTAGTGTATTTTATGTTAATATATAAGAAGTCGCGATAACTCAAATATGCTTTATTGGATTTTCCTGAAACTTTGTATACACATTTATAATGCACATGGGAAGACTTCTACTGATATTGGACCAAATCGGTTGACCGGCACCGGAGTAAAACCCAATTTAGTGTCTATTTTAAAGACGCGGTAACTCAAATACGTTTTACCGGATTTTTATGAAACTTGGTATACACATTTATAATGTCCATGGAAAGACGTCTATTGATATTGGATAAAATCGGTTGACCTGTTTCGGAGTAATGCTCAATTTAGTGCCTATTTTATGGTTATATTCGTATTCGAAAGAATTTATGAAATGCAAATCAGTTATCATGACAACATAGTCAATTGTTTTACTGTGATCTTATAAGGTTTTGGCAATTAAAATACAGTTAGCTATTACAACACTATTGCTTTATATGCGCTCATCAAACTAGATAGTTAAACTGACCCAGGTGGCTAAGATGGTAACGTCTTGGCCTCACATTCTGGAGTTCCATGGTTCAAATCCCGAAACCGGCCAATTTGACTTTTTTTTTGTATTCTACACATTATCATAACTGCAATCATAACCGATTAAACAAAAACATACTGGCACTTCGTTACATCAGTTTACCTGATTTTATTTTTCTTGCCTTTATGGGTTATTGAGATTGTTTGTTCTTAGAATTGTACGAATTAGTATTTTAGTGTGAAAGATGACTAGAATGTTATTTTTATGAGCATAGGCTTGCGTTCCATATCCTTATGCCTGCCAACCATTCTACAGCTTTCCTAAATAGACCTGCTCCAAATAAACGATAAAGTACGTAATGAAATACAAAATAATTTAAGTGCTTGATTATATTAACGATAGTCCTACAAGACACAAGATCAGCCTGGAAATGATAATTCTGAATTAATAAATGGGATGAAGAGGTCGATAGTCGTGACAGCTGCTGCAGATATCATTTCTTCTTATACTTATTTTTTAAATATAATTTCCACCTATGCTCAGTATAGCAAATAATAGAAACCTAACCTACTCTAAAAACATAATTTGTCCCATTATAGTCTGACATATATAGGGAACATAAGCTACTAATCCAGAATTATAAAACTTATATACAAACAATAAGTTAAGCATAAGTATTACTAAGATTTCTTAAAATTGTTAAAAATGTATTTAAAGAAGGAAAAAGACATCAGCTCCATTTGAGCATAAGACATTTATTTTTATGGACTTTAAACACATTTCTAACAGTTTTAAGAAATATTAGTAATATGTATGACTAACTTATTGTTTGTACACAAGATTTTCATTTCTGGGGTAGTAGCTTATGCTACCTGTATATGTTAGACTATAATAAGATAAGTTATGTTTTTAGAGTAGGTTAGGTTTCTATTAGTTTATATACTGAGCATAGGTGGAAATTAAATTTTAACAAATGTACAGCTCAGTAGGAAAATGAAAGTAATTGAAATATAGAAAAAATGCAATGTTTTAGCAGAATTTTTAAACAATCTTTTTTTTTTTAAATTGACTAAATTTTAAAATTCGGTAAAATCTCAAACCGACTTTCGGACTAACGTAACCGTCCCTTTATGAGGAAAAATCTATCTAAAGATGTCACCTCTTGAAACAGCCGTTTGCGAGGCTTTTAGTATCTATATATTAGAGCAAGGGAAGACAAAATTCATTGTTAGAAACTTGAACAGAAACAGCTATATATATACCTTAATACTTCTTGATGACCGGTAAATTGTCATGCTTGTTAATAATTACTAGACCTCGGATTTTTAGGTTCTTATAGGTTAGATTCTCTTTGCCTTTAGCTAAATCACACCTTGCTTAGTCGATGAACAAGTGAAGTACAAAGAACTATCCCTGAATTGAACCTTGGAACTAGCCAAGACAAAAGAAGAATATAAACACATAGTTTTAGTTTGGTGCATATAAGAACCTTAAATTCCGAGGTCTAGTTATAATATAACAAACCCACTTCACACATTTTTTGTGCTCCAGTGAACTAATATAATAACAGCGTGATAAATAATTATGATGTAGATGATGAGATACTGACAAGATGAAGTCTAATCCCACCAGATAGGGTTGTGGTAAGAAGAATGATTATGCCAGATATTTTTACAAAGAATTTGTGTAGTTTAGTTTTCACAACCGGCAACATTTTATCTTCTTGTTTTTGTCCTGTTTCAAATGAGAACATAAAGCAGTCGCTCTTTCTTAGCAGATTTCATATAAGACTTATAAAACCTGAGTGTTTTTACATAACTATCATTGCTACAAAACTCTTACTATTGCCGATCTGATCTATTGCCTACCTCAATAGGTAATCTCCAGTCCTTCATCTATCCTTACCCCGTATTGATTTCAAACTTATAGAATTGATAAACGTCATGGCCGTTAATGGTTGATTTCTATTTCAACGTAGGCCTATAATTGATTATCCCAGCATTATACCAATTCCGAAATTTTTCATTTTTTTGGTTCCAGATTCTTACTTATGACGAAGTAGGCTATTTATATCTAATTACAATATCTGTCAACTCACATTATATCATAATGTGTTTATTAATGTTCTTTAAAGTAATAGGCCTGTGCGTGTAATGCATAGTGTGTCTACATTCTGTAAAGTCAGGGAAGGTGAGGAATATTGAAATCGATCAGGGAAAGTCAGGGAATTTTGTAAAGTAAAGGAAAAAGTCAGGGATATTATAAAATAGTAAAGGAAAAAGTCAGGGATATTTGCAAAAAATACGGAATAGTCAGGGAAAATAACTAGCCCCAGTGAGCGAAATGTGAAGGATGTATGTTTTGCTCCTATAACTCAGACTGTGTAAGCAATTTTCTTTTCAGTACTTAATGAAAATTACTTAATTGAGCTATGACGTAGGCTAGATTTTGTTTTTCTCTTGTTTGCAAAGAACCTTGAAAACATTGATTCTTGTAGGGAAATGTAAGTTTTTTGTCGTGGAAAGTCAGGAAAGTTTATTTAGAAATATTCACCCTGAAAGTATTTCACAACATATTTGTACGCAATTTTAACCTTTTAACGTATTAGACGAATGCTGTATGTATTAATGATTTATTGTTTTATATCTTTTAATACAATAAATATTGTAATTACAAATAAATTGCCTTCTTTGCCTTCAGCAAGAATCTGGATCCAAAGAGATTATGAATTTAGTTAACGGCATATTGGTGGGATAATCCATTATAACTTGCATTGAATTCAAGATTATAATTCACTGATGATTTCACTTGACTGCTTGTGTGAGTAAGTAAATTCAGCTCTGAAAGGGTCCTACTTCCAGTTCTTTAGCAAGAAAGTATCTGGGCAATTGGGTTTTTAAAGACGAGCGTATGTACATGAATGGTTCCTTCGAGTGTCTCATTTCATGCCCAGTCCTGTGTATCTCATGAATATTAAAGACCGAAACAAATTGGGTAACGAAATATTTACACTATATAAGGTCATACCGTACAACATCGTGATACTAGAAATATAACATCGTGTGTTAATATTGAATCTTGCCACGTTCCAAGAGAAATTCCTTAGCAACTCCTAATTCCACGGTAACCACGCCTTTTAAAGGTGGAGAAAATACGCCCTTCCCCAAATTGTTGATTGTTTCTAAAATTTACTGGTATTACAAAATATGACAACAAAGGAAGTTATAGCAAAAATATAAGAGAATCATACTCATTCTGAATGACAATAAGGCCGTTAATATTGCTTAACTATGATCAAAAGATACGCCCAAAATAACAAAGATATAGGCCTATAGCAATAGCAATCCTAACAGAAATGAAGTGAAGTTGGTATTTCACAACTACAATAATAGTAATAAAAGTAATCACATGTTAATCACTTTTAATCACACGCCCATAAATGCTACTATAATTCGGTCAGAGTTTCTTGAGTCAGTCTTTTCTATAAGAAAACACATTGTAATGTTATTACGATTTTAAGTCTTTGAAGAATGTTCTGATGATTAAATGAAATAATGTTTATTTTGAAATTGGGTCCCTCTTGCCATTTAAAAAAAAAACAGGAAAATTCAATTCAATTGAAAACTTCTGGTGCATAAGAAATCAAATTTTTGGGTGCAGAAAATAAAGTGGTTGCGTATATTATTATAAAAGAAAATTAATACCAATTCCTAGTTTCGAGCTCAGAAATTTGTCAATGCTGTTAAAAGAGTATTCAAAATATTTTTAAAAATGCAAAAAGAAAGCACATTATAAAACAAAAAAGGCACAAATGGGGGGGGGGGAAGGAGAAGAAAGGAAAACTTCAACTGGAGGCTTTATTCGCCATAATTCGGACACCAGCCTTTAATTCTCGTATTTCAATAAACAGGCATTTTGCTAACTTTCGATTCCTAGTAATAAGGCTTGGCTACATTCTTTATTTTCCTAGTGACATTCCTCCTGTAACTGAAAACATTATTTCTTATTAGAAAACTGAGTCTATTATGTGAATATTTAATTTCATCAAATTGGTTTTAGTTTCAAATGTTCATATAATAATATTAGTATTAATTATTATTATTATTGGCTTATAGTGAGTGCTATGCAGCAATATAATCTACTATAATTTACTATTATTAAATACTAGTTACGGAAATCTGGTGCATACGAGTTGCATATAATTTATTACATAATGCAGTTGTTTGAACTCTTAACAGACACATTGTACTAAGATTGCCTACTGATATTAACACAGTATATTGGCTTGTTTGACCAATCTAGAATCAATATCTAACAATTACTGAAACAAACATACATTTTCTATGGATTATTATTGTCTGAGCCTGCCTTGCACGGGTAACATTCTGATTCAATCACTCTCTCTGTAATGATAGTGCTAACAACAGCTTGTGTAATCCTTAACGGTGTTGTAGTAGCTATACCGTACATTACGAATATTGAACACCTACGTTATTCTTCAGGAATATAGAAAAGGGGCAATTCCTTCAACATATTACCCTCAGGGACTTGGTACGTGAGACAATCCCATGTAGCTTGATGGTGGTAACTCTTTCTTCACAAGTAGTTACGCATGGTTTATTATTTATTACGTATTCATAATGAGTATGGCGTACTCCTTGTTCTTCTGGAATATTAATATGAGCAATTCTTCTCCTATGTCTGTAGGCATAAGTACCTGCGGCAACTTATCTCTCACTAATGGTATTGTCATCACGTAGCACTTGACATGTTACATATTCATCACAGCCTGAAATGTCTTTCCTTTAAGCAGAGACTCAGACAGGGCAGTAAATTTAATTCTGGAGCGAATCTCCTATAGCTGGAAATTCGCGAAACACGATAACACGAATTGTTCTCAATTCGACAAATATTTGCAGAATTTATTTTTATTACCTCGTACAATCCCCAGAACACCACTTCTAAATTGCAAATTCAAAGTGAATATAATCCCAGTTTTTAGACGAATTTCCGCAAAAGTTGTTTTATTTAAACGATTTAATCCATTTTTAAACAACATTTTTGTAATGTCTACGATTTCCTCGTGATGTGACTGCAAATGAATGCAACAGCCATGTTGGCATAGCAGAACATTATTATCATAGTAAGGCAGAACAACAATTTTTCGCTCCAAAACGAACAGCTCAGTGAGAGAGCCAAAAAAGAAGAAATTTAGGATCAACGTACGATGCGTAGCTCGCCTAGTGCACTATGGTACTATCATAGTCCATTCCATAAATTCTAAGCTCTTTGCTGTTATCAATAGCGTTTTTTTTATATAAGTTGAAAAGAATATAAACTCAAATTGAATTTTTAATTCATGAAGATTGTCTATTAAGGAAAATCCAAACCAATAATTATTTTTTTAAGTAATGCTTGTTTCCTAAATTCTTGCAGAAACCATTCATGCAAAAAAAAATTGAAATAAATTTTTCCTACAATAAACTAAAATATGTGCGGCGGGAATTTTGAACTAAGCTGATAATGGCAGCAGTAGTTATGTTTATAATTCATTTAAATAACACAGATATAATATTAATAATTTCACCAAAATATTGACATTTTAAAATGATTTTTTCTTAAAGCTAAAAACACTATCACGAACCACTACTTATACCTAGATGAAATAAAATCGGCCAATGGGTTTATCCGTTACTTTTTATTACTTAAGTTGTTAATTTGGCAAAGCTACCATAATTGAATATGGGCAGATAACTATTATTTAAACCAACCCATTACGATTCTCATGGTAGTTAATGTCGCATTTCTTTATTCAAGTAGCTCTTCATACAGCCACACAAAGCTAAGTGCTCCCCATTCTGGACATGCTGTTAAAAACCGTAGGAGGCGGTCGATACTGAATTCATGTGCTCGTCTGAACACTTGAGCAAGATGGCTGTCAAGTAATGTGATTATCTCTCTATTAATTTCTAAAGTAAAGTTGAAACTACTTTCAGTGATCTTCTAAGAAGTAAAACAATACAAGAAGTAAAACAGTATTGTTATCTAGACGGCAGATTCATTATTAATATGCCATAATGATTCTTTGTTTAGCCTATCTTTATGGAGAAAATCTCATCTGAGGTAAGCCTATATCCTACTTCCTGAGACAATAGGGGAACATTGTGTGATAAAAACTGTAAATTTTTTAACTAATTTTGTAAGGCTTCTGAAGTAAAATATTTTACTTTACATTGAAAATGCAGATACAGTTTTGATCATTACGATAACTAATTTCTACATCACAGTAATGTTCTTTTAAAATCTCAACATCATCGTTTTTGTTGATTTTTTTCATATAATAGGCCTAATAAATGTCATTCGAATGGTAAATATTTGTATTTTGACTCCTTTATGCTATATCTATGTATGTTCACAGTACAGACTGCAAACAATGAATGTCAATAATTCGTACTATGGAAGAAATTATTCTTAGACCATAGCTTAAATATATATAAATGTAGCCTACTTTGATATCCGATCACCAATAACAATTATATCAGTATAATAATTAACATAATCCATATCCGACAGCAGATTAATAACTAAAGTACAGCGGGTGGACAGAGGAAAGAATACAGGCAACGGTACTGGGCTGTAAAGAAGTCTTCTCAGAATCTGTAAGGTTACTTGACGTGATATCAAATGAACGTAAACGGAAAAAAATAGTAAATATTATCTTATCTATTAACAATTCATGTCATTGTAGGCTATTTTATGATAGCGCTTGTTTGAGGAAGATCTGGGGTTGCGGCCAAATATTGCTGAGAAATTTAAAAAACACTAGTTATGTAATGGAATGTAGCATTGAATTTAGAGCAATACCTACACGAAATACCAGCCTCCGGGGGTGCATGTGGAAAGTAAATTCTTCTTCAGGAAGGCGACAAGACGTCTGATGTGTAGACTTCAATGCAGCGTTTCACATCTTCTGAGGAGTCACATGTTGCATAATGCTCTATACCTTAGTGCAAGTAATTACTGGGTTTATAAGGACAAATCAGCAACTTCCTTTTCTTGTTCGCTTCGCTGGTATCTCTAGACTGTAACCTTCGCTTGTTAAATCCGAACTAAATAGTCCAATCCGTGAGAACATCTTACTCTGTCCCTCTTCCGTGTTGTTTTTACGTGTTCTGAAATTTCATGGCTAGCTAAAATTAAGGAAATGTTGAAGTGAAGGTGTAAGCTAAGACTCAACTGTATAATCGCACATGTAAAAATAATGAATTAATGATAGACTGAATGTCAAAAGCTTAGAAGAAAGCTTCATAATGACCAAGGACATGACCCGTGGCAGATTTGGAATATACTTTGAAAAGTTTAAAATAAACGTAAGATCGAATGGAAATTACTGCATTTTAAACATTTTTCCTTTGTTGAGCATATTTGACTGCCCAGCTTTTTTTTACCGTAATAAGAAAATTTTAATTTCATTTAAATTATTGTGGAATAGTTGATTTTATTAAACCACTGCACTATATTTTACAAAAGAATTGTTGCATTCAAGCACTAAAGATATTTATTCAAGATATTTTAAAAATATTATCAAGTAGGACACATAATCGTTATATTATCAGTCTTAGAACTGAATGTGTTCATTATGATTCAAAGTTTATTATTCTGTTCTTTTGTTTGTTTCTTTGTTTGTTTGTTGTTTGCTTTTTTTTAATATGCAGTTTCCTACATTGTCCAGACTGATTAGGCCTAATTATTGGTAATTTCAGATTTTATTATATGATTGCTGCTTTACGTAGTATGACAGTCCGAGTTCAAATTTAGCATGTCGGTATGTCTTCATTACAGATGTAACTTGCAAACAATGAACTGATTTTAAGTTAAAGTGTGTGAAAATTAATAGCAAATTTCGTAAATTCGAAATATTGAATAGCCTCACACAGCTGTTTGAGATTTGTCTGGACAAGAAATGTCAACATTGAGAACAGATTGATTGAATCACTAGTGTTTGGTTCGATATGCACAATTAATCTTTGTTTTAATCACACAGGGGTACGCCGTAGCGTAGTATTTGAGGCGTTGCGCTACAAACCGGAAGGTCGCGGGTTCGATTCCCGATGAGGTCGTTGGAGTTTTTCAATCCTTCTGGTGGCACTATGGCCCTGGGGTCGACTCAGCCTCTAACAGAAATGAGTACCAGGAGCAATCCTGGGGGTAAAGGCGGCCGGTGCGTAAGGCTGACAACCTTACCACCATCATGTGCCGATGTCTAAAAATCTGGGAGCCTCAACCTCCTGGAACCCTCTGGGCCTCCATGGCCTGTAATAGGGAACACTTTACTTACTTTTTTTTTTTAATCACACAAATTGAATGGTCATACTTCTATAATACCCATAGAGACTAATAATCATAACCAACACCTCAGTGTCTAAACAGGTTAAACACTATGTAAAAGTTCAAACCATTTAGATTAAATACTGTAATTTCAAAATGTGGGGGTCATAAGTAGTTGATATCTAAAAACAAACTAGTGAATTACATTCAATGACTCACAAAATAACTTCTCTTTCCATCGAACTCCATGGTGACGCTTATGTTCACAGCTTGTAGACTACTCAAGCGAGCTGTAAAGCGCCCGCCGTTGTTTCTTTATGCAACAATGAAAGACGTTTTCACTCACTGTTAATATGAGCAGCTAATTTTTTGCATGTGTTTATCTGTATAAAATAATTTGTACAGGTCCATTATTAATCCTTGCATGCATAATGTATTTTAGGGCTTTATTTCTTTTATTTAGGGCTTTATTTCTTTTATTTAGGGCTTTATTTCTTTATTTCTTTTTTATACATAAAAGATAAGATAACATGCTAGGATTATAGTTTTGTGTAAAGTGAAATGTGATACCACCGTGTGTAGATAAGATCAAATAAGGTCATAGCGAGTCTATGTCACCTAAGTAGATCAGTGTTTGATCATCAGAACCCCTTTCTTGACAGTGTGGAACTTAGATGACTACTTGTGTTCAAGTAGGTAGATTAAATTATAATGGATATGAGTTTGTCTGATCTGGTTGGGGAATCCTATCCGAAGACCTAACGTACACCTCAAGATATACAATGTCCTGGTCCGCACGCCCGCTCAGACATTTTCCACATCGAGACCGCGTCTCAGCCCATAATGCCGTTCAAAATCTGACGGCTTTGGCCTGCTTCTAAGTATAGCTATCATTTCGACAATAGGCCCATCTCCAACCACGTAAATTTTCAGTGGATCAAGGCTATGGGGACGAGTAAGGATAGAAAAAGCCGCTCTGATGACTATGGACATGTGAGGCCTATTATGTTAGTGGTTTAACGGAAATAAACGGTGACGCCAAATGGTATGAAACGAAAAGGCGTGTTGAAAGGGATCGTATCGTTGAAAATTCCAATCCAACAGATGCCTTTTTTCTGAGGAACACCTTAGGAAACCTCAGTTAGGTTGACAAGCCATAGGATTTGAACCAGCTGCCTCCGAAATGTGAGTCTAGGGTGCTAATGTGTGTTCCTAGTATTCATAACATGGATGCTGTAAAATTTATAGGCTAAATTATTTTGTTAAATTGAGAGTCAGGAGGCTGAGACAAAATCGTCACGGATTTAAATTTGGAGGTCGTGGCTTCAAATTCCATGGCAAGACAATCTGAGTTTAGTTTTCCGGGCGTTTTCCACTCGAAGAAATTGGATGCCAGATTAGAATTTACTTTCCATGTACTCTTAATATTCGTAACAATTATAATTTGTATTTCTGTTCTAAAAGGAAGCCTTGCATAAGTTAATCCCTCTGCAGGGGACTCCGTGTAATGTCTAGTGTTCATCCGAGAAGCAGGCTCTCTCCTACAGGAATTCATATCAAACCCTTCGGAAGGCGCAATCTGCAATTGTTTAATCAATAACCTTTATAAACTATTAGCAAGACCTACTATAAGAAAAGCATAGTCCAAAACCATCTAAACGAAATTACCCTATTGAAAAAATAAGTAATAGGGTTCAAATGAATTATAATTTTAAAATCCTGTGATCAACATAACTGAACAAATATACATCGTATAAAACGTTCCTCTAAGTATTATTTAAAAGCTGAGCTTCGTTTCTTTGGAGAATAAATAAATAAATAATTAAAAACTAATAAAATACCTTAAATAATATTAATTATAATAAATGTAATAATAATACTTCCTCTAGATATTATAATCCATGATTTTGCATTTTTCCTTGGGCCCCTCTATTAGAACTTCTTTCTCATAGACTAGTCTTAAAGACTTCTGGCTTTCTTTCCTAAAACAATATTACCTTTTTTCAAGGCTTTTTAATTATTTAACTTATAGAATCTATGTTTCGTTAATTACAAACAGCGTATTTTGCCTTTTACTATGTGTTTGTAATTTTTATAGCCTAGAAGTCGTAAACGTGGTTGAGTAACTTCTTTAATACATGTCCTAGAGCTGTATTAAACAGTATATTAAAAGTAAGTACACAAAGATATTTTAATGTTTAGTTATTAGCTTTATCACTATATAAATCACGTAGCGGTATGCGTTTTCTTTAACACGAATTCCCTTACGCTTCACTGATCATAGAGTTTCTCGCGTGATCACGTGTAGAATTATTAACATACATTTCCGTCTTGATTTCTCCCACATTTATACCTTCTTTACTTGGCATTCACTTCCATGTACAAAACGATTACAAGTCCTTATGATTCAAGGAAGGACATACCTTCATTATGTTAAATATTTCATTTTCTCTTTTAGGCCTAACAGCTCATTTCTCGAATGTATACAATTTAAAAAAAGGAAATTTCAATTATTTCATATTATGATGATAATGAAGTGTTCGGCCCGGAGGCCGGTCCTTTCCTGGAACAGAACCGTGGGCGTAGATCCACAGCCCGACCGAGGGATACAAGCCCGGATGATAGGCTACCACGTAGGGTGGTCAGGTCCTTTCGAGGATTTAATATTAAATATATTATATTTAATTTTAATAGTTATAACTAGCGGTCAGAGACAATTTTTTATTCTTGAGACAAATTAATATGTACATTCTTTATTTACTTATTCTTTTACTAAAAAATTCATGTTTTAATTTGCGCGACAAAAAAAATTAGATAGTTTTTCATTTAACTGAATAATCAGTAAAAAATATAAATGATACATTTATCAGAGCAATAAGAACAGATTTATGGAAAATCAGAAACAGCAGATTGAAACAAATGCAAAGAATGTCAATAAGCGAATGTACGGAATGCTGGTGTAGAAATACAGGGAGGCCATTTTATGCAGAAACTTTTTAACAGCGTTGCCCCTGCTCACACTTTCCCCGCTGTTGCACTGGCGGGGACCGTGTTCCGTTACTACCGGCAAATCGGCAAATCAAGACTTTAGAAACAATACAAAATAGAATAACTCAACCAATTTATTATCAAAATAGGCCTACATGTAGAGGCGTATTACTCACCATTTTGTAGGGATGGTACAGTCAGGATATTTACGAGAAAATCTCCGAACGCGCCTTCTATGGTTATTTCTCAATAAGTAACATTCCACCAAATAAATTCGCTGTTCAACCGTATACATTTTCGATTATTGTCTTATGTAACACACGACAACAATAGACAAGCGTCTCACTACAACACACCGAAGCAACTAACCGCTTGTATGTTCTGTACAACTGCGATGCAATGAGATGCTAGCGCGGCAATGCGGCAGTGCGAGGTTTCCTCATAAAATGGACTCACCGTATTAATGTTGTACTGTTCTTTGCATGTTGATGAAATGCCCTAAAGGCGAAATCAACATCCAACTATGTGAACTATTGCACTCAGTAATGATTATTGTTGTTATTATTTTTATTAAACATGTCTTGATCTTCGTTTTCCTATCTTCTTATCATCATCGTCATCATCACCAACCACTGTAGTAAACTTCGCTTCCCTGTTCTGTATTTATCTACAATAAATATTTTATTATAAGAAATATTTATTTATTTATTTAATACATTAATACTTATTAGCCCCTGAACTAGATTCCTAACAGAGGCCTCTATATGTACTATAAAATTGGTACTTATTAATTTGTAATTACATAGGTTATCTACATTATTTTTAACTTAATCTAAAGAATATAGGTATATAAAGAAAGAGAGAGATAACTTAATAATAAAACTAAGTACATTAACTACAGTAAAGTGTCGAATCCGGGATTTTTGTGGATTTGTGATGATGAATGGGAGGTCGCGTCTAAGCATACCATCTGTGAAGATAGATGCAGTACACTCCCGCGTCCTCACTACCACCTCATCATCAACCAGGTGAGTACCAGTCGTCACCGGAATCCTTAGTCTGGAAGCTAGACTTCTGGCATCGGCGTCGACCAGTAGGTCAGCCTGGCACCACGAAGTCATGTCCGGGTGTTTGTTATCCTTTATTTGTAATTTGTCTTATGTCCTGTGTCCTTGTGTTCTTAAAGCATAGTCTTATTGCCTTTCTCCGTGTCTGCTATATGTCTTCTTTTGCTTTCTGGGAAACTCTGTTTGTTGCTTCATCCAACAACTTCCACTAGAAGGGATCTCTTATGATGTTCGCTATTTGCCTACCTTGAAGTAGTCTCTGAAAGGGCTCCCTCAACTGAGCAGTGTTTTGGCATTCCCAAACCACATGCTTAGAGTACCTATTCCCCCACACGAGCAAGCGTTAGAATCCGCAATGCCCTTTTCCTTTAAGTAGACATTACAGGGTCCATGGCCCGTCAGATAGTGGATCAAACCTTGGGATGGCTGTAGTTGTCGCAGTTCTAGTCTTTCGTGTACGTTCATGAAAATATCGTAAGTACTACGTCCTGTGTTGCTTTCTTCCCATCTGATTTGCCACATATCCATTATCCTATTCTTGACATCACTTGTCGTTTCAACTCGAGTGTCAAGTATGAATTCTGCGCGAGCATGTATTCCCTTTTTAACTCAGAATGTAGCTCCGTTTTGCCTTATAAGGAGATACAGTGGTATGACCCCAAGGACTGTGGTTAAGGCATCAGTCGCCGTTGTTCTGTGAGTTCCTGTTAGTCGTAGAAGGATTCCCCTTTGAAGACTACGGAGCTTCGCAGCTGGCTTGATGTGTTCTAACAAAACAAAAACAAAAAATATTAGAAATAATATTACTTCCACTGAGCGAGATGGCCAAGATGGTAACGTCTTGGACTCGCATTTGGGAGCTCTCAGGTTTAAATCCCGTAGCCGGCCAATTTCACATGGGTTTTTTCATGATTTCCCCAGTCGTAAAGGCAAATTCCGAATTGGATATTTACATACCATAAATCATCCTCATCATTTCATCGTGTATCATATTCATTTAAATTAATATCAGTTGACATTTACTCCATTAAATACACCGACAAAGAAATAATTGACAAGCAATAGTTCCATGGCCTACCGTACTGTACAGAGAAATAATTTACAAGCAATTAGTTCCATGGTCTACCCTACTGTACAGACTCAGATCCCGAACTCCTGAAATAGCCTTTTACTTCCTTAGCGATCTGAATACAAAATTCTGCTGATTGTTGGCCTTGGCGGAACTATAGCCTATTCATTGACAGGCATTCGCTTTCTGGTACATAAATGTGCCAGTCCCACTTTTAAATTATATAGATTTTCGGTTCCAGTAGTTAATGTATCAACTTAATGAAAAGTCATGTGAATTAGCAACATACCCTATGTGGCCCTTTCCATGCGGGTGAATGACACCACTATATTGAGTGCAGCACAATCTTTTTCTTCTTTAACGGATGTAAATTTATCGCAAAATTGCAGTGGATATTTCTGTTCATGCCGAAGATTCCCAACTCCATCAGAACCCGGATATTTCTGTATGAAAAATATTATTTTTCAAATAGAATATGTCTCAATAATTATATTTACGAATGTTTTAATAATAATATAATATAATATAATGTAATAAAAATAAATAAATAAATAAGCCCGACACAATCCCTTATAGGGCAAGGGCCTCCTACCATGGTAGGGCTGGCTCTGTTTTACTCTCCCAAGGTGAGCTATTTCCTTGGAGAGTTGGGTTTTTGCCTCCTGGTGGGTTAAGACCTATATATTGACAACACTTTCCTAGGACACTGTTTTCCTAATGAATTAAAAGCTCTATCATTTGTTTCCAGTTCACTTTTTCTATGACCTATCCTGACCATCTTCTGCCTCCTCCCTGAACTCTTCTTCCCTTCCTAGATCACTGTTTTCCTAATGATTTAAATGTTTTATCACTTGTTTCCAGTACACTCTTTCTTTGGCCTGTCTTGCCCATCTCGTTCCTAACTCCTCCCTGAATTCGTCCTCCCATCTGCGTCGAGGTCTGCCTCTGCTTCTTTTACCCTTCCTCTGGTCCCAAACAGTTGTTGCATACGCCCATCTCTCTTGATTCATTCTGATGACGTGACCTCCCCAATTCCATTTGGTTTTTCTTACAACAATCGCTGTGTTTTCCAGTTCACTTCTTTTTCTTAACTCCTCATAAATATCAAGAAGAGATTGGAAGTGCTAAAATGTGCGTCATACCAGTCCTACTATATGGCTGCCAGACATGGGCATTAAAAAAGGAACAAGTTAACATGATAGAGATTTGTCAGAGAAAGATGGAAAGAAAACTGTTGGGTATAAATCTAAGGGACAGGATAAGAAATGAGGAGTTATAATGTAATAAGTTAGTTTTATTTAATTATGGGGTTTCTGAAAATTGTATAAATGTCTAAGAGATACCCTCCTTCTTGTGGGAAAATTTTACTCTGACTTTTAAGGAATATCACTATTATTATTATTATTGTTGTTGTTGTTATTGTTATTATTATTATTATTATTATTATTACTATTAAATTTCCAAAAAGAGAAGAAAACTCTATTGTGTATTAGCATATTAGGGTTATAGTTAACAATTGCATTCCATTTACAACGTATTGAACATTATGATAAAAGCTTATTAAAGATGCGGTGGATGAACGTTAGAAAATGAGAATAACAACAGTGATTTTGAATATATGAAACAGGTTTTTGCTAGCTCATTGTCACAAATGAAATAATTTAACACAGTAATAAGAAACAGTCCAAACTGGTTAATTTTTCAAACACAACAGCTGAGAAACCCCATCAGGTACTGACTTATAGGACTTCTCCTAAATTTTCTAGCTCACATCATGTCACAAGAGAAATACGCTTGACTTGTGGTATTTTTCTACAAAATGGTGAATCTATATATATGGAACAGAATTAGCAATAAACTCAATTATGAAAAAAAAAAAATTAACGGACTAGGCCCTACCTCAAAAAACCGATTAGCCATGCAGAAAAGCTGTTAGTGAATGTATTCTTTCATCTCACAGAACTGGAAAATGCATTTTTAAACCATTGAATGCTCTCAATTTAAATATATATATCTCGAGCATTTAAAGAAATCCCTCCCGGACGCCACATAGAATTCTATATTATAAAAGGAAGTGCCTGTCTGTCTGACTGCCTTTTTGCGATGCTCAGCCAAATCTAGGGCACGCAGGGATCTAAAATTTCTAACGTAGATGGACTGAGGTGTATCCTAATGCACCTCAAAAGCCGGATTTATATTTGCGTTTTCGTTCGCGTAAAATTGGCAGAAAACCTGATTTTTTTCACAATCAAGCACCAGTCTTTGTGCGTTTGAATTTTAAAATTAATTGCAAGTGTTTTTGCGCTGCTATCATCGTAATAGGGATATAAGGGCATCACTAAAATATACACTTTTACTTCCTCTTCCAGTACCATAGGTAGTATATGAAGAATTGTTTTCGCCCCCCAAATTCGAAGTTGAGTTTTCAACATAAATCACGTTTTGAGGTAATCTGAATAAAAAAAATACTATTTTCGGAAACATGTATGTGTGCGACTGTGTCTGTGTGGACGTGTGTCTGTGAATAGCCTAGCTCCAGAACGGAAAATCTGATAAAAACAAAATCTTGTATTTGTGTCAGGTGCCTTCTAAGGATATGACACGAAGATTAGTGGCAACTTTCTCTTATTTTTAAGGGAACTTTACATGAAGAAAACGTTATTTATCGCGATTTTCTAAAAAAACAACTCTTTGGATTTTGTTTAAATTTTACACATGGGGCACTTATATTAAGAGATAAAACTTTTATTTGAAACATTTTCTGGAAAAAAAATCTGAAGGGTAGTTATAAGTCACCCACTCTGAATATGTGCTCTTTGCAATATGGCCTCTTGTTCTATATCAGAATGAGAAGTGAGCAAAATGTATTGGCCACGCTTGAAGTAAAGAAAGTTACGAGAGTACATTGATCAGATTGTATTTGGGTTATGTATGTCCGTCTGTATGTCTTTACGCGCGATAACTGGAATACGCTTTATCGGATTTTCATGAAACTTGGTATTTTTAACTTCCATGGAAAGAAGCCCACTCTTTTACCGATTGTATATTATTTTTACTACTATCACAAACATTCTGCTCGCAAAATGGCATTATTTATAACTGCAGACTAACCTCATTTGAACTATGAATTATATGTAGCTAATAAGGATGTGGATGGAACTTGACTGAACGTTTTGTAGCCCAGTACTATTATTTAATTTTCTCTGGGTACTTGAAGCATCTAAGTGTCATGCGTTGTAACTTATAGTTAGTATAAAGTTAGTAATAAATGTCACATAAAATATAACACACAAACAGTAAGCCGTTTATTTTGTCATAAATATTTTTGGAAAAAGAAGACATAAATTATTTCCATTACTTTCATATTAATGTTTATACGAGACGAGTTTGCGCGAAGTGTTTAAACAGAAAGTTATATAGGTTTTGGTGAAAGCTCATTTTGAATCAACATTAGCTATAGTTTGAAAGTATTCGCTTGACCACTAGATCACCCCTTTCGCTTGTAGTAAAAAGCCTTTGCTGTAATGGCTCTTGATTAACATATATAACTACAACATCTACGGTCAGTGATAATATGGAAGATAAAAATAAATTTACGGCCAAATTCTTTTTCTATTAGATGTAATCTGATTAGCATACATAATATCTGAAACACCAATTTCTGCAAATATATTACGGTAATAGATGTAAAATATAAACACAGTTTATTATTATTATTATTATTATTATTATTATTATTATTATTATTATTATTATTATTATTATTATTGGCGCACTAATTGTCTGATTAGGCTCAATGTTTTGTCTAATTTACAAAATAAAATGTAAAATAAAGGGAAAAGTGTGATCTCTTTTCGTATCAGAGTCTGTAATAGTGATACACTATGCATGATAAGTTGACTGAATTACAATTAGATCTGTATAGTTTTCTCCATCTCCGTTTTATTTAAGTATCTTAATTCTATACGAAACAAAGGACCAGCTCCGATTTATCCTTAGGAAAACGTTGAATTTAATAAATAAATGTCTATGATTATGAATAGCTCGTCTGCTGAGAATAAGTTTTGAATCTGATATTGGATCACTTTTTTCTGATACCATTTCCTAAGGTTAAAGAAATAGTAAGAGTAATAATTGATCATTGTATCCTACTTCTCACTAAGGTGGCCAGACGTCCGGCTTTTGGCCGGACTGTAAGGCTTTTTGCTAAGCAGTCCTCCATCCGGCGCGGCTTTATGCCGGACGTTGATTTGTCCCCCTTTTCGAGACTCTGATGGATCGGTAAAGCATATTAATAAAATTTGTATTTTCCCGTATGTTCCTGCCAATCCTAAGGTTGGCACGCTTGTCGATACTATATTTGTTAAGTTGGTGCCGCGGAAAAATCTGAATCTATTCCTAAGGTTGGCACGCTTGTCCATACGATGATAGCGTATTATAATTTATTTTATACAGGGTAATTCAAAATGCTCTCCGGGGTTTTATAATGCCACTACATCCAAACCACCAAACATACTTTGATGCAATAAGTACCAAAAGAAACAGCAACTGTGAAAGTTTGGTTTGCCTCCTACAGATGTTCATTGTGTCCACCTCGGGTCACGCGGTACACATCAATGCGATATTGCAGTTCTTCCCACATTCGACGTAACGTGCCACGATCGATGGTATTGACCCTGGCTCTGATACGCGTCTTCAGATCATTCAAAACATTAGGCAAGAGTGGCACAAAGACAGCATCTTTGATATACCCCCACATAAAGAAGTCGCAGGGGGTGAGATCTGGAGATCGCGGAGGCCACGGCATCGGCCTGTTGTCGCGATCATACCCACGCCCAATCCTGCGTCGTGGCAGATTGTTGTTTAGGTACCCTTCTGTTTAGTTCTCTGCCGGCTTGATACGTGGATTTTTGCGGGCTTCGTTGATACAATTGTCGCACACAATCCACGTCGTCTGGTGTTCTGAATGGACGTCCAGTTGATTTCTTCTTGCACAAGCAAGCAGTTTCTTTAAATTGTGCATACCATGCATGAATTGTCTTGTCTGTTGGTGAATCCTTTCCATATTCCCTCCGAAAGAGTCGTTGGACGGAGATTACTGACTTTCTAGCACAGAATTCCAGCACAGAAAATGCTTTCTCACCAGCCGTGAACGCCATTTTCATTTAATGCTACCTGGCGGCCGAAAATTGTAACTACCTCCCATTGTTGCGAGTATAAATGAAATTTCCAGAGTTTCTTTATGTTACTATCCAAGGTTAGAAAAGATACGATCAATAACCACTCTGCAATGGTTTCTTAAAACCCCGGAGAGCATTTTGAATTACCCTGTACTAGCATGTGCCCGCGGCTTCGCCCTCGATAATTATTTCAAAAATAAAAAATTATGAGCATAATAGTTAAATCATTATATTTATTAACACCTGAATCACTTGGACTACATACCACGATTAGATAGCGTCGCCTGGTAAAAGCGATCTCAGATTCGAGTTCCTTGGCCCAGAAAACCCCTGTCTAGTGAGTTTCGTCCAAATAAAGCAATGTTTGACCATATTTAGGGCTTACAATATTCAAGCGATCGCGAAAATTTATTTCCAAGGTATGACAAAAATAACCAAAGCCAACTGTAATTGATTTGACATTGAAATGTATAACTGAAAACTGATGCTTCGAAAACGCAAAAAATGCACGTTTTTTGCCCGTTTTTCACTCATAACTCACGAATGAAAGCGAAAATGAATATTCCGGCTTCGAGGTGCATTTTCCGACCCTTCAGTCCACCTATGTTTAGAAATTCAGATCTCTGCGTTGAGTAGATTTCGCTGGGCATCGCGGACAGACAGACAGACAGAAGGAAAGACACACACTTCCTTTTATTAATAGGCTATATACTATAGATAAATGCAGTTGTTAAGTAAAATTTGTCAAGGTTATACCTCGTAATATCTGCTGACCAGCCGTCCATGCCCAAAGTTTTATATTATGCTAAATTTCCGAAGAAGTGTGTCCTCCTTTCTGACATTTTAGAAATGGCCACCCTACTTCTCACTAAAACTAATAGCCTATGTGAAATGAAGGGTGTGGGTGTGTATATATGCATGTTTGTTCCCTATACATGTCTAAATGCTTTGAGAAATTTGCACGAAATTTTGCACACATACCCATTAATGCTTTGAGAAATTTGCACGAAATTTTGCACACATACGCATTTCAACCAGCAAAGAAAAGCGGGCAACATTAAAGTTGAAACAAATAACCCCTTCCCTTGAAAAACATTCACATTCACATTGCATGTATAGTCCCCATGACAACAGTATTGTTTGCAGTGTTCACAGGTGGCTTTGGAAGTTTCATGATACTGGGTTTTGAAAAAAATTAGTGAGCTTATCGATATAATGCATTGGTGTAAGTCAATAATGGATCATGAAATCCACGAAAATAATGCATAATGTGGTGCATCACATAACTTTCTCTACCCTGGATATGGAGAATATAATTATCTCACTTCATATTTTGTTGTAGAATAAGAGGTCGTATTGCGAGGAGAGCGTATCCAGTTGTCTCAGCCTGAATTTGTGCCAACGAGTAGCCTATGCTATATGAGAAGTCGGTAAAAAAAAATCCTATCCTTTGATACGTTAGACCTATTAAATCGCTGTAGGCTGTATTATTTAAGAACTATGGATGTTTATCTTAGGCCCTAAGCATGTAAAAGGAGACAAAATAGGATAGTGATATTGAATTTCTTTTTGATTTGAGCCCCGAAACTGTTTTATGATAATATGAGAGTGGAAAATAAAATATTCGGTAAAACAATACAATTTGGAGGAGTTTCTGTTTCTTATTATTTCAGCCCCTACCAGGCTTGGTGCGTAGAAGCAAAGGGGTGCAAGATTCTGTGGCCTCTGTGAGCAATAAAAGCTATATATGAAGCGTTTTTAAGGGAATAGTTTGAGTGTAACAAGTTGTTCTTCATAAATTCTAATTCTACATAAATATATAAGAACCTAGAGTTTAAAAATCGATAGTCCTTCATAAGCTAATTTCGAATTACAAAATACAAAACCCGGGTGACACCGGGCTTTTAAGCTAGTCATAAATAATATTGGTAAAACAAAATGAATACTGTATAGAAACTGTTCTCGGGTTTCTAGTCGGGTAGTAAGAGAATTAAATTCTGAGCTTTCGGCGACTGTCTGCGTCGTCATCTTCGGGGAAGTGTTATGGCGTTGTATATACCCATGGTAGGACTAGACGATGCAGTCGTGGATCCTGATTGGTCGGTGGAAATAAACGGCCTCTGCCTCTGTGATTGGAGCAGAGAAATAGCAGGTTGCCAGGAAGCGGCCAATTGGAACCCTCCTTCTCTCTATTGATGTTATTGGGGTTCAGTCTGATGTGAAAGGCTTTTTTGATGAGACGGTCCCAAAACCCGTGTTAGAAGCCAGTGCCGCTGTGTTGAGGTAGTCCATCTCGTGGCCCATGTCGAGACAATGTTCGGCGATGGCGGACTTTTCAGATTGCCCCAGACGGTAGTCCGTTTGGGCTCCTCAATCCTAGTGGAAATGTTGCGTCCTGTCTGACCAACATAAATCTTGCCACAACTACAAGAAATTCCATAAACCCCTGGTCTCTGTAATCAGGTCTTCTTTAACAGGTCTTAGTAGTTGCCGGGTTTTGGTTGGAGGGCGGTGTATGGTCCAAGACCATACCGACCTTGGATTACAGAGACCCGGGGTTTATGGAATTGTTTGTATTTGTGGCAAGATTTATATTGGTCGGACAGGACGCCACATTTCCATTAGGATTGAGGAGCACAAACGGCACTACCGTCTGGGGCAACCTGAAAAGTCCGCCATCGCCGAACAATGTCTCGACATGGGCCACGAGATGGACTTCCTCAACACAGCGGTACCGGCTTCTAACACGGGTTTTGGGACCGTCTCATCAAAGAAGCCTTTCACATCAGATGAACCCCAATAACATCAATAGAGACGGAGGGTTCCAATTGGCCGCTTCCTGGCAACCTGCTATTTCTCTGCTCCAATCACGGAGGCAGAGGCCGTTTACTTCCACCGACCAATCAGGATCCACGACTGCATCTGTCTAGTCCTACCATGGGTATATACAACGCCATAACACTTCCCCGAAGATGACGACGCAGACAGTCGCCGAAAGCTCAGAATTTAATTCTCTTACTACCCGACTAGAAACCCGAGAACAGTTTCTACATTGAATTCGTCGGGAGAACCTTCAACGTTTTAAAACGAATATTATTTTACAGAATGGACATTCCGTCCTTCCAACTCGATATTAGCATAATTGTAGTTGTTGATATTATTGTTGTTATTATTATTATTATTATTATTATTATTACTATTATAGCCTCATCATTCCTCATACTCAATGTTCCTAGCAAAGCTTTTAAACAGTTTTAAATATGGGTTCTGTCTTGTTTGTTGGAAAACAGCAGCTGTTATAATCACACCAAAACCAAAATTAAGTCAATTAAATATATAAACAAATAAGCCTCATTAATCCCATTGGGGCAAAGGCCTCCCGCCAATAGCAGGGTTAGCTCGGAGCGTTACTTGATAGGTGAGCTAGGTCTAACGAGTTAATATTTTCCTACTAATTTCGTATTTCCATTATTGGAGACTAATCAAAACATATTATAACCTGAACAATAGACAGTGACTCTAAACTAATATAACGGAAAGTAGTACATCGTTTTGAACAACCTTAGATATTACAGTTTTTTTTATAAATTTGTTATTATCTTTCCTAACTGTTTTCACCTTCTCCTGCACCTGGCGATTCTTGTCCACTGCTTTCCCGCTGTTTCGACCATTCAAATGGTCGAAGTCAATTAAAGATCCTAAATGGCTCGAGGTGGTATGAATGAAAGATGACCTCCCTTTACAAAATAGGAATCTGAGTTGCTTATATCCTTACACATTTCTGGAGCCATTAATGGTGCATGGTGATCGAAAATATTGTTTCAACTTAACAAAAAACTACGTGTCCAAGAAATACTTAATACTTAAATTATAGCCTAACAATTTATTTTATTATACTCCTAAGCGGAACACGTTGTGTAATAATGTACTGTAACATGTAATGTAAGGTATTTTAACATCTAATAGGGAGAAGAAAGAAAATTATTTGCAACAGAAAAGGGTTTTTGGAGAAGAGCAAATAGAACTTCTAGGATGGAAAGAATTAGAAATTAAGAAATTCGGGAACAATAATGGAAGTACAACACATTATAATAGATGAAATTAAAGAAAAGCAACTCATGTGATATGGTCATGTGAGAAGGATTGGGGGAGGAGAGATTACCAAAGATCTTCAGATGGAATCCTCCGGGCAGAAAGAAGAGAGGCAGACCAAAGAAGACATGGTTTAATGGGAACAAGAAGACATGAAGGAGAAAAACATTCCTGAGAATCTATGAGAGAATAGAGATTGAGAATACGAAAGTTGTAGACATACATAAAAAAAACCGTGAGGATGATGATGATGATGATGATAAGCTGTAAATTACACTATATTCAATAATTTAATTAACCTAATAGTTCCACAGAACTTTAGTTTTATGCAATTAACTGAAGTGTTTTTTCTCTCTTTCTTATTTTTCAGTACGTTGAATGCTGATGATTGATCTGCTGCCACCCACATTGCACGCATGACAGGTTGACAGGTAATTAAAAATCACACTATGTGGTAATTCAGTAGTATATAGACAAGCGCAAATGTCATTGCGACTGCAATGATTTGTTCTTTAAAGATGCATGTAGAATACTATATTAATTTTTTGGAACAGGAATAAGTTTGAAGGTTCTTCCTTTTACAAACCAGTCCGTGTAGATATAGCTAGAATCTAACATCACGTAAAACACTACCATCCCTTTGTTTAATGCCTGTCCCTTACCACACACATGGAATATGTGTAAATTTCAAAGAAATACATAGGAATATGTCTTCTCGTCACTTGTGCCCCCCTTGGGGTCACAGATTACATATGTTGGAAGTTTAGGACATATGATTTGTGAAGTAGACCTGGTTTCGACCATTCTTGCTAAATTAGTGACGCTACTGTTTAACATCCAAAAGGGCTGGGCACCCATTATCACAAAATGAACACTGGACAGATTAATGTGATTTAGTGGAAAGAGATTTTTATATATATATGACAAATGGTATTTTCTGAAACAATTTTATTAATAGCTTTAACAAATTAGAATTACAACATTGTAAGATAATATATTCCTTGTAAGGACGACCTTTATTTCTTGAATAGAATAAAATCTATATATAGATTTTCTTGTTGCATACAACAACCTTGAGCACGGGCGATGCACCACAATAATTCTAAATAGACTTTGTTTACAAAACCAACCCGTCTCTTGAAAAATCCCTTAAAACCCAGACTAATTGCAATAAATAAGTACTACACGTTCCAGAACACCCTGTACATAATGGCTAGTATTCCCCATGACTAGAAAAACCTAGTAATCTTTAGATTATCTATAAACATCAATGCATAGGGCAATCTCAATCTCTTAATGGCGTCTGTGCTGAAATACTACACGTGAAAAAAACCCACTCTAAATCATGCTAAAGTCGGATGTCTGCCAAAAATGCTGAATTACTGATCGGAAAGGCAAAGAACGTGATTAGAAGTTACACAACGGACGGACGTGATATTATTGACTGAAGAAAAACAGAATGAACACAAGCAATATTACATGAAATTTACATGGTGTAGGCGTAATTTTCCAAGATCCAAACTTGACCGGTAAATAATTTATTAGAAAAAATTTATGAAATGTTCAGAACGAAAATTTAGATAGCCGAAAACGGGTGAGCACAAAATAGATTAAATTACTGTTAGCATTGAAAATGAATGTGGATAGGTCTCACCCAATTATGCCGTACTCTTCAGACATCGTGTGTTCACGGCAGCAACGCCCACCAAACCACTCAAACTCAAGTTACATGTTCTTGACGCGAGCACTGGATCCCAACTAAAGGTCGCTTGTACCAGCCTCTACTCCCTAGCTTTCAACAGATGGCAGTGCGGTCTAGAAGCGCTTTTAAGAATTACCGAGAACCACGCTGTTTAGAGTGGGTCAAAATATTGATATTACATCCTGAAGTTAAAAGCAGTTGGCAAAAATTACTGAGTGCTTTAATATTATCAAATGAGCCGTGTTTCACGGCTCACACTGGAAAGGGAAAAGGGTTGTCGGTTTATTGTTATTACTGTTGTTGTTGGTGGACCCGTCACAGAATTCCGGGCTTCTAATTTAAATGCCAATTAATGGAAGAAAAACAGAGGCGTCTGCTAATTCATGTTTGTTTGCCCTAGGTAATTGTTTTTATTTTTTCTGAAAGGCACGTTTGAAAAGCAACTACAGGCTTATTCATTCAATTTTCTTTTCTCCTTGATTTCTTTGCCACACGCCGCTTCTCTTTTCACCTTACATTACAATATCTTTACTACAACCTGGTTCTTCTCTCGTCCGTTTCGATTAATTTTCATCAGGAGTGTTCTTTACTCTTTTATTTGGATTCTCCATGTTTCCACTTATAGTAACTTCGCCCACATTAGCGCTGCTCTTCATACCCAGTTTGCTATGGCAACCGAGCAAGGCCACCTTCAATTAATTTCACATTTGATTACGGTCTACGCGGAAACATCAACTCTATTATGTTAGATAGGTCTATCAGATTATTATTTTTTTATTATTGTTATTATTATTATTACTATTATTATTATTATTATTATTATTATTATTATTATTATTAAGAGCCAGAAAGATACTTTCTGAGACTGTATGGTGGAAGGAAAATTCTATCTGCCTGCCATTGTGTCTGTAAAACTGGAATAACTTTTATCGTATTTTTATGCAACTCAGTATACGCATTTATAACGTTCATGGGACGAAGCTTATTGAGTACCGGAGTAATGCCCAATTTAGCGCCTAGGTTATGATATAACATTAAACTGAATTTATCAAATGCAAATTAATTCTCATAACAACAATATTATTTTTAGTGTTCATATACGGATTTTATTATTTAAAAATGTGGAGTTAACGCTGGATGTATTGTGACGTTAAACTATTATTACTCATATTAATGTAGAATTATAAAGTACAGCTTTATAACCTGAACGGAAATGAATTATCGGTACTGATATTATTCAAACGCCCGTAAGGGCGAATGAAACAATAAACGAGGAAAATAAAATATTATTTTACCAGGTGTATTATATACTACTTTTTAGACATTTGTTATTTTTGAAATAATAATAATAAATATTGGAATGATATTTCTTTCACATTGGCCATGGGTAGGCTAAGGTGGATAGATTGAGTGAGGCTGAAAAATTCAATGCCATAACCGGGATTTGAACCAGGACCTTCGGCTCTCCGTAACCGGCACGTTATAACTTAATGGTAGAGCATCGGCACAGAGAGCAGGAGATCCTGGTTCAAATCCCGACTGTGGCATTTAATTTTTCAGTCTGACTGAACCTTTCCAATAATAAACATTATTGTAATGATTGTAGACCCAGCCATGTTGCTCCGCGCAGCCAGCTGACGGCTGGTATTTATTTTCTCGTACACTATTGCCAACATGAAAACGCTTTTCACTCACCAAATATAATGATTTTTGTAATCACTGTGAGACGCTCCACATTTAAAAAGGCGTAATGAATTTTAAAATTTCAATTTTTATTATTTAATAGTCATATGCAAATATTTTTAACTAAATGAGTGGTTTTCATATGACGGATACCGAAGTTGGTACCAATTGAGTGGCATAAACATTTTATAGCACTAGTGCGATAATGTACAACTTTTACTTCGTGTGCCTTGTGCTAAAAGTTCTACTTTTAATTAAAGCTGTCTAAAAAAAAAAATTACTGTACTTGTTGCAAGACGATGATTTAAAGAATTCACATTTGTGCTGTCTGAACTCCGCTTAAAATATAATGATCTTTATGTTTTGTTAGAAGGTAGAGGTAAAGTATTTTGCACAACTGTGGCATGAAAGCTTCACTTGAACGAACTGCAATTTGTAAGCTGTTTCCTGGACTCTATACTTTCCTGAGTATAAAGCCTATAGGAAAGGTGGCACCCATCAAAATAATATGGTCGCAAATTGTACAATTTGTATAAGCATGTAGAGTACTTTTGGGTGGGCTGTGCTTGGACCATCTTATTCTGTACACCTGCAAATACTTTCTTTCTTTTCGAATTTTTAGGTTAGAATTTAAAGAACGTAAATAAGCTTAATTAAAGCTACTTTTTGCCATACTCTACACCTGGAAAACACTTTTGTGCAATTCTATAATTTTACTAGAATTAACGTAATTTTTTCGCATTACTCATTTTCTTTACTTTAATTAGGCTATTTGTCAGGTCACTGTCAGTTTGTTGTTTTTAATGAAATACACCATATAAATACCATTTCATTATCTCTAACGTTCCTTAAGGATCGAATCGTGACGAATATTTTAGTATTCATTAATGATTAACAAAAAATCGGATAATCATTCAAATCACGTAAGCAGAGGCCAAAAATTATGCTTCAATAAAATACTTGAAAATGTATTAATTCAGAATACCTAAGATACATATATAAACATTTTAAATTAACAAATGATAACGGGGTGATTTTAAAATATTTTTTGTAAATATGTGATTTACACAAAAAGTAAAACTCATTAGGCCTATAACCGTAGAGGTTCCATTGGTGGTTCATTATTGAAAAGGAAAAAAAAAACTAAACAGTAATAGTGTAATGTTATGCTGATGTATCAATTTATCATTACATAAATTAAATCGTGAATACAGATGTAATACATTTTTTTAGTAACTCGATAAGCTCCAGATCATCAGGAATATAAAATACTCTTTTTGTCACATTTCATGGTCTGAGTTGGAATATTGCAGGGTTATATGAATTCTTTAACTAAGATAAGTTACTGAAATATAATCCGATCCATGCCAAAAATTTTATATTTCAGGTTGGTCAGCATTTTGTCTAATAATTCCCAAATCGTTGTTTATAGTCTAATATGGTTCACTTCTCGTATTGTTTAAAATTAAAAACCTAGAACAAACATAGCTTGCGTACATTTTTTGTTAATTGTGAGAGAATTTTTTTAAAGTATTATTAAATGTCCCTTTAATGTATTCGTTACTGTCTTTGGACAATTATTCAATTTATACTTTTGTTTCTTTGTGAAGGGTCTTAATGAGATTGAGACATTTTGTAACAATTCTTCCAGATTTTCTTCCCTTAACTGTTACTTCTGTGATTGCATTTAATTGGACGTTTAGAAATAATTACTTCTTTGATTATGGTCGTTAGCTTCAACTTTCATATATTTACCGTTTGCTGTAATATTTTTAAAAAATAAATGGTATCATGCAATTGGACAACTCGTTGGGTGAACTATAAATAGCCTGTTGGTGAAGTGCCAACAACTGCATTATTTTACTTGAAAAATAATTAAGTTGTATCCACTAAGTCGGCTACTTTGGATGGTTGTTCACTCTTGTATCATTCGTATCATGCTGTAAGTGAATTTGATCACTGTTATGTTTCTTTGATAAATTTATTTACAACGGAAGTTACAGTCTTTATCCACTGAAATCATTGGTGATAAAAAGAAAATCAGAACGATTATTCATTTTCAAGCAATCAACTGTTAAGACTGAAACAGAAACATCGCCATAAGTACAGCTTCTTTGACCAAGCCCAGTTAATAGTTGAACATAGCAATTTGGGTATAAATAACCTGCATATGAGCAAAAGAAGATATGAAAGTAGTGTATAATTTTATTTGGAGTGAAGCATTATAAACCTCATATACATTTTCCATTAATAACAATAAATATTATTAATAGTAGCCAAGATTTTAATCTAAGCAATAAAACTGTTGATGTAGCTAACAAAAAGTGTTGGTAATAACCACATGCAGCGTAACCAACGCTATAATATAACTTAGGGTGGCGTGCACCATCCAGGAGTAAACCAAACTAAAGTAGTAAATTTAAGACGGAGACCTGGAGTATACAAGAACCAGTACATCTGTCTCACTCTTTAAGTCATACGAGTAATGTGCTTGAGTGAGACAGACAAACCGGTTTTTGTTGCGTCAGGTTCCCGTCTTAGATTTACTACTTTAGTGCTTCTCTTTTAGTAACTTACTCTTTTAGTTGGTGTTGGAGAGCTCAATTGATAGTTACTTCTTTAGTTGTAACTAAAGTAGTAAACGATTTTTACTAAAGAAGTAGTCGAATTCTGCGCAGAACAGAGCAGAAACGTTAGTGCAGCGCAGCAGAACACGTGCATTTCAATTGCCAATATTATTCAAGTGCCAGATAATGAAAAGGAATGGTTCGCTGAAACAATGAATATGAATTTGGGTTGTTCCAAATATTACTAATGACAATCTTCTTGTTTTAAAATAGGTCTAATAGTAATGTTTTATTCATTACTAATTTTCATTCCTTCAATTGAATATTTTAAGTTTAGTAGCCTACGTTAGGGTACTGTGATTACAATTTTTGTGCAAACTATTTCTGTATTATAATGCAAACAATTGGAATTTCCAGTTGATTTTCATAATTGATTCACTGTCAATATTATAATTATTTCTCTCATAATAATAATAAAGTTCTAAAATATATTAAAATATTTATACTTCCTAAAGTTACATATTCTTCCCCAAAAACGACAAATCAATTATTCTACAGTTGTTTATCATAAATCTCACTATAATGAATTATTTATACTTATTGACTGTTTAACAATATTAATAAGAAGTATTACACAAAATCATGAAAAAGAGGGGGATAAAAAGGATAACAAAACTAATAAGGGGCATTATGTTTCTGTCCTTTTTCAAATGCACAGAACATTTACTTAAAAAATATTACCTTATAAAAATAATAATATTACAACTGAGAAAAGTAATATTTAAACAAAAAATGGCGGTACAATATTTCGGAAGCTATGAACTCCAATAATAATTATGTAGATGGTTGTGTGTTTAAAAATAATTTCAGTGACTACTTCTCTAGATCCTGTGCAGCTTCAACCTCCAGTGCCCCTCCTTAAAATTTTCTTTCGGCACTCATGTTGGCATTTTTTTTTCTATATAGTTTATAATGCTTCTCACTTTCCTGTCCACAGGGTTAATTAAAATAGTTAGCAGCATACTATAGACCTGCAGCATCTGCTATAGTTTACTCCCAAACATGAAAGTCTCGTCTCACTCCACCATTCGAGACTTGGGTAGTCTTTAAGGAATGGCTTTACAATGTGTCCCCTTCTCAATGTACGCTAATCCCAGAGTCAGTCAAATTTTCTTCCGATGTGGCCTGTTTGGACATTTTTACACCTGGGTCAGAAAAAAGGACATATTATTCATTAACACTGCGGGTGCAACTATTGAACTTTTAGCTCTTATAATTATTATTATAATTCTGGCATTCGCAATGTTGTGCTTTAAGTTAAGCTATAGAAGTGTAATGTAATAAAATTAATTTACAATAATTACATTAAATCGTTTAACAATGAGAATCACCTATTGTTCAGTAATCTCTATGGTTAAGTAGCAGGGGGAAGTGTTTTCTGGGTAGCTCCAAGAACGGAGGCTATCATTTATTGGAATATACTATACCTCGCCGATATCTGTATCCATAGGATTAGCTTAAATACATCGTCGTTTTCTAACCCAAAGTTAGGGAGAACTGCAGCATCTAAAGGCCGATCCAGCTAGGAAGATATTTGAGAGCACATGCGCTCCTTGTACAGTGCAATGCAAACGTCCCTTCCACTCACTCTCCCCCTCACCTTTGGTGGACGTCTTCCTAGTTGGATCGCTCTCCGCAATGATATTTCCACATTTGACTGGCTGAAATCACATGGATGTAGTGAGAATCTGTCATCGTTTCTTCCAAACGCCAAAATTTCATGTAAGGATTTATGAGCTTAATTATTTACGTTATTAAATGCCCTACTAGGTATGGTTCGCTTAATATTTATTAAATCACCTGCCACAACTCTCATTTTTGGTATACCACCTTCTTCATCTCAATAACTTATCCTCAGTTTGAACTATGTAATCCATTTAATGTGATATGTAACTCATAACTCACGCAAATGCCACAGAACACACTTACTACACAACTTACTCCACCCCCTGAGTAGGAGTAAATATTGGCCTTATTTACTCCACAACTTACTACGTTAGTAACGTACTCCGTGTTGGTGCTCTCCACCACTTGTGGAGTAAGTTCATTTACTCTGGGAGTAAATAAAATATTTACTTCTTTAGTACATTGCTCTAGGTTGAAGGTCGCCGAGTTTGGTTTACTCCTGGTTGGTGCACGCCGTCCTTACTAAAAGAGTACGGTTACTAAAAGAGTAGCTTACTAAAGTAGTTAGAACTAAAGAAGTAAGGTTTACTAAAAGAGTAAATGGCATGAGTTTGGTGCACGCCACCCTTAGTCTACCAATTCTCTCGCCATCGGCTACCACGCTTTATTGTGACACAAATAACGATGTGTTTTATTAATTTTGTGGCTTTATTATTAAAGATAAATTCAAGGTAAATTTATCGATAAATTCTGGACCTCTCGTTATATTGCCTATGATAAAATATGTTTGGTAATTTTATTTTAATAACTTACCTGAGTTAACGTTTTTCTTTGCAAACAAGATTCCTCTATTAATATGAAAATCATATCTTTAATATTACTAATTTAGTTGGACTTCTTCGTAAAATGATACACAAGTGTATTACGATACAGAATTCAATGTAAGCTTTTCTTAAACTAAAGAAAATTCTATACAGATAGACGAACCTATTTTAACTAAATTTTTCACATTAACCTTTCTTAATTATCCAGATTGACTAAATCCTTGGTCACGTAAGATATCATTAGAAACTATTCCATAGCTAACAAAATATGCATTTATAGCGAACGTGAACCATTATATTCTCAGCATTGATTGATGTTTCATTGCTTGTTCATCAATCAACGTCTACTGCTATCTGCTGCATCTATGGCAAGGAGAACATTGTTTGTGGTCGCAGGTGGTGGTTTCATTGACTTTGCTTGCAGGTAATTATACGGGTGCAGCAAAGTTCCATTACAGAGAACAACGTGTGTGATGCACTTACTTGATTGTTACTGAGTACATAGCTGTCCGATGTATGCAGAGAACATCCGACCTTTAATTCACTATATTGTAAAAACCAATACTATTAACTGATGTACTCCTCTGTAACAACTATCAGGATGATCGGAAATTCCATTTGTAGTGATTACGTAGTAAGTGTAATTATTAATAAGAGCCCTTGTCCGGAAACGTGCCGTTTTCTTGCGGCAAGTACAAGTTTCAAATGATAATATTTCACTTCTACAGAATTTATCAAGTTTACGCATACTATATGCAAACAAGTTGACAAGTTTAATGGTATTTAGTTAACTGGGTCAGGACCGGGTCAGGACTGGGTGTTGTGTCCTCATTCCAAACCAACGAAAGGACCTGACCCCCTATGGTGTCATCCTGCCTAGTGTCCCTCGATCAGGCAGTGGGTCCTCTCCCCACTGCTATCTTTCAGGGCAGGACCGGCTTCCGGACCGAACACTTCATCATCATCATCATTCAGTTGTCTAGATGTAAAACTTCTCTTGGGTCGACGACAAGTTTCGGTCTCAAAAGTCCATAATGATGTCTGTAGGGATTACTTTGTTCGTCATGTTCCTACTTCGGCAGATGTTGATAGTGATGGTTCTATCATTTCACGCACAGATATCATTGCTCTGACTTTTGGTCAGATATTTAATATTTAATGCACTCGTAGTTTTAAATATTGAAATATCATAATGCTGCAAAAATAAACAAACTGGTTCGCGTGGAGTTAGATGCAGACAAGCGTCTTTCCGAAACTCCAGAAGAACGTCAGACGCGGATAAAAACGAAGTCCTCAATCACTGAGGACAGCTGATTTTGTGTAATAAAATCCTTGTAGGCCTATTAATATTCCGCCTATCTCTCTAAGCAATGTTTAAAGTATCGAAAGTTCTATGTTGCTTTCTACAGACCATCAATGACCTTTAGTTCACAAACGTCATCGATAAATCATGGCGTGTCACATCTGAGAAGCATGAAATCTCTTTCTAGCTGGCAAATTTCAATTCTCTTTTCTGCATGGTTAAGTCTTACGCATGGGAGGTGCATAAAATGACGCGAAGATCATGCTTGGACTCTTACCAAATGTCACTCACTATACGCACGGATGTTACTGCAGCAAAGATTAACATTGATCTCTAAGCTGTGTGGTCTTAAGCCAGCTGATATATTGTTACGGAAGAGCGAACTTACTTATCCATGAGAAAGTCTAACCTAGGCTTATATTTTCCCTTGTGTGTATGCCAGGGAAGTCCAAATGTGGGAGGATATGTTAATAAGATATTTCACTTTCTTCACATTTAGTAAAAAATGTATTTCTTTTTACATTCTATTCCTGAATAAGTACGAGTATGTTTTCCAATTGTGAACACTAGCTCTTTATTCTGCATATATTGAGGTTCTCCAACGGTGTTGAATGTCGTATATGAATAAATTAATATAATCCCTTTTAATAAATTAGGTCTGACTATTTTGGTTTCATGGCGTGTTAATCATCATCTGCTATGGTGCATAGGGTTGCCAGGTTTTCCAAGTCACTGTAGCCAATTAGAGAACAAGAAGAAGCCAAAATATCTCCATATAATAAAACCAGCGAAACGAAAGTATAGTAGAAAGTTTTATATGATATTTGTTTTTGTATTTTTAACTCTAGCCCTCGTATAGAATAAGACCTTTATAACTAGGAGACACAAAAATAATAATAATAATAATAATAATAATACATTATTAACTTAATTACCTATATTTTTCGAATAAGCATTAGTTTAACTATTTCTCAAACCCACTGTTCGCAGCGTTGGATACTTCTGGTAATGCATTCAACTGTTCGATATATGATATTAGCTATGTATTTTTTAAAGTTCTTCTTGAACTTTGATTTTTTAATGTATTTTCCCATTTGATTAAGAAACTACCATTAATAAGTTAAAAAGGATAAACTATTCATCTGTTAACATCTTCAAATAGTAAGTATAATAAGTTATTCATTTTTTAATGTAAGGAGGCTCCAATAATGACATTAAAGTTGTTAAATAATGAAAAGCCGATTAGATAATTATATAATAAATAGGGCTCGGAAGTTGATGAAATGTCATCTTTTTTCAGAGACATTACAGACAATGTAGGATAGAATATAAAATCGACTGGCCTCAAAACAAACAAAAACAGTCTACTTTTATTTCGCATTTTTTTTGCATTTTCTTCTTTACTGGTCTTTTATAGGAAATTTTTATTCTTTCGTTGCATTTTCCCTATCTTGTCTTGAGAATTGACTTTTCCATTATCACAGACAAAGCGATCACATAATTCCTTGGCCATGAGGCGACGTAGCATGGCTCATAGTGTATTTTTATTGTCACGCCCAAATAAAGATTTATTAATGGAAAAGTAATAATAAAAGTAGTAATACCAAGTATTTGCATATTGTCCTTAGTTTATTATTATATTACTGTATATTCCCTTCTTTAAATACATATTTGGAAATACTGCCATTTTCTCAATTTTTCATGTCTCATTTTTTTTTAATTTAAGATAGACCTAATATATAGGTCGTTTTCAAAGCATTGTAGTTTATATTAATGAAAATTTGGAATGAACTGGAAATATTAAACTTATTATGTGGTTTCAATTTATCCTGCATAATATTGAGATACTGCGAGGGAGAATCAAAAGAAAACCGGCAATTAATTTTTTTCCACTATTTTACTGCAGGAAGAATGCTTGCTTGTATATTATTTTTCTACATAGTCCCCTCCCAGTTCAATGTACTTGCGCCATCGGATAAGAAGTGCTTTGATACCGCGTGAGAAAAATTATTTTGGTTGACGCTGTAACCACTCGTGCACCGCCTAATGGACGGCTTCATCAGAGTTGAACTTCTGCCCTGCAACATGCACCTTCAATGGACCAAAGATGTGGAAATCTGATGGTGACAAATCTGGCGAGTATGGCGGATGTGGGAGGCACTTGAAGCGAATGTCATCGATAGTTTTCATGGTTGCACGAGCAGAATGAGGACGGGCGTTATCATGTTGAAGCAAAATACCTCCATTCAGCAATCCCCTTCGCTTTGGTACCATCAGACTTCCACATCTTTGGTCCATTAAAGGAGCACCTTGGAGGCATAAGCTCAAGTCTGATGAAGACTGTCCAATCGGCAGTGCACGAGTGGCTACAGTGTCAACCAAAATAATTTTTCTCACGTGGTATCGAGGCACTTCCTGTCAGATGGCGTAAGTGCATTGAACTGGAAAGGGACTATGTGAAAAAATAATTTACAAGCAAGCATTCTTCCTGCAATATAATACTGGGAAAAAAATTGCAGTTTTCACTTGATTCTCCCTCGTCTTATACCTAGGTATACTTAGATTAAAATGTATATTTGTATTCTGTGAGTAAGTTTATGGTAGGACTACTTTGAAGTGGAATTCTCTTGCAATCGAAAAGTTGTCTGGGATTTCCCGGTCCTAGCCCTCCGAATATAGCGTGGGAGATCGAGAACGAGAGGAACACTGAACGGCCATTTCCTGTTTCGATTAACGAACAACACACTCTATTAGAAAGATATCTTGACATTTATATGACTGGCAATTCGGTTCCTTCTCTTGTGTGGTCCTTCCCAAGCGCTTGTACGAAATTACATAATGAAAAGACATTATTACAATCTACACGTACTGTATCTCTGTAGGTGGTACACTAAACTGTCATTAGCTATGAGGTCTCTGCAGTGTCAACCACAATTACAGGTATCTATCTACTTCAGCTCCTCCTTCCGGGTCAGGATATTAACCATATCATATTAGTAATTAGTAAT
Source organism: Ectobius pallidus (assembly GCA_964059195.1). Lineage (NCBI taxonomy): Eukaryota > Metazoa > Arthropoda > Insecta > Blattodea > Ectobiidae > Ectobius > Ectobius pallidus. The sequence goes on from CAXKWD010000002.1 coordinate 127,446,889, forward strand.
ATCAGGTGTTTCGCTTAATTCAGTTGTTCATTGTCTGCACGATGTCGTCGAAACTGGCTAATTTTTATTATGTAATCCACTTTTTGAAGGAATTATGGATATGTTATTCACAGTACAATACACCCTAATATGGTAACTTTTCTTTTCACACATACGACGCTGACAGCCTGCGTGGTCCAGTGGTTAACGTGACTGACTATAACTCCGCAGGCCCGAGTTAGAACAGATATAGGCCTATCTCCTTGAAATTTTCTGTTAGGTCTACAACGGTGTGCACGTATCTTCGTGAGGGCAATGAGGGGCAAGTTAATAAAGTAATGTATTCGGCCACGAAAACCAATAACGGCCGTGGGTGTCTGCGTGTTGACACTTGCTCCACAATCCTGCCACTTTTCAATGTCAAAGGATAGAGGTATATATGCAGCAGGCTTTATCCCGCAATGGGATCCTTAATGACACTTAGACATACCATCCTGTCACTAACCAAGCTACCTTCTCTTTCATGAATTTCACACTCCAGTGGAGGACGAGACAAATCTGTTAATCACCCTATACTGTAGGCTATTTCGACAGGATGTAGAGAGATTCTCTGATGGGATCAGCATAAGATTATATAACCTTGTATGGATAGCGGACAGGAAACGTTTGAAATAGGTAGTAAGTTAAATCCAATCTTTCATTCACGTTTCAAATAAGCAAAAACTAGACTCGTCGGCCACGTGTTCGAATTCGAACCCACAACCTACTGAAGGTGAGTCCGCAAAGTTAGCTTACCGTTTCTCTCGGTTAAATCTGTCTTATCGTAAGAACTAACCTAATAATTTATCATCGTACAATAACAAATTCAGAGTAAATAAATCATTATCATAATCACTATCATTTCTATCAGAGGCCTATTCATCATTATGAGTATTTTGCCTCGTTGTGTTTTCAAGACTGTGAATACAGGCTATTATTTACTTCACTATTTTGTATCATTGTATTTAATGTATTTTTGAAGGTGCACTTATGATGTATTTTGTATTCAGGTGATTAAACAAAAGTATTCGTATACGGCTTACCCGACTTTTTCTCACAGGTGAGGAAAAACCTACATTAAAACATAATGCATGTTTAATGTATGTTTAATCAGTATGTATGTTTAACTGTATGTTTAATCAGTGGCAACTGTAACTATGATATGCACAAAATAAGTTATTTTTGTAATCGATTTCCGAGTTAAGCTCCAGATCGATTCATTAAATAGGGCTTACGGAAGAACAAAGATCTAAAATTTGATAAGCATATGTGAAGGAATATGTGATTAGTGTTATTTGTCAAAGCTAACTGTATTGCAACTTCCAAAGCCGTATAAAAAACACTGTAAAACAATATGTTGTCACCATACTGATTTGCATTAAGATAAATTTTTCTAATATATTACCATAAAATAGGCACTAAATTAGGATTTACTTCGGTACCGGTCAACCGATTTTGTCTAATTCTTCCCATGGACGTTATAATTACGTATACCTAGTTTCATGAAAATCCGACGAAGCGTATTTGAGTAATCGCGCGTACAGACACACGGACGGAGGACAGACGGACATACATTTTCTTGTCCCGCACACAATCTCATGAAGTACCATACTGACATTTAATAAATGTTATTCATAGCCAAATTTTATATCAAAGCCAAAATCATTCACATAGTGATACATACACATGAATAAGCATGAGGTAGAACGAGAGGGTAGGAACTCCTTTAGCTGTGCTGCGCCCTTGTGGTAAAATTTTTAACTGCACGCAAAAGGTTTCCGTAGTTTAATGAATGTATTAACAGACAGTACTCTCATAAACTACACCTATCATCATGAAAATATTACAGCCCAATGCATACCAGTAGCAGCAAAACTAATAAATTACAATTCCTAGTTCTCTGTACTAGCGAAGCTAAGTGGTTGCTTACACAGTGTAAAAGAAGGATTAAGTAACTTACTAAATACAGCATAAATAATACATTGTACAGCTTTGCAGATTACTTTGAGCTATGTTCGAGAATCGCCGTAAGCAATGATTTATATTCACATTTTCTCAGAAGACAATTTTTTTTACATAACCTTCATTAAGCAATTTGGATCGTTTCAAAATGTAATAATATACCTTTCTATCCACTTATTTATTATTCACTTCCATCTATTTTGTTAAATGTATTATACCCGTATATATTAATTGTACTTTAGAATGTGAAATACAGAGGTATCAGACCCGGTGCCCGGATGTAAAAAAATGTTGTTCACTTGTTTTAGTCATAATAGACTAGTATATTACAAAGAAGTATTCAACACTTATTTGAAAATTGTATCAGTATTTTTCTTTAATCTTAGTTTTAAAACAAATTTAGTAAATAAATAAATAATACTCGCTCATATTATTGTTTTAAATCTAATGTATTGAGAATATTGGTTGTCATCGATGTAAGTAAGATACATGTTCACATTTATGTTAGTATATGATTATGTATAAGTATGCATGTGTGTACCCGGAACCTATTGATTAACTCAATTTGGTTTTAGTTGTAAGTTAGATTCCAGTCCAAGGCAAATTTTACACTAAAGAATTTAATCCTGTTCTTTTTCAAACATACAGGTAGTAACTTCAGTTCATACCGTTAACGCTCTTATGGAGATGTGGATATCAGGAGTGGAGGTCAGAGTTAGGGCCTACTCATCCTTTTTGCCATTGTACCTCGTCATCCAGCCCTGGTTACTTTAATGTGTATAATATTGCAGGCCAGTTATGTTGCTCATTTTTTTATTATTAATTATTATTTTTTTACTTACTTTAGGTCTCAGTTACACTGCGTATAGATCTAATATGTGAATTTATAGTCTACATAGATTTCATTTTCATTCCTGTCATATTTATTCGACTATGACATTCACCTCAGGTTTAAAAACACATTAAGCATTTAGCATGCAACTTTGTATTATTAATTGTAATTATATAGGCTAATCCAATGTATACTAGGCTAATACAATGTAGGCTACAAAATAGTCATTCTCCACGCTCACATTCACACATATAGGCCTACAAGTACATACAGCAGTACATCATTTTTCATTCACTTTGTTTTCGATTCTATATTCTCACCCAATTATAATTTATTGACGACTGGATAAACGTCACGGTACTGTAAGGCCTGGGCGGCGTAGTCCGCATAAACGTCTCTACAACGGGAGAGGTTTAACTAAGAGAAGGAAGAAGATGATGATAACTGGATATACACTTTTGTTTTATGTTTTAATGTAGGCTACTATTTACTTCACTATTTTGTATTATTATTGTATTTAATGTATTTTTGAAGGTGTATGCAGTGTGGCTGAAAAGAAGTAAAGACCCTATGACCTTAACTCTCATTCACTCAAGGCAATAGATAATTCCTAAGCAATCTAAAATAATATTATATAATTTATGGAACCCGGATGTTATCGCCGCACTTATCTGAGCCAGCCAATCAACCCTATTCTGTGTTAACTCCATCCAATCATCCCTCGCAAATCCTACTTAACTTAATGTTGTGTAGAATGACTATTTGACTATCTTCGGGTCTCCCAGTCATTATTTTTTTAGATATGTCTTTCCTCCCCCATGCGCGCGCAATATGTTCAGCCCATTTCATCCTCCGTGATTTAATTACCCTTACTATATCCGGTCAAGAAGCTCGTCGTTATGCAGTTTTCTCCAGTCCCCATTTTCATCTCCCTTAGGCCCAAATATTTTCCTAAGCACCCTGTTTTCGAACACTTTCAGATTATGTTCTTTCTGAAGAGTAAGCGACCATGTCTCACATCAAAATAATGCAGCCGGCGGGATAATTGTATTATAAACTTTTATTTTTAGATTTCTGCACAGAAGACGAGAAGATAAAAGTGCCTGAACTATGTAGAAACAAGCATTTCCTGATTTCAGTCGCCACTTACCTTCTACCTTAATACGCGTATTATTTGTATCTGTAATTATTGCTCCCATATATTTTACTTTCTCTGCTTGTTCGAAGGATTTATCGTCTATTCTAATATTTTTAGCGCATTATTTTGACGTTTCTCGACTATGAACTTAGTTTTTTCTGTGTTAATTTTCAATCCAACATTCCTGAGGCTTCGAAAAGACTTTCTAAAGTAAAATAAAATATTATTATCAGAGTCCGGAAGTTAATGCTCATTCAGAAGACGATATATGCATGCAAATAAGCTGTAATTTTGTAAGTATGTTCTTGAATGAATGAAGTATGTTCTATTGTTTAAGTAATTTTAATACTTTAGCTCTCTTGTTAGCTGAATTAGCCTACATTATTAATTTACAGAAAATAATAGAAGTTGTATAAATCACATTAAAAACTTAAAGAAATCAAGGTCAATTCAATAAGTGTTAGTAAATCGATAACCAATGAAGTGAAAGATCGCTTTAATAATATTATTCAACAAGTTCTGAAACATTAGGCTATGTACTGTGAGTTATTGTACGCGTATATTCGGTTCTCAAAACATTCACATGCTCTAAATTTTTGATTAACAGAGATTTACAGAAATATGCAGTTAAGATGTGACAAATTAATGAAATATGTGAAAATATTTTAATATCAAGCAAATATAATGCATTATCGCAAAACTAACAATATGCAAAATTAAATTATTATTATTAGTATTATCATTATCATTATTATTATCATTATCATAGGTAATCCCACGAGAGTTGACGAGTTTATCGAGAGATTCGTGACTGTGCAGGAGGAGCGAATTTATCTTATGCAACTCGTCAACTCGAGTTGTATAAAAACAAAACTAACAGTTGTGAGATCACGGCATACTGTGAATCAACCATCCTTGAATCGATATGAGCTACCATGGAGTAATCAGTTCTACCATTGGTGCATATAAGACATAGTTAACTTCATTCCGGTAAGGTAACAGCAGAACAGAATAAAATCACACGAACTGGCATGCACCGAATCGAAATTGTGTTCTTAATCAATATAGGTCTACATTTATATTATTTCAATTCCCAAACAAGTTATGTTGTATAAAATAATCTGTTTTCGTGCCGCGTAGTGGCAACATCTGACTATTAATCACTTCACACTGATACTTGCGTCTCCAGTAACGAGCAGACGGTTTTATCATGATAAAACACCATGCTCGCGATTCCTACAAGAATATTGCAAGATAAACGGCTGTGATTGGTCTATATCCGAGGAATTGCTAAACGTTATTGGTCAATATCAAACACGCGGCGTATGAGTTGAATAGTCATTATAATTATCGTTATTGTTGTTATTATTATTATTATTATTATTATTATTATCTATTAACAGATAATATTTACATTAATTTTTTTAATCTCATGGCTTGATAACTTAAATATCGTGAACAAAGTGACCAAAATTACAGATTTAGAGGTTGATATCGAAAATGCAAGGCGGCAGTCACACGCTGCAGTTTCCTATTCCGCATTCTTCTCACGATGAATAACGGGTGCATCGCGTTGTAACGCGCGGCGATTATGCCTGTCATGCCGTGTTGTGTTTCTCTCTGAACTTGGACAGCGCATAAACTTTCATGTTGGGAATAAATCGTATAGGAGGGGTTTCCTTGTTCGTTTTTACCTCGATGAAACAGAAAGATAGGTAGCAAATTTACTTGAATACAATGGTAATATAATTATACTGCTCCGTATCTGTGTAGGCCAATGTATAAGTTCCTGTATAACATAAAGGATTATTCTAGTTCCTGACTATATTTAACTTAAGATACATTTGCCTTGTGAGTCATCGGTACCGGTATCTCTTTTTATTCCCTGAAATATTTCCTTTTTCTCATTCTTTCACATCTTGTCTTAACTTAGCTATTCTTAATTCTGCTAATTGCCAACTACTAATTGTCAACTAATTTATTTTTTATTTTTCCAAATTTATTTTCATATTTTCACTGTACATTAGTAATTAATTACTGCTTTTTTTTATTTAAAGGTTTATATTTATATTTAATCTTTATATATTTATCCATTTCTGAACTGTCCCGTCCACGAGTAGGCCTATGTGGTCATTCGTGTAGTGTATTAACCTAAATTGCAAAATGCATCCTATAGGATATAAAGTTTCCATTAAAAGTTTAAATAAATAACGAAAAATAACTTGAAAGATGTTAAATTATTCATATAAATGTACAGAATAAAGTGCAAGAAGTTAACTATGATCCTACTCGTAGTGTTCACTGTTTTCTTTGCATTGTGGTGCAGATTTATAATTTGCGTGAGAAATTGAGTCTCGCGCATTTAATAGTTAATGAAAAATAATAGGGAAAATATTTAAATTGTAATTGCAAATTATAATTATATAAAACTCTGAATTTTCTCCGTTGATTTAGGTCATACAAGAACGGGACATGAAGCAATAGAACACATGCGCCGAAAAGTTTATGGGACCAGAGTATAGCTTATGGTCGGGTTCTCCGGGGGGGGGGGTGGACGGCCAAAAGAAAGAAAAAAGTACAAACGTTGCTAAGACCGATAGATGTTTTAGCTAAATAAAATCGTTGTTGGTCTTCGAGCAAAGGACATGAGGTTTGAACTCACAAAAGAAAATAACATTTCCGACAAACATTTCTTATACTTACTAAGAATGGCGCGAACTTTCTATTACTTTTGGTACGATTTTTCTTCTTAGAAAATTTCCTCGAAATTGGCTCTACATTGTTTTTAATATTGTAGAAAATATCAAAAGCTAAAAATAATTATTTAAAACATTTTAGCGAAAATAGAAAGGGTATTTTTAAGCTAATCAGTTTTCAGAATCTCAAACTTAAGCCTTGCGAGGCGAACAATACTCCTTTACTTGAGGCTGAGACAAAGCCAATACTAAAAGAGTGTTAAGTGAAAAAGTTGTACTGCCCATGCTTAAGGTTCATAAAGCCATGTGAGTGTAGCACATCGTTTTTATTTAAACTAACCTCCATGGCGTTACATCCCACGATGGTCAGTTTATTAGTTATTGAGCTGATAAGAATGAAGGTAGTTCAATTATTGTGTGTAGTGCGATTGAGTTCCTAAAATTTTAAATATTTGTGTCAGCTTAAACACTAAATTAAGTAATGTTTCGATTGCGTGTCCAAAATGTGTTTGTTGGTGGGGTATTTTTCAAGATGAACTTCCCCCCCCCCCAATTCACTTCCGACTTTTATTCAATTAGTTTATTCAATAAGTTTTCCACATTTTCTTTTTTCAAGGAACAATCCGAATATGAAACAGAATATCCATTGAAGGTATACGAGGCTATACGAGACGTGTTTTTAAAGTAAGTACCGTTTAAATATTTTGCTACTGCAGAGTTGCAGCCGCGATTTTGAGTGTGCGCGAACACCTCCTCCATTCATTAGAAAACCAGACGCAATGTGAGCGATCGTGTTTTCCTATTATTAGAGCGTTTAGAAAAGTTCAAAACGATCGAAGTCAGGTCAGGGATTCGTTTTTTTTAATGCGAGAAATGTTACGCCAGCAAAAATTCATCGCCATTCAAGGCGAGGAAGTGAGTTAGATAGTTTAACGAAGGTCGTGAAAACGTGCATGATGTGCCGCGGAGCGGCCGACCATCTGTGATCACGGATGATTTGGTGTAAACTGTGGAAGAAAACATATCGTTTCTTCATCTGAAGAAATTCCGTGGTAGAAAACATTTCAACGACGATGATGTGTAAGAATAAGTGCAGACTTGGCTTCATCACTGGCGGCATCTTTCTTTGACGAATGCATACAAGAACTGGTTTCCCGTTACGACAAGTACCTGAATATCAGCGGTGACTATGTGGAGAAGTAGCGTAAGACGTAAGGTAATGAAAGATAATAAAGTATTTGGAAAATAATGTTTCCGGGCGTGATGGTCGCTTAAATGTCCCTAAAAGGGAGAGGTAAAACTAAGGTAAAGAAAGAAAGAAAGAAAATAATGTTCTGTTATTTTTTTTTTAAATATCAGTACTTTAAAAACACGCCTCGTGTATTAAGGTAGGATGTTAATTCGTACGCTTGTTTCTCGTCTGACTTGAGATCAGGTATTGCAGTACTAGACGTTACACGCATGTGCCGAGCTGATAGCTGTAATTACTGGGTACCTACCGGCCTCCAGCGTGTATAACTAGATCTGTTTATTTAACGACTGGTGTCTCCGTATTGCATTTTCTCTGCCATTCATTTCTCTTACTAATGGTATGCATCCTTGCATATGCATTAGTCTCCCATCCAGCTCATTATACTTCTCATGAGTGTATATGTACACAAATACTAAATATAATAATAAAATAAGTCCATTAGATCTCTTAAGGGCAAGGGCCTCCTACTGAAGTAGGGGTAGCTCAGTTATTACTCACACGAGGAGCCAGTCCGCATGAATTTAAGCGATTGGTATTCGGAATGATATTAGATCCCAAAACGTATGGAAGATTACCATGGCCAAGCAGACGAAATCCATGATGAAAATAAAAACATAAATTATATTTGAAGATTCAATAACATTAATAATAATATTAATAGTAATGATATATTTCTACAGTGCCTTCTATATTGAGAAATGTAATTTAAACCAAATCACAGTCCATGGATAGATATTTGGCGCACGGCATTCTATTCACTTTAAGGCCTCGTTCTTAAAACACCTGGATTCATCAATGAGGAGATAACGATGTTGTCTATTAGCATCATTAAAAGATCCATAAAAGTCTTGAAACTTTACTTCTATGGACCGTAATGTTCAATAATTCTGTCGATCTAATTTATTATCATATTGTCTTTTATTTGTATGATTTCTGTATTTCTTCTTGTTTGTTAATCTTTGTCTCTGGCGACCTCTGAAGGGGGAAGCAATTATAAATAAAAATATAAAAAAACATAATCATTGTAAATTCGATACATATCTCATACCGGCACCACAAAGCAAATAACGACTTTTTCTGAATGATTAATTGGCCAATGACTTGCCAATAAACGACCTTCAGGAATGGACGTTTGCCAGTACTCCTACCGTCGGATCATTTTTATTCTACGTGAGCTTTCACGGAATAATATATTCAACATTTGCATTAGGTTCATGGATGTCTGTTTTTTCTGATCTTAAGGTCATGGGAATTGTCACCTAGCAACTCTTACTCCATATAATAATAATAATAACTTTTATAATAATACTAACTTTTATAATAATAATAATAATAAATTTATTGCTACAAATTACAATATAAAATATTTACAAATGTGAATTCCAACGCTACCCGAAGAAGCAAAAATTATTCTCGGGGGCGGTTAAGTTCAATACAATAAAATAACTTTCACTGAACTAATTAATTATTTACAGTAATACAAAAAATTGATTTACAAAACATAGAAAATAATCATTAATATTATTTACAGACGGTACAGAACATGACGTTATATTTACAACAATGGAAATGTACGAGTTAATACAATAATAATTTATAAAATTTTAGTTAAACAGATTTCAAGATAAGACAAGGAAATACCCTATATTTTAAAATTTAATATTGAAAATGTTGTAATAATGTCAGAAGTAAGGAAATAAAAGTAATTATTTAAATTTTATAATTTTAGACTTAAACTGTTTGTTGTATAATCCAGTTAATTAAGGATGGATGCTAATAACTGAATAGTCTGGGTCCGAAACTTGAACAGCGCTTAACTCCAGCAGTTGTAAAAAAAAAATTGGTTCAGTTAATAAATTAAATTGAAACCTTCGCGTGTTACATTCATGACCTTCTGACCTACATTTGTCACGATGTTTATGAAAATAACCTAATAGGACGTACTTGTAAATTTGGTCTACGCTGAATACGTTAAATTCAGAAAATAATATGGAGGAATAGTCTTAAGGTTTTGGTAAAGAATTTTTTATGATTCGTTTTTGAAGACAAAGCAAAAGCTGAGGATCGTTTTTGCAACTCCTCCCCACCCAATGTTATGCCACATTTAATAATAGAATTATTTACAGTTACGACCCCAGTTATGATGAACAAAAACATAATGTACTGAAAGAAGTAAGAAAGGCAAAAAATAAGTATTGGGAAAGAAAATATGCAGACATAAATAGCCAGGGGGATTTAAACAATCCGTAGCAGCATGGTCAATGTTGAGGAGCCTTAAAACAAACACAAATCCTAAGGCACATATACAAATGATATCTATGAAAAAATGGGAACAATACTATAAATCCCTCCTTATCGAGGAAAGAGGAGAATTTAAAGAAAAACATACATTTAGACATGGAAATTTGGAATGGGTATTATCAGAGGATGAAGTGGAAAAATGTTTAAAGGAAGGAAAAAACGGGAAAGCAACTGGTCCTGGAGGAATTAATTTGGAACTGTTAAAATACGGGGGAAGGAAACTGATTAAGATAATCACAGCTTTATACAAGAAAATATTAGAAGGGTGGTCAATACCAGAAGAAATGAACCTTGGATTTATAAGTTCTATATATAAGAAAGGGGATAAGAGGGAATGCACTAATTATAGAGGAATATGTGTAACAAATCCATGTATGAAAACATTTACAAGAATTATTAAACATCAGCTGGAGAAAGAATTAAGAGGACAAGAAGAACAGAGTGGTTTCACTCCAGGACGGTCATGTGTAGACAATATATTTATTTTCAGACTCATGATGGAAAAATATCGTGAGAAGTCAAAACCCTTGGGAATGATATTAATTTATTTGCTAAAAGCTTATGATAGTGTGCCAAGGATATTATTATGGGACGTTCTGAAGAAAACAGGTACAAGTGACAAAATTATCAACATTATAAAAGCAATATACTCACAACAAATGGCGAATGAAAATGGGTTTCCAATTATCAGAAGAATTTTATACGTCAAAAGGACTTTTACAATGATGTTGCTTATCTCCGACATTGTTCAAAATATATATTGATATGGCTCTTCAAAACTGGACTAGCAAATGTCGATATATGGGAATTCAAATTCATCCAGATTACTACCTGCATAATCTACTTTTCGCGGATGATCAAGTAATAATTACTGAGGATACAGATGATGCGTCATATATGATCAGAAAGTTGGTAGAAGAGTACAGGGTATGGGGATTAGAAATAAATTCCAATAAAACTGAATATTTGACAATGGATTTGGAAGAAAAGTTAATATGTAATACTGAAGAAATTGCACATGTTGAATATTTTAAATATCTAGGGTCTATTACACAAAAGGATGCAACAACAAATTTAGAGATTCAAAGAAGAATAACGGGTAGGAAGAGAATTATAGGAATGCTAAATTCAATCTTATGGAGTAAAAATATTTTACATTGAACTAAAAAATTAATATATCAGGCATTATTCCAAAGTACACCATCATATGGCGCTGAAACTTGGACCATAAGTAGACAACAAGGAAACAAATTAATGGCATTAGAAATGGATTTTTGGAGGCGTTCAGCAAGAAAATCGAGGAAAGAAAAAATTCGGAATAATAGAATAAGGGATATAATGCAAGTTCAAAAGAATATTTTGGAAATTGTAGAAGAAAGACGCTTGAAATGGTATGGACATGTACTCAGCATGACAGAGGATAGAATAACCAAGAATTTTTGGATTGGAAATTAGAAGGAAAAAGAAGAAGAGGGAAGAACCAAAGAGTGCTGGATGGATGGGGTGAAAAGGAGTATGGCGAGAAAAGGATTAAGTGAAGAAGATGCTATGGACAGGGACTTACGGAGGCAAAAGATTGTTGTGGGATGAAGGAAAACCATTGCATTGTGGAATATTCCTTAATAAAAAAAAATTACAGTTAAATAAACTGTACGTAATACATGAGCTGGTAAACACGAACGGAGAATAAGAAATTTATAAATGATTTTACGTAACCTATTGCATATATACGAAGAACAAATCATCTTAAATTTCGATCTATGATGATGCCTAGATATTTCACTTAATTTGATTCACTTAAGGAGGGAAAAGTGCAGCTATTAATACAGCAACCTGAATATGCGTATTTTCAAACTTAAATTATGAGATACCGTAATTTTAATTGTTACATACCGTAAATTTTTAAAGAAAAAGGAATTAAAGTGGTCTTCTAAACGTTTAAGGAAAGAAGATTAAAATCAAGCTAAAACTTCATAACCATAGTTTCACTGCGTAATAATGGAAAGAATCGTAATAAATCCATGAAATGTGATTATAGAGTTACTTTATCCGATTACCCAGTTATCTAGGTGAGGCGAATTCCGGAGTTTGTCTCCAGATATCATCTGGCAGTCATTATCATCTTCATCTCATCAGCGCTTTGTTCGAAATGTGTGTGTAGCCTACGTTGGTCCTATCTTTCTTTCTTGTAGTATTACCTCTCCCTTTTAGGATTTAAGCTACCCAAGCCGCCCGGGCCTTAAAGGGCCGCGACCTGTCGGGAGAGGGATTATCTTTGGATCACATACATACTTTTTTGACCAGACAAGGACATGGAGGGCCTCCCCGGATGAGTGATCAGCCCAATGCCGGGGCCACCTCCGAGACAACACGAACACATAGGACGATACACACCATTCACACACACACTCACTCAGAACAAGGCGAGGATGGGGATGAAGATGATAATGACGGCCAGATGACCACAAGGGCCTAAAGTTACCCGACATTTATCTCAAAGGTGAGGGAAAATCCCGGAAAAAACCTCACCTAGGTACCTTGTCCCGAGGAATCGAACCCGGGCCCGCTGCGTGAGAGGATTGAACGCATCCCCGGAGCCACAGCGGTGTTGGTTCTATCTAATACCTTCAAACACCTGTTTCATAATGTACCCTTATAATTAGAGAACTGCGCACACTATGTAGTAATCCTAAGTTTATTTGTTATACATTATTACAATTTAAAGTTACAATATCAAATTCAGAGTTAAAACCAATGACATGTAAAGTCAGATTATCTAAAATTATTTATTTCCTAAAAGTTGTATGTACAATATAAACGTCATATAATTGAGTTATTAAAAATTACAAAAGGTCTTCAGATAAAAGCACTATCGTATAAGTAAACTATTTCAAGTATTGCATATCTATATAGGGTCCTTCTTCGTTTATATTAAAACGGATAGCCTATGTATGCATTTCAACCACCTCCGAAACAATGTGCGATAGTGTTACAATTAATGTGATAGGTTTACCTGAAATTCGTAATCGTAGGCCTACTGTATAATTAGACTTTGTGTGTGTATAGACAACCCCCTAGTTAGAGAAATAAAAATTGTAATAAATATTTCTAATAATAACTACATTTTGAAATAAATTTATTACTGTATATAAAGTACTTCAACTAAACTTGTATTCGTCGTTAATGTTGGTAATTCCCATTAGGTAAATTTCCTTATAAATCATTTACTACTATTCATTTACATAATAAGTTTACACAACTTTTGAGATTCATTATAAGTTTAATTGCTATCATATATTTTACACAATAATATAAAGTATATACAATATTTTAAATATAAATATTTTTTCTGTAGTTTTAAATACTGTTTTGAGCTCTCCGGATAGCTGCCTACCTTCTACTTCTGAAGAGTATCTTGAATTCGTTCCTTTACAAAACGATTTACAGTCACGAACATGAATCTGGCAGACGAAATAGGTAAATTACATGTTATTCTATTGTAGCATATAAGATAACCATCAATGGGATTAGTCCCCTGAAGGGGGGAGGCGGGTTATCATCAATAGAAGATATTAGTTTATTTACACTGTTTCATTTACAAGAATTTTATAATTTCATCATAACTCAAAACATAACATTTAATTTTTAGATTTGATTCGTTAAATATATTAATTCTTAGGGAAATGATAACCTTGGTTATATGTAAGAGATAAGGATCTCCGCATCCTAAAGACAGGTTTCTGGTAAAAATTGCAGGCTATTTCAGCCTTATCTTTGTATTCCCGCACAACTTTGGACCTTCATGTATTGATGGGACTGTGGAATCGCAAAGACCGGTGGAAAATGACAATAAGTGGAAGCCAACGCGAAGACATCAAAATTGCTTCTTTTTTTTACATACTTATTTATTTAATGACAGTTCCAAACAAGCTAAAGGAATGTTATCTATTTATGGAACCTGGAAGTTCACTGCCTCGCTTACATGAGCCCGCCATTCAATCCTGTTCTATGCTAACTCCATCCAACCGTTCCTCGCAAATCCTACTTCCCATAAATATATTCTAATATTGTCCTCCCACGTAGGTCTTCCAAGTGATCTTTTTCCCTTCGGGTCACCCAATCAATATTCTTTTTAGATATGTGTTTCCTCCCGCATGCGTGCAACATGTCCACCCCATTTTTCCCTCCGTGTTTTAATTATCCCTACTATATTCGGTGAAGCTCGTCATTATGCAGTTTTTTCCAGTCACTGTTTTCATCTCTCTTAAGGTTCGAATATTTTCCTAATCATTCTGTTTATGAAGACTCAGAGATTATGTTCTTTCCGAAGATTGAGGGACCATGATTCACATTAATATAAGAACTTAATTACATTGTACATAAGTCGATTCAACTGTTATTTCTGATAGAGGGGAAGATGTCGGTGTATGTTTATGTGTGCTCCGATTGGCCGACCGACAGGCACGGAAGAGGAAGTGCTGTAAGCTTTCTATAGGCCCATACATAGAGTTACACTGAAATGAGTAATCTTCGCCGGCGTGTCGCAATTATATCCTGCAAGGAATTCTTTTAACGTGCGTGTAAAATATATTCACATGAGCTGTTGCAGTTAAGCACACATAAATATCATCGACCAGGGACGGGATCCAATCCATGTAGGCTACTTGAGAACAGGAAGTCTGTGCCTTGCCGACTGCTCCACCTAGGCCAGCTACACTGAAATAAATCAACTACATATTCATTATAAGTGTATAAAGTTTTTGTTTTATTTATGTAGTGTGTACCGTAAACAGTTTTTACAAAATAGAGTATTGTGGCCCTACATGTCTTAGTAACCCTCCATTACGACATCTATTTAATCTGTTTACGATGCTCGCAATGAACTTTTGAAGACGTATTTTACATACTATTTTTTATAGTACCATAGTAGTGTTTTATTGTCTATTTCTCGTTCATGACATCGTGGTGGAAACTCGAACTTCCAACACCCAGTGTCGGTGACCTGCGTCTTTTTTACTACTATCATACATGTGTGTCATTCAACCAAAACATGTAACTTTTGATATATCTTTTATAGCAGACGTATTTTTCCTTATCGTAGACAATACACTATGCAATACATGTTGTGAAGTGAATAGCAGAATCTCATAAAGCAACAACACACAATTTTCATAGGCTGCTAGAGTAAATAAGCACATGTGACATAATATTTTTCATGATAGATAGCAGGTCAACTAGAAAGATGGCCGACGAGGAAAATGCGAATGTGGAAGTGGGCTGGAAATATGAGTGCCTATTGTCACTTCCGCTCCCCGGGCAGTTAACTACAGAAATTTTTCTTTATGTACTGTTACAGCTAAGAAACTTTTGTAGTGATACCAGTGGCACCAGTGAGGACAGAGGGAGTGGAAGGGATGTCTTGTCTACACTGCACGATACCAAGAGCACATGCTCGGCCAAATGTCTCCCAATTTGGCTAGTTCCGTATCATGATGGAAGCTCGAACTTCCTACATTCTCTACCACTAACCTAACCTAAATGTGGCGTCTTTCTCCTTGCAATACGTGCGCCATTTATCAAAGCCTCTTGCTTTCAATATATATATATATATATATATATATATATATATATATATATTACTGCAAACATGTAATGTAATCCTGGTTTGCTCGTTGAATTTTACCATATCTAACTTACCGGTGGTTTACTTCAATTCAATTTCGTAATTTTCACTTATGGTTTAATTCGTTAGTAAGACGGGACGAGTTGCGCATATATAAGTAATCGCTGTAACAATCGCCACCAAGATCAAAATAGTAACTTTTAAGGTTGATACCCTTGTAACTTTACCATCCCGAACAGCTTTCCCTTCATTCTGGTAAAATACACTCCCACCATTATATCGCAGTATACTAAACTTATTTTGAAAAGTTTCACCAATGACAGATGTGTGTATGTACTGTTATCTATCAATTAATCACACCTGCGATTATGTTTCTCGTATCTACATTATTGTTTTTAATAACTTTTTAACTATTTGGGATAAAAATATCGAATCGTGCATGCATGTTGAAGGACATTTAATTCTCTACAACTGTTGATCTGAAGATTTATATCCAATCTATTTTGCGCTGAATTATGCTGGATATCCATTCAAAATCAGATGTAAGTGACGTAGTTCCTCTGTTTAGTAAGATTCTACAGATGTTTCCACTATTAAAAACTCAATCCTTATATTTTTTAATAAAACTGTAATAATTAATTTATTAAAATGACTTATTAACTGGCCCTTTAAAGTTGATTTTACGGAAATGTATTGGGATATATAAGGTTAACTTCATGAGCATATATGTGTATTTCCGAACATTTTACCCAAGAAAATTAAATTAACCGAATAATGTAGGACTAATTACTTTTGTCGGAAGGAAATGAAAGGCTGCATAGGCTAGGGCAGAATGGGGAAGAAATGAGAGTCTAATAGATGGTAAATATTTATTCTAAGAATGTTTCTATTAGAGTGTTCCGCGAAACTATAAAATCAATAACCTTATAGTTTATTGTTGTTCTTGTTACAGCAGGAAGTATAAATTACACTTTTAAATTACATATTCCTACTCGAAACCAATTCATGTCAGAGCTGATTCTGTTTTATGAATTCTGGTTTAAGATAAAATAGTTTTCTTTCATAAAGTATTATAATTTATAGGTAAGTGCTAACGCATCTTTATAAAGCACCGCATGAGTTAAAGGTATCGATAAAGCTTGGCGCATTCGGGGAAAAAGTAACCTACGGCTGATTTATTGAAATTTGAAAGGGGAAAAGGAAACATAAATTTCAATCATGATTCACGTTTTGCTGATAAACCGTATGCGATACATTTTCAAATGTTTTAAAGTCTTTACCCTTTAGTCCTGAATAGAACCTAATATATCCAAAACATTTCCTTAAACGCATATTTTAAAGATATTCGTATAGCTAATTGGTTATTAAATCGTCTTCATAAATTGTTGAACATTACTAAAAATATAAGGACTGAGTTTTTAATATTGGCAAAATCTGTAAGCTAGATTCTCACTGAAACAGAAGAACTTTATGCCACTATTGCCCGATGTTGAATGAATATCCAGCATAACTGAGGCCAAAATAGGTTAGGTATACAGCAGAAACCTTCAGAACAAGAGTTTAAAAAAATTAAATGTCTTACAGCATGCATACACAATTCTATATTTTTTTCTCAAATAGATAAAAAGGTACGTTAAAAAACACAATAATGGACATTCGCCTAACTTAATAGCACTTGTGATTAAATTATAGATAAGGGTACCTATATACATTTTCGTCATTGGTGAAAATTGTTTCTCTTCTCCCATCCCTTTTGTTGTTTCCCTGAAAATGTTCATAAAGTGTTGCACATTCGTATTGTAAGTCATTTTCCACTTAAGCCTGACATAAAATGAAGCCTGATATAAAATGACTTGAAACTTGTGAATTGAGCCGTAATATGCTTGACCCTGCAAGACCTTGGCAGGAATGCAGTTTACCAACATGTGAAAGTATCAGGGTTGCCGTGTTAAGGCTACTTTATGTAACGAATTAATCTTTGTAAAAATGCAAGTCACTACATGTTAACCATTTGAACAGCGTGTTTGTTTTAACGAGAGTGTTGCTAAAATGTTACACTTCAAAATATTTACTTTCACTATAAGATTATTGTCTTATATTATTACATAATTAAACTTCTCTGTCTTTTTTTGCCGTGAATATCGTTAAAGGAAGACAATTTAACACTAACGAACTCGGAGTTCAAGTCAACCTTGATCCTACCGTTCGATTTGTAAGTAATGTTGAACAGGCAAAGGAATTTCATTAGGAAAATAAGAATATTTATGAGCTATGCATTCCTAACCCCAATCGAAAATACATCAGACCCGAAAACTGGGACGTGGTTGGAAGCCGAGGAGGCCTGACTAAATTCACATGGAACATCCTACATACACTGACAGGCAAAAAAACCGATCACTTAAAGAAATTAAAAAAAAATTATGTTAAAATAAAAATTATGTAGTAGGCCTAATGCTTGAAATAAAATTACTGCAATTGTATACATATTTAAGATTAAAATTTAATGACACATTTCATACTTAATTCCCCATGTTTCCTTTTGCACCTTGGTGTACGGTGAGCTTAAGGTTGCGGCATAACGGAGGCTGCGTCCATCATCAATTAGAGCAACAGCTTTGGTAACGTCTTCGGGACTGAGAGGCATAATTTTAACTAAACTTACTGACAAAATCACTTCGATGCAAAGGGAGACAGTTTCCTTTCAGTTTGGAAGGAAATGACGCAATACAACAATGAAACACCTTGCAATATGTATGACATGCTAGTGCACATAATCAGATCGGAAACGCCCTATTGCGATGTGTTTTTGTTTTGTTTGGTGATAAAGTGAAGATATGAAGAAAGCAGATATGCTGTATCTACAGCTAATGGTCCAATAAAAATAATAATTCATCCTCACCAACAACAATGTATAAACATCCAATCAAAATTATGTTTAATCTTAAACTCACAAAAAAATTTACAGTGATTTTTTTTTTTTGCCTGTCAGTGTAGTTTAAGCATCACTGAAGAAACAATCAAAACACCATTTGTACTTTCAATCATTATATTAAGGGATGAGTTAATCGTAATTTACTATGATCTATAATGTGTTCATCCTCTGCCATACTATAGGTAAGAGGAAGTATTGTTTTCGACCCCCAAATTCGAAGTTGAGTTTTTAACATACATACACCTTCTGAGGTCCCCTGATTCCAAAAATACTATTTTCGGAAACATGTCTATGTGTGTGTCTGTGAATAGTATAGTTCCTGAACGGAAAATCATATGAAAACAAAGTTTTGTATTTGTGTTAGGTACCTTCTGAGGGTGTGACACGAAGATTGGCGACAAACTTGCTTTTATTTTTAACGGGACTTTACATAAAGAAAGTGTCGTTTTTCTTCAAATTTTGAAATTAGGGTTCTTACAGGAAAATCTAAAAGTTTTATTAGAAAAATATTTCTAAAAATTTTCGGAAGGGTAATTATAAACCACCCACTGTTTATAGAAACTTGGTTTTGCCTGGTGAACAATAAAGCTTCGCATCAGGTTTGGAACAACTGAATTCGCGCTCTTTCACGGCCTCTTCTTGTATAACAGAAATGTGAAGTGAGAAAGATGTATTGTTGGTAATGATTAGAGTAAAGAAAGTTACGTGAGGGCATTAATCAGATTTCGATTCCTCAGAATTAGACTGTTACAACTCAAAATCAGTAAATATTCAGGAGAGAGAAAAAACAAAATCCTTGTTTCTTTAACATCTTCTCCTTGGTCACAAGGAGCTGCTATGAACTTGTTATCTTGGGATTTATTGCATCTCATAGGCCTCTTTCAATAACGCTAAGACATAAAATCGAGAACTTGATTGGTTAGAAAAAATTAACAAATTTCTGAGTTGTAACAGTGTTCCACTGAATCAAGGGTAAAAAACTTCTAGATGTGACGGTTTTTTCAGAGTTGTAACACTTTAATGTCTAATAGAAGCTTTCCTATTCTGACTTATAACTATTTAACTAATCATATTTTTAGTCTTTCTCCATTTATTCTATGGGAAGTGATAGGAATTGCAAGGAATAAATAAGAATGTATAACGCGTGAAGTTCTCTGTTTTACTTGTTGCTCGAGTATTCTACAATGCTTGTAAGTTATTAATAATATATTCTTAAAAAAGTTAAATTTATATAAATAATAAATTGTCTAAAAAGACATTGTATTTGCTAAATTTAAACTTCAATAGATACTTTATTGACTTAATATCATTCAGACATCATTCATCGCCAGAGGAACAACTGTCGTGCTGTCTTGCTTCAGTATACACTAGGAATGACGTAGTCATGGCAAAGGAACAATAAATCTACTTTCTTGTTGGCGTCGATTTGTGGAAATTCAAAATATGCTGGTACAAGAGAGAGAATCGGCTAACTAATTCTTATATGAAGTGCCTTGAATTCTTCATATGCAGTATAACTGTTTTTGTACAAAAATGTGAATGGTTGATTCTTAGAAAATGGAGAACTTTTAAGTTCGTCCAAACTACAGTCTGCCCTTCCTCATCTTTTTTGTACTTTCGCCCCATACATTCTGACAGTGCTTTGAAGTTGTGTATGTCTTTAGTGTCCATCTCAATGACAGAATATGGCTTTCCATTTTTCTTTGCCATTCTGATAAGCGTAATCCAATGGTGAGGATGTGCAATTGGTGTATCTGTTTCTCTGTTTGCTTTCAATACTATCTTTTTCTATGGAAATTTGTGTGCACGGAGTCATTTTGCACGGAGTCATTTTCGTTGTGTGAATGCCCAATGACAAAATATTTCACAGTGATAGTGTTGATGCCTTCTATCAATCTGACTGCATATAGAAAAGAGGGATGTTAGATGTCTGTTTTTATTCTGACTGATACAATTATTGGCAACTCCAGCATCTCTCACTTCTAAAAATTTTAGAAGGAAACAGGCAATTTCATTGGCTCCCCGTTTAGCTATCCCTTCGTGCCAGAAGAAACATGTGACTTCAGTGCTCACTAAGTCGAAGACTGTGAAATTATAACAGGAGAGCTTCCGTTTAAAATACAAAGCAGACACTTTACTGCATGGTGTTGGAAGAACTGCTTGTAAGTCAAATGCAAAAACAATACTTTTTCCATCACTTCTTTTACATGCCTCAATAGCTGAAGTTTTCTCTTCTCTACATTTTTCTTTTTCTAATATGTGTCTTTTGTACTTACCTTGAATCTCGCTTCTTTCTTCAGAAGTTCTTTGTTTGTAATTTGAACAAAAATTGCATTGATCTTCTTTTGGAGAGAAAAAATTAAATTTAAATTTAAATTGAAAATATGTGAATAAAAAGATGGGTGTAAAGAATTGAAAAAGACAGGCTCAGGAAAGAAATGCATGGAAAAAGATTGTGTAGGGGGCCAAAGCACATCAAGGGCTGTAGATCCGAGAAAGAAGAAGAAGTGAAGCTTTGCAGCAGACTTTTATTCAGCTATGCATTTCTCTTTGTACATTTGGTACAGTTTAGTTATATTTAATCATCTTCTAAGCACTCTTTCTTAAACCTAGATCTACAGTAATGTGATTCTACCCTGGGGAAAGAATCTATGAGAGCTATAATGTCATCTGTCATATTATGTCTTCAACTATTATCCCTTCATTAGTAATTTTGTCCCATGTTGTGCTCACATAACGACTACTAACACTAAATGTTGCTAAGAACATTGTTTTGTAAACTCGTACCATTACTTCATTAAAATAGAAATAATAGATTAAATCAAATGGAATCATAGGTAGCAGGGTTGTGTATTGCTTGTGTTGTCCATGTCCATTATCATCATCAGACGGGGAAGAATAATCCCAATTGGGGTTTTTGACTGAGGCAACCGAATTTTCCAGTATATTTTCATTTTCTTTAGAGATACTTGAAGCAGACTACAACGCAAAGAGAACACCTTACAGTTTTATCAAAGTATCAGCAAAATATTATTAAATTAAATATTGCAAGTATAAAATACAAAACAATGTACTTACCAATTACTTTCAGCTGAGATTGAGGGTGTGTCTTCTTCTTCTTTCATAAGACATAACTCTACAATACGTTTAGACCTTTTGGACATTACTGTATTATGATTCACAATAGATTGCTTATACAATCGCCATAACACTCACATAATACTGTATATACAAGAACTCTGACAACGCAGAAAAAAGGCATATTGAAATAAAATATTACAGTTTTACTAACACCTCATAACCGAGATTCTCATTGAATACTGTTGCAGAACTGTTGCAACTCAAAATATAACAGTTCCATTTAACATCATACAGAGCGTAAGTGTCACAACTTAAAATGATACAGTGTTGAATGGAGCAGCTACTCAAGATATTGTCAGTGTCAAACTGAATCATCCCAATTAAAAAATGAAGGGTTCAATTTTAAGGTGTAACACTCTAACAGTGCATAGAGCAAATAATTCCTCATTTAGTAGTGGTCATAACTCAAAACCGAAGTTTTTTGAGTTGTAACACTTTTGTACTGAGGTATCGATTTTATGTAAGCATAACGTAGGTCTGGAAGTAACGTGAAAGAGTACTATCATCTAGAATTATTCTGCAATTCTATCCTATTTCTCTATCAATTTGCATAAATGTGAATTATATATTCATTCAGCTTCAGAGCTTAAGTTAAATAATTTTCTGAGTTGAACTTTTCGAGAGTAAACCAGCCTTAAATAAAATACTATAAACATTTTGCTACCTTAAGGCTAGATTTCGTATGACACTAGGATTCGTAACCACTTTCATGAAATTTATTTAACGAAATTAATTGTACCCATTTCCTTTAAACCAAATTTCAGCGCAGTTTCACATTTCCCATACTTTTTTAACCCTTTCAGAGCTGAATTTATTCATTGCTAATATGGCAGTCACCCCAAGGAAACATCTAAGTTTGAAATCAACAAGTAAAATTTCATTGGAATAACTGGTTTCCATGAATGACAAACATAACTTTTGAATGAAAATCCTCGCATATAAAAAAAATCATTCTTTATTAAACTTACGCATCTGCTTTTGTACAGTTTTTGAGGTGACGCATATTTACGTCATTAGTAGTGAAAAAGTTAAGTTCAAGTCACTGAAATTCCCCAAGCACGCTTGGAACGCATAAAGATAAAAAAAATTCACAAATTCCTCACTTCCTCGCCTCATTTTACATTCTGAACAAGCTGAAGAAGTGTATAACCTCGAAACTCAATATAGATTCTTGGAAAGTTGGAATCAGCCGAAAGTGCGTAGTATCCAACTCATTACCATTATAATTGTAGTATAGGCCTACTAGCACATGAGCTTTCAAGTAAAAAAGTTTCGAAACTTAGTTACGAAACCTGTTTTCCTCGTGTAAACTAATAAGATCTTACTCTTAGAACTGCATTATTTAAAGTACAATAATCCTCTGCATGTTGAATGAGAAGATCTGACACTGGGCACAACTAAGTACTTACTTAAAACAGCATAGAGTACTTAAAGTTTTCTCCTATTATATTCTTGATTGAAGATGATTGATTGATTATTGTGTGTTATACTTGACAGCTACTTACCAACTGGCATTAAATTAAGCCACTTTAAACGCTTATCTTCAATCTCATGAATTCAGTGTTGTTACAGAAGAAAATTATACGTATAGTCACACATGAACCAACAAGAATTTTCTGCATCATGTAATTTAGTGCCATACAATGTCAAGGTTTTCAGGTAATGTTACAGTATTGCTGGGTACTTAAATGTAATTTTCGTTCACCTTTCTGAAGTTCAAACTGAACTAGAGCACTTTATTTTATCGTTAGCGGGGGTGAAACTTCCATTGTTTTGATAATGGAAATGTCAGCTGATAAATAGGCATTATAAAACTTAGGGTGACATCATTAAAAAGGGCCCTGAATTGAAGGTCAAATTAACAATAACAATAGAATTTAATCTTTTCTTAGATCGATATTACTTAATCATGCAGACATCGCAGAGGTACTTTATCTTACATGTTAGGCACCTTTACTTCTCTTCGTGCTAGATTTCCTCCTTAACCGAACATTACTACCAACTTGTGAGTTCTACAGTGTGATAGTGCAACATGTTGGTTTTGACACTATCTAAAGAACTCATTCTCTGTCATATTTTAAGTCTAGGAAGATATTCTAAATACGTCAAACTTGCGTTTTACACTGCAATGATATTGAAGTGTTCATTTACGTAGTAATTGTTTTATTAATACATAATTTAATTCGTGAAGGAGCGCTCTTTAATGCTATTGGTACCGGTACCGTCGTTCTTAAATGATTCTAAATATTGATTGATATTTTCAGAAGAATAAGGTCAAATTTTAAATTAAAGGGAGTAATGGTTGAAACTTAAATTCATACTTCATTTTTCGTACACTTACTCGTGGTGTGACAGATAATGCTGTGAGAAGTTTCCTTTCTGTCAATTTATTAGTTTTTTAGTTATTGAAAAATGAATACTGAAAAATTTGCATACCTCAAAGCAGTAGCGGCTCGTGGCTCAAAACGAGAGTGTGCTGCAAATACCATTTCATACAGCAAACTTAAAATATTTAATAAATGAGCAGTAGGCTTACTTACATAATTACTGTCTCAGAGTGAAGTCCATGCGACGTTCCTCCTTACTACAGAAGTTATCGATGACTTTTGTGTTGAATCCATCCATGTTTGCAACCATCTTTTTCTCTATGGAAAGCATTGCAAGAGCTGTAAGTCGTTCTTGTGACATGGTATTCCTTAGGAATGTCTTTATCCTCTTTAGGGTAGAAAAGCATCTTTCTGGTTCTGCTGTGGTCATAGGAGTGGTGACTATAATCCTGAGAAGCTTTGTTATTTCGGAGAATGTTCCTACCAAATTGTTTTTAATCATAAGCTCGAGTAGTGGAACAGCTCCATCAATTTTCCTGTAATCATTTCTTTCATACAAGACACTCAGTTCTGTTCTCAATCTGCTCTTCTCCAGCATATTGTAAGATTGTACAGCAGAGTCGAGTACTTTTTCTGGGAAGTGTTTCGAAAATTCTGTAAAGTATAAAGAATCTACCAGTTTTGCTGCTTCTAGATGATCCAAAGATTGAAAGCGATGATTAGCTTCTTGAAGGATTCGATCACACACTTCCTTGGCATCGGCATTTCTATGTGACTGCTTCCTTCGTTTATTGCCAGATGGAAATTCACTGTCAGCGTTATCTGTGGATTCCCTTATCCCACTAATTGCCTCGATAAAATGTGTCACAGATTTTGTTGTTTGTACGGCATCAGTCAACCTTGCTTGCAACACATTATACAATATATCTACGTGAGGCATTATTTTATGGAAGAATGTGAGCCAGAAAATAAATTCTTCATTTTCTAAAAGAAAGGCGGAGTCCCGAAGCTTCCAGAACAGTCTTGGTAGATGATGATGACTTCCCCAATTCCAAGAAACACTCTAACAGGCTGTCTTTATTTTCATATACCACATTTACCGTTCTGGATTTAAAGTTCCATCTAGTTGAAGAACCACCAGGAATCCTTCGAGAAACCACTTTGTTTAATTAGGACTGTCGTTGTGGTGACCTTGAAAAGAAGGTTGGAAACCCTGACAAGTTACAGAAGAATATTCTGGCTGCGGCATTTTGTGATGCAGCTTTTTGCATCACTAAATTCAACTGATGGGCATAGCAGTGTATGTAATGGGCATTGGGGAAACGGCTTTTTATTTTTGCCTGAACCCCACCAGTTTCACCACTCATTACGGAGGCCCCATCATATGTTTGTGCAATAATTTTATTAGGATTATCTTTGAAAATTTCACCATTACTCCTAAAATGCACTCTGATATTGCTTCAGCATCCTGCCCTTCTGGATTGAAAAACCCCCAAAATCTTTCACAAGGAACACCATTTATTTCATATCGAAACACGATAACCAATTGTGTTTGGTCTGAAACATCTGTGCTTTCATCCGCCAAGATGGCAACGAACTCAGCATTCATTTCTTCTATTATCTTCTCACGACACACTTGTAACATGGAATCCAGTAGTTCGTTTTGAATTGTTTTGGAGGTTCCCTTGAAAACCCGATTTGATTCCATGTGCTCTTTCACAGCACTATCTAAACTGCTCATAAAGTCAACAAGTCCCAAGAAAATGCCCGGATTGTCAGACATTTCAGTCTCATCATGTCCCCGTAACGCGAGTTCAAATGTACCACAGAACTTGATACAGTCAATAATTCTTGAAAGGATATATCTGTTCTTTTCCACTTGGTCATTGTGTGATCGTATGGCATCATGATAAGCACGGCTTAATTGTCTTGCAATATTTACACTTCCAATTGCAGCTAAATTCAACACATTATGGATGTGAGTCTTGTTGTCGTTGTGATTTTTGCTCAACGCTTTAAGGTGACCAAGATCCTTTACACCCGTTGCAGACCATGCTGGTGCACCAGTATTCCCGAACAGGAGGCAGGGGAAACAAAACAGTAAGTTCCTTACTTGGCACCCGCAAAGCCAATCATATGATTGATATATATCAGGTTTAAAACGCCTGCTGTAAGGAGCCTTGTTTTTACCACTACCCACCTGCGTCATATTTAAATTTGGAGTAGGTCTCCCCAGGTATTTTATGACTACTTTTTCCTCCAATTGCCTGGAAGAAAAAGGCGTCCTTAGCAAGCTGTCCACCGAATTCATATTTCCACATTCACAAGCCAAACGCTATGCTATAGCACTGAATCCCTCGTCTGAAAGCACGTGTTTAAACACAAGACACCGTAATGCTTCTAGTGGCTAAAACCACAACTACAGATTCATCTATATTCCAACAGATGTCGCGGCAAGTGTCTTTTGTGTCAGCAAGATCACAGCGCGCCAGTGAGACGTGGAGAAATCTCGTGAATGCAATTCAACGGCAGCCCATTCTTCACGTTAAAACCAGCTTACACGTCACAATGTCAAGCGTAAGCATGACGTCACACCCTACGAATGATGAGCTGCTTGCCAATTGCATTCACGAGGCGGGAAAGATAATATTCACATTACCGACTTCCATTCTCCAGCATAAAAGCTAAGGGATTCTCGCGTGGACGAGCCAAGTTCAAAACCTAAGTAAAAGAAAATATAGTATTGCGTTTGAAAATAACATTATACGACGAGCAGAAAACAAGCTGTGTGCTGTAGCACTGCAGCACTATAGGAGAAACCGCCACTGCCTCAAAGTGTAACTTGTCACACAATTTATTTTTCTGTAAAATGTCTGATATAAGAAAAATAGGACTAATAACATATTTAGAAAACTGTCACCCATTAGTTTTCCTGCATGTTTACACTAGAAATTAAGAAAAAAATAATATTCAATGCAAGTATCAAATTTAAGTGAAAATTCATGATCACCAAACACGCTTTACTTTTTATTTTAAAAACTATTGACGTATTAAAAAAAACTCCATCGCTATGTTGTTAATCACACTTTGTGGAACTTACAGTTAATTTCAGACTTCTTGCGTTAAATATGTAGAACCCATTTAATTATGAATGTATAGTCTACAACTACAGCAAAAATAAAAGTAAGGGAAAATGACTTAAACTTTTTCATGATGTTTAAATGAAAAATGTGTATAATTATGTAGCCTGAGCAAAAGTACTCAGCCTTAAAAATTATGCTTTTTATTAAACCTACTTGAATGTACTCTTCTCTTTCTTAGGGTTATTCGTCTGAAGGTAGTTTATTATTGTCAAAAATAATTTATTTTTATATCTATAATTTAATCATTTAACGAATGTAGCCTTTTAACATCGCCTAATTAGGGATACTTAAAAGTGAGTGAGGGGATTGAAACTTAGCCAGCATAATATACTATACATTAAGGTACACTGCATTTTTTAATAAAAAAAATAATGATAATTTTGAATAAAAATGGTGAATATTGCACCAATTAACATTTCTGAACTATTATCCATTTGAGGACAATCCCAATTAAATAGAAATTAGGTGAGAGATTTTGCAAATTCTGTATTAAACTATTGAACTTAATATAAAGCATTTGCTTCACATTTTCTTAAATACACACACTTTAGGATATAAGTGTTCTTCAGCGGGCATAGTAGGCCTACAGGCGAGAGAGGAATCGTACTAAAGTAGATTATTACACACACAAAATGAAAATACTCTAAAGTTCAAACAAGATGTAGAATTTACGTCTAGTATTATTTACACCTTTGCCATAACAAAGACGTACAGTATTTTCACTGGTGCTTGTCGTCACACATTGGCGTCATCTCAGGCCTCAAAGCAACTTCATTCAGGCTGTTGGGAGCCGATTTCCTCATTATATTATATTTGTATTGTTGATCGAGCTTGGCACACGATAATCAGAATAGAGCAAGCTGCTCTGACACCTGGGAGCTGTGTTTTAGAGCAGATTTATGTATGAGGATAAGATTTCACCAAACCTTACGGTCCAGATACCATTGAATGGACTTTGTCCTGAATTGGACAACCCCTTGACCGGATTATTATAGTTGAGTTCACTTACCACGTTACCAGTATTGTTATATTTTGTCTAAATTTAAGACAACGTAATATTAGAAAGAAAAATCACTAAATTTGACTGAAATAAACATCTCCATTGGAATTCGTAATTATGAACATATTTTCAGAATCCAGATAAATGTTTGAATCAATTCCCATGACTCATTTAAATATGATATTTGTAGACTTCGTTTTGTGGTAAATAACACACCACGATTTTTTTCTTTAAATCGGGCAATACACTTGTACCTGGAGTGGATGACATTGGATGGATGAATATAGACTAGTCCGGACAGGAGTGAAGCTAAAATTGAAAGGCCCAAAAAAATTATCCTAAAGGTGATTGGGAAGCAGTCGCCAACAGATGAAGAAAGCTGAAGAATGTGATATAGAACAAGATGGAAGTATGTCCTAGAAGGAGTAGAAGATGAAGAAAGATAAGGAGGAAGTAGAGGGATAGGAAGAGAAGTAGGTGGAGAAAAATAATACGATTATTATTATTATTATTTAATATACAATTTCTTTTAGCCCTATTTCACCATAAGGTACATTTGGGCTGTAGTTTTATGTCTATTACAATTTATAATGTACGAGGGGTATTCCGGAAGTAAGTTTCGTCAATGTATGGCAGGAGCGGCGTGTTCACCAGGGGAACCAAACAAACGCCAGACGAATCCCCACCCGTGGCTGGTTCCACGACGGAAGTGGCGTCAGCGGAGGAGGCATGACGCAGGCGCACTGCGCCGTAGAAGAGCGAGTCGCAGCAGACTGGCGTGCCCGCGGGTATTAGTGTACCGCTCACGATGGCACGAGAGATTTGGCGCCACTGCCATGTATCGCTATCTCCCCTCTTTCAAACGAGCCCTTGCTGCAGCCGCTGAACCTTTTATTGTCCGAGATAGAGCTGTTTGAAATTGATCTCCCGATTTCCGTCCCCGCAAAGTGCGGCCTTCACGAACCCATCTCGCACAAACCTTATGGAACATCAATTTGTCACTCAAAATGGTCTGTATGGAACCTTTAGTAATGTCAGGAAGCTGAGGTGGAGCAGGCTGTGCGCCAATTTCTTGCATCGCAGGGCACCGAGATTTACCACAGTGGGTTCTTCAAACTGATCGCACGGTACGACAAATGTCTCAATGTCGCTGGCGACTATGTCGAAAAATAGTGCACGGTGCATAGGTCATGCTGCCATGCTGTATTGCTTTTGGGTCAATAAAGTGTCCGTGTGACAAAGTGACGAAACTTACTTTCGGAATACCCCTCGTACCTGTTATCTTGTATACTAGAATAGCCTGTTTTGCTAAAGTTTAAATAAAATTATCGTAAACTCTTAAATATAGAACATATGAAATAGTAAAATTCTCTACAACAACAATCCTTGCTAAAAAAATTTTAAGAGTGGTTTATCATATTTAACACCACAATAGTTTAAGTGTCCTGTTAACGAAAATCTTTTCCTTTCAAAGAGTGAGCAATAAAAAATTAGATGTTCTACGGTCTGGTTTTCTTTACAAATACATAAATAACCATTCTCCCTTATAATTTTAAAACTTTCAAAGTAAGAGCCAAAAATTCATGACCTGACAAAAATTGAGTTAATACAAATTCAGGTCCAATTTTGCTTTGAAGTCGGGTTTCAATATTTGGAAAAATTAAACCTTTTGTAACTGTTCCTTTAACACTAGATAGCCACTGATTGTTCCATCAAGTCTTAATGTGATCCCACATCTTTCTTCGTGCATAAGAATAAGGACAAAGAGAGTAGCTATAATTTAGATTCGAAACTGCGGCGGATTTGGCAGCAGCATTGGCTTTCTCGTTACCGGCAACTCCATTATGGCCTCTCACCCATGTTAAGCAAACATTCCTAATTTCCACTGCCATCGGATTTAGATTATCTCTATTATTTATACACTTCAGTGCCGTCTGGGAATCACTATACAAACAGCAGCTAGAATAATAAAGTTTGGCCCATATTACAGCCTCTTTAATTGCGAATAATTCGGCTTGTACTATTGAGCATTCTGGTGAAAGTCGATTCATCTGTGAGTGGATTTACTGGCCATTTAAGAAGGATATGAAGGCACATCCAACTTGATCCGGTTTTCCTTCTTTAGATATTTTAGATCCGTCAGTGAAGATTTGGAGCTCATGATGTCTAAAACAACTGTCGAAATTTACAAAGTCGGGGACTGTAGATGGGTGTCCAGTTGTTGTACGAATACGGATATGACTTTTACCTTATTTTACTTTTACTTTTCGCATATTTCTATATTGCTGTCCTCTTCTATTAAAATTATTCCCCCTGCAATTTGACAGGCTACTTTTGTGTGGATTTATAAAGCACAGTAGGCCTACTTATTATAAAATTTACACTTATTTCACCCGTGACTTGTATAATACATTTCACATATCTATCAACGCATGAAGGCAATTACCCAGGAGCATTTCAAGTTTTGTAACACATACTATGTAGGCTATATAGGCTACATCGAGTTACAAGATCGTACAAGTGTGGCAAATTAGAAAATAATGATATGAAATTTACTTTGAATAGAACTACATAGCCTACCTAGGAAGCGGTATCTCAAACATCTATGTTATTATACTCATTTTCACCTTTGAAACTTATACATTTGTTCGTATCGCATTAAGATCACTAAATAAGTTGTGCAAAAAAGCATAATGAACAACTGACACTAATGCGAATCATATGTTGAACTGGCTGAGATGATACACTACATGCTGAATATGATTAAGTATACCTTGTCATTATGAATTTCCATTTCAGCTACTCTGTACGTGTCATGAATATCAGGTTCGTTAAACGAGGTTCTGTGACCTCTTAAATAGGTTCCTTGGTATCAAATCTCATTTAATAACCCTTCTAAAATATGTTGAGTCACAGTGCGGCTTTCTGATCTGCATGGGAAGATTAGAAATTCTCCTTCAAATATGGCAGTTTCATAAGAGAGTTTGAATTATACCGCCGAATTTAAGTACAAAACATTCCAGGAGAGCAAGGCGGAACTTTTTAGTATTTTCGTTTTCAGTAATGAATTATTCTTTCAAAATTATTCATACCGTACTTAACCAAAGGCTATGGGAAGGGCTTCTGACTCAATCTTCCTATAGGCCTATTAAGCATACACAACAATATATTTTCTCTACTTCTATCAGTCTTTTTTTTAACCAAGCAATAAACAGAAGAAAAAAGATTATCGAAAAATAAAATTGTCTATGATTATCACCAGTTCGGTCAGTTACGCTGACGTCAGCAGGCCAAAGCTTTGCACAGAGCTGAATTGCTTTTGTCGGTTCTTAATAATTCCTTTTTTTAAACTTAAATATGAACTAAATTATGACCCAAATGTATGATTACTAGTGGGCGGATTTCTATGACCTAAAAAATAGGATATATGCATGCATTTATAACCTAAAAACATTAAAATATGACCAATAAAATTTAAAATATGACTTTACCACTTACACATTTTGTATGTTTTTTTAAAGTTTCATTACAATACATTTTATTAAAATAGTGTTAATTATTTTAAATATCTGTCTAGAGGCCTACTGAAAATATTTGCAGTTGATCACATTTCATCTCAGCTCGTTATGGTTTGATAAATGCATTTTCACATTAGAAATTCTCAAAAAGTATAATTTACAAAATATGATATGAAACTTCAAAATGTTTGTAATATGCACACAAATATGCAAAAATATGACATAGATATTAAAAAATATGACATAAATATGCATATTCATACTAAAAATGCTACAATAATTGAAAATTTCCTAAATATGCAGTTATATGCACAATAAAAGCCGTTCCATTTTCACGAGGATGCTTGGAATCGGGTTTAAATTAGTCGGAAACCTGAAATAATGCAAAGGAGAAAAATATGACATGTCATAGAAATCCGCCCCCTAATGATTACAAAAGACCTGATTCTGTGTATGACTAAGATATTCAAAGGAATAGTAAAGAATCACGAGATTTAAGAGCAGAGGTGACTAAAGATCGACTGCTTAATCCCATAACGTTGTGATACAGGTGAAAGGAAAAAATAAATAAATAAATAAATAATGAAGAAAGTTAAAATGACTTAATTTCCTGTTGAATTTACTCTCCTTTATATAAATCGATTCTATTGTTGCCCTGTTAGTGATTGTTATTGGTTATTCTTCAAACTTGTCGCTGTGTTTTCAGGCTATACTTTGTATTCCAGATCTAACAACACAAGATTACGAACAAAAGAACGGGATATGCTAAAATTAATATCCTAAATGAGACCTACACGCTTTCTATTGTCTTAAAAATCTGCATGCTGATATTGTTTTGTAACTCCAGTAAACAATTAGATAAATTTTTTTATTTGTTCATTTTGTTCAGAAAACAATTAGAATAACTTCTTTATTTGTACATTTTGTTGTGCAGTGCCATTCTATGCTGGTACAGTAAATGTCAGTTTATATGAATTGCTTTAGTAACTCTAATATAACTCTGAGGTAAACGTGAAGGGGACCCAACACTAAACCTTGCAGTGAGACCCAAAATTCCTTAAACTAGCCCTGCAACAGAGGCATATTATAAAGGGAGAAACTCAACGAAGATTTGCAAGGGTACTCAAATTGTATAAATACGATTAAACCACTGTATACTGTAAAATATTCTGAACACTGATACATTTAAATCCCAGCGTGTACTGCTGTCAAAGGTATACAGAACATTTTTTTGTTAAAATGCAGCATTTTATAAAAGTAAACATATTTATTTTATTTAATATATAGGCCCTAATATAATATAACCCCAAAGAGCAAAGCTCATTCGAGGGCAAAGCTCATTCGAGGGGTGACATAAATACATTGGTTCTAAGGAAGAAATTATGAAACATACTACAATTATCTTATGGCTATAACAAATTCACTAGTGACAAACATACTACAAACCACAAAAAAGAATTGAAATATACTAACCAATTTTGAAATATGCATATTTTTTTGTACGACTTCCATAAATGTATTATAACTATCCTACTGACTAAAGTTCATGTTATATATTATGACATCTCCGATGTCATAATGGAAACCAGTTTCAAAATTAGTATCATTATGGTAGTCAAGTCACACGTAAAAAGTGTTCGAACAAAAAGTAAATAAGCAAACAGTGTTTTGACTGGTGAAACCAAGAAACATAAAAGAAAACAACAAATTTCCCGGCAACGAGACTTGAACCTTGGACCTCCCGAATACGAATCCAAGTCTCTACCGCTCGGTCACCTAGCTTCTAATCTTGTAAGATTCAAATAATTTTAAATCAAGTTAACAACATAATTGCATGTGCTAACAACAATAAAATGCAATTGCAATTAATATATGCAGAAAATAAATTGTTTTTGTTATCTTTTTTTCCGAGTTAAGCTCCAGATCGATTCATTAAGCAAGGCTTACGGAAGAACAAAGGTTTAGTTTGATAAGCGTATGTGAAGGAAAATGTGGGTAGTGTTATTATTAAGTGTACTGAGGCCGTGGTTTATCCATATTTATTTACTGACATCTTTTCTGACGCATGGAGTTATGGGGAAAAAAACAATTTTTCGTATTGCTTATTTCACAAACACGTCATTGTACATCCAACACTTTCCTCACCTCTTTAAGAATTCCGTATGTGTTAATTTCTTACACTCCCGTGAACTCTGATGTCAATTTCATGGACTGAAAGTTGAGCAAACTTTTCACAAAACGTATTAAATACGTTTAAAATTAGGCCTATAGTTTTCTCCACTTTTATGTTTTACAACACGAAATGGTGAAGCATGTTCTGCTAAGACTCTTCTTTATGCTTAAAACTAGTCATCCAGTGTAAAAATATTGACCCTATTTATATAACATTCTCTTCCCGGAGGAAAATGATTTATTTGATAACTAAAGCCTTATGACGTGTTATTAATTGTTACGCAATACCGTCACCACGTTATATTTTTGGACTGCATTAAAATAGTTGTCTATTAAATGTCACTACATAAAATAACGAGGATGATTCATCGGAAATAATTATCCAATTCGGCATCCACACTTACGCTATTGACGTGCGCTTACCATACGCGCGATTCTGCTGAAATGTGATTTCTTTGGTTGAAAACACTGCAGAAAGACTGGCGGACTAGCTATGTTTTGTTCCCCCAACCCTCACTTCCCCGTAAATTCAGCGCCCAAGATATGGCGAGCGGGTAGTACATTCATTTGTCCAGACATGACGCATTTCAGCAAGTTACATCCCCACGACTTCAAAGACCCCAGCACTTACTCAATAGCAATAGAAAAGAAGAAAAAAAAATATATATATACCATAGAATTTGTACTATTAATATTGTTATAAAAGGCTATCTAAAACATAAATTGCTATTATTAATAGAGTAGGCCTACCTTATTTAAATATTGTAATAATACGTTTAGTAACCAGTTGAAGAGCACAGGGGAAAAACAATCAAAGTCCACTTTTATACTTTTTCAAGAATGTAATATGAAGTTAAAAAACGCTATATAATCAAACACACAAATACTGTTGACATCAGACTAATATGCAAAAAGGGCGTATAAGAACATATTTTATAGTATATATTTTTGTATAAATAATACTTACACCCATTGTAAAGGGTTTCATTGGGTTATTGTCAGTGCTATTGTCATCTTTATTATATATTTGAAAAGAAAAATCATTAACACAGGTTTTCAACAACATATAAGCATTACTAATGTGATTTTCTCAAAACATGGTTTTCTGATATACGCCCTTTGTACATATAACACAATTCTTTGTATGCAATATAGGCCTACTGTTAATTGTTACAATGCTATATCAGCAATGTCACAATGATCAAGGTATTTTTTTAAGTTGTGGAAAGTAGAGTTTAAATTGAGTCTTCGCTTTTTTCCTTCATGCTTCATATGTGCAGGCTACATGTCGTTCTACAAGAATTTGATGAAAAGGCAGGTATATAAGATCATATCTGTACTTATTGGTTGCATTTTTTTTCTAAATTAAGCTGAACAATGTCCTGTTACCGCATAATCAAATACCAAATATGTAATGCTTTAACATCGTGTGTTTGTTTATTAGCGTCATCGTAAATGTCAAGTGAGTGAATAGTTCCAGCTTGGTAAAATAGACCATAACAATTTATAAAACTGCTGCTTATTGTTCTTCACGTTATGTCTACAAAATAATGATTCTTTTCCTTCCTATCTGCCAGTGTGGACAAACAGTCGTAACTAACTTACGCAACTTCTGGACATAATATACAGTTAATTATGATTGGATAAGACTCAAGAGTACCTGAGTTAGTTTTGCTTGAAAGGTATGTAAATGGAATGAGCCTGGCAGAATAATGAATGCTTATGTGTTCCGCACATGTTACTTGTAACTTTTTTATGCATTGTTTGTACATGAGACTACTTTCAGCTATCTGATAATGACTAAGGAAAAATCAGAACTTGATTCTGAGTATCCTTAACCCATTACATCCCAGCGTCCTATTTTGAGGACTCCTCATTATTTCTCTTTCTACATAAAGTTTTAGTTGAAACGGAAGTTGGAGTTTGGTAAAATGTAATATTAAGCTTCCTGTTACTTATGATACTGTTAGAAATTTGAAATATCTCAAAGTTTCTTTAAAAAATTAATTTTCTTTCAACTTAGCAATGCTTGAATTTGCAGCAGTTTCTTTGAATTACAACATCTTGCTCATATTCAGTGGTATAAGTATTTTTGTTTATATTTGCAGTCTATAACAATGCAATTGTATCGTTAGAATAAAGTTCTTTATAAGGTTTAAAACAAATCAGTACTTTTGGCGTCCTCAAAATAGGACGCTGGGTTTTCTGTATATAATTCATATCTTTATGATGAAAACAGAAATGATTGTTGCGAAATCATGCCTCTAATAGAAATGGTAAATGCTTATTTTAATAAATGCGTTGTTTTTCAAGTTTTAGTCTATGTATGTGATAACTTTTAGGTAGCCCTATGATGATCCAAGCAACTTAAAACAGTTCATATGCGTAAATCCTTTATCGTTTAGATAAAAACTGCAGAGACTCTTCCAGCAATAAGATAGACAACCTGCCTTTTGGATCAAAGGTTATCCTTAACATGTTACATTGTTTTAAAAACCTTACAATCTGTTGTACCTTTTTTGACATATTTTTACGACCTATGATCTTTTATTACATTTACGGCAGTTTTCTTTACCGGGTATCTGGAAGAATTAGAGGAAATCGAACTGGATACTTCCCTCGACAGAGCAGCAAATCCTTGGTGAAAGAAAATGATTAATTGGTTACTAATTATAACCTCAATGGAGAAGTTTTCTATTCATATCTCATTTTATGTCATTGGCCAGCAAAATTTGTGTTGCATTTCTTTAAAGCCAAAGTGGTGTAAGTAATGTTTTATGCATTTAGAGAAACAGAAGATTTTTTTAGATGCATTATAATAATCTCTCCTAATAATGTCCTCCCACCTACGTATATATATATATAAATGGTGTATGAACATTATAGGACTTACACGACTCTTCCTGCTAACATATCTATACCGCAACATTGCATTGCAATACTTAGGTTGAAATGTTTTAAAACATGACTTACACCATTTTGGCTTTAACGGCCTCAGCTGTTATTAACTCACTTCTGAATGTTGATTTAAGATCTGATGTTAGTATTTTCTGAATGCTCTGGTCTTTTCTTCTC
The DNA here is from genome assembly GCA_964059195.1 of Ectobius pallidus. Classification (NCBI taxonomy): domain Eukaryota; kingdom Metazoa; phylum Arthropoda; class Insecta; order Blattodea; family Ectobiidae; genus Ectobius; species Ectobius pallidus. The sequence continues at coordinate 127,484,019 of CAXKWD010000002.1, forward strand.
CGCAATTTCAAAATTGCGACAGGAACACAAATGTTGCAAAGAAACGTGAATATATGGAAACTTTGGGAAGGCTCCAACAGATTTACGGGGATATTATAACCGAAAATGCAGCCCTTAAGGAAAAATTAAATATACTGACGACGACTCCTAGACAAATAACGACACCGACATACAGTCAAGTCGTGACATCCGCACCAGCTCCCAGCACAAGACCAGTGACAAAACGATCTACGGAACAACGACCAAAACACACTCTATTCATCTCTCAGAAAGGAAAGACTGCAAAAGACGTAGCTCTCACGTTTACAAAAATCGTAAATCCTGTCAAAGACAAGATTAAAATTAAAAAAATGTTACTACCCCGAGGCATGTGATACTAGAGACGGAATCGCATGAGGACCTCGAGCGCGTGGTAGGTCATGCTGCCCTCAAAAAGAGTGGTATCGTGGCCGAGCTTCCGCGAAAGAGGAATCCCTTGATGATCATGTACTCTGTGTCTACAGGCCTTAAAGAAGACGAATTACTGGAACAAATATACCAACAAAACTTTCCTGACATAGACGAAGACACTTTCAAGAACGAATTCAAATTCAAATTCCGAACTGGACCACGCAACCTACAAACTGTTCACCATGTTGTGGAGGTATCTCCACGAATTAGATCTCTCATACTGAAAACTGGACGAATCTTCGCGGGCTTCACGTCCTTGTCTACGCAGTTCGTACCCAGGCAAGAATGGACCACCGACATGTATACCATGTATGTTGAGGAAAAAACGCTGTGTCGATAGAACCAAGTGCCCTACCTACGAGATGTTTTTGCAAAGATTGATTGACAATACGGACTATGGACCCTAAGCCCAAGACCAAAAGACATAGCAATCCTCCAAGCCGGCAACGACGAAATGCCATAAGGGCTTTCTTGTATCGGTGGCAGAGGAACAATAAACCAGAAACCAGACGCGCTGAAACCCAGACTGTGTATGTTCCGGAGACCAGGGATATTGCCATACAAACAGTGGCAGACAAAGCAACACAGACGGACTCTGGTGACAATAACTTAGAAAACATAACACCAAACACAAAGAAAACCAAGGACTTGGACTATTCTAACGGACCACTAGTCCCCTTTGTGAAAAGGGAGACGATTAACTTAAACAAGTGTCCAGACAATCGAACAAAACCTGTGCAGGCTGTTTCTAACCTTGGGGATCCAACGTCGGTTCACGAGGACTTCGAGCATATGCTGCAATGCAGTAGGCTCGAGGAAATCGGGAATTTGACTACGGCCCTGAGATTCGTGACACGATTGAAACACGCGAGGGGTAGCTCGGTGACCTTTCCGATTCCGGAAGCGGTTGATCGGCTACAACTCAAGTCGGTAAACCTACCCACGGATCCAGATAGGCTTCAGCAGTTAATTTTAAGCGCCTTCGAGAGAAGGGGTGAAACTGTATCTTTCGAGGATATATACCGGGACTTCGTAAAGGCGCACGGTCGCACCACGATAGATCCCAAGGAAATATTCCCGAGATGTATAGTTCATACTCATCATCCATAAATAGGTAGTCACACTGTGAGGATTACACAGCTGAATGCTATGCGGAGTGCGGCCGTGCTCACGGAAGTGAGGAAGGTTGCAGAAGAGCTGCGTTTGGATGTGCTTTGCTTACAAGAGCCATACAGCATCGCAGACAAAATTCCTAGAATGCCTGCAACTTCCAGAGTTGCATGCTATGGAATTAAACCAATGGCAGCTTCAGTAATTTTCAACAACAAAATACAAGTCGTAAAAATTTCCAGATTTTCGGACACCCACTGTATTGTATTGGAAATTAATTTTCAGAATATTTCTTTAATTTGAGCAAATCTTTACTTTCAATACAGTGAAGGAATTGAGCAATATATAAATAAATTAGATTACATTTGTACAGTATATAGTAGAAAGCCCATAATTATTGTTGCAGATTGTAATGCCAAATCGCCTTGGTGGCACAGCAAACGTAGAGATGAAAAAGGAGAACTTTTAGAACAATTAATAATGGCAAAAGGATTAAATGTAGTAAATAAACCTGGATATCCCCCTACCTTCGCTAATAGAGCAGGTGGGGATGAAAACATAGATATAACTTTAGCAAGCGACTCAGCAGTGCAGCTCTTAAGGAATTGGAGGGTCACTGAAAACTTAACCACCAGTGATCATAACTTAATAATGTTTGACATTCAAAAAGTTGAGGTCTCGGCTAATGTGCAAATGTGCACAACATAACCCTTCAACCTGGAGCAAGCAAGCTGGGACGTTTTGAGAAATTCATTTAGACTTCCTCCTCCTGTGCGACCAGGCGATGATGTAGATGAAGCTGCCAGACGTATTACAAAGAACATAATTGAAGCGATGACGAAGGCGATACCCAAACACAAGCAATCAAGGGATAAATATCGACCTTGGTCCGATGCACTCACACGCTTACGCGCGCGGGTGCGGAAGGCAAGGAAGATATATAAAAAATCCATGATATTCGAGGACAGAAATCGGAAGCTGGAAAACTACCGAAATCTAAAGTCTCAGTATCATAACAAAATTAAAGAACTTAGAGTTAAAAGCTGGACCGGATATGTCGAAGATATATTAAAAACTGATCCGTGGGGGATGCCGTATAAGATCATGTCGGAAAAAATCAGGACACCTGCCATGATTGCCACCTTAAATAAGGGAGATGGAACCATGACTGAGGATTGGGTAACCTCCATGCAACTACTGCTTGATCGTTTGCTCCCAGATGATGATGGCTCAGGGGAAACCCAGCATCATATACAGCTCAGAGAGGAATTAACGAACATATATAGAACCGAAACTGTTGTCTTCCCCTTCTCGAAGGAGGAGGTGGAGGCGGCAATTCGGAAGATGAGAAAGAAGAAGGTCCCTGGTGAGGACGGTATTCAGGCAGAGATACTTCAGTATTTGACAGACATTGTCTCCCCATGGCTAAGGGATCTCTATAATGAATGCTTAGTTCAAGGTCGAGTACCCAGTTGTTGGAAGGTGGCCAAAGTCATAATCCTGTCCAAAGGGAAAGATAAGGACGAGAAAGAAGTAAAATCGTACAGACCAGTCTGCCTTCTTAACAACTTGGGGAAAATCCAAGAGCGGCTTCTGAATAGCAGAATCCATGAACTTAGACTCATGAAGGGGGTTAATGAATGCCAGTATGGCTTCAGGAAAGAACGATCTACTGATGATGCCATCAATGAAGTAATGGAGAGAATTCGGACCTCAGAACGTAAATACGTAATGCCCATCTTTATAGACATTGCTGGTGCGTTTGATAACTTGTGGTGGCCCTATCTCTTCAAGCAATTGCGAAACCACGAATGCCCCGCCCCACTTTACAGCTCTCTCAGGGATTACTGTGAAAATCGAAAAGTGTATATAGAAGGAACAAATGCCAAACTACAAAAAAGGATTACAAAAGGATGTCCTCAGGGCTCGGTCTTAGGACCGACGTTCTGGGACATTGGCATGGAACCTCTTCTGGACCTGTTGCGGGAGAGGGGGGACGTCTGTGTAGCTTACGCAGACGATCTTCTCATCCTAGCTCAGGGCGACAGTAGGAGGGAACTTGAAGAACAGGCAAACTCTGTACTGAGGGCTGTGGATGAGTGGTGCAGTGAGGCAAAACTGCGTATTGCGGCAAATAAAACCACATACGTTGTTTTGAAAGGCAAATTGAAGAGGCGTCCCACCATAAGACTGAATGACAACGTAATCTCAAGATCGAAGTCGGCAAAGTTCCTTGGGGTATACATGGATGAAAACTGCAGATTCAAACCCCATGTGGAGATGGTGCGTCTTAAGGGTGAGAAGATAATGATGAAACTCGCCAATATTGGAATGAGGAAGTTCAAAGTTAATCTGCAAACAATTAAGACGTACCATAGTGCTATCTTACCCGCCATTGTTGGGTATGGGGCTGCAGTTTGGGCTCATAAAGCCAATGAAGTGTATGTTAAAAGAATGCTTAGGAGATCCCAAAGGAAAATTCTGATAAGGTTCACCGGTGCATTTAGAACAACTCCAACTCTCGCTCTGCTTGTGGCCACTGGTTTATGGCCTCTCGACCTCCTTGTCAGGTGGAAGGGAGCCATGTACTGGAGGAAGAAGGAAAGAATGGATAAAATTGAGAGTATTGTGGGTCTCCGAACTCTGGATAAAACCAGAATTAGGAGACACCTCATACACGAGTGGCAGGAGGAATGGACCGCGGCAGAAGCGGGAGCTAGGACCAGAGAATATTTCCCGAAAATCCAGGAGCGACTGCGACTGCGACATGTGACACCGAGCAAAGGTATGATACACTTCATCACGGGCCATGGTCCGAATGGAGTGTACCTGCACAAAATTAAGAGAAGACAGACAGATGAATGCGGAACTTGCGAGGGAGTCACAGAGTCAGCAGAGCACGTCTTGTTCGAGTGTACCGGTGCCTCTGAAGAAGTGAAAGAACTTAGAACAACTGTACAGGGTTTCCAGATTGCAGACTTGTTGAGGCAAAAAGACAAATACTCTTTACTTGAGACTCTGACAGACGTTGTCTCTAAGGAGGCAGCAGAGACGTTCAGGGTTGACAGAGTGGACAGAATATACAGACATAGACAAGACGAAGACGAAAACAAGGAAACTCTTACTCCCTCCAGGAGATCCAGTCGCCTACAGAGTGCTCAGAACCCTATGGAGATTAGGGAGCCGGAAGCTCAACCACATGTGGAAGAGCAACCGGAACCCGAAGTCATAAACAGGAGGAGGGAACTCTGGGAATCCACAGCAAGATGAGAAGAGTGGGGGCGGCGAGAAAATTTCGGGAGAGGAAAGAGGAAGACTATAGACAATATTTCCAAGTGAAAGTGTAGAATGTGATATTATATTATAGTAGGAGTAGAAATTTTCATTTTCATTTAACTAGAGTAAAAGCTGGAGCACACCGATGAACAAACATTGAAAACTAAATTTAAATGAATACCGGTGAGCTTCAGCTGTAGTGTTAGTAAAATAGCTCTAGAAGCAGTAGTTTTATCTTTTATTTCATTTATAGTGTAGTATAGTGTAGTAGGCTATAGTGTAGTTAAGTTCCGACTACTGGTCTCCAGTAGAAGGAACAAGTAGAGTAGGTTCTTATTATTATTATTATTTTATTATTTATATTTTTTTTCCTTTTCTTCTTTCTTAATAAAAGGACATATAGAAAAATAGAATACTGTTCAAAGCATAGAAAAATTTGTCCTTAATATACAATAATTGTAAAATGAACATTTGTAATACGGCAATTAATAAAAGCCATGCGAGTAAGTCCTGGCTTTTATTAAAGATGCCGGGATGAAAGAAATAAAGGATGACTATTATATATAATTTCAAAATTGAAATATTAATTTTTTTACTCACTGACCTCATAGACGAGTGCAGCGGTATTTAAAAATGCCGCTGCTTCCCCTGCTTTTTCTGTGTTCCCGCCGTGCGTGCTTCCATTGTTTTCCGTTGTCTCTGAAGATGGCGCTTGCTCGGTATGTGGAGGTTGGTTGACGTTTGCTTGCTGGCAGTTAGTTACCGTTGGCTGTGTGAGTGAGTTGTATCGTCTGGGAGCCGATCCGATGTGCTGTAAGTACCATACCTTCCTGACCAAAATTATGTTCTAGTTATGCCTTCTGCATACCTACAAATCAGTTCTGTAACCTTTTATCTGAGTAAGATGAAACATACATAATGACGTTAGTAGGGCAATTCCGCCTCATTCAGCTATCTGTTTAATTATTTGCAGAAATTCAATGTATTCTTCCCAAGGGAACAGTAATTGTAAAAGTGTGGTAAAAGAAAATTAATGATCTACATAAGTTAGGTGCTTTCATGCAAAGTTCCAGTTGATAATCATATTCTAGTTGGGATACACCCCCCGATTTCTATAAATAGTTCACTGTACATTTTTTAGGTGTACAGGTTCTCCTTATTTTGTTTAAGTGACTTGATTAGTGATATTCTGGGAAGCATGACGCATTCTATTAATCTTGGAGATACATTTATATATAAAGGTTATTAGAATCAAGTATTTCTCAAGTTTCGACGCCATTTTCCTCATGGATTAGTTCACCCTTGCTAAGGTGTCATCAATTGAATAGAGTTTTCTTAACTAGTCCATATTCTAAGTTAGATAGGCTAAAATATTTCCATGTCTAGGTAGGGTTATTAAAATTTACATTTTAAAACTTGAAATTTAATTATATAGGCCTAGACCAATCAGTTCATGTGGCCTATAATATTTTCACAAGCTCATTAAATTGCTGCGTGTTGAATGAAAGTAAGATTTCATGATTATGGTATTTACATTTTCAAACTTGGAATTTAATTATATTGGCCTAGACCAATCAGTTCATGTAGCCTATAATATTTTCTCAAGCTAAGTAAATTGGTGCTAACTGAATGAAAGTAAGATTTCATTATTTATTGGATTTATATTTTCAAACTTTGAATTTAATTATATAGGCCTAGACCAATCAGTTCATGTAGCCTATAATATTTTCTCAAGCTAAGTAAATTGGTGCTAACTGAATGAAAGTAAGATTTCATTATTTATTGGATTTATATTTTCAAACCTGCGAATTTAATTATATAGGCCTAGACCTATCAGTTCATGTAGCCTATAATATTTCCTCAAGCTAATTAAATTGCTGCGTGTTGAATGAAAGTAAGATTTCATGATTATGGTATTTACATTTTCAAACTTGGAATTTAATTATATAGGCCTGGCCAATCAGTTCATGTAGCCTGTAATATTTTCTCAAGCTAAGTAAATTGGTGCGTGTTGAATGAAAGTAAGATTTCATGATAATGGTATTTATATTTTCAAACTTGGAATTTAATTATATAGGCCTAGACAAATCAGTTCATGTAGCCTAATATATTTTCTCAAGCTAATTAAATTGGTGCGTGTTGAATGAAAGTAAGATTTCATGATTATGGTATTTATATTTTCAAACTTGGAATTTAATTAAATAGGCCTAGACCAATCAGTTCATGTAGCCTATAATATTTTCTCAAGCTAAGTAAATTGGTGCTAACTGAATGAAAGTAAGATTTCATTATTTATTGGATTTATATTTTCAAACTTGGAATTTAATTATATAGGCCTAGACCAATCAGTTCATGTAGCCTATAATATTTTCTCAAGCTAAGTAAATTGGTGCTAACTGAATGACAGTAAGATTTCATGATTATGGTATTTACATTTTCAAACTTGGAATTTAATTATATAGGCCTAGACCAATCAGTTCATGTAGCCTATAATATTTTCTCAAGCGAATTAAATTGGTGCTAACTGAATGAAAGTAAGATTTCATGATTATGGTATATACATTTTCAAACTATGAATTTAATTATATAGGCCTAGACCAATCAGTTCATGTAGCCTATACTTTTTTCTCATGCTAAGTAAATTGGTGCGTGTTGAATGAAAGTAAGATTTCATGATTATGGTATTTACATTTTCAAACTTGGAATTTAATTATATAGGCCTAGACCAATCAGTTCATGTAGCCTATAATATTTTCTCAAGCTAAGTAAATTGGTGCTAGCTGAATGAAAGTAAGATTTCATTATTTATTGGATTTATATTTTCAAACTTGGAATTTAATTATATAGGCCTAGACAAATCAGGTCATGTAGCCTAAAATATTTTCTCAAGCTAAGTAAATTGGTGCTAACTGAATGAAAGTAAGATTTCATTATTTATTGGATTTATATTTTCAAACTTGGAATTTAATTATATAGGCCTAGACCAATCAGTTTATGTAGCCTATAATATTTCCTCAAGCTAATTAAATTGCTGCGTGTTGAATGAAAGTAAGATTTCATGACTATGGTATTTACATTTTCAAACTTGGAATTTAATTATATAGGCCTGGACCAATCAGTTCATGTAGCCTGTAATATTTTCTCAAGCTAAGTAAATTGGTGCTAACTGAATGAAAGTAAGATTTCATTATTTATTGGATTTATATTTTCAAACTTGGAATTTAATTATATAGGCCTAGACCAATCAGTTCATGTAGCCTATAATATTTTCTCAAGCTAAGTAAATTGGTGCTAACTGAATGAAAGTAAGATTTCATTATTTATTGGATTTATATTTTCAAACTTGGAATTTAATTATATAGGCCTAGACCAATCAGTTCATATAGCCTATAATTTTTCTCAAGCTAATTAAATTGCTGCGTGTTGAATGAAAGTAAGATTTCATGATTATGGTATTTACATTTTCAAACTTGGAATTTAATTATATAGGCCTAGACCAATCAGTTCATGTAGCCTATAATATTTTCTCTAGCTAAGTAAATTGGTGCTAACTGAATGAAAGTAAGATTTTATTATTTATTGGATTTATATTTTCAAACTTGGAATTTAATTATATAGGCCTAGACCAATCAGTTCATGGAGCCTATAATATTTTCTCAAGCTAAGAAAATTGGTGCTAACTGAATGAAAGTAAGATTTCATTATTTATTGGATTTATATTTTCAAACTTGGAATTTAATTATGTAGGCCTAGACTAATCAGTTCATGTAGCCTATAATATTTTCTCAAGCGAATTAAATTGGTGCTAACTGAATGAAAGTAAGATTTCATGATTATGGTATTTACATTTTCAAACTTGGAATTTAATTATATAGGCCTAGACCAATCAGTTCATGTAGCCTATAATTTTTTCTCAAGCTAAGTAAATTGGTGCGTGTTGAATGAAAGTAAGATTTCATGATTATGGTATTTACATTTTCAAACTTGGAATTTAATTATATAGGCCTAGACCAATCAGTTCATGTAGCCTATAATATTTTCTCAAGCTAAGTAAATTGGTGCTAGCTGAATGAAAGTAAGATTTCATGATTATGGTATTTACATTTTCAAACTTGGAATTTAATTATATAGGCCTAGACAAATCCGTTCTTGTAGCCTAAAATATTTTCTCAAGCTAATTAAATTGGTACTAGTCGAATGAAAGTAAGATATCATTAGGCCTGACCCAGTGCGATTGGGTGTAATTTATTGTTAAATTTAAGTAAATTGTGTGAGCTGAGCCTTTCTTTGGCATGTTATGCTTTTGAAATTTAATTTAATATTTACTTGTTTATAACAAGGTATGGTTGAATTTGGTAGGCCATAATACTTTGCGGCCTATATATATGGATTGTTTCATATTTGGGTATTTCTATGGTGGAATTATGAGTGTTATTTATATTGTTGATATATTCCATTAAAATTGTTAAGATCATCTTGTTTTTCTTTGGGATTCGTGAGGTGTGTTGTGGCTTTCTACCTCCCTCCTCCAGATGGTTCTGATCTCTCTGGAATTGTGCCCTATCATTGCTTCCTAATCAACCCCTGTTGTCAACTTTATATGCTGAAGTGTTGTAGGCGTCTTCTGGCATAATATTACGAGCAAATAGGTGTATCCCCTAGAGACTCAGTATTTTTAACAGCCCACAGTTGGTAGCAGATTTTCTGGGGGGCTGGGTGGTTAGATGCTTTGCATCTCACATTTCGTTTTCAGTAACTTTTCTTATCTGTTATTTGTAATGGAGCTTATTAGTGAGCTTATGACTTCGATTTTGCTTGAGATTTAGTTTCATCATGTATTCTAGAATTATTCTATTTCCCTTCGCTGTATTGTAGTTTTTTATTTTTATGGGGACTCCACTATGAAGAAAAAAGTTTTTTCCAGTCTCCTTCTTGTTAGAAAGTTTGAATGATTTGTCTAAACGTAGGTGTCATGCTTCCCAGATTTAGGCTATGTAGATTTAATGTTGTGTATTGTATTTTTATTGCTGAATGAATTATTTGCTGTTTCCTTGTACTTAGCTATTATTTTTAATCAGTGTGTTTAGAATTTTTATTCTGCCAATATAAATTATGTAATTGGCAGTTTGGTTCATGTTTCATCTTACTTAGAAATTTGGTAAAATCATTATCTAAGTTATTATGCAATTTACTTTGTGGTCAGTCTTTGGTACTTATGGTTTTTGGATCTCGATCTCCCAGACCATCTCTTGCTCACTTTGGGTAACAAAAAAACAAACAAAAAAAAAAAAGAGACAAAAAAACTTAAATCTCAGGCCTTGAGTTAATATAGAAACAAGAAAATAAATTTACATTGATAATACAATGAATAAAGATTATTGACAAGACACAAATGTCGATCGGTCTACACAAAAAACATTGAATGAGAACTTTACGTCATTATTGCGGGCATGTTACTAGTGCATCTCCCGCACATCTCGACTGATTGGACTAATACTCTGCGATGCTTTGCTCCATGTTCTAGCAACGCTGCACGTAATTGTGGGACGCGGCAAGTTCCCTGACCGTCTCTTCTTTTTGGATGCTTGACTTCTGCTCCTGCTGGTGCGGTTCTCGGGGTATGTCACGTGGTGCCTCTGGGACTGTTTTGCTACTGGGCTCATGGGGTAAGCTGCCCCTACTTGATTTTGCCACTCACCCGGTGGCCGGAGCCACAGTTTCGTCTGTAATATCATCAGTGGTCTACTATCTTTGAGCTATCCTGCTGTCAACATTCATCACCATACTCCTCTAGGCTGCGACGCATCTTCCTTATTTGGGGTTCGACATTCAGCAATAGATGGACCTTTGCTGTTATCATGACCTGGCCCCGAAATATCATGCGTGCCAGACTGGTCGCACAGTTGCGGCTCTGGTTGTGTGATTCCCTAGGGATGCGACGAGAGCTGATGGGTTTCAAAAAGATATATATATATATATATAATCAAGATTCAGTTGTATCTGGTAAGGAGCGTGTGCATCGTAAAAGTAAAAAAGGCAGGAACCAACTTGTAAACCACAGGAATATATTTGAAATGCAATCTAGTAAGGGTTAAGAATTACCAAAAAAAAAAAAAAAAAAAAACAGATTATATTTTTTTTACAATAATATCTTCAGTCTCTTATAAGTATCTTGTTATATGGACCAAGAGAGGCCTGATTTTAATAAGACTCTAATACTGGTATAACAATGGCAATTAGGACAGAAGATGAACAATTAATTGACTTTAATTGCATATAAGAATGTAATTCACTATAAACATTTTATGCATTCTAATTGTTGAAAAAAAATATGGTTGTATGTATAGTTAAGATAGAATGATAATATGTGATATTTTTGGGGGTATCTCTTTAGGGTTTTCCATTTGTGTATACCAATAATTCTGTACTTTTCCCTTGGCAAATCTTTCAAAACTTGTCTCTGGAGAGGGTGGAGGCTGCAGCGGTATTTAAAAATGCAGCTGCTTCCCCTGCTTTTTTTGTGTTCCCGCCGTTCGTGCTTCCATTGTTTTCCGTTGTCTCTGAAGATGGCGCTTGCTCGGTATGTGGAGGTTGGTTGACGTTTGCTTGCTGGCAGTTAGTTACCGTTGGCTGTGTGAGTGTATCGTCTGATAGCCGATCCGATGTGCTGTAAGTACCATACCCTCCTGACCAAAATTATGTTCTAGTTATGCCTTCTGCATTTATCTGAGTAAGATGAAACATACATAATGACGTTAGTAGGGCAATTCCGCCTCATTCAGCTATCTGTTTAATTATTTGCAGAAATTCAATGTATTCTTGCCAAGGGAACAGTAATTGTAAAAGTGTGGTAAAAGAAAATTAATGATCTACATAAGTTAGGTGTTTTCATGCAAAGTTCCAGTTGATAATCATATTCTAGTTGGGATACGCCCCCCGATTTCTATAAATAGTTCACTGTACATTTTTTAGGTGTACAGGTTCTCCTTATTTTGTTTAAGTGATTTGATTAGTGATATTCTGGGAAGCATGACGCATTCTATTGATCTTGGAGATACATTTATATATAAAAGTTATTAGAATCAAGTATTTCTCATGTTTCGACGCCATTTTGCTAATGGATTAGTTCACCCTTGCTAAGGTGGTCATCATCAATTGAATAGTGTTTTCTTAACTAGTACATATTCTAAGTTAGATAGGCTAAAATATTTCCATGTCTAGGTAGGGTTATTAAAATTTACATTTTAAAACTTGACATTTAATTATATAGGCCTAGACCAATCAGTTCATATAGCCTATAATATTTTCTCAAGCTAATTAAATTGCTGCGGGTTGAATGAAAGTAAGATTTCATGATTATGGTATTTACATTTTCAAACTTGGATTTTAATTATATAGGCCTAGACCAATCAGTTCATGTAGCCTATAATATTTTCTCTAGCTAAGTAAATTGGTGCTAACTGAATGAAAGTAAGATTTCATTATTTATTGGATTTATATTTTCAAACTTGGAATTTAATTATATAGGCCTAGACCAATCAGTTCATGTAGCCTATAATATTTTCTCAAGCTAAGTAAATTGGTGCTAACTGAATGAAAGTAAGATTTCATTATTTATTGGATTTATATTTTCAAACTTGGAATTTAATTATATAGGCCTAGACCAATCAGTTCATATAGCCTATAATTTTTCTCAAGCTAATTAAATTGCTGCGTGTTGAATGAAAGTAAGATTTCATGATTATGGTATTTACATTTTCAAACTTGGAATTTAATTATATAGGCCTAGACCAATCAGTTCATGTAGCCTATAATATTTTCTCTAGCTAAGTAAATTGGTGCTAACTGAATGAAAGTAAGATTTTATTATTTATTGGATTTATATTTTCAAACTTGGAATTTAATTATATAGGCCTAGACCAATCAGTTCATGGAGCCTATAATATTTTCTCAAGCTAAGAAAATTGGTGCTAACTGAATGAAAGTAAGATTTCATTATTTATTGGATTTATATTTTCAAACTTGGAATTTAATTATGTAGGCCTAGACTAATCAGTTCATGTAGCCTATAATATTTTCTCAAGCGAATTAAATTGGTGCTAACTGAATGAAAGTAAGATTTCATGATTATGGTATTTACATTTTCAAACTTGGAATTTAATTATATAGGCCTAGACCAATCAGTTCATGTAGCCTATAATTTTTTCTCAAGCTAAGTAAATTGGTGCGTGTTGAATGAAAGTAAGATTTCATGATTATGGTATTTACATTTTCAAACTTGGAATTTAATTATATAGGCCTAGACCAATCAGTTCATGTAGCCTATAATATTTTCTCAAGCTAAGTAAATTGGTGCTAGCTGAATGAAAGTAAGATTTCATGATTATGGTATTTACATTTTCAAACTTGGAATTTAATTATATAGGCCTAGACAAATCCGTTCTTGTAGCCTAAAATATTTTCTCAAGCTAATTAAATTGGTACTAGTCGAATGAAAGTAAGATTTCATTAGGCCTGACCCAGTGCGATTGGGTGTAATTTATTGTTAAATTTAAGTAAATTGTGTGAGCTGAGCCTTTCTTTGGCATGTTATGCTTTTGAAATTTAATTTAATATTTACTTGTTTATAACAAGGTATGGTTGAATTTGGTAGGCCATAATACTTTGCGGCCTATATATATGGATTGTTTCATATTTGGGTATTTCTATGGTGGAATTATGAGTGTAATTTATATTGTTGATATATTCCATTAAAATTGTTAAGATCATCTTGTTTTTCTTTGGGATTCGTGAGGTGTGTTGTGGCTTTCTACCTCCCTCCTCCAGATGGTTCTGATCTCTCTGGAATTGTGCCCTATCATTGCTTCCTAATCAACCCCTGTTGTCAACTTTATATGCTGAAGTGTTGTAGGCGTCTTCTGGCATAATATTACGAGCAAATAGGTGTATCCCCTAGAGACTCAGTATTTTTAACAGCCCACAGTTGGTAGCAGATTTTCTGGGGGGCTGGGTGGTTAGATGCTTTGCATCTCACATTTCGTTTTCAGTAACTTTTCTTATCTGTTATTTGTAATGGAGCTTATTAGTGAGCTTATGACTTCGATTTTGCTTGAGATTTAGTTTCATCATGTATTCTAGAATTATTCTATTTCCCTTCGCTGTATTGTAGTTTTTTATTTTTATGGGGACTCCACTATGAAGAAAAAAGTTTTTTCCAGTCTCCTTCTTGTTAGAAAGTTTGAATGATTTGTCTAAACGTAGGTGTCATGCTTCCCAGATTTAGGCTATGTAGATTTAATGTTGTGTATTGTATTTTTATTGCTGAATGAATTATTTGCTGTTTCCTTGTACTTAGCTATTATTTTTAATCAGTGTGTTTAGAATTTTTATTCTGCCAATATAAATTATGTAATTGGCAGTTTGGTTCATGTTTCATCTTACTTAGAAATTTGGTAAAATCATTATCTAAGTTATTATGCAATTTACTTTGTGGTCAGTCTTTGGTACTTATGGTTTTTGGATCTCGATCTCCCAGACCATCTCTTGCTCACTTTGGGTAACAAAAAAACAAACAAAAAAAAAAGAGACAAAAAAACTTAAATCTCAGGCCTTGAGTTAATATAGAAACAAGAAAATAAATTTACATTGATAATACAATGAATAAAGATTATTGACAAGACACAAATGTCGATCGGTCTACACAAAAAACATTGAATGAGAACTTTACGTCATTATTGCGGGCATGTTACTAGTGCATCTCCCGCACATCTCGACTGATTGGACTAATACTCTGCGATGCTTTGCTCCATGTTCTAGCAACGCTGCACGTAATTGTGGGACGCGGCAAGTTCCCTGACCGTCTCTTCTTTTTGGATGCTTGACTTCTGCTCCTGCTGGTGCGGTTCTCGGGGTATGTCACGTGGTGCCTCTGGGACTGTTTTGCTACTGGGCTCATGGGGTAAGCTGCCCCTACTTGATTTTGCCACTCACCCGGTGGCCGGAGCCACAGTTTCGTCTGTAATATCATCAGTGGTCTACTATCTTTGAGCTATCCTGCTGTCAACATTCATCACCATACTCCTCTAGGCTGCGACGCATCTTCCTTATTTGGGGTTCGACATTCAGCAATAGATGGACCTTTGCTGTTATCATGACCTGGCCCCGAAATATCATGCGTGCCAGACTGGTCGCACAGTTGCGGCTCTGGTTGTGTGATTCCCTAGGGATGCGACGAGAGCTGATGGGTTTCAAAAAGATATATATATATATATAATCAAGATTCAGTTGTATCTGGTAAGGAGCGTGTGCATCGTAAAAGTAAAAAAGGCAGGAACCAACTTGTAAACCACAGGAATATATTTGAAATGCAATCTAGTAAGAGTTAAGAATTACCAAAAAAAAAAAAAAAACAGATTATATTTTTTTTACAATAATATCTTCAGTCTCTTATAAGTCTCTTGTTATATGGACCAAGAGAGGCCTGATTTTAATAAGACTCTAATACTGGTATAACAATGGCAATTAGGACAGAAGATGAACAATTAATTAACTTTAATTGCATATAAGAATGTAATTCACTATAAACATTTTATGCATTCTAATTGTTGAAAAAAAATATGGTTGTATGTATAGTTAAGATAGAATGATAATATGTGATATTTTTGGGGGTATCTCTTTAGGGTTTTCCATTTGTGTATACCAATAATTCTGTACTTTTCCCTTGGCAAATCTTTCAAAACTTGTCTCTGGAGAGGGTGGAGGCTGCAGCGGTATTTATGCAGCTGCTTCCCCTGCTTTTTCTGTGTTCCCGCCGTGCGTGCTTCCATTGTTTTCCGTTGTCTCTGAAGATGGCGCTTGCTCGGTATGTGGAGGTTGGTTGACGTTTGCTTGCTGGCAGTTAGTTACCGTTGGCTGTGTGAGTGTATCGTCTGATAGCCGATCCGATGTGCTGTAAGTACCATACCCTCCTGACCAAAATTATGTTCTAGTTATGCCTTCTGCATTTATCTGAGTAAGATGAAACATACATAATGACGTTAGTAGGGCAATTCCGCCTCATTCAGCTATCTGTTTAATTATTTGCAGAAATTCAATGTATTCTTGCCAAGGGAACAGTAATTGTAAAAGTGTGGTAAAAGAAAATTAATGATCTACATAAGTTAGGTGTTTTCATGCAAAGTTCCAGTTGATAATCATATTCTAGTTGGGATACGCCCCCCGATTTCTATAAATAGTTCACTGTACATTTTTTAGGTGTACAGGTTCTCCTTATTTTGTTTAAGTGATTTGATTAGTGATATTCTGGGAAGCATGACGCATTCTATTGATCTTGGAGATACATTTATATATAAAAGTTATTAGAATCAAGTATTTCTCATGTTTCGACGCCATTTTGCTAATGGATTAGTTCACCCTTGCTAAGGTGGTCATCATCAATTGAATAGTGTTTTCTTAACTAGTACATATTCTAAGTTAGATAGGCTAAAATATTTCCATGTCTAGGTAGGGTTATTAAAATTTACATTTTAAAACTTGACATTTAATTATATAGGCCTAGACCAATCAGTTCATATAGCCTATAATATTTTCTCAAGCTAATTAAATTGCTGCGGGTTGAATGAAAGTAAGATTTCATGATTATGGTATTTACATTTTCAAACTTGGATTTTAATTATATAGGCCTAGACCAATCAGTTCATGTAGCCTATAATATTTTCTCTAGCTAAGTAAATTGGTGCTAACTGAATGAAAGTAAGATTTCATTATTTATTGGATTTATATTTTCAAACTTGGAATTTAATTATATAGGCCTAGACCAATCAGTTCATGTAGCCTATAATATTTTCTCAAGCTAAGTAAATTGGTGCTAACTGAATGAAAGTAAGATTTCATTATTTATTGGATTTATATTTTCAAACTTGGAATTTAATTATATAGGCCTAGACCAATCAGTTCATATAGCCTATAATTTTTCTCAAGCTAATTAAATTGCTGCGTGTTGAATGAAAGTAAGATTTCATGATTATGGTATTTACATTTTCAAACTTGGAATTTAATTATATAGGCCTAGACCAATCAGTTCATGTAGCCTATAATATTTTCTCTAGCTAAGTAAATTGGTGCTAACTGAATGAAAGTAAGATTTTATTATTTATTGGATTTATATTTTCAAACTTGGAATTTAATTATATAGGCCTAGACCAATCAGTTCATGGAGCCTATAATATTTTCTCAAGCTAAGTAAATTGGTGCTAACTGAATGAAAGTAAGATTTCATTATTTATTGGATTTATATTTTCAAACTTGGAATTTAATTATGTAGGCCTAGACTAATCAGTTCATGTAGCCTATAATATTTTCTCAAGCGAATTAAATTGGTGCTAACTGAATGAAAGTAAGATTTCATGATTATGGTATTTACATTTTCAAACTTGGAATTTAATTATATAGGCCTAGACCAATCAGTTCATGTAGCCTATAATATTTTCTCAAGCTAAGTAAATTGGTGCGTGTTGAATGAAAGTAAGATTTCATGATTATGGTATTTACATTTTCAAACTTGGAATTTAATTATATAGGCCTAGACCAATCAGTTCATGTAGCCTATAATATTTTCTCAAGCTAAGTAAATTGGTGCTAGCTGAATGAAAGTAAGATTTCATTATTTATTGGATTTATATTTTCAAACTTGGAATTTAATTATATAGGCCTAGACAAATCAGGTCATGTAGCCTAAAATATTTTCTCAAGCTAATTAAATTGGTACTAGTTGAATGAAAGTAAGATTTCATTAGGCCTGGCGCAGTGCGATTGGGTGTAATTTATTGTTAAATTTAAGTAAATTTTGTGAGCTGAGCCTTTCTTTGGCATGTTATGCTTTTGAAATTTAATTTAATATTTACTTGTTTATAACAAGGTATGGTTGAATTTGGTAGGCCATAATATTTTGCGGCCTATATATATATATATATATATATATATATATATGGATTGTTTCATATTTAGGTATTTCTATGATTGAATTATGAGTGTTATTTATATTGGTGATATATTCCATTAAAATTGTTAAGATCATCTTGTTTTTCTTTGGGATTCGTGAGGTGTGTTGTGGCTTTCTACCTCCCTCCTCCAGATGGTTCTGTTCTCTCTGTTATTGTGCCCTATCATTGCTTCCTAATCAACCCCTGTTGTCAACTTTATATGCTGAAGTGTTGTAGGCGTCTTCTGGCATAATATTACAAGCAATCTATAAGTGTATTCCCTAGAGACCCAGTATTTTTAACAGCCCACAAGAGTATGTAGATGGGTATTTGTTTAAACCCTCTTAAAATTAGCTGGGCATTAAAAATTAAATGGCCATATATTCTGCACATTTTATGCCCAGTTTTTAGAACGTTGGATAATCGTTTATCCCTGGGTAAATATCAAAATGACAGAAAAAATGTTTCTAAAAACTCGGGATAATTGTTTCCAAGGGTAAATCACTGGGTAAATCTATCCTTCCGTGGATGGCTGGATAAACATTTACCCTCTCGTCGGACCAACATGGCGGACGTGTAAACACAGTTGATTTCCAAGGCCTGCGTATAACATGCTGTAATATTATTTCGAAAGTCCTGAGTTGGTTTTGTTGCGATTGATTCATCTGTAAAAGAGTAATTAAAATGGAATCTGATCATGAATCATCTACTTCTTCAGATGAAGAGATTATTGAAATAGTTTGAAGAATTGCACGACCTAGAATATTTCGAGAAAGGTAAGCGAGAGCAAAATTGCAATGTTCGTTTCGGTAAAGTCCCATTTCAGCTCCCCCATATTATAACACGAGATTATCTCCATAAAACACTTAAAAACACATGGATTTCAAGACATATCATTCTCGGGAGAAGAGATGTTGTCTTCACGAGTGAGTTGGTCCAACCCACACCACCCTAAACAGTACACTTTCTTTTATAGTGGGAAGTTGCAAAAAGTAGAGATATTTCCGTCATGTTGATTATTAAGACCGGAGCAGAAGGGCATGATTGGACGTTTCCAGTGTGACGTCGTCTAGCGATGAACTGTGACCAACATAACGAGACGAAAGATATAATATGCCACATTTTCGAAACCGACAAACAGTGTATCGTACATTATTCGAAAATGCAAGGGCACTTCGCTTCGGCTGCCGCCTCCGCTCGCGCACTTAACTAATGTGGTTAGTTTATGCATTATTTAGCTTTATGTAGAGGTTGCAGTACTGTATGGAATAGACCGGGCATCGTACTGCTGCAACGAAGATAGTTGGTCACCCTGACCGGTTGAAAACAAATGCATTGCGCCGGACGTGCGAAGAAGCCATATCGCGACGATGGGGGGAGTTGTTCTGGGACTTTGCCTTCGTTTCATGTGTCTATCGTTTGTATTCACAATGTTATGTGAATGTTTTATTCATAATGTTATGTGAATGTTTTATTCACAATGTTATGTGAATGTTGTATTTCTTAT
Organism: Ectobius pallidus; assembly: GCA_964059195.1. NCBI lineage: Eukaryota > Metazoa > Arthropoda > Insecta > Blattodea > Ectobiidae > Ectobius > Ectobius pallidus. Next base: position 127,503,342 of record CAXKWD010000002.1, read on the forward strand.
GTATACGCAATATTTCACTATTCGTTTCGTGTTAACTGTAGGCAGGCATAAACTGAAATATAAAGAGACCTAACCGTAGGCCCAGTAATATGTAGGCTTACTGACAAGTTCAGGTAATTTAATAAAACCTTTCCTCTCTATTTTAGGCGCAATCCTTACGAAATTTACTCCGAGAAGAAATGTTTCAATAGATATAGATTGTCTAAGAACACAGTTCTCAGCATTTTGGAGAAAATTGGGCCCAACTTAAATCCAGCGTGTAACCGTTCATCGCCAATTTCGCCCATGAATCAACTCTTAACCTGTTTAAGATTTTACGCCACAGGGAGCTTTCAAATACTGATTGGTGATGACGCACATATACACAAAACTACAGTGTGTCGCATTATCAAGAGAGTTTCACATCTTATTGCTAGTATGAGCAAAGAATTGATTACCATGCCCCCAGGACTTCAAGCTAAAACTGTTGCTCACGAGTTTGAGAGTATTTCTGGGTTCAAAAATGTATTAGGGTGCATAGATGGAACCCACATTAAGATACAATCACCTGGAGGTGATAACCCAGAACTGTATCGAAATAGAAAAGGCTATTTCTCACTTAATGTGCAGTGCATATGTGGCTCAAAGCTAAGGATCCGTGATGTGGATGCTAGGTGGCATGGATCTGTCCATGACAGTACTGTGTTTGACAATTCCTTGGTTCGAATCCGGCTTGAGCAGAACGAATTCAGAAGCAGATTTTTGTTGGGAGACAGTGCATATCCCTGCAGACCATTCCTTTTAACTCCAGCATACCTTTTAACAAATGAATCTGAAAACAAGTATAATCAGGCCCACATAAAAACAAGAAACTGCATTGAGAGGTGTTTCGGTGTGCTGAAAAGAAGATTCCCTTGTTTGTATAATGGGCTAAGATTGAAGATACAAATGGTACCAACTGTCATAGTGGCTAGTGGCTACTGTTGTCCTACATAATGTAGCAGTCAACGCAAATGAAATTTTTGGCATAGAAAATGAGGGAAATGAAGAACATCAAGACTTTGACATTAACATAGATGATGAAGGCCGTGGTTTTGCTGTTAGAAGAACAATAATAAACACACTTTTCAGGTAAAATACCGTTACTAGCAATCTTCTACAATAATTACCAAAATCGAATAAATTTTGACCTAATTATAATTTATTCTGTAGATCATACTTACAGAGAGAATGAAATCATAAAATACAATAATCGGATTGGCAATAGAACATTAGAGGAATAGTTAAGTAGTTAAATAGTATGTTGTTTTAAATAGTCTTTATAATAACGTTTGAAAATGTTGAATAATAATCTGGACATTACATATACTACTGCACAAAAAATTATATATCACAGCATCATTACAAACTTAGATATCACAATTACAATAGAATGTCTTGGTAGAATAAAACAAATGTGTTGTTAATGAGTCATCATTTTTGAGTAATCACGTGGCACGTCAGTGCTCTGGGTTGAGAGGTGATGTGTGGATGCCTTGCTATTGTTGTTCCCTGTGGTTCATGAAAGCTTACAAATGTGTTCAGTTACTATTACACTTTGTGTGCATAGGCCTAATTTTAAAGGTCTATTATGATACTTGTGTCCCTAAAGCAGCTGTGGTGGGGGCACAGAAAGTAAAAATGAAAATTAATTTAGGCCTATAGGCTACATATCTCAGAAAAAAATTTCTGGGTTCTGACTCTTTAGTATTGCTATCTGCATTTTTGCATGTTCTATTTGTAGTTTTGAATATTCTAAATTATTCTTCTTGGTTTCCAATTCTGTGTTCAAAATTTCTAGTCTTTTTTCAAACAGTTGTCTATCGAAACCAGTTTTGCTTTCTTTTCTTTTGGAAACTACTCGTACATTGATGAAATCTGTGGTTAATCCCATACTTGAAGATTTTCTTTTTCTTGGTGCACTTTCAGTTGAAGTTTTGTGCTTACTGGTACCTGGAGCTGTAGGCTGCTGAATGCTTTCAACGCTTTTACTGGTTGATGGACTACACAATGGCTCTTCTTCGGGCTGAGTTCCTGCCTCATACATTTCTAGAATACTACATTCTGCCTGGATTTCCTTGTCATTTCCTTGATTTTCATTGTACAGTGGAGCTGAAGGGTCGACCGGATTAGGGAGGGGCTCAAACTGGGGTATCAGCATGCTAACAATTTGTTCCCCAATGCTGTCTATGCTGGGGGAATATGTGCCTCCCCCACTTTTATACATTTCTACCTGAAACAAAATAATATGCAAACTACCTCAGTAATACAGCAGTGGAAGCACATGTTGTATCCTAGACGTTTAACTTATATGGGGCTTATCAAGAATGAACATTTCTCTATTTAATAGTTTGTTTCAGTAAGTTATGTATTTCGTATGATGTTTATAGTTACTAATTTTCACACGATAAGATCAATGTTAAGAAAGCTTGTATTATAATTTGAACTTACCCTATCATTGGCCTTATCCTTCTTCGCTTTCTTCTTTAGTGTTAGGTAAAGGCCATGTAAAGATCCCGCACGAAGTCTGTGCCGATTGCCTAAGTCATTGCATTACGTTTTCGTGGGGACTGTCGCGTCGATTGGCCTGCTACCTATCTCTCTTGCACAACAGTACCTCCCTTTCTATTTGTAAAGGCCAAGCTACCTCTCTCTCTCTCTCTCGCACAATAGCATGTCTCTCTCTAGAGAGTAACGGTCTCATCGGCACAGATTTCGTGCGAGATCTTTAGTTTTGTTGGTGTCCTTTGGCCTGTTTGAGCTGCCAGGTTATATGACACGCCAATTTCTGCCCAAGCATTCTCTATCTCCTTAGTTTAAACTGCATCAGTCTTTTTGTTTTCTATAATATCAATTTTCTCCTTTACTAGCTCAATTACCAATGTCTTTTCAAAGTCGTTGAAATTTTTTCCCCTTTTCTTTAATTCAGACATATTTGGTAGAAAGTTCCTATGTAGCTATTATGTATTTGTGTAATAAATGTAAACAGCACGTAAACAGTGAGAATCAAAGCCTTCTGAATTAAATAAACACTACAACTCCAAGCATGGCCTTCTTAATTATATCATTAGTGCTCTGGTGGGTGATTCTGGAACTAGCTTGTCCATGGATAATTTATCCAAGGGCAAATTCAGGCTGTTGGTTTGTAGAAACACAAAAAGTTATCCTTGGGTAAATTCTGTCCATTGGATAATTTACCCATAGGTATTTTGCAAGTTTATAGAAACCGGGCATTAATGGCTCAAACTGTACCGCATACAATCATAAACTGTCTTAATATTAGCTGATTAATAAACATAACATGCAATATACGAGTAGTATAAATTTCTTCAGTGGTACAAAATGAAAAGGGCTCAGTTACAAACTGAATGCTATTATACGCATAAAACAGGTCATTATGAGGGCGCAAAGTGCAAGTTCGGTGCATACGATAGATGCAGAAATATTTTTTTCAAGGTCTTGCGTTTGTTAGCTGTTTCGAGGCTATCCACATCACACACAAGGTTATTCAGCTCAGCAGCCCTATTCTGTAACTTCTCGATTTCGGAATCGGAATCTGCAAAGAAACCGATTTTTCAATGTTTTGGTTTTCTGTAACTCCATTCCGATTCCGAGCGGTCGGAATCATCCCGATAGTAATGGCGGCTGATCGGAATCCTTGCCGAGAGGTCTCTCGCATTCGGTTGGGGATTTCGAAGTCAAATACATAACGAAAGAAAGTAGTTTATGTCGTTGTTTTATTACATTAGTATCATTAATCCATAAGCATAACTAATTAAAATATTTAAAACTTAATAAAATAATGAAAACATATTAAAATAATATATGTGAAAATATAGGGTTATGTTTGTCTTCTTTAGCAGAGAACGATTTTACAAATCATACCCAGAAATATTAGATGTAGTATAAATGTATGTAGCCTACTAATTTTCTTTAACTGTAAGATAATTTATTCGTTAATAACACCGTCAACCCTAATTCACTACCAGTATAACTTAATATGTTCTTGCCATAATTATGAACATTAAGTACAGAAAACAGACTACGAATAAAACAAACAGCAGATGATATTGTATTCATTGCTAAAATGTACTGTACATGTACTTAACCTATGTCAACTAAACTCCGAAATAAAGAAAAAATTAATATAGACCAAGGATGCCCGAACATTTCATATGAAGGTTCAATAACCATTTCAATTGTTTATGGCGTGTCATATTTATACTAGCAGTAATTTACGTTTAAAAACTTGACTAATCTCAAAGAAAACATATATAATATTTTTAATAATTTCTGTAATCACTGTTTTTGTTAAATTAAATGCATAACTATAAAAATACTGTAATAAATAGAACACACGTAGTACGATAAAAGACTACTTTAGCAAATATTACCCAATAAGAGTCATTTAGTAAATGCTTTTAATTAGACATAATATAGTGTACTATGTAGTCAGCTTGTACAAAATTAATTAGGAAAATGCATGCGTAATTACCTGGCAATGAGAAGTGTATATTGAAGACTACAAACCACTGATAACTGGATTCTCTCTTGTGGAGACGATATCGCTTGAAATAACACACATCACTATTTTAATGCTTTCACAGAATAATTACAGAACTGCACTTTCACTGTTCATCCATTATCAAATTTGCACATACTCGATAAAAATTGAATTAGTGACAATATTACACGGAATTGTACAGCTTCTGTAGACTACAAATGCCTGACTACCTCTGCAAAGCGTAAATGTGAAACACAATTTGGAAGAATGGAACATAACGGTCTATGAGGGATGATTGACCGTGCCCCTCTAGCCTTTCTTTGAAGTGCAACCCCCAAGTAAACTCACCACAGTCCTAACATTAGAATTGAGATCCATTGAATAGAATGTCGTCTAGCTGTGCATTGCAAAATGTTAAAACCACAGCAGTACGTAGGTTTACCTTATTTGTAAGGCCCGTCAAAAAATAAGCGGCCTGTTCATATTAAGTTCTTTTAGTACGACTTTATTTTATAAATTGTGTGAGATATTATCAAGTCTCATGAATTTTAGGGTTAGTTAAACCATTTTCATTATGGCGGGATTGCTGTTTCAGACGAAAAATCTTCACAGTTGAGATGACGTCACTTAAAACCCTTGTCTCTCATTGGTTAACGTCACCTGTACGTCACTAATGCCTCGGCTACCTTCGGGATTTCGTTTTGAGATACGCAAAACGAGTGGATGATCTCGATTGGTGTTACAGAATACCAAACAAGCCAACATTTCGATCGACTCGGAATGGGGAGATCCCGATCGGTAACATCTCGAGTCGAGCGGCTGGCAAAACGAAAAGTTACAGAATAGGGCTGCAGGTAAATTAAATTTCTGAGTAGTTAAGGGCTCCACAGCACCAGAATAATACGCTGCTTCTTCTTCTTCATCTTCAACTTCATCTTTCCCTGAGCTTTACCTTCCCCTTGTATGTATATTTAGGCGGCCCACGCCACCAGGGCCTTACAGGACCACAACCCGTCCAGGGAGGGAGTTTCTGTTCGACTTCCAGGAAAATAGATTTGTGTTAGCCAGTAATACTGAGTATTATTCTACATTCTTGAATCAAGAAACAATCCAGTATAAGAATATGTAAAAGTTCGACCAATCGCAAGTGCATATCGTCATAATTTTATCGTTTTACTTTCATCACTTTCATTTTATTGCACACGTGTGAACTTGCTTTTTTATGTAAATTCACAAGGACAGAACATCGAAAGTCTTCACACCTATAGCTTCTTTGATTAAAAACAATTAATTACTGAACCCCGCGTTTAGGCCTATGTATAAGCTGCATATGAACAGAAGGAGATATGAAAATAATGCATTTAATTTATATTTATAGTGAAGCATTTTAAATATTTTATAGTAATAAGTACAACATGTTATTATAGCATCGAGGTTAACCAAATAAAACAGCTCCTGAAATGTTACACGAAGCGTGACTATCGCCGATGATGAGACGAATCAATTCACTATAATATTTATAATATTATTATATAATAGGTTATCTCACTTCAAATAACAAAATATTTTCATGGTTTTAATTACAGTAGAGTCCCGCTATTCCGGATTAATTGGTACAGAACACCGTTCGGTTTAGCAGGAATTCGGAATAGGCGGACTTCATGATAAATATCAACGTATTGACTTTAAGGCGTAAATTAAGTGCGGGGAATTGTATAAATGGAGCCGACATGTGCTGTAAGTAACCAGCTTTCATTCCAATTTGGTTTCAGGCATTTTCATCAGGCTTAGGCTCTATGTAAGTTATGTCTCTATTTAACTTCTTTGTATAACAATAAATGTACGTTTTTTCACGAACGTCTTTTTAATTTGTCCTGTTTTTAAGCTTAAAAAAATCTGTAATTATTCTGAACTCTGTTTGGAATAGGCGGATTTTCGGAATAGCGGGGTTCGGAATAGCGGGACTCTACTGTATTCATTATTATGATTAATTTTTTTGAGAATTCATTCAGTAGTCACAATAAATGTAACTCGAAATCCGGACCTCTCGCTATATTACCTACCATTTACCACTAATAGCCAGTACTGTACAGTAGAAAACGAAATGTGCGAAAAACACGTCGAAGAAAATAGGAAAATATTTACTATATGCTAAGCCTCTTATTATGGCAATAATTTTTCTAATTAGCATGCAATACAACACTAGACTATTTTGTATATGAGAGAAATCCATTTTTACTAGTGATGAGCAAATGCAAGACCTTGGTCTTGCAGTCTTGGTCTTGGTCTTGGTCTTGGTCTTGGTCTTGCATAGGTAACCCTGGTCTTGGTCTTGGTCTCGGTCTTGCATGAGTAGTCTTGATCTTGGTCTCGGTCTTGGTCTTGTTGCAAGAGTCTTGCAGTTTTCTTTACGCAACTTACTGTGATCGATGATTTAAAGTTACACCGATGACATGTGTGTTATTGCTCGCGAAAGTAACGAAAGCTAATTGCTTTTAGTTGCTTTGACCGTGTAAACAGTAACAAAACAATTAAAACCTATTCATCTATAAGTACCCACCTAAATTTAGTCATTAGTACTTTTTCTTGTTTATGGCCTGCAGCGGTTTCCGTTATTTTTAAGTATAGGTATATGATACTGATAGTGTACTTACATAGTAAGCACCTATTATGTGACGGACATAAATAGCGTTCATAGCCCGCTGAATCCTGCTCTACTGCTCTCTCTTCCAAACCAGAACTATTATTGATATCTAGGGTTCGGATTTTTGACCTAAAAAAGTGGAAAATATGACTGCAATTATGCCCTTAAAATGACTAGATATGACTGCAAAATCCTACATATGACCTAATAAAAGACATAGTTTCTAAAAATAAATGTTCTAATTTAAAATTTTAATTACACTGAATTATTACATCTCATGAAATCAACCAGATAATCACTTCTTAACAATTTTACAGGCGATTACAGTTTTACCTGTAATTAACTTCTAGTTTTAAATAATTTTCTCCTGTTTGCTCAATTCATTAGCTCCAAATGTTTTGTAGACCTTTCGAGTCCCTATAAAATATGAGCAAATATATTAATTTTAAAATTAAGTTACCTATTATTTTGGCAAAACATTAAATAAATGAAATAACTTTCAAATTTAACTCGACCGATTAGTGCAATACTTTATAAATGTGGTCCTTTACCAAATTTATAACTGAAATATGACATTAAATTACAAATATGACCAATATCATAAAAATGGCCAAAATATGACTTTATATGCAAAATAAAAACGGTCCGAAAAGGGTAACAACAGTGCAATTCTCGTTTAATTTGTGTTTGCGGCGAGAATGGCGTTCAAGATAAAAATATGGCATGTCATGAACATCCGAACCCTATTGATATCTTTATTCAGAACAGATGCTTCTTCAGACCTGAAGTATTTCGATTATCATGAATATTATATTGTCAAGTTTCAAATTGAACGGCTGTGGAGACAATAAGTAATATTAACAGGATGTGTATGAAATGTTTAAAAGATTTCCGCATAGGAGAGAGGTTCTATCTGACCTGTTTAAAACTGTATAATATACTCGTAGTAACAAAACATAACGGCATTGAAGCAGATGCTTTAGAAAGTGTGCAATCTATAGAAAATCATACAATGTCCATTTGAAACCCAAACCCATAGGCTGCAATAAATAATATTTATCTTTCCATATGCCCTAATCGTATTTAATAACACATTGTGAACAGAAAGATTTCCGCCACCCCCATAAATATAAATTACTTTCTACTTGCTTTCAAATTTCGGGCCTTCAACTATTGGGTCATAAATAATCACAACTATTCTTCATGCAAGCAAATATTTCTGGACCAGGCATTTTCTACTTTTAGTATCTTCTCCCATTCGATATGCATCCTTAATATGATTAAGCAGCAAGGACTTAAACACCACCACCGTTATGTGTCAATAACAAAATTGTAGTAGTAAAAACTTGTTTTCAATGGATGTCCTACCTATCATAAGCAAAATGTAGGCCTGTATAGCTACAGTACAATCAGATACGTAACTGTAAAGTCATAACTAACAAATACCCGTCAAATAAGTTCCTTTTTTAATTAATCTAGGGTTTAATGGTGTTTTATTGAATAATTATAAAGAATACCAGGCGTATAACCTGATTTTTTCAGACTTCACTTTATTTTTAAATTTTCTGCAAGGAGAACGGAATGAACTGAATAGCTATGTTATATTTTGTTCAAGTAGACAAGAAAGATTCTATATGTTTAATAAATTACGATTAAACACAATGTGTACACTCAAAAGTTTTCGTCATTTGCGTAGTATGAGAGTGGTAACACTCTATCTTTGCAGTCAATGATGTGATAAGCATTGCATGTTAAACCACACAGTTTGCATATGCACTGATCGGTGACGTCGTGAAATCGGCTTTGATTACATATGCGGTGGTGAAATCCATGGGCCGCTACTCTAGTGTAAAGGTGGCGCAGGTCGAAGTTGGCTCCTTTCCACTGCTGGTCATTCATGGCTGGGGTTCTGTAGAAGTCTGGGTCTATATTGTCTGCTTTTTGCCGCCTCTCGTCTAGGAATCTGCTGCAGGCTGGTGTGACTTCGAGGTCATTTGTACGGAGAAGATCCTCTATGAAAGAATTTGTGTTGGTCAGGGCATAGGCGATTCTATTCTTCGTGAATTTTGAGAGACAGAGCGTTCTTTTCAGATATGATGCCTTGATTCTATCCAGTTTCTTCATGTTACTGTATGTTAGGTGTGTCCAAAAGAGCTGGATTGCGTATGAGGCAATGGGTGCAATTTTCAGATGGAAGAGGCTGATCGCAGTTTTTACTGACAGTTTTCCAAGTTTTGGGATGTCGAGGGTTGCCTTAATCGCTGCTACTGATTTTTCTTCCACATGTTTGGAAAAGGTATGGCCCGTAGTCTGGAGCGTTATTCCGAGGTACTTGTAGGATTTGACAATTTCTAATTCCTGGTCTGTACATGTGAATCTATCTGACTGTGTTAATCTTCCGCCTTTCCGAAATTTCATTATTTTTGTTTTGTCTCTATTTATAGTGAGATCGTTTTCCTGGGACCATGTTTGCAAGCTGTTGATCGCCTTTTGGAGTTCCTCCCTTTTCTTTGCTATCGTCGGCATAAAGATGCATAGTCACGCTCTCTGTTTGGACTCTTCTTATGACATCATGTGTGAGTACGTTGAAGATTATGGGGCTCAACGGGTCACCTTGTAAGACGCCGTTGGTCTGCTTGATTTCCTTGGATTCAGTCAGGCCGTCGGTGATGGTTATGGTGTTTTCTTGTAGCATGTTCTGGATTAGCTTGAATATTTCGTTGTCAGCTCCGAGGACTGTTTGTAATTTGCGGATGGTGATTTTCCGGTTCACACCGTCAAATGCCTGTTTGTAGTCTATGAAAGCTGCATATGCATGTCCTTTGGGTGTGTCTAGTGCGTTGTGTATGTAGTGAAGAACTTTCTCTATTGCCTGTGTCGTGGATCTTCCTGGGATGAACCCATACTGTTCGTCGGGGATCACGGTCATCAGTTTGTCGTGGATCTTTTTCAGGAGGATGTTATTGAGTGCTTTAAATGCAACACATTCCAAGGCGATTCCTCTGTAAGCTTCTGGGGCGTCGTGGTTTCCTTTTCCCTTGTAGAAAACTTTGATCAGGGATTTTCTCCATAGAGAGGGGATAGTTTTACTTTCCAAGCATTTATTATATAATGCTGTCCATATGTTCAGGGTGTAAGGGAGCGCTCCTTTGATCAGTTCACTGGCCACGTTATCGGGGCCGGCTGATTTTCGGGGCTTGCTCTTCCCAATGACATACTGGACTTCATCGGGTGTTATTACATATTTTTCTCCTGGTGAGTCTTCCTCCTTGTTCTTTGTCGGCGCGTCTTTCTTCTGGAGTAGATTTATAAAGTGCGTCTCCCATGTATCCATGGATATGGATGGTGTTATGCGCGATTTCCTTGTGCCGAGTGCTCTGTATGGTTTGTTCTCCGCCTCCTTTATAAGTTCTTCTTCCAGGGTGTGTGTATATGCTAGTCTTTTTTCTTTCAGTAGGGTTCTATATCTTTGTCTTTCTTTCATGTATGTCAGTCTGATTTCTTGCACGTTGGAATTTTTTGTTTTGTGGAATTTTTCCAGGACCTCCATTCTGGCTTTGTAGCAGTCTGCGTCGAACCACGGTTTGTTTCATCTTTTTGGTGGCTGACTTTCGGCGGATTCAATTAACCCTTGGTTTAGGGCTGTCAGAGCTTCGTCGATGCTTCCTGTTTCGATCTGTGCAAGTATTTCGTGCTCGTCGATATTCTGCACTAGTAACTGTGGGTCGATTTTTCTTGGTGTCCATCTCCTTACCTCATTTATTTCTTCTTTCCCGCATCGAGTCATGTTGAAAATAGTTTTGACTGCGAGGTGTTTTCTTAGCGGCGAGTTTGCCGAGTTTACAACAACATTTTGCCTTTGTACTTTAAGCCCTTTTCCCTGGTAAAATACAAGATCTAGTGTGCTGGAGCCGTTATGTGCTATATATGTGAATTGCTGTTTTTCATTGATTGAAATGAAGCCTTCTTCTTCCAGCATGTCCGTTAGTGCTTCTGCCTTGCTGTTCTATATGTGAGAGTAGGGTATGAATATTAATGATAGGTGTGAAAAAAGATATCATCGTTGATGAAATAGGCTACTGAGCATGGTAATAGGAGTTTTAAATTACGGGGGTTATTTTTTAAAGTTTCAAATCCTCAATCACAGGCCGCCCACATGGCTGAGTGGTTAGACCGCTCGCCCTCCACCGCTGGGACCCGGGATCGGATCTCTATGGATCCATGTGGAATTTGTGGTGGACAAAGTGGGGTTTGGGGAGTATTTCTCGGGGTGCTCCGGTTTTTCCTGCCATACATCATTCCATCGTTGCTCCATTCATCATAGTATGACCATTTGGTTGTAATAAGTCTTAAAGAATTATTATAAATCCTCAGTCATAGCTTTCTTTTAACCCTGTGAGAGGTTAGAGAAACTAGTTATTAAATAGCTGTACATATGGTAGAATTTTTACAGTTTTATTGATAAATTGTGTGGTCAGTATTTATATTGTACGCAATATGAAATTTCATATAAATGTCTTAGGGCCTTTGTTACATCTGTTTCTCTTTCGTACCATAATACTAGAGAACTATTGCAATTAAACATTTTAAAAATGAATATGGAGTGTTTATCGTGAATTTAACTCCCACCAATTGAAGGAACTAGCTGTATGGAATGCCATTCAGGGAAATCCGTCAGCATATTGTAAGTCTTCATTGCAGTAATTTGTTTTGACGTAGTGGTAGAGAGGTTGTAAACGGATTTCAAATGTACTATTTGAATGGTGCGCTCGTTTTTGGATACGGACTACGTCACGCACCGGGTCTGCTCTCATTGGTTACCGCACGGAGAGGCAACCTCTACATTATAGGCCTACCAGCCTTGGGACTACCCCGGCTAGCGACTCTGCAGCGCCTTTGAGTAGCGGTTGCTGGCTCGCTGCATACACAACGGGGCTTTATAAAACTTTTTGGAGTAGCAAGACTGCAAGAGTCTTGCAGTTAGGTCTTGTTCTTGCTAGAGTCTTGCAGGATTGATCTTGGTCTCGGTCTCGGTCTTGCATGGTCGGTCTTGATCTTGGTCTTGCTAACGCTGATGCGGTCTTGGTCTTGGTCTTGGTCTTGCATTTTCTGTAAGACCAAGACTGGTCTCGCTCATCACTAATTTTTACAGCGTTTTATTCGATTACCTAACCTAACAGACTTGAACTCAAAATCAGAACATGAACGCAAAATCAGTGAAATATGCGTATACGCAACATATATGATTTCACCTTATCTACTTTCATGCTACTAAATTGAACTAGGGGAAGAAGAAATTCATAGAAAAAGTATCCAAACTCAGTAAAAAGTGGCTCGCTTGGCTTAGATTTGGTGCGTGGTGGATGGAGCCATTGTAAAACAAGGATTTCAATAGGATTTACTACAGCAAACTATATTAACAGATTCTATGCAAATCACAGTTACATTAGGAATAGTTATATCAGTGTTAGTGACATGTAGAGCTAAGTTTGTGGCAGTTAGGTTAGGAACAGTGATATTAATGTTGGTCGCCATAAAGTTTACAGCCCTGTTTCTGGAACATGTGACCCACTGCTGAGCAGGCGATTCTCGTGAATGCACCTCACTTTATAGCGTCATTTTAGGTTAATTTTGTTTGAAGTTCTTAGTGATTTTACTTATATTTAGGATATTCATACAATAAAAAGATGCTTATATATGGGTCACTTAAAAAGAAGTTTACCTATTCGCTGTCCATATGCTAAAATCATCATCATCCATAGCACTACAACCCTTCCTGGGTCCTGGCTGTCCAAATAAGTCTCCGCCATTCATCCCTATTCCTCGCAGCTCTCATCCAGTTTTTCACTCCCATGGTTCTAGCATCGTCCGTAATATCATCCTCCCATCTGGCTCTCGTTCTCCCTCTCTGTCTCTGGCCTCCTGGGTCAACTTGGAGTGCTCTGATAGCTGGCCTTGTTTCCTCCATTCTCGCTACGTGCCCAGCCCATCTTAGGCGACCCATTTTAATGAACCTGATTACATCAGGTTCATATCAGGTTCATTGAACAATTCATACAATTCCTGGTTGTAGCGGATCCTCCATTCATTATTCACTCTAGTTGGTCCATAGATGGCCCTTAGGATCTTCCTCTCAAAAATACTTAGTCTATTCATGTTCTTCTTATTTAGGGTCCACGCCTCCGAGGCATAGGTGAGAACCGGCCTGATCAGTGTTTTATAGATCGTGATCTTGCTTTGATGGGTCAGCAATTTAGATCTAAGGCATTTTGCAAGACCATAATAACATCTGTTAGCAAGGAGTATTCTCCTTCCAATTTCTGCACTCACATCATTATCCTGGCTAATCAGAGAGCCAAGATAGCTAAAATTACTAACTCGTTCGAATTTATAACTTCCGACCTCAAGTTGTTTGCTTAAGTCACATGCCTTTACTGGGTTGCAGATCATGTATTTGGTTTTCTTTTCATTTATTTGCAGCCCCATCTTATTTGCTTGGTCCGCTAGCGTGTTAAATGCTTCAATCATTGCTCTCCTTCATCTCGCGATTATGTCGATATCATCGGCTTAAGCCAGGAGTTGTACTGATTTGTAATATATAGTGTTAGTCGTTTGTATTCCGGAATCCCTTATTGCCTTTTCTAGGGCAATGTTAAATAATAAGCAAGCTAGAGCGTCTCCCTGCCTCAATCCATTTGTGTACTCAAATTCAGCTATCAGCGAGGATTGGATTTTAACCTGACACACAGTATTACTCATGGTCATCTGGGTCAGCCTAATCAGCTTATCCGGAATTTTTAATTCTTTCATAGCTAGATACAGTTGCTGTCTATTAATGGAGTCGTAGGCTGCCTTAAAATCTATGAATAGGTGATGTGTGGTTATGTGGAATTCATGTGTTTTTTGTAGAATCTGCCTGAGAGTGAATATCTGCTCCACCGTTGATCTATTCGGTCGAAACCCACTCTGATAGTTACCTATCTCTTTTTCCGTGTGCTTCGTTAGCCGGCAGAATAAGATGGTTGAAAATACTTTATAGGCAGTGTTCAGCAAACTGATCCCTCTATAGTTAGAACAGACCAGAGGGTCTCCCTTTTTAAAGATGGGACATATGATGCTGCTATTCCAGGAGTTGGACATGTTTTCACTTTCCCAAACTTTTGTCATTAATAAGTGGATTTGGTAAGTACATTCCTGGCCTCCTTGCTTGAGTAATTCCGCCTGCAGATTATCCAGGCCAGGGGCCTTGTTATTCTTTAATTTTGTGATTGCTTCCTGTGTTTCTTCCATTGTTGGTGGTCTGTCCTCCATACCGTCTCCATGGTTCTCAACTCTAAGACCATCATCACCATTGACACCTTCTTTGTTAGTTAAAAGGTCACTAAAATGTCTCTGCCATCTGTTTAAAATATCCTCTTTCATCATAAGTAAATCTCCTTTTTCATCCTTACAGATTATTGTCCTAGGTTTAAAATCACTTCTATTACGATTAATTTCTCCGTAAAAAAGTCTAATTTCATTCTTTGATCGGTGGTGCTCTAACTCCTCCACCTTACGATTAGCATGCTCCCTCTTTTTCTTTCTATGTATCTTCTTTTCCTTTCTCCTAGCCTCTCGATACCCCTCCACAGCCGCTCTTGTAAATCTTTTACTATGCATGCTGTTATACCTACTATTTTTTCCATCTGTTACCGCCCTGCATTCTTCATCGAACCAATCGTCATTCTTATAGATATCATCAGTTCGTTTCCCCAATACTATTTCGGCTGTGTTTTTAATCTTTATCGACATGGAAGCCCATCTACCCTCTGCTGTTAAATTCTCACTCAGTTCTGGGTTCGCCAGGCACTTATCCAGTTCATTTGCATACTGAGATGCAGTGTCCTTATCCTTCAGCTTGTCACAGTTATATCTTTTTTCGACTCTGATACCTCTATCTCTCTTGACATTAGAGATGCTAAAATAATAAATATAATTAATTCGTTTCTTAAATAAACATCACCGTAACAGGACAAACCAAGCTATCAGAAACGCTAAACTCAGACATGCATACAGTCTCATTGAACCTGGTGCAAACCCTGCAGCGATGTGGCGTAACTTTAAAGCTATGGGACTGTGTAAACCCACGACACAGGTAGACGACCGCACCCTATCACTGGAACTCCTTAATGACCACTTCACAAAAACTCCCTCAGTAATAGACGATGTTGACAAAGAGCAAACAATTCAACAACTGCTACACAATACAACAACTAACAGAGACAGTTTTCACTTCACATACGTTAGTGAAAATGACGTAATTAAAGCATTGAAGCGTATAAAGACAAAAGCAGAGGGCCCGGACCGAATAAACATAATTTTAATAAATAAAATAATACAATTTATACTACCTACAGTTACTCATATTTTCAACGCCTCCCTTATGACTTCATCCTACCCTAAACAGTGGAAGCAAGCTTACGTAAAACCCCTTCCTAAAACAAAATCCCCTGAAACTCCTAAAGACTATAGGCCTATTAGCATTCTTCCTACCCTCTCCAAGGCACTAGAACGAATTGTACACAACCAACTGACTGACTACCTCAATAAAAATGACCTACTAAATCACTATCAGTCTGGTTTTAGAGCAGGACATAGCACGACCACAGCGTTACTGAACATTTGTGAAGACATACGCCAAGCCTGTGACGAACGGAAAATGACAATACTTGTCTTACTTGATATGACTAAAGCTTTCGACTCAGTAGACACAGACATTCTTATTGCTAAACTCAAGATGTTAAACCTGTCAGATACTGCTGTTCTGTGGTTTAGCTCATACCTGCACGAACGCCGACAATGTGTCATTTCCAATAATCGCTCTTCTACATGGCGCTTCGTAAAGGCAGGAGTCCCACAGGGAAGCATTCTTGGACCCTTACTATTTTCTCTATACATAAACGACATTAAAAACTGTATACAACACAGCAAATACCATCTCTACGCGGATGACTTACAACTGTACATACATTCAAATACTAACAACATCAACGACACAATATCTAGCATAAACGACGACCTTAACTCAATAGATGAATGGACGCACAGTTTGGGACTCAATCTGAATCCAGCAAAATCACAGGCAATAGTTGTGGGACATCAGCGACTGAGAAATAAGCTGAATGAAATCGACCTTATGCCCATTAAAATCAATAATTCAGTAATTCCATTTGGCGATTCGGTAAAAAATCTCGGTGTTCTGATAGACAAAAATTTAACTTGGGAAAATCACATTAACGAAACATGTAAAAAAGTAAACTCGTTAATTCATATGTTTAAAAGATTAAATATTCCCTTACCTACTGCTGTAAAAAAGACTCTAACACAAACCCTGGTCATGCCCCACTTCGATTACTGTGATGTCCTGTTTACGGACTTGAGCTCTAACTTATCCCAAAGGTTGCAACGTGTTCATAATATGTGCGTACGATTCATTTGTAATGTAGGTCTGTTCGATCATGTATCGCCTTCCTTCGAAATGTTGTCATGGCTCCGTCTGAATGACCGAAGAAGGTTTCACTATCTTTGTCTCCTCTTCAAAATTCTTCATACTTCATCACCATCATATTTATCTAGCCGCTTCCTTAACCTGTCTGCTCATCACACCCTAAATACAAGATCAGAACATAGTCATGTACTCTCTATCCCTCTCCACCGCTCTTCATCCTATTCATCCTCATTCTCTGTATCAGTAGCTCGCCAATGGAATTCCATCTCCCGCACGGTCAGAGGCTGTCGAACTCTTGGTAAATTTCAGAGAGAAGTTAACATATTAATTTTAAACCATGTAATTTAGTTTTGTTTTTCATCGTAGTAACTAGAAATCTTAATTGGAGCTATTTTTTATATTAAACTATACGTTTTTCTCTTTAGTATTCGTTAGTATAATTTTAGATATCTTAGGCTATAATCCTAATTATTTTCTTTAGTATTTTTATATTTTGTAATTTAATTTTGTAATTTAATTTTGTAATTTTCTTTTGTAATTTAACGTTTTATAGCACTCTAGTTTATAAATTATAACTATGTTTAGTTCTTGGTATTTAAGTATTAAGTATTAATTAATTATCTGTAATATTATGTATTTGTGTTATGTAATTGTAATGTAGTTTTTTTTACTGGTAGAGCGGAAGAGAAGGCCAAATGGCCTTAGCTCTGCCAGAATAAATAAACAGAATAAACAGAATAAATTATGAAAATGAAATATAAAGAATAACTCCACTAGTAGTCTACTTAACTTTAAGAAAGTATATGTCTCGTTGGATTATATTATTAATATTGCATCAGTTTTTTTACAGAAGTTCCCTCTGGGATGTCAGAAATGCCATGTCTTCTCTAGCATTTTCTTTAGGTCTTTTTTGTCTCTGTATTACATCATTAAAGTCTATTCTTTTATTGATTCAGTACTGGAATTATTAACGTTTTACATGTTAAAAGATCGTCCTTATTGAAAATTTACTAATACAATTCCTATGTTTTCAATTTCTACATACCTATATAAAACCTAGTATACTTAATAAATAAAATAAAATACAACAATTAGATAAAATACATACAAAATCAATATTGGTTAATATAGCTGTTCCTAAATTACAATTACACTTTATTAAATAGGAAGAATCATTGATTAATATTATTATAATGCCTCCGAATGAGTATTGCTCATGCTCGGAGGTGGATGTTAACAACATTGAAAATTGGGAGAAAGAAGTAAATAAATTACATAAAATGTAACAAATTTAGAGCTTAGGTTTAAAATACTAAATTTAATAATATATAAGTAATAAAAATGGTAAATATAAAATTAGGACAGTAACAAATGACAGTTACTACATTTTAGGTTAATTATTATTAAGTTGAGAGTTAGGCCTACTAATTCTGAAGATTTTTTTAAATTCTAATTTTAAATTTGGATATAATTATTTTCTAGATCTGGATGCTGTAAGAGAAAGTGATTTGCCATAAATGGAGCTTTGTTTTATTGCAGCAGTCGTTGAACATTTTGATTTTGTAAAATGAAAGATCATAATTTCTAGTATTACTATTGAGCCAATAGGGATTGAAATTATTTACATTTTTGTGAAAATACGGTAATAAAGTATATTTGTGTAATTGTTTTATTTTAAAAACAATAAATTCAGAAAAAAGTAAGTATAGGATATGTTTTTTATAGTATAGGTTTTTAAAAAAAATTTATTATTCTTTTCTGTAATAATTCCAGTGGCTTTGTCATCGATTGTGAAACACTGCTCCAACCAATAATACCATATCGTAGTATAGACTGAACCATAGATAAATAAATTGTACGCAGAAAGTTGATAGATACAGGGTTTGTCCGAAAAGTAATGCCAGTGAGTCAATTAGAAGATACTTATTGATCCGATCGGTACAAAGATTTCAAAATAGGCTCCTCCTGTGTCGATACAATGCTTCCAGCGAGATTTCCAGTCATCAAAGGCATCACGGTAGGCCTTTTCCGCAATATCCTTTAGAGCCTTGGTGCAAGCCTCTTTGACTTTGTCAACTGTCCCGAAATGATGTCCTTTCATGGTGTAACCGTCAACGGCAAATTCTACGTGGAAGTGCTCGAGAGACTCAAACGAACGCATCCGGACCGACAGTGTGGACGATTGGAAACTTCACAACGACAAAGCACCGGCCCACACCGTCTTTTTCATGACGTGCTTCCAGGCCTATTCAAAGGTGCCAACGGTTCCCCAGCCGTGCTAAAGTCCTAACCTGGCTCCCCCGACTTCTTCTTGTTCCCACGCTTGAAAACTCTCATGAAAGGACGTCATTTCGGGACAGTAGACAAATTCAAAGAGGCTTGCACAAAGGCTCTTAAGCGTATTCCGGAAAAGGCCTACCGTGATGCCTTTGATGCCTGGAAATCTCGCTGGAAGCGATGTATCGACACAGACGGGGCCTATTTTGAAATTTTTAAATGTATTCTACCAATCGGATCAATAAATATCTTATAATTGACTCACTGACATTATTTTTCGGACAAACCCTGTAGGTATGCACGTAAGATAAATTTAAAAACAGTTTTGTGTAATTTGTTGCATAAAAATGCAATGTGTTTATCCCACTTAAGGTGCGGGTCAATTTGGATATCTAGATACTTTATTTTACTTATAACGAATTAACGTTGCAAAATTGTTGCACAATATTGTAAGAATGGAGTTACCTTTATATCCAAACCATAATATTAAATTGATGTTTTCAGTAATTTTATATAACATATTTCTCAACTCTTACTCATATTGAGTATTCAGTAAGCTGTACCTAATTAAGTTAATAATTATACAATTGGATTTATGTAAAGCAGTAAAAGATGATTTCAATTGAAGTGTAAAACATAATATTTAAGCTACAGTATATGAAAATACTCTTGAATTTTCGTGAAAAGTAACAGTTGAGAGTCAATAGTTACACACATAAAAACAATTATGTAAAATAAATCTGACTTATGCTTAAAGCAAATTCATTAAAATTAATTGATTATGAAATATTATACGTGCCTACATCAGTTAGGCGATTTAGAAACACTATGTGAATAAATAAGGTAACAGAGTGGAAGAAAAACATTCCTTACAAATTGAAACTTTGTAAAATCTGTCTACTTTGAATAGCGTATTCTGTATCTCGTTTCCTATATCCCCTATATTGGGGCGAAGGGCGAAGTGGAGGTTTCTATTACTTATGTGAATTTTGTAAGCCCATCGCCTCTCAAACCCCCTCCGGAAACTAAGGTATTACTAGGACGTGAAAGGGCCGAGAAATTTTGTCCAGAGGTTCAAATTTAGGCTCGGAGATATTACGTGCCGTAAACCTACGACACGGCCCCCAGCTTAAAGTCCTTTAAAGATATTACTTGAACGAGAAAGGGGCGAGAAATTTTGTCCAGATGCTTGGAGTTCTTTTACGTGCCATAAATCTACGACACGGGCCCTCAGCTGAAAGTCCCTCCTGCAGGACTCGGTGCCCAGGATTTTTACGTCCTGAAAAATCCATCGAACGTGGCCGGTATCTTCGGATCTAGAGGCGGGCACGCTACCTCCAGAGTGGCTGAGACCACCGCGGCCGACGAACAGCATATTAAGTAAGTTTAAATATTGTTGTGTAAAGGTGAATATTAAAAACTATGGTTTTGTAAGAAAGAAATCAATTTTTTTAATGGTCAAATGTGCAAGAATTTTGAAAATGACCCATATGGATTCTACAAGTTTTGAAGAACAAAATAGCTTGAAATTTGGCTGTATTTCTTTAAAGAACAGAAGAAAAGAAGATCCACATTTGAGCTATATAAACCCCTCAAAATATTCTGAACTGATCACTACAAGTTCAAAATAATAAAGCAATTGGTGAGCTGAAGACATAATAATCTCCATTGCTTTCCATCCAAAACTTGAAACAGAAAGAAAGAAACAAAAAATCTGGTGTGAAACACATAACTTCCTTTGCCTATTAGTACAAAATACTGTATTATGTATGACATTGTATTCGTGTAAATTGGTTGTAAAATAAAATAAAGTTGTTGTCGTCACTACATCGCATCGCATCCCCAAAGGATACACAACTCAAATGAAACCTGCATAATGCACTCTAGTAAATTTTTTACCCTACGGGCAATAAACCTTTCTCACTTCAAATTCTGATATATAATAAGATATCGTATTGCAATGAGTGCGTATTCAGTTGTTTCAAACTGATGCAAAGCTTTATAGTTATCCAGGTAAGACTTATTTTCTGCAGTGAGTGGCATATAGCTACTCTTCAGAGAATTTCTTTCGTGTTAATTTTAATATCATACTAAAACGAATGTATTTCGTGTTGTCACAATCCGTTGGTTTAAAAAAAACGAACAAAAGGATGCATCGATTTGACCGATGCCGTAAGCTGCTATCTATCGTAGAAGACAAGAACGACGTTCAGCTGATATAAAGGACAGTGAGCTGAAGCTTGGCCGTGAATCTAAAATATCAAATTTAAACATTTAGACTAAGTATAATCGAACAAAAATAATCGTATGCAACTTAGTCATATAATGGTAATTAATATAAGTAATATACTCGTATCTTAATAAATGCCATATTAGGCTTGTTGTATAATGTACTATTTTGGATTCCGGGACCTCAAAACAATTTCGGGGTCGAACACAATATTTCCGCTACCTGTAGGCCTACCTATGGTACGCGCAGCGGGAGTAACAAATGAATGAAGGTCCGAAATTCAAAGAATAGCCCTACCATTAACATGGAAGTAGGTGGAAAAATAGTTCCGTCTTAAAATAACCGTTCAGTCTAATTCTCTCTTTCCCTGGGCTTCTTTGGAATGTACATTTTAATTTTGGAATTAAAATATTTCTTCTTTATATAACAGTGTTTAATATCCTATTACTTTAAAAATGAAAATGCCATTATAATCGTTTAGTTGTTTGAGGTTCTGCCGTGTTATCTTGTCAACGTAGCTTACTGTGGGCCACGTCATCTGTTTTCTTACACAGCTACCCCTACCTCCGACCACCCCTCAGTCAAAGTCGGACTTCGATAGTGCGTAGTCGTTTAGTTCGACTTGCTGAAGTGGTATCTTGTCTCTTATCTTTTCGTGCATTGTGTCTTCCGTTGTGTGTGTGAACATGTAGTGTTTACTATAACATATTGCTGCGTGTGTTGAAGTATATTTAAAATGTGTATTAACTGAACCACCCCCGAACACAAGCTCTGCTTCTTCGGGTGGTGTATCAACTTTTTATGTATATTTTTCGTGTAATTTGAAACAATAAATTGTAATTGTAATTGTAATTGGTGATAAGTGTTAAGTTATGTTGAATGTTTTGTGAATCATTTTGTTGCATCATCATGGCCGCATAGCAGTTTGCTTGTATGACAACCCAATCCAGCGGAACAACTCGGTGAGTCTCTGGGAAATTATAATTTACATAAGTTGGTTTTAAACCTATAATTCTTTTATTTGCTATTTTACTTTGCTCATTAAACATCTGAAATTTATATGTACAGTAAAGCTGTTACAGTATTCGCTGCTAGAGATCTGTTTGCAACTACGAGGTTATGTTACACAGTATCCAATTTTATAGTGGTATAAGATCACAGACACAGTCAAATCAAGGTAGTAATGCCATGCCAATTATAAAACTGTAATTATAATAAGAGTTTATATAGGCCTACACAAATGTTTGATTCCGATCAACAACAGGCCTAACTGTAAATGTGAATCCTTCAGAATTGCTTAATGAAAAACATAATAGCTTAACGTAGATTTCAGCGTCAGATCAGTTCTTCGGAGGGGATACTGTAAACTTTAACCTATTTAGAAAGGGTATTTTGGTGTCTTGCACAGTAGCCTCGCAAAGTGAATGCAGGATTAACATGGTGTCCCCATCCTGGAAAGTCTGTGAACGTCAGGGAAATTGAAATCTCTCAGGGAAGGTCTGGGAATTTTGTAAAGTAAAGGTAAAACTAGAAGTCAGGGAAATTCGTAAACAAATCTGGTAGTGAGGGAAAATAATTAGCCCAGTGAGGAAATGTGTGTTTTGCTCTAGTTTGTAGTAATCCGAACTGTGCAGCAATTTTCTTTTCAATGCTTTAGTTAATAATTTCTTATTTTTGTTATTGGGATGGATAAGGCTTTTTATTTCCGTTGTACTTTGTGGGAAATTGTATACATTGAACCTTGTTGATTCTTTTATTCAGGGAAATGGGAAATGTAAGTTTCTGATCATGAAAAGTCAGGGAAAGTTATTTTATCTATTGTATGAAACACAAGAGATAGGCCTACGTCAAATGATTACCCGAATGAGCAAGTGCTCGTGTACGGGTTCTGTTCAGTTATTTATATTACACATACACGATTAAATACAAATACATAACATAAAATAAAACTCTAACTTAAAATCCAATACCCAGAATAAAAGCAATAAAAAGAAGAAAAATGCAAAGTTGGAAGAAAAAATTTGAACCTGTGGATTTATTTCGGAATTTCTGTGGACACCCTTAGATAGCCAATCATACATTGTGCAATCATGTATGCTATGGCGCTATAAATATGTACAGTCATTTTACATTACAAAATTAACCTTCAATTAAAATTAATGTAATATTACGCAAGAAATCAACTAACAAATTTCAAACGCAATTTTCTGTAGGCCTAAATACCTCGGAGCAATTTGAATATTTAAGAATATAATTACAGTAATTAGGCTATATTGAGTACATTTACCCGTTTCCATGCAGAATTCAGATAGATCTGAATATTCCAATTCGATCCCGTTTTCATGAAAACTTTCGATAAGATATTGAAAACAACGTTTCCAAGAGAATCCACTGAACCCCACATTCCACGACCAATGAAACCCTTCTCGCCCTACACGAGAACACCGACATGACATTTGGGACCAATTAAATGTGTGCTTAGCGTATTGGGATATAACTGAATACGTGGTAGTGTTTTCATGGCGATTGCATACGATGTCAGTCCGATCCGATCCTACTTTTTAGGTGTATCAACCTTGAGACTCGCGTCAGATCGATCTGAATTCCCGTTTTCATGGCAGTTTCAATACGGCAAGCGTATTCAGATCGATCTGAATTTTGCATAAAAATGTAAACTATTTGCTTAGTACAATACACCTGCTTAGAACCATCTTCCTGTCACTCCAATTTTTACACATCCGCTTTTTTTTTTATAAGGTACGTTCCAACTACATTTCTGTATCAGTTTCACACGTAAAACTGAAAGTGTTAAAAATAACTGTTCCATATTGTTCCAATGATCACCAACCAACGATAGAATGATATGAGATAAGACAGCCAATGAAAAGCAAGCTAGGACAGAAATCCTTTCCCCATCTCTACATTGTGAAATCATGAGTGTGAAAAGGTCTCTTTTCTCAGGAACTGTCCATAACTGTTATTGTGTTATAGGTGCATACTGTGGCTGCCTACTGAAGCTTAGATGTTTAAAACTAACCTTCAGGTTAAATACATATTAATTTTTTACTGTGTTGATTTTTTGGATCACATTTTACAGTAGGCCTAAATGATTCCGCAAAGTTCCAATGTAGGGTACCGCATCTCGCGATGCGCAGGTTTCAGGGTAGCAGGATGACCAGATTCTAGTTTAGTGGTAGTTAGGTTAGGAACGGTAACATTAGTGTGACAGGTTCCAGAGGCGTATTTAGCTACTTAAGCACCCCTAGGCAGAGAAAAATATTTTCGCCCCTTATTGCCACATGAATGTACAAAGTAACCTACAGTAAGCATTATTGTAACTGAAATAGTAGGCTAATAACAATGGTAATAATAATAACAACAATAACAATAATATATAAAAATAAATAAGTAAATAAATAAACATGTGCGTTTTGTTGTCAATGTTACTCATTTCTATTTCATTGTGCGTTACATTAGTAGTATTTTGAAGAGTTATAAATAAAATGTTTAATATATTAAAAAAACAGTAACTGCTTAAAAACCGCCCCTTCAAATCTGCTGTCCTAGGCAGCTGCCTAGTCTGCCTAGGCTTAAATACGGCACTGACAGGTTCTGTTATGTTATGAGCAGAGATAATAGTTTAGTAAGGCATAATGAATTCTCCCATTTCATAATCGTGCCATATTACTCGTATATCTTCTGCGTGCCTCGTGGTTTCCAGTGACAGCTTCTGTTAGGTTATGAACAGTGATATTAATTTAGTAGGGGTGTGACGTCACTCCTCTAACGTCTAGTCATGATTTTTTTTCGTGTTTTGGCGATGGAAATATGGCGGAAATTTCGCTACTTTTACTTTTAAAATGTGTTATAAAATAAAGTAGAGGACAGATGGGTTGGACCAAATCATTAACTAAGACATCTCCTCTCCACAGAGCTATCATTAGGCTAACAAGATACGTGTGATATGAAGTGTTTTATAGAGAGAATCTCGGTTTTAAAATTGGGATACTCAGCATTGGGGCTTTATTCATGATTTACGATCAAGTGACTATAAAATTGAAATGAGGTTATTTCGAGAGCTTCAGTATATGCATAATATATTAATAAACACACTGTTAAATTTTAGGCCCCTACATTTAGTAGAACTTAAGAACTTGAATAATTAAAAACTCAACTTATGGAAAACAGGCTCGGAAGTTAGAATATCAAAATAAGCCAGCCCCATAGCTTGGAGCACCTTCCTCATCTTCATATTGGTCCAACAATGTTTTGGACAGTTTTTATTGCTGTTTGTCATTTTTTATATATTCTGCATTTCTGACTCTATCCTTGTTTTATCAGCATTACGACACCCGGTTCACAACTCTTGATTTTTCAACGCTCTATACTTTGTTGATTTCCGTCATTAAAGTGTGCTATTGCAAGAAACATACCAAAGTGTAATTCCCCACATACACACTATTGGGAATTCAGGGGTAAAACACTATCTCCTTGGCATTGAAATTTTCCTTCCTGGAACTGGGAACTTCATTAAATGTAGAATTAGAATTAGAATTGTTTTATTTTACCTGGTGGAATTAAGGCCATTAGGCCTTCTCTTCCATTCAACCAGGATTAATACAACTGAGCTTTACAATCTTACAATAAAATAAGTATGATACAAGTACAAAGTTACAAATACACAGGAACATGATTATATTATTATTATATATTATTATATATTATTATATATAAATGTACTTACTTTTGTTTAAAAAATTGACTAAGGGATGAAATTAAACTTAGTAGTTTTTAGAACTTCTTCTTGTATTTTTACCCATTTCAATCAGTTAATTTTTATTACGCATAAAACACGCCAGCCATATTATGGTTCTAAGCGAAGCAGAATGAGCAACAGCGAAGCAGGATGACC
This sequence comes from Ectobius pallidus, assembly GCA_964059195.1. NCBI lineage: Eukaryota > Metazoa > Arthropoda > Insecta > Blattodea > Ectobiidae > Ectobius > Ectobius pallidus. The sequence goes on from CAXKWD010000002.1 coordinate 127,529,414, forward strand.
AACTGTCCTCCTTGCATTAAGGTAAATAGTGGCAGGTAGATTCCATTTTAGTGGCGGTTAGGTTAGGTTCGGTTAGGTTGGTTAGGTTATGAACAGTGATATTCGTTTTGTAGGGCATACCGAATTCATGCGTTTTGAAAATGAACCATAATATATCTCCCGTGAGGTCTGTTGTGCTGGTCAACCTGTTTACCCAGATAAGATGGCCGTCAATTATATGTTATTATCATGAATTACGTACTTTAAGGTAAGAGAATAATTACAGGATGTATTCTTAAAACTTATATGAAAGATTTCGGGCCTTATTACAGTCGTTGCACCTAGGGACACATTTTTAACGTTGTTTCGCTGAGCAAAAATTAAAACTGCAATGCTAAGGTGATAGTGCTGGTACCGGAATTCATTTATAAATTACATTGTTGATACCCTCTATAGTATTCTGGGTTCACTCACGCTTACATTAATTTTTATTCAGTAGATAAATGTCTGATGTGTTTATGAAAATTGCCGTTACTATTTTCAAATAAGCTCCAAATAGACAAATAACCTATTTAACTGGATTCATTGCATTTGTTTAGACCTATATTGCCACATATTTCTTCAAACCCACTAATTTCGTCTCTAAAGAGTTTTTACTAAATACTTGAGGACCTCTAGGTGTATTATTATTCTGATGGCTATCAGCGACTTTCCATGCATGAGTATTACTTTAAACATTAATTTAAAATACTTCCAATTACAGTATAGCCATGATTTATGTCATTTTGAAGCTATTACAGGAGGTAAAATGTAAAAAGAATGAACGTTTGGCCCAAAACCTCATTATTATTATTATTATTACTATCGTTGAGATACCTTGCTTGAGAAAGTATGTGATACTGAAATTTAGATGAATATGACACTCCACGAATACGTCACACACAGAAACTGACAATGGTGCGCATCCGTGTTGGCACACTCGCAGGAAATAGAAACAATAGCAAATCAGAAGGCAGTGGTTGAAAATTATTCTTTATGAATGCACTTCGTTATGCGGTTGTTTTGTTTTTGTTTTGTTGACGAATGGCATCAACCACGAAAATGGAAGACATTAAAAGATAAATCGAAGGACAAACTTATCAATATTTGAAGATTCTCGACAAATACAGCTTGTGACGAATTATAAGTCAATAATAATAATAAGTGAAGAGCACATAATCGACTGCAAAGAAACAAATGGAATAAGCACGAAAAAGGTTATTAGATAATCAGCTAATTACTTGTTTAATAGCTTGTATTGACTTACATCAATACTTTCAAAAGTTTCTACCAATTGTGTTTATGACGATGTACAGGTCAATAATTGAGTGCAAAGAAACAATAAAAGAGAAGGACGATGCTTGGGAGAAAATGACGTGGGAGTTTTATAACATAAACATGATCTTATATGTGATTATAACGTTTTCTTTACTTCTTTAATTATTTGTGTGTAATAATTACAGTACATAATAAATTACAGCATTACAACATTCTTCTTTATTTTTTCCGCTGAACTTGAGAATAAGGTGACCGCCGTCATAACCGGGCCGTACCGAGTGGGACCAAGTCTACAATGTTGCCAATATTAGGAACATGATTACATGCCGATTGAATTCGGTAGATAAACGACTGTTGTAGCGATATTTTATGTAAGATGTGGAGGTAAAAAAGCTTCTGCATTAAGAATTCTAGGTCCGTGACAGGTTATGTTAGGTTAGGAACAGTCATGTTAGTTTAGCAGCAGTATTCTGCATAGTCCGGGGTTCGTGCAATGTAACGATGTCTTACGAAAGACGTGGAAGGGTAATAAGGCTTCTAGAAGTAGTGACAGCCAAATTCTAGGTCAGTGATAGGTTATGTTAGGTTAGGAACATTTGTATTGGTTTAGGAGCAATATACTGAATAGCGCTGGGTTTATTATGTCTCACATTGAATATTACGGGAAATTTTACCCTTGCGCCGATCGTTTCTCTTTTGTTCCCTGCGGCTCGGAGGGGCACGGTCGCTAATGGCATAGCATGGCTGGCTACGCTATTCTGAAGGAGTTCCATTGGTTCTTCTTTCAATTGTCATTTACATATCGGAAATGTATATTTGCACTTGCAGAGTGCAGACACGAAGTTTAAAAATATCATCTGATTTAGTTCGAAGGCCACTGAAATCTTTCTAGCAGGAAAATCAATATTTTCTTTTGTGATCTGATTTCTTACAGTAGGTCAGCCGTGATAACTTACTCCAGACACAGCAACTCTCCACAAAACAGACATGAAGTATGAAATATAGTTAATAAAAATGAAACTTGCTCGTGAAAAAAATCTTTTACATTAGTGTGGTATTTAATACAAAACCATATTTGTAGGCCTCCTTATTATTAACTTTTTAAATAGTAAATTTGTATTTGCTTACATGTAATCGGCTGTACAAAGGAATGGATTCGTTTAATTAATAACAGTACAGTATCTCAGACAGAAGCACTGTAGTCTATGTAATTTTTCATTAATTTGAAGGAAATAAGTCAAGTGTTTAATAAATACCAAAGAAAACATCCAGGCATTCTCTCTGAGAAGATTTATGAAAGAGGAGAAATTAGAACAGCATCAGAATCGATTTAGGCAGGATTCACGGAAGAGGAATACGTTTCTACAGGCCTAAATTCTTTGCGGACTTAAACGAGTGCTCAGTCACCCGAGTCGTTGCACGACCTACCGCGAGGAGGAGCTCCTGGCACCCGGTGAAAAAAGCAGATAGCCTACCACTCTACATTGGTTTAGTTAATAATATTACTAATATTTGTATTATCACTATTGATAAAACAATGTTATTATTGAACTCATAATTTCTTTCCGGCGCGATACAGTAATTCTGCATCGAATGCTTCATTTACAGCAGTAATTTTTAGCCCCGAGTTAGGCTTCTAACCCAAGGGAAAGTAGGGATTTACTAACACCGGGAATATCCCGATGTTAGAATTAGCTCTTGTCGATTAAAGAAAATTTAGTTAACTTAATTCTTAACCCCGTCGATGAAACCGATGTTAGCACGTCAGATGTAACATCAAAAGTTTTGAACTTCATTCCCCTCTCGCAATGAGGTAGGCAGAGCTCCATGCCGGATCCCATAGCCATTTTCATGAAATGTAGTTTTCAAGTAAAGCCCATGTACCATGTAAATGTTAAACCAAGGGAACTGCATCGCGCTGCATCACTGGCAGGAACAAAGTTGATCAACAAACCGCTGACACTATTTTTATGCCCTTCATGTATGGAAAACTTGATTTACTAAAGTTTTCTTTAATGTAAAATTGTGTGGAACCATTGTTTGTATACTATCCCTTGCATGAGCATTACTCTACATATATATTACTATAAATAAATAAATAAATAAGTACAGCAATATTGAGAAAAGAACATTTGTGCCATGATATAGTAATAATTTAGAAATGCAGGAGACACCTGTTATGATCATGACAATGTCCGGCTTTAGTAGGAGTTTTCCGTGATTAAAATGACCTCCGACTAAATTCCTTCCCTAGAAATATTGATTTTAATCAGTTGATGTAGGATGTGTTTTTTCACCTGCATAATATTTCCTCGGAACACTTTAATGCCAACTCGATTATAATCTCTAATGCAGATTCATTATGCGACGTAAAGAGTAAACATCTCGTATAGTTTTCAAAGTACAAATAGGATGTCCGTTTCTATGCCGCAACTTACGATGAAAGTGACATTAATAGTTTGCAGAATTATATTGCTAATTGGGTTTTATTGCAGACATGGAAATCAAGTTCTAATAGCAATAGATTATTATCAAGAACGATTGCGCTATTAATGAACTAGTTCAAAGTACGGTACATTTATTTTATTGTACTGTCTAACAGTTCTCAATTTATAACGAATCAGCAGTTCGTACGTATAGGATTAAACTAAAATACGAAGTCACAGTCCTCGCAGGCGATTTCTTTTTTTGCATTACCTCTCTTCGACGTGCACCCTTCTCTTTAAAGCTATGATAAATTGCATTTTAGGGAAGTGTTGTTCTTATTTCACTTATAAACCTTCAAATAATATTTTATTTGAAATTTAATTTTCAAAATAATATTAGAAGATTTACACTTTAGAAACATGTATCACAAATTACTATTTGAGACAGCTTGAATTAAAAATAGAAGTACTGTCACAGACACACGAAGTAAAAGTAGCACATAATCGTATTAGTAGGCCTACTAAAAGTCCATTTTAAACAACTTTGGTTTCAGTCATATGGAACATACTCTTTCAGTTCAGAATATTTGTGTATGATTATTAAATAGATTCACTCTGATAAAAATTGAATGAAAATGATAAAACTCACCACGTCATTTAAAATTTAAATTTCTTGCGATGATCGCAAAAATCGTCATACTTTGTGTCTGAAAAGCGTTGTGGACTTCATCCCTTATGTTGGCAGCTGTGCACCAGAAAGTCAATAACCTCTGCAAGCGCATGTACTAGTACATGTGTAAATGCGGTGGTATATGGCAGTGCAGTTCAGTGCTCCAATATGGCCATCCGGTACGTATTATTTTAGAATAAACATATATAACATTAAAAAAAAATTATTACCTTATGTAACCGGTTGTCAAAAATATTGTGTATGAAAAAGTAGGCCTATGACAAAACTAATTATTTTGTCCGTAGAATTATTACACTGAGAAACAAACAAAAAAATCTGTCTCTGAGAGGAAAATATTTCATCCTGATAGTATTTTTTCGCCTGTATTCATATAATTATGATATTGGTTTTTCCCCATCGCGCAAGGTTCTCGAGAGACAGACATGTTTAATTTCAAACACTTCAATACTTTCTGCATTCTTAACTACACAATATTCAACCAATGTAACTCAGCTTTCAACTAACAAATGACGATTTTCTGCTATATTTCACCTTTGGAGCATCCCTCTTCATGGTTCACAATAATCGGCCAGCATATTAGGATTCCACTTGGCTTGATACTTCTTTTCCATAGCTATATTTTCTGATGAAAGATTCCCCATGCTCATCGTTCACTGCGCCAAGATTTTCCGAGAAGAAATCTAGGCGCGATTGCAGGGAGTGCACTTTTAAGGACATATTACAACCCCAACTTTTATAAGATTTTATAAGATCATTGACAATATCACAGTAATTTTTCGATTTTCCCAAAAACTCTGAGTAACATGTTTTAATGCTTTCCAAATTGCTTTCTCCAGTGGATTCAATAGTAAACTTTTCATTGTGCAGTAGTGATCGTATTTATGGACCCACAAATATTCCTTCTTTAATTTTTTCATCAGTAATACATTAGAAATCTTCTATTTTAAGTACACGAAACCCGGAATATTGTACATGACTTTGATTAAATTCTTCATTAATCCTAGTTCAATGTGTAACGGATGTAGATGCACAATTTTAGGATTGCACGAAGGATCATGTTTCATATTGTTCTGTTCAGGAATGAGTGATTCGTATATAGGCCATTCTTTCTAATGAATTTTTTTTTTTCTGTCCCTGCTATCTCATTCACACAAAAAACAACAGTACCGTACTTTATGTAACCAAGCTGCATACCAAGAACATGTGCAGTTACCTTCAAATCACCACAAATATTCTATTCATACACTGCATATTGAAGCTTTTCCTATATAAATGTCAAGTTTTCATAAGTTTCTTTCATGCTAGCAGAGTGAGTCACAGGTACAGATGGGAATTTATTTTCACTATGCAGAAGCACAGCTTTTATACTGACTTTAGAGGAATCAATGGACAAGCCCCATTCTGTTGGGTTATGTCCATTACCAAGTGCCTCCATAAGAGAACAGATGTCTTTAAAAATATTAAGCCATTTTCTTCAGAAAAACAGTCTTTAAATTCAGAATGACGATTACGATAAGTACATATCTTTGTATTCTTTTGAAGAAGATTCCATCCTTGTAGACTTTTAGCATTTCAGACTTTTTTTGTATAACTTTAAATTTTGTATGAGACCGTTAAGATCTTCTTCAGTCAAGAAGTGAGGCTCAGATAAACAGCTTTGTTCAATAGTTGTATGACCATAATCTGTTACTTTTTCTTCTTTACTTCCATCATCTAACGTCACATGTTCTGGAGGCTTGGTATGGGCAGTTCTTCGCAGTGTGGATTGCAAGTTAGGGTACTCCACTGTATGTTCTTATTTTGACGTATTCCCTTTATTAAGCCGAAATAACAGTCAGAAGAGTGATCTTTGGGTTCCTTTCAAATCATACAATGCTGTAGGAGCTTTTACTTGACAATAGACAAATGGAGAAAAACACGTTTTAAAATATTTAAAACATAAAAAAACTGTGGGTGATAGAGAAATTCTGAATGCATATTTGAAAACAGGATAAAACAACTTACTGCACAAAGTACGCTTATTGGTACTCGTGAGACAAAAATCATATTGACCACTGAATTATTAAACTCTCCCCTACTGCCTCATTTCCCAAACATACCAATTTGAAAAATACAACTATCTTTTAGAACTACTACCTGTATCAGAAATAACTCTTTATGATTCTCGGTAATATGAAACGTGTTTTTCAGTGTTATTTCGATTTTGCTGTTCTTTGGGATGAATAAACTTAAGTGTTTTAATCAGAGACCGGATTTTAAAGGGAATTCCTTTTTATATCTAATCACTAAACTTGATGTAATTTAAAAAGTGTATTCCACGCACAAATAATGTGATTTTAATTTCGCCCTTTCCCCTTATTCAGCCTCAGTTCCCTTTTTTATGAACTCTCTTCCAATCTCTTTTTTTTTAATATACGACATTTTAAAACGTTGTAAATTAACTTCCCAGTATATCGGTGATATGAAAATGTTACGAATGGTTTTCACTGGTTTATCTTTAAAAATAGTTCCTTTGACTGCAAGAAAGTCTTTTCTGAGGAATCCGCAGACATTGAAAAACTAATGAAGTGCAATGACTTAGAATTCAGAGTTCGAACAAACACCACTGATTTCTGTTGATGTCGCTAGGTCTTTTTCTTTGTATAAAGATATGTTGCATTCAAGAAACAGAATCTGACATTCCAACATTTAGAAGCATTAAATGTGATCAAGTTCAGCTTTCTTCAATATGGTGAAGTTAAAAATGAAACGAACGTGTATCTGTTATTAATGTGTTATACCTCACCCAATTTTTGTGGAAATAATTTCCCTCTTTTTCTTTAAACCCCGGTCTCTGCTTCTAACATTGGCAATATGAAGAATAGTGTATTACGTGATACTGCTTCTATTGATACATTGGAATTTGCTGTATCGTTTAGTCAAATAGACAGCTGATAATACTGAAGTAGCAGCACTCCTCCCATGCAATTGAAAAAAGTCTCTGTAGTAAGACACCACTCTCAATACATATAACATATCAATAGCATCAAACAAGCTTACTTAAATGTTCGTCCAATATAATATTGCCTGCGGATCACTAGTTTACCAATTTTGATGCCTGAAGGCTCGATCTAGAAGGAATTGAAGTATGGAATAATACATTCAGCGCTGCTAAAGGTGAAAATTATTTCTAAAAAATTGTAGTACTGTAAAGTGTGGTTACTTTGTCCCTTAGGTTCCTGCTTTGTCTCACCATGAGAAAAAAGATTCAAATGGATTTGGCGCCACATGATTAAGTCACAAAAATTTCAAACCTGCATTGGCAACACTGCCATATATTAGTCGGTAACTTTAAGAGCGAAAACGCCAACTTTATTGTTCCTATTGTTGACAAAGTCAGAAATATTCAAAATGAGATAATTTAGAAGTAGCAAGTCAATTTTTGGGGGGTTACTTTGTCTCACACTGTCAGAATAGCCAAGAATATGGTTTTTCTTCTTTTTATTGTTGGAGAAAGTAGAAATAATAACAAGGTACGATGACTTAGGAGTAGAAAAATTTCCTTGTGGTACTTTATCTCACATTGTCACAATCGCGAAGAACAATGGAGATTTTCAAGTGAGACAAAGTAACCCCAAATATGGGTCAACTTTGTACCACTCATTCGAATGTGTTTTCGTGTTAGCAAAAAAAGTTCCAGACACTGTGAAACGATTACAGTGTCTTCAACGAATATCCCTAGAATGATGTGTATGATTTCTTCATCGAATTTCTCTCAGCGGATCTATTATTTTCATATTTCAAAAAAAAGGAGCAAAAAGTGTTACAAAGTAACCTCACTCAACCTAAATGGATAAGTTGGCGAATTATTTGCGCTGTTAGTATGGTGTCATTCTGTAAGAAAAATTGGTATTTTTCTATAATTTAGTTGATTCCCGAATTTAATGAAACCTGAAGATTTTATATTCATTTTCAGATAGGTACGTACCGGTACTCGTATATCCATATATTCAATTATACAAATCTCAACACGTATATGTGAGAACATTGTGCGACATGTTTTGCATTTTTTTTTTTTTTACTTTCTCTGCCCCTTCGATAGGTACTATAGGTAGAGGATGTATTGTTTTCGACCTCCAAAATCGAAGTTGAGTTTTTAACGTAAATACACGTTTTGAGGTCCCCCTGAATTCAAAAATACTATTTACGAAAACATGTCTCTCTGTGTGGATGTGTGTCTGTGAACATCCTAGCTCCAGAACGGGAATCTTATGAAAACAAAATGTTGTAATTGGGTTAGATAACTTCTGAGGATGTGACACAATATTGCGACAACTTTCTCTTATTTTAAAGGGGACTTTCGTTAAGTTTTGAACATGGGTTGCTTATACCAAAAGCTAAAACTTTTATTTGAAACATTTTAATATCTACCACCTATCGTGATTTGTGATTCCACTAAATAACTCGTGGGTATCTCCCGGCACGGTCAGTGGCATTTATGAGTGGATACATGTCTCTCGACTTATACGCATGCACAGGAACTCCTGAGGGGGCAAAGTTCGGCACACCGGCGACGGTCATAGGTAAAGTTGCAATATACCCCCGTCGTTAAATATCCATAAAACCAACCAGCCATCATCAACATTTCATACTACGTGAGGAAGATTGGGTTGCAAATTCCAGTTTCAATTTTGCATCATCCAAAGATATTATGTTAATTGTCTGAACTTCTTTGATTGTGGTTTCGCGAGACCGTCCTGCCTGCAGGAGAGGTCCACCACAGCCCAAGTATTGGGTGCCGATGATCGATCATGTTTAGATTGTGGCCACCGAATTGTATTAAGACATCGGCAGATCCTTAAGGTGATATCTCTGTAATATCTCTCCATTTGTAAGAAGTTCATGTGTGACCCACCAAGTGTTCTTCTAAGGCTCTATTATAGTTGAATTGCCTATTGTTTGAATCTTCATAATAGCCTAAATCCTAAACATTATGTAGTATTAGTATGATTACGTTCTTGAGGAATCTACGTATCGATGGTGTTGAACAGAAAACTTGTATGTAAAGAAATGACAAAATGAGAATTCTTTTGATCCCCATCAAAAGAAGTCATCTCGAATCTTTACAAAAACATCGTATGTCAAGGCATGGTTACAAACTTAACAAAATTAGTTTTAAAATATTCTTGATTATCAGCACAACATATTCTATCTTCTCCTAGCACCAATGCCCTTCACTGCCTCCGAGATTCTTATGCTGTTAACTCTCAAATCAGCTATTTCTCTCCATTCTTTAAAATAGCATTCACTCCCCTTCTGTTCTTTCACCATTATGCCCAAGATTGTAAATTGTTTTCGCTTTCCTGTAAAATTGAACATTTTGACATACGAAGTTGCTGTTTATAATCGTTAGTAACAAGCAATAACAAACCATTGCTTTCATGACCACAGGTGCAATAAATAATCCTGAAGGCTAATATTAAGCTTTCCCATGTTCTCTTATAAGGATAAAAGTACTTAACGCCTTTATCAACTTAAGGCATCTATTTTGCATCTATTGTGATTGGTGCAGCTAAACAAATAAATAAGTTATAATTAAATTAATAGCATAATGATTATAAACAAAACTTAACTACCTACACAGAAATGGCCATGCTTCATTTTAAAGGACAGGTACACACCAGCATCCGGAAATCCTTGACAGATGTTATGACTTCAATTTTACAGATAAGTAAATAGTGTCGTAGAGGTGTTTGTGTGTAAAGAATGAGGTGTGGTCTATAAGTAAATGTCATGACTGTGTGACGACTTTACTATAAAGTGTCCTATTAAAAGGTACAGCTTAATTAAGCTAGACTTAAGATAAAATAATTTCTTATTGCAAAATAACCTTATCTATATTGCTGCATTAAAAGATTAACCTATGCATCAAATTTATATTTCATTGACGTTGATTCTGAATTAATGTAATTGGCGTAACCGTAACTTCGCTTTATCTGATATTTTGAGATAATTTTTGTTGCAATTGTTTTATAATTGGGCTACCAATGTAATTACTTAAGATGAAATAAAATATTAGTTATTTTATTTTTAAAGTATAATAATGAAGTCCTTAAAATATAAATAATGGTGCAAAATCTGTTGCAAAAACGTTTTCACATAATATACGTGTTAAGATTTGATTATTGTTTTTATGGGGGTTAATATAAGGTTACAATACAGTATGAAAGACCATTTACATAAAATTAATCAAGTGATTGAAAAAATCACATGAATACAACCAAAGACTATACATCGTACTTACTGATTATAAAAAAGCGTTTAACTCGGTAAAACATGTCGACGTATTGAACTCAATGGAAAAAATAGCCGTAAACCCAAAGTAGGCCTATGTAAGAATAATAAAGGAAATATACACCAACAGCAACGCGAGAGTAAGAACAGAAATAGAGGGAGACATTTTCAAAATCAAAAGAGGTGTCAGACAAGGGGATCCCATCTCTCCCAAGTTCTTCACTTGCACCCTAGAGGCAATATTCAGGAAACTAAACTGGACCCGTCAAAGAAGAGGGATAAATATCAATGGGAGAAATTTGACCAATCTTAAGTTTGCAGATGACGTTGTGCTATTTGCAAAATCAGCGGCCGAACTACAGGAAATGGCAGCATAACTAAATAAGCGAAGTATAGAAGTAGGTCCGCCGCGGTAGCGTGACCGCCAGCCACCTGGGCGGCCCTAGTTCGATTCCCGGCCGGGTCGGGGATTTTTCAGTAGTGAAAAATGTCTTTCCCGGGTTCAGGACTGGGTGTGTGTGTCCTTAGGTTAAAGTAGGTAGGGGACTGGCGCACCCCGGTAACAAATCCGCTGTGAATATCCTCTTACGGGATCACCAGGGGTTGCTCGCGAACCTGGGGAATAACTTATAGAAGTACAAATGAACCCAGATAAGACAAAAATAATTACCAACTCAACAGAGGTATCAATCATTATAAACGGAACGACGATACAGTATTGCGAGGAATATATCTACCTGGGCCAACTAATCAGTCTTACTGAAAGCAGGGACAAAGAACTCAGGAGAAGAATAAGTCTGGCATGGGGCAAGTTCTGGAATCTCAAATTCATTCTAATGGACACAGACATTAATATAAATATAAGATTGGAACCCCTAAAGACCTGCGTCATACCGGACCTCTTATGCTGCGAAACATGGTCGCTTACCGACGCACAAACTAAAAGGATACAAATATGGAGCGAAAAATTTTAGGAATTAGTCTCCAAGACAGGGTAAAAAACGAAGAATTGAGACGGAGAAGCGGTGAAGATGCAGCCGAGACAGCCGCAAGACTAAAATGGAGATGGGGAGGACACGCAGCCAGACTCAACCAGGAAAGATGTGCATACGCAATAACCGTTTGGGACCCAAGGACAGGCAAAAGGAGCAGAGGCAGACCGAGACGAAGATGGGCACAACAATTTGTGGAAACAGCGGGGCCACAATGGACAAGAATAGCCAAGGACAGGAAAAAATGGAAATAGCTAAGGTTAAATGTAGAAAATAAGTAGAAAAACTAAAAGTGAAATGAAATGAGTGACGCAAAGAATGGAAGTGATACAGTAGATGTGTATATAAATAGGTACAGAATAATTTAGGTAAAGAGTGACATCAAAGCTCACAGGGACTAGCTCACCCTATGAGTTTGGCTGAGCTAGCCCTACCGGAAGGTAGGAGACCCTTGCCCGCTACGGATAATATTTTATTATATATTATTATAATATAAGGTTGGCAAGATTTTTAAGGCACTGTTATTACGAAAATAAGTAACCTTTACAAATGTTACTTCATGTGAATATAGAAATTATTACTTTAGTTAGGGACATGTAAAATAATTGATTATGAAGCGGGGTGGAATTTAAAAGCCCTTCCAGAAATACGTTACCGGCTAATCACATCTTCTCACTAATTATATATCCTCGTATAATATTGTCATTTTCTAAGACACTGTTGAACCTTAAACTGATGTCTCAGAGGGGAATAAGGCTCACATTTAGAAGCAGGATTACATCCTTATAATAATGTGCGTTCACAATTATCTTTTTCCTTCATATAATTTATTTTATGTACAGAATTAGTCTTTATATGCTGCTATGATAATTCAATTCCACATAAAGGTAGAAATCTAATTAATTTTCTGTTTTTACCAGTCTGCAGGTATATGTAATAAAACACAAGTACAATATATCCATCCAGTGTGCATTTCAGTGCTATTACAGAAGACTTATGGTGGCATTTGTATGTGTTGAAGTGCCATATTAGTGCATCCATTGAGGCAGGTCATGTCAGTCCAAACAACCGGTATTATTGCAAATTTGCATACGTTTGAATGCTTGAGCATGAAGGCTGGGGTCAGAAAACCTCTTATTTACCATCTGGTTAATAGTGCCTGAAAGGCCATCATTACCTTTCATATTTAATGTCTGAACTGCTCCAATCAATAGAAGAATTTATTGTTTCTCTCGTTATGTATTAATGTAAAAATAAAAGGAAAGAAGATTATTCATCGCTTGCCTTATGTTATTACACATTCGTCATTAAGTTTACCACCGTTTATTGTAATAACATTGTATATTTTACTATGGGAAGCGAGTCAATATTTAATCAACTCCAATCTCGCTCAAACTACACCGAATCCATCTGTTAGTGAGGGAGTAAGAAACGACTGCAAATTACATGGCCTGCACAGTTGCTCATTCGACCTAGCATCGAATGGTCGACTCACAGGACTTAACAAAAAAAAAAAAAAACATTCTACAAATAACACGAACAAATTGTAGAGAACGATTTTGTTTGTTTATTTGTTTATTGTTACATACATTATTACATTTCATTATTTACATTATTTCACCATTAGTACAAGTAAAAACAAAAACCAACAGAAAATACTATTTCTCATTTAGCATTTTAAATGTAAGGTATGCCCCTAGATGAGGAAAGCTCGTGTGCATCTTGTCTTCAGAATACATCACAAGATTTTTAATATATAACACGATTAAAGTTATATCCTTTTCGACACTAATCAAGGAGCTAGAATAAAGTGAGTAACACCCATCTCTTTAATTACTGGAAAGAGAGATCTCAAATAAATAACCCTAGCCAGTAAATGCTCCAAATGTGTACGGAAAACAAAATAGCGGAAGCCCCCATAACACCTTACAAGAGAAAATCAATCTATCTCCCTCAAAAAAACTATAATAAACTCATTTCCTGACCAGAGAAAAATACCGCAAGATCACCTGTTATCCAATTACATACTATTAGAGAAAGGGAGAACTTATCAACTCACCCTACCGTCGAAGACTTGAATCACAAACTTACCTTTATTTTATGCATTCCGAAAGGTTCATAGAACTTTCTACTTATACTAAAACTCTCTAAGAAGATAACTAGAAGATAACTAGAATTTTAATCTGAACGCGTTAAATATACACTATTCTAAAAAAGTAAGCATAAAGTATGAGCGACTTCTTGCTGAGCAGTGTAGTCACTCACAAGTCCTATGCAAAATAACACCGCAACGACAGAAAGTTCTGACTCACCGGCTATCACTTTATGCTCACCCAACCCACACGAAACATGCACCTGCATAAACAAACTTACGAAAATAAACAAGGGTCTTCTCGCAGTGGGAGATGCCAGATCAGCATTATGAAGAGGAAGACAATTAATTATTTCTGCTCTCTCTGAAGGGACTGCATAGAATGGTCATTTACATCATCATATCAGATACCGCAATGGAAGAAGTACAGGATCACATAATCTATAATATTTTAGGATTAAATTAGTTTAATGAAAATTCATAACATAATTGCAACATTTAATATAATTAGTATTTTTAAATGTGATATGAAACATTCATATAACTCCCTCTACTCTTAATATAGCCTATTCTATAGACCGTCCCAACCTTAAAAGACAGTATTGGTCTTATGCAGCGCACTGATGCCAGATCTACTCACATCACAAGACCAGGCACATGATGTGAAAAAGCTCTTAGATAGGCGTGAAAACCTCGAAATTTGTTTGTTGTATATAATAATTACTGTAAATCGTGCCCTGCAGATAGAATAACGGTACACCCTCCTTCTCTTATTTTCAACCCCCATGAGTAATATGTTCTCTATAAGCCCAAAAATCTACATTCTTTGACTAATATCTGCAAACTGTTACACATGTTACACATGTACCCTATAGAATCGAGTAAAAATTCTACGAGACAATCATTCTCGAAAAAAAGCACCCCTTGCGAAATTTTCATTCCCTACTATGTGATTTTTTACAAGTCTACATTCTTTGAACGATGTTTACCAAACTTTACACACAGACCCTATAAAAACAAGAGAAAAAAATAGGCGAAGTTAATTTTGTAAGAAGCCCCCCCTTAAATGTTTCTACCCCTATTATATCACCAAAATTTAGATCTACATTCTTGACCTGTTTTTAACAGACTTTATACACAGAACGTACAGAATCAGGAGAAAATGGTAGGAAAACTAATTTTAGAACAAACCACATTTTAGATGTTTCACCCCTATTTTGTGATATATATTTATACCTACAACCTTTGACCAATTTTTATCAGACTTTATACAAAGAACCTAATGAACCAAGAGAAATTTTAACCAAAGTTAATTTGGAAGAAATCACTCCTTAAATATCGCAACCCATATTATATAAATTTTATTTAAATCTACATTCTCTGACCAATTTTTACCAGACTTTACACAGAGCTAATAGAACCGAGAGAGAAATTTAGGTAAAACTAAATTTGGAAAAAAAATCACTTAAATGTTTTAATCCCTATTAAATGACGTTTAAATCTACATTCTTTAGCTCATTTTACCAGACTTGACACACAGATAAGCAAGACTAATAGGAATTTCTGTCTCTTCTTATCTCAATCCCACCATCCATGGTCTTTAGAAGTAATGGGGTGCAAAATCCCAAGTCCTTGGATGTGATAAGTCGTTCTTCCTCTACGGCCTAGATTTTGAAAATTAAGAGGGCTCCCTCTAAAATTGACTTCGAAGTATAAGCAAAATACAAAACCAGGTGACGCCGGGTCCTTTAAGCTAATAATTTATAAATGTTAAATTTATTATTAAATTTCATTTAGATAATATTATTTACTATTGTTGTTGTTACTGCTATTATTATTACAATTATTATGTTATAATAATCAAATTTTAAAGAATATAATTAGATTAGGAAAGTAATAGTTAAAATACATTACCTTCCTTTAGGCCTGTTCACTATCCTCAGGGAGTGGTATTATTCCTTCTCAAAGGACCTTTCGTGTTTTCTTTTCTTATTCTATACAGTACACTTTCTGAACACCGTGTAGCTTCTGCTGACTCTTTAATTGGCTGGGTAACGTTCATTTTCTTCAAGAAATAATTAAGTATATTTAATACTATAATTCGCTCTTTACTGCGCAATTTGCAAACACTACGATTTCTAGTTTCTCTATTCATAATTAATATAAAATAAAAATAAATATAAAATTTAATTTTTAAAATCACAAAAACCACAACATAAGTTAAACTTCACTACACAGATCACATTATAACACTGAGCTCTGAAGAAGATACGATCATCTGAGAAACATATGAGTAAACAAAATCTGTACAGCGTTGAGTCAGGACTGCCTGATTGTCGAGCTCGGGAAAACTGTGATAATTTATTAATGCTACATGATATAGAGCTCTGGTTTGTTTTAAATACTTTCTCAGACATCTATAAACATTTCTTCTCGCTTAGTCACCAATGTAAAATAAAAAACAAAGTAGGTTACTCGCTAACTAACTTTTTTTGTGTTAACATCCGACAATTTTCAAGCAGCACTTCATAAAAAAAAATATAGCTTTCTTCTATGTAAAATTTATTGCCAAGGGAAAGAGAGTATTTTCTATAAATATCAGGCAATCCAAAAAAAAAAATTCTTAGTCGGTTTCGATTATTGGTTTCTTGTCTATCACGTGATAAGTTATTCATCTGATAAAATATAGATTTCCGCCAAATTAACGTAATTGTGAAAAATAGGCCTCATATTAATTATTTATGACTTCAAAATTGACATCATGAGATAGAACGGAAAATTCTCTATAAGACCTCTCAATCATATTATTACATTTATCACTTTGGAAAAATGGCAACATTGTCGGGATAGAAAAGGACGAAGCTAATTGTAGAACGTACGAGTGCAAGTGAGATGCAAATACTACATTTAACTCAATACTGTTTTTTAAGGTTGGGACGATCTATAGTGTAGAGTGCACGGCTGTATTGCAGTAGTGCGCATTCACTTGTATCTGCCTCGTTTTCAAGTCGCATTATTCGCGAGGCAAGACCAAAAAATCCAAGTCTACATTGTATAAAATGAATGGCTTATAGGCCTAACTAGCCTTCAGAGAATTTCTTGGGAGAAGTTTTTCAAATAGTACTTATTACAATATATTATAGTAGGCCTACATAATAAGCCTATAAAATTGTTAAAACTATTTCGAGAAAATTAAGAAAAATTAAATTTTCGTCAAATAAAGTGCTTGTAAAAATGAAAAGAAAGTCGTTGCCGTACCTCGTGTCGCATCCCTGAAGGATACACAATCCAAATAAAATCTTAATAAATGCACTCGAATACTTTTGTATAACCTAGGCGTGGCAGTACACCTTTCTTCAAATTCTAATATAGAATAAGAGGCCGTGTTGCACAGAATAGGTATTCAGTTGTATTAGCCTGATGCAAAGCTTTACCGTTCACCAGACAAGATTGAGTTTCTGTGAACGATGCCTGCCTTGTAACTACCCGTCAGAATTTTTTTTCGAAAAAAATATTTCAAATAAAAGTTTAGCTCTTAGCATAAGCACCTCAATTACAAAATTTAAACAACATGTTTAAACCCCTAGTACCTAGTACTGATAGACGGATTAAAACTAAAAATTTGTAGTTTTTATTCTTTCTGGAATGTCCATATATTCCACGCGAATCATCCTAATAGCATGCTGTGAGTGAAGTGAGTGTGCTGTTTTGGTAGCTCACAAATCTCCTACTTAATACTCCCGCCGCTCATTCTTATAGCATGCGGAATTGAAGCGGGCACTAAGCGACAGAGTACAAATAGCATCATGTCACGTGGGCGCAGTGGGTGGGGGAGTCCTCAGGCTTTTTATGCATACGACTGCAAGTGCAAACTTGAAATCTGCCAGTAAGAACTTCATACTCTTTTTTTTAGAATATCCCCCTATATCCCACAAACAAGAAAACGGAACCCAAGATTCAGGTCGAAAGTCCCAATACGAGGTACCGGAATGAAGTTCCATGATCAAAGATATTCTTTAATATAAGAATCCGGCAAGAAGGTCATATTTCCTATTATGACTTCATCACATATTATTATTATTATTATTATTATTATTATTATTATTATTATGCATCCATGATGCAAGCCATTGCGACTTATATGAATTGTTAAAACCATAACGAATAAATCTTCTTTAATAAATACAATGAATAAAACAGAACACATTATACATTGTACTTAATTTACATGAGAAATAAATAATTCCGGGAAAAGGAAGAAAAGAATAAAAAAATTACAAGTAAGAGACTTAAGCCCTGAAGTAAAACACTAAATAATCACAGGATAAGATCGATTATTCGAATAAACGATCTTGTGTTCTATTTTTGAGAATAAATTACAGTTTTCATTAGTAATTCATATTAAATTGTATCGTTGGAAAATTGGTGCTTTTCTCACAGTACAGAATGTATAATGACTTCATGTCTTGAGAAATTAAATATTGAAGCTTTTGAGGAAAGTGTATAGTCTTTAAGATTAAGCTAAACATGAAAGGAACTTAATAAACAGATTTGAAATTGGTTACAGTTAAAATTCTTGCTATTTATAAAAACCTATAACACTTTTGTTAAAAGATTTCCTTAATTTTCGTTCATTCATTTTTCATTGTATCCTTGTGCAGCATTCGTTAAAAAAATATCGACAGTGGTAATTAATCCAGAGGAGTGGATAAATTATGAACACCGAGGAAAAGTGGTCTGGATATTATTCCACCAAGGATTAGGCCTACATTTTTGATATCCTAGGGTTTGAAGCCAGGCCCCCATGACGGAAAGGCTAGGGCGTTAGTAGATCTCTCCATAAGATAAATATAAATTCGTTAAGGAAACGTTATATGTGTAAAGGTAATGAGTTACAGAACTGATTAGCAGTAAAAGATAATTATGCACCAAAATTAATATAAACTATAATAACATAGCAGAAATCTACGTTTATATTCTCTTTAAAGATAACTTTTTTTTTTCAAACTGCTGTTTTTCACTAACTTAGTTCGTCGTTTTAATGAGACTATTATAGGAGAAAAATTCCTCTGACACTAGGAATTGAACCTTTGGCTATCCGTGCCACAGCTCAACCAACTAAGCCAGAGTTCACTTCACAGCACCAGATGGAACCTCTCCCCTATGACTGATTGTCTTTAAAGGTCTACCTCACTGACAGACACGTTATGTCATATGCAGTACTGACCGGGCTTCCACTATTATTGTGCAGTTAATATCCTACAGAGACAATCTGTGGTTCATGAATGTATATATATATATATATATATATATATATATATATAAGAGGCTTTTGGTGGTATAAATAAAACCAAGCAGTGGCTCAAAACTCACCAATTCCTAGCAGCTGCTTGGTTTGGTATAAATAAAACTCGGCTTCCTCAGCCACCTGCCTAGCCGTTGCTCAACGACCTTGACAGCACAGCCGCTGCTTAGGATTTGGTATAAATAAAACTAAGCCGCGGCTCTCTGTTGGTAGCAGCGGCTTGCTTTTTTCTGAGTTACCTCATTTGCGGACTCAGCTTGCTCAAGTGAAGTTTTTAATCGTATTGGCGGGGTTCATGGGGGTGATTTTTTTAAACCAATATGAGTAATTTATAAGGAACGTATGGATTATGATGTGCACAGATGTAACGAACCGGTTGTACAATAAAATTGTAAAACATTTGTAACTTAACTTTGTTATTTTTCTTTTTAATAAAAATAATCAAAAAATTAATACATAATTATAGGTCTAACACATTCTCATATTTTACTGCTATCAATATGAACTAAAATATTTCAAACGTGATTAATCCTTTTTTTGAACGACGTAACTAATTAGCGGTACTTACGAATATTGTTGCCGTGGATCGTAAACTTGACATTCCCGCACGCAATCCGGTTGCTATGAAAACAAAAGAAATCTCCGTGCGGTAAAAAATTACAAAAAGCACAAGTGCCGTAAGTAAAATCATCATAATACAAGCCTTTATGGAAAGACCTTAACCAAGGCGACTTTAATAGGACAAATATTCGGTGCCCATAACAACCAACATATGCGAATCACTTTCTAAAATATAACATCCATCTCCAATAGTGTATATACATAATATTTTCAGCTAATATCTCAATTAATATAAATAAATTGATATAAATATTCATCGTGCAAAAAACAGTATGCAAGCGCCCCGTTTTTTCAAACTCTTTCCTCGATCCGTATGCACCGCTTACGGCAATTGTATCGCAATATACTAAAACGCTATTTAAAATTGTAATACTGTAAACTAAATAGGTTAACTTGAAATCTATTATATAGCAAGCAGATTCAAAACGAACGTATGTTATAAATAAATTAATTATGGGAACTAATGAAATATTAATAAAAGAACTACATATATTAATGTGGGACAATGTTAAGTATGAAATGTGTTTATTAGTATAAAATGTTAACTTTTGTTTATTAGAAATAAGTATAATTGTATGTGTCTACTGTTCTAGTTAAATGCTTAATATATTAATTTACAGGCATAAACATAATTTTTAGTTCCCTAAAATCAAGGTTTACTAATAAAACATTAATACTAGAGAATATTGTAGGAGAAAAATTCCTCTGACACTGGGACTTGAACTCAGGACCTTTGGATATCCAGGACTTTTGTATACTAGGCTTCACTCTCTTGTCTCTTTTCTTTCTCCCAAAATAGTTTTTCTTTCTTTAAATTCAGTACTTATATTTCTAATTTTTCCTTTTCTTCTCGGGTTCTCTCCCAATTTTTTAAGACTATCGGCTTATTCGCAGTGAGTCTCATGTCGAATTTTACTTTATCCTCTTCTTCAAATTACTAATACTTCTTAAAATCTGGTTTTCAGTTAACACTACGTTACATTCTCGTTCTAGCTGGCTTTTGAAAACAGTTACTGCTAGAGATTTTTTTCTTTTTGCACTCTGGCAGTTGAGCTTTATTCAGTACTCGTTTGTGCATTTTCAGAATTTGCATGATCTGCTTTTGAAATACACTATTTTCTTCAACCATTCTGATACATTATACTAAACTTTAAATTTTAAATCGCTGCACAGACAGTCAAATGGCATGTTTGTTTACTCAGCTGCTATGTGTCGTGCAATATGGGATGCAGGTGTCCAAGCACTTGCTACCAGTAGCCTGAGCCGCGGCTCGGCTGGGAGGAGAAGTTTTTATTTATACGAAACAGACAGCGGGTGCTAGATTCTCAACCTTCTCATAAGCAACGGCTTGGTAGCAGTGGCTTGGTTTTATTTATTCGACTCTTTGTCCTGACTGACTGACTGACAGAGAATCAACGTACAGCCTAAACTGTAACAGATAGAGACTTGGAATTTTGACAGTACGTTCGTTTCACAATGTAGGTGCTCACTAAGAAAGGATTTTGAAAAATTTATATTTTAAATGCCAAAAATCAAATGTTTTTGAGAATACTTAATCCCTTTTTACACAGAATTATCCAATCCAAAATCACATTTGACATTAAACCATATTGTCGCCAGTGGGTCTCAGATGGGTTTGGAAAAAAACTGAAACTCGAATTTGACAAATTAGTGAACTATCAATATCCACGAAAATAATGCAATCACACAACTTTCTTTACCCTGGACATAGAGAAAACAATACGAGGTATGGTAATATATATATATATATATATATATATATATCTATATATATAAAAGGCTTTGTCCTGACTGACAGGAATCAACGTAGAGCCTAAACTATAACAGGTAGAGACTTGGAATTTTGACAGTACCTTCGTTTCATAATGTAGGTGCTCACTAAGAAAGGATTTTGAAAAATTCTGATTCTAAATGCCAAAACTTAAATGTTTTTGAAAATACTTAATCCCTTTTTGCATAGAATTATCGAAACAAATTCACAGAACATATTGTTGCCAATGGTATAGGTGGGTTTGGATTAAATTAAATGGATGTTTGACAAATTAGAGAAGGTATCATTATAATTCATATTATCTGTATTAATAAAAGGAATTGTCCTCGCTGTCCAGCGAAATCTACTGAACGCAGAGATCTGAAATTTTAAACATAGGTGGGCTGAAGGGTCGGAAAATGCACCTCGAAGCCGGAATTTTAATTTTAGTTTTCGTTCGTGAGTTATGAGTGAAAAACGGGCAAATAACGTGCATTTTTTGCGTTTTCAAAACATAAGTTTTCAGTTATACATTTCAATGTCAAATCAATTACAGTTGGCTTTGGCTATTTTTGTCATATCTTGAAAATAAAACTTTAGCGATCGCTTGAATGTTGTAAGCCCTAAATATGGTCAAACGTTGTTTTATTTGGACGAATCTCACTATACAGAGGTTTTCTGGGCCAAGAAACTCGAATCTGAGGTCGCTTTTACCAGACGATGCTATCTAATCGTGGTATGTAGTCCACGTGATTTAGGTGTTATTAAATATAATGATTTTACTATTATGCTCTTAATTTTTAATTTTTGAAATAATTATTGCGGGCGAAGCCGCGGGCACATGCTAGTATTAGTATATCGCAGGTTCTTGGAGAGAGAAGTATGAAAGGGATATTACATTTCTGTTTAATTTCATCCCCAAAACGGTTTTATGGTAACATGAGAATGAGAAATAAAATATTCCGCAAAGACAATACAATTTTATGTTACCGGAATTTATGAGTCTTCTTATTTGAACCCCTACCCGGCTTGCTGTGTACAAGCGATAGGATACAAAATTCGGTATAGGATAATTTCCACGCTTGAGAAAATTTTGTTGTGATCACAGGTATCGATGTAATTCATTAAAATACGTTATGTTCAGGTACTGTGGACCATGCGATATCCTTATTATTATAAGAGGGATAATCAATATAGGCCTAAGTATGGTCAAACGTTGTTCGATTTGGACGAAACTCACTATACAGGGGTTTTCTGGGCCAAGGACCTCGAATCTGAGGTCGCTTTTACCAGGCGACGCTATCTAATCGTTGTATGTAATTCACGTGATTTGAGTGTTAATAAATATAATGATTTTACTATTATGCTCTTAATTTTTAATTCTTGAAATAATTATCGCGGGCCATCGCTTGATTTTTTAAGTCCATCCTGGACGATTCATTTATTTAGAATATCAAGGCACGCAGACATATGAAATTTTCAACCTACACGGAAGAGGGATAATCAGTATAGGCCTAAATAGGCCTATGGTCAAACATTGTTCGATTTGGACGAAACTCACTATACAGGGGTATTCTGGGCCAAGGAACTCGAATCTGAGGTCGCTTTTACCAGGCGACGCTTTCTAATCGTGGTATGTAGTCCACGTGATTCAGGTGTTAATAAATATAATGTTTTGACTATAATGCTCTTAATTTTTAATTTTTGAAATAATTATAGCGGGTACATGCTAGTATATATATATATATATATATATATATATATATATATATATATATATTTGGAGCGTCGTTTTAAGTTAAAGTTATACATTTCCCCTAAAATGGCCTAATCTTTGTTTAGCTTAAAAATAAAACAAATGAATGTCAATATGATAAAACAATTTCAGTTATTTTCATTTTCCAATAAGCAAAGTTCTTTATTTTAATATTGTCAATATTCCACCAGTGCTCAATTAATACAATAATATACAACTTATTCTAATGCTAACATATCAATTATTTAAAAAACTGTCATGGAATTAAAGCTTTGTAAATAAACTGTAATATAGGCTACATTACTTGTCTAAAAATATTAACACGACGCGTTTCTACGTTAGTTGGTCGTTTTTCAGGTGTAATTTATATTTGCATATTTCTTTCTACGACAACAGTGCTACGTTTGTAACATAAAACAGACATTTTTATGAATTGGTTGTATTTGAACATTTTAAAGACATTTTCATTTTTATTAGGACTGCTATTCATTTATATTATTTTTGACAAGTAATTCATAATAATATTAAAAAATTAATTGTTATTACTAAGAATCTTATAGTGAATACACATAAGGCTATGTTTTTAGACAAGTAATGTATATTACAAGCTGTTACTCCATGACAGTTTTTAAAATAGTTGATAATGATAGTATTAGAATAAATTGTATATATTGTATTAATTGAGCACTGGTGGATTATTTACTATATTACAATAATGACGAATAATGGCGAATCAAGTACGGTAAAATTACTTGGGTAATTTCGTGGATAACATGTCTTTATTTTTTTTAATGTGTTGAATATTCCTATTCTCAGAAATTCGGATCATTGATAGAGTGATGTTGATGTTATCTAGAAATTAACGGTTTTGTTGATAGAGTGCACTACACTCCGCCTTGCTTACAATAATAATTAATAATCTGATGACATTAGAAGAGACATACGCTTCAGTTGTGGATTTTATCTTCAAATCCATGTCTGAAAAAGCTTAGAGAACACTTTGTCGAAGAATATGCAAAGAACACTGAAACTTAAATATAAAATTGTTTCTACGAGGAAACTGTGTTATTTATAACATTGCTATCACCGAGCTCTATCGATGCTTCACCCGGTGGTACACTATATGCCAATGGCATTACTTGGAATGTAATCCACGGTCATCAGAGACGGGTAGTTAAATTACTGCGCTAGTAGACTGCCTACTGAAACTAATTAAATTGAAAGTTAGACAATAGTATTGTTTTACATATAATATTTATTGTAATTTATGGTTCTTTGATGTAAATTGCCTGACTTATTTTAAGTCATGCACTTAGTCATTTAGTACAAGCACATATAACATTATTTGAAATGCGATATATTGTAAGTCTAGTTACTCTGACCTATTATTTTTATTTTTGTGTTTGGAAGCTAAGTTTTGGATACTAGAAACAATGACCCATCGACGTAAAGTAGTGTCGTAAAAGACACTATAGTCTGGGGACTATAGACAATTTATATTGGATAGTAAAAGAAAAATGCTCCCGTGGACAGGTCCTGAAGATCCTGGAAGGCGAGACTTCCAGAATGATGTGAGGTTGGTAGCATTGCTGAACTGATTGCATTTACCCCCCATAGGATTGCTTTAGGTACTCTTTTATCTTAGAGAATGAAACGACTCCAGATTTTCAGTGCTACCAGAACGATTAGTCCCGTCAAAAAATGCCAATATGAATTACTACAAGAGGGGTTGAGATTTCTGCTATTTAGAACAACTTGTTTCAATATAATGTTTTGTCAAAACATAAAATAAAACTTATAACACTCACAATCTGTCACACTTTCTTCTAGACCTACTGGATCCACAGTCATATTCTAAAGCGTGGATGGACGGTTAGACAGAATATTGCGTTGAGTCCACTACTGTTCCACTGTTGGTAACTTTTCATCGGATGCCTATTTTTGGACCAAATATAAAATTATTTGCCCCATTATGAAGGTGTTTTCCACATATTGATCGCTTCCTCAATTCAAGTCATTAAGCAGATTGCAATAATACATTTTTAACTGGTGCAATTACATTAAATGTTGACAAAAATATTTCATAATAATTTTACAGTCAAAATATTTATTCTTCGGAAAAAAATTACTAAATTACCATTTAACAAGGCATAATTTTTTTTTTCATGATGCTCTCCAGTTATGTATATACACATATGTGTAACTTGCCAGAAATTTATTTTCCGTACGAAGGACAGAAATTTCCTTAATTTTGTTTGCTTAAATCCTTGCTTTGTGTCATGAAACAGTTACCACATTTTATTTTATGATATAGGTTCATATAATGTATTGCACTCTTAATTAAGTTAACAATTACATTAATTGTGCTTTGTTTAATTTAATGAAAAATTCACGCTGAACAATGAAAATTCGTTGATCTAATTTCGAAAATAGATTCTCGCGAAATGTGGAACTATACAACTTTCAAACACACTGTAGGTTTAAAACAGAGTGCACCTTGCATGTATATTATAATTATTGTCATGATCTAATGATGAACTTAAAACTAGGATTACGTTGCCACCCACATACGCCCACTTCAAGTAAGCATGAAACTAGATCAACTGGATGTCTTGGACTTATAACTCAGGCTCTCCTTCGCAATGCTTTCACTCACAGCGTTGAAAAATACAGCAGCAGAACTAGCTAGTTTGATTTTTTGCAAGGTGAGAAATACTCATGTGCCACACATAAACAAATGTCCCTTTCACATTCCAAACGTGTGGCTGGTTGGGTCACTCGGAGCTATAGCCACGCCTGCGCAGAACGGACACAGTGCTTGCTCAGTACCCTAATAACTTCCTTATGTTGCTACTGAAGATGCCCTTGAGAATGGAGTTAGACGGAAGTGTTGATTTACCCATTTTGATAAAAAAAATATATTTTTGAATTGTAGTGTAAGAAAATTAGATTATCTGCGCAAAATTGTAAGCCGTCTGAGTGCATGGAACAGTGCTGCTGACGCCATAATTACTGCACCAAGTAAGCTCCCTGTGGGCTTTAAACTGCCAGTGCATGCAAACTTAATCACCTTGTTTTCTCAGTTTAAATTTGAATGTTATTTTGCCACTTTCAGAAATCTATCTTCTCCCACAAAAATGTAGTCTACAGCTATGGAGTTGTTTTACAATAAGTTTTACATTTACAATGAGTGTAATAAAATTACCAATATTTTATGCAATGCCTTACTTTACCGTCTCGGCCACTTCGCTCGGTTTACGGCAATTGTGTCTATCGCTAGCCAGCCAGTCAGTCAAACTGGCTTTCAAACCCCTAGAGTATAAAGGCAATGGAGTCAGTATTTGTCTCTTGGCCAGTATTTATTATTTGTGTTTTTCATATGTTATTTCAGACTTTCGAGGAATTTCTTAACAGGATCCTTAAATATTTTGATGGGATGGGTTGTCTTTTACATATTTTGTGTGTAAATCAATGTTATATTTTATCTGCACAACTTTTATTCATTTATATATTCATTTATATATAAAGGGTGTTCGGAAATTCATATTACAAAATTCTACGGCTAGTAGAGGGGACTTAGTAGACAATATTTCGAATAGGAACCCATGTCCAAACGGTACGTTTCCGTGCTACAGCCATAATCTTCATCTTCAAGTTTATGGACGTTTTGAATGTGGTAGGTATGTTTATGCAATTTGAATGGCAGTGTTTTTCACACAGTGGTGTGTGCGATACCAAGTTCTCTGCTTAGTCTTCTGGTTCATGCTGAGGGGCTGCGTGTAATCGCTTCCTGAATCCTTTGCACAATTAAGCTAGTCTAATATAAATGCTTTATGAAAGTCCTCCTGTATAATTGTAGAGATGTGGAAAACATCAGACATCGCGATAAGAACAAAGAGAAACTCAAGAAAATCTCTTACAATACCCTTTTCATATCAGAAATTGACAGAGTCACAATAATACTTTATTCTTCTCATTTGAATGTCAAAGAGAGCCTACTGATCAGATGGCCACGAGTGCGTGTCGTTAAATTCAAGATATCACTTATGGTACTTAATTCATTATTAGTGCCCAGATTTATAACCAAAATGCTTATTTATTTGTTGATAAGCAATTTTTACTTTATTTGATAGTGCTTATATTTATTTAATCTGAGAGAAAAGCTATTTTTTCTTCCTTATTTTATTATTTTGAATTAAAATGGCATACTTTACTCAAAACAGTCACATTAATTGCCGACTAATGGAATTGCTGAAATTTTTTAGTTACAAAACACTAACAGATTTCTAAAAAGTCTTCTTGTGAAGAAACAGATATTGAAGAGGAATTAATCCTGGGAGAACATTATTTTTCACTTGACACATCGTTTTTCACTGAGCTGCACATAAGAAAATCTGACCTTCCTTACAAACTGTAACAGACGAACATTTTTACGAAACTTATAATTTATTTGATATTCATGATATGTTTATGTTTATTTTGTTGCTAATTTCTTACATGTTTCGTGCTTATTTGCTTGCCTGTATTGCTCTTTCGTTTTTCTTATAAATCTGGGCTCTATTCTTTATGCTGCATACTAATTCACGCACTTGCTTAAATGTCATGATAAGCGTGAAGCATAAGCCCGAAGAGCAACAGAAATTTGAGAATTGCAAATTATAGTTCTAGGGTAGTTATCCTTATATGGACACTTGCTGCACTATGCTGGAGGTAAGTTCCATTTGCATAAATTCTACATTACATTGCTGCATTTGGAATGCATTTTTTACAGATACTAAGGTTAAGTGGAAAGCCCCCGGCTCCTTTAAAGGCAGGGCGGAGTGAAATGAAAGACACCTTGTCACTATGAGACAGGGCTGTCCATATTAATTTCCACCGTCACAAATTCGGGAAAGAGAAGTAGCCACATGTACGCCAGTGGTCTACTTGGTGGTATGTGTAGCCTACATTACGAGGTATAACCTCTGTTTAAACTTACTTCGCAGCGTCTGTCTTCTTCCTTTGCGTCTTCCTTTTATTTTTGGCACGTTTTAATTGTTTATTGGCAGCGTGGGTATTTGCTACGTATCACTCGGGAATTTTGAACAGTCTCAACCCAGGTTGTTTTGGCTATTTCTGGTATCGAACCTCTGTTTTTTACAGCTAGATGGAAAGCTCGTATTGAATCTGTTAAGAGAGAGAAACTATTTCAAGAGGATTTGTTAACTTTATATGTTGAAGTAAAGGATACTTTTATAGCTGCTGGACATCCTACTTATGTCAAGGATGAAGTATGTCTGAGTTATCATTCTCATTACGTATATACTGGTGGTTCTAAAACCGAAGATAATTTAATTTGTGGTTCGTTTTATACCACCAGGATGAAGAAATTTCATCAGAGATGTTTAAACTTCCTTCTGAATGTTCTGTCTTCCAGGCACAGGTATAAACGAGGCTGGTGCGTACATAAGAAGTTAAGATCTCATATATATTAATAGTGACTCACAAGTTGCACTCAAATGCATCTCAGACAAGTATAACTTATATCCCACATCTGTTTTTATACGAAAATTATTTTAAACTATATAGAATATATTTGCATGTCATGGATAAAAGGACATATTGGAAATGAAAGAGGTGATTTACTGGCAAAAACTGCTGCTGTTACTAATTTGTCATTTAAAAACATCTTGTGCCAATTTCATTTGTAAAACGTAAAATATACCAAGATTACGCCAGAGAATGGAATGAGATCAGGCTCAAGGCAACAACAGGACAACTAACGAGAGACCTATATTTTGCATAGCCTACTGTTTATGATAGACTAAAAATAAAAATTTGGAACAAAGCTTCATCATGAGCCAGTTGTTGTCTGGTCATGGTCAATTTGGAACATATTTTGAAAGATTTCGAATAAATGAAAGATTGAATGGAAATTACTGCATTTGTGAAAAAGTCTTCAAACCGTTGAACACTTACTGTTTCACTGCCCAGTTTTTGACCATAAAAGACACATTTTAATACTTCATTTAAGTCATTGTGGACTTGAATTTATTAAACCCCTGCACCCTATTTAAAAAAAAAAAATCTTTCTTAATATTATTTATAAGTTTCAGTGGCCGATATAATCTACAATGAGTTGCATTTTCAATATATATAGATAGGCTTTGAAATATTGTTATAGGCTATATATATATAATGTGTGTGTGTATCCAATGTAATGGAAGTTATCATTAAGTTCAATTTGAGTTTACTATGTTTTATGTTTGTTATTTTTTTGCATGTAATTTTACTTTTTTATTTGTTTTTTGTTGCATGTAATTATACTTTTGTTCGGATTTTTATATGGTCATATTCAAGCTTTTTTATAATTTTTATGTATTTCAACAATAGCCCTATAATGCGTTATGTACATTAGGGCTTTCCTTTTTTGTAGAATCAATAAATGAACAATAAATAATTCTTTATTTGGTTATAACGCAATTGACTAAAATCCTTTAGTATGAGTCGTAGGCGTACCCATTTTGTACACCAAAAATATTATGTTAACGAAACCTCTTCTAAAAAAATATCTGTTAGCATTAACTTACTGGAATCTTTGATAAATTTCATTTCCATAGTGGTCTAATAGGAAGTAGTTGAAGATATGCAGTTTCTGCCTAATTAACCACTAACAACTTTACATGTACACAATTTAAAAAAACTAGTGAGGAGACAGTGAATTAGAGTGACTACTATTTAGCTTTCGATTTGGACCAACAACATAATAAGAATTAATCTGATATCAGCCAATCACAGACCTGATTCACTCAATATTTATCAAATTTGTTTTATCGCCTCCCACAAAAGTGAAAAACACATATCCTCTTTTCTTTATATTCTAATCAGATCGGAGACTCTGTAGGCAATGACTTATTAATACGCCACCACTCTTTCGGTACATTAAGATTTACTCTGAGAATGCAGTGAATATGACGCCTACATCTATTAAAAAATCAGCATTATAGTATTTTACAGGAAATGTATTCCATAGTTAAGCAACTTTGTATTTAATAAAAACACAACCTTAACATCATGAATGTACACTGGTGAATGCGAGCGAAGTGGAGACCGTTGAGAGGTGAAAGATAAATCCAGACTTGTTATTCCCCTTTTCGATAATAGACTCTCCCGACGTCCAGGCAGCTGACCGTCTTACATATGCTTCTACATTTTTTTTCAAGTTTTTATTTAAAAAAATCCTTGTTTGACTTCCTTCCAAGCTTAACCAGTATTATTTAAAATACAATGTACATTAATAATTTATTAATATAAAATATATTAGTAATAATTAATATTAGTATTAATGTTATTTTAATATAATTATTATAATTATTAATGTAAATTGCCAATCCGAATTTAAAATAAAGTTTTAAACTCATTTCATGTTTCTACTTCGGTTTTTTTATAGTTTCTCACCGATGAAGATGTGAAGATTTATCAAAATTAATTGACTGCATCGCACTGACCTCTTGTAGAAGTAATTACATAAACAAATTTCCTTCTCTTGTATTTTGTGAGATGGTATTGATTAATAAAGTATCTTGGATGATAAAAATGTCATATTTATGTGAAGTATTTCCATTTGTTTCAGGTAAGCTAGAGCAGTCTGCTGCCATGTGTTCATGAATATAATTGAATAAGTTATATTAGTGATCATATTGCAGGTATCCAATTACTTAATATCCCCTAATATACTGTAATAATAGAATAATACATTTATTGCTAAAAATTACATTATAACATTTTACAAATGTGAATTTGAACGCCTCCCGAAAAAGCAAAGTTTGCGCTTGTGCATAATATATTTCAGGAAACTGTACTTACCAAAATAATAATAAATATAGCATATTTTTATTTTAACATAGAACCACAGATTCCAAATTTAAAGTTATATCTCAGATTCTACCAACATTTAGTACCGATTTGCATGGTATACTAATGTTTTTGCATGTTGTAGAAACTTTGTAGTAAATTAATTTGGCGATATAAGTTGCTGGTAATTTTTGCAATATATTGAAAATGTCTTCACTCAGTGCAGAACGTAAAGTTTTAAATGTTATTAGAACATTCAAAATTAGGTAAAATAGGTCTGTACATATTCCTGTTACCGGTGTTGATCGATTCCATTTCGTATTCAATAAAGAAAACGTACACACTATTTACACGGTCATGTTTATATTTCTGGAACGACTATTGGTATTTCTGCAGTGATACATTTATCTGATTTATTAATCCGTAAACAAAATGAACTGAGTTACATCATTTTTTCAGTCTAAGGAGGTAGAGTAGGCTTTTTTCAGGAATTTACGCGTACAATGCATCTTCGGTTCTATAGCATATGATCAGCATGAAACTTTTCTTCATAGCATATAGGCTTTTCTGATATTTTGACACGACTCATGCGATTCATTTTATTATTTTCATAATTAATGACAGGATGGGTTATGTTCAAGAATAATTTTTTCTTTGTTTCTCTTCGTTTAAAATCTGTCATTGGAGGGAAGTTTATGCGGCCCACGCCACCCTGGCCTTACAGGACCGCGACCTATAGGGAGAGGGATTATCTTTGGATCACGTACATTACTTTTTGACCAACCAAAGACATAGAATGCCTCTCCGTATGAGTGATCAACCCAATACCGTGTAAGCTCCGAGACAACACGGACGAACATGTCGAGACACCAGTCTCTCACACACTAACTCTGAACCTGGTGTTAATGGGATGAAGAAAATTATATCCGGGACAACAAGGGCCTAAAGTTACCAGACATTTGTCTTTAACGTCAAGAAAACTCCCGGAAAAAATCCACCTTTATGATACTGTTTTCACTCTTAAAAACAATGCTAAAGTAAATAAAAACCTGTACATCTGTCTCACTCTCTAGCACATTACTCGTGTGATCTAAGAGCGAGACACAAATACTGGTTTTTGTTTACTTTAGATTTATTCTTAGAATGACAACTGAATAAGTAAGTTGTCCCAACCGGGAATTAAATCCGGGCCCACTGCATGAGACAAGCGAACGCATCTCTTGCGCCGCAGTGGTGTATTCAAGAATAGGCCTATGTATAAAGTAGGGGGTACGCCATAGCGTAGTGGTTGAGGCGCTGCGCTACAAACAGGAAGGCCGCGGGTTCGATCCCCGATGAGGTCATTGGAGTATTCCAATTTGCCTAATCCTTGAGGTGGCACTATGGCCCTGGGGTCGACTCACCCTCTAACACAAATGAGTTGCCTACCAGGAGCAATCTTGGGGTTAAAGGCGGCCGGTGCATAAGGCTAACAACCTTCCCACCTTAATCCCGAATGACTAAAATCTGGGAGCCTTGAGCCGGCTTTCGGGTGCTGGGTTGGTTTTTTAAGGATACTACCTGAGACAGCCCTTAGGGCTTGGAGGATAAGTGTCGGCTCACTAGAATAATAAATATAAAAATCCGAAAGAAACAGGAAGCAGGAAATCCTAGCGTGCTGGGAAACAATCTTGCAGAGAGAGAGTATACTGGAATAACATTCTATATCTCTATATTTTCAAACAGAATTAACAAATAAACATCCAACCATTAAATATCACAGCGTCCAATTGGATCAAAGGCAACAATATCATAAATCCTGCACAAATACCTGACGATTAACATATCATAACCCAACTACTGGAATAACCCTGACAAATAACTCTAAGAGCAGTTACATAAGATCTAACCCAATGAATAGCTAAGGGCAACTTCACTAAAGAGCAATCCAGGATCCGGGAGGGTTAATGATACTGATTGCTACTCCCAAAATATAGTACACATTTCCAAAGGTACAGATCACATGAATAGATGCCATAAGGGAATATAACCTTCGATCCTAACTAAGATGGCTAGAGAGTAACTATAAATAAAGGAGGGTACACTGAGATAGATATAAGATAATTCAGAGAATAAATATAAAGCTATCCTGAATAAGGGGTTAAGAAGCAATCAATTTTACACGCAATATGTGCTAGACTAAATTTTCCTAACATCTCAAGACTAATTTGTTAAGTACAGTTTCCAGTACTGGAATAACTTTAAGTGGATGAATAATAGTTTAACTGGCTAACAGTTACTACAGCACTGAGAGCATAACTAATTTTATTTTCAGAGGGAACTTGGCTAAGATAATTCCTAAGAATCTGGGCAATAATATACAAATGAAGTCACACAAATATCACAATTACTCCTTTGAATAATTTTTCTGATACAGCTTACAGTACTGGAAAATATTAAATTAGCATGAATAATAATCTAACTGGGTAACAGTTACTACAGCACTAAATGCATGAGTAAATTATTTTCAAAGGGAACTTGGCTAAGATAATTCTTAAGCATCAGCCCAGTAATATGCAAATGAAGTCTCACAAATTTTACAATTACTTCTTTGAATAATTTTTCAAATACAACTTACAGTACTGAAAAATGTAAGTTAGCATGAATAATAATCTAACTGGTCAACAGATACTACACCCCTGACAGGCTGAATAAATTATTTTCAAAGGAACTTGGCTAAGATAATTCCTAAGCATCAGGCCAGTAATATGAAAATGAAGTCACACAAATTTTACAATTACTTCTTTAAATAATTTTTCAAATACAACTTACAGTACTGAAAAATGTTAAGTTAGCATGAATAATAATCTAACTGGTTAACAGTTACTACACCCCTGACAGGCTGAATAAATTATTTTCAAAGGGAACTTGGCTAAGGTAATTCATAAGAATCTGGCCAATAATATACAACTGAAGCCTCACAATTTTTACAATTACTTCTTTGAATAATTTGTCAAATACAGCTTACTGTACTGGAAAATATTAAAATAGCATGAATAATAATCTAACTGGGTAAGTTACTACAGCTCTGACAGGCTGAATAAATTATTTTCAAAGGGGGCTTGGCTAAGATAATTCATAAGAATCTGGCCAACAATATACAACTGAAGCCTCACAATTTTTACAATTACTTCTTTGAATAATTTTTCAAATACAACTTACAGTACTGAAAAATGTTAAGTTAGCATGAATAATGATCTAACTGGTTAACAGATACTACACCCCTGACAGGCTGAATAAATTATTTTCAAAGTAACTTGGCTAAGATAATTCATAAGAATCTGGCCAATAATATACAACTGAAGCCTCACAATTTTTACAATTACTTCTTTGAATAATTTGTCAAATACAGCTTACTGTACTGGAAAATATTAAAATAGCATGAATAATAATCTAACTGGGTAAGTTACTACAGCTCTGACAGGCTGAATAAATTATTTTCAAAGGGAACTTGGCTAAGATAATTCATAAGAATCTGGCCAATAATATACAACTGAAGCCTCACAATTTTTACAATTACTTCTTTGAATAATTTGTCAAATACAACTTACAGTACTGAAAAACATTAAATTAGCAGGAATAATAATATGAACTGCCTATCCGTTCATAGCGATTATATATAAATTTAGTATTACTAGCAAGTTCTAGAACAGGGGCATGACCTTCAAGATAAATGGCCCATTTTGCAAGAGTTCATAGACTATACATCTATTAATTAAGGGATAGTTTTAGATACTCGTGTCATTAATATCTCGAGACAATATAATCTCGCTATACAAAATTCACTCAGAAGGGACTAGAGTAGTTCAAGCAATACTTGCTTAGAGGGGTAGGTACAATGGCTGCAGACATGACGCCGCAACATCACGAGATATGACAACGTCTCTTATTTCAGGCAACTGAATTAGGACAAACGTAATTATTCTCATGACTTAAACCCTATACCACTTGGCGAGATTTCTTCCCTAACTTTAGCAAATGTGACTTTCATCGTGGCATAATAGACATAAGATAACGGCAATGGTAATGAACTTAAATGGCTTGGCAATACCATAACTTAGTGGAGATTCCACAATTAAGTGCACGAATATAGAATGGTGAATTACATTATAAATTACTAACCCGTCCGGTGCACATACCTGGAAGGCAAATCCGGATAGCGAGGCCAGACATCGTAGAAGATTCTCCACAAACACTACTAGGCACAATTCTGTTCTGAAGGCTAAGAGAGACTAACTCGTCAGCCGGAATGGCCGACGCAACACAGACAAAAACCACGCACCGAGCATGCGCAGAAAGGACAGCAAGCGGAGAGAGTAAGAGTGAACTAAAGTGACTAAACACGTCATAACATGACGTATGTCACAGCCTCCCCTCTGCGAAAAAAAGAAAGGGAAGGCCGGACAAGAAAGGTATCGCCTACAATGCCAGATGAAAATCACAAGTACTAGATCATATAAAGACATAAACAAAGTATAGTTACATAACCATAAATACACAACATATGCAAATACTACACCCTAAGAGAACTATACCTTATATCAAAATACCCTTATACTCTTGAAATCTTAAGAATCAAGCAGTCTTTCACTTTCACACATGATTGAATAAGATTATAAGGTTAGACATATATTACACTCAAGTCAGGTAGATTCAGTCAAGTTGAAAAATGTGAATACAAAAGATTGAATTGTTATCTGACAAGCATGCATTGTAGAACCTGAAAACTTTTATAGTACATCAAGAGTCATTCCATAGCATAAAACAAATTTTACATAATTTAGAGCCATTGGAATAGTCCATACGTTGAGTTCAATGTTAACCACGGCCAAAGGCCTACACCATTAATCTATATAAGGTGTAGATAATAAGACTCCATTCTTCACTATAATTCCTAACTTGGTTATCACATTCTTCATTCTTCTAATATATAAGACTTGAGATGAAAACGATGCACAAGAGCCTCAAAATAAGAGGAAAGGAGTGAGCACATATCACTTGAGGGGTCTTACCACCTTCGACCAATAATAACTGGTCAAAAACACTCACACCACCATTACATATATCTTGAATAGAGATGCTATATTGCGTAGTACTCTGCTCACAGATAACCAAGAAGTGCTGGAAGGAGTGGCTCCGGCCACCCACACAGGTGACAAAAACAAGTTGGGGTACGTTTCCCCATGAGCCAGCCCAGCCGGGAACGACGTGCAGGCCTACACGATGCACCCAGGAGCACGAGGAACAGAAGACACAGGATTCAGGGCACATGCTCCAACAATAACAGCACACAATCAAGATGCAGAAGGCTCAGGGCAACCACCAGTACCATCAGGCACCAGAGTACATACAGTAGTAGGAAAAGGGCAGAGCTCATGTCCATATTTTCCTTAATACCATGATATTGAAGTCGACTTCAGCCATAAATGTCAGTAGATAAAAGTCATTCCAGATAGTAGCAGGGTAAACATTCTTCTTATAATGGATACCAAATTTGTCTCATCTCTTGTTATTCTTTGTTGAATTATTGGTTCCCCCTTTTTTTTTTTTTTTGGTTATTTTTTTTTGCTTTTGTTTTATTATATTTGTATGAGTCAGCCTTAATTTTAATATAGGCCTAGTAGTAGGAACTTAATCAGGAGGAGAACGAAACAGACCCCGCATCACCGGAATTCACCGAACAGGAGTGCAAAGGACGAGCAAAAAATTCACCACAAACATTTATTCGTGCACAATTGGAATCCCCATCACAACAATACATAAATACCCTACTTAAATACCAAGCCATAAATACCTTTAATATTTCATGGTGCGAGTAGCAAACACCAACTGACAAACATAACACTTATAACGCTAATTCATAAAACATACACAAGCCACAACATAATTTAATAGCCACTTAATCTACAAACACTCGCCTATATCTTAAATCTATACATTGACAAAGGGCTTCAACTGAGTGGCATGGGCCCTTCTTAAAACATTATTTGCCAAATTTTGGAGTAAGAAGGACACGCCATGTTCTAGAACCTGAACAATCAAAAAAAAAATTCCATTTTAAAGTATGAAATTCAGCAATCCTTATAATTTAGCGGGGACTCTTAACATGTAATAGCAAGTGACAGAGTAGAAGGGGGGGGGCACTTATTTCACCCACGATGCACCAAGTGTGGGGAAGAAAGACAACTGACGTATAATCCTTAGTGCAATATCCAGCACAACTCAACCACCGCCGGCGCACCAGGGAAGTTGAGCTACGTCAAGAAGTCCCCCAACCGCACAACAATGGCTACACGTGAAGGAAGTAAGAAGCCCACAAGGACTCAGTCGAACACGTTAAAGCAAGAGGCTCAACGACAGCCGGCGTATGACACACATACATAAGCTCCCAAAATCCAGGAAGGACTCAACCACCACCGGCGTACCAGGGAAGTTGAGCTACACCAGCAGTCGAGAAGCAGCTCACATAAAACAGAACGAACGGTCCACCATAAAAAATCTACCACCAGTGCACAGAGCACAATACAA
Organism: Ectobius pallidus; assembly: GCA_964059195.1. Taxonomy (NCBI): domain Eukaryota; kingdom Metazoa; phylum Arthropoda; class Insecta; order Blattodea; family Ectobiidae; genus Ectobius; species Ectobius pallidus. Next base: position 127,567,037 of record CAXKWD010000002.1, read on the forward strand.
GAAGGTTGATGCAAAGGGGGACCAAAAAAAAATAATGCAAGGTAACAATGAACCAAGAACCAAGTGGACGTATAGAATACGTCACTCTCCCCTCTGCGAAGAAAGAGTCAAACACCAGAGTGCAGAGCGAAGGTAATGCTACCACCTGAGCCGGCTTTCGGGTGCTGGGTTGGTTTTTTAAGGATACTACCTGAGACAGCCCTTAGGGCTTGGAGGATAAGTGTCGGCTCACTAGAATAATAAATATAAAAATCCGAAAGAAACAGGAAGCAGGAAATCCTAGCGTGCTGGGAAACAATCTTGCAGAGAGAGAGTATACTGGAATAACATTCTATATCTCTATATTTTCAAACAGAATTAACAAATAAACATCCAACCATTAAATATCACAGCGTCCAATTGGATCAAAGGCAACAATATCATAAATCCTGCACAAATACCTGACGATTAACATATCATAACCCAACTACTGGAATAACCCTGACAAATAACTCTAAGAGCAGTTACATAAGATCTAACCCAATGAATAGCTAAGGGCAACTTCACTAAAGAGCAATCCAGGATCCGGGAGGGTTAATGATACTGATTGCTACTCCCAAAATATAGTACACATTTCCAAAGGTACAGATCACATGAATAGATGCCATAAGGGAATATAACCTTCGATCCTAACTAAGATGGCTAGAGAGTAACTATAAATAAAGGAGGGTACACTGAGATAGATATAAGATAATTCAGAGAATAAATATAAAGCTATCCTGAATAAGGGGTTAAGAAGCAATCAATTTTACACGCAATATGTGCTAGACTAAATTTTCCTAACATCTCAAGACTAATTTGTTAAGTACAGTTTCCAGTACTGGAATAACTTTAAGTGGATGAATAATAGTTTAACTGGCTAACAGTTACTACAGCACTGAGAGCATAACTAATTTTATTTTCAGAGGGAACTTGGCTAAGATAATTCCTAAGAATCTGGGCAATAATATACAAATGAAGTCACACAAATATCACAATTACTCCTTTGAATAATTTTTCTGATACAGCTTACAGTACTGGAAAATATTAAATTAGCATGAATAATAATCTAACTGGGTAACAGTTACTACAGCACTAAATGCATGAGTAAATTATTTTCAAAGGGAACTTGGCTAAGATAATTCTTAAGCATCAGCCCAGTAATATGCAAATGAAGTCTCACAAATTTTACAATTACTTCTTTGAATAATTTTTCAAATACAACTTACAGTACTGAAAAATGTAAGTTAGCATGAATAATAATCTAACTGGTCAACAGATACTACACCCCTGACAGGCTGAATAAATTATTTTCAAAGGAACTTGGCTAAGATAATTCCTAAGCATCAGGCCAGTAATATGAAAATGAAGTCACACAAATTTTACAATTACTTCTTTAAATAATTTTTCAAATACAACTTACAGTACTGAAAAATGTTAAGTTAGCATGAATAATAATCTAACTGGTTAACAGTTACTACACCCCTGACAGGCTGAATAAATTATTTTCAAAGGGAACTTGGCTAAGGTAATTCATAAGAATCTGGCCAATAATATACAACTGAAGCCTCACAATTTTTACAATTACTTCTTTGAATAATTTGTCAAATACAGCTTACTGTACTGGAAAATATTAAAATAGCATGAATAATAATCTAACTGGGTAAGTTACTACAGCTCTGACAGGCTGAATAAATTATTTTCAAAGGGGGCTTGGCTAAGATAATTCATAAGAATCTGGCCAACAATATACAACTGAAGCCTCACAATTTTTACAATTACTTCTTTGAATAATTTTTCAAATACAACTTACAGTACTGAAAAATGTTAAGTTAGCATGAATAATGATCTAACTGGTTAACAGATACTACACCCCTGACAGGCTGAATAAATTATTTTCAAAGTAACTTGGCTAAGATAATTCATAAGAATCTGGCCAATAATATACAACTGAAGCCTCACAATTTTTACAATTACTTCTTTGAATAATTTGTCAAATACAGCTTACTGTACTGGAAAATATTAAAATAGCATGAATAATAATCTAACTGGGTAAGTTACTACAGCTCTGACAGGCTGAATAAATTATTTTCAAAGGGAACTTGGCTAAGATAATTCATAAGAATCTGGCCAATAATATACAACTGAAGCCTCACAATTTTTACAATTACTTCTTTGAATAATTTGTCAAATACAACTTACAGTACTGAAAAACATTAAATTAGCAGGAATAATAATATGAACTGCCTATCCGTTCATAGCGATTATATATAAATTTAGTATTACTAGCAAGTTCTAGAACAGGGGCATGACCTTCAAGATAAATGGCCCATTTTGCAAGAGTTCATAGACTATACATCTATTAATTAAGGGATAGTTTTAGATACTCGTGTCATTAATATCTCGAGACAATATAATCTCGCTATACAAAATTCACTCAGAAGGGACTAGAGTAGTTCAAGCAATACTTGCTTAGAGGGGTAGGTACAATGGCTGCAGACATGACGCCGCAACATCACGAGATATGACAACGTCTCTTATTTCAGGCAACTGAATTAGGACAAACGTAATTATTCTCATGACTTAAACCCTATACCACTTGGCGAGATTTCTTCCCTAACTTTAGCAAATGTGACTTTCATCGTGGCATAATAGACATAAGATAACGGCAATGGTAATGAACTTAAATGGCTTGGCAATACCATAACTTAGTGGAGATTCCACAATTAAGTGCACGAATATAGAATGGTGAATTACATTATAAATTACTAACCCGTCCGGTGCACATACCTGGAAGGCAAATCCGGATAGCGAGGCCAGACATCGTAGAAGATTCTCCACAAACACTACTAGGCACAATTCTGTTCTGAAGGCTAAGAGAGACTAACTCGTCAGCCGGAATGGCCGACGCAACACAGACAAAAACCACGCACCGAGCATGCGCAGAAAGGACAGCAAGCGGAGAGAGTAAGAGTGAACTAAAGTGACTAAACACGTCATAACATGACGTATGTCACAGCCTCAACTTCCTGGAACCCTCTGGGCCTCTATGGCCTCTGTAGGGAACACTTGGTTTGATGTATAAAGTAGAACAGTGTGTGTGTTTGTCTTTTGTACAAATCTACAGTTTTATTCCAATTTCGATTAATTTCTGCACACCTAGCCTTCAAAACACGAGGTCCTTAACATTACATAACGAAATGTACAGGCCTGTGTGGTTGCTGGGCATTGCCAAATGATAGTGCATAAGCAACTTTCATTGTTTGAGATAAGTGATAAGTATTAGAGTAGGCTATTGCTTTCACCGAATGCCAGATGTAATTTCTAATATTCATTAAAGGAAAAATTCCTCTGTCTCTATATATAAAGGAAGAATGTTTGTCTATTCTTCAGATCTACAGTTTTATTTCTGTCCTGATTTCGTTGCGAGTTACACCAAACATTTGTGAATGTCAGGTACGTAATTTGGGGTCTGGACTTTTGCGTCCCAAAACCACTAAACTAGGACTTTTGCGTCCACACATCCTCAGATCCAATGACCCGTTTGCGTCCGGAGTCTCTCTAGAGCAATGACCAAAATGCGTCCCATGGAATACAGGTAAAATTAATAATTGGTACCACGCAGTTCGTTTAGCATTACCCAGGGTGCACCGCGAGGAGGCGATCTGCTACACACCTCAAAAATTTTAAACCTTGCATTACTACCAATATTAAATAACATTGAAGCGGAGAATGAAGTTACTCTTTGTTTTTTGGCTACCGGTTTACTTTCTTGTGGTAGGAACTTAAATTATACTGTTCGCACATATTCCAGTCTGCTGAGTGCTTCAGTTCTATATTCAACCATTTTTTCTACCAATAAATTTTTCTTGGCATTGACAACGGTTGTTCCAGTGCGGGACACACGAGGGTTGTTTACGTCAAATTTCACCGGACGCACGAGGGTTGTTTACGTCAAATTTCACCGGACGCACGAGGGTTGTTTACGTCAAATTGCACCGGACGCACGAGGGTTGTTTTGATGAAGCGACCACTCGCTTTGGGACGCAAAAGGGCACGACCCCGTAATTTATACAAACATTACGGTAAAAATATTATTATATATGAATATATCGAAGGCTTAATGCACGCATGTGTTACGTACAATTTTGGAGTAAATGTGTTAACTGCAAATTTGAAAGCTCCTGAGGCATATCGTCACGCTACGCTAATGTGACAAGTGAAAAACAGAAGCTTAATATACTTCCTGTAGGGGAAAATGTGGTAAACTAGAAAATAGCCCGTGGCTTTACCAAGGTTAAAATGATGCTTAAATACGAAACTACAGGCCTAGAATCCTGAAGGCACTGACAATAAATTTACAAAAGTCAGCGCTGGCGTCATCAATTTTTATTTAAAATATCTCATCATATACTATCGCTTTTTCCTTTAGAATATAACTCGTTCCTAACAGTACATAGATTTCAGAAATTAATTATATCGTAAGTTTTATGCAGTACCAAAGCTACCTGTGAACACTGATAATACGTATTCTTTTTCAACTGTTTCTTGACATATGTATATGATGTGAATTTAATTTGATAAATTCGGTGTAATTTTCAGAAATTATATAATTTTTCAAGGGAAGGAGTGTTTTGTTTGGATTTTTATTGTCCGCGATACTTCATTATATTATAGCTGGTGCCCGCGGCTTCGCCTGCCATTATTAATTGACTCCAGGAATTTTAAGAAATTTACACTGGCAGTTGACTAAAAACGTTTGTGGTTCAGAGCTATGAAAATTGTAAGTAAAAATGGAATTAGAATATTTGTTCAGTGTGTTCATTTCACTTAGGCCTTATATAATAAAGAAACTGTTTTCCTAATTTTGTACTTTTCGTGAAAGTTTAGACTGCGAGAGACGAACATCGCCGAGTACACCCGATGTCTCAAGAAGTGGGGGAGCAAGCACGCTATTAGGGCCGTTGAATTGTATAAGAGTAGATACTTTTCCTAGGTGCGCATTCGTGATAATTAGATTTAGTAAAAACTATAGAATTTTATTGTACTTAACACTTGTTTGTACTAAGCCATCATATTAGGATTGTTCAATTAGCCTAATCCTTCTGATGACACAACGACCCTGGGTGAACTCAGTCTATGCTCAGCCTGTGCTATGTTTCACGTGCCGCATATCTCAAAATCTGGGATCTTCAGTCTCACGGAACCATACGGGCTTCCTTGGCCCATGTGAGAATCATTTCATCTTTTCACAGTTGTATTTCAATCTCGATGAAATTTTGCACGCTTAACCTACGGGGCATTCCGTTTTTATCGCTGTACATGAAGCTTTTTTTCCGCCAAGTATTATTGAAATGCTACGGAAAAAAAGAGAGAGTATTGGTTTTATAAACCCTGTAGCCAAACGACTAAAGGCTATATAAGGGCCTAGAGTTTGAAAATCGGAAGTGAATACTGAAATAAATTTACTTCGAAATACAAGCAAAATACGAAACATCGGCACACGTGCACATCGGCACAGTCGCATTTTCGTGCACATCGGCTTAGTATTTTTATCTTGTAATATTATCGTGCTCATCGCCACACAACCCGTTGGTGCTAGAGATGGACATAGAGACTCAAACCTACAGCCTCCTTCACCACGGCTCCAAGGCAGCACCCCTTAGCTACCGCGGCTAAGAAAACCGGCCGTTGATATCGTAGATAGGTTAAGTCATGTTAGGTTAGGTTAGGTTAGGTTAGATTAGATTAGGTTAGGTTAATTCAAAGTCTCATTCAATCGCAGGCAGATACTTTATGAATGATTTCTAAACAATACAATTATAATATTAATGTACACAGTATGTATATATAATAATAAAAGGAAGTGTTTGTCTTTCTGTCTATCTAGCAGTTACTGTGAATCCCATTGCATTCAATACGATAATGCAATTCCAACTTTGTCTCTATGTCCACCCCTACGAAGGGTGTGTGGCGATGAGCACGATGATATTGCAAGGTAAAAATACTATGCCGATGTGCACGAAAATGCGACTGTGCCGATGTGCACACAACCATATAAATATATCGGAATCAAAACTAGCTTAAATTTTTGTAGTATTGATAAAGTAGTTATGTATAAAGGAACGTGTTTCTTATGGAAATAGGAGGATTCAATTTACTTGTGTAAACTAAAACCGGTAGCCAAAAATATATTATTCTTGCGCTAATATGTATAGGCTACTCTCGAAGAAACCTAATTTTACGTTAAGTCTTAACGATTTTAAAAGTTTATATTGATCCTAGACGTACATAATATCCTATATGTAGTCTAGTTGAATCTAAATATCTGACAAACATTCTAGACATAGGCCTATTACCAGAGTTATGGACTCCAAGTCCGATATCTCGTGGTACTGTTACGGAATTTGTATAATTAACTCCATAGGCTTCTACAAATGACTGCTTGAAATGTAATGGCATAAGCAAAAAATTGTAGAAGATTAGTAATAACCAGGGCCCGGATTCTGATGACCTAAAATTGTTTGATAAAAGACCTATGAAATGACCATAAATTTTAAAGAAATTTACTTAATATTTATAAAGAATTACCTAAAACTTATATTTTATTTATAAAAAAATATTATTGTACACACACTGTTATAAACTAATTTGTACATAATTGTAAAAACAGTAAATGCAGATGGATGTTGTAAGTCTAAAAACATTCTATGTTCTTTGAGAAGAAAAGTAAGAAAATTGTTTTTAAAGTAGATCGTACAAAAATGTTGCAGTTATACTAACCTAGTAATTTATTTAAATATTACCCGTATGGAAAAAAGACGACAAAAAAGTTAATACAAATATAAATTAATGAAAATGACTAAATAAGGAAGCAAATGACACGAAAATACCAAATAATTACGTAAAATTGAAATAAATGCCATAAAAATATAAAATTGTATAAAATGACAAAAAATGACACATTAAAAATACATTTCTATAATCTAGAGGCCATGATTAGGATTTATCTACAAGTTGCCAATGTCTATGCAGCAGCAATAAAAAGATGACATGTCATTAGAATCCGGGCCCTGGTAATAACACAAGCTACTAGCTGTGCGTGAGGCGGTTGTTGATTCGCTTATGATTATAGAAATGCATTTAAAAGGTCTCGGTCTCCCGTCGTCCTTCGCATAAAGAAACGCATTAGGTGGCAGTTTTTATCGTGTAATGAATACTACATGGCACTCGTAGCTTCTGTTTGACAAAGTCCTCGACATTTCGATACTAAAAAATTGTGTAATGTTGGGTGACCTTTACGCGCGCATGAAGTTATTAGCAAGATACTTCAAGTATCTTTAGAAACTATCATAAAAACTTTATCGAAATCAGATGAGTATAGCACATAAGCCAAATGTAAAGTTCATAATACGCTTATTACTTATGAGGCGAGTTTACATTACATTTAGTCCGTAGATAATTGAAACGCATTAAGCGTCGTTTTGAATTGAACAGTTTGCCCATAGGCTAATTTGGTAAGCCTACTGTTCTTTATTAATGAATTTAATTTTGACATACGAGGGGCTAATACGAGAATTTATAAATACGTATATCCACCTTATACCCCTGTTAATATAGTAGTCTTATGTTCAGTCTAAGAAGTCTAGCCCTAGCCCTACGAATGCTAGCCCTATGTGCCAGCACATACATAGGAGTGACATTCACTATTTCTTCAATTAAGTACTGTTACTATTGAAGTACTATTTATTTTAATCTAAGCATCATCACAATTAAAAGCATGGTTTTATCATAGGTATTCCCAAGAGCGTCCACGAGTTTATCGGTATATTCGCGACTTTGCACTAGGAGCGAATTTTATTAATCTGTTGAAATTCGTAAACTCGAGTTGGATTTATTAAGACTACTCCATGAATAAAAATGTGACGGATTATAAAATATTAATTACTTTCGTGCTTTGTTATACAAAAACATAACTTAAAGCTGCGCGATCATAGCATACTATGAATCAACCATCCGTGAATCGATTCGAGTTACCATATTGTGACCAATGCTACCAATGGTGCACGTAAGACATAGTTAACCTAATTCAGGTAAGCTGACAGCAGAACAGAATAAAAGCACATGAACTGGCTTGCACCGAATCGAAATTGTTTTTTTTAAAATAAATTTACATTTTTATTATTTCAATTTTCAAACAAGTTATGTTGTATAAAATAATGTGTTTTCATTCTGCTGAATGGCAACATGTAACATATTAATCACCGCACGTTGATGTCTCACGTGTCCAATAATGAGCTGACGTTTTATCATGTAAAATTGCATCCTTCCGATTCGAGGAAGGATAGTATAAGATATACGATCGCGATTGGTCTATATCCGGGTTATTGCTATACGCCATTGGTCTAACTCAAGCACTCAGCGTATGAGTGGAAAAGTCAATCTAATTTTTTCTTCGTACTGTACTCGTGATTTGTAACGTATTATTTTAGTTTCATTTTAAAACTTTTAATATGTGTGATACCATTGCGTATCCTGTTTATCATAAGTTTTAATTGTTACTCAAAGTATTGTAGGTCTAAATTCATTAATGCTCTTTCTGTATCTGTATCTGTACCCTATGATCCCCAGGTGGGGCGAAGGGGCCTCCAATGGAGGTTTCATTACCTATACTAATTTTGATATGCTTATTTTCCGAGAGAGGGTAGAGGGACAGGTGGTAAGCCCATCGCCTCGCAACCCCCCCCCCCTCTGGAAACAAAGTATTTCTTGGACGTGAAAGGGCCGAGAAATTTTGTCCAGAGGCTCTAATTTAGGCTTGGAGTTCTTTTACGTGCCGTAAATCTACGACACGGGACCCACAGCTTAAAGTCCCTCCCGGAGGACTCCGTGCCCAGGACTTTTACGTCCTGAAAAATCCATTGACCGCGGCCGGGTTTGATCCCGCGCCCTGCGGATCTAGAGGCGGGAACGCTACCTCTAGACCACCGCGGCGACATTAATGCTCTTTAAATTAATTAATTTTATCCTGCAGGTTAGTGTATGGTAAATGTTAACAAGATTTATTCTCATTAATAAATTTTAGCCTTTAAACAAGGTATAGGCCTACTTGTATTCATGCTATGAGTTTTACAATTTTAACGTGTATTTTTTCGTATGAAATCAAAATCAAATAAAATGTTTACACTATTTATCATCATCATCATCTTCACCTTCATCAAGGTAGGCCAAATTGGTCTGTTCCGGCTCAGAAGTCATCTTCCCATCGTCGTCGAGGTCTTCCTATGTCTCTAGTGCCTATGGGTTTATATATCATTGCCTGTTTTGCCGGTCTATTGGCCTGCATCCTCAGTATATGATCGTGCCAACATTGCTTGTAATTCATAATTTTATCATTTAAATTATATATGTTCAACTGTTCTCTTATAGCTTCATTTCTCATATGGTCTGTGAGGGAATACTCAACAACATATCTCAGAAATTTCATTTCTGCTGTTTCTATCATTCTTCTATCTTTTCTCTGAGCCATAAGTCAAAACCGGTAGTGCCATAGTCTTGTAGAATTTTAGCATTGTTTCTTTTTGTGTTTTATTTTTTAACGTTCTCTTTATCGTCCCACATATGTTTTACACTATTTATGTGGTAATAATTCCTACAAACAATTCACCCCAATACAGACCAGATCATTTTTAATGTCATTCTCCTCAAATTAAATCTCATTACCTGCTAACACTTACTCACTCATAGTCTTAGACTGCTTGGGTTGAACTTCAGACTACTAACCGATCTTAATGAGGTTATAAGGTGGATATTCGCATTTATAGCCTATTACTTATTAGTTTTTGGAAATATTTTCATTTAATTAAGGTTTCCAGGAAATGTTAAGAATCATATAACATCTATGTAAAATTTAAAAATATATATAACTTACTGTATATATATATATATATATATATATATATATATATATATATAGTTTACCTATAATAATTAAAATATCCAAAATGAAATTACGTGTTATAAAACTACATAAAACAGGAGCCAGTCAATAGTGCCTTGCCCTGCCGACTAATCACTGTGCCGTGCCGAGCCTTGAAAAACATAAGAGAAATTTTTCATCGCTGTAATGAGAAGTACCCCATTCTAGAATAGTCATTCAACCACAGGAATTCTACGGGTAGGGTATAGGGTGATCAAAATGATTAAGTGTGAAGCTATTTTCGATTTTAATTAACTTTAGACAGGTGTAGTTATAATTAGAGACCGGGGGTTAGGCATAATGCCTATTCTTAAATGTTATAGATATAATAAAAATGACTTAATAGAAGTTCAAGATACTCTCCGTAGAGCTGTTATTCATAAAGTTAACTCTGCCTATTTTTGCCTATTTCAACTTATAATGCCTATAAATGCCTATTTCCGATTTTCCGAAGAAAAACAGCGTTTATTGAAAATTTACATAAAAATTAGTGAAATCCATGCAATTTGCATCTAATGGGTTAATGACATTACTTAAATTTGCTTACACCCATTGTCAGATGCCTTAATAAATCATAAATTACAATAAATTATTAAAGACATAGGAATGATTCTTAGTGGTGAAACCAGAGTTTCAAGTTATAATGATCCACAAATTCTTCCATTCTACAAGTACGCTCCGATAACGTCTGTAGAAGTGTTAAGGTCGTTTTCGGTACTAAAAAATGTACTGTCTGATAGGAGACATAAGCTAAGAGTAGAAAATTTGAAAAAAGTATCTTATTTTTATGTGCAATCAATGATGTTTGTTAATGATTGGCAAAAGGTGTTTGTAAAGGTAATATTGAGCGTCGAATGTAGTAATGAAGTGAACAATATTGTTTATACAGTGTTTTGGTTAGATCCATCTATATTATTGTGTATCGGGTAGGCCTATGTTATTTTGATTATATACTGCATGATTTAAATGTTTTATTTCAATTAGTAAGAAGAGACATCCAGAATGTGTTCATATTTTTCGACCTAATGTCTCCTTTTGCATGCAACTGTGAATGTTTCAGCACTTATTTTGACAGTTTTAGTGCCTATTTTACCTGCCTATTTTGCAGTTTTTAAGTGCCTTTTTGCCTGCCTATTTTGAACTTTTTAAGTGCCTAACGTCCGGTCTCTAGTTATAATTCACAAATAGAACGTGTAGATTATTCATAAAGAACTCAGAAATTCAAGAAATACTGCTCAACTACCTGTATTTTCACCTCTGCCTACACGAGTGGTGTCTTCTATAATAATAGAATGCGCCCTATGTGCTACCTGAATATATTTATATATTTTGTGTAATATATTAATATGTAGTAATTTATTAATGTGTTGCAATGTAACTTATTATTTATGTATATAGCCAATGGGTAAATCTAAAGAAACATGTCACTAACTTTGAGCTACAATACTAATCTGTTTACTTGTAAGTAGCTGGTATAACACCGTCCTTTACTCGTCGACGGCATTTCATTTATAACTTACCGTTGCATCCAATCTGTAGTTAACTCTGCCACCTGCTGTGTAAAGTATGCAAGTAAATCATTCACATGATGGCGACATTTGTATACATGGTACCAAATGGAGCAACAATAAAATCAGGTAAACTGATGTAAAAAAGTGCCAGTATGTTTTTGTTTAATCAGTTATGACTGCAATTATGATATGCAGAATATGTTTTTTTTTTTAAATTGATTTCCAAGTTAAGCTCCAGATTTATTCATTAAGCAGGGCTTACGGAAGAAGAAAGGTCTACCATCTCGGCACCTGGGTCATTTTAACGGTCTAGTTGGATAAGAGCATGTAAAACAATAGCGTTTTTTTGTCATAGCTACCTGTATTTTAATTTCCAAGGCCTTATAAGATCACAGTAAAACAATAGGCTATGTTGTGAAGATAACTGATTTTCACTTTTTTATAAATTCTTTCGAATACGTATATTGCCATAAAATAGGCACTAAATTGAGCATTACTCCGAAACAGATCAACCGATTTTATCCATTATGAACAGACGTCTTCCCATGGACATTGTAAATGTGTATACCAAGTTTCATAAAAATCCGGTGAAGCGTATTTGAGTTACCGCGTCTTTAAAATATACACTAAATTGGGTTTTACTCCGGTACCGGCCAACAGATTAGGTTCAAATTCAATAGGGCACTTCTCATGGACGTCATAAATGGGTATACCAAGTTTCATGAAAATCCGTTACAGCGTATTTGAGTGATGGCGTCTTTCTATGAGAAAGGCGCCATAATCTATTAAAATAGGCACTAAATTGGGCATTACTCCGGTACCGGTGAACCGATTTGGTTCAATATCAATAGGGTTCTTCCCATCGACATTATGAATGTTTATACCAAGTTTCATGAAAATCCGAAAAAGCGTACTTGAGTTATGGTGCGTACAGACGCACGGACAAGACGGACGGACAGACAGTCATTTTTTCGTTCCCCACATAATCTCATAAAGTACCATACTGGCACTTAATAACGATCTCGGAGCAAATATAACGATTTAACCGAGCTTATCCTAGCCCCTCGAGCACCCTCTGAGTATGTTTATTATAAACTTTCAGTGGGATCTACGTGAAGGTAAGTTATACTTACAAATAATGTGATATCGTAGATTTCAATGCATACCTGAAAGAAGACAAAAATCACAATTAATAAAATCAGGTAAACTGATGTAACAAAGTGCCAGTATGTTTTTGTTTAAACAGTTATGACTGCAATTATGATATGCAGAATATGTTTTTTTTTTTAATTGATTTCCAAGTTAAGCTCCAGATTTATTCATTAAGCAGGGCTTACGGAAGAACAAAGGTCTAGTTTTTTTTAATGAGATTAAAATCTTCCAGCATCACCTGAACTGTACAGATATGTGATATCATGACAATCGTACACTCACATAAAAATGTCAAAAAAAAATTCAAATTGGCCGGTTTCGGGTTTTGAACCATGGACTCCAGAATGTGAGGCCAAAGCGTTACCATCTCGGCCACCGGGGTCATTTTAACGGTCTAGTTGGATAAGCGCTTGTAAATCGATAGTGTTTTTTGTCATAGCTACCTGTATTTTAATTTCCAAGGCCTTATAAGATAACAGTAAAACAATAGGCAGTGTTGTCAAGATAATTGATTTTCATTTTTTTTTATAAATTCTTTCGAATACGTATATTACCATAAAATAGGCACTGAATTGAGCATTACTCCGAAACAGGTCAACCGATTTTATCTATTATAAATAGACGTCTTCCCATGGACATTATAAATGCGTATACGAAGTTTCATAAATATACGATAAAGCGTATTTGAGTTATTGCGCGTTTAAAGTAGACATTAAATTGGGGTTTACTCCGGTACCGGTCAACAGATTAGGTTCAAATTCAATAGGGCACTTCTCATGAACGTCATAAATGAGTATACCAAGTTTCATGGAAATCCAATACAGCGTATTTGAGTTATGGCGCCTTTCTACGCCATAATCTATTAAAATAGGCACTAAATTGGGCATTACACCGGTACCGGTGAACCGATTTGGTTCAATATCAATAGGGTTCTTCCCATGGACATTATAAACGTGTATACCAAGTTTCATTAAAATTCGACAAAGCGTATTTGAGTTATCGCGCGTACAGGCACACGGACGGACGGACAGACAGACAGACGGACAGACATTTTTCGTCCCCACACACAATCTCATAAAGTACCATACTGGCACTTAATAATGACAATAATAAACTCACCTATTTGAAATTAAGGCAGGGACCATTCATGAAGTTTGCACAAAATATCATCGTTATTAACTTTCCACCATATCTTTATTAAGTACAAGATTGGTACTTTTCTGAAATTACATGGTGGACGGGAAAATCTCTGTCCGTCTATCTGTCCATGGATCTCTACGCGCGATAACTCAAATACGCTTTAACGGATTTTCGTAAAACTTAGTATGTACACTTTTAGCGTCCATAGGACGAATGCTATTGACATTGGTCCAAATAGGTTGATTTGTACCGCAGTAACACCCAATTAACGGTTTAAAAGTAGCAAATCATCACTATACTACAAAACCACGTGGCTAACTCACTCATTGATATATTTTTGCTCCACTTCCAGATGATTCAGATACTTGAAATTTGGAATAGGCCTACTTATAACTTATATTCCAAAGAAATCTGTTTCTTTACCCCCAAAAAACGTTTAAAACGGCGGGCACAACTTCAAGGTCTGTGAAGACCTTCTTTGAAGGCCTATAGTAGTTAAACGGCAAGTCGTATAAAAAACCGATTGCATGAGCAGCAACGGATTTTAAAATATCTATAAGTCTGGTCCTATGACGTTTTCTCGTGTCTCCATCGGTTTTATCTCAGATGGAGTAATGTTGTATATTTACTTCACATTATCTAATTTTTTACACACTTACAGGACAAATAGAATCGTGCATTTTAGCAGGAATATTGGCACACACAACATCCATAATCTTGCAAAATTTCGTGTTAATAGCTGCTCCCTATGTAGGCTATGTAAAAACTGACTCCATATCCGTGACAACATTCACATCTACGACAGATGCGACTTTGAGGGCCGGTATTGTAATCATGGTTTATCCTTCAGTTTAACTAAAACTTTGTTTTTCAGATTTTTGCGTATTATAAACGATAACTACAAGTTAATCTTAAGTTTAACCTAACTGGACCTTTTCTACCGTTTAACCTGCAGTTTAAGACGTAATAATTGTTGTAATGAGAATGGCTATAAAAAAACGATTATAAGACAGTATCAACAAACTCAATTTCGGATACAACATGCTATGAGAAGATGAGACAAAACTTAAAGTAATTCTATTTGTTTACTTTCCGGAACGGCCTAAACATAGAAGGTTGTATTTTGGAACAAATGCTAATACAAGATCATTTTTATGAGCAATGAATAGCTATTTATTAAGTGCCAGTATGGCACTTTATGAGATTGTGTGGGGGACGAGAAAATGTCTGTCCGTCCGTCCGTCCATCCGTGTGTCTGTACGCGCGATAACTCAGATACGCTTTATCAAATTTTAATGAAACTTGGTATAGGCCTACGCGTTTATAATGTCCATGGGATGAACCCTATTGATATTGGACCAAAACGGTTGACCGTACCGGAGTAAAACCCAATTTAGTGTCTATTTTAAAGGCGCCATAACTCAAATACGCTTTATCGGATTTTCATGAAATATGTAATACATATTTGTAATGTCCATGGGAAGACGTCTGTTGATATTGGACCAAATGGGTTGGCCGGTACCGGAATAATGCCCAATTTAGTGCCTTTTATGGTATTATATAACAAATGGTGTGGTAACTCAAACACGCTTTATCGGATTTTCATGAAACTTCATATACTCATTTATAACGCCCATGGCAATTAGCCTGTTTATTTTGGACCAACTCGGTTGACCGGTACCAGAGTAACATCTAATTAAAGGTCACATGTTTTTTTTTAAATCATGTCTATACTACAATGCCGCATATTTTTACCATTGAGGGCTTTGATGCAATGCAGTCAGATGTTTGTTTACTTCGTTCATCTAGTTGAAATTGAATGCTACATGAATACTGTTGTATACAGAAGGTACATTACTGTGAAATAATTAGCGGAGTTATTTTCCACTGAATTTTGTGAAATGCAGACATAGGACTATTTTAAGAATTTCAAGTTGCAATGCATATTAGATTTGACAAATAACACTATTCTTTCACATATGCTTATCAAACTAGACCGTCAAACTGACTGAGTTGGCCAAATGGTAACATCTTGGACTCGTTTTCTGGAGGTTCCTGGATCAAATCCCGGGACAGGCCGACTTGACATGGCTTTTTTAAATTTTATTTATGTTTATGTGAGTGCGCGATTGTCAAGATATCACAAATCTGTAGTTCTGCTGACGCTGGTCGATTTTAATCTGATTAAAAGAAACTTATTTTTTGCATATCATAATTGTAATTATAATTGATTCAACGAAAACATTCTGGCACTTTGTTATATCAGTTTACCTGATTTTATTTTCCCGTCATGGCTGCCGAGTAATCCGAACTGCGGGTAATCGAGTGCCGGGTCTATATTAATTTTCAATCCAATGCATTACGTCACCTAACTATCGTTGTAAATGCATCTTACTTAATAATATTATTCTCATCACGCATGGTAGTGCATGCACGTTAACACCACCCCCTCATGCTTACGTAATGTCCCCTAGGGGACAATAGGCCACGAACCGTATTCAAATTAGTAGCAATAAGAGGGGTAACTTAATGTCTGAATACTCGGAATGTAGAGAGGGAATATTAAAATGGCGAAGATGCTAGATGACAGTCAAATAACTATACATTCCAAGTTATACTCAGAGGTTACCTAAAGACTTGCCTAATGAATTTATGTTCTGATACCACTGTTCTGTACCTTCTTATAATTACTCCAATAAGTTCGCGTATATAGCAATACGAAATTATTCTATGAATATTACTATTCTAGGATATAGATAGAAATCAAAACTGGCAGAATGATTTAATATTGATACGACAGTGCTGTGAACGCTGATCAGCAGGGCAAGGATTTCTATGTAAATACATTTTTTATTAGCCTATATGCATTCCTAGGATTGCTGATCAGCATTATATTACTTTTGCAGTGTTATTCCATCCGACGTTTTGATCAGTGATTCTGTTCTGAAAGTGGATTAAAAAGGCAGAGCATCTACCAAACTATAAAATATAAGCTTATATAGAGTAATATTATGGTTGAAAATTTTGACTCTTGACGTAATTTAGATGTCAACTACAAGTCAGTTTAACAACGAAGCCAATTCATAACACTAAAATAAAAGAACTTCCACATTCATCAGCCTATTTCTTTATATTTAGGTGTACAATATTGACAGAAACTACAAAAATTTGCAGCCTGTTTGGTTAAGAGCCTATATTGCTGGAACCGTATTTGGAAACTGAAGATTTGTCTCAATATTATTTTTCTTAAATTTTTATAACCACTCCATCCTGCTAATCCTGAGCTAGTTTCTCCTCGCTGCTCTGTCATGAGCTCCTATCTCCTCCACTCTACCATGAGCTGATATATCCTCCGTTGCTCTATCATGAGCTGATATCTCCTCCACTACTCCACCATAAGCTGCTATCTCCACTGCTGCTCTATCATGAGCAGCTACCTCCTCCGCTGCTGTAGAAATAGCTGCTATCTCCACCGCTGGTCTACCATGAGTTGCTACCTCCACCGCTGGTCTACCAAGAGTTGCTACTTCCTCCGCTGATCTACTATGAGCTGCTATCTCCTCCGCTGCTCTATCATGAGCAGCTACCTCCTCCGCTGCTCTATCATAAGCAGCAACTTCCTCCGCTGCTCTATCATGAGCTGGAAATGCTATCTCCTCCGCTGCTGTTTCATGACCTGCTATCTCCTCCGCTCCGGTATCTGCTCCGCTGCTCTATCACGAGCTGCTATCTCCTCCGCTGCTCTATCATGAGCTGCTACCTCCTCCGCCCGTCTATCATGAGCTGCTACCTCCTCCGCCCGTCAATCATGAGCTGCTATTTCCTCCGCTGCTCTACCAAGAGCTGCTATCTCCTCCACTCCTCTACCATCAGCTGCAATCTCCTCCCCTGTTACCTCTCCACTGATATCTCCTCTATCATGAGCTACTATCTCCTCCACCCCTCCAAGATGAGCTGATATCTCCACTGCTGCTCTATCATGAACTGCTATCTCCTCCGCTGCTGTAGAAATAGTTACTCTCTCCTCCGCTGGTCTACCATGAGTTGCTACCTCCTCCGCTGATCTACTATGAGCTGCTATCTCCTCCGCTGCTCTTTCATGAGCTGCTACCTCCTCCGCTGGTCTATCATGAGCTGGAGATGCTATCTCCTCCGCTGCTCTATCACGAGCTGCTATCTCGTCCGCTGCTCTATCACGAGCTGCTATCTCCTCTGCTGCTCTATCATGAGCTGCTACCTCCTCCGCCCGTCTAGCATGAGCTGCTCTATCATGAGCTGCTATCTCCTGCGCTGCTCTATCATTAGATGCTATCTCTTCCGCTGCTCTATCATGAGCTGCTATCTCTTCCGCTGCTCTATCATGAGCTGCTATCTCCTCCGCTGCTCTATCATGAGATGCTATCTCCTGAGCTGCTCTCTCATGAGCTGCTATCCTCCGCTACTCTATCATGAGCTGCTATCTCCTCCCATGCTCTATCACGGATTGCTATCTCCTACGCTGCTCTATCATGAGCTACTACCTCCTCCGCTGCTCTATCATGAGCTGCTACCTCATCCGCTGCTCTATCATGAGCTGCTATCTCCTCCGCTGCTCCATCATGAGCTGCTAACTCCTCCACTGCTCTATCATCTGCTGCTATCTCCTCCGCCCGTCTATCATGAGCTGCTACTTCCTCCGCTGCTCTATTTTGAGCTACTATCTCCACCGCTGCTCTATTTTGAGCTGCTATTCTCCGCTGCTCTATCATGAGCTGCTATCTCCTCCGCTGCTCTATCATGAGCTGCTATCTCCTCCGCTATTATCTCCTCCGCTCCTCTGCCATGAGCTTCTATCTCCTCCGATGCACTATCATGAGCTGCTAACTAATGCGCTGCTCTACCACATGAGCTGCTATCTCCTCCGCTGCTCTATCATGAGCTGCTATCTCCTCCGCTGTTACCTATTCCCCAGATATCTCTTCCACTGCTTTATCCCGAGCTGCTATCTAACCGCTGCTCTAACATGAACTGCCATCTCCTCCACTCCTCTACCATGAGCTGCTATCTCCTTCACTTCTCTATCATGAGCTGCTATCTCCTCCACTGTTACTTACTCAGCTATCACCTCCGCTCCTATCATGAGCTACTATCTCCTCCAGTCATCTACCACGAGCTGCTATCTCCTCCACACTACCATGAGCTGCTGTTATATCCTCCGCTGTTACTTACTCCGCTACTATCACCTCCGCTGCTCTATCAAGAGCTGCTATCTCCTCCGTTTCTCTATCATGAGATGCTATCTCCTCCGCTGCACTACCAAGAGCTGCTATCTCCTCCATTCCTCTACCTTGAGCTGCTATCTCCTCCGCTGTTACCTACTCCACTGATATCTCCTCTATCATGAGCTACTATCTCTTCCACTCCACCATGAGCTGCTATCTCCACTGCTGCTCTATCATGAGCTGCTATCTCCTCCACTGCTGTAGAAATAGCTGCTATCTCTTCCGCTGGTCTACTATGAGTTGCTACCTCCTCCGCTGATCTACTATGAGCTGCTATCTCCTCCGCTGCCCCATCATGAGCTGCTACTTCCTCCGCTGCTCCATCATGAGCTGGAGATGCTATCTCCTCCGCTGCTCTTTCAGGACCTGCTATCTCCTCCGTTCCTCTATCATAAGCCGCTATCTGTTCCGCTTCTCTATGGTGAGCCGCTATCACCTCCGCTGCTCTATCACGAGCTGCTATCACCTCCGCTGCTCTATCACGAGCTGCTATCACCTCCGCTGCTCTATCACGAGCTGCTATCTCCTCCGCTCCTCTATCACGAGCTGCTATCTAATCCGCTGCCTTTCCATGAGCTGCTACCTCCTGTGGCAATATTTCAGTTAATTTGTGTACTTTTAGCATATTTCATTGCCACGATAGCTCTTAATGTATTAATGGGGAAGAATGAATGTAAAACTATTGACATATAGTATGAATACTCCCTAATGTATGTTAAACAATATTCTTTAGAACATTATTACGTCACTCATTGTATTAGAATATGGTAATTAGAATATGGTCTTTCTCCACTCCTTATGTATGAGGCTAGGCAGGTCTCTGGTCTGCTCTTGTGCCTGGCGCGAGAGTAATCCGGTCCTTCCTCTCTCAAGGCAGTGGAGTGGAGGGGGGCTTTGTTCTTTGGCAAGCAGATCCGGGGACTTCAGTCCGGCGCACGCGCTGTTAGAGAGCAGCCCCGTAGCAGAATGTGTTATGATTTCTTATTCGTGATATATTCAATCCGTTCTTCTTGTGTTTTTATGTTTTTATATTAATCCTAATCATTGGATATCGATTGCGGCACCATGAAAAGGAGTAGGGGTAAGCACTATTTAAGACGAGGAGCTGTAATTCTTGCTCTCTCTGTTTTCGGAATCCTTGAGGTGACCTAGTGAAGCATGGCGTTATACAAATGGCGGCTTTGCCGCTTGTTCTCAACCTATAACGTAAGCGTTATCTTCGCTTAGCTTGTCCATCAGACCTGTTTGGTTAATAAATAATTAGACATGTGATAGAATAATAATATTTTATTTGGTGACCTGGTTTAGTTTTGTATTCTGCGTGTGTTGTGAAATACAGTGCTAGTTCAAAGTCGGTATTGATGAAGTTGAATTTAATGTAACGTGGTGTGAGCGACACCAAAACTTGTGTTGTAGTGTTCGTCTTCCTCTGACTTTGTGAAAGATCAGTATTG
The DNA here is from genome assembly GCA_964059195.1 of Ectobius pallidus. NCBI lineage: Eukaryota > Metazoa > Arthropoda > Insecta > Blattodea > Ectobiidae > Ectobius > Ectobius pallidus. The sequence goes on from CAXKWD010000002.1 coordinate 127,587,552, forward strand.
AGAATGTACCTCTTAATTTAATTCGCGGGGCTAGACCAGGCGCCCTTGTTGGGGATTTTTCTTGGGTTGTTTTCTTATTTTGCTTGCTCTGTAAGATTTTAATTTAGTCACCATGCTTTCGTCCTCTCATTGGACGAAGGAAACAGAGGGCCTATTCCGGGTGGAATAGTTAGGGTAAGTCAATTATTATTTGTAGTCATTCAGACATTAACATGTATAATATTTTAATTTATTTAGTCCTTCCGACATCAGGTATTATTTTAAACATTAGAAATTGTATTGAAATACTTCAAATAACTTATGTACATAAATCCTCATTGTAAATAACTATGAATTGTTTTATAGCCATCAGCTATTTGAATTTATGTGATTTAATACAACACATCAACATATTTTACTCAGATTTATTTATTTCTAAATAGGCCTCAGCCTATTTACTTGTAACTAATTGTCCACAGGGCCTGCGCCTGTGCTTGATGTCTTGCTTGGCCCTCAGCCGTGAGATTGATTATTTAAAATAAACCTTACTCTGTGTTTTTTCACATACGGTTGTGCTATGTTTTCTCATTCACTTTCGCGAAGGGTATCTAAATTATTTTAGATCCCCTTCGTTACGAAGTGCTCCTTTCCGCTCCACATTAAAGCCAATTTCTGTGAACTGGGAGGGCCCAGAAGGTAGCATGCTGTCCACGCAAAGAAGAAACCAGAAGTACGCTGAAGAAGAGGAGTTTCTGGCTAGTGGAGTGGGGGGGCGTTTCAAATGGTAAGCAGAGCTGTGGTTAAATTCCACAGTTGCTTTTTGCTGTCTTAGGTTTTAGTAAACAACAGTTTTCTTTCAAGTTTTTTTCCTGATTACCCTAAACTTCATTAAATATGGAAAATAATAGCACACTATAACCGTAATTTTACTAATAGTAACATGAAGTGTTTATTTTATTATGTGATTTTTGTATAGTGCTTAAACTAATCTTTTGTGAATTCTGTGTTTCATGTAAAAATGGCTACCGAAATTGACCGTATTGTACCTAACCTGGACCACTTGTTGAAACCTGACATAAAATATGAGCTCATAATCAGAGGTCTTCCTGCGGAAGATAAGGATCTAGTCAGCGATCTTAAGAAAAGACTGACTGACAATTTAGACAAGGAAGTGGACATAAAAATATGGGGTGAGTCCAAAATACAAGAATTACTTTCTGTAGCTAAAGACCGTGTAGGTAGTGTTAGCTCTAAAGTGGTGCAAAATCGAGTCATTTCAGAGAAAGATAAGAGTAGAGTTTTGCATGCCTGTCAGCGCGTTGCTGACCTGGAAAAACTAGTTGCAGGAACCGACTTCCTGTTACAAGTGCTAGAACTCAAGGGCAAAGTCAGTGAATTGTTAAACGTAGTGAAATCAGCTGGTTTGGAGGTAAATGCTCCAGTGAGCGGGGAGCTTGTTCAAGAAGAGGTTTCGCATAACGTAGAGGTTATGGACTCCTTTACTTTCCCAACTAGACATCCCAGATTTGACGCGAGTGTAGGTCATCAAACAGCCTTTTCAAATTTTGATAGTAGTGTCGGTAGGGAAAATGCCAGGTCATTTCCCTGCGCGCAGAGTTTGCCTCTAGTATTTTCAAATCTTCCTCATCCGCTTGCCTCTATGCTTGAGAATTGTACCCATTTTTCAGATGACAATGTGGACAAAGTGTTAGAATTTATTAACTTCATCTGCGAACTGCGAAGCCAAGCAACTGTGTTTCACTTGGATGAACACAGTTTGCTAGCCTACTTTTTTGCAAAGCTTACTGGCTCCTTAAGAGATGTAGCGTTAGAGGCGGTTAATTGTGGATTAGGTCTTGAAGATTTCCATGTGAGGTTATTGGACACTTATGTTCCTGTGCGAGCTAGAGCTGCTTTAATAACAAAGCATTTCTATCGCACTCAGGGGCATAACGAGACTCTAGCAGAATACTCGCGCAGTATTAAGAAGAGTGCTCAAGTGTTCCGCCTTACTATGCCTGAGAGCGAAATTGTAGACTCTATCATAGAAGGTATGTCACCTACTACTCGATCGAGAGTCGTGTTTGAGAGCAGACCGGCTTCATATAGGCAATTAGAGGCCTTATGTGCCAAAGTGAATGCCATTAGCTTTTCTGACTCCTTAAGAGTTGACAATCAGGTCGGATTAAGTAGTAGTCAGTCTAGGCCTAGTGGTAATTTTAATAGTGCAAAGCATGTTGCAGCAGGCAACAATAGAAAGCCGATCAAATGCTATAATTGTGGCAAATTGGGACACATTGCGAGAGACTGCAGAAGTGGGAGTAGAGTCAATGGGCAAACGCGTGTTGTTCAGAATCGCTCTGTTGATTGAAATTGGTCACACCCTAGGGCCCGGGGTGATCGTAAGAATTCTTGTAGCGTGAAGAGAGAAAGAAAGATGACTGACGATTTGGTAACGACAGACGTAAATTACTTTAAAGACGTTGACGCGCCGGCTAGGGACCTGATCAGCTCTAGGATGGTGACTACGACCTCTGTTGTTCACAAGACAGACTCGACGGACACTAAAAGCAAGACAGACCGTTTTTACCCCTCTAGGACTTTTGTAAACAGTATTTTTCTCAAAAGACGCTCAAGAAAACAGATTTTAAGAAACCTAAATGTAAATAAAGTTTCTAATGAAGCGATTCAAAGTAAACATGAGCTTGTAAAGCAAGAAAGTTTGCCAGTGGAAATGTTCGATCCGGATCGAAATAGAAAGAAGCGTAGTAGAAAGAGAAATAGGCCTAAGAAGAAGAAAATACCGAATTTGTCTCCCGATATTGACAGTAATGATTGTGACATAAATAATTCTTTCCCACGCCATTTGTCTGCAGTTGTAGATTCTCATTTGCCAATGATAGAAGTAGAGTTGTACAAATATAGACTGTCCGCATTGGTGGATAGTGGTTCAGCGGTATCTCTGCTCTCAAACGACGCTTATTGCAGGATGTGTTTGGTAAACAAACACATGCCGAGATTGGTTGGTAGTGAGCTGAAGTTACGTACGGCTGGTGATCAGAATCTTGCCATAGTAGGTGAAGTAAGCCTGAAATTGAAGATAGGGAACTTTACTTGGTTCTGTCCTTTCGTAGTAGTACAAGATTTACTTATGCCTGTAATTCTAGGCTTTCCTTTCGTGAAGAAAGCTGGTTTGATCCTGGCTTTCGATAGTAAACAGTGTTATTTCAAATTTTGTGAATCTTGTAAGTTCGATTTGTACCATGGTGCCCCTTTTTCTAAATTAATTTGTTCCCATGGTGATTCAGAGATTAATTTCTTAAATCCTTCAGATTTTTTCCCTGATATTATTAATAATGTGTCTGTTGATTTGTCTCACTTAACGACTAGTGACAGAGATCAAGTTAGTATGATTTTACGAGACTTTCCTGATGTGTTGACACCGGAACTGGGTCTTACTAATGTATTAGAGTATGACATTGAGCTACTTGATGATCAACCGGTTCGTAGAGCCCCTTATCGCCTCAATCCACCAAAATTGAAGATCTTGAAAGAACATATTGACGCAATGGTTGAACAAGGAGTCCTTCAGGTCTCCAAGTCCAACTATTCCAGTCCTATCTTTTTGGTGCCTAAGGGTGATGGGGCTTCAGGCCAGTGGTTGATTTCAGGCACCTCAATGCCAAAATAAAGATAGATTCTGTGCCTATACCAGACATTAACACTGCTTTCAGTTTCTTTTCGGGTGCTAAAGTTTTTTCTTCGCTGGATCTTAATCAGGCTTACTATCAGATACCCCTTACTGAACGTTCAAGGCGTTTGACAGCTATTTCGACACCGTATAATTCGTTCGAATTCCTGCGCGTGCCATTTGGTTTAGCAACAGGAGCCCAGGTCCTTACTAGACTGCTAGATCAAATTTTTTCAGACGTAAAGTTTAAATTTGTGTATCATTATTTGGACGTTTTGGTTCTTTATTCGAATTCGTTTGAAGAGCATTTGCAGCATCTTCAAGAAGTGTTCTCGCGCCTACGAGCCGCAGGACTGACGGTCAATCCTGATAAGGTTACTATAGCCGCTAGGAGACTGTCATTTCTGGGTCATCTGGTTTCAGCTGACGGCGTTGCCATCGACCCAGAACGCACCGAGGCAATTAGAAAATTTCCCCCTCCCAAGAATGCCAAGGGCGTAGCCAGGTTTATAGGGATGGTCAACTTCTTCAGGAAGTTTGTACCAAATATGGCTGAACTTTCCTCCCCTTTAAATGATCTAAGAAAGAAAAATGCTAAATTTGTCTGGTCTCCTGCTTGCCAAGAAAGTTTTGAAAAATTGAAGTCCGCCATTATGAATCCCCCTGTGCTTGCCATGCCAGACTTCTCTAAGAAATTTGTAATTCAGTGCGACGCCTCACCGGTGGCTATAGCTTCTGTTCTCTTGCCTGTGGCTTATGCTTCCAGGACTTTGACCGCTCCTGAACGCATGTACTCAATGTACGAGCTTGAGGCTCTTGCTGTCTTGTTTGCAGTAGAGAAATTCAAGGTCTATGTTGAACATGTTGAATTTGATCTTGAGACAGACTGTCAGGCCTTAAGCTGGGTCTTAGCGAAGCCACGGACAACCGGCAGGATCGCTAGATGGGCAGTGCGTCTCTCTGCATTCAAATTTAAGGCTAGGCATATCCGAGCTACTGAGAATCAGGTGTCCGATGCTCTAACTCGGATGTTCAGTCCGGAGGAGATCTTGGGCAGTCCTGATTGCAGTATCGAGGAGCCTAAAGAGTTGTCGGGAATGGTGGGTAACATTCTGGGAGATTTCCCCTTAGCATTTACGGCATTACAGGATCACCAAGCCAAAGATGAAGAACTTGCTCCGCTAATCGCCCGCTTACAAAGTGGAGAAGATGTACCTCACTACATCTTTAGAAATAGTATATTGTATAGTGCTCCTGCGCCTAAATCACCGTCTAGGATTGTGCTGCCATCGATGTTAAGAGACATGGTTTTTAAATATTTCCATGAGTCTCCGGTTGGTGGACACCTGGGATTTTATAAGACGCGAGCCAAAATTCGCGATTCCTTCACATGGAAAGGCATGGATGGGTTTATTAGAGCTCAGGTTAGAGCATGCCAAAAGTGCGGCTCTGCAAAGCCTGCTCAGTGCACGAAACTAGGATTTTTATCGTCCGAAGTGCCAAAAGCTCCTTTGGACAGAATCTTTATAGATTTCGTCGGCAAACTCCCTAGGTCTAGGACTGGTAATACTTTTATTTTAGTTGCTGTAGATTCATTCACAAAATTCGTTTGGTTATTTCCTGTCAGAGAAGCAACTACTAATTCCACCATAGAATGCCTTAAAAGAATAATTTCAGTAGTAGGAGTTCCGCGTAGTATAGCATCAGATAATGCTTCATATTTCATTTCAAGAAAATTCAAACAGTTCTGCTTTTCCTTGGGGATTAGACACATAAAGACTGCTCCTTTTCACCCGGCTGCCAATCCCAGTGAAAGATTTAATCGCAATCTGAGGGCTGCTTTAATAGCATACCACTCACAAGATCATGCTGCATGGGACAGAGAACTGTTCTGGCTGCAATATGCCTTCAATTCAGCCCTGCATGAATCTCATAAATATACTCCATTCCAGTTGATGTTCAATTTCAAACCCAATAGTCCCTTAACGAATGCTTGGTCTATCGGCGATCTCTTGCCGGAAGTTAAAGATGCTGCTACTGTCAGGCAGACCTGGAAAAAGGCCGCTGACAACCTTAAGTTGGCTCATCAAAAGCGAGAAGAGAGATACAATGCTGATAGAAGACCTGTTAACTTTCACGTAGGAGACAGGGTTTATGTAAAGAATTTTCCAAAGAGCAAAGCGATTAGTAAATTTGCTGCTAAATTAGCAGAAAGATTTCGCGGTCCGCTCTCCGTAGTTAAATTCCTGACGCCCGTAACAGTTTTACTCGAGGATACTGATACTCAAAAAACTATTAAAGCGCATGTGAGCCATTGTAAGAAAGCGTAGTAGACTGACTGCTTAGCTGACTTTCTCCCTTTCTAAGACGTGAGTTTACAGCTTGAGATAGCAAGCAGAGTGGCCTTCTTCTTCTCCTGTCATCCGACACCATGTCTTGGCGAGTCGGTGGTGAATGCTGGGGAGTACGACAGAAGAACCTCGATGTCTGAAGTTCCGGGGAGTCCCTCCTTGCAGCTGACGGGATGGGGAAATATGGACTGGACTCTGCACTGAAGCGAGCCTCTCCGTAGGAGAAGAGGAACCTCTACTCATCTTAAATGGAGTATCTTTACTTATTTTCAATAATGCATGACTTGAAAGCAAAAGCAAAACACAATATATGCTTTATGTGAAAAGCTTGATTAATGCTTTGCCAGATTATTGTCTAATCTGAGCAATTTACATTATTTTAAAGTAAAAACTTATCATGACAAATATCAAGACATTAATGTCTTTTCTGTATATATTTAACTGATTTAAGGTAATATTTATTTTCTTATATGTAAGTTTTGTTTTAAAACAATCAATTTTAGCTTATAGATCTATGCACGAATAGGGTTTTACTAAAAGCTTTAAAATTGTACCTTATTCAAAATCAAACTACTATCAATTGTTATAAAGTTAGGTTATGTAGAGAAATTTTATTATGATTATGAATGAGAACACAAGATGAATATAGTTTATTTAAATCATTTGTTTAGTACAAATTAGTGTGCATGGATATATTGTCACTAATGAATTTAAAGTTTTAACCTCGCTCAGGAATCAGAAAATTATTTGTTAGCTTAAAGTTAGGTTATGTAATAGTATATATTTAATCTGTGAAATCAAAGTGTTCAAGGCATGAATATTTTCAATGTATAACTTTAACTAATTGAGGGTAAATTTTCTTAGATCTCATATTTATTTTCTTGTACTCCATATTCTATTTTTTAATCTAAAGTAAATTTTGGCTGAATCTGGTTAACAAATTAAAATCTACATGTTCTTTTTCAGTATTATATTAAATGTTGTTGTAAATAGATAGTAAGAATGAATTTTGACTTAGCTCCTACTATCTTCATGCTGCCAATGTTTTCTTTCATTAAATACCGTAACAATTTTGTCTTTGAAGTAAATTTCTTTAATATTGTAGACTTAAGAGTGCTTTAGTTATGCAATTTATCTGTTTTCTGCCGGTATTCTCCCGCTGGACTTGTAATTTCAGGAGGACATGTTGCTGACGATGTTGGAGTATCACTGGATGCCTTGTTGGAGGATGTCTTACTCTTCGAGCCACCTGACCACCTGACTAGTATCTCTGTGAGGGTTCGTAGGACGCTGACTCGCAATCCGTCTACACCCTTGAAGGCAGCAGGATCTAGCAGTTATCAGCAAGCAAGAACAAGTGGAAAATAATGGACTTTAAAAGCCATAGGTGTGAGTGAAATACCGCTAATTGAAGGTATGATCCTTCTTTATTTTGTCTGCTGCATGATTTGGGTCGGGGGTCGTTGAGGAGACATCTAGTCTAACTCGGACATTCTTTATTATGTGATCTCTTTCGTCAAACTTGTTGAAATGTGTTTAAGTGAAAAAACATATTTCAAGTCAAGGAGGGGGAGTGTGTGGCAATATTTCAGTTAATTTGTGTACTTTTAGCATATTTCATTGCCACGATAGCTCTTAATGTATTAATGGGGAAGAATGAATGTAAAACTATTGACATATAGTATGAATACTCCCTAATGTATGTTAAACAATATCCTTTAGAACATTATTACGTCACTCATTGTATTAGAATATGGTAATTAGAATATGGTCTTTCTCCACTCCTTTTGTATGAGGCTAGGCAGGTCTCTGGTCTGCTCTTGTGCCTGGCGCGAGAGTAATCCGGTCCTTCCTCTCTCAAGGCAGTGGAGTGGAGGGGGGCTTTGTTCTTTGGCAAGCAGATCCGGGGACTTCAGTCCGGCGCACGCGCTGTTAGAGAGCAGCCCCGTAGCAGAATGTGTTATGATTTCTTATTCGTGATATATTCAATCCGTTCTTCTTGTGTTTTTATGTTTTTATATTAATCCTAATCATTGGATATCGATTGCGGCACCATGAAAAGGAGTAGGGGTAAGCACTATTTAAGACGAGGAGCTGTAATTCTTGCTCTCTCTGTTTTCGGAATCCTTGAGGTGACCTAGTGAAGCATGGCGTTATACAAATGGCGGCTTTGCCGCTTGTTCTCAACCTATAACGTAAGCGTTATCTTCGCTTAGCTTGTCCATCAGACCTGTTTGGTTAATAAATAATTAGACATGTGATAGAATAATAATATTTTATTTGGTGACCTGGTTTAGTTTTGTATTCTGCGTGTGTTGTGAAATACAGTGCTAGTTCAAAGTCGGTATTGATGAAGTTGAATTTAATGTAACGTGGTGTGAGCGACACCAAAACTTGTGTTGTAGTGTTCGTCTTCCTCTGACTTTGTGAAAGATCAGTATTGAGAATGTACCTCTTAATTTAATTCGCGGGGCTAGACCAGGCGCCCTTGTTGGGGATTTTTCTTAGGTTGTTTTCTTATTTTGCTTGCTCTGTAAGATTTTAATTTAGTCACCATGCTTTCGTCCTCTCATTGGACGAAGGAAACAGAGGGCCTATTCCGGGTGGAATAGTTAGGGTAAGTCAATTATTATTTGTAGTCATTCAGACATTAACATGTATAATATTTTAATTTATTTAGTCCTTCCGACATCAGGTATTATTTTAAACATTAGAAATTGTATTGAAATACTTCAAATAACTTATGTACATAAATCCTCATTGTAAATAACTATGAATTGTTTTATAGCCATCAGCTATTTGAATTTATGTGATTTAATACAACCCATCAACATATTTTACTCAGATTTATTTATTTCTAAATAGGCCTCAGCCTATTTACTTGTAACTAATTGTCCACAGGGCCTGCGCCTGTGCTTAATGTCTTGCTTGGCCCTCAGCCGTGAGATTGATTATTTAAAATAAACCTTACTCTGTGTTTTTTCACATACGGTTGTGCTATGTTTTCTCATTCACTTTCGCGAAGGGTATCTAAATTATTTTAGATCCCCTTCGTTACGAAGTGCTCCTTTCCGCTCCACATTAAAGCCAATTTCTGTGAACTGGGAGGGCCCAGAAGGTAGCATGCTGTCCACGCAAAGAAGAAACAAGAAGTACGCTGAAGAAGAGGAGTTTCTGGCTAGTGGAGTGGGAGGGGGGCGTTTCACTCCTCCGCCAATCTATCATGAGCTGCTATTTCCTCCGCTGCTCTATCATGAGCTGCTATCTCCTGCGCTTCTCTATCATGAGCTGCTACCTCCTCCGCTGCTCTATCATGAGCTGGAGATGCTACCTCCTCCGCTGCTCTTTCATGACATGCTAACTCCTCCGCTGCTCTATGGTGAGCCGCTATCTCCTCCGCTGCTCTATCACGAGCTGCTATCTCGTCCGCTGCTCTATCACGAGCTGCTATCTCCTCCGCTGCTCTATCATGAGCTGCTACCTCCTCCGCCCGTCTAGCATGAGCTGCTCTATCATGAGCTGCTCTATCATGAGCTGCTATCTCCAGCGCTGCTCTATCATTAGATGCTATCTCCTCCGCTGCTCTATCATGAGCTGCTATCTCTTCCGCTGCTCTATCATGAGCTGCTATCTCCTCCGCTGCTCTATCATGAGCTGCTATCTCATCCGCTGCTCTATCATGAGATGCTATCTCCTAAGCTGCTCTATCATGAGCTGCTCTCCTCCGCTACTCTATCATGAGCTGCTATCTCCTCCCATGCTCTATCACGGGTTGCTATCTCCTACGCTGCTCTATTATGAGCTACTACCTCCTCCACTGCTCTATCATGAGCTGCTACCTCATCCGCTGCTCTATCATGAGCTGCTATCTCCTCCGCTGCTCCATCATGAGCTGTTAACTCCTCCACTGCTCTATCATCTGCTGCCATCTCCTCCGCCCGTCTATCATGAGCTGCTACTTCCTCCGCTGCTCTATTTTGAGCTGCTATCTCCACCGCTGCTCTATTTGGGCTGCTATCCTCCGCTGCTCTATCATGAGCTGCTATCTCCTCCGCTATTATCTCCTCCGCTCCTCTGTCATGAGCTTCTATCTCCTCCGATGCACTATCATGAGCTGCTAACTTATGCGCTGCTCTACCATGAGCTGCTATCTCCTCCGCTGCTCTATCATGAGCTGCTATCTCCTCCGCTGTTACCTATTCCCCTGCTATCTCTTCCACTGCTTTATCCCGAGCTGCTATCTAACCGCTTCTCTAACATGAACTGCTATCTCCTCCACTCCTCTACCATGAGCTGCTATCTCCTTCACTTCTCTATCATGAGCTGCTATCTCCTCCACTGTTACTTACTCCGCTATCACCTCCGCTCCTATCATGAGCTACTATCTCCTCCAGTCATCTACCACGAGCTGCTATCTCCTCCACTCCTCTACCATGAGCTGCTGTTATATCCTCCGCTGTTACTTACTCCGCTACTATCACCTCCGCTGCTCTATCAGGAGCTGCTATCTCCTCCGTTTCTCTATCATGAGATGCTATCTCCTCCGCTGCACTACCAAGAGCTGTTATCTCCTCAACTCCTCTATCATGAGCTGCTGTCTCCTCCGCTGTTACCTACTCCACTGATATCTCCTCTATCATGAGCTACTATCTCTTCCACTCCACCATGAGCTGCTATCTCCACTGCTGCTCTATCATGAGCTGCTATCTCCTCCGCTGCTGTAGAAATAGCTGCTATCTCTTCCGCTGGTCTACTATGAGTTGCTACCTCCTCCGCTGATCTACTATGAGCTGCTATCTCCTCCGCTGCTCCATCATGAGCTGCTACTTCCTCCGCTGCTCCATCATGAGCTGCTACTTCCTCCGCTGCTCCATCAGGAGATGCTATCTCCTCCGCTGCTCTTTCATGACCTGCTATCTCCTCCGTTCCTCTATCATAAGCCGCTATCTGTTCCGCTTCTCTATGGTGAGCCGCTATCTACTCCGCTGCTCTATCACGAGCTGCTATCACCTCCGCTGCTCTATCACGAGCTGCTATCTCCTCCGCTCCTCTATCACGAGCTGCTATCTCCTCCGCTGCCTTTTCATGAGCTGCTACCTCCTCCGCCAATCTATCATGAGCTGCTATTTCCTCCGCTGCTCTATCATGAGCTGCTATCTCCAGCGCTTCTCTATCATGAGCTGCTACCTCCTCCGCTGCTCTATCATGAGCTGGAGATGCTATCTCCTCCGTTGCTCTTTCATGACCTGCTATCTCCTCCGCTGCTCTTTGGTGAGCCGCTATCTCCTCCGCTGCACTATCACGAGCTGCTATCTCGTCCGCTGCTCTATCACGAGCTGCTATCTCCTCCGCTGCTCTATCATGAGCTGCTACCTCCGCCCGTTTATTATGAGCTGCTATATCATGAGCTGCTATCTCCATCGCTGCTCTATTTTGAGCTGCTATCCTCCGCTGCTCTATCATGAGCTGCTATCTCCTCCGCTGCTCTATCATGAGCGGCTATCTCCTCCGCTCCTCTACCATGAGCTGCTATCTCCTCCGCTGCTCTACCAAGAGCTGCTATCTCCTCCACTCCTCTACCATGAGCTGCTATCTCCTCCGCTGTTACCTACTCCACTGATATCTCCTCTATCATGAGGTGCTATCTCTTCCACTCCACCATGATCTGCTATCTCCACTGATGCTCTATCATGAGCTGCTATCTCCTCCGCTGCTGTAGAAATAGCTGCTATCTCCTCCGCTGGTCTACTATGAGTTGCTACCTCCTCCGCTGATCTACTATGAGCTGCTATCTCCTCCGCTGCTCCATCATGAGCTGCTACTTCCTCCGCTGCTCCATCATGAGCTGGAGATGCTATCACCTCCGCTGCTCTTTCATGACCTGCTATCTCCTCCGTTCCTCTATCATAAGCCGCTATCTGTTCCGCTTCTCTGGTGAGCCGCTATCTCCTCTGCTGCTCTATCACGAGCTGCTATCTCCTCCGCTGCTCTATCACGAGCTGCTATCTCCTCCGCTCCTCTATCACGAGCTGCTATCTCTTCCGCTGCTCTATCATGAGATGCTACCTCCTCCGCCAATCTATCATGAGCTGCTATTTCCTCCGCTGCTCTATCATGAGCTGCTATCTCCTGCGCTTCTCTATCATGAGCTGCTATCTCCTCCCCTGCTCTATCATGAGCTGCTATCTCCTCCGCTGCTCTATCATGAGCTGCTATCTACTCCGCTGCTCTATCATTAGCTGCTATCTCCTCCGCTGCTCTATCGTGTTCTGCCATCTCCTCCGCTGCTCTATCATGAGCTGCTACCTCCTCCGCTGCTCTATCATGAGCTGCCACCTCCGCTTCTCTATCATGAGCTGCCACCTCCTCCGCTGCTCTATCATGAGCTGCTATCTCTTCCGCTGCTCTATCATGAGCTGCTACCTCCTCCGCTGCTCTATCGTGTGCTGCTATCTCCTCCGTCCGTCTATCATGAGCTGCTACTTCCTCCGCTGCTCTATTACGAGCTGCTATCTCCTCCGCTGCTCTATCACGAGCTGCTATCTCCTCCGCTGCTTTATCGCGAGCTGCTATCTCCTCCGCTGCTCTATCGTGTGCTGCTATATCCTCCGCTGCTCTATGATGAGTTGCTACCTCCTCCGCTGCTCTATCATGAGCTGCCACCTCCTCCGCTTCTCTATCATGAGCTGCTATCTACTCCGCTGCTCTATCATGAACTGCTATCTCCTCTGCTGCTCTATCGTGTGCTGCTATCTCCTCCGCCCGTCTATCATGAGTTGCTACTTCCTCCGCTGCTCTATTACGAGCTGCTATCTCCACCGCTGCTCTTTTTTGAGCTGCTATCTCCTCCGCTGCTCTGTTACGAGCTGCTATCTCCTCCGCTGCTCTATCATGAGCTGCTATCTCTACCGCTGTTACCTACTCCGCTGCTATCTCTTCCACTGCTTTATCGCGAGCTGCTATCTCCTCCGCTGCTCTAACATGAGCTGCTATCTCCTCCACTCCTCTACCATGAGCTGCTATTTCCTCATTCTTTGCATACTTGATACATAAATAGCCATTCACCTCTTCTTAGAATTCTTGAAACTCTGTAAAAGAGCATATATAATATTTATAAGTGAGTAATATGGTATCATATTTGTCAATATTATCAAATAATGTGCTAGTAATAAATCTGTCATATGTGACTTAGTTTCAGATGAGTGACATTGATGGAGGAGTATGTATGTTGTTGAGTTCAGAAATGTATTAAAACGAAATATTCTTAAAGTACTCATATCAAGCATTAAGAAATCTCTCCAGGGTATTGACTCGCAGAAATATATAGGCCTACTTCCTAAGTTTAAATCAATGATAACTGAAGATATAAAGATATATATGCAATATGGAGGAAAGTAAATTTACCTTGGTTATGTTGCGCCCCTAAATAAAATCAATGCATATACACTCATATATTGTATAGCCAATTGCGTAAAGCCAAATTTATGCATGCATGTAGAGATTTCTGTAGTATCATTAATATAAGACGTGAACAAAGTTTCAAATGTCTCTTACTTATCTTGTTATGTCATAGAGTGCTTCAAAAATAAGTTCTAAAATGATTTACTTACTTATGCATAAAAAATAACGTAAATAAAAACAATTAAGAACATTTACTATTAAAGAAACTGTTCTTCTATCTTATAAGAATTCCTAGTAAGGCAGTGAATTTCATCACTGTCATTCCGTGAACACTAGCCTCCATAACTAACTAACTCCGTGGCGCTAACATCCCAAAAGGGACACGGCCTACCTCCCGACCGCTGCGTCGTCTACCTTAGTCAGACGGCAGGATTGGAGGCATCTGGTCAGCATGCCGACACCCATGGCCGTTAATGGTGGTTTCCATGATTGGAGCTGCTACTACTAGCCTCCATAAGAAAACATATTTTATATTTATTGAATATCCAAAATTGGATGTGTATCATACTATATTTTTTAGTCATCCGTTAATATTTGTGAAATACTAATAATTTTATTGCGTGCCGTGCAGCAATATTGGGCCCTTCCTGCCGTCCTGCCACCTAGTATGCACCTATGCACTTGCGGAGACAGAGGCTATTGCCACCAAGTGGCTTGTTTTGCGACAACTGTGAGAAATTCAATATTTAAAAAGACGTAATGAATTTCAACATCATCAATTTTTATCAAACTTTGTATTTTTAATATTCATATGCAAATATTTTTCAACTCAGTAAGAACAATCGGTGATACTGAAACCTTATTTGGTTACCCTGGAATGTTATAATTTTATACCACTCAGTGGCATAATTTTCTCCTTTCAATTAATATCATCTACCGTTAAAATATCTTTTTTTTACCTTCGACTGTCTAAAAAAGTATTTTAAAGTATTATCCAAGGATTGTCTACGTTAGCCTATAGTATGATGTATATCTTAGTACTGTCCTTATAGGCCGTCTCCAGTGGTTAGCAATTGTTGACCACGGATCTTCTCAGATTCAATTTGGGGAGCATCAGTTCCATGGAAATACTATTTCATAGGACTAGCAATCTGATCAGGAAACAATATCGGACACGACAGATTGCACGCTGGCCACAGGCCTCACCATCCTACCATGTGTTAATGAAGACGCAAGGTTGGATTTTACCTCCGAGGTTTGTTTTTAGTTTACTGAAACAAAAGAAACTTAGGCCGACAATCATGAAGTGAATATAAGTAAATTGGTTCAGTAGGCCTATGCATAAAGGCAGTGTTTCTCAAAAAGTGCATGTGTAACGGTACCTCTGAAGGTATTTGCAGGACTTCTAGGGAGTACGGTAATATTAAAAGAATAAGTTAAGGTAAAGAATAATATAGTCTAATTGGTCCAATAGGCCTATACATGGATGCAGTGCTTCTCAGAATGTGATATGTGTAACGATACCCTTGGAGATAAGTTACTTGCAGGACTTTTAAGGGATTACAGTAGTATTATCTAGGTTACAGTAGTATTTTATATAGAATAAGTTATCCGGTAAAATGAAATAACCAAGCATTACAGGTTTCTTTTAGGAGTCAACTACCAAAGAAACTGATTCGCCGGCGATGCCGGTACATGGTGTAAACTAATTTCATTAAAGCTAATTATTTGCTGACCACCATATAGACCGCCATCAAGTTTCAGCCCTTGCCTGCACCACTTGACCCAACGATTCCCCCCCCCCCTCAGCAGTCGTTTCTGTGAACACGCATTAAGCCTATTTCTTAGCGCCATTTTAGGTTAATTTTGTGTGAACTTCTTAACGATTTTATTTATATTTACAATACTCCAAGAAATAGATGTAATAACTAGGGCCCGGGGGTTTAGCCAATAATTCGTCAAGTTAGTGGTGCACAAGGCATAGGAAGCTTTCGAGTTAGTAAACAACTCGCGCTGCCTGTGGCATTAGGTGGGGAGAGCAGGCAAGGAATATTTCTGTGAGTGAAGCAGTGTCGGATTTATACTTTTCATAAGTACAGGCCACTTTATTTGCACCGCCCGTTCCTCCTTCCTAGAAGTTCCCACCTATCATAATCACTCATTTGTAGGTCTTTAGTAGGTAATAAACAATTTTAAGTATTTAAACATAGGTTACGTAGGCAATGAATAATGAAATAAACGAATTAATCAGTCATAAAGTAAAAGTAAGTGAGCGCCCTCTTAAATCTGCCGCCCCTAGGCCGCGGCCTATAAGGCCTATTGACAAATCCAGGACTGGAGTAAGTCATACCTTCATACTTCAACTTGGTTTAAATTTTCCCCCGATATGTCAAGCGACGTAGAGAGAAGTTTTTCCCAATACTGATCTTGTTTGGAGGAAAATAGATCTTTTTCCCTCTTAAATCTGCCGCCCCTAGGCCGCGGCCTATAAGGCCTATTGACAAATCCAGGACTGGAGTAATACCTTCATACTTCAACTTGGTTTAAATTTTCCCCCGATCTGTCATGCGACGTAGAGAGAAGTTTTTCCCAATACAGATTTTGTTTGGAGGAAATTAGATCTTTTTCTTTTGAAAACTTCAAAATGTATATTTCCATTCACTGCAACAAAGTGTATGCACAGACAATTGCCTTTTCATTTTTACTGTGAATAATGTTACTAAATATTAATGCATATGTTGTGTATATTTATGTTCGTTTTACTAGAAAATATATTTTGTTTAGCTGATTTACGATTAAATGCGCAAACTATTCTATGACGCTGTGCCCATCATTTCACTAGACTAACTACACTGCCTCTACCACATGTCCTTTAACTTGGATGTACGTATTGAGTGCGCCACTGAAGACGAGTAACCCCTTCCTCATGTTTACAAGATAGGTAGCGTAGAGCTATAACCCAGTCACCACTAACCTGATGTAATGTTTTTGTGGCTAAACCCCCGGGCCCTAGTAATAACATAGATTCTCCAAACATTCTCATAGTCTCAAAACACAGATAAACTTTGTGCTCAAAGTCTGATTTTGAATAGATTTGTTTGTAGGCTCCCTTTGTTGAACTTGTCCTTTTGGATAGTATCAGGTTACAAATAAGTGAGTAGTCTTTGGTACAGTCAGTATCGTGCTGGCTTTCTGTGCCCAAGATTGAGAGTTCTATCCCTGCCTAGGTCTACTACATTTATGTATGCATAAATGTAGGAGGCCCATGTATGTAGATTTACAGGCTTATAAAGTAACTCCTGTTGGACAAAATTAAGGCTTCCAGCGACGATCACAGGCCTAAGTTTCAGTACTTCTTCATCGTTAAATAACCATAAAACCAACAAACAACCCAGTTCCATTGACAAAACAGTGCTATGCATTTAAAAACAATCTTGTTCACTTTTGCGTTATCAGGTTAATGTTATCTTTCTTCGCTTGTACCAACATTTTCTCTACGCTAAGGACCTGATCAAACTCTTTCACATACCGGCGGGTTATATTTTGTGGACCTCTGCTGTAGACTAACAATAAATGACTTGTTAATTTAAACGTATCTACAGTACAGCATAGGACGCGCTGCTATAACTTCATAAAGAATTTGATAAGATTACTTCAGCACTAATTACATAAGGCTACATTCCAAAATACGGTTTGAAACAACGTTATAGGCTATAAAATTCAGAAGTTCTTAACCATATATCCTAATAGATATTAAATGAAGCAACATTTTTAATAAAATTATACGCTTTATCTTATAATTTGGAGGATTCGCGCATGAAATACGCTTCCCAGGTTTCAAATAAAAATATTTAAAAACTCATATCAGCACATATGCAAACCCACACAAGAATACTCATGCCGAAGTTATATAAGAGACCAGGACAAAAACAACATGCTATAAATACCTGAATACTAAGCCTATGGTGTGTGATTTCGAAAGTTGTACTCTTCGGAGATTCCATTTTAATATGCTTTTGAGAAAAATAAATGTTTCTTAAATAACTACTAATTTAGATCCACGCCGAAAATGAAGAGCGATCTCTTAGCAACAAAATTCTTTAATGACGTACAAGAATTCAGTAATATCTTGGCAACATGTATATAACTTATTTTAAAAAATGCATTTATCTATGTGGGAAAAATTTACTAAGTGCTATTGACTGGCTTCAATCAGGAAATAACAGTTGGTTCGCTTTGTTTTAAACAAAAAGGCGCCTCTGAACGAGATTGTCATCGGATACACGTCAAGAAACAATAATGTAGTGGACTACTAGAGGACAGACATTTCTCACTTTCTTGCCTCAGATGACGTTTCCAGTTAATAGGCGTAGCTAATTGTACCTCTTGAGTAAAGAATATACAGTAGTTAGAATTATCATTCCAATATACAGTAGTACTTGTGCATAGGCTACAGCAAGACACTTAAAATAGCCTTGAAATGTAGATACTGCATTATATTCTGGGAAAAAAGGAATTTTAATTGCACAGACGAGGAGGCTCTCGGCAAATGGAGAGTAGGCTATAGTTTTGAAACATATTCCTCATAACGCATCCGAAATGATCCACCTATTAAAATCATAAAGTAGAAGTTATGAGTGCATAATGTTAACAAGCTGAGTAATTGTTTTGTTTTCAAGTTGTTATACATATTTTTTTCTTTTTATGTCATAATCTTTCTTTCTTTCTTTCTCGTAGTTTAACCTCTTCCGTTTTTTTAGGATTTAAGCGACCCAAGCCGCCCGGGCCTTACAGGGCCGCGACCTGTCCTGAGAGGAATTATCTTTGGATCACATACATACTTTTTTGACCAGACAAGGACATGGAGGGCCTCCCCGAATGAGTGATCAGCCCAATGCCAGGGCCACCTCCGAGACAACACGAACACATAGGACGAGACGCACCATTCACACACACACACTCACTCCAAACAAGGCGAGGATGGGATGAAGATGATAATGACGGCCAGACATTTGTGTCAAAGGTGAGGAAAAACCCCAGAAAAAACCCCACCTAGGTAACTTTTCCCGACCAGGAATCGAACACGGGCCCGCTGCGTGAGAGGATTGAACGCATCCCCTGAGCCACAGCGGTGGACTTTATGTTATAATACTAATAGAAAATCATATAAAGGTCATACGATGCATAAAAGACATAGCAAACAATCCTATTTTCGCAGAGGCCCTAATTTAGCAATATTTTATTGTTATTTATTAAGTACCAGAATGGTACTTTATGAAATTGCGTGGGGGATGGGAAAATGTCTGTCCGTCTGTCCGTGTGTCTGTACGCGCGATAACTGAAATACACTATATCGGATTTTCATGAAACTTGGTATACGCATTTATAACGTCCATGGGAAGAACCCTATTTATATTGGACCAAATCGGTTGACCTGTACCGAAATAACGAGTAATTATCAGTCATATCTATTATAATATAATCTTCGTTCTCCAACAATTCGATGCATTTTGATTGGCTCGCAGCCAACCAATCAGCGGTCGAGCTCCCGTAACTAATGTTCTAACGTAAACAATTCTGCAAAAAGAAGTAATAGGAGAAATTACTTATTAAAGAGCACGCTGTCATTTCGAATCTAATATAGATATTAATTTTGTAATGGATATAACATGCTACAATATTTAGCATGGTCCAAAATATATTAAACATAACGTAACAAATTGCCAATCTTTTATTGATATTGTTAGCCCGACTTCATTGATTCATTTCTTTATAACGATGTTAGTGTAAGTAAATGTAAATAAAAGATTTAAAACACAACTAGCCGTTGAATTGGCCTATTATACCAGTAATATTATTGCCAATGGATTTTGTAAAATGTTGACATATTTGAAGAATTATTTTATCAGTGTATACGAATATGAATTAAGGTTAAGAATCAAACTTTAGACCTTTGTTCTTCTGTAAGCCCTGCTTAATGAATCGATCTGGAATATAGCTCGGAGATCTATTACAAAAATAGCTTCTTTTCGGCATGGGCCTATCATAATTGCAATCATCACTGATTAAAAAAACATTCTGGCACTTCGTTGTATCAGTTTACCTGATTTTATTTTAGCTGTGATTGAAATAAACTTACACTGGGCAAAACTGAGTTCAGTTTTGATTTAACCGTTTCTTTAATAATAAAATTTCTAGCTTCAATTTCTCTTCATACAAACAAACAAATACAAGCGAATTAGCAGATCTTATTGTTCTTCTTTTATTTATAAGGCCATTTCGTCTTCTTTTCTCACCCAACAGGTCTACCAATACCATTGCACTACGGTTTAACTTAACCAGAACATTATAAGACGGCACATGCAGTTAAACTTGAGATTTGGTTTAATCTAGCCTACAAGTTAAACTACGTATATAATACCGAGCCTAAGTGTTTTGGTTTCCTGGTTTTTAGGAAATCGTTGCTCTAGCTATCTTCTCTAGTAACAAACAGTCTAGTTTCAGTTCGACCAAGAGGGACATAGCGCCCTTTTGCCGCCCCTGGCACGCTATCTTACTACCCCCAGAAAAATTATGGTATTTGTAAAAAAAAATATTTTATATGTCACGAGTAGAGCTAGAAAACCGGGTAAGCCTAGGTGTACCTAGCAGTTACCCGAGCAGTTTGAGTGAAGCAAGAATTATAAACAAAACCTCCTTCACTTCGGGCTTGATTCGGGTAAGCGCAACCTACCCTTATGCCTCTGGGTAATACTGATTTCTTATTTTGTTAGGGGTGTGGATATGTGCAACATGGTTTGTTTTGGTTTCTTTCGTTTCGTTTCGTTTCGTTAGGTTAGGTTAGGTTAGGTAAATTTTAAGTGCCATTCAATCGCATTCTGTTCAATCAAGTAGCCTTACTAAATAGCATTTGAAGTGATTATAATTCCATTATTAGTAATAAAACATATTAAGAATGTTTTTGAAATTAATCTTTACCCAGTAGAGGTTGGGGAAACCCAAGATTATCCGGGTGAAGCTAGGAACGTTTAGTTTGTATTATTTGTATTGGCATAATACACGATATAATTTAACTGTTCTAAGAAGGCTCAATAAAAGGTGATCAATCTTCAAATGAATTAACTTTTGTATTGGATAGACTCAGTGTTTATCGGTATTTTTTAATCACATAATTTCAATTTCAAGAATTCCAGATAACCATACCCTTGGTCCAATGCAATACACAGAGAGTCGTGTTATACTGTTTCTTGCAGAATCCAGTGCCAATTTCTATTAACACTACCGGAGTCCCGTAACCCCTCTGCATGATTTCACGTTGCAAGATGCCATAAAACGTCTCACAAGAGGTTCTTATAATGTGGTAGTTCATTACTAACCAATAAGGTGATGTGTATTACAAGGAAGAAATACTGCAAGCCAATAAAATGGATTGCTCTTGGCTAATTAATTATTTTTCAGCACGTAAGATGAACTGCTGACCGGATGTAATAATTGTAAGAAGTATGGACATAAGGACATGACATTTTTAAAATCATCTCCATTAACAATGAAATAGTTGCCTTTTAAGTGCAGTCTAGTTGTAACACTCTTGTCATATAGGAAACTATTGAATAGGGTAGGTTTTATTACTTCCTTTATTAACCAAGAGTTATTGATTACAAAGAATTTAGAATGGAGCATTGTTAAGAACCTGAATCATTATGGCTAGTTTCATAGCTGTTTTATCCAGTTACATTTTAACAACGTATTAATGGATTACAATATCTACTCGTATATAATAGTGTTATACACTCAGTAAGATTAGAGAGTACTGTACTTCATACACTCGAAACTAGTATAATATGATTATATAATTTAATGTAGTTATGTAACAATCCAATAGTCCAAATTGTATGAGAATATTATAAGAGAAAAATTCCTCCGACACTGGGACTTGAGCCCAGGACCTTTGGCTATTCGCGCCTATGCTCTACCAACTGAGCTAATCCAGAGTTCAATTGGTATTGTTTGGTATTCCCGAAACTAGAGATGAAGATGTGTACCCAGTAATAAATAAAGTGTCGGAGGTAATTAATGCTAAGGAACTTGTACAGGACATCAGCATTGCACATAGGTTACCTTCCAGACCAGGGAAAGCGAAACCAATAATCATAAAATTTATGAGGAGAAGGAGCCGGGATGAATGGATGCAGAAGTTTCAACATGCAGCTAATTAGTCCAGTCACCAGGTACTGAAAATTGGGTTTGCCTGGAAAAAGGTCCGAAGTTAATGATTTTTTAGTATGTTGTATATGGGTATTCTGAGGTGTAGAATCCAAGTTTTCCAATTCGAGAACCTTGTGCTAACTTCAGGGCAGCCGAAAAACCCCGAAATTTTTGGGCTTTTTTCAATGTTTTCCTTATAACTCCTAAACAACGCGTTTCATCTGAAAATACTCTATTATAAAATTAAAGGGCAATAAATTTTCTATAAGTTGCACTGTTTAAACGTTTTTTAAGTCGAATACGTACCGAGATATGGAGCTTCGAAGTTTCGAGATATTTTTAAAAATATTGAAAAACTGCAAAAAATGCAGGATTTTCCCTACTAAATTTCATCTTCCAACATTTCTATATGGATAATAATAGTAGTAATGGTAGGTGAATCTAAATTAATAAATTTAACATCATCATCCCCCTCCCACCCCCGTCAGGACGTTCTCTTGGGCGATTTCCTTGAAGGCCGTGGAACGGTTTATAGTCCAGTCACCAGGTAATTTTGCCTTGAAAAAGGTCCGAAGTTAATGATTTTTAATATGTTGTATGTGGATATTCTGTGGTGTAGAATCCAAGTTTTCCAATTCGAGAACCCTGTGCGAACTTCATGGCAGCCGAAAAACATCGAAATGTTGGGGCTTTTTTCAGTGTTTTCCTTATAACTCCTAAACAATGCATATTAGTCTAAATCACTCCATTACAAAAGTTAAAGGGCATAAAATTTCCTATTATTTGAACTATTTACATGTTTTCTAAAACCAAATATGTACCGATATATGGCGCTTCAAAGTTTTGAAAAACTCTCAAAATATCGAAAACTGCGAAAATGGAGCATTTTTCCTAGTAACATTCATCTTTAAACATTTCTGTATGAATAACGTTCAATAACCTACACAATAGAAACCCCATTCTTAATGAGATGTTCATTCAAGAATAAAGTACACAATAATCGATACATAAATATGTATTTTATAAAAATTTATACTACATATGATATGTGGATATATTAACTAAGTAGAAAATATGTAAATTATTACAAATTTCCATTAATATTGATTGATAAAAGCATTGGTATCTTTCCTCCCGATTGGCAAATCGGCATCATCTCTCAATAATTCCTCCTGAGCAATGATCTTATCGATGATTTCCTCCTTTGCTGCCATTTCAGCATTCACTCCTTACAGGATGAAGACCTTGGCAGCAGAAAATGTGTAGTAAGTGACTGCATAAGGTTGTATGGGGTAAGACTACATCACGCACGTTCGAGTCAGTGGGCAAGACCTATGTGGACTAGGTACAGAAACACTTTGGGTATAATGCCATAGTAGTATTCGATGGATATCGTAGTGACGTCGCTTATCAGAGCACTAAAGCAGCTGAACGATATCGCCGGGCTTTGCTGCAATCGTCCAGAAAATTTCTACTTTCGTTAACAACGGCCGTTTCATTGTCGCAAGAAAATTTTTTGTCCAATGACACGAACAAGAGAATCTTTATTTCAATGCTGATGACTGAAATGGCAGCAAAGGGCATCGAAGTTAAGCAGGCAATAGAAGATGCTGATTTCATGATAGTGAAAACTGCAATATCTAAGGCTTCTGACTTCGATAGTGTTACTATCACAGGTGAAGACATTGATCTCTTAGTATTGCTGACTGCATTAGGCTCTTCTCAAAAGAACGTTTATTTCCAAAAGAGTGGGGGAGGTAATACCCCAGTGTTTTGTATTCGCCAGCTTCGTGCAAATACAATACTCAGGATATTCTTTTCCTTCATGCAGCAAGCGGGTGTGACACTACATCAAACCCATTTGGACAAGGAAAGAAGAAAGTTTTCACTATGTATGAAAAAACCGTTCTCTGTCTGACATCGTTAGTGTTTTCAAAGATAACGAAGCAACACCATGCCAAATTTCGGAAGCAGGGGAAAAGTTTCTTGTGATACTGTACGGTGGTAACATGGACACAGATACTCTGGATGATCTTCGGTACCGAATATTTTCCAACTCCGTGTCAAAATCCAAATTCAACCTTGCCAGATTGCCCCCTACACGAGACCCTGCCCGGTACCATTCTTTTCGTACCTATCTGCAAGTGCAGATGTGTCTAGGCTACAAAACGTTACCGTCAGTTTGGGGCTGGACTTTAACGAAACGAGGGCTGATCCCTATAACAGCGACCATGGATGCAGCTCCAGGAAAGTTGCTGCACATGATACATTGCGAGTGCATGACAGGGTGTAGCACCGGGGCTTGGAGCTGCAAAAAAGGAGGACTCCGATGCTCAACCATCTGCAAGAATTGTGCATTAAATGCTTGTGAGAATTCGCCTGAAACTGACATCGACGAGGAAGACACAGACATTGAGTGCGACGAGGAGGATGACGTCATCGATTAGATCATTGCTCAGGAGGAAGAGGAAACACTGAGAGATGTTGCCGACTTACCATTGGGACCAAAGAGATCAAGGCTTTTATGAATTAATATGAATGACTAATTTGTAATAATTTACATATTTTGTACTTAATATATCCACATGTCATTACATGTATTATACATTTCTTATAAAATTCATTTTTATACATCGAGAATTGTGTTCTTTATTCTGAAAAGAACATCTCATTAAGGGTAGGGTTTCTATTGTGTAGGTTATTGAACGTTATTCATATAGCAATATTGAAAGATGAAAGTTACTAGGGAAAATCCTGCATTTTTTGCAGTTTTTCAATATTTTGAAAAATAACTCGAAACTTCGAAGCTCCATATCTCGGTACGTATTGGACTTAAAAAACATTTAAACAGTGCAAATTGTATCAAATTTATTGCCCTTTAATTTTTATAATAGAGTATTTTCAGATAAAACGCGTTGTTTAGGAGTTATAAGGAAAACATTGAAAAAAGCCCAAAACTTTCGGGGTTTTTCGGCTGCCCTGAAGTTAGCACAAGGTTCTCGAATTGGGAAACTTGGAGTCTACACCTCAGAATACCCATATACAACATACTAAAAACTCATTAACTTCGGACCTTTTTCCAGGCAAAAGTACCGGGTGACTGGACTAAATAGTGACAGCAGCGGACCTGGACTGCCGTTTAGTAAAATCAACCCTCAACTAGGATCGCCCTCGGCAAGATTCACTGCAGGGGACCATCTGACCGTCGCGACAAGGAATCTTCTCAATGAAGTTGGAGATGCCGCCAGAGCTAAGGGTTACCAGTTTGTGTGGACAAAAGATGGGAAAATTCTTGTTCGAAGGGATGAAAGAAGTGGTGTCTTAAGAATAACGTCTGTTTCAGACATTGAAAAGCTGTAAGTAGGTCTTGACATGATTAATCCAGTTCTAACACTTTATTATGGATATTGATATCCTAAATTACGTAGATAAAATTAATAAATCCACTGATGTTTATGAAGAACAAATATGTTGTAACAATTTCGTTAATAACTCGCATCCAAATTTAAAATTATTCAATTTAAATATTCCAAATGTTAGTAAAACAATTTCAGAGCTGTACACATTATTGCAAGGATTCTCTTTCCCTTTTGACGTCTTGATTTTATCTGAGAATTGGTTAAATTTTATTGCAGATTTTGAAATTAAAGGCTATAAAAAATGTATCAAAATTAATAAGTACAGCAAATGTGACGGAATAATAGTCTTTTTTACATGTGATATTAATGTCACGCTACTGGATATTGATACAGCAGAATGCAATTGTTTAAATTTTACTTCTCAGTATTTTGAAATAGAGTCCACACTAATCGCTATCTACAGATCAATGAATAACTGTATAAATGAAGATTTGGAAAGATTTTTAGTCAACAATAAGAATATAAATAACCACGTGATTGCTGGGGATATTAATGTATACATTAAAGAAAATCACTTGAAATTTTTAAATGCTGTTACTAGGCCTGCTTCAGACTCATGTCTTGATCACATATTCTTACCATGTATTCTATTAAAAAGCTCTTATTGTACAGATGTTATTGTTTCGCTTAAATCTGAGATTGATTCCTCCAACAATGGGTGACAACTTCATAAACCAATTAAGTAATAATTATAATTTAGAAAATGTAAAAACTGCTGTCTTTGATGACCTCGACTGTTGCAATAATTTCATCCGATCCAAGCAGCATGATTTTAAATTAATTCATTTAAATATTCGCAGCTTAAATAAACACTACCTGGAACTCTGTACATTACTGCAAAGTTTCTCATTGGATTTCGATATCATTATTTTAACAGAGTCCTGGTTGAATCATGACACTGGCTATGAATTACCTGAATATAAAAAGATTACAAAAATTAATAAATATGGTAAATGCGATGACCTAGTTGTTTATGTCAAAAATAATTTAAATGTGACAGTAGAATAAAAAATGGTCATCGACGAATGCAATTCAATTCATCTCAAAATTAATTATGAAAATAATCTACTTATGTTAACGGCAATTTACAGATCTCCAAATTGTTGCAAAAATACCTTTCTTGATAGCCTAGAACAATTCTTACGCAATATTAAAGAATGTAAAAAACATGTCATTGTTGGAGACATTAATTTACAGATTCACAAGGAACAATTTTGGGCCCAATTCTTTTCATTATTTACATAAATGAGTTGCTGCATTTGGACTTAAGTAATTTCCATGGCCATCTTTATTCTTATGCCGATGATACCGTATTGCTATTTTCCGGTCCAACTTGGCAGGATACTTACAAATGGGCTAATAAGGCATTACGAATGGTTAAAAGTTGGCTTGACTGCAATAGGTTAGTATTAAATATAAATAAAACAAACTGTGTTCCATTCTCATTAACAACTGCTGGTACTCCACAATCAATTATGGATCAAAACTTGTGCGTAAGGGTACGTATACATCTGCGCTCCTCTTGCGCGCCGTGCGGCACGCGTGCCGCTCGGCACGCAGATGTGTACGGCATTTTGAGGTGCACGCGAACCGCTCGCGTGCTGCTCGCCACGATCCGTCTCCTGTCGGTTTTTTCGACGAACACAAAGGATTTCTGATTTCATATTGGGACGTGTTTTTGCTAGTTGCGTGCTGCACGCGTGCATCTCGCTGAAATTATTTTCACAGCGCTCCGCTCCTCAAGCTTTACTGTACAATTGGCAAATGAAAAAAATTATATGCGAGGTTGATGCGAGTCACTTACTCACCTTTTGCGGAATGATAGGTATACAGAAGCAGGAGCTGAGTCAGATGTTGTGTACGTTACTTTGCACTTTCTGAATTTCTTTAAAATACGCTGGAGAAAATCGACCTTTATGTTTGGCTTCTTCCTTCATGTAGGCCTACTCATAAACATTAGCAATAATCTCGCTACTTTGACTGTGTAGAGTTTTCCCTTTTAGTTTTGACAGTATAGGAGGCATTATCACGTTATTAAATAAATAGCATTCGTTAAAACACTTGCATGCACCCGTGTTGCATGAATTATATAGCAGTGAATTGTCGTCTCCAACAGAGTACAGGAAATTCGACTGTTTGTTTATTGTAACATGTGCTATTTTGCTGACGTGCCTAGCTAGCCCACTGGTCCCTCTCTGAAGGACATTAGTCAAGATTGAATGAGCTAGCTTGTATGTGATATAATCATGGAGTGGTCAGAGGAGAAGATACTGCAGATGATACATATTTACAAATCAAAACCTCTACTGTGGAACCCAAAACATAAGGATCACTACAAACAAATTTAAAGGAGGATGCATGGAGGGAAATAGGAATGGAAATAAATACGTCCTCAGAAGAGTGCAAGAAGAAGATGTTATCTATGCTCTCTTGTAACCGGCGAGAGAAAATTAAAGTTAACGCCAGCAAAGGTACAGGAAAAGTTAAGTTATAAAATATAAATAATAACACTGTTTACACACTTTTCAACTCTTGTTTAAAAATGGTTTTGTTTCGATTTTTAAGCCGTAGACAAGTTTTGCAATTGAGGACTTTTTTCAAAACTAGTTTTCTAAGCAAGACAACACACAAAATATTAAGCTCCGTACAGATCTGCGCTCCTCTTGCGCGCCGTGCGGCACGCGTGCCGCTCGGCGGCACGCGAACTGCTCGCGTGCCGCTCGCCACGATCCGTCTCCTGTCGGTTTTTTCGACGAACACAAAGGGTTTCTGATTTCATATTTGGACGTGTTTTTGGTAGTTGCGTGCTGCTCGCGTGCATCTCGCTGAAATTATTTCACAGCGCTCCGCTCCTCAAGCTTTACTGTACAATTGGCAAATGAAAAAATTATATGATAGGTTGATGCGAGTCACTTACTCACCTTTTGGGGAAGGATAGGTATACAGAAGCAGGAGCTGAGTCAGATGTTGTGTACGTTACTTTGCACTTTCTGAATTTCTTTAAAATACGCTGGAGAAAATCGATCTTTATGTTTGGCTTCTTCCTTCATGTAGGCCTACTCATAAACATTAGCAATAATCTCGCTACTTTGACTGTGTAGAGTTTCCCCTTTTAGTTTTGACAGTATAGGAGGCATTATCACGTTATTAAATAAATAGCATTCGTTAAAACACTTGCATGCACCCGTGCTGCATGAATTATATAGCAGTGAATTGTCTCCAAACAGAGTACAGGAAATTTGACTGTTTGTTTATTGTAACATGTGCTATTTTGCTGACGTGCCTAGCTAGCCCACTGGTCCCTCTCTGAAGGACATTAGTCAAGATTGAATGAGCTAGCTTGTATGTGATATAATCATGGAGTGGTACGAGGAGAAGATCTGCAGATGATACATATTTACAAATCAAAACCTCTACTGTGGAACCCAACACATAAGGATAACTACAAAAAAAATTAAAGGAGGATGCATGGAGGGAAATAGGAATGGAAATAAATACGTCCTCAGAAGAGTGCAAGAAGAAGATGTTATCTATGCTTTCTTGTAACCGGCGAGAGAAAATTAAAGTTAACGCCAGCAAAGGTACAGGAAAAGGTAAGTTATAAAATATAAATAATAACACTGTTTACACACTTTTCAACTCTTGTTTAAAAATGGTTTTGTTTCGATATTTAAGCCGTAGACAAGTTTTGCAATTGAGGACTTTTTTCAAAACTCGTTTTCTAAGCAAAAAACACACAAAATATTAGGCCTAATGATGAAAGCTAGTGGTTCGCAGTAGGTTCGTCGCTTTCCTATGGAACGCAAGAGGAGCGCTGTAAAAATAATTTCAACGAGCGGCACGCGTGCTCCACGCGTGCTGCACGGCGCGCAAGAGGAGCGCAGATCTATACGTACCCTTAGGCCTAATGATGAAAGCTAGTGGTTCGCAGTAGGTTCGTCGCTTTCCTATGGAACGCAAGAGGAGCGCTGTGAAAATAATTTCAACGAGCGGCACGCGTGCCGCACGGCGCGCAAGAGGAGCGCAGATGTATACGTACCCTAAGACTCCATGATATCAACTGTGAAGCTGACTCATGTACCTGCCAGGCTGTGAAGGAGACAAATCAGGTCAAATACCTTGGTATTGTTATAGATCGTCATCTGAAATTCGACAAACATATCACATATTTATGCAACAGACTAAGAAAAACATTATACAAATTTGTCAGTCTAAAACAATGTTTACCGATTGAAGTCTTAAGGATAGTCTACTTAGCTCTAATACAATCTGTCCTCCAATACGGTATCATTGGCTGGGGAGGAAGTGACACTTCTGTATTGACTCCTTTGATTCTAATACAGAAGAGAATTATAAAAATTTGTTTAAAAAGCCTATAGAATATCCAACAAAATTGATATTTCCAGAATTTAAAGTTATGACTGTAGAACAAATTTATAAGCTCACACTTTTAAAATACTTTCACAAATACCGCAACGTACATGTATCGGATCCTCATAATTACAATACTAGAAGAAATAAAACATTGCCTTTAATAGAACCAAAATATTTCACCTCTTCTGGCTCTAAACATAGCATTTATTCTGGTCCAAGACTCTATAACTCCATAACTCCATAATTAGATCACATCCAGAAATAGTACACATGAATAACAAAAAATTCAATAAGTTTATCAAAAATCTCATTTCATAGTTCAAAAGTTATTTCACTCTGTACTTAGTAGACAATTAAGGAACGATTTTATTTGTAATAACTCAGAGTTTCAATTTTGTTCTTACTACATTTCCTTTTTTCTTTTTACTTTGTCTGTTCTTTCTTCTTTATTATTACTTTTTTTAGGTATTGATTTAATTATATTTTCTTTATGTATTTGTAATTTGTATTTTGTAATGTAAATGGCTGAACTGAGCCCGAGCACGAGCGCTTGCTCATTCGGGTGGTCTTGTTTTGTATAAATATTTATTAATAAATAAATATTGAAAAAAAAAATTCACAGCGCCAGATGAAACCTCTCTCCTATGACAGATTGCCCCAATGCCCAGTAGGATCATATTATATTGCTTATAGCCGGCATCCTACTCCTTCAACTGCTCGGAACAATCAGTGCAAACCGTATCTTAATTAATACTTTTCTGGTCTGTTCCTGCTCAAGGAACCCTGATTTGATGATCGATGACGGTATGATGAAAGGTATAGTGATGCCCTGAAAATCAATTGCTTTTTCGGTAGGGGAAAGCCAACTTTCAATATACACCCATTTAAACGGCAACTTTTTACTTGAACTACCTGACCATAGGTAGTAGGCCTATAGGTAGAGTCAGTATTGTGTTCTAGCCTTGCAACTCCAGTCCAGTCGAGTTTTCAGCATATACACTTTAGCGCTCCCTGAATCTAAAAGTACTGTTTCAGAAACATGTCTGTGTGTTCGTGAACAACATAGCTCGATAATGAAGACTCAGTATCCAAACTAAATTTTATATTTTGGTAGTTATCATCTGGGTATATGGTACGAAGATTGCCGGCGACTATCTTTTAATTTTACCACAAATACACGAGTTGTTAATACAAAATAACAACACTTTCATTTGAATAATTTATTCTCACAAATTATCCGAGGTATAAGACATTCATAGTTTGCAAAATCTCGGGCATATGATACCGGCAGCGAACACGTATCACTCCTTGCAATGCGGCCATTATTCTGTATCACAATATGAAGTGAGAATGTTATATTACTCATACTTAAGGTCGAAGTAAAACTCATTGAAAGAAGACGAAGAAGAAGAAAACTGTTTATATTAATATTATTTTACAATACAATATAAACAGAATTTCATTTGTGTGTTAAAGAAAAAGTGTTACTTTAGTAAAGTAGAGAAACATTTTTTAGATGTGCCGATGAAGCGCCTTTACCGACCGACGACTTGATTCCATGCTGCCGGACCGCGAGTTCTCGGCACGTCGCAAAAATAATCTCTCTGTATACTGCAGTAGAAAATGTATATAATACAGGCCAATTGTATTCATTATGTTATGTTATAGAGGGGTCCGGTGCTTCAGGGTCCGGAAAGCTGCACACGTGGCTGCAATTGTACGGCACATGCAGTCTGTGAGGGCTTGCAAAAACAGGGCAGTGCTCCCCTTAAAGAGTAATAAAGATGACTCAAATGAAGAAACTAAAGGAAAATTAAAGAAGAGCAACCGCTGTAGTATGTCGGCTATAGTGGTGAAGATAAAAAAAAAATGTTATGTTATGTTATATTATACCATACCTTTTTATTATATTAAATATGTATTTTTTTCTAAATTCTTTCCTAGTTGTTGTTTCATTTTATTTTCAGTCTAACAAGAACAAGCTTTTTGGTTTAGACATTTGAAGCTTGAATATTTTTCATTTCAAACTTTTTTTCCCGTAGGACATCTTACAGTTAGGAGGATATTTTTTCCCTATACATTTATGCTTCGAACATTTTTATCTTCTCTTTCTGATTTAAACAATATGACCACGGCTCACAAGTCAATACAGTTACATGTAAATCCATTGAGCTATGTTTCCTGTATAATTCTCCTCTCTACTGTGTAATATTATTAATACTAATAATAATAATACTAATAATAATATTAATAATAATAATAATAGTAACAATAATAGTAACAATAATAGGTTACATATTATAAATAATATTTTTATAACTATTATTATTAACATTAATATTAATTTATATTATTATTATTACTATTACTAGTACTATTATTCTGTCCGTAGGCAGGCTCGTAAAAAATAAGATGGGCGATATCTGTAATAGCCGGTCGTTTGGTTGATTTCTGAGATTGAATTTTGGGGTTTTGCATCCATTCTTAAGGTAATTTGTTATTAAACATTCTCAGATTCTAGAATTGTTAACATAGTTTGCTGGTCTTATTTTCTTAATTTTACACGTGATTACAGCTTTCTGCTGAAATCAATGTAATGAAATACGGAAACTTTATTTTCTCACGGCAGACAACTACTGTTGATTGTTCACTTCTCGGATAGATAGCTTCACTAGCGGAGTGCAGCTACATGTTTCTTTTTCTGCCACAGGCAGAATGTTTCACATTCAAGCCCGGTGTAACCCTTAGCAGTTATATAGGAATTATTAGTGACACGGCTTATGTTGAACTTGCACTGTGATTAACCAAATAACCGTTCGACGCACATATAAGCAAGTTTTATTAGAAGGCTTGTTAATGTATGAAAGATAATTAGGATGGTAGAATGGCAAATCAAACCAAGGGAACTCAGACTATTTTAGATAATTGATTGTTGTCCACTTGATAATCTGCTTGAGTAGAATTATATATATATCCCATTTTTCAGACATATAAGATGCCAATTAAAAATGTAAAATGTTTGCGTCGATTCGCTCATTACATCACTGCACTCGGATAATATGACAAATGATGCAATGCAGTTCACCTGTCCCTAGAACATGTGCAACGATCCGCCAAATTCAATCAAGGGCAAGCATTTATCATATTTTTTTCAGCTTAAAGACAAACCACCTTGGCACACCCATCCAGTGTGGACAAATGAAAAAAAGTTCCAGGGCGTCTCCTGTTCCACCCGTACTCCCGATAGCAATGCACTTGAAAGCAATAAGTGCAGAAGTGTTTCATGTCCACACTGTACTCAACGCTTATTATTATTTTATTTATTACAATTAGAGCCCGGATTTCCATGCAAATGCATGTTTTTATATACTTTGGTTACACTTCTTAAACTTTGTAGTTACTCATTACATAACTTATGGATTCCAAATAACCATATTTTTTCCGTGCATGTTTGCATATTTCGGCCTTTTTATGGCAAAATTCATGCATAATGCATGTTTTGGAGTTTTTTTGTTTAATGTAGCATATTCAGACGTTTTTAATGCATATAAACCCTCATTTTCTGGTTTTAGTGCATAATATCAAGTTACCATGCATAACTGTGTATATTATGAATGTGCCTCCATAAAATCTCGGCTTTTCAAAGAAACGTAAACATGTTGTATTGTAATATTTTGATTGACTTGACAACAGAGTTTGCACCTGCATGAATTTGAGAGTGCAAACTACTGTT
Source organism: Ectobius pallidus (assembly GCA_964059195.1). Classification (NCBI taxonomy): domain Eukaryota; kingdom Metazoa; phylum Arthropoda; class Insecta; order Blattodea; family Ectobiidae; genus Ectobius; species Ectobius pallidus. The sequence continues at coordinate 127,620,705 of CAXKWD010000002.1, forward strand.
TACCCTAAATAAACAGTAATATAATCCGTCAGACCACAAAAGGTCTCCGACTCCCACCACCTTCCATTGAAAGAAAACTGCTAAACAGAATGTTCACTGCTTGAATTTGTCAGTCACTAGCCATTGTTGAAGACGTTGTATAAGTAATTTTATAATCATGTTGTGGAGAAATGGGTGTGACAGTTGGGGAAAAACTTTAGAAGGTACTTAGTTCAAATCCTGATCTTTAACTTCTGAAAACAGTGAAAGACGTATTGTGTGGAAAAAGTGGAAAATACATGGAATTCGATCTCACCCTCAGTCAAATTTCTTCCCTTAACTGTTCCTTAACTTAACTTCTTCCCCGATACTTCTTGTAAACTAGAAATATCCTTTTCTGCGTTCAAGAATGCCCTAACTGATAAACGCACGATTTAAGTGTGGAGAATTTGAAAAAAACTTGTTGTTGTACATTGTTTTAAGAGAAATTGAAATAATTGCAGTACATTGTGGATTTTTGATAGTGCATGTTTCGCCCTTCATTGTGCATATTTGGAGATACGATAGTGCATGAATGCATGCATGTTTTTAAGTTTGATAGTGCATGAAAATCCGGGCTTTAATTACAATACATTACTTACATTATTTCACATTTAATACAAGTAAAAGCGAATAAAAGCCAACAGAAAATACTATTTCTAATTTAGCATTTAAAATGTAAGGTATGCCCCTATAGGTTACTTGTTTAGGGGGTATAGTAGATTAAATATAATTCTAATTATGCCTATATATCAACGCACAGTATACTACAAACGAAAAATTATAAATATATGAGTACAATGTATACAAAAATAATTTTGTAGCATTAACCAGTGGTTTGTATAGAATTTACAACAACAATAGAATAAATTGGGTTGAAACGTTGAAAGACCAAACAAAATTAAAGTTGTGCTATTAATATTATACATATATTTTTCTCCTGTTAAAATGATTAAGATTGTAATTTACATATTTAGGGTGCTCAGCAATAAACTTGTTATACAATTTCAAACCACAGGTTTGACCAACTATGGTCATTGTCTATATTATTTATGACTTTATGAGCATGCCTAGTGGAGGGCTAGGTTTTTTTTTTTAGGGAGTCACTGCAAACAGATCGTACATACAACCTAACCGGAAAATGTTATAACTTCCATATCATATACCTAACTATTTTAGTGTTTAATCATATAGGCCTAACTGTTACGGTCTTTCGCTATCTAAATACAAAATTCTGGGTCTTCTTTCCAAACAATGCTGTAATTTTTACTTCATCTGCCCGTACCATAGGTAGAAAGTATTGTATTCGACTCCCAAACTCGAAGTTAAGATTCTAACATAAATACATGTTTTGTGGTTCCCTGAATCCAAAAATACTACTTTCAGAAACTAGTGTGTTTGTTAACAGCCTAGCTCAAGAACGGAAAATAGAATGAAAACAAAATTTTGAATATTGGTTGTATACTTTTTGAGGATATGAAACTAAGATTGCCGACGACTTTTCTTATTTTTAAGGGGAATTTACAAGAAAAAAAAATCGTTTTTCGCTATTACTTGAAAACGGCTCTAACGATTTTGATTATATTTTGTACATGGGGTGCTCATACTAAGAGCTAAAACTCTTATTTGAAACATTTGTTTCAGAAAAAAATTCTCTAAAGGGTAGTTATTTTTAAGGAGACTTTGCACGGAGAAAAATCTTTTTTCGAGATTTATTCGCAAACGGCTCAAACGGTTTTGTTTAAATTTTGTAAATGGGGGGCTTATACTAAGAGCTAAAACTTTTATTTGAATCATTTTTACAAAAAAATCTGTGAAGGGTAGTTATGAGGGACCCACTGTTTGTTGCCTGGTGCCCAATAAAGCTTTGCATCTGGTCCAAAGAATTGAATAGGCGCTCATTGCAATACGGCCTCTTATTCTATATCAGAATGTTAAGGGATAAAGATGTATTGGCCACATTTAGAATAAAGAAAGTTACATGTGCGTGCATTAATCAGTCTTTATTTGGGTTATTTATCCTGCAGGGAAGTTATATATTACAATTTATCAACGACATTCTTTTCAATTTTACAACCAATTTACATGAAGATAATATCACATATAATGTATTATACTAACAGGCAAACTTTTATTTGGGCAGAGGACATTATGTGGGTTTTACATAGATTTTTAAACGCTAGAAACGCCAGAATTTGCTACACAGTCAGAACCGCCAATGGGTTCATTTTGACCGCTGCTGGCAGTCATTCTATGAAGTATAATACCTAGGTACATACACTGTATTCAATATGGAGGTAATGTAACACTGCTCAACACATATAGTGATGATGAAGTATCACGAATCTAGGCGAATGAAACAACAATATGCCTGTGGGAACATTTTGACACAGTACAAATTATGTTAATACTCGTATTTATTTTGCTCCTTAGAGTCCGTTTGCACTATCTTCAAAGTTAACAAGACATTACAAGTGAATGGGAAATATCACTATGTTTTGCAAATTATTTTCGTCATAACATTTTTGTGCATGACCCACACAAGCGCGTTCTGCATTTATTGCCGTATTCATTTGTCTTGTTTCGACATTTCTTCAATTGACACTGCTGTCTCTGATAATATCTTTTCTCGTAGCCTTTACCCCTTCATCTTCCTCTCCCACCCCTTAATTTTCTGTTCCTTCCTCTTTTCTTCTTGATGGATTTCTGGATTCCATGTACTCTGTACGTAGTTCTTCCAAGAGCTTCAGAATAAATATTCTCTGGCTTATAGCACTTCCGGTTCTAGACTTGAAAATAATCCTTGCAGTTATGGCAGATAGGTCAAGGATATTGCGGAAAACATGTACATGTACTGGCCATCCATGTGTAACTGTGTCTTACTGTATTAACTGTCTCAGGAAGTCGTTTGGCATTAGACTATCTCTAATTTCAACATCAGGATGAATGATACTGTATAGAGAAAGGTTTTTGTTTCGTTTCCGTTGATAGACAGTACGGTTAGTGTCTTTATAATTCAGAAGTAGTGACGTATAGAGAGTACTTTTCAGACCTTTTACAATACCAGGAATGTCTCTTCTTGCATGTTTCACAGTTCCATCAAGACTAGTGACTTCATCGTTTGCCTGCTCCCCAATTGCATTGTAGTGAAAAATTATCTATACGCCTAGTCACATTCCTTCCTTTATTGGGATAGCTTATGGTGCTACTATACTTTCGGGATGTTTCTCATCAACTGCTCTATGTTCCTCTTTGCCGAAATAAAGGAACTCATTACAGAAATATTTAGTGTCAACAACTACCAGTAGCCATAATTTACTACCGAATTTATGAGGCTTGTTCGCCATATATTGCAGATAAGGGTACCTTGTTCAGTGCTCTGTTGGAGAACAGTTGTTCATCAACGGTTACATTTGAACCCGGGGTGAAGCTTGGTTGGCAATTTTCAATGAATTTATTCCACGTGCTTGATATTAGCACAAATTTATGTTTTTCAGACAACTACAACAACAACAATAATAATATTAATATTAATGATAATAATATATTAATAATACCTTTGACATCTTGATTTTCACATGAAACTGCAGGTGAGTAGCTCCTTCGTTGGCTGAACTGCTGCTCTCCAAATCACCTGTAGACTGGTAATAATCATGTGAGAGAATACCACTATTTTGTATTTGATCTTTTATACCCGAAGCCTCCTCTACATCTGAATGATCTTCAGAAATATCATTCAACACTCTCGAAATGTGTTCATTTGTGAGATATTTCTTGTAAATCTACGATCGCAGACATGTTGACTGTCTACAGTTCACTATTGAAACAAAAAAAAATCAGGTAAACTGATATAACAAAGAGCCAGATGGAGTTAGTAGGCCACATTTAAGAAACTATTGAGTTTTAGGCCGTTATCGTAACATACAACGAGAAATTCAAGCCATTTTATACATTTTTTAATAGTTTACTCAGCTTCTACAGCTGAATTTGAATTTAATTTACATAAACAATAAAGGAAGTAAAAACATATTTTTATATGATTCATGAAACAGCGGTGAAAATGACCGATCGGAGGTTCTAAGTATAAATACTGCTAAATACGAGGATAAGTCAATAAATATCCGCACTCTCTTTTTTTAAATTTATTGCAATAATAATACAAAACTTTCATTTACCTTAAGCTTCCCAATGCACTTGGTCCATCGTTGCACAAACTTCCTGATAACCTCATAAAAAAGATTTCGGCTGAATAACAAACCACGTGTGCGCCACTTCTTGAGCAGTTCTTGGTCTGTGGTGAATCGGTGGCCCCTTAAGTTATCTTGAAGTGGTCAAAAATCATACAATGTGACGGGCGGGATCGGGACTGTATGCAGGATGCTCTAACACCTCAAAACCCAGTTTCGCAATAGTTTTGAGCAGTGTGGGCTGCAGTATGAGGGCCCATATTATAATGCAACAAAACAACTCCTTTCGATAGTAGCCATCGACGTTTAGTTCGAATTGCAGGCTTCAGCTGGTTGCTTAACATCTCACTGTAACGAGCACTGTTTATTGTTGAGCTCTTCTTCAAGTAATGTTGCGGTAATGGCCCTTGTGAGTCCTAGAAAAGTGGGAGCATCACTTTTCCTGCGGAGAGTTGACTCTTGAATTTCTTTTTGATTGGAGATGCAGGGTGTTTCCATTCCATGCTTTGGCGTTTACTTTCAGGCTCAAAGTTTTGGATTCACGTTTCGTCTTCAGTCCCTTTTCGTTTCAGAGAAGCTTCGTCTTCGTTAGCATGGCTGTCCAGTAAGCGTCGGCCGATGGACACACGATTTTGTCTCTGCTGTTCAGTGAGCTGTTTTGGGACCCATCTTGCAGACTTTATGAAAGCCAAGCCTGTTATGAATAATGTCATATGCAGAACGATGGCTAATTTGCATATAGTTTGCCACTTCGACAGTCACTCTAGGACCTGTCTGAATTATGATAAGCACTTGCCCAATGTTTGCTTCACTAATGGATGTGGATGATCGTTCTATACTGTTCTCGTCCTTCACACTTTTCCGGCCATTTTTTAACTTTAAATCAATTCCTACACGCTTCGCCATGGTAAAAGTTGCCCCATGTTGTGCGGAAAGTCTTCGATGGATTTCTGCTCCCGGTACACCTTCAGATACAAAAAATGGGTCACTGCACGATGTTGTTCTTTGGTGCAAACTCTGAGAGTTGCAGCCATGTTTAATGTGTAACAGCGCAACATCCAGTGGAGTCCATCGGAGATAAATGAACAACATGTCGACGTGCGCGAGCACAAAGGATAGCCTATTTGTTACATTCTGAAATTTGATTAGGACTAGTGGTTAAGTTATTTTTATATATAACCACCCCTGATCAGTGGAGAGTCCTTAAGGCCAGACGGAATAAAATAAAATTAAATAATTATAAATAATTAAACAAATTGTTCTAAATAACAATGTTTCAATTATGAATAGTTATACCTACGTTAATTTTCTTCTAAAGTTTGTTCACACATTTATTTAGTGCTTCTTTTGTATTGAAATTTTTGCAGGCAACAATATAACAGTTCTCGGTATTGTCACATATTCTAGTTTTGAACTAAAGTGCCAACTCATTTCCACATAGATCAAGGTCGGTGCAAGAGCAGGGACCAGTTAAATGCAGTTGTGTTGCATATCCGGGGCGCCCATCTTGGGCAACCGAATGCAAGACAAACATCTGTCTTCATTACGAGCCCACTGTTTCCCAAGTTTTCAGGTGACTATGCAATGCAATCTTAGTTCACCACTCCTTCTAAAAATTAATCAAAAGCCCCGCTGAGATGCAATATGCTTAATTCTCTGAAGGCGTCTAATATATACACTGACCTATTTTCTTGGCCGTGCGTAGTGGCTTTTTTTCTGAAGGCTGCAATGTACGTTGTAAGTTAATGATGGTATCTACAAGATACATAATATAGCCTACATGGATGAAATATTTATTAAGAATGTGGTAGTAATAATGTAATAATGGGACGGAAAGTGACAGTAACTGAGGTATTTTCAATAACTGTGAATATTAAGTTATGCAACGAGCCTATAATGGCTTTTATTAAGTTCGAGTATGTTTGTGAAACGAGCAAAGCATTTTATAATTTTCATACGAGTATCTTATTTTCCATTATAGGCAAGATGCATACGACAGTTTTTGGTCGACCATAATTAAATTTTAATTTTTGAGATTTTAGAACCATTAAAAAACCGGCTGTCCACGGCAAACGCTGTTAGCAAGTTCTCAAAGTTCTTGTGTTATGCGATAGATGACAGCTGGTGGCGTACGACCCAGTCAAAGATTGTTCTTGGCCTTATCTTCAAATGAACGGATTTTCACCAGACGAAATGAACTAAATTTGGTATAATATTAATACTAACAGGAGCAAAATTGATTATACTTTAAATGTAGGGTGTTTATTTCGCGGTTTCCTTTGCTCGTTCCGTGTTGGATAATCAATAATACCACACATGTATTATAATGAAAGTATGTTTCGAAAAGGATGTCATTATGATACCGTTACGTCACATGTATTAACAGTTTTACAGTATGATCGAAAAAAATTATTTTAGCAATAGATTTACAGTGTCTTACCAGATAAAAGGAAAATACTGATTGTGGAATCATAGCGGGACTAAGATAGTAACATTTTCCAGCGAGAAAAGGGCTTTAGTGCTTGACCTCTTGGAGGTAAATTAAACATTGGGTCAGAGTACGATGTTTTACGCTCATTAAAATACCTTAAACATAATTTAGGGTCTCCGAGCAGTTATTCTCGTGAATTTTCTCACCCTCGTGTTAGCAATATCAGGAAATTTGCAGCGATGGTAGTATAAAATAAGTCTGCAACTAATTAATGAACTTAAAACTAAATGTCAACTAATGGCTGAATTCGGTTGTAAGCCTAACACAAACATTTCTTGAATATGTTTCATATTCTTATGACTTCCGTGAGGGGTGGTAGTAAACTTTCATACGGTATTTTTAATGCTTGAATATTGTGCCCTTGTAAAGTACAGCACTCTATTTTGAGGAAATACAGTACAGACATAAACTCCCGCACTCTGATTTGAGGAAATACAGTACAGACGCAAACTCCCGCACCCAATGTTATCAACTTATCAAGGTTTATTAGTGAAGACATAAACGACTCTTCCAAGATGATTTCAAGGCTTTGAATTATCGGATGAATTTTGTGACTACATCTGTGACAAATACATCTCTAACGAACCACAATTGCAGTATAATAATTTCATTCTAAATTCAATGCATGTAATGCTTCCAGCCCAGTTGCCCGAACATTTTCAAGTTCATGAGCACCATTATATTACAGTTTCAAGTGCAAACGTGCGCAAAGATCCGAAGCAGCCAATTAAAAATCCTACCAAGAGGAATGTAAATAACAATAACTAAATATCAGCCTATCTCACACTTGTGACAACGATACTTTCTAAAGGAAAGTCTAGATTTGATTTCGTTAAAAGACCAGCATATTTAAACAAAATTACAAAGTAGGCATTTTTCTTAGATCTAGGCCTAATTTTAATTTTTGATTAGTAGTGAAGCGTAATCTTTTAACTACACCTTTGTATTTCGCATAGCCAGTCCGTCTGGTAAAGTGGGCAAGACAATGTTATGGTGCGGGAGTATACACATTGCTGGTTCTGGAGTTTACACATTGCTAGTGCTGGAGTCTACACATTGATAGTGCTGGAGTTTGCACATCGCTAATGCTGGAGTTTACATTATCTCAATGCTGTGTTTATAATATTGTGCCGGAGTTTACCGTTCGCGTCCGTGAGTTTGCAAGTAATGGCTTATTGTTAAACAATGACAAAATTAATCCATTCATTTTCAGTCTCATTAATCATGAAATTGTCAGTATTAAACTTTTAGGAATATATTTAGATACTAAACAATACATAAACAATGTCTGTAATAGTCTCTCAAGAGTGATATATTTACTTCGTAATTTAAATAAGTATATCCCAAGAACATATGCATTTTTCATTAGCATCTTCAAATGGTTAATTGTGAAAGTGGTTCGCGAACCAGTAAATGCCCATGTATGATGGGCATACATGGGCATTTACTGGTTCGCGAACCACTTGTGGTTCTTGAACTTCCCGCATATCACACAAGATGGCATTGCGGACATTCGGTGTACGTGGTAGATTATTCCCATGCAAGAGTCATATTATCTTTGCAAGCAGTGACGGGTCGCGACACAGTTCCGATTGGAAAGGCGTTATGACACATTCTAAGCCTTTATATAATGAAATAATTGCACACGTAAAAGAATAATTAAAAATACAAGATTGTTTGTATTATTTGTTTCTTTTAGTGTACATTTTAAAGTGAAATTAATGTTTCCCTAAGAATGAGCAACCGTCACTGCACTTATTGTCTGCTTGTGTCTCCATCTATCCGTTCTTTTCGAACTATGTGTAAGTTGACAAAAGTTTGCGGGTTGCGTGTCAATGGATAGGGGTTTGCCCATGTCTGCACTACATAATTCTTAAAAGAGCGAGTGTATAATTCTGTTCTCTTTTAGGCCTACGCAAGTGTTATTGTAACATCTTCATGCATTGTTTTCTTTATTTAACTTAATGGATTGTGAACCACTTTTAAAAAATCTATAGATCTTCAAAGAAAGGAGACAATCATAAATTGGTTGTACTTATGCAGTTAAAATTAAAGAAAAACTTCCATGATAATAGGAATTAAATGAATTAAATTTTCCCACTCTTTGAGTTTTCAATTAATCAGGAAAGTGAAAGTTAAGCGCAAGACCGATCTATGTGATATCTCATTTTGTTTACAAATGGCTGGATGGGTCTCAGTGCGCTCTGGTGATAAAATTGGCGTGAAGGCACTTTTGGGGCTCCGCCTAGTCGCTGCTCGGGATACCGAGCTACTGAGCTAGACTGAACAAAAACGCAGGCAGAAACTGCTTGAAGTAGCGGGAAGCAGCAAGGGGGAAGCAGGACTGCTCAAAATCGCTCGGCTTCGCTTGGCATCGGTTCGCCCGGCCCAGCGTCTTATTTGAAAGCTCCCATTGAAGTACTGCATAATTAGTGGTCAAGCGATTTTCGCTCGGCCCGACCTGGCTTTGGTGTGAAACCCCACTAAGGTCTTAAGTACTCTTTTAATCTTTGGCAAGACGAACGAGAAAACTACTACGTCACAGAGGACGGCTGCACTTCCGTAAATCAAGAACATAACAGACAGGATAGGCAAAGTGTTGCGTCGGGCAAACTTAAAAACAATCTACACTACACCGTCAACGCTTGCAAACGAACTAGTTCGTGTGAAAGATAAGGTTCCCCCCTCCAGGTAGCAGGAGTGTATAAAATTCCGTGTGATTGTGGGAAGATTTATATAGGGGAGAGTGGCCGTAAGACTGAATGAACACATAAGGCACTGTAAAAATAGCAGTCATAAGTCCGCCGTAGCACTCTCGCCACTGAAACAAAACATGCGATAGTTTGACCAGACCACCATTATACACTAAGAAGACCGTTGGTGGCCTAGGAGAATAAAAGAAGCCTGGGAAATCGGCAGGCATCCTAACAACATAAATAGGGATACAGGTCTACAAATAAATTCGGCGTGGAGTGCTCTGTTTACTGTAGACAGGCCCTCCCATGACAACCATTCACGTCAGACAACCAATAATGACCTCATGCGCGACCTGGCGGCCGACTGACTAATCAAACCGTAACCATATAAACAAAAGGAGAAAACAAATTGTCATAGTTCAGTATAGGCTACCCAGAAGAAGGCCACAGCATGAGGGGGCAAATCGTCGGTTTTAGATATGATAACACGGCGCCACCCCGGACAGTCAAGATTATTATTATTGTTCTTTTAGCCGTGGAAGCCTACGAGAACCCTTCATATTTGTTTAACCTGGGTCCGAGGTCACAAGGGAAATGAGAAAGCAGATGAATTGGCTAAGTTAGGCGCTTCTTCAAATTTTCAAATTTACTATAGTTTATGCACCCTATCCTTCATTAAGAAAACATTTACACAGCCTATGGGATAGGATTTTGCAAGAAAGAACAACGAAAGATTTGTTTTTTTCCCCCAAAAGTGCAAGATAGAATAGCTTCCGGTCTACATTATGACTCAATTCTTAACAGGGCATGGGATATTTGGTGAATACTTACAAAGATTTAAGATTTTTACCTCTGCAAATAGATTTAAGGTATGAGTACACCCTGAGGGGTAAAGTTCTGTATTTTTGAAGTTACTGTCTTTAAAAATATTTTCATGGTTCATTGACTCATTATTAAGGGATTTTACTATAAAAATGCAAAATAATATTAATTGTTTAAACAAATAAATATGTTATTTAAAAAGTAAAGAAAAGGCAAACACCTTATATCCTATACTAATGCTCATATTTTCTAAATTCTTTCACTAGATTGTAGCAAAGACATTTCTCTAGTGCCTGAATTAATTTTTAATAAAAGGTATTACTTCACAGCATCGGTGTATCAAATTTTGAAAAAATATATAAATATTATCATGCAACTTTTCATAGTAAGAGAAATCATAATTTACTGTTAAACTGTAACAAATTGTAGTTTAATTCAGACACTAGACTACGTTTTTAGCTTTTAAATGAGACCAAAATCATGCCAATATCTTCATACTAAGCTGAAATATGGTGTTTTTGCTGACAAATTGCATTGCAAAATAGACTTACGGTAAATGGCCGTTGAAGTTTGAACTCTTCAAAAACCTCTAGCATCCTATGTAACTCCCTCTGGTTCTGTTTGTTAATCAGACTTGACCTTCTTCCCGCCTCTGAGTTACCTTCTACTTTTAGCGTCTGCTGTCTGTTGTTTCTTCGCACTAGTTTGTTTTTTCTTGAAAGATTGTACTCCAGCTATTGTATTGGTTCCTGGGTTGATTCCCATTCTCCTGTACGATTTTAAATCACTCTCAGGTCCAATTTTCCAGTAGCATACTGCATCCATAACACATAAATTCAATGTTTTCTTTACTACATAAGTAGCCTATCTTTAGAGCACAGTTTCAATATTGAGTCATTGAAGGACTCATTCACATTCTGAGACTTGCCGTGAAGACATTTTCCCCAGTATCTTCTCTTCCATAAGACTGATTTTATCTCCCTAATTATTTATGTAGGTATGCCAGGACCTTACGTTTATATTTCGTACCTTTTGCCTTAGCAACCTGATAGTCACACCAGCTGTTCTCTTGAGCATGAAGATATAGGTAATCAAACTTGATACAGAAAATGGTACTCTGACAGATTGAAAAGGGACGTGATCATTACGTAGTTTGCTAGAAAATGAACAATATCAAAATAACTACTGGTCATATTTAAAAAGTAAATATATCAATTTAAAGAGGAGATATTGCTGAATAAGATACTTATTTTAAAAAATCGTCATCTTTTACCATTTTATGGTGTACCTTAAGGGAAATAGGATTTGCGAAGGATGTTTGGAGTAACTGCACAGAATAGGGTTGAATGGCTGGCTCATGTAAGCGTGTCAATGAACTTCCGGATTCCATAAAATATATAATATTCCTTTAGCTTGCTTATGTATTGTCTAATTCCATTGAGTAAGTAAGTAAGTAAATAAATAAGTAACGTTATCCTTTAATGGCTCGTGCTATTGGTAATATTTCACATTAAGGTCATCTTTTGCATAATAACCTCCTAACTTCCTGTGTGTTGCAACTTACTAGGTAAGTTACTCTGGTATATGACAATATATTAATTATTAAAATGGATATAGATTGATGACAATATGTGCAAGAATTTCATAAGACTCTCGACAAGACAAGTAGAGACAAATAGACCGGTTTTAGAGGACCTGCTGTCTGACTTGTTCACCATACTTGTATCACACGTTATTTCATTGCAACCTCTTACATGCATAATGAACACGAATTGCAGCAGTGTAATGTCAGTACATAATTAGGCCTATATCGAGTGATAATGAAATTAAATGTCCTGTCGGCGTTAATCTGTGTCAGTGGAAAGTAACTTTACTTCGGATAGGTACTGTAGGCCATAGGAAAATCTGAGCGAGTCTTGACCGGTATTCAAAACATCACTTTGCATTGAAGTACACTTCGCAAAGAACAAAATCACCATTCTTCTATTCACCTTAACGAAAATAAACTGTGATCGTGACTTCGCTTGTAAATCGCCGACAATCTTGACTTTAACTCTGACGTTGGTATATTTGCGTAAAGAAATAGGCCTAAAATGATATTTTGCTGAGAATATTGATGGTATCCAGGAAGTTATCGAAGGAACTTACCTGTTACTTGGCGTATTATTAGAGACGTGCAAAACGCAATATAATTTTATAGGATCATCAATTCAAATGATTATACAGATTTGATAGGTTGTCAGTTTTCATATATTTCACCATGTTTAACATGCACTGACGAATACTATTATTTTAGAATAATATAACTATTTCAGTGATGAGCCAATCTCTATGGGAGCGGACCAAATGACAGAAAAATTTCACAAGGAATGGCCGAAATAGTTTATTGAAATGCTGAAATGGTGCAATTTTTTGAACTGTTTTGTCTGGCATTTATGCCATTTGCCGCGGGCCGGATTCAACTCCTTAACGGGCTCCTCTTTGGAGATCACTGATATAATGGAATGTTTTAAATAAACTATAATAAAAAAACGGGCATTCTCGGCCTTACTACCGCGCAAGGAGTGTGCCTGCCAATATAAATGTTGTGGTATTGTGTTGTCAGAAATTATACATGCGTAATTCAAGTTTCCCCCATAAAGATTAAACGTTTTCTAGCCTAAAGATGGTATAATAAAATTGAAAGGCTTTTGAACTGTAATTAGAATTGGCATGCAAACATTCCCAACAAAATTATAAACGTGAGAATGGAAAATGTCATTGTTAATGTTAAAAACTGGGCGTGTTTTTAAAGAAAGTAACGTTTAAATATTTTGCCGCTGTTGAGCGTGTGCCATCACTTCCTCCATTCATTAGGAAGCCAGACGCAAGTATGAGCGATCGTCACTTTGTCTTTTCCTATTGTTAGAGCGTTTCGAAATGTTTGAATTAATCGAACGACCCGCTGGTTGAATTCTTGCCCAGGAATGCGACAATCAAGAAAGACGTATATTGTGAGACACTACGTATGCTCCGCCGTGCAATACAGAACAGAATGCGTGGAATGGGAAGTAAATAGAGACTGTCGATTTACTATTATACTTTCTCATATAATGAAAATAAATATAAGCATTTTGCGTGGAATCCTTCTGGTTCATGACAATTCCCGGTCACGCACAGCAAAACAAACTCTAGATCTAATCGCATCATTGGGTTGGGAACAGTCCGGATTTAGCACCAAGCGATTTTCATCTGTTTCTTCATTTGAAGAAATTCCTTGGTGGGAAACTTTAAACGACGATCATTTTGTGAAACAAGAAATGCATACTTATATTTCATCACAGGCGTCATCATTCTTTGACGAAGGCATATAAAAACTGGTTTCCCGTTTTAAGTGCCTGGATAACTGCGGTGACTATGTGGATAAGTAGTGTAAGGTAATGAATGATAATAAAGTATTTGGAAAATAATGTTCTGTTATTTTTTCATTAATTATCGGTTTTTATTTTAAAAACACGCCTCATACCATGGGGGGGGGGAAATATCATCTTCATGATGAATTATTAAATAGAAGAGAAGAAATTCTAATTAGGCTAATCTTCAGGTCTACTAGGAGAATTGCGAGCAGTAACTTAATTGCTTCTTATGAAGTAAGATTAGTTTAATTTGAATTTCTTTTATTTGAGGATGTAATATAACATAATTTTATGATTATCGAAATATTATTTGGTTAATGTAGGTAATATTTCCATTGGTCCACCGCTGTGGTGTAGGAGATGCGTTCACTCTTCTCACACAGCAGACCAGGTTTCGAATACTGATCGGGACAATTTACCTAGATGGGGTTCTTTCAGGGGTTCTTCCTCACCTGTGACACAAATTTTTGGTAATTTTAGCCCTTGTTGTCCCCGGATATCATTTGGCCGTCATTATCATCTTCATCCGATCCTCTCTTGTTCAGAGTGAATGTGTGTGAATGATGTATCTCTTCCTATGTGTTCGTGTCGTCTCGGAGGTAGCCCTGGAATTGGACTGATCACTCATCCGTGGAGGCCCTCCGTGTTCTTATTTGGTAAAAAAGTATGTAGGCCAGTCAGTAGAGGTATTGTATGATGCAAAAGGTGGGGTAGAAGATTTTATTTTTTTAACTTGTATATATGGATACAAACATGTAAGAAAACAAAAATGCTAACACGGGCGACCTCGGGAAAACTTTTGGCAGCAAAAAAACCTCGAAATTTTAGAACTTTTTTTGGTTTTCTGCCTCTAACACCTAAACGGTGTATCCTAGCGAAAAAGTTACGATATAACTAATTAAAAAGCATTAAATTCTGCGTTGAACGAATACCACAATGTAATAATTTGGTCAAGTAGTATGGTCGAAAACCACGGTCAAAGAATGACGATTTTTTCCAACTTTGACAAAAACTGAGATATGGTACTATATATGAGTCTGCAGCTTGGAAATGGGTACTCTTGAGAGAAAAACTCATGAAATAAAAGGTGTAGAGCATCAAATTCTGCGTCTACTGAGTACCAACATTTTTAGTTTTGGTCAAGTACACCTCTCGAAATTGGCAATCTCCCGGTGTCCGGCAATTGGCATATGAAGGTACCTATGAGTTAGAACGCTTCAACAGTACGGGTGTATATCCTACAGAGTTATTCTTGCTTTAGTATCATCAAATGATCATTTTAAAATGTGTATAAGGAGAAAACAAATATGAAAACACATGTGTAAATAAGAAAACATGAATGTAATTTAAGAATTATACTCCATACCGTTCTTTTATTAATTTACCATGATGTAAATCTATAAAAAAACTGTTAATAATAGAAATGATGTGTTAATAAGCCTGATCAAGGATAGCATGGCTAAGCCCGAAACCTGTCACCAAATAAAGCCATTCTAAGTACCTGAAAAACCATTAGTCTATAAATATATGTTTAAAAATGTGTATAATTTAAATAAACCAAGGAGCCCAGTTCCTCTATTAGCATCTGTGGAAGTGGTAGGAAGCTCTCATCATCCTCCCCTGGTTGTTCCTCGGGCTCCAATAGCTGGTTGAAGTGATCTTTGTCGTCATCATCATCAACTACCAGTGCATAAAGTGTTCTCACATTGTTGAACACAGTAGTGCTTGCATATGGAAGAGCACTTCAGACCAGCCTTACAGCAAGAGCAGGCTCTACTACACGCTATCTTGCAAGGGCATGACACTGTCTTGAGTAGAGACAAGGGAGTCACGTTTCCGTTGGTTTTTAGTGGCACTAGACCTGCATTACTACGCACCCATCCTCTTTCTTAAAGGTTTCTTGTTTTACCCAATCATGTCTGTAAAAGTAAAGTGATCCCTATACAGGCCATGGAGGCCCAGAGGGCTCCAGGAGGTCGAGGCTCCCAGATTTTAAACATTCGGCACGTTAAGGTGGTAAGGTTGTCAGCCTTACGCACCGGCCGCCTTTACCCCCAGGATTGCTCCTGGTACTCATTTCAGTTAGAGGCTGAGTCGACCCCAGGGCCATAGTGCCACCAGAAGGATTAGGCCAATTGAAAAACTCCAACGACCTCATCGGGAATCGAACCCGCGACCTTCCGGTTTGTAGCGCAGCGCCTCAACCAATACGCTACGGCGTACCCCCCCAATCATGTCTGTATTTGATGGAAACACCGATATGAATGGTGGCGTGCAGCATCATAATCAGGTGGTAGTCTTGCGAGGTCCACTTTTCCCTTGGCCACTGCTTGTGTGAACGTGAATTGGTGCAGTTCATCCAGAGCTACTTGGGTGGGATCTCCGGTGTAGAGATCACCAGCCTCATCAATCTAATCATGGCTGGTGAATGGGTTGACGAAGCATCGGGAGATGTCCTGAAGTTCTTTCGAAAAGGTGACCATGCTGCTCAGCTTCATCTTTCCTCGACCAAAAATAGCAGATGTCGCATCACATCCACTAAACGCGTGGATGAAATGGATGTGGCTGGATATGGATTGGTCGAATTTGAAGGTGTTCTCAAATATTGAACATCAGTAGCTTCAGAAAGACCAAGTTGATGCATTGCTGGCCAAGCCCTATCATAAGCACAAGAAGGTCTATGTCCTCTCCAATTATTGGGACATTTTCATGCTCCTTGGCCTTGGAAATGATTGATTTAATGTCACAATGTTCGAAGTGACTTTTCAGGACTTCAATGAGAAAACTTTTATTAAACTCATTGACCAAAAACTTTTCCTGAGCGACTTGGTTAATTGTATTTACATCAAAGATTACTTCGGGGGAATGGCGACTCTTCATCCGCCGCAATAACTCAGATCTTTTGGTGCCACTCTGAGCAGGGTAGGCCTATCTGTTGAACATAACGGCAACTTTCGTGGACCCATAGTGTATTTTTTTAAAAAGAGGATTAACTCTTGGCGATGGTGTCAAAGGAGGCGTTGGGTGGCCAAACAACTTTATGAAGCAGATAGCCTCCATCCAATAGGCTACTGCGAAATACTGTCACTCTTCTGCATCATTGGAGGGAAGCGGGGTGAATGCTGCATACATAGACACTATACACTGGACACACACTAAATATAATTATACTTAAATTATGGTTAAATATTATTATTATTATTATTATTATTATTATTATTATTACTGTTATTATTAAGAAATGTGATAGAAAGATACTTTCGGTTTGGTTGGCTAGAGTTGCAACTCACAAGTACCTTCATGGGATTCTTATGCCAATTATCATACACCGGAAGATCGCCAATTTCGAGAGGTGTACTTCACCGAAACTGACAATTTTGGTACTCAGTGGACGCAAAATTTGATGCTCTACAACTTTTATTTCAAGAGTTTTTCTTTCAGAGTACTCATTTCCAAGCTGCAGATTCATATACGTATAATACTATATCTCAGTTTTTGGCAAAGTTGGAAAAAATCGTTGTTCTTTGACCGTGGTTTTCGACCATATTACCTGACCTAATTATTATGTTACGGTACTCATTCGACACAGAATTTAATGTTCTTTAATTAGTTATATCGTAACTTTTTCGCTAGGATGCACCGTTTAGGAGTTATAGGCGTAAAACCAAAAAAAGTCCTAAATTTTCGAGGTTTTTTTGCCGCCAAAAGTTTTCCTGAGGTCGCCCATGTTAGCATTTTTGTTTTTTTACATGTTTGTATCCATACATACAAGTTAAAAAAATAAAATCTTCTACCCCACCTTTTGCAACATACACCCCATTTTCGATCCTCTACTGGCTGGCCTAATGTATGTGATCCATAGATATTCCCTCTCCCAACAGGTCGCGGCCCTGTAAACCCCGGGCGGCGTGTTCGCTTAAATGTCCCTAAAAGGGAGAGGTAAAACTAAGGTAAATAAATAAATATTTCCATTGGCAATAGGTTCTTTGCCTCTTAAACAGTAGGTCTAAGAGAAGAGGTTAGCAAAATAAGCAATTAATTAACATCCGAAACTTAGACAAGAAATAGGAAGACTCAGGCATCGCAGAGGAGATTTCTTCTGAGACGAAACAGGCAAATCTGACCTATCTTAATATAAGTTGCCGATGATCTATTATTTATGAGATCCTTATCATTTAGTTTTTTTCTAAAAGATCCCGTCATGAGGATGTATTATTTTGTTAAAAGAACTACATTTTACATTTAAACTAACACCTGTATAGCCGCTTGAATTACATTTTATTAATTTCTTATATCACATTTCAACAGCCATTATTTTTCATTGTTTGGCGCTCATATTTGCGATTTTTTGTAAGAGCAACTATCTTGCATTTATTTTATTATTTTTCTTTCCTTTTTACGAAAATTTCTACGTCTATTTACGTTACTAGTAATTTTTCCAGCTGAAGCTGTAATAATGTAATCTTACTTGCCAAAGGAGTATGAAAATATTTTTTTTAGTACACGCTCTCTAAAACAGCTGCTTATTGGACTGGTAACACGCCGAAAAATTGCATTTTAGCAACCAAGGCCGCTAAAATTGCATAAAAGTGCATTCAAACTGCATTCAAAATGCACTTTTATCGGCCTTGTCCTTTAAAGTTGTCATGGCAATGTATAAACAAAACCCAGATGGCATTGACCAGTCACATAAACTTTAACATGGATTTACGCATATAATTGGTCATAAAACAACAAATTTAAGCCAACACGTTTCTTTATGATAATCAGAAACTTTACCAGGATTTTTCGCAAAACACGGTAGCCCACTTCATCATATGACAACAAATATAAGCCAACAACTTTTCACATTTTGGTTCACATGAAAAACATTCCTTACCATGGAAGAAACAGCATTTAAATGTCGTAATATATCCCTTCTCATAATCTACTTCTGCCGTGAAGTTGCTGGCAGCAGCTCCAATTCAATGTTGGATTGAAATTTCCTCGGTATTATCATTTATATTTTCACAAGATTTTCATAAATACTAGTTGGTATGCAATATTGTTTACAAACAAGGGACTCATATATTATGCATCTATACTACCACATTTGGTATTGGTACGTACGGTCATTGTTGTTTTATGATCTAGACGGCCATGAGAATATAACTTTAACAAATGGCTGACTGCCATTCATTATAATTAATTATACGGTATTTTTGTTTTATTTTATATAATTTATAGAACTTTTACTAAAAAAATATTGTATGCACAACGTACGCAAAAACTTTAGCGGACTCATCCAGTAGGCCTATTTCAGCCTCGGCTTTCGCCTTGGCCGCTATACTAGATTCGTCCGCTAAAGCGTTATTTTGCGTACTTGAGAGATAAATAGGTATTTTTTACGTAAGAATATCAGTTAAGAACTTTAAATCAAATAAAACTTTAAAATGCATATAAAGACAAAGAAGAAAAAAGATAATAGCGTGTGAAGAATAAAATTCACTTGTCTGCGATGTAACTAATGCAAAATGCATGTTGATCTTTTCCGGCAGATGTTAAATTGAAATTATGTAAGTAATTGGTGTTCCACTTTTCATTGTGTGTAATGCAATTGAGTGTGCTCAGTTCAGAATTGTAGAATTGATTCACACCCTACTGAACTCTGATCCCATAAAGACAAATGAAAAGGAGGAATGAAGAGCAAGGATCCTACAATTATCTTTAACTGAAGGGTGATGCAAGAATCAGGATATACTCAACGGTATAATATAACAAAACCACTGTTTGAATCTTGTAGTTATCTCACAGACTTGGCGTGGATATCTCCACTAGATTGATACGACGTAGCCCTCTAATTTGCACCCTAGGCGAATTACTTGCAAATTTCACCAGTCTGCATGTCTCTCGTTGTTTCTGTTATAAATCTACAAGTCCTATTAGAATAGTAGGCCTATGCTATGAAATTAAACACAACTTCTCTCTCACGTAGTTATTTCTTGAAGTGACGGTTCATTATTAAGTGCCAGTATGGTACTTTATGAGATTGTGTGGTGGACGAAAAAATGTCTGTCCGTCTGTCTGTCCGTCTGTCCGTCTGTCCGTGTGTCTGTACGCACCATAACTCAAATACGCTTTTTCGGATTTTCATGAAACTTGGAAAACACATTTATAATGTCCATGGGAAGAACCCTATTGATATTGAACCAAATCGGTTCACCGGTACCGGAGTAATGCCCAATTTAGTGCCTATTTTAATAGATTATGGCGCCTTTCATCACTCAAATACGCTGTATCGGATTTCCATGAAACTTGGTATACCCATTTATGACGTCCATGAGAAGTGCCCTATTGAATTTGAACCTAATCTGTTGACCGGTACCGGAGTAAAACCCAATTTAGTGTCTACTTTAAAGGCGCAATAACTCAAATACGCTTTATCGGATATTTATGAAACTTCGTATACGCATTTATAATGTCCATGGGAAGACGTTTATTGATATTGGACCAAATCGGTTGGCCAGTACCGGAATAATGCCCAATTTAGTGTTTTTATGTTAATATATAAGAAGTCGCGATAACTCAAATATGCTTTATTGGATTTTCCTGAAATTTTGTATACCCATTTATAATGTACGTGGAAAGACGTCTACTGATATTGGACCAAATCGGTAGACCGGTACCGGAGTAAAACCCAATTTAGTGTATATTTTAAAGACGCGGTAACTCAAATACGCTTTACCGGATTTTTATGAAACTTGGTATACACATTTATAATGTCCGTGGGAAGACATCTATTCATAATGGATAAAATCGGTTGACCTATTTCGGAGTAATGCTCAATTTAGTGCCTATTTTATGGTAATATACGTATTCGAAAGAATTTATAAAAAAAAATGAAAATCAGTTATCTTGACAACATAGCCTATTGTTTTACTGTGATCTTATAAGGCCTTGGAAATTAAAATACAGGTAGCTATGACAAAAAACATATTGATTTACATGCGCTTATCCAACTAGACCGTTAAAATGACCCAGGTGGCCGAGATGGTAGACCTTTCTTCTTCCGTAAGCCCTGCTTAATGAATAAATCTGGAGCTTAACTTGGAAATCAATTAAAAAAATATATATTCTGCATATCATAATTGCAGTCTTAACTGATTAAACAAAAACATACTGGCACTTTGTTACATCAGTTTACCTGATTTTATTAAACATAACATTTTAACTCGTTCTCTCAGTTTAACCTCTCTTGTTTTAGGGACGCTTATGCGGCCCACGCCGCCCGGCTTAACAGGACCGCGACCTGTCAGAAGAGGGTCTAACTTTAAGTCACATACTTCACTTTTCTGACCAGTGAGGATATGGAGGGCCTTCCCGAATTATTGATCAGCCCAATGTCTGGCTAACTCCGAAAAAAAGCGAACATAAGACGAGACAGACTAGTCGCACACAATCATTCCGGACAAGGCGCAGATGGGTCATATGAAATCCGGGGACCCCAAGGGCCTAAATCTTCCCGAAATTCGTCTCGCAGTGAGGAGTAACTCTATGTAGGTAACTTGTCCCGATCAGGAACCGAACCCTGGCCTGCTGCGTGACGAAAGCGAACGACTTTCTATGCAACAAAGGTGTTAAAATTTTAACTAAATCAGTAATTGGCGCCATATTTTTATGTAGGCCTACTGTGTGTGTTCTCATCAGCTTCCCTCAATTAGGTGATGTACACTAGATCATACTTGGAAAAAAATAATTACAATTATAATTACAAAAAAATCAAATATTTACAATTAAGAGGAGATATACAAGTTTCAGTTTTTCCTATGGGCAATGAATTTCTTCACCAACAACCTCGTAATCTGGTCTACTCTTTATTGAATATATCTGCAATTACATAATATTATCAGAATTAATCAAACTGTTACTGTTACGGGCAAGTATCATAGGATAATCTCGAGTAGGATTTATTAAGATTGTTCCAGGAATAAACTGTAACGGATTTTGTAAATAATAACTATTTTCTTACTTTGTCGTCAATATTCTGTCAGCCGTAAGATCACGGCATATTAGATGAACTAACAGTCCACAATCAATTCGATGAATATTTCCGAGTTCCCAATGCTACCAGTAGTGCGCATCACAAGATGACGGGTGTCGCTGTAGTGGCTTACATCAAAACGCTATAAAAGCACACGAACTGGCTAACTCCGAATCTAAATTGTTTTTAATTAATGGAAATTTATATTATTTTAATTTCCAAACAAGTTATTTTATATAAAATGTGTTTTCGTGCTGGTTAATGACAGCATGTGACGTATTATTCACCTTACGTTGATACCTTACGTGTCCAGTAACGTGCTGACGATTTTATCAGATAAAATCGCATTCTCATATTACTTGCAAGCATTTTATGAGATAAACATCGTGATTGGTCCATATCCGAGGAATTATAAAACGTTATGGGATAATATCAAACACGCGGCATATGAGTGAAAAAGTCGTTACAAAATAGCAGCCACGTGTTGTGCACTGAAATGCCTATTTCTTGATAATTTCCACAAATATCATTATTTCTGAGTGATTCAATTTATCTATCTATTTGTTAATTAACTATAATCATTGATTTAACGTTACTTCTCATGGATTAAGGCCGTAGATGTCTCAAAATTGTAAATAATGATTTTTCTATGGTACCGTATGTACAAGTATATATAGGTAGAAAAAAGAATCACTAAGCAATACTGACATTTTAGGAAATAATCATGGAAATGGCATGTTATTTCTAGGCCAAATAGTTCGGACAAGTTCGTTAATGAGCAAAATTGGCCCAAGGGGTTGGTCGGGGACGGGGTTGAAATTTTAAACCATTTATATCTCTGCCCCTATGAAATATCGATGGAAACTTTGTTTGAATAAATTAGAGTATTCCCTATGGAGTTTACAGTGACACCAACGATTCGGGGGTTTTGGGGGTACGAGTGGGGTTGGGGTGGGGGATGGAAATTCGAGATTTTTGAAACCACGTCTTGTGGGGTATCGTTGAAAAGCTCTTGATGAGTACTCTACAAATCAATAAATATTTCCTCGATAGTTCTCATATAAGGCGAGATTTGAATGTTTAAAAAAGTGCAGTTATTATTGCGGGTTTGTCTTGCCAAGGCTAAAGAAGAAGAGTACTGCGCTGCGACAATAAATTAAACCAAAAGCACTACGAAATCTACCTCAGCCTGTAGGCCTGCCTAAAGGGATTTTTAGTTTTACTTTTAGGGTACATTTTTGCTTGTGCACAGTTAAAGCTTGGACAGCCTAAGGGATCATGCAACGAATAATGTGTAAAAAGATAATTTTCTTGTTAACAATAAAAGCACTTCATTCATTGAATTTATGAAAAAACTGAGGGATCTGCTAATTTTATTCACTTTCGTTTTGAGCCGTGAATGCGGCTCATTTGAAAGTTTAAACACTCATTAAATTTAGCCAACTTCAATTAACTTAAAAATGATGTAGAATCAGTAAACTCACCCACTCTAAACAGCGTGGTTCTCGATATTTTGAACATGTAATCTGATTTCGAGTGGTTTGGTGGGCGTTGCTGCCGTGAAACAACGATGTCCGAGGAGTACGGCATTCTTGGGTGAGACCTTTCCATATTCACTTTCAAATGCAAGCAGTAATTTAATCTTATTTCAGTGCTCACCCATTTTGGCTATCTAAATTTTCCATTTTGAACATTTCACAAATTTTCAGTCATGATTTAATTACCGGTTACGTTACTTTTTCTCAGTCAGTAAAATCACGTCCGTCCGTTTTGTAACTTCTTTCACATTCTCTGGCATTCCGACAATAATTCAGTACTTTGGCAGATATCCGACATTAGTATGATTTAGAGTGGGTTTTTTTGCGTGTAGAATTTCAGCACAGACGCCATTAAGGGATTGAGATTGTCTTATGGATTGATATTTATGGATAAACTAAAGATTACTGGTTTTTCTAGTCATGTGGGAAACTAGCTATTAACTACAGGGTGTTCTGGAACAGGCAGTACTTATTTATTGGAATTAGTCGGGTTTTTAGGGAATTTTTACGAGACGGGGTTTTTAACAAAGTGTATTTAAATTATAGTAGTGCATCGCCCGTGCTCAAGGTTGTTGTATGCAACAAGGTATATATATATATATATAGATTTCGCCTTTACTCATCCCAATGGTTAAATTCAAGAAATAAAGTGTACATAGGGTTGAAGGTCCTCGTTACCAAGAATATATTATCTTACATGTTATAATTTCAACTGTTAAAATTATTAATAAAGTTGTTCCAGAAAAAAAAAACAATTTTGCCATATATATTTTTCCCATCTCTTTCCAGTAAATGATATTTAATGTAATAATGGGTGCACAGCTTTTGATGTTAAACAGTAGCGTCAACCGATTTAGCAAAAATGGTCGAAACCCGATCTACTTCATAAATCATATGTTCTAAGCTTCCGACGTATGTAAGAGTGACCGAAAGGGGCACAGTTTGCTCTAGGTAATAGTTTAGTCCGAAGGGCATATTTGAAAAGCAACAACAAGCATTCATAAAACCAATCTCGCATTCAATCTCGAAATATTTCATAGTCTTCAATATTACCTTCTCTAAATCTTTAAGTAATTTCCCTTGTTCTGGGGTTTTAATCACCTTCACCTTGACGTCTTGCGATTTTTTTACTCTTGAAAACGAACATAAAGTTGCCCTTGTCCAAAGACAGGTTAAAGAAGGCATTTGCCTACTTTATCTAAGGTCTGTTCTTGAGACCTATTTTATTAAAAGCTACTTTTATGGGAAATTGCCTTCGTTTAATCTGGAAAGAGATATCTGCCAGGAGATGTGTAGATTCCCGGAATCAGTAATTTATTGCCTTTGGAGGAACCCGTAAAAACTTCTGCTTCAAGTTAATTGCTCTTTGAGCCAGTGGCAAAAACTTCTTTTCATTACAAAGACCTTACTTTTTGATCATGACATGTGTTTTAGAAATGCTCTTCTTATCCAGTTTGCCATGTCAACCAAGCAAGGCACCTTGAATTAATTTCACAATTTTTTTTTAAATTATTTATTTAATTATTTTAACTCTACTAAACTAAAAAAAATTACATAGACTATTGACAGTAAAAAATAAAGAACATTAAGAACAACAAAAGAACACTAAAACAATCAATGAAAACAACACACACTTAATCTTCCAAACACTCGTAACAGTGAGAGTCTTAATCTTCCAAACACTTTATTGATTAGATTAAAGGTTTCCAACGTGTGCGTCGAAGATAGTCCAGGTACATTTCTTTATCAGTGGAGCCAAAATTGTGAATAATGTACGTTACAGTATGTCCTATGAGTTGCATAATGTTCTGGTGCGTGTTTTTCGGGGTGCAGAAAAAATCAGGAAACAGAAACATTCTAGGAGTGAAGGACAATTTTTGCGCTGTTAATATGTTACGGGTGTATGCCAATAGAATACGCCATACAGGTAAGACGGTTGGGCACTCTGTAAGACGATGAATTAAGTTGTCAATTTGGTTGCAAAAAGTACACTGATTAGAAAGCGTCATTTTAATTTTAAATAATCTGTCTCGTGTTGCAATAATATCATGAATCACTGCAAACCATGTTGAACGTGTTTCCGCCGGCAGATGAGTTGAGCTAAGAATATGCCACAAACGTTCAAGTTTAATATCTGTTGGTGCTATGCGATGCACTCTCATTTCACTATGTGTCCACTGTGTCTGCAATTGCGCATAAATAGTAGAAGTTAATTTCGTTGTAGGCAAGTGCTCGTCTAACTGAAAGAAACTCCAGTCCTGCAGGAAATCACTCAGGTATTGCAAGTCATTAGGTATTTGTTTTTTGTAAAATGGATAACTTAGGTCCAAAGCATTAAACCAGTATTTGCACCACAGACCTGAGAAGGATGTCCGTTCCAAGTTTTTACTGCATCCGCTTCTACTTATAAACAAGGCCTTGCATTTTTCTTCAACGTTCACAAGTCCAATACCACCTTTGTTCGGTGGACGGTACATAGTATATAGCGGCACCCTGAATATAAATCCTCGCCATAAGTACCAAGAAATGGCACAAGTGATTTGTCGTACACAATCTTTTGGAATGGGCAGAATTTGTGCAACATACCAACATTGTAATAATATATATGTATGCACAACCCAGCTTCTTTTGTATAAACAAAGATTGCGAAGACATAAGTCTTTAGCTAGGATTTTGATTTTGTTAACTATCTGAGCCCAATTCAGTTTTTGCATTTCTGCGATTGAGGTATTATACTGAATACCTAGTATTTTGTTAGTATCCGTCATGGTTATATCAAGGTCTCGTAATGGAGTTTGCCACCCGACTGGTATAGCTTTACATTTGTTGACATTAACTGTTAGACCAGATAATTTTTTAAAGCTGTGGAGCTCTTCAGAGAGTTTTCTGCTATCATTGTCCTGACTTAAAATAACAGTGACGTCATCCGCATAAGCTATGACTGAAAGATTGTGCTCTTGAAAGGAAATACCCTTAAGCTGACTGTCTAAGTTGTATATTAAGGGATTGAGGGCTAAGGTAAATAACAACATTGAGGCAGGACACCCTTGTCGAATGGATTTTGTAATGGAAAAGGGTTGAGTAAGGAAACCATTGACTTGGATAACAGCTGAGATATCAAAATATAAGCATTTAAGATAAGAGACAAAAGTATTACTAAAACCATACTGTTTGAGGCATTCAAATAAATAATCATGACGGATACTGTCAAATGCGCGTTGGAAATCCAGGGATACTAGTAGACCCTTCACCTTATAGATATTTAGATAAGCAAGACAATCACGTAAAGTACACGTTGCATCAAAAATGGTGCGTCCGGCGACTCCACAGCACTGGGCTGGCTGAAGTAGTTTATCCATTAGTGGCTTAAGACGATTGGTTAAGATTGTAACTAATATTTTGTAATCGTAATTGAGAAGACCGATTGGTCTAAAATTCTCAACCCCACCATGGCCTTGAGACTTTTTTAATAAAATTATCACACCTCGTTTCTGGGAAGCACATAGTTCTTTTCGGTGTAGGATAGCATTAAGCACCTCCGTCAGGTCATCTCCAATTAATTTCCAAAATCGAACATAAAATTCTTGTGGAATTCCATCACATCCAGGAGTTTTGGAGCTTCCCCTGAACGATAGAATTGTAGACTTCCATTTTAGTAACAGGTTGTTCAAGTAATATATTGTCGTCTGCAGTAACGTGAGTCTGGTTTTTATGTACGATAAGTTGTATATGTATATCATCACCATGTTGGTGAAACAATGTGTTATAGTAATCGTAAATTATTTTACTGATAGCTGGTTGAGATGTGTGGCACTGTCCATTTGTGTCGAGTAGTTTTGTAATGCTAGACTTATTTCTGTGTTTCTGACTTTTGATGAGGTGGTACAAGGATATTCTTTCATTGGATACAGCATACTTATGTCTACTTCTAATTGCTAGGCTTCCCATTCTGAATTTGTATATCTGTAATACCTTAGCTTTGAACAGACTTAATTGTTGTCGACGTCGTGGAGAGGGTAAATAATCAGTTTGTAGTTCTCGTAAACATCTAAAATAAAAATTTAACTTATTTTCTGTCTCTTGATATTTTAAATAAGAGTATTTCTTAAACAGACGTTTAATGTTTGGTTTCACCATGCGATCCCACCAATCAGCAACATCCTTATAATAAGCTTTTTCACGTTTCCATACTGCCCATAAAAGCTGAAGTTCACGGTGTAGGGAATCTTCATCTAATAAACTGACATTCATTTTCCAATAACTCTTGCCTATTGGTGTATAATGTAGATTATTTAATTTAGTGTAAAGAAGAACGGCGGCATGGTCTGAAAATACTACAGGGTGTACTTCTATTCCGCTAACATTACTTTGTGAATCTTTGGGAATGTAGAATCGATCTAATCTGGAAGCAGTTGTACTACTGAAGTAAGTATATTGTACGTTTCGGTGGCATGCTGACCAAACGTCCGTCATTTTCAGATGCGTGACAAGTTCCTGCAGAGTATTACTTGGCTGAAAGGTTCCTGTAGTATCCTCTTTACGGAGAAGACAGTTGAAATCCCCTCCAAAAACATACTGCCTGGGCAAGGCGCGAAATAAATAAGCAACTTCATTCTGAAAGAATTCATTGCGCTCTTTACGTTTGTTGGTACCAGACGGTGCATAGATATTGATAAAAGTAGTGTTCTGAAACTCACCAGATATGCCTCTTCCATTTGGTAACATTTCCACATTCTCCAAGGATATGGTTTGTTTTGTTAGGATGGCAGTACCTAAATTTTCTGTACCGACATTCACGTATTCATTATAGTTGTATATGGAAGAGAAATTGTGCACGAAAACCTCCTGTAAATAAACTATGTCAACGCTATAGGCATTCAGGAATTCTTGAAATGCTTTAAGTTTTGTAGGTGAGGAGTTGTTATTAAAATTGACAGTTGCTACCGTAAGAGTAAGTAGCACGATCCTGTACACGCAGTGAAAATGTGGATGGTGTCCGTAGTGATTTGTTTACTTTAGCGCAGGGAACCCTAACTTGCTGCCTGTAGTACGGTACGGGTGTAGCCGTACATCCTTCTTTTCTACTTTCTCCTTCACCGAGCTCTGGTCTTCGGGTGTCAACTCAGGTAGCAGCTTACATTCCATATCCATAATGTCATTCCAGTTAGAATCGGATTCTTTAGTGGTGAGTGTTTCATGATGTAATTATTGTTGTTGCGCACTTTCAGTGTCTACTTCATTTGTAAGACAGTGATGTGACATAGGAGGCTTATCCATCTCAACGTCCTGTATAGTCCTCATGGTGTTTATTGTTCGATTTAAGAGTGGGTCCGTTTGTATAGATTCCCCCGTATCGTATGTATTGAATTCTGTTCCATTTTCTTCCACCGAATCAGTTTCTGAGTCAGAGTGTACATTTGTTTGTGTTGTGTCAGAAGGTCCTGTTTGCACTATGTTTGCTTCGTGGGCAACCATCTTAGGAGTAGGGCCAGCATGTTGTTTATTTTTTTTCTTTCGTTTAGATTTAGTTCCTTTCTGCAAGGGAACGTGTGATTCAACATCGGCATTTTCGACTGACTCTAATGGTTCGTTTCCCACGACATTTTCAATGTCCATGGGATTTACTTTATTAACTAAGGCTTGATGATCCGAATTTACATTCTGAATTGGGACGGCCTTTATCTGTGCCTCGCTAGTAGAGAGTTGTTGTTGGTTTTCATGTACTGGTACTGTATGGCTAGCACCTGGAATGGGCTCTGTATTTACTGGCAGCGTACTAGGTGAATGAAATAAGTCACTCATCAATAGTTTTTGTCTTGGAGCAACTAGCCTCTCCATAGGGCGACGTGGACAATGTTGTTTAACATGTTTGAAACTACCACATGTAAGTAGTAAGGGGAGGCGTTCATCCAAAAAATAGTTCAGTCTGCCCGCCACCAGGTGGCAGCACCGTCGCGGCGTCGGTTGGCGGCCATTTTGAAACTAAATGGCGCGCGATTTGAAAATGACACCTGCAAACGCACTCTTACGCAAGGCTTTTTACCAATTTTGTTACGCCCTTATGCCAAGACGTCTGAATATGCACTCTTACGCAAGGCTTTTTACCAATGCTGTTAAGCCCTTATGCCAAGACGTCTGGATATCCACTCTTACGCAAGGCTTTTTACCAGTTTTGTTACGCCTCTATGCCATGGACGTCTGGATACCCCCTCTTATGCAAGACTTTTACCAATTTTGTTACGCCCTTATGCCATGGACATCTGAACACCCACTCTTACGCAAGGGCTTTAATTGATGCTGTTACGACCGTATGTCATAGATGCCATGGACGCACTCTTACGCGAGGTTTTTTTTGTCCTTTTTTCGGGACGTTTGCAGTTGGGTCCTTTGGCTATCCCATATGAAGTCCTTACAGCTTGAACTTTTTTATCCCCCCAACGTTATGACTTTTTGACAGATGTAGGGACGCTATCCCAGGACTTACATATGACGTCATCATTATATTACGCTCTTATGCATGTTAATTTTAGTCAATGGTGGCATGCTTCTCACCCATATCTAGATCACGGCTGTTTCATGTTGAGACACGATGTAGGTCGTCATAGGACCCGCTTTCGATAATAATATTTATAACAGCAACCCAAAATGTTATATGTCCTATAATTGCTAGACAAAGATTCATTAAAATAATAAAACTGTTTTGAATGAAGGGAGCGTACGGTGACATATGTCAAGCTTTAGTTTGCATTTAAAACTTTTAAGAAACATTATTATTTTAAACACAACTCTGTCTCATTAAATACTTACCTGTTACCTGCTTTCTGCTCAAGTGATGCCCGCTTCAATCGTTGTCATACTGGAAAGACTTTATGTAAAAGAACGCCTGCAGAACCACGTCGTTAAATAACCCAATATGTTTCACTAGAAGTGTTATATAATAACTTTCATTATAATATGATTGTGTATTTTGAGAGGTTATGTTATATGAGTTCGTTATTCTTCTCATTATAATTATTTTACTGTAAAGTAAACATTTATAAAAGGCGTATATGAGAGCATCTAGGATAGTGATAGGTAATAGTTTTTTTGACATCGTAATAATGTAAACAGTTTCCTTACATAATAAGTCATAGTACCCTTATATTTCTGTCTGTACCATGTTCATATTGTCTATATCACACCCCTCATATTTAGTGTTTTATCAAGTACTTTCACGAAAATATTTAATTTTAAAACGTTCTGAAATACTTACACAGGTGATATTTAATTAACCTGAAGACTTTAATAATACGAACATTTTATGACTAATTTTGAATTAGTAGATTGAAAATTACCTCGTTTAGGACGTAAAATCATCTTTTAGGTATTTTATTTATTTGGCGTTCTCCCGAAGATGGTACAAAATTGAAACTTTATGAGTTTACAGGTTTTTAACTCATGTTTAATTTAAGACTATTCTCAAATCTCAAGGTCTCTGTTATTACATCATCGAAAAGTTATTTTGAAAGCATGTATTTACGGATTCTTATCTTAACTTAGGAATGTGCAGAAACATGTATCTATACAGATAAATCAACCACTTACACTAATGACACTCTCTCGCAAGAAATAGATTGTATCACATATTGCTATTTTTAAACTAACTTAGGGAGGCATTCCACAGGTACACTCCCTAACATCTTTACACGCAAAGCATGAAAAAAAATATATCTCAAGGTCTCTGTTCCTACGTCATAGTGTTGCTCTGAGAGTTTTGTATAAAAAGTCATGTATTTTCGGTAAATTATTCATTGAACTACAAAGTGCTGATGTGTCAAGTCATTTATTAACAGTGGTATCTCAGAATTCTACAGGTCATAATTGTAAGTACAAACACTTTATTATTTTATTTGCTTGTGATAGTTTTCAGGCTGTTCATTTTTTTTTTATTTTAAATCAGTTCTCTCTTACTAAGTGTAATTTTATTTTAATTTCTACAACGACAGTAAAGTTTCAGTTTATTTGTACATTGAAAGTTTAAATTCTAGCGTTCTTCAGTGTAAGCGATCAGTTTTCAGGTTCCGGGTTCGAATCCCTATAGTAAAATATAACTTCCTTCCAAGCTATATTTTTTTCTCAACAAACCGCAACTTGTACGCCTATGTTTCAGAAATTTCCGTTAATATATTATTTATTTTCTTGGAAAAACTTAGAATTAAATCCAGCTCTTAAGATATTTTCTATGTAGTGTGTTTTTATTTCCGCAACTATCCGCTTTATGTTTAACAATT
The DNA here is from genome assembly GCA_964059195.1 of Ectobius pallidus. Lineage (NCBI taxonomy): Eukaryota > Metazoa > Arthropoda > Insecta > Blattodea > Ectobiidae > Ectobius > Ectobius pallidus. The sequence continues at coordinate 127,652,142 of CAXKWD010000002.1, forward strand.
TACATTAACCTTAAAATAAAGTGTTTAAAATAGTTCCAGACAATCATATGATAAACATTCATTTTACGTGTGAAAACATTTAGATAAACTATAAATATTTTCACCTACTTTTTTTTCTTTAATAACTGACATTAATTCCACACTTCACTTTAAAAAGCAAATAGAGCAGAGTTTGACTAAAATATAATATTCTTTAGTTTTTTATTTCACAACTCTGTGTAGTATGTTTGTATTTAGCTAGTTCCAAACATAGATTTAATATATTTTGTGTTTAAATAAATTAACGAACCTGTAAATAAATCTTAAATTATTTTCGCAAGTACAAAGTGTTCTGTGTTATAACTAGAAAGAATAGGGTAGTAAAACTCTCATGTTTTAAAGTCATTTCACAATACTAGATTGGTAGCGAACTAATCTGAAATTTGGTGTTTTTTATTATTTTATTTTAATAATAATATATCCGTTTGTAAAGTAAATTTTGAAAGTTCCATTATGCTATGCTTCAGCAAATATAAATTAAATCCTATAACTATAAAACAAATTTTAAATTCACTTATGTATTTCAAGTTTCCATTAGTTTTCGGTCAGTGTTGAATAAACCCTATTTTCGTTAACTATTAACGCGTAATTTTTTTCGTCGAACGTGTAAATCTATGCCGTGTAGACTGCTCAATGTGCTAAAGTATCTTGCTAGTGTCTGTGTTTGAATAAGTGTTTATTGATTTCTCCGAATTTGCAAATTAAATTCTACTTTTCAATTAATTCAGATACATCGAAATATTTTTTTTTGTAGCCTCTAAAATAACATTTTATTTGTGAGTGATAGATTTTCGTAGTTTTTTTTTTCCTTTAATAATCACAGTTCTCACACGTAAACTTCGCAAATTAACTTAGTTACAGGTGCTTCCGAAATGTTATTTAATATAGCTCGGAGTGTTTATTTTCAGTAAAAGTAATTATAGATTTCTCCTAGCTAGTAAATTTTAAACCAGGCCTTCATCTTTCTCTTAATTCATATGCTGTGAAACATTTTTTTTTTTTTGTACCCTCTAAATATCATTCAACAAAACAAGACATGTAAACTTCGCAAATTATCTTAGTTACAGGTGCTACCGAAATTTCATATAATATAATCTGTATTTGAATTTTCATTTTATAAGGAAAACGTATAAATTTCTTTTAATATATTTTGTGCTTAAAAAAAAAAATTTTAGTTTGCGTCAAGCCGGAAATTGTAAATTAAATTCTACCATGAAGATATTTTCAGAAAGTGTTTAAATAGTTCTAACCCGTTTTGTTTAATAAACTCTATTTAAATTAACTCATCCAAACATACATTTATAATATTTTACTTTTTCTATAATAACTCATTTTACGCTGAAAAACATTTTAATTTCTACATCGGAAGTTAATGTATTCTAAATTCATTTATTTTCAGTAAAAGTAGTTATAGATTTCTCCAAGCTTGTAAATTAAATTCTAGCCTTCACTTAGTTCAGATACTGTGAAATATTTTCTTTATAGCCCCTAAAATAACATTTAACAAACCACTACAGATAACCGTCGCAAAGTATCTTACAAAGTGCTACCGAAATTTCGCTTATTGTTTAAAATATTTAATTTCTAATATTCATTAGTTTTGTTATAGGACTATGCTTTCTATTTCAGGGAAAACTGTAATTATATCGGTTTATGTATGTTTTTTATTTCTAGCCCATGATATAAAGTAATTTACATTAGTTCCAAACAGAATTGTAAAAACTAAATCAGCAGGGGTTCGATCCCCATTGGTAAAAATAATTAAAATCTTATACTCTTTAGTTTTGCTATTTTTCAATTCAGTGTACGTTGTATTCTCTCACGATGTGTTATATTTAGTATAAACTTCCAGGTAAACTCAGTGTTACATTTTATTTTTCAGTAAAAGTAATTATAGTTTTCTCCAAGCTTGTAAATTAAATTCTAGCCTTCACTTAATTCAGATACTGAGAAATATTTTCTTTATAGCCCCTAAAATAACATTTAACAAACCACTACAGATAACCGTCGCAAAGTATCTTACAAAGTGCTACCGAAATTTCGCTGATTGTTTAAAATATTTAAATTCTAATATTCATTAGTTTTGTTATAGGACTATGCTTTCTATTTCAGGGAAAACTGTAATTATATCGGTTTATGTATGTTTTTATTTCTAGCCCATGATATAAAGTAATTTACATTAGTTCCAAACAGAATTGTAAAAACTAAATCAGCAGGGGTTCGATTCCCATTGGTAAAAATAATTAAAATCTTATACTCTTTAGTTTTGCTATTTTTCAATTCAGTGTACGTTGTATTCTCTCACGATGTGTTATATTTAGTATAAACTTCCAGGTAAACTCAGTGTTACATTTTATTTTATTTTAAAATTGAATAACCTTACATGATACTGTTCATACCGTTAGCTTCACTAACTTCAGGACCTGGCTTCGATTCACGTTGGTAAATATAACTTCGATTATTTCATTTCATTTCATCATTAGTTTTCATATGTTAACGCAATTTCAGTGAATATATTCTTCAGGTAAAATAAATTCTAGAGGTATGATAACTCAATGTTGGATGTTTTTCTTTCAGAAAGCGATTAACTACTTTTAAAATCAGCTCCAAAACAACTTTTTAGAATATTTTTTATTTTAGATAAGCTATAAATTAAATTTACTTTATTTCTCGGAAGCTGTAAATAAAATAGCTCGTCTTAAATTGTTTTACAAAGTGCAAAGTTCTCTATTTAACTACTCATTCAATTACATTATCTGCATTTAGAATTAAAATTCATTTAAATAACTAAGACGTTATAATATTCGTTGTACATGTAATTATTCATTACTGTCCATTTATAATGTTCAGTCCTTATAGAAAAAAAAACGATAAAAAAGAAATGAGTACTACCAAAGTTTTATAAATTCTTGTCAGAATTAAAAATTTAATGTTAAATAAACCATCATCTAGTCTACATTCTTTTCTGGCTGCCCGACATTTTATTCTAAGTTATGAATCTCCACTGTAATTAACATTCGTTTAGTAATAATGATCTTGTCAGTCTGGATGGCGTAGTTAGTATCGCGCTACTCTCTATGCCTAAGCTTCGATCCCTGACCATAACGATGGGATTTATGTGTGTATAAATGCGAGAGACCATGTAAAAGAACTCCTGCGGGACACCGGAACATCTGCGAAGCTCACAGTTGTAGTACACCCGCGAAGTAACCATATACAAATCAGCCGTTAGTGATCTTTTCATCTTTCGCGAAATAAACAATAATGACATAACTCAAGCGTTTAGATAATTTGTTTTTTGTATAATTAAACTTCATTGTCCCATTGCAGAAATCTTGCCATGGAACCCTAAAAGTTCTCAAATATTATAAACTCCTGCTTCTATCGGTTTGAGTGAAACCAACGTATTTCATACTGATCGGAGACTTTATGTTGTGAATAACGAGTTACACCATCGTTCGGTCTATACGCAGATCATGTTTAACTACAAACGGTTCTGTCCTCTACAGTACATCTAGACCACTACGTTTCCCGTTTTAGACATTCGAGACAATTCTAGCATTTACAAGTTAGTTCTTTAAAGTAATTCAGTTTATGTAACAAAATATTTTCTAGTTCTTTAAAGTAGAGAAAACACGATTTTCTCGCAACAGATCAAATATTTTCTTCATCTAAAGGGAGTTGACTGCAAAAACAAGATATTTCTAGTAGAAGTTCTTTAAAGTAATTCAGTTTAAGTATACAATACGCTATTTGTAGGAACGTATCGGTAAAGTAATTTACTTTCTTGAACCGTTATGTTTCGCAGAGGAGGTGACCGCTGCGCCGTTTATGCCGACAAGGATCTTAAAACCGTTATACACGGGACTGATCGAAATACACAAACACGCATCTACTGTCAACATACTGGTCTATTTATATTCACATCACCTCTTACAGATAAAGATCAGTCGTTAACGTCCTGATTGATTCTAAGTCATCCTTGCCGACACCTATCTTAAAATATAGGTTAATGTAATAGCTGGGAGATGTGTTTCGAAACTAAAACGTTATTCATGATTGCATTCCGTCAGGGCCTATGAATAAACACCACTGTGCAAGTCGGTATGAAGTACCTCTTCACTGCGACAGCTCTAACAATGTTTAAGAACGGACAGCTACCAAACGAACAGCTACGTGCGGTATAAAATGTGGGGGAAGACCTTTTGTATATAAAGGGCTGACATAATCTGAATTCTTTCAGTTGCTGTCTTCAGTGCGACGAGTAAACATTGAGTCTTCGCTGCGCTTCTCCTCTGCTGGAAAAAGGTACGTCGGTTTTCTTTTCTTTTCATATGGTATGTTCTTTTTGTAAGTAAGTAAGTAAGCCTGATTTTTTCTTTGTTTTTTTTTTTACAGGTTTCATTAAATCCAATCTGTTGTAAACATTTCTAAGTTTTTATTCATCCGCCATTTTGTTAATTTGCAATTATGTTTTAAATTGAACTCGGAATTATTTTCTCAATACATCTTCATGAATTCGATCGTTCAAATACCAAATTAAAACAACAGTATGTCTTTTGTACTTTCAGATAGAAAATCTGATTTTACTCTGCAAAAGAGGAAGAGAGAGAGCGAAACACTTCGCTTTAGCCGAACCTGTCTGCTATACTGTTACTTCTTACGAAGTCTCCGCTGAGTGCAAGGTAGGTGTTATGATTATTTTATTCTATTCAGTTTAATTTGCAATTATGTTTTAAATTGAACTCGGAATTATTTTCTCTATACATCTTCATGAATTCGCTCGTTCAAATACTAGATTAAAACAACAGTATGTCTTTTGTACTTTCAGAAAGAAAAACTGATTTTACTCTGTAAAAGAGAAAGAGAGAAAGAGAAACACTTCGCTTTAGCCGAACCTGTCTGCTATACTGTTACTTCATACGAAGTCTCCGCTGAGTGCAGGGGTAGGTGCTATGATTATTTTATTCTATTCAGTTTAATTTGCAATTATGTTTTAAATTGAACTCCGAATTATTATTCAGTTTAATTTGCAATTATGTTTTAAATTGAACTCGGAATTATTTTCTCTATACATCATCATGAATTCACCCGTTCAAATACTAGATTAAAACAACAGTACGTGTTTTGTACTTTCAGATAGAAAAACTGATTTTACTCAGTAAAAGAGAAAGAGAGAGAGCGGAACACTTCGCTTTAGCCGAACCTGTCTGCTATACTGTTACTTCTTACGAAGTCTCCGCTGAGTGCAAGGTAGGCGCTATGATTATTTTATTCTATTCAGTTTAATTTGCAATTATGTTTTAAATTGAACTCGGAATTATTTTCTCAATACATCTTCATGAATTCGATCGTTCAAATACCAAATTAAAACAACAGTATGTCTTTTGTACTTTCAGATAGAAAAACTGATTTTACTCAGTAAAAGAGAAAGATAGAGAGAGAGAGAAACACTTCGCTTTAGCCGAACCTGTCTGCTATACTGTTACTTCTTACGAAGTCTCCGCTGTGTGCAAGGTAGGTGCTATGATTATTTTATTCTATTCAGATTAATTTGCAATTATGTTTTAAATTGAACTCGGAATTATTTTCTCAATACATCTTCATGAATTCGATCGTTCAAATACCAAATTAAAACAACAGTATGTCTTTTATACTTTCAGATAGAAAAAAAAAACTGATTTTACTCAGTAAAAGAGAAAGAGATAGAGAGAAGCACTTCGCTTTAGCCGAACGTATCTGCTATACTGTTACTTCTTGCGAAGTCTCCGCTGTGTGCAAGGTAGGTGCTATGATTATTTTATTCTATTCAGTTAAAATGTGATAGGTTTTGTCCCGGACAATTAATTCACTGTAGACAACACTAAACATAACCCAAGTTTTTCTTGATTCGATTTTCACGCAACTTCGTGAGCAAAGTTTACAGCTTTTACACACCCTTTTCTTGGTAAATATCACGGAACTACTGTTACGTGTTTTCTTCGTCCAAATAATAAAATAATACAGTTTCCGTACGAACTAAAGTTAGATACCTGTTCAACCTTTATTCTATACAGTCAGTTAGGCTTAACATAAATGAGTTTGGAGAGAGATAAACAGAATTTAACTGCTTTGTCTAGAAGACAAATTCTGTATGTAAGCTAAAAGCGTATTGAACATGTGCATCTTCTTTCATTGAATTTCAACAAGAAAAGGATTTAAAACCCTGACATATTTAGGGACCTTGGGCGCTTACAGTTTTTTTTTTTGTCTTCCACAAATAGAATTTATTTATTTCTGAAATATAATACTCTCATTTGATGGTTAACGAACTTTACGTGACCTATAAACAGATAATGTCTTGCTATGATGTGTTAAGTATGACGATATAGCGGTAAAATACGACGTCATGGGAAAACTCCAGCGACTACTAAACAAAAGTTTAAATGTATCTAACCTAAGTTTTTTTTTTCCATTTCAGATAATACAGTGCTACTTGAACTGCTACTAGTACTACCACTGCATTCATATCGCTGTATCGGTGTTTTCTCGACATCATCTTGTCAATGGCTTCCCAAAATTCACTTTCGGATAGCGAGTCCCAAAATTCACTTTCGGATAGCGAGTCCAGTCGCGATTCTGTCGAGTCTTTCGAGTACAAGACTTTCAAAGTGATTGAAACCGTACAGAAAGACTATAAAAGGTTTAATGCGTCTGGACTTCAGCTAGTGGTTAAACTCACCGAACCAGGAGATAGTAATGCTGTTGAACACTTCAATAAAAGTATGGTCGATGTCATTGAATATGCTTTAAGAGATGCCGATGATTCCGATATGGCAGGAATTTCAATCTTTAATGAGTCCAATAACATGGACAAACCCATAGGAATATCCTTTCGCCGAAAGGATCAAATAAGTATGGAGGTGATAGGAAAAGTCCTAGAGAAAGTTTGCCAATCAAACAGTAGGTTTTGCGCGACCGATACCTTGCGTGTTGTAGTCGATATCATCAGGATGCCTTCTGGAAACGGAGGCCCTGTTAAAACCAAAGCACGTTCGACAGATGTTTTGGCGCATTTGAAACATAGTGTGGTATATATCAAAACACTGATTAAATGCCTAGCCTACGCTCTGGTCATCGCAATTGCCCATGCATCTGATGACCCTGATTATAGAAAATATATAAACAACATGCAAGGTAAGAAAATACGTGCAAAAGTCTCTGCGCTGCTTAGAAACAGTGGTGTCGACTTGTCTCGAGGTGGTGGTCTCCCTGAATTGGAAGCTTTCCAGAAATACTTGTATCAAGACTATAGAATAGTTGTGTATTCAGGTTGTAATCTAAATAGTCTTATTTTCGATGGTTGTAACGGTAATAAACGCAGACTGAACTTGCTTTACGACCAGGAAAATAAACACTATCATACTATTGTAAATTTGACCGCAGCCATGGCGGTAAACTATATTTGCGATGGATGTAATGGCGGATTTCGACGTGGAGAATCTCACAGCTGTGAATTTGTATGTCATGCCTGTAAATCCGTACCTCCTTGTGATGCAAACACTTTTAGAGTGTATTGCGATATATGCAATAGAAATTTTAAAGGCGAGAAATGTTTTGAAAACCATAAGAGTAAACGCCTCAACTATGGTACTGTGTGTGAAAAAGTACAGAATTGTACAAACTGTGACAGACGCAGAACACACAATCATGAATGTAACAAGTTTTTCTGCAACAAATGCAAGAAAAATCAACCCATAGGACATTTGTGTTATATGGCACCTCTTTCAAACACCGTCATGTCTCCCGAAAAGATCATGTATGTCTACTACGACATAGAAACAACACAAGATACCAAAGTCTCAGGCAATACATATCTACATGTTCCGAATTTGGTCTGTACGGAACAGACGTGTACCCTCTGTGAAAATTCTAATGAGAATCAGTGTTCGCGGTGTGGTCCTCGCAGACATTCCTTCTGGAATAATCCAATTGCCGAGTTTATGGAGTATCTAAGAATAGACAGACCACAATTTTCCAAAATTATAGTCATCGCCCATAACGCGAGAGCATTTGATCTACAATTTATTTTGGAACATGCCCTTAAAAATGACTGGGTTCCTAAACTTGTTATGAACGGGTGCAAAATCTTATCTATGAGTTTTGAACATTTTATGTTTTTGGACAGTCTAAATTTCATCCCCTTGCCTCTTCGTGCTTTTCCAATGACATTTGGAATTACTCATGTTGCAAAAGGCTTTTATCCTCATTTTTTTAACACCAACGCCAATCTAAATTATGTGGGCAGTTATCCCGAAATCTCGAATTATGGGCCTGACCAAATGTCTGTGGAAGACCGCAAATCACTCATGGTTTGGTACGCGTCTAAAGAAAATGAAACATTTGACAATAAGAAAGAGCTGGAAAAGTATTGCCAGGATGACGTGTCTGTGTTGAAGGAGGCATGCACAGTGTTTAAAAACCTCTTTCTGGAAATTGCAAAGATTCATATATTCCAGGAGGCCATCACCATAGCGTCCGCATGTAATAAAGTGTTCAGGAAAAACTTTTTGCAAAGGGATAGCATAGGACTCATTCCCCAGGGAGGTTACCGCATGAGTGATAAAACTTCAAAAAAATCCTTAATGTGGCTTGCTTACGAAGCAATGACCCGAGACATTGATATAAGACATGCGGGTAACGGGAGAGAAGTCCGACTCCCGGAGCTACCAAATCTTAAAGTCGACGGTTATTGCTTTGAAACGAAGGAAGTATTCGAATTTCTCGGTTGTTTCTTTCACGGATGTCTCTGCTTGTCCAACAGGGACGTTCCCTTAATGGGATCCGCTGAAACTCTCGCCGAGAGATTCGATGCCACTATGACAAGAATTGAAAAGATAACCTCATGCGGTTATCTGGTACATGTGATGTGGGAATGTGACTTTGAGAAAATTCTAGTAAAACATCCTGCTCTGCACATGCACCCTTGGGTCCAGAACGCTCCGTTGGTTCTCCGCGAAGCCGTTTACGGAGGCCGAACGGAGGCGATGCGCCTCTACCACAAAGTGGAAGAAGGAAAGGAGAAAATCCTGTACGCCGACGTAATGTCACTGTACCCGTGGGTATGCAAATACTTCAAATTCCCCGTTGGACACCCTACTATCTACACCGAATTCGAGTGTGAGGATAATGATGTAATGTTGAAGAAGGAAGGGGTTGTTAAATGCAGTGTGCTCGCGCCCCGAAATCTGTATCACCCCGTGCTTCCGTACAGGTGCAATGGTAAACTAATGTTTTGTTTGTGCCGTACATGTGTGGAGACGGGGCGGCAGGAAGTCTGTAATCACACGGACAAGGAAAGAACGCTGTCCGGGACCTGGGTTGTGGATGAGGTTAGGGAGGCTGTTTCGATGGGCTACAGAATTGTGAGAATGTTTGAATTTTATGAGTATGAAACCACCGAGTACAACCCCGAGACCAAACAGGGTGGCTTGTTCGTTTCGTACATAAATACCTTTTTGAAAGTTAAAGCCGAGTCTAGTGGTTTTCCTTCGTGGGTCGAGTCCGACGAGGACAAAAACAAATACATCAAATCGTTCCTCGAAGACGAAGGAATTCAATTAGACAAGGAAAAAATCGTAAAGAACCCCGGAAAACGTGCCATCAGCAAGCTCTGTTTGAATAGTTTCTGGGGCAAGCTTATTGAATTAGAATCAAGACCGCAAACCAAAATGATCAAGGAACCAAAAGAGCTCTACGACTTTTTGTCCACACCAGGGGTCGAAGTAAAGAAATTAATCTTTGCTAGCGATCAGGTTGTGTGGATAAACTGGACGCAGGAGGAAACAGCCCCTCTTCCGCATACTAGTGTAACACACGGAGCCTATGTCACCACGGGAGCAAGATTAAAACTCTACTCCCATCTCAAAGATTTGGACAAGAGAGCCCTTTATTGTGACACCGATAGTGTGGTGTACACACAGGGAAAAAACGAAGATCCTGTGCCCATAGGCGACAGACTTGGCGACATGACCGATGAACTATGTGATTATGGTTCCGGTAGTTTCATCTCTGAGTTTGTAAGTGGTGGTCCTAAAAATTATGGCTTTAAAGTAGAAATTCCAACTAAAAACACAACGCAAACAATATGCAAAGTTCGAGGGATCACCTTAAACTATTCGGCTTTGCAGAAAGTGAATTTTGAAACCATAAAGGCCATGATTTTAAAAGGCAAGCCAACAGACACAGTCACTGTCCGGACAGAGAAAAAAATCAAAAGAAGGCCAGGTCCTACTATAGTATCCGAACCAGAAGAGAAGATTTACGGACCCTGCTTTACCAAAAGAAGAAGGGTAGAGGGCTGTTATGATTCTCTTCCGTTTGGACACAATTAGTTATCCCTTTGTACCTGAACACTTTATATTCGAAGAGGAAAGAAGAGAGCTGATAATGTGGAAAGTAAAATGGTGACGATAAAGAAATTATCACCGTTTTATTTTTCTGTGCGGCTGTGGGACCACTTCTTGTCTGTACCCCCGCAAATTTTTCTTACATTCAGGTTGAAAGTCCTAGGTGCAGAAATTAGGAATGTAAAAGAGGGTGAGTCATTTTCCCCTATACCACGGTGAGGTATTTTCCCGTGCTTTTTTTAATTAGAAGGAGTTATTTTCCCTACATCACGGTGAGTTATTTTCCCGTGTTTCCCAAGCTCTCTTTATTTCCGTGTAGGGTTCGTTATTTTCCCTATATTATCCTTACTGTAAAATTGGCAGACTTTTTTCCATGCTGAGACTAAACGGCAATGCTATCTCTACGTTCGCATGCGTTGGACATGAAAATTTTTTATTACGTCAAAATTTCTTCCTGTTGATAAAACACCTGATGCAGTGCAGCATAGAGGGAGACGACCGGAAATATATGTGTAAGTAACATATTTTTCAATCTATGTCAGTAATTACAAGCTTAGCTTTTGATTGTTTAGTTTCACGATTTTTTAAAATATATTCTTTCATTGGATGATGAAAAATGTAACAGACTATGTCAAAGGGTCTCTAACGTGTATATAGTGAGTTAATTAATGAATTTATCTTTGTGAGAAAATGTAAAGTTTATTTTTCCATTATTTCAAATACTTTATTTTCTGTTTTCAGAGTAAAAACGAACTGGTCAAAACGGTACGCCTTGTTTCAAGAAGTGAAGTTTGTCCTTACTTCTCTCGAGTGGGGGAATACTTATAATCTATGTAAGTAAGTTTGAGAAAGGGTAAGAATAAATGTTATGTCACGAAATTAAAATATCTAACGTAATTTGTTTTTACTTTTTTCAGAATAACTTCCACGAGAATTCAAGATGGAGCTTTGAAAATAGTCGAAACTGTGAAATTACCTGAGATTGAAGCAGCAAGAATTCGAGTTGCAGTTTTGAAAATATCAAGTCCTCGTGAAAGTGCGTGTGTTTTACATGAAGATGGAGTCAGTGGTGAATACAAACATTATGAACTTGATACAACCCTAATTATGATGGGTGTTGATATAGACAATATGAACATGTTACAGCCAGAAATATGAGGGTACTATGACTTATTATGTAAGGAAATTGTTTACAATATAACGATGTCAAAGAAGTATTACCTTTCATTATCCTTGATCCTCTCATATAGGCCTTTTACAAATGTTTAGTTTACAGTAAAATAATTTTAAATGAGAAAAATAACGAAATCATATAACATAACCTCTCAAAATACTCAATCATATTATAATGAAAGTTATTACATAACAGTTCTAGTGAATCATAAAGTCCTTCCAGTATGACAGCGATTGAAGCGGGCATCACTTGAGCAGAAAGCAGGTAACAGGTAAGTATTTAATGAGACAGAGTTGTGTTTAAAATAATAATGTTTCTTAAAAGTTTTAAATGCAAACTAAAGCTTGACATATGTCACCGTACGCTCCCTTCATTCAAAACAGTTTTATTATTTTAATGAATCTTTGTCTAGCAATTATAGGACATATAACATTTTGGGTTGCTGTTATAAATATTATTATCGAAAGCGGGTCCTATGACGACCTACATCGTGTCTCAACATGAAACAGCCGTGATCTAGATATGGGTGAGAAGCATGCCACCATTGACTAAAATTAACATGCATAAGAGCGTAATATAATGATGACGTCATATGTAAGTCCTGGGATAGCGTCCCTACATCTGTCAAAAAGTCATAACGTTGGGGGGATAAAAAAGTTCAAGCTGTAAGGACTTCATATGGGATAGCCAAAGGACCCAACTGCAAACGTCCCGAAAAAAGGACAAAAAAAACCTCGCGTAAGAGTGCGTCCATGGCATCTATGACATACGGTCGTAACAGCATCAATTAAAGCCCTTGCGTAAGAGTGGGTGTTCAGATGTCCATGGCATAAGGGCGTAACAAAATTGGTAAAAGTCTTGCATAAGAGGGGGTATCCAGACGTCCATGGCATAGAGGCGTAACAAAACTGGTAAAAAGCCTTGCGTAAGAGTGGATATCCAGACGTCTTGGCATAAGGGCTTAACAGCATTGGTAAAAAGCCTTGCGTAAGAGTGCATATTCAGACGTCTTGGCATAAGGGCGTAACAAAATTGGTAAAAAGCCTTGCGTAAGAGTGCGTTTGCAGGTGTCATTTTCAAATCGCGCGCCATTTAGTTTCAAAATGGCCGCCAACCGACGCCGCGACGGTGCTGCCACCTGGTGGCGGGCAGACTGAACTATTTTTTGGATGAACGCCTCCCCTTACTACTCATGTATAACAGGTTTGTTCCTGCCCAATGTACGTAATATATGCCTCATACTGTGATATAAGTAGAGTGGAAGGAATGTGCTTGTCAATTGTCATTTTCACTACACGAATTCCAGAATCAACCTTGAAATTGTAACGGTTTGCCCATGTATCATTTTCTACCTGTTGAACTTTTCCATAGTTTTGCAATACATTTCTTATTCTGTCGTTAGGAATTTCAGGGGGAATATTTAAGACCAGTACAGTAGCATAATCTAGTTCAGCTGGTCCTACTTTTACCTTAATTATGCTACCATTCATTAGTACAAAGTCCAAATCACCACTATGTTTACGCAGATATTGTTCATATATTTCTTGTGTTTTGAATTTAACATAAACTGCATGTTGTTTTGCCACAAGTTGTAACGTTTGAATATCTTGTTCACGTACCTGTAGTTTGCTCTCCAGCCACATGTGAATTTCCAAAGCAGACGGACGTTGGTCTTGTTGGTTAAATACTATTTGCAAAGTATTGACACGCACTATTTTGGTTGCCATTGTTATCCTGTATGTTGTGACAGAAAGAAAGCACTAGAGTCACGAGAAGTACGCTAAGAGACACTGCACAAGCAAGCGTCTCCCAGATTTGTAGGAGCACTTACATAGCTTGTTGCTCACTCGGCAGTTGCCGACTGACTGTGAATTGAATACCATGGAAAAACCAGCTCAAATATTATGTTAGATGGATTTAATTGATATTGATATTATAAACGTAGTACTCGAGACATTATTTCAGCCACACAACACTTCATTTGTTCCAGATATACAGAATCTATGATCATAGCTTGGTACATTTTAGTGAAATATCGTTCGACTCCACGTCTCTCAGATCCAAGGATTTGGTTATTTTCACGGGACTGCGTAGCTCCGCTTTTCTATACTCCGTCCTTCTACCTTAATCTTTGGTTAAGTTGGGAATAGTACACATAGTCCATTGAATCAGAAGGAAGCCCATTAACACAGATGAATATGACTGGTATTCCATGACGAAACGGCTTAGAAAAGCAAAGACAAATGGTAGTAGGTCTTTGTTATTTAAGAGTGTAGAAGGGTTTATTATTAACGAAATTATTACACCTAGTACTAAATAAGCATTGAAGCAGTAATAGGCAGAAACTCAATGTCCATGCATCCTGAAGATTCTTTAAAGATAGGCTACGTTTTCCTCAATATGGTAATAATAGTAATAATAACAACATAGTATTAATGACATATTGCTAATAATAAAAGTAATAATAAGGATACTTTAGTTAATAATATCATTAATAATTCAATACTAATAAAAATATATAATTATTAATGATGTATGCTTCATAGTAGGCCTATTTGGTTATCAGAAAGTTTTTTTTTAGGATTGGAAGATTATTTCTAGAAAATGAAAACCCCAGTCACAACACACAAGATGCTTGCTGTAAGTCAAATGCGAAGTGTTTCAGACAGTTCGTCAACATCTTTGCCTTTGGAAAACACCTTCTTACGCCTTCGAGACAGTTGATCGTTACAGCTTTTCTTCTGTTGATCCGCGTTTATTTAATTAACTGTCTTGTCCACACCTGACCTAAGGTACTTTCCCTGCCAGTCATTAGGGCATGCTGTGGTAGGGTTGAGGTCCCCCATCCCAGGATCTCACTACTCAATTCAGAGCTAAATCTTCCCACAAGCATGCAAATTAAGAAAGATTTAAAACTGGCAAGAATCACACAAGAGGTCAGTCAAAACGGGAACATCGGTAAATCCAAAATTCTCATGTGGTGAGTTGACCAAGAGAGAGGAAAAAAGTTGGGAACGATTTGGGCCGAGGAAGGAAAAAAATATCACTGCAAAAGGATGAAAGAAATATATCAGAAAGGAAGAGAAACATCTGTCTTGAATTGCTTTGTGTAGTCCTTGTAAGCTCGTAGAGCTTAGAGCCCATTTATTTTACTTTTATAGCAAATACTAGTTGTAAGCTCGTAGAGCTTAGAGCCCATTTATTATACTTTTATAGCAAATACTAGTAACGAAGTATTCATACAAGTCACTAGACGGCACTAATGCCAGTTACTAGCAAACAGAATTCTTGGCACACTTGTATCTCTTTATTTACATTTAGATAAAGAAAATATCTATTATGAGCTATAATGCTATTAGCTAAGGAATAGTTTGCACATTTATTCCAGTTATTATTGACTGTTATCATTGAATTCAATAATTAATGTTAATTAGCAACAGAAAGCTGTTTTGCCGGCATCGATCAGATATCGATTGCCAGCCTGATAATCGATAATACTCTTACTTGCCCGTACAGCCAGAATAGCGTAGAGCGCTAAGAGCGGACTATCGATTTCTATACTTGCACCTACGAACAGTATACTAAAAAGTTAGATTAATTCTCATGAGAAATTTATTTATTTCTCTACAAAGGCATATTGTTTAATAAAATAGATACTCTCATATATCTTTTTGTGTGTTACAGAAAGAGTACTGCATGTTACTTTGTTTAATAAAAGCCTGCTTTAGGATGGAAGCATCTAGAAAGATAGAGACTAGCTTTCCATCGAATTTATGAATAACTCTTTTGTAAGATGATTATGTGAACGCATTTTGTAGCCGTTAGACTTCTCTCACTCTCTCACCGATCGTCGCTTCGTAAGGGCACAGCCCCAAATTTAGCAACAGACCACAAGTCTGAATATATTATTGTACAGTATCTACACATATCTACGCATCATGGAACCAGCATTAGCAACCACTACTTAATCTACCAGGAGGTGGATTCGAGGACATCCCTAGAACTTCGTGGAGCGTAGCTCGTAGCCATGGAAGGATTCGCTACTGGCCACCGTTCAGGATGACCTACAGCACCATAGATCTTCAGCAACAGTAACTGTACTTCCCCTAGTTAGCCATAGTCCGGCTAATGCATTCACATTCTCATCAGATGCAGTCACTATACAAGTTAGTACTACATACAGTTAATATGGTTAATTTCACAAGAGTCTAGAGGACTCAGCAAATTTGTTTGCATACAAGTAGAAACTGCATTTATAATTGTCCAGGAGTTTTGGCATCCTTGCAGCTCCTCCTTTTCCTCTACGTGCAAGCTAAATATGCTGCCGTAGTAGTTTTGAATAAAATATAGTAACCTCACAAAGACCAAGGAACGGTCTAGCAAATTAGTATTTTTCAAATAGCAATTCAGCGTTTATCAAGATAAGAAGTTTTGGCAAGCAATTGCAGCTTCTCTTTTCCTACTTGCAGCTAGAGTATACTGCAGTAGTATTTTGAGCCAATACAGCTAAATTATTCCAGAAGTTTGTAATTTTTTAGATTAAAATAAAGAACTTATATTATTGTTGTAAATCACAAAACATGGTGTATTCTCACAGCAAATGAACCTTAAGTCATTCCTGAAGTATACCTAGTGCAAAATAGCAAGCACTATTCAATATTGGTCTATACCAATTATAACTCCAAGTAAGAAGAGAAGCAGTAGTCTTCAAGAAAAGAAGAATAGAGTAACAATTCTCTCTCTCCATTATTCCTGCTTCCTTCAATATTCCTGCACTTCTAAACTTATATATTTTCTGGGTTCTCCCAGTGGTCCTCCGAAAATCCTATTGCAATTCTGTTAGGCACACTAGCCTACAGTCCTCTATGGGCTTATATATGTAATATGTTACCGGCAATGTGTGAAATCCGGCATTCTATAGAATGCCTAGGTAATGTATAGAATGACTAAAATCGAACGTCAAAGTATGAAAAGATTGCTATTTTATACATTGCCTAGGCACTGTATACTTTGCCGGATTGTCTGCCGGCAAAGTATATAATACGGCTAGTCCTGCCACCACTGTTTAATAATAAAGACAATGTTGATAACTGATAATTGATTGAACTCAGATCAGAAGGACAAAATAGACTAAACGCATAGAGACGAACTAATTTGTCGATGGAGTAGAATTGATGATAAATTTGTATAACAGTTTAAAAAATACAAATAACCAAATACCCTGAACTAAAATTATTAACAAAATCACTTTGTACGAAATAATTTCTACTTGTCACAAATAACTTATTTAGTGTGGAATAACTCATATCTTTAAAATGTATTTAGACTTTTCGAAATAGGAGAATGAAATAGTCTGCTAAATTTGCTATGCGAGATTCGTTACCATTATATTCTGATAAAATACGTTTTCGTGAAAAAGAAATTCTGAAATCAACATTCTATTTTGAAAATATGGTGTAGTGAAAAAATTACAACCGTGATTATGTAGAAGGACTTCTTTGTATGAATAAGACAGGCTGCTGAGAAAATTAGGTTGCAATTTCATTGGTAATTGAGTTCTTACTGTAACAAGTACTTCAATCTCAGTTCTGCTTTCTTTGCTTTCCGGTAAGAATATCCTGTGCTTCATTTCGTAGTTTTGTTCTTTCTGCTTCAAATGTGTATTAATTAATAAAGGCTTTTCATCTTGTTCCCTTTTAACACTTTGCCTAAACGGTACTGGCCATTCTATATAATGCCTAGGAATTGTATAGAATGTCTATGAAAAGTATGTAACATATTCACAAAAAACTTATATTTCATAGTTTGCCTAAAACCATCAGGCATTATTCTATAGGCTACATTACCTAGGCATTCTATAGAATACCGGGATTTCACACATTGCCGGTAACATATATATTAAAACTTTGTTCCGGTACAGTGTTGACCTAACTCTAATGGTTTGCTGGCATTTCGTCCGTTTGTCTGTAGTTATGTTTGTTACGCTGTCTCGACCAAGTGCGTTGTTAGATTTTCTTCCAATTTGGTATGGCTGTTTATTAATAGGCAGTTCGGCATTTCGTCTGTTTGTTATTTTTTGTGTTATGCAGCTGGTTTTTGTTTTTGGACTCGAGGTCTATTGTTCACAGAACAACTAGTACATATTCAGCAGTGTTATCTATAAAGTTCTTGTATAACTCGTATAAGAGTAATGCTTCCACAGCTATTTTAAAGTTCTATAAAAGGCATTACGCATCTCGTAACAGAGGTCACGGCTCAGAAGTAAGAATTATGTGACTCGAGACAGAAAAGGATAACTCCATATCTGTAGGGTCCGACTGCATGTCAAGTATTCTTGTTAATTAAAATTTAGCCTACCTACTGGTTAAAAGTTTGTACAATAAACCTGTCAGGTACTTTGATCAACATGGTATTTTAAATTCCACTTGCTTTACTACAAAAATGTACTACATGAATAATTCAAGTTTTATTTTTAGGTTTCCATGATAATATTAGTGCCGGACATGTCTATAAGGACGTAAAGCTATCTTCTAAGCCTGGATTTGCTTAACATCGCTTCGGTCCAACGCGCGGTTCATATCGGGAAAGGTAAAATATCAATTGATGAAATCAGTTCTTTGCATCGTTATGTGTATACCTCTCGCATGTAAGCCTATTAAGTATTCTTCATGTGTAGAGCTCTCGCTCCTCGTATACGAGCTAGGGTTTGAATATCTCTTATGTATATGAAGTATTTTGAATAATTTTTAGTTTATAGAGCCCACTGTTATATTGTGGTGACTTACGATATTACTTATAGCCCAGTCAAATTAGATAAAAAAAAAATGGTTTTGCTGCAAAAAATCATGTAGTTCCAAATGTTTCAGGAATGTGTAGTGGGAGGTCCCCTGAACAACGCCTAATGTTTTCCCAACCAATTTCAGGTGCCGCGGGGGTAGGGGGGAGGCTCAAAGGTCCCTTTTTTCAGTTTCTGGCGCAAATCTCGAAAACAGTGCATTGTACAGAAAATGTTATGGTATTCAAAATTAAAGCTTATTAAATTCCCGACAAAACGGTATATTCATATTTATCGTGATATGTTACCGTCTCCGAGAATGAGCCGGCGAAAATGGAAAAACTGCAGAAATATTTGTAGCGCCTCACGTTTTTCGTCGAACTCGCCCATCCAATTCTTTAGTTTTCCATTTTACAAGAAACTTGCAAGAAAAGAAGTTGTAGAGAATTACATGTTCTTCAAGAATATACGTACATTTGATAATTTATCTTCACGTAGTCAAAAGTTAGACCTTTTTAAATTTCGGGGTCGATTTCGAGATTCCGCTAGTAAACTGCCCATCATTTTATTTCCGTTTTCAAGTGCTTTAATTCTCTTTATCACTTTATGTATTGTTTATGTAAACATAAATGGTATTTATTACCCATATAACTAATATATATACATATATATACAGTCGAATTTGGTTAATTCGACGTTGGATAATTCGAAATATTGTTTAATTCGAATAAATACTCATTCCCCTTGAAATTCCTATATAAATATATGTTAAAAAATTGCAATTAATTCGAATTTTTGAAGCTTAATTTGGACAAATCGAAGCCAAAATTTGTCTCAAGTTAATGTTGTAGGGATTCCAAGAGTTCATTGCTTCCAGGAATTCCACAAGAATTCTCTATTTCGCTGAAGAACCCTAGTCGGTAGCAGCTAGCAGGTACCGTACTAAAGTTATTTTTAACCACCGCTATCTTCCTCCTGCTGAACAGATGTTCAATGGAATGCGAAGTTTACCCCGTCTGAATATTGAAACTTTCAACTGCACTCAATATGGTATGTGATGAGGTAAATGGAGATTCATTAATATTCATCTCACAACTTATCAAAAGTGATGCATTCTTATTTTTTTCTGCCAGTAAAATGTCTCGAGTGTATACAAAATAAATTAACACTTCGACGATTCTTTTGTTTATCGCGAAATGTTATCGTTAAATTTTTTGTTTAATATTTAATTTTTCTTTCATTGACGCGTTTACCGTCGCTCCAACATGTACTGTACCCCGCATTTTAGACTAGAGCGATGGGTGTAGCCATTACGCTGCGTCACAATGTAATGAATGTCAAAACCAACCACTTTATACATGTATGGTTTTTCTATATTTGACAATCCTCAGCTCAATTGTGCAGATTTTAATTGTAAATATGCAATGTGATTTTATAATAATTGCCTATATTAGTTCAGTCATCAAACTTTCGCGGAGGGCGTGTGCATGAACTCAATATAGCAGTAAAAAGGTACAGAGTTTGAACCTAGGTCTCTTAGCCACCAGTGCTAATCTAGAAAATCTAGACTGTAATTTATTTTTGCTAACACGTGTTAATTGCCGAACAAATGAGGTTTATATAACGTGCCCTGATTTTGTGTAATTAAAACAGAAGTAATGCTATAATAAAGCCTTGCAGATTGTTGAATAATCAGGAGTAATTTCCACTAGCTCTAATACAAGTCCCATTCTTAAACAGTAGTTCACCTTTCACCATGATCGTCATTACTTTAATGATTTCCATACTAGCACACGCCAGAGCGTTTAAGATTCCAGTGTCATACCTAATAAGTCAATTAGAGTTTCATACATCAAAAGGGATGTTTGCGCTATAAAATAATTACAAGACATAGACACGCAAGTAGAATTAACTACTGGTATTTTAAAATCTAGATCACAGTCAACAACATGTATATTGTTCATGACAGGAATGCACGAAGCACATGTGAAGGATAACAATAAACAAGAATGTTATGTACAGAAGTACAAGGGAACAGTTGTATAGTTTTTTTCTGTATGTTAATATTTAGAGCTCTCTAGCTAATAGAATGGAGTCCTATTGCTCACGCTCATGATTATTTAGGCTAGGTACTATATATAGTTTATCTACATGATAAGTTATACCATATGTAAAGTTTAACTGCAAATGCCTTTTTACAGGAAGATCCAATTAACCATGAACCGGCTGCGCAATGTTTTTCCGGTTCGCAATAGGACTTTGCTGTCAGCGGCTATCATAGAGTGGCGCTGATGCAAACATAAAACTTTTCTTTAACTATATTTAAAAGCTTTAGACCATCGTTTCTCAACGTATGGTCCGCGGACCACTGGTGGTCCGCGAAGATGGTGCAAATGGTCCGCAGACATAATTAAAAAATATCATAAAGTAAGTGGAAAGTAAAGAAGTAAATTTTTTTCACACATTTCGTTATAATGACCTATAATTAATACCCCAAATATTAAGAATATAAAAATGGGATGTAAAATTAGGGGTCCGTAAAATTTGTAAGACATTTTAGAGGTCGTCGGGTTCAAAAAGGTTGAGAAACGCTGCTTTAGACTACTTGCTGACGTTATGAAAGGAGATGCTGAAACTGGCCACCTTCGTTGTCCATACATTTTTTGACCTATTTACGACTCACCTTAGTTCACGTTGCGTAATACCGGCAATTTCCTGGCGGATATTTTGTTTTAATTCTACCAGGGTGTGGGTTTTTGTTTTAATTATTTAATTATTCATTTATTAAATAAGGGTCTAATTTACCATTGTGTTATACTATTGAGACTCCACTAAAAAAAATGTGCGCATTATATATTGGATCACATGGTTGAAGAGCGAGTGTCACAGTTATTTTATAGGATTTTAACTTCAACAATTTAGTAGCTCTTTGCACAGAGCCATTTAAAATGCTTGCCTGTTGTGAAACACGAATAATCAATTTCAGGAGGGAAGTCTCCAAACGATGACCAATGTCTTCTAATGTTTCTTCGGTAAGAGCACTACACTGTCTGTTAGGTTTCTTAGACTGAATACTGCCTGTGGCCTGAAATTTCTTTTACAGATTATGGATTGTTGTACGGCCCGTAACATTTACACCCGGGAATCGTTCTGCAAATCGTATTTTATCTTGTCGAGCTGACTGAGTTATCAGGAATCATACATAAATACACCCTGCTCAGTATTAAACATATACTGATCCATAATTTTCCCTAAATACAGTTCGCAATAAATTACTCGAAACGGCAGAACAAAACCAGCATGAACTCGTAACAGCTAGACGGTCAACGCAATACTGCAGAGTAGAACAATGCGAGCGTAACCTTGATTGCAGCAGCAGCGAGAAACACGTATCCGCACGCCCGGTGGATAAATACCGCGCGGCTGGTTCATAGTTAATTGGTCACTCTCTATAATGCTTTGGTTAAGTTAAACCGTAGTGCAGTGGTGTGGATAGACACGTTGGTTGAGTGAAGAAGACGACTGATAACATTATATCATATGAAAATTATGTTAATGCACAAAAATATTGCTTTTGTTTGTAGCAAAATTTACTGGAATTAACGAAAATTTAAAACAAGATAGCCTATGACTTCTTGTGAACTTAGTGAAGAATCAGAGCACGAGTAAATAAAAAATAAACATAAATTATACGGCTTTTAGGGTCCTTATTTTCTCGATGCACGTTGTATCATATTTTGAATTTCACGAAATATGGTTAGAACTGCGCCAGTCCGAATCTATTTTACCCTGAAATTCATCCCACATTTATCTTAGAGAATTCTGGATCTTCGACGTCTTTCAGTATATGAATACACTTCTCATCATCGCTCAGCATTTCCTCGAATACCTCCACAATATAGATGGGACCGCCATCTTGAAAGTTTGTCTTAACGATCTTAACCTCTATTTAAACGGAAAATGAACTCCAGTTTAACAAGACATTTAGTTTTATAATGTGGGATAACACAAAGAACTCAAGATTAAATCCAGACTAACTTTTAAACCTTGTTTATATAATAACGAAAGCATTGAAATTGTACCTCAAGTTATTGAGTTTTAACCAGTACATCCACAATGAGCATAGTCAGCAACATTGTATCATGTAGATAAAATTTCTTAAACTTTAACATAATGGTGTATCATATGATTTACGTCCGGTACTTATGGCTTTGGTTGTATGCGATTTTTCAGTAACGCATATATGGACCTACTCCAGTAGCAGTGAAAAGGTTAAGAGATTTTAAATGCTCGTAACAAACTACTATCTATTTCATTATTATCGTTATTGCTTTAATACAGTCTAGTACATTTTATAACTTCTTTTATATACTTTTACAAAGAATGGTAATGAAATAGGTTCTTTGAAATAACAAGTGACGTACAAGTGAGAAATGTGGTAACATATTATGACATAGAAGATTCAGAGAACTGCGAACTATTCATGCATTGTTCTAAATTTACTTATTTATTTTTTCAGTGACCGAAGGAGCAGCCGAAGACTTTGTGGTAAGTTCAATAAGTCAAATAATCCCAAATGTTGACTCATACAGCAACTGAATCTCTTTTTTGTGGTAATCTAATTTATGTAGAATATCAACTTTTTTTGTTTTGTTTTGTTTTTTGTAATGCCGAATTAAAATAATTGAGATCTTTCCTGTTTACTCAAGTTATTCAACTTCAAGCGTGCTTAAATTTACAAGTGGAAATCTATTTATTTCCTTAACTGGTACATTTCAAGAAATCATTCATACGCTTATGTAAAAATGTAATTCCAATCTGTTCCGATTTTATGCTAAAATTACTAAACCGATAGAGCTGAAACTTTGGATCAACGGAGTTTTTATGCCTGGAAAGAATAAGACGCTGGAAGATATATCAGTGTTATAATAGGGTATTTATAAAAGTTCTTTAAACTTTAAATTATTTAATTTAATTTAATTAGATTTTAATAGTCTATAAAGTCAGTGATTGATCTTCGCTGTTTCACCTAATGGCATGCTTGTTAAAATTTAATATAAATTAAAATGAGCACAGGTCATAACACAATAAAAATATAAACAGATGCACATCAATATTTCACACCCTATTTTTAAACCCAAAGATCTTAAAAAATGTAAGTATTTTGTATTGGATCTTGCAGTAAAAAATATAAAGCATTTTTGCAACAATAGAACCTATTCAGATTATTCTATCTTTACTTAATGGTTCATGAAACTAAGTTGGTAATTCCCCTTCAACATTTTCTATCAAACAGAATAACTTAATGACGCGAAACCCGAGATCTCTCGCTGCTTTTGAGAATGCAAAAGAACTTCATTTGAAGACATCGTACCGGTATGTATGGGTACAAGTCTGTGGAATTTTTTTCGCGTAGAATTACCCAGCCGAATGCCATTTGTTTTACTTTGCTAAATTAATTAGGGTTAACGAATATTTTTTGTCTTGATAATTATTTAGAGACCAAGGAATAGTTCCTGTTAACCTGTGAGCCCTTGTACTAAAGAGTGGAGACTAGACATATTTCTGGTAACTTATGTACATATTCTTACTGTATTATTTTCCTTGCATGGAATGAAACCTCAAAATGGTATGGTAAGGTGCATCTTTATATGGACTCTTCCCCCTTTGCGTGCTAGCCGAATGCCACTTGTGGTGGATTTTACTTCGGTAATTTAATTTAGCTTTTAAACTCGTGTTTCTTGCTATGAAAAACAATCGTCAAATTCAATTCATTTGCCAACAAAACAACTATCGCTCATGGGATTACAGTAGGTATCAAAATACATAGGGATTGTAGCACCGTTGAGCTTGATCAATAAAATAAATATATTGGAGAAATAATACCAGCGACTCAACAAATCTATTTTATTTTATGTCTAGGCCATTTGACATTCTTCTGTCATCTTCAGGGAAACTTTTAATGTGGCGTAGATGTATTCTAATAATCTTATTTAAACGTTAAAATGGCGTTGTTTTATTTCTTGTCAATGCGATGAAATAATTAAAAGTTGAAATAACTTTTATAAATACCCTATTATAACACTGATATATCTTCCAGCGTGTTATTCTTCCTCTTCCAGCTATTTCACCGTTGTGATTCTGCTTCACGGCTTAAAACTTATATCAACAACAAAATGTTCTTATACAGGCACAGATAAGTAATTCTCTAATCGCCAGATGCTATTTTTTCAGTACCATTACAGAAAACTTTCACATTCCGGATGCGAGAATAGATTTATTGATAAAATTTAAATATATGGCAGTGATCAGTGTTATAGCAAAAGGAGTTTGGAAAATTTAAAAATGAAAAAGAAACTAAAACAGTGTAGAAAATAAAATATAAAATACAGCAAAAGAAAATAAGCTTACTACATATTTCCTTCGCTTGGTATGGATGTGTTTATCTTTTAATGGAGGGAACATAGCTTTTTTTTTTTTCATTGAGTTCAGCCATTCAGTCATCCAAAAACAGCTGTAACAAGAAATAGGAATCCGATAATTGGTTCGAAATGTTATCACATCCAGAAATGTTCAGTACGGATTCCGATACGGTTGTTACGGAAAGGAGCAGTTCTTCTTGTGAAACCGCGTACACGTGCTCCAGTGCGTGTTTAAAATAATTGTGGTATGTCTGATCCTGAAAGTGAAAACCTAATATTGCCAGCATAAAGAATGTGACTTGCGATCTGTCTGTGGTCGTCCAACCGTGAGAAGTTATGCTACTTGTAGTACTGCTTGAGTAGAATACAAGCGCCTTTCATTGGCATTGGTATAAGTGAAGGTGGACAAAAGGAGATAATACAAATTAATGTTTTCTCTGTGATGGTGTAAGAATGCTTGTAAAATCACGGTTCTTGTATCAATTCTTCTAGAATGAGTGACTGAAATTTTTAAAGGAGGTTACATTATTGAAACATTACGAATTAATAAATAAGTTACAAATTATTACAAGATAATGTGTCGAGTCTATTAACACCAAAATTAAACCCATGCCGTTTTCTCCATTACAGTAACTGACCAAACGAATCAAAGTCCTGTTTTTACTCGACCGTTCAGCATTTCGCTTGTTTGTCCGTAAATTTGTTTGCTACGCCATTACGATCAAACGCGTTGTTCGATTTTCTTCCAATTTAGCAATAATCTGCCTTAAACTCATTAAAAACGACGTACCGGTATGTGTAAATATTTTTTATTTATTTTTATTGAAGATAATGACCGTTTTAATGGTTCCGGTTCATGTAGTGTTCAGCTTCTTTCAACAGTTCTAGCCAAACAGTTCATACTGTAAAAATTTGACGACTACTTACTCTCTCGAGTGCAACATTTTCTACAACGTTGTTTCATACATTTTTGATATAACTTTAATGGTTTATAAGTATCTCTTCTATTTCTGTGTAAAGTTGATTGCTACACAGACACGACTAAACTTGTTGTTCGATTTTCACCAGGCTAGACTGAGTTTCTACAAACAGTGTATGGCTTATAACTACCCTTCAGAAAATTTACTCCAAAAAAGATTCATTTAGAAGTTTTAGCTCTTGGTATAAGCAACCTATTATCAAAATTATGCTTGATTCATGTTTATCTCTACAATTATCAAGGTTTGACTAAGAAAATATAGCTCAAAGACATACAATTGAATTGAATACATCATTAATAATCTAACATCTAATCCCTAATTGGCAATAAAAATTAATAAAGGACCATCCATTATTAGATATTTATCAAATATTAAAATTTCTAATTTCCTCAATTAATTCTACTGAAGTAAATTGTACATAAAATTAGAAATAACTCTATTCAATATAATACAGTATTCCATTACTATACAATTCATATATCGTATTTATTAAAATAAATCAACATTATTTTTAAAGAAGTTAGTGATAAAAGGGCGATCTTCCAACTAGGCCTACTTATTAAAAACGATTTAGGCTACAAGTCTTTAATCAAGCAAGGATTTTTTAGATAATAGCTGCTCTGCAGTGAAATACGCATATACCTTTTCATCGTGATTTCTGATGTCATATCCGGCTGTTATTCAACTAATCTAGTTAACTTCAGCTGTAAAATGTGTTGGTTTGTAGCCTTTATATTTAATGCCATCTTAACATGTAATAACACACATTTCAAAAAACAGTTTACTTGCACAGTTGACGCAATAATAAAGCTTTAGCCATTGTTTTGTTTTATATTAGTAATGTTTACTTTATTATGGAAATAATTCATCTTTGCGTCAGTATAAATAACTGCATAGAAAATCAATTCATTGATGTAAAACCGGTTTTAGGTTGATCTTTATTTTAATTCTCACAGCCATTCTTTCTCGACTGATGAACTCTGTGATAGATGAGTTTCCAAGGATGACGGGAAATAGATAACACTGAAGAAAACCTGTCCTCAGGATGAGTTGTAGCCTATTAATTATTTGATGTTGTGCCAATTGAACAGCCATTGCCATCATATCTTTCCTCTTTGAGTCACTGAACCATTTCTTCATCCTTCCTCGTCAAGTTCAATAACAGGTATGAGTAATCAAATTATTCCGTACTTATAGTAAAAATTCAATTTAAATCTTCCGTTTTTAACGCATAAATTATGCATAAATCTCATCTCTTTATTTTATTAAAGAGCCTTTTCAGTACGGTACTAACCATGTTACCGTAAAATATTATCAAGGTCTTTTTGCACGACTTAACTAATTAGTGGTACTTACTAATATTGTTGCCGTGGATCGTAAGTTGATATTCCCACACGCAATCCTGTTGCTATGTGCTGTAAGAGTTTCCATGCTGTTATGAATATTACGCCACACCTCATAATACAAGCCTTAATGGACAAGGACCCCCAGCACAAATATTCGGTTCCAATAAACAACAACAAATGCGAATCACTTTCTGAAATAAACATCTATCTTTAAGAATGTATATACATAATATTTTCAGGTAATATCACAATTAATATAATTAAATTGATATAAATAATCATCGTGCAAAAAACAGCATGCAACACTCGTGCCGTAAGCGTATAACGGATCTCGGAAAATTGAAAAAACGAGGCGCTCGCGCCGAGTTTTTTCAAACTATTTCCTCGATCCGTATGCATGCCTTACGGCACTTGTATCGCAATATACTATTTTAATTCGCTACAATAATTACTACTCATTAAACTGATTTAAATATGACTGCAATTCCCTTTTTTTATTCGAATTTTGTAATTTATACCTTCTATTTTCCATAAATTGGGAAGCTTGTGAGAAACATAAATTAAACCACACCCTCTCCATTATTTACATTTTTCTTCATTCGGTCATTTTTACTGAGCTAAAGTCTGCCCCACTAAACCTGTTTCATGGTATTGAATTTTGCTACCCTTTTCCCGATACTATCGTGACACTCCAAACAAAAGCACAACAGTCCCTTACAACTCGAATAGAAGGATAGTGTAGTGAACGACTTTGCTGGCGAGGACGAAAGAAGCGTGTTTATGTATGGTTTTCGTTGTATCTGTCTGGTGCAAACAAAATAAGCCCTGAACTCGCTCAACTGCAACTCAGAAAATTACACAAAACAGTCGCCAACACCTCAAGTTTACGATATGTTTGTAAAATGTTGCAGTTGTGTTGGAAATACAATTTTCTGTTTTGTCCTATTAATGATAATAATAATAATAAATTTTATTGTCGTGACAAAATAAATTTTGCATGACATTGTCTTACATAAATAGAATTAAAACATATAAAATAATATACAAACATACTACGTGAACAATTCTAATACACAGTTGAATCAAAAAACTCATTAAGTTGGTACACACATAAATCCAGCAACATGTTTTTAACCGATATTTTAAATTTGTTCGTGTCCAAAACCTTCATATAATCAGGTATTGCATTATATAACCTTATACCAACTTCATTGAAGCTGTTTTTGCTTGTTGAAGTTCTGCGTAAATTGGCTCTCAAATTATTATTGTACCTGGTATTGTATAGATGAGTTACGTTAAAAGTTGAGAATGATTCAATATTGTCCTTTACAAAACGTAAACACTTACAGATGTATAAAGATGTAACCGTTAATATACCAAGTTTCCTGAATATTGGTTTGCAATGAGCTCTACCCTCACTGCCATTAATTAATCTTACAGCTTTCTTTTGCAACTTCAAAACCCTTATAACATTTGGGTCATTCCCCCAGACTAATATACCATAATTTATGTAAGAGTTAATGTAAGAAAAATAAACAATTCTGAGAATGTGAGTATTCACCTGACATTTTAATTTTCTAAGTATGAAGATCCCAATCGATATCTTTTTACAAATGTAGTTTATCTAAGTCTTCCATTTTAAGTTAGATTCCAAGTGTACCCCTAAGAACTTAACACTGTTATAGTCACCGCTTTTAAAGGATCCTCAGGCGGCAACCCTCTAATACAGTATCTCAACCCCACCCCTGGACAAACCCTCCATAAACACCTCCATAAACATCTTGGGGTTGAAAAGCCGAAATGGAAGGAAGGGAAATGTTGCGCGTGCCTAAGCATAAGATGCGCATTGTTGCCACAGTTTAAAAGCCTTGCAGCTGATTTCCACAAATCTGGAGGAACAACACAAGTGACATTGCAACAAGGCCTGACCTGGTGGCAGGGACCACCGCATTTGTTTAGGGGTGGGTAGACCCTAATAATCTTTTCCAGATGAGGGAAGTGGTCCGACTTAAAAGCGTTTAGGGGTGGGTAGACCCTAATAATTCGTTTGGGCGCGATGACTATACCATAGCTGTGTGCTAAGTCAATTATTAAAGGGGTACTGAACCAAATTTTTTACTTTATCTTAAAATAAAATATGATTCTCGCTAAGTGCAGAGTCGAAAACCATTTCTTTTTACGTTCACTCATTCTCATTCTGTGAGCAATTTAAGTTATAATGTTGCAAGGCTGTGACGTCACGCGGCTACCGCGCCGCGCCGTCAGCAGTTTCAGTTTGGCTTGCTCTGTATTGTGTGAAAGGTGCCGGTCCTGTATTTCCTAGTATTGTTTATTGTGTAGTGTAAGTGAAGATGCCTGCGTGCAGTGCTTACAGTTGTTCAAATAATTCTGGTGTCCATAGGAATGTTGGTTACTATGTATTCCCTGATAAAAACAAGAACAGACGTGTGTACAACAAATGGGTTTCTTGCATGAATCGTAAAAATTTTGTTCCAACAAAAAATTCTAGAGTAGGCGATGTGGAAAGCATTTTAAAGAAGATGATTTTAATGAATCGGATATTTTAAAAATCAGAATATTGAAGGATGAAAAATTCGGGTGCCCTAGACTAAAAGACAATGCGGTACCTTCAAAGTTTTTTGTAGGAAGTAAAGAAATTCCTTCTCCCAAGAAAAGGAAGTCTAATTACTTTAAAAAGAGGGAAGTGTTGGAATTAATTGATAATTCAATAACTGATACTAAACAAGAAAGAGAAGCTACACAAGTTTATGAATGTATGCATGTAGAGTTGAAGACTGACGCAGAAATACAGTGTGAGATAGGCACAGAAATTTATAGAGCTGCAAATTCTGTCTATATGAACTACGTTGATGAACATGACACCTCGGATGAAAAGGATGAAGATTGTAATTGTACAAAGAGGAACTGTATCTGGTGACATTGAAAAGGCTGCTTGTGAAAAAATAATAAGCACAATGAATGAGAAACTCCCTATTAAATTGTTCCTAACGGACAGATACACAGGTGTTAGAGCTTTAATGAAAAACAAATTTTCACACATACACCATGCATTTGATGTTTGGCACCTTGCTAAATCTCTAATGAAAAAGATTAACAATTTGCCGAAATCCTCCGTCATTCATGAATGGAAACAATAAATTTATAATCATTTATGGTGGGCATCGTCTACGTGTGAGAATGACAGTATACTGCTAAAGGAGAAATTTACCTCAATTCTCAATCACATTGTTAACATTCATAGCTGGGAGGGTAATGAGAAATACCATTCATGTGCTCACGACGTGCTAAGTGCTGATAAAATTTAAAATACTAAGGGCCAGTTGTATAAACCTTTAATCTGGGTTTACCATGTAAAATTAACTGTTAGTTATGTTTAACTATATCTTTTTGTTGTATAAACAATAATCCAAGTTTATCTCATCCTAACCATCAGTTTAATAAAACTGGTGAATTTTTGACAGTTATAACATTAACTGATGTTGTGTAGATTTTAAATAATTTTTAAAAAAGTGAAAAGACATGAAAAATTCATTTTAAAAGTAAAATGATGGGTTATAATTATTTTAAAACCATTTAGATTCAGTTTGCTTTCATTTTATCTGAGTAATGACACTGAACATACACAGATAGTGTTGTTGTAGGCTAGGTTATGTTAGCTATACATTACAAAATGAAACACATATTTCCAGATTTCTGACTATTCAGATACTTCATCTGATGATGAAATGGAAATCCGACATGCACCTCGTGTATTTCATGAGAGAAGGAATCCTATATTGGAACTAAATGACAGGCAATTTAAAATGCGATTTCGGTTATCAAAATTTGTAGTAGAATAATTAGAACAGAGGTTATGTCGCCCACTTCAACCACAAACTAAGCGGAACCATGCTTTGTATCCTATGTTTATGATACTTCTAACTCTGAGGTTCTATGCGACTGGAAGCTTCCAAATAGTTTTTGTTGACATATTCAATGTTGATAAAGGAACAGCCAGTAGAACAATACATAAAGTCACTAGAGAAATTGCTGCTTTAAGGCCTGAATTTATCAAAATGCCAACTGAGGATAGTGCTTTAAGGAAAACAATGTTAGAATTTTACAATATTAGTAATTTTCCAGGAATTATAGGTGATATAGATTGCACTCACATACCTATTGTATCACCTGGTGGTAACAATGGTGAAATCTTTAGAAATCGACATGGTTGGTTTTCGTTAAACGTACAAGCAATCTGTGATTCTAAGCTACGTTTTCAAAATGTGGTGGCTAGGTGGCCAGGATCTGCTCATGATAGCCATATATTTACCAACTGTAGACTACATGCACAGTTTGAAGTGGGTGAGTTTCCAGAAGGAGTACTGTTAGGAGATAGCGCATATCATTGTTCCCACTACTTACTTACCCCTGTACTCCATGAAGAAACTCCATCAGAGCGAGCATACAACTGAGCCCATAAGCAAACAAGATCAGTTATTGAGAGGGCATTTGGTGTCATCAAAAGGAGATTCCCCTGCTTGAGAATGAAGTTAGGAGTGAAATTACTTCGTGTTCCACCCATCATAGTTGCAACATTTGTATTGCATAACATAGCCATTAATGCAGATGATGACACCCCTGAGATTGACCATGCTATTTTTTTAAGGAAGAAGGGTTTATCAAGAACTCCCTATACCTGTTGTTCAAGTACTCAGAAGAGAAAATACTGCATTGAGAACTGCACTGATTGACAACACATTCAGGTATTATTATTATTATTTTTATTATAATAATATTATAAATGATAAAACACATTAATTTTCAAATTTATTTACTCTATCATAAAGTAAAATTATTTTTCAACCTTCTTCTTCTCATATTCTTTGATTTCTGATTCCATTCTCAATATCTTCATCTGTATTTCATGTTCAATTTCCAAACATTCTAATTTGCGTTTATAATAACGCTGCCTATTTTTTTCTCTAAATTTGTTGTTTTAGGCAATGATGGACCAGCATCTGATCTGTGCTCCTCTACCTGTAATAAATAAAATGCAAGATTATTCTTCCATAAAGTTGAAGCTTCTTCGAAAGTATGTTATTAAAAATAAATTCATTTGATTACTTCTCCACCAACCTCATTAAGCTCCCTTATGGGGCTTCTTTGTTCTTCTATATCTTCATTCTCAATGACATCAATAAAATATGGTGATTCCAGTTGGATGTTGGATGTTAGAACGTTTTCAACTCTTACTTCAACAATTTCTTTAGGATGAAAATCTGCATCATCATCTACATTGTTAGAAATAAGTAGAAATTGTGGTTTCAGAGCAGCAATTGACTTCTGTCCACTCTCTGTAAGTGAAGTTGGTACATAACCCCCTCCTCCAGTTTTGTGCATTTCAACCTAAAATTAAAATTAAAATATACATTAGTTATAGATTTAGGGTTATGGTTGGTTGGGTGTTTGGAGAGTAATTTTTGTATAAAAGTAAAATCTGATAGAAAAGATAAATGAAAGTATTCTACTCAGCAGTGACATCAACATATTATTTTGCATTTTCTGGGTACATGCAAGAAGATGGTAACATTTTTAATATCATAGAACCATTGTATAAGTATCATCATGCTACATGAAAAAAGAAATGAACTTTTCCAATTATAAATGAACCAGGGAACGATTCATGTGAACTCCTGTAATGTTACATGAATACAAACTTACAAAATCTGTAGCAATGTATGACAGAATATAAAAAAATTGTTACATGTCAGGTTCTTGAATGCACCCACATAACTACAGTACCAAATACCGGTACAGCTTACCTTATCATGTGCATTTGTCTTCATAATTTTTTTCTTTTGTATGTTCATAACACAGCTTGATGCTCTTGCAGTCCCTGGGGGGTTGCATTTCTGGAATTAAACTCTGTTATCTCATACCAAGCCTGGTCCTTTTTCTTATTAGTTGTACAATCTGTTTTTTTGTTTTCAATTATGTCTTTTCTTTCCAATACAAGCTCAATTAACATGTCCCTTTCCCTGTCAGTAAAATTAACAGAATGAGTCCGTTTCTTTCTTCCTTCTTCCTGCATATTTAATTGGAATAATACTTTAATCCACAAACACAGTATTCACAAACACCTCTCTGAATAGGCTAAAGCAGAGGCAATAGTAAACATGGCCTCCTTTTTCAACCAAATCATCTTTGCCTAACTGTTGAATATCACATTCCAAAGACACAAAAATAACTTTCTCTGCAAATTTCCCTCATCTCTTACACTGTTGCCAGATGTTTTATTATTTTCTCTAGTTATTTGTAACTGAAAGTTAAACAATTTATGGTTAATTTTATACAACATAAGTAGCTAGTTATCTTCTAACTTTCAGTTTAAAATAATCACCAGTTAGAGAGTTTTATACAACTGGCCCTAAATGGCTCAGTAAGCATTCGAAAGACTACCATGGCCTATATAACATCATTATGAATACCAGATTTTTAAATGATATTATGCATCTCAATCATTTTTGTCACACAGGAAGTCTTGAATCCTATCATAGCGAACGTCTTAAATACGTACCAAAAAGAACCCATTTTTCATTTGAAGGCATGTATTTAAGATCAATGATAGCAGCTCTTGACCACAAATTCCATCAAGGAAAAAGAGTCGTGGGCGGTTCAGTGGAATTTTCTAAATCATGTGGGGATTGGGTTTATAAGAGGAAGTACGACAAGAAAACATTTGAGTGGAGGCAAAATCTTGTAAAGAAAACTGTCAATGAAGTTAATGAACACACATCTCTGAAGTGTCCGTATGTAATACCAGATGCTACCGATCGGAATGACATACCATGCAATATGGGTTCACTCCACAAAACCAAACCTTCAAAAGCGGAAATGAAAGAGAAGTACTTTTCTCGGATGGGATTAACTTTGTGAATGAAGAATGCAAACAAAGAAATTAATATGATAAGTTGAAGTGAGTTACGGTAGGAGAGAAGTGTAATTACAACAATGGATTCTAAACAGTAAAGAGTGCAAAAATAAAACTAATATTATGTTGTATTGGGGCTGTTCCGTGTGTAATGTTCCCGGTCAGACCCGAGCTAGCCGGGTGACGTCTCGACGCGCTGCTACAGACCGCTACAACTAGGAAACGGTAAGTTGGATCGAGTTTTTATTTTCGCCATAGTAATGCACAATCAGAGCTCTTACCCATTTGTAAATAAAATATATATGTAATTTTTTAGTTCAGTTCCCCTTTAAGTTTTCTGTTTTAGCTGTATTCAACGACAAAGAATTTGCTGAACACCAGTCTACTATAGTGTCGCTGATAGAATTCAGTTGCATATCATTCATATGAGTACATTGTCCAGTTACATTAACGGCTAAGTCATCAGCATATAAAAAAGTCCTTGTGTTAATACCAGTAATCGCAGAAGGCAGGTCATTAATATAAACAATAAACAAAACTGGACCCAATATAGAACCTTGCACACCTGTTTCGATTGGTAAATATTGGGAATACACCTCATTGTAAAAAACAGATTGATACCTGTCACCTAAAAATGATTTTATAAAATTAGTGGCTGAATCATTAAAACCATAAAATTTCAATTTCTCCAATAAAATTTCATGAGACAAACTGTCAAACGCTTTAGAAACGTCGTAAAATCTATTATTAATCTTCCTCTTTGTATCGAAGCTATTTACACATATATGTGTTAGTTCTTGGATGACTTTTTCTGTTGAATGACCAGACCTAAAACCATACTGGTTTTCACAAAAAATAAAGTTCTTCTCAAAGTAATTAACAATTTGATTCTTTAGAAATGCTTCAAAAATCTTACCTATAGTTGGAATTATAGATACAGGTCTATAATTATCATAGTTATCCTTTGCACCTTTCTTATGTATTGGGATGACTTTAGTCAATTTTAAAAACTAGGAAAGACATTACTGAAGATGCATTCATTGAATAAATAAGTCAAAACTTCAGCAATATGAGGAGCTGCCAATTTGAGAATATGAGAGTTTAAATAATATACATCCATTCCTTTGCTGTTACTTAGATCTAACATGACCTTATATACCAATTCCACAGTTACTTCATCAAATTTGAATGTCCAGCCAGGTTGTGGAGATACATTCTGCAAGTAACAGTAAACATACTTATTTGCTCTGGGTATATTGCTAGTAGTATATGCCCACTTTTACGCGAGTAGGTCAAGGTCAAATGCTAACTAGGTCAAGGTCAAATAACTATTTCAAAGTGGTGGGGGTAATGACGTCATCCCTAGATGGCGGATTCAAAAAAAATGGCTGCTAGCGCCAAATTCAAAATTAGTAAATGGAAGAGAGGGCTAAGTCGAAATTGTGTATTTAATGCAAGAGTGATCTAAGCCGAAATTTTAATTTTAATGGCTGCTAGCGCCAAATTCAAAATTAGTAAATGGAAGAGTGGGCTAAGTCGAAATTGTGTATTTAATGCAAGAGTGATCTAAGTCGAAATTTTATTTTTAAATTAGTGGGATATTTGAAAATACAAAAATAGAGGAAGCCTGAAAATGTCGGAAGCTTCAATATGGTGGGTAGGGCGGGATATATGAAATATGTATTTTTCAAATTTGGTTGAAATTCTAGAAAGACACAATATGACGGTACGGGTACAATATGGAGGGGTAGGGCGGGATGTATGAAATATGTATTTTTTGAAAGTGATGGAGGAAGATGACGACAAAAAAAGGAAACAGGACTAAGTGGAAGGTAAGGATACTACTACTACTATTGTATTATATAGTTATTTTCATCTCTTTCTTTCTTTTCTTTTCTTCCTTTCTTTCTTTCTAGTAAAATGAAATTTGTAAGGATCTTTGAGGAAAGGTTTAATGGTGGATAGGGAGGATATCTTTATTATTCTGGTATTACTTTATTGAATTCTGTGTATGATAGGCCACCTCCCATTATGTATGCAGCGCCAAAACTGTTAAACAATTCCTTTTACGAATGCGGCGACTGCTTTTTAAATTCTGAATTCTGTGTATGGTAGGCCAGATCGCATTATGTATGCAGCGCAAAAACTGTTATGAATGCGGCGATTGCTTTTTAAATTCTGAATTCTGTGTATGGTAGGGCAGCTCACATTATGTACGCAGCGCAAAAACTGTTAAGCAATTACTTTTACGAATGCGGGGGGATATGGAGGATATCTTTTTTTATTCTGTTATTACTTTATTGAATTCTGTGTATGGTAGGCCACCTCCCATTATGTATGCAGCGCCAAAACTGATAAGCAATTCCTCTTACGAATGCGGCGACTGCTTTCTAAATTCTGAATTCTGTGTATGGTAGGGCAGCTCACATTATGTATGCAGCGCCAAAACTGATAAGCAATTCCTCTTACGAATGCGGCGACTGCTTTCTAAATTCTGAATTCTGTGTATGGTAGGGCAGCTCACATTATGTATGCAGCGCCAAAAACTGATAAGCAACTTCCATTACGAATACAGCGATTACTTTGTTTATTATTCAAATTTCTATAAACTAAGACATTGCTTGCTAAGTAGAAGAGCTCCAAAATTATTATTAACATCATGGTTAAATGTAAACGATATGTATTTTTTTTTCTTGTTTGACTTATAAACATCGATAACTTGCAATGCATTGTAATATTACCTTGAGCACTGAGGTCATAATATTTTCGTCATGCAACAAGATCCTGTTACGTAGTTAACCGTTAGCAACAGGTTGAATCTGTAACACTTACCATGATAACAATCTATATTTTGCTCAATGATTACTTTCGGCAGAATTCAAGCATCCCTGTATTTATTATGAATCACAACTGCGGAAAAATAATTTATATCAGAACTTTTTTTCCAGTTGTCCGATTTCCTTCAAATTTTGAACATTCGCCTGTTAGAGTGTAAGAATTAAACCTTTAAAATTTCAAAGCTGTAACTATTATACTTCACTAAATATTATTTTTTAAAAAATGATATATTAACTCTACGGAATTACCGTAACTTTGTGTATATGAATCACAAGTGGTGAAAAATAATTTATATCAGAACCTTTTTTCCAATTGTCCGATATCCTTCAAATTTTGAACATTCGCCTGCTAGAGTGTAAGAATTAAACCTTTAAAATTTCAAAGCTGTAACTATTATACTTCACTAAATATTATTTAAAAAAAGTGATATATTAGCTCTACGGAATTACCGTAACTTTGTGTATATGAATCACAAGTGGTGAAAAATTATTTATATCAGAACTTTTTTTCCAGTTTTCCTATTTCCTTCAAATTTTGAACATTCGCAAGTTAGAGTGTAAGAATTAAACCTTTAAAATTTCAAAGATGTAGCTATTATACTTCAATGAATAATGTTTTAAAATATGTGAAATAAATATCAGCTGGTAATGTTAATTACATGACCTCTTATGAAACCAGTTCTCAAATGTATGAACAGGCAGAATAATCTTAGGACCTTGCCAATGTACACCAAATGCATCTATATTTGCCTTACATTTGATTTTTGGATAGGAGTGTTTTTCATGGGTAAAATAAATCATCATCATTTAACTGTACCTTATTTATTTAATTTTCACAAGAAATATTATTATTATAGTACAATAAGCCAGTACATACAAACCATTAATAGCTAGCCGATATGTAGGCCTTCTAAAAGTAATTCTTACTCATCATAGGTATCACGGAACAGTTATATCCGGAATAGTGGTTACAGCTCATCATTATGGTGGTCACAACACACGTATTTTTTTCACAACATCCGGCTTCTCTCATCATTAACAATAAGGATATTGAAAAACCGTTATAGACGGAAATAATAGAAATAGAAATACACAATCAGTCATATCCTTGAAGCATGATGTAAGTCATAACAGCAATCACCGACATGAATCTTATACACGGAACTGAATGAAAATACATCCTGTACAGGTAACTATCAACCGTTACATCCTGAATATTTCTAGGTCACCCTTGCCGACAAGGAAATGACTGAAAATACACATACACACAAACATCCTGCATGCAAATTGTAGCTCATCAATATGACGTGTTCCTCTAGCTATAAAAGAGAAACGTTTTTGACATATGATCTCATACGTTCTCTATATTTCGTGAGTGTCTATATCTCTACGTGTGACTGAAAGTGATAGTGATTCAGCTTCTTCTTCATCCAGAAAAAATCAACACTATCAGAGGTAAGTTCTATCCATGTAACATTGTTTAACTTCAGCTGTGTTTTGTTTTATAATAAGAGTGCACAATTTACCCTCAGTAATAATAACCTTTTATTTTCTTGTTTTAAAAAATTAATGTATTGTGTTTTAAGCCACCCCTGTAGACTTACAACGTTCTGTAACGAACATCGTACGTCACGTACTATTGTACCGTGAAAGCTACATACAGGAATTAACTTCACTAAATTCTTAAGATTTGGACAGTTATAATCTCGTAATCATGGACATGCATAGTTGGTAAAATATTTTTTAAAAACTCCTGTTTATTTAAACCTTTAACACAAACATATGTAGAACTTTTTAAGATGTCTTTCAAAATATCTTCAATCAAAGAATATTCCAGATAACCACTCGTGTACTTAATCCCATGGTGAAATCGTTCCAAGTACTCCCTAGTTGCATGATGAGGTAAAATTTCACGAGGGCTTTTAAAAACGTAATGATATGTTTCTTCACACTCTATCTTACATGCTGCTAGTTCCTTGACGAAACATTTGTTGGTTTTGTGTTCTATGAAGAACTGAAAATCAACTACTGCACCGCTCCTATGGAATTAAGAGGGAAAAATAATAATATCAGTCTTCACTAACTAATAACACACTTTTACTCATTCTGCATTAAATATTGATAAATTATAAGCTTTACTGTTCTGAAATGTTCCATGATATACCAAATTTAACTTAATATTCCCTCCGTTTATTGCTGTAACATCTTCGTTAGAGAAGATCGTTGTATATTTTCGGGGAAGAAACACTGTTAAAACTTCACTGTCAATTTTCTGTCGTATTTTCAACATTACACTTTGACCGAAGCGTGTTTCTTTCACATCGCACTCTAGTATAAAATAGGCAGAATCAATATCTAGTTGATTTATGGGCACACACCTGTTCTGGATACTAGCGCTGTTGAATCTCTCTACGATATTAAGAGCCATCTGTAAATAAACAGGAAAAATACTCTGATTAATAATAATAATATTAATAATTAATATGTCGATCTAGAAAAAAATATGCATGGTTTATTCGATTTTTTTATCAGAAAACGAAGTTATTTGAAATAGGAAAACAAACGAGAAGTTAATTATATTATTAAACAAACATGATGTCACTTACCTCTATAGCAATAGGAGAAAAGACAATTATGTTAGCTGAAGAAGAAGAAGTTCAGATGTAGATGCAAACGCCAACTAATAATTAGTCTTCACTATTCACACAACTATGAAACAATGTTTGAAGACGGAACTGTCAGGCAGTTTATATAGATTGAATTGAGTATCGGCTTTCGTCATCACGGAACTTCGTTCGAAAATAGAATTATATGCAGGATGTAGTTCAAAACTGTTACGACCTTCTCCTATACTTTAGTCATATTTAGAATTATATGACTCAAGATGATCTTATATGAGTACATCCTTGTTTACAGACCTAGATACAATAACCTTTAAGCGGATATCAGATAACGGGTTTTTCTTAACTTGTTACGACCTACTCCTATACGGAAATCATATTCAGAATTATATGAGTCAACAGGATCTTACGGTAGTACGTCCTTGTCTGAAAATAGATAGATAGATAAATAGTTAATTTGAAACCGGAACCGTATTTCTTAGAACTTTCACAACTTTCATGTTTGAAAATAGAGTTAGGTGGGGGAACCGGATTTCTTACAGGATGTTTACTGACCCCCCTACGTTATAGTTTTCAAGCTTGTTCCGACATGCTCGGAAGACCCTAACAGGATGTTCACAAGGACAACGTTCTTGTTTAATAACATACTTTCAATTTACTGTTAATACAATTTGTGTGAGACATATTTTTAGAAACCAAACAACTTTTCACAGTTATACAGTTACACCGTTTCCCTATATAATAAACTGAATGGTTTATTTGTTCACAGTTTGTCATAAAACCTCAATCGACGTGGAGTGAAATATTGAACGGTGCGAACTGTAAGA
Organism: Ectobius pallidus; assembly: GCA_964059195.1. Classification (NCBI taxonomy): domain Eukaryota; kingdom Metazoa; phylum Arthropoda; class Insecta; order Blattodea; family Ectobiidae; genus Ectobius; species Ectobius pallidus. The sequence goes on from CAXKWD010000002.1 coordinate 127,692,482, forward strand.
GAAAAAGCATGTAAGTCAACAAACTTTTATTCATGTTTTCTGTTCAATACAAGACATTATTCCTTTTTGTTAAATAATAATAATAATAATAATAATAATAATAATAATAATAATAATAATAATAATTCTTATGTTCTATCTCTCTTTTTTTTTCAGAATCTCTCATAAGGTGTCCTAATCAGTTGAATAACAGTGAGTAAGTACAGTTTGCATACAAAATGACATCTAACTATATTGATATCACCTCAGATTCGGAAGGAGAAAGGGAATCGATAAAGTCTCTAGATTCCGTAAGAGCTATAAGTATTAAAGCTGAAAACGAAAATGATACTGTACCATTATCTGATTCCGGAAGAGATATAGAGATTATAACTCTCTCGGAATCTGATGATGAAATAGAAACTTCGAGTGTGCCAGCTTGTAATACTGATACATTATCCGAGGAATCTGGAAACAATATAGGTACCACTTCTCAAGATGAAGCTGAACCCGAAAATGCGGGTGTAAACGAACTAGGTTCAGACAACGTACCGGATAGTATGAACGTGAATGAAAGGGCAGCCCCCTCATCATTCACGATTCTGGAATCTAGTCGTAAAGACTATCCAGTGTTCTGTGCAGTTGGCTTGCAACTAGTTATCAACCTTAGAGAACCAGGTGAAAATTCTAGAGCTAACTATTTTGAAGGATGTTTGCAAGATGTAATAGACCATGCTTTAGTAGAAGCTAGTGATCACGATATGGTTGGTGTCACTATTTTTATACGAGGTTAATAATATGGACAAACATATCGGTATCTCCTATAGGAGAAAAGATTAGATTAACATGGAAGTGATCGCTAGCGTTGTTCAGAAAGTGTGTCAGTCGAACGAGCGCTTCAACGCTACTGATCGATTACGTTTGGTTGTGGATATTGTCCACATGCCTAACGGTAACGGTGGTGTAGGTGTACTTACGAGGGCTCGTACGACTGCTGCACTTTCCCTTTTGAAAAAAAGCGTTGTTTTTATTAAATCACTTCTAAAGTGTCTTGCATTCGCTATTGTGATGGCAGTTGCTAAAGTGGAGCAAGACCCTGAGTATCCTAACTACATGAAGACTAACATGAGTAATAGGAAAATCAAAGCAAAAGTTGAAGCGCTTTTGAGGGAATCTGGTGTAGATCTCTCGAACGGTGGAGGAATCGCGGAGCTTCAGGCATTTCAAAAGCATTTTCAGAATAAATATAGGCTAGTGGTTTACGAGGGCTTTAATCTCGATAGAGTGATATTTGACGGAAACAACGGACAAGACCAACAAAGACTATACCTTGTATACGACCCACACGAACATCATCACCATACTATTGTTAATATAAAAGGAGCTATGGCCCAGCGCTACTTCTGTGAAGGGTGTAATAAAGGGTTCGAACGTGGTGCGCAACATTGTTGTGAGCACGTTAGCTTTTCCTGTAGATCTACTCCACCTAGTCCCGAAAACGTGAAGTCTATGTTTTGTGATGCATGTAGGAGGCTTTTCCGTGGAAAAGTATGCTTAGATAATCACAAACGTAACCTCATCGAGGGACGCAGTGTATGTATGGCTCTACAGAGTTGTAAAGATTGCGGTAAGTTTAAAGCGTACAGGAAGAGACATGAATGTTTTAAAACTTACTGCAGTAATTGTAATTCTTATGAGCCCCCTTAAAATCACTGATCGTTCTGACAATATTTTATACATCTATTACGATATTGAGTCAACTCAAAACACGCTACTGAAACGCAATACTTTTCTTCATGTCCCGAATTTACTCTGTGCTCAACAATCTTGTTCCCATTGTGAGTCGTCTAAAGATGCCTATTGTACAATTTGCGGACCACGTTTTCATTCATTTTGGGAAGATCCTATCCGTAGTTTCATGGATTATCTGAGAATACACAGACCTCAGTTCAAAAAGCTCATCATTATTGCACACAACGCAAGAGCTTACGATCTGCAGTTTATTCTCGACTTCGCTATTAGAGAAAAGTGGACTCCCGACCTGGTCATGTCTGGATGCAAAATCTTGTGCATGAAGTTTGAACATTTCGTCTTTCTAGACAGTTTAAACTTCATTCCACTCCCTCTACGAAGTTTCCCCAAGACATTCGGCTTAACAGATATTGCCAAAGGTTATTACCCGCATTATTTCAATACCCTTGAAAATCTCAATTACGTTGGTCCGCATCCTGACAAATCGTTTTACGGACTTGACACCATGTCTGAGAAAGACCGAGAAGTCTTTCTAGATTGGCATAAGTCTGTCGAAAACGAGGAGTTTGATAACAAAAAAGAATTGGAAAAGTATTGCAAGGCCGACGTTACAGTGTTGAGAGAAGCCTGCACTCTCTTCAAATCCCTCTTTTGGGAAATAGCCAAGATTAACATTTTTGCAGAGGCCATTACTATTGCGTCGGCCTGTAACAAAATCTTTCGTAAGACTTTTCTCCAACCCAAAACCATAGGTCTGGTTCCTCCCTGCGGCTACCGTAAAGCAGACAGGCACTCTAGGAAATCCCTCATGTGGCTTATCCACGAAGCCAAGGAGAGGAACATAATCATCCGTCATGCGGGTAACGGAAGAGAAGTTCGCCTACCTGAATTCCCACAATGGAAAGTAGACGGTTTCTGTGAAGAAACACGAGAGGTCTTCGAATTTCTCGGGTGTTATTATCATGGATGTCTCTGCAGACCTAACAGAGACGTACCCAAGATGGATTCTTCCGAATCCCTAGCTGAGAAATACGAAAACACCATGATCAGATTGGAGAAGATCAGATTCTGTGGGTATACTGTTCACGCAATGTGGGAATGTAAATTTGATCTCGTACTCGAGAAATTCCCTGCGTTGAAAGATGACCCCTTGATAGGTGACGCCCCTCTGGTCTTGAGAGACTCGGTCTACGGAGGGCGAACAGAAGCTATGCGCCTTTTCCACAAGGTGGACGAGAAGCGTTCCGAAAAAATCCTGTACCCAGATATTATGTCGTTATACCCATATATCTGCAAATACTTTAAATTTCCTGAAGGACATCCCACTGTTTACGTGGGGGATCAGTGTGTGGATGTCAACCTCATGATGGCCAAAGAAGGTGTTATCAAATACACGGTCCTTCCTTCGCGAGAGCTCTACCATCCAGTTTTGCCTTTCAGGTGGAATGGTAAGCTCTTGTTTCCCCTTTGTCGCACATGTGCGATATTAGGCGAGAATGTCAGATATAAACATGCTAGTGAGGACGAGAGGGCTGTCACCGGTGCCTGGATTGTGGACGAGGTGAGATTAGCTGTTCAGAAAGGATATTCCGTTATGAAAGTCCACGAATTTCTAGAGTACAAAACTACAAGGTACTCTCGTGTAAACCGTGAGGGTGGTTTGTTCGTGGACTATATTAACCTGTTCCTGAAAATCAAAACAGAGTCAAGCGGATACCCTACTTGGGTGACATCAGAGACAGAAAAAAGAAATATATCGATTTGTTTTTCGAACATGAAGGCATTCAGTTAGACCCCACACAAATCGAAAAGAACGCTGGAAAGAGGACTATTAGCAAGTTATGTCTGAATTCCTTCTGGGGGAAGCTCGTTGAGAATCCTGACAGATGCAAGACAAAACTTGTTAAAGACCCTCTAGAATTGTACAGGTTCCTCACGACACCGGGGATAGAAATTAGAAGACTCCTATTTGCATACGATGAAGTCGTGTGGATTTCGTGGAACCCCATAGAAGAGGAACAGGTTACTCTTCCTCACACCAGTGTGGTTCATGGGGCCTATGTGACAACAGGAGGTAGAATGGAACTCTATTCCTACCTTGATCAGTTGCAGCGTAGAGCTCTGTACTGCGACACTGACAGCGTGATTTACGCGCAAACACCTAATGACGAATACAGAGTACCTACAGGTGATTATTTAGGAGACATGACTGACGAACTTAGTGACGATGGGCCAGACGCTTACATTTCTGAATTTGCAACCGGAGGTCCAAAGAACTATGGTTGCAAGGTACTTGTTCCATCCGAAAACACCACAAAATCTGTCTGTAAAGCTAGAGGTATCACCTTAAATTATAAGGCTTTACAGATTGTGAATTTCGAAACTATTAAGAACATGGTTTTGAACGGTGATCACAGTGCTACTGTCTGTGAGAACCGAAAAGAAAATAAAGAGAAAGGCTGGTCCGAGTATAGTCTCGGAGCCCGAAGATAAGAAACACCGTCTGTTTCAGTAAAAGATACAGAGTTCGCGGTGGGTTCGACTCCCACCCTTACGGGTATAAATAAAGACGAAGAGAAAGTACCGTGTCAGTATGGACTCGTCCTCGTCTCTAGAATGTTTAGGAGTGAAGAAGTTGTTGAACCACAGAACCCTTATTCATCATACTAGAGAAGAATTGGCTGAGTTATCCCCGGAATGTTTAGCTTCTTGTGCAGCTAAAAGTATTTATCTAGTGTACGATAAACTCCCTCAAAGTTTTCAACGTAGTGCAATAGCTAAAGAGTGTCTTACATGTGATAAACATTATCCTGATCACGACTGCTGGGATGGACCCATGCCTATGATAAGAGACTGTTATGGTTGTCGTAAAGTTTGAACACCCTTTCACTTTAATTGTCTCAGGTCCAAGTTTTTGTGGTAAGACTACTTTCACTATAAAACTGATCAACAACTTGAATCATCTATCAAACGTAAGTAATTACAGCAGAATTTTGTGGTGTTTCGGTGAAACTAATACCATTCCTCCGTCTAGAAAATTCATACCCCAGTGACGTATCATAAACGTCTTCCAAACTTTGAAGAGAAACAAGACTGTAGTAAACCTGTTTTAATAATTTTAGACGATTTACTAGACAAAGCCTACTCTAACGAGGTGTCTTCAATATTCACAAAAGGTTGTCATCATCCTAATATATCTGTAATTTTAATCACTCAGAACCTTTTTCATCAATCTTCCCACAGTAGAGATATTTCTCTCAATACAAAGTATATGGTCTTGTTTAGAAACTTGAGAGATAAAAATCAGATTACGTTTCTAGCTAGACAAGTGTACCCTGAAAACTGGAGAGCGTTTTACAAAGCTTTTCAAAACGCTACGAAGAAGGCTCACGGTTATATGTTAATTGACTTTTGTCAGAGAACTAACGATTTGATTAGGTTCCGAACTAACATCTTTCCATCCGAAGTTACAAAGGTTTACGTGCCTGTAAAGCATGAAACGGATAAAATCCCATTACCATACCTTACAAGTTCTTAAAAAGGCTTCGCCCAAGTTGAGAAGTTTTATTCTAAAGAGCGCTAACAAAGAGTTGATACTTGCTATAATAGAGTGTGCTTTGAACGTTTTGAACGGTCAATGTAAAATTCATTCGTGTTCTAAACGTAAATTGAGCAAACATAAAAAAATCTTTGAGACATCTTATCGATAGAAAAGTTTCTCTCCCTACGAAAAGGAAAACTTTAGTTCAGAAAGGAGGATTTCTAATTCCTCTCTTGTCTGCTGTATTGTCGGGAATCAGTTCTTTAACGTAATGTTACAGAAAATAATGTTACTCAGCATAAAAGAGTACAAACGTTTAAAACGTGGTGCTGATGATTCAAACTCGTCAGTTTCTAGAGATCCTTACAAAGAGTGGATAAAAATTCGTGAAAAACAAGATCCTATCTCAGCGAAGAGACAGAAAAGAATATTAGAAGAACCTAGTAAAAGAGATGTTTCACCAGAGAAATCTTCAACACTCGAGATACCTCCGGCACTTGAGCCCGTAGATGTAAAACCTAGCGTTATAGGAGATCTTGCTGGTAAATACCTAGCAGCTTATGTAAACTCTCCAAAGATTGTAGATACTGAGTTTGGAATTTATAAGGATAAAGAATCGGAAGAGTATATGATAGGTAATTCTAAAATACATATAGAACACGACACTGTAATTATTAACCATAAGAAGTACAACACAACTGCAGGTCTATGGGAACTTCTTACTAGAAAGAAAGTAGACTTGAAACAAGTAAGTGAGGGAGACCTTGACATGTACACAGACATTTTAATATCAACTGGCGGACATCTTCACAATAACGAGCTTAAAACCTCTAGAACCCTTAAATATAAACTAGCCATTTCTAAATTATTTCCATCGAAAAGGTGGAGTAGTTATAATCAGAGAAGATGAACAGATTACATGACCTCTATTACAATCCTGGAGAACCTACGGGTTTTTCCACTCCAGGAAAACTTTCCCAAGCAAGTACCGTTACAGATAAGAATATAGAGGAATGGTTGATTGCACAAGATGTTTACAGTTTACATAAACCTATTAGGAGAAAGTTTCCAAGAAATCCTTATTCGGTAAACAACATTTACGACATGTTTGAACTTGATCTAGCCGATGTGCAAAACATTTCGAAACATAATGACAACATACGCTATTTACTTGTAGCTATTGACGTGTTTTCCAAATACGCCTGGGTTGTACCTCTAAAATCTAAGACAGGTACCGAGGTGAAAAAAGCATTCGAGTCCGTGTTGGAGAAATCTAATAGAAATCCTATAGTAGTGAGAACAGATAAGGGTAAAGAGTTTCTAAACAAAACGTTTCAAGACTTTTTAAAGAAAGAGAACATAGAGTATCGCGTTTCCAGCAACCCTGATGTTAAATGTTCGATAGTTGAACGCTTCAATCGCACATTAAAAACTAAAATGTACAAATATTTTACTTTCAAGAACAGTTACAAGTATTTAGATGTGTTGGATAGATTTGTGGCAGGATACAACGATTCTGTACATGCCACTACAGGAATGGCTCCTAGTAAGGTAACCGATAAGGATGTCCTGAAAATATGGAAGCGTATGAGAAACAAACAGCTTCGTGTGAAACCAAGACCTGTACGTTTCAATGTAGGGCAGACCGTTAGAATAGGAAAAGAGAAGATGAAATTCGAAAAGGGATTCGAACAAAACTATTCCACTGAAATATTCAGAATCGTTAAAGTAATCAAACATTCGCCTCAACCTGTATACGAACTCGAAGATCTTAGAAACACTCCTATTGCGGGTCAGTTTTATAGTTATGAACTCACGCCTGTAACTATAAACAAGGACACTGCTTACAAAATAGATAAAATTCTACGCACACGTACGGTAAGGGGCAGTAAAGAACATCTCGTACGGTGGAGAGGTTATGGTCAGGACTTTGATTCTTGGGTTAAAGATAAAGACTTAGTATGATGAACGAAGATTTTTATATTACTCTACTCAGTGATGCGTCATACAAAACTTTTCCTACCAATACTCTAGCTAGTTTTCAAGTGCAACTACCACAAGTCATAAAATTAGGGAGGGATCAGTGGGAGGTGGGATTATGTGAAATTAGTTATTCTCAAGGAATTTTATCTGTTACGGAAGGTGCTAAAACCAATCTAACAACATGCACTACAAAGAAAGAACTTGTATTTATATATTGTAATATAATGAAACCACAACTTGTAGGAGATTCGTATGTGAAACTTCTTAGAATTATTCATTTTCCTCAGATGTACCGTTGGTTTCCACTAGTTTACTACCATCCCGTTGAAAGTACAGAATTTCAGGTGATAGGTATAGAGTTGACAACAAAGTTAGGTGCTCTAGCTAAATTAGTAGATAGCACTAAACCTACTACGCTTGTTTTACATTTTAAAAAGAGAAAACAATCTAGTTTCTGACTCAGTTGCGATGGATCCGCTCACCGCTTACTACGTCTATCAGTCGGGAGGGCGTCTTAACAATCTAGGGCCTTTCTACACAGGTAGCCCCTATGTTCAACAGGGTGAAGGTCTAGGTAGTTTCCTGGGCGGACTGTTTAGAATGATAAAACCTGTTCTCTTTTCGGGTGCTAAAGCCATTGGTCGTGAAAGTCTCTCGGCCGGTGCAAATATCTTGTCAGATATAGTATCTAAGAAGAAAGGTGAAAAAGTAAAAGACATTGTCGCTAACAGAGTAAACGAATCAACTAGGAAACTTGTGAACAAAATGCACGGTAATGGTAGAAAGAGGAAACGTTAATCAAAAATGAAGACGCATAGTGAAATAAGAGATATATTTAGTAGTGTAAAGAGAAGAAAGTAGTCAGTAGTGTCGAGATGCTTGCCCTAACAAAGTCAGAGTTCGACGTCTTCGATAAAGCTCCTATTCAGGCTGCCGTGTTGGGGAACGTTACTACATTATGTAAACCCATTACCCCTGTCGATCAAAATGTTCTCGAATTCATACTTCCTGCAGATAATGAACACTATCTCGATGTAAACGTACAGGTCATGGTGAAAGGACAATTCGTTAAAAACGACGGAACAGAGTTAACAGATACCGATAAGGTTACCGGAGTAAACAATCTACTTCATTCGCTCTTCGAGCAATGCAGCGTTTCTTTAAATGGAACGTCAATCACCTCCTCTGAAGGCTTGTATAATTACAGGTCGTATTTTGAAACATTGTTTGCATATGGAAAGGATGCCTCTAAAACTCATTTGACTAACTCATTTTGGTATCTAGATAAAGCTATCGAAGGTTTGACAGATCCTAAAGAACTTGCACTAAACGGACCATTAGGAGCAAATGATAAAAAACACCGGTTGGCTTGAAAGATATGAAAAGTCTAAGAAATCGAAAACAATAGTCATGATTGGTAAACTACATGGTGATATTTTCAATCTAGCGAAACTTTTGTTGCCAGGCGTAAACATGCAGATACGTCTTACAAAATCTAAGAGAGAGTTTTATCTTTTAGGTACAGACAAAGACTCTAAAGTTTTCTTTAAGTTCCTTGATGTAGGTCTGTATGTGAAGAAAATCAAAGCATCACCCAGTATTCTGTTAGCACATGTTAAAACATTGGAAAAAGGTCATAATGCCCACTATCCCATCACGAGAGTGGATTTGAAAACATTCACGTTTAGCTCCGGATCTAGATCGATTTCTATCGATAATGCTTACATTGGTACTCTACCCAAAAGACTCCTCTTTTCGATGGTAAAAAATTCAGCTTTCTCAGGCTCCGTGGATTCCAATCCCTACGAGTTTCATCATTTTGCCTTGAATTATTTTGCCATGTATATAAATGGTCAACAGATTCCGTCAGAAGGGTTAAACATTTCTACAGATCATGAAAAGACTACAACACTAGGTTATGATACTCTATTTAAAGTTTCAGGGATCCATCACAGCAATAGCGGTATGCAAATCACTCACGACATGTATATAAAAGGGTTCTTCATGTTAATGTATGATCTAACTCCTGACGCTTCTGCTTCGCATGGTCATAAAAGCTTACCCACAACGGTAACATTAGAATAGAAGCAAAATTCGACACAGAATTAAAACAAGCCATTACATGTATTCTCTATTCGGAATACGATAACAGTATTGAAATCTGTAAAGATAAAAAAGTAACTACAGATTATTAGGAAATGAATACCACTCAAATAAACCATGCACTTCGTAATGTTCACACTTTGGAAGGAGTTTATCCTAGCGATCTCCTGCCCTATAGAATAACAAACAAAGCTAAATCTTACATCATTAATCTAGACCCCCATTGTTCACCTGGTTCTCATTGGGTTGCCGTGTATTTTAAAAATCAAAATTTTGCTTATTACTTTGATTCATTTGGTCTTCCACCTCTAATTCCTGGGATAACAAAGTTTATCATTCAAAATTCAATAAACTGGACTTACAATACTCTGAGACTGCAAGGACTGAGAACCTCTGTCTTCGGACAGTATAGATGTATGTTCGCATACTACATGGACAGAGGATGGACCATGCAAGAGTTTGTGAATCTCTTCAACACAGCAACAACTCCTGACAAAGAAGTTGTACGCCTCTTCCATAAATCATGGGGATCATTGTGCGGAAGGAAAGGAGGTCAGAGATGTCTTCCCGGACATTCACACCGTGAGTCATTATTGTTAACGGTATCTTGTTTTGCTGCTAATTCTAGTACCGTTAGATCACGTGATAGTAATACAGTTACTTTTGTCTAATTTCAGAATGATACGAGACGAGGTCGTGGTGTAACGTCAGAATAGAACGTACCGTCCTTGAATCATGATGTCTACAGCTATTGGAGAGGGGAGCAAAACTCTTGCAAGAAAAGTAAGTATAGATCTGATGGATGCAAAGAAGTTGTCATAATATGTATACATGTATCGTGAATAGATTTTCTAATGTGTTTGTGTTTTTGTGTGATTTCAGAATAAACCTTCGAGGCGTGACCCTCGTACTAAGAGGTATCGGGAAAACACCCCATCTACGGAGGAGGTAATTGACCCGGAGAAACTTCTAGAGGAAGCGCTAAACACAACCGTCGACACTTTTGAGGAGCATGCTCCTGGAATCATGATGTCTACAGCTATTGGAGAGGGGAGCAAAACTCTTGCAGGAGAAGTAAGTATAGAAGTGATTGATACAAAGAAGTTGTCATAACATGTATACACGTAGCGTGAATAGATTTTCTAAGGTGTTTGTGTTTTTTGTATGATTTCAGAATAAACCTTCGAGGCGAGACCTTCCTACAAAGAGGTGCCGGAAAACCACTCCATCTACGGAGGAGGTGATAGACTTGGAGAAACTTCTAGAGGAAGCGCAAAACACAGCCGTCGACACTTTTGTAGAGTTGGGAGGAGTCGTTCCTTCTATACTGGCACGTAGGATTTATTTCCTCAACCGAAACAAAGACAGATATCTAAGTTTTGGTTTCTACACATCATTGAACTACAGTGCTTGTGCGGAAATAGGAAACTCTTACGGAGCGTGTGTTGTGCTTTCACCCTACCTATTGAGTTCTTTCTTGTTACACATACCAAAACTATATGAACATATGTGTAACGCAAAACCTTACCAGTTTATTGAAGAAAAGTTTAAACTACTTCTGTGTAAGAATTTTAAACAGTGTTATATTCAGTACGAGAAGACATGTATTGTTTTAAAGTGCAACGATATTAATTTTCTTTCTATACACACTAACATCATCACAAACATTATGTCAAAGTAATAATGCAGAACGACATATCGAAACTTGTGAACAAACAAGTTGTTCCCTCATCTTGGGAAAATTTGGGTTTGTATGATTGTATAACAGATGAGATAAACAACCAGGGTCTGGTTATGTTGTAGAACATTACAGTGTTCGTTTAGATAAACTAGAGAGGACAATTATGAACACTTTTTTTCCAGTGTTAATATTAATGTTTTTTTATGTACATATATTTAAATAAATATCCAAGATCTGTTCTTAGTGTATTACAATGTAATTACTTTTAAGAAAAAACGAGACATTCTTATTCCTATAATAATGTGCGGTTTTTCAAAAAGCCTACACCTATCCTTATGCATCCTTACATTTTCATTTCACTAGAAAGAAAAGAAAGAAAGAAGGAGAGAAAAAGATGATAATAACTAAACAATACAATAGTAGCACAAGTAATAATAATAATAAGGTGCCTTTTCAAAAAAAGCATGCACCTATCGTCCTATATCATTACATTTTCATTTTAGTAGAAAAGAAAGAAAGAAAGAAAGAAAGAAAGAGAAAGAAATGATACAATTATAGTAGGAGGGGGTAGTAGTATCAAGACCATCCAATTACACATGTTTCCTGTTGGTCTTCAGCATGATCCAGAATTTACACCTTTTTGAAGAATACATAATTCAAATATCCCGCCCTATCCTCAATATTGTAGTTTCTACCATTTTGAAGATTCCTCTATTCTGAATTTTCTAGTATCAGCCCATTTTTTAAATTAAAATTTCGACTTAGATCACTCTTGCATTCATTTCGACTTAGCACACTCTTGCATTTACTAATTTTGAATTTGGCGCGAGTCGCCATTTGGAATCCGCCATTTTGAATCCGTCTTTTTGGATGACGTCATTACCCCCACCACTTTTGACATAGTTATTTGACCTTGACCTAGTTAGCATTTGACCTTGACCTACTCGCGTAAAAGTGGGCATATACTACTATTGCTAACTGTATTATGAATATTACTTAAAAATTTTTGATTAAAATCATCACAATTCAAATTAAATGTCTCCTGAGTAGGTCTGTCATTAATGTTTTGTTTAATAATTGTCCACATAGTTTTAGATTTATTTGTAGCTTGTAATATCATATCAGAATTATATTTCTTTTTAGCATTTCGAAGCTCCTTCCTTACTTCTTCTTCAATTGTATATAATCGGTATTATATTTTTGGAAGCCGGTATCTTTAAACATTTCATAAGACTTTAAGCAAAGAGCCTTAAGGTTAACAAGATCAGCTGTGTACCACTTAGTTTTTGTTTTGTCATTCAATTTGTTAACATCATTTTTGTACACTTTCTTCATATGAAAGGCTGTATTAACTATACTCAAGAATATATCGTTAAAACAGTTAAATTTGAAATCGATGTTTGCCATTGTATACAAATCTAGCCAGCTAATGTTATTCAACAAGAAGCAAAAATACAAAGCATTATTATTGCTGACCGGCCTAACCAGTTTATATGTATTGAAACTATTACTTTCATAGCCGTCATTAACAATAATCTTGGCTTCAAATAATATGGCAAAATGATCAGAGAAAAGGGTTTTTTCCTCTACAGCTGACCATTGATCTGTATGAATAGACGTGCAAATATTGTCTATACAACTCCCACTCCCAATCAAATTAGGTCTAGTAACTTCAAAAATCGTATGTTTGATTCCAAACATTGCTAACAAATTGATAAAATCATTTTTGACGTTGCTATCAACAAGCAAGTCTATATTAAAATCCGCCCCTAAAATAATGGAACCATTATTAAATTTGTTAGTCAAACAATTTAAACTATTAAAAAGATTGTTGTAAAAATTCATATAATTAGTATTATTAGGTATACGGTATAGAGACAAAATAATCAACTTTCCACATTTAATGTGAACGGCAGCTAATTCATAGTCATACTTCACAGCTAACCTGGTTAACTCCTTGACTTCAACCCCATGTATTCTATTACGTAGGAAAATAGCCCATCCTCCACGTTCACCTGTACAACGACAGTAAGAACTAGCCAGATGGAAATCAGGTATAACTAAGTTATTAATTTCATTCTGATCTAACCAATGTTCACATAAACTTAATACATCCACATTATTTGAATTAAGTATAAGCTCTAATTCATCTAGCTTGTTGGTTATGCCTTGGGTATTCCATTGAAGCATCACCAGTTTATTGTTTAAAATTTCTATACAACTGCTTGGGCCTCCGGAGTTGCTTCTAAAAAATGTCCATTCTGATTGAAGATTTGATCTTGCCCTAACCTACCCTTAAATGGCGCAAGTAAGCATCCATTCGGCCACAATTCCTCATTGAAGATTTTATTAAAATCGTGAATGGCTACCTCAATATGAAACGACGAATAATCATTATATTTTGTTTTCAATTTTGTCACTTTAACTTGTTGCTTTTCAAGTTCAAAATTACTACGAGAAATATATTCATCAATATCATGTTCAGTTGTCTCTGGACTGAATCTGGTCACAAACAACGCTCTTCTTTTAATTGGTGGAGCCATAACCTTAATACCACGCCCTTCCGCCGTGCCTACTAGGCCTATTCTTGACACAGTATCATTTACACTCCCTGCACTTTGATTTTGCCGCTTAGTCTTAAGCTGATTACTTAACTGTTTCTTGAATTGGATCTGATTGCTTAATTGATTAGCGTTTCTTTGCAATACAGTTGTAAACAACTCTTTTTTATTTTGTAACGATAGAACCTCAGTTTGATGTACAGAAGCACTATTACTCATTTCATCAAGCTTATTTAAAGTGTCATTACTTACTTCGCTATTAAGTCTAACTTCAGCTATGTTATTTCCACTGTCAGATGCCTTCACAAAGCCATCAAAGCTACTTCCAACCGAACGATTAAGGGCTGCAGTATTCAATGGAATAATTTCTATTTTAACACAATCTTTCACAAATGAAAGCTCGTCCATTAGAATCTCAACTTTTCCATGTAGTTCCTTGATTAATAAGTCCTTTTGTCGTAATATATGAAGAACAAAACGCACATCAATCATGTTCCTATCATCTTCCATTGCATTGATATCATCAAATAAACCATTTTTGTTTTCACTGTTATTTATATTTACGATCTGGTTCACATCACTCGTAGGCGGATCAACACTATCACAGCACTTTATGGTACTATCGTCCACGAAAATAATGTTGTTAACGCGCTTAGCGCAACTAGGATGATATAATTTATTATAATTACCACATTTCAATCCAGTCTTTAAATTAGCTCTACAACGTTCACAAATAGTGGATGTAGTAGCTGAAGACGTGTCAGAATCCGAGCTATTATTACTAGTCCCAGCCATTGAGGTTAAACACTGCTGAGCATAAGAGAGTACGGCCGCTCACCACCACCACCACCAACCGCCTTTATGAGCAACAAATATTGTTAAAATGACAGATGAAGTCAATTGGTACTTTTACTGACTTAATAATAATAATAATAATAATAATAATAATAATAATAATAATAATCGTCTGTTTGAGCAAAAAACCCATAAGACTTGTCACTACATCTAAGATCATAATATGTTAATTATTATACATTGCTCACATATACTTAGTTCGTACTGTATGGACAGAATTGAATTAAAATGTTTTTAATACTTCAGAATGATTGACGTCAGTCAGAGCTGCTCAAGTAGATGTACAGGTTTATGGTGATTTATACTGGGTTTAACAATAGGTGATGTCCATAATCCATATGTCAAGACGTATAGAGTGACATGACATGGCATTTCACAATAATAGACAACCCTAAGTGAATGGTGTACTGAAGAATAATAGTCTACAGCTAAATGTGACAAGATACAAATGCGATAGTGCGTCATAATTTTAATTTCAATATCTATTCTCATTCTATATTTAACCGACTGAGATGATTCAAGTACTATCGTTTGGTTTTTGGATTCGGAAATGTCGTTGCGATCTATTTTCTTCGCTTGACAACTGAGATTATTTCTATACCGACTGTCCAGCATTCCCATTCCATCCTTTCAATTCCTATCCTCATGTCATCAACCACAGGAAATCCGTCAATTTTTTCAACATAAGGGCATACATTATGGCTGATGTATTATTGTAGGACTGTTTTGAAGATATGTTGGGAATGGCAAAAGTTATATTCATTAAGGTTTGAGGTTTTGTTTGTGTTTTTGCTACTGTAATATTTTCGTTTATATTACTGAATGCTACGGGGAATGGAAATTTAATTCTAGTAAAAATGAAGAAAAGAAAAATAAGACAAATTTTGTATAAAAACTACAATAAATGTTTACAGTAAGCTACAGTGAGTCCCACGCAAGAGGTGACCAATGACGCGGGTTTCTGTGTCGCGGCGGGCACAGCTCCAACTCCCGAGCGATCGGGTGAAATTATCTACGCTAATAAAGCCGCGATCGGTCTAATGATTCAGGTTCTCACATTCACCGTTCAAATTACAATGAAAATAGCCACGTACCTCATCACAAGAGATGTTGGAAATGTTCTCCTCTTGCATCCACACAATACTGGCACCCTTTTAGGAAATTTTCGTTCACGCGCTTAAGTACAGCTTCCGAGATAGAGTTAATTTCTCTTGTGAAACTGTCTTTAAGTTCTTCTAACAATATTCTTCTAACTATGTGACTATTATTTATGGGGGAACTTGAAAAATAAAGTGTGTAGGTCAATTCCCCACACATTAGAACATTAGAATAAAATTCCCTAAAAAGGTGCCAGTGTTGTGCGTATGCAAGAGGAGAACATTCCCAACATCACTGTATTTCTGAGAACCTGAATCATTACACCGATCGCGGCTTTATTAGCGTACATATTTCACCCGATCGCTCGGAAGTTGGAGCTGTGTCCACCGCGACACAGAAAGCCGCGTCATTGGCCAACTCTTGCGTGGGACTCACTGTACAAAATTAGTTACTATGTTTGCATGTTCAAGAATTAAATTTATTAAATGGCAGATATTTTATTTTGCTCCTCCGTTCACTTTTTATTTTAATGCAGGTTGGTAAAGATGATTATATGCAGTTAAATTAAATTCTTTGTCCACGAGATCAGTGTTATAACAAAATTATAATACATTGTGGATGGAAAAATATAACAGCATGCAATAAGAAGCAAAGAATTAGTGTAGCCTGTTCGAAAATGGGAGTACGGGAGTATGGAAGCTCAGAAATAGAGAATGTATGCCCTCTATGTGAAAGCATGAATATGCCCTACATATTCTACTAAGTTGCACCGAAACAGAAGTATAGAGAAAGAAGTACGTAAGTAAAAAATGAAAAAAGAGGTAGATTTTGTCAAACTACTAACAACTATAAATATTAAATTAGATAAAAATATTGAATATTATGTATATGGATAAAATCATGTAGACAGGCCAACATAATTTAAACGAATATTAATATGTACTGATAATAATTATTTCACACTGGCCGTGTGTAGGCTAAGGGGGAAAGCTTGAGTCAGACTGAAAAATTCAATGCCATAGTCGGAATTTGAACCACGATCTTCGGATCTCCGTGCCGCCGCTCTACCATTGAGCAACATGCGGGTACAACATTAAATTCTCCAACTGACTCACATGTCCCGGTATACCACCAGGCGTTCTCAATATGAGATAAAATCAGGTAAACTGATGTAACAAAGTGCCAGTATGTTTTTTGTTTAATCAGTTTTGATTGCAATTATGATAGACTATGCAGAATAAAAAAAAATCAAATTTGCCGGTTTCGGGATGTGAACCATGGAACTTCAGAATGTGAGGCCAAGACGTTACCATCTAAGCCACCTGGGTCAGTTTAACGGTCTAGTTGGATAAGTGCATGTAAAGCAATAGTGTTATTTCACATAGCTAACTGTATTTTCATTGCCAAAGCCTTATAAGTTCACAGTAAAACAGTTGACTATGTTGTCATGATAATTGATTTGCATTTCATAAATTCTTTCGAATACGTAGTCTATATTACCATAAAATGGGCACTAAATTGAGCATTACTCCGAATCAGGTCAACCGATTTGATCCAATATCAACAGACGTCTTCCCATGGACATTATAAATGTGTATACCAAGTTTCATAAAAATCCGGTAAAGCGTATTTGAGTTACCGCGTCTTTAAAACAGGCACTAAATTGGGTTTTACTCCGGTACCGGTCTACCGATTTGGTCCAGTATCAGTAGATGTCTTCCCATGTACATTATAAATGGGTATACAAAGTTTCAGAAAATCCAATAAAGCATATTTGAGTTATCGCGACTTCTTTTATATTAACATAAAAGGCACTAAATTGGGATTTATTCCGGTACTGGCCAACCTATTTAGTCGAATATCAATAGACGTCTTTCCATGGACACTATAAATGCGTATACGAAGTTTCATAAAAATCCGATAAAGCATATTTGAGTTATTGCTCCTTTAAAATAGACACTAAATTGGGTTTTACTCCGGTACCGGTCAACAGATTATGTTCAAATTCAATAGGGTATTCCTCATGGACGTCGTAAATGCGTATGCCAAGTTTCATGGAAATCTGATACATCGTATTTGAGTTATGGCGTCTTTCTATTCTAAAGGCGCCATAATCTATTAAAATAGGCATTAAATTGGGCATTACTCCGGTACCGGTGAACCGATTTGGTTCAATATCAATAGGATTCTTCCCATGGACATTATAAATGTGTTTTCCAAGTTTCATGAAAATCCGAAAAAGCGTATTTGAGTTATGGCGCATACAGGCACACGGACCGACAGACGGACAGAAATTTTTCGTCCCACTTATTAACCCAGTGACGACTTACAGCCTGTAATTGCTATTAGGCCCGGGCTTCATAGTAATATGCGACCTACTAGCTCAACCAGTGAGACATAAAATGTACACGGCACCCAGAGAAAATAAATCAGCAGTCAAGTCTGGCAACCATAGAGGCCTCCACTTTGCTCTCATAACATGAAGGATTTAACATTTACGCATGTAGGACAGAGAAACCGTTTTTGCGACCCCATGTTCTTAACCTCCAAATGCGTAAATGTCCAAATGTCTGATGAAACTACAATATTTTCTCCACATTGTTTTTCTGAACCCTGTAAAGCAAACTAAATATCACTATTCTTTATTCGTTTAGAAATACTATAATTTTATTTTGAATTAATTGCACCTATTTATCACTGAGCAAATGGTATTTAGGACTTAACATCGACATACTTCACATGCTCCATGAATAAGATAGGATGCATTCCTGACATTTATACAAAAAGAAGCGCAGAGTTTGAAATCAATCCTCCATTTTATAATCATAAAAAAGTCAATAAATTGATTAACATAAACTAATCTCCTTTGTCGATACATGGCAGCCTATAGTAATATATTAGTTGTACCACATAATAGGTAACAGGTTCCTGTATCCCTTCACTGGGCCATAAGGTCTTTTTTCGTTATTAACCACCAGACAACGGCGAGACTGCTTTGCAATATGGTCAGCATTATGCCAGGCCTTCCTCTAAATACAAATTTGGAGGCGGCCGTTTGATGACGTTTTCCTGCGCGACCCTACTACTGCTCGAAAGTTACCGGCCAACCTCCCTTTATGGATAGGCAATGCATCAATACTGCTAACTCAACGCTATTTTAGCGACCTCTCTGCTCAGCGGTAATTATACTTGCAACGGGCAATAAGTACAACATATCTGCTGTTTAAAATAACACATGTAAAAGTTGATGAAGAGAGGAGAGCTGGCCGATCTCTATGATAGCAATGGCAGGTTGCCAGCCAGTGTTCTGCATCGTGTGTGGTGGTGCCGTGTATTTACGTCACTGAGAGGGTATGGATTCATAACCGAGTGGAACCAACTGCCGTCGTAATTATAACAGCTTCCATATTCATTCACTTTCATGAATGCATGAAGGTTTCCTGGACGAGAAGCATGTTCTGCCATAAATCTTAAATCAAGTGACTGCCAGTGAACGAGACCGTTTTGTGGAAAAAATCACAGATGCTCCCTCATTAAATGACGCGTTTCAGCTGACTGAGTTTATGATTGGAAATATTATGAGGCAACCTGGACCATTTATGTAATAGCAACCGGAAATTATAACCGACATAATCAAGATGTAACACATGAAGATACTCAAATTAGGACATGAATTGCCAGTAAATGTACCTTTCTCAAAAGTGCAAACTGTATACTAAAGCAAGCTGGTATTTTCGAAATAAAAACATCAAGAAGGCACCTGAAAGGAACTAATAATACCTTTTGTGTTAAGTTTCGCATTAACACATTCGTTTGACTCAAAGAGAAGAATATCTAGAAAGTTATTGATTGTTTCTTTTCTGTAAGGTTTGTACGTATGTAATGGCTGGAATGATGGAATTGTGAAAGAAGTTTTTTTTAGTTTAAATTTTTATTTTCTGTGTTAGATTGCCTGGGTTGGGTGATTTATTAGAGGAAGCATTTTGAGTATCTGCATTGACTATTAGACTCAAATAAATAATGTTAGGCCTATACATCACAATATACTGTAGGCTATTATATTCTCTGTATACTTTATATGAGTCTTACATATTAACACATTAAAATGGAAATGTTGGTCGAGTATGAAAAAATAAAACTTCGTCACTGAAATTAGTGATGTTTTTTTTATAGAAAACCGAAACGATCGTGCCTTGAGTTCTGAATATACGGATAGTCATAATAATGTATTTGGTTTTATAATTCTCTTGCAATTACCTGGATAAAAATTAAATTTTACCGTAATAAAAATAATTTACCATAAGTAAAAAAATTAACAATATATTAATTTTTCATTCATACAAGGAGATTCATGAATTTAGTATATGTACCGGTATGTAACGTTAGGGCGTAATAGCCGACATCAGTGCCATGAAAAAATATTAAAATAATTAATAATATTTTTATAACACGACAACTTATTAAAGACAAGAAAAATTTGATACGTGATTGATTCTTTCTGATACTGTTGAATTCATTCATTGTTTCAAAACACTACGGATGACGAGCGATTTCAAAGATAAACTTGCGCTGCGACTATTGGTTAACTAGCTCACACCCAAATTCAAAGGAAGCTAAATGTGTGATTTAATATATTTGGAGAACATCTCATTTCGCGGTAGCTTGTAACATTTAATTGCTAACACGGAGAGAAAGAGGGGGAGAGAGAATTATAGCACAGGCAATATCTGCATACACCTAGCCATTAAGAAGAACTTTTTAACCTTAATGCCCTAATAAGGGCCTTCAGGGCCACACATCGGCCATCAATGGAACCGTATTAGAATTGTCACTGGTGGGATCGGGCAGAGCTATCACGTCTCCTATCGACTTAGCAAAGACGGTACCCGGGGCACTCATGAGCTCTGATGGAGGTACGACTGGAATTAAAGGATAAAGCATCCATCTATTAAAAACTAGCTTAAAGGGCCCGGCGTCGCCCGGGTTTTGTATTTTGTAATATGAAATTAACTAATGGAGGACTTTCGATGTTGAAACTCTAGGTCCTTATTAAATATGTAGAATTCGAAATGAGGAAGAACGACCTATTCCCTCAAAAAACGCTAGATATAGATTTTTATGGCTCATAGAGGATGTTGAATGTTGCATTCCATTGCTTCTACACAGCATGCCTGGGATGAGTGCAAATAAGAAGAAAAAGAAATTCCTGTTACATACGATTGTATTGTCTTGACAGAAAATTGTATTTCTCATTCTCATATCACCATACAACCGTTTCGTGGCTGAAGTAAAAAAGAAATTCAGTATCACTTTCATACTTTCCTTCCCAAAAACCTGGGACATAATATAGTGCGCGCGTAGGACTGAAAATGTTACATCCCGTTTTGTCTTCTTTTAGATGCTTAGGGCCTCTGATAAACATCCCTAGGTCTATTTCTCAACTAATATAAAGTCTACAGCTATGAGTGGATAGGATTTGTTACCGACTTCCGATATAGCATACTCACTGGCACACACTTAAGTTGTCCCTGCAATACGACCGCTTATTCTACATCAAATTGTGAAGTGAGAAATAATTTTTCCATGTCGATGGTAGAGATAGTTATGTGACTGCTTTATTTTCGTGGATTTTATTCTTCAAGAATTATTTTCACAAATGTATTAATTACATCGATAGTATCAGAATTTTTTAAAGCCCAGTTTTATAATATAGTTTCCAAAACCCTATGTGAACACCGTAAACAATTATAGACAGTAGGCCTACTTTCGTTATGTAAACAATTGACAGCAGAACTATCTAACTGTGCCTCGTTTCACATTTCCGACTTTTCCCGTGGATTTTTCAAAAAATTTATTTTATACAAACCTTGTCCTGACATTTAAGAACACAACAAAACAAAAATCAGTCAAATCGGTCGAGCCGTTCTCAAGTGATGCTCCGTCATACATTTTGGAAATTCATTTTTATTTATATATAGATGGACTTTATTAAACAATAAATACTGTACATTAACGAAACATCAAAGATGCCCCCTATGATATTTCAGTTTTTCAGAAGGGCAACATACCATAAGTTTAGATATTTATAAACAAACCCATGTACATAAGTAACAACTGAACTCTTTACTACCTAAAATTTGCTTTTGTTTCCTACATGATTTTTACCTTATATACATAATATTGAATATTTTTATTTAATTTAATATTTATTAATAGTTCTTGGTTGTTTGACATAAACTACCTCTTTTGTAATGTCTAGGTATCTTTTATTTATGTACAATACAACAATCAGGTAAGGAAATGCAGAATGTTAAGTTTATTATAGTGCACCAATGTAGAGTGTAGGCACTAATTGCCAGTAAATCTACCCTTATCGTGTGAGTTACATTTCAATGTAACTGTATTCTCGAAATGCGTAGTTTGGTACAACCTTTCTACAGTTTTCTGCACATTGATTTTCTGCAACCTGTAGCGTCAAAAAAAAAATTGAGTGGTATTCAGATAATGCGGTACAAAATATTTCTATTCGTAATAATCAAGTGTATGGTTACTAGGGTACATATTTTAAAATATGTGATAAACGGAAGCTGGTCCCTTACTGTTTGGGAAGAACATAATCTGAGAGTGTTCGAAAGCAGGGTGTTTAGGAGAATAGGCTATTTGGGCTTAAGAGAGATGAAAGTGGGAACTGGAGAAAACTGTATAACGACGAGCTTCATAACCTGTACTTTTCACCGGATATAGTAAGAGTAATTAACCACGGAGGACATGTTGTGCACATGGGGGAGGAAAGACATATTTCAATAGTATTGACGGGGAGACCCGAAGGGAATAGACAACTTGAAAGACCTAGATGTAGGTGGGTGGACAATATTAGGATAGATTTAAGGGAAGTAGGATTTTCGAGGGATGATTGGATGGAGGGTTGAATGGCGGGCTCAGGTAAGCGCGGCAATGAACCTTCGGGTTCCATAAAATATGTAATGTTCCTTTAGCTTGCTGAGAAATTGTCTATTGCCATTGAGTATGTACGTAAGTGTGAGAAACGGAAGTTTTAATCTTTCATAGACTTACTCCTAGTGAACTACATTTATATCACTTCTCGGTAGCCTACCCTTATTTATATTGGTCACTTTGAAAAGAGATGGATTGATATAAGCGGAGGATAGTGGTATGGCATTGTTTGCAGTGTTATAACCTTAACGCCTTATAGGCATTGACAATTGACAAGATTGATTGATTTATGGTTATTGATATAATGTGTTTTCTCGTTGTAGAACACAACGAGAGGCGTGATTAAAATATATTACACGCGTTGTTACATATTCAGCTAACACGAGTAGGTTATCCAATTACTGATAATTATATTCTGCCTTATTACCTTTCTGATAATATTAAAAACTAAGCTTTTATTAGGTACTAGCAATATAATTATACCCTACCAGTAAGCTAATAGGCATTTTGTTAGTAAAAAAGGATTATTCAATTCATTGCAGTATTTTAAAACTAAACTTGTACAGAGAGTGTCAGCTTAACAATAGACTATACACAGTGTCAGTAAAATCAGAAAGACCTTGCCACAGCAACCATTCAAAAGCTAAAAATGCTTGGAGGCACAACAGCATACATTACGGAAAGCCTAGAACACTCCACACAAGGTTCTTAAATCACTCCACAGATGCTCTGCCAAATGTGTTTTGTGAGCACCTCGTAATTATAGTCTAGTTGTCTGAAAATGAATAGAGCTCCACATGTTGTAATTAATGGAACCTTTGAATTTTTGTAGTGCCCCGGTTTGAAAGAGTCTCCCGCCGATCAGCAGTGTGAGGTGATGCCAAATTCTTTGACACCATCCTTAGCGATTTGGAACTTAAAGGAACAGGATGACAGACTTCGGTCAAGGGCACCACCTCCACGTGGGTTTTCCCAAGTACCTATTCTGGATAATCAGCAGCCTTTAAAACTTAGTGCCCAAACACACAGAGGGAGTTCATTCCGGTTACCAACAACCTGAGTATAGGGGGTGGAGGGTGATTGCGTAGGCTGATAAGACAGTCATTGATAGTAGTACTGAGAAGTGAATGCGCTCGTAGTACGGTGGCTCTCAAATTGGTCAACAGTGTACCTTGTCATTGTGCGTGTTTATAAATTTATAATACGTTTTCGGCATGCCGAAAGTAAAGTGTTCTAAAATGCAAACATATATTGAAACATTTGGGAGGGACTACTATACACAAACAGGAGAACGTATCGTTTTGCATGCTTGTAATGTGAGTTTAGAGAATGAGAAGTTATTTTGTGGTCTTCTTATACCTGTATTCCGGTTTGTGTACTATCACGTGAACTAGCATATGGTAGCTAGCGCATACGCCGAGCAAAGTCTGTACAGTACGGTTCGTGTTAACATATTCGATCGGGCACTAAGTTTTAAAGCCTGAATTAATCAGTCAGGAGAGTCAAAAGTTCCTCTAGAGAGGTTAAGTCTTTCTCCCTGCCTCCAGACCGACTTCTTGTAGGAGGCTACATGTAGTGATTTTTCCTACTTTGTAAGCTGAATTATATTGGTTAGATTTCTTTAGTCTCTCCTCTGCAATTTTTCCCAATTTTCCGGTGATGGAGGTATGGTCGTCGGGTAAAATATCCCTAGGATGAAGAACCCTACCATGGTATTCAACCCTAAATTCTTACACTCCCACACAATCGTTTTTCTACAAAACAATACAATGATATAGTTCCCTAATTCAAAAGCCTAAGCCTATAAATATTATGTTGCGATAGCCTCTTTGCCGTCTCCTAATAGTGCGGCTATTTATTTTCTTTGCGATTTCTGAATTGAAATTTACTGTGGACTATATAGCCACAATAGAGCTCTGCGCTTTTAAGATGGCCGCCGAGAATGAGGTATTATCCATTTCCGGTTATCTCAGAGGCCTATGTTTACAATACAGTTCTGTGCTTGTGTCTTGTTTTGGAAGTAATTATGCCGATTAATTGCTATGTTTTAGGCTGTTCAGCCGTTGCAAACAAAAATTTAGGATTTAGTTTTCCAAAAGAAAGGGCTGTTTTTCAAGAATGAATGATAAAGTTATACGCCATGGAAAAACACCTTCCCAGTATTCTCGTGTTTGCAGCTGTCACTTCACAGAAGATGATTTTAATGTTCCTTTGAGCAGTTTTGGCGAGTATTTCATGTTTTTTTAGAGTGATTAAGATATTTTTGATATAGTAGATGTTGAGAAAAATATATAAGCCTATGAAATAATAAGTATACCTGACCAACTTAACATCGTTTAGGCTCATAATCAAGTTTCATTTCCATGTTAAATTAGTATTTCATCTTTTCAGTGTAATTTTTGTTGCCAATTTATTTTGACATTTAAGAATGTCAATCTCAATCGAAATTTCTCCCGTAACCGATAAAATGGTCATTCTGTATTGTAATTGAGTAAAACACAAACTACATACAAATTTTTAGGAAAGCATGGGTCCGGGCTTCATGATTTTTTAGAGTAGAATGTAATCATAATAGGCCTATAGTTAATTATAACATTAATTTTGTAAATGTCATTTTTCTTAACATTCAAGGTTTTCTAGGTAAATCAGATATGTTATGTACGGTATTATGTCATGAGACAATAATTTGGAGGTAATTGGGATGCCGGAAAACTGACTGAACCCAGAAAATATAAATTTGTCAAATACTCAAAATTTTAAAGTAGCCTCTTATTTTTGTCGTAGTCATAAAAAGCATGATGGTTCAGCTATTTTTATTTAAAACAAATCAAAAGACAATAGCAACTGTGCAACTAATCATTTTTATTGATATTTTGCAGAAGAGGCAAAAATACTGTTTGATAATAAACATTTACATTATGAAGTAGCCCTTAGAAAATGCTTTGTTAAATTTTATGTGTTGAATAATGATGCCCTTCTTAGTCCAAATAAAAAAGTCACACCTGTGAATATCAGTCAGTAACATCTGTGCCTGTACTTGTGCATAATGTTTCTTATTCACTAACTTGAACTTGATGAATTTTCTAATTGCTAGAGTCTTACTGCTGCCTGCCCTACGCTTTTCGAACCAAGTGGTTATGGAGTCTTCGTCAAAAAGTTTAAACCGTTCTTTCTTGAATGAATTTATCTTGAAGAAATTTGTCGAAGGAAAGTCGTGGGTACTTTCTGATTCTATAACCTCAACTTCGAATAAGGCAAAGTTCCTATCCGGATTTTTCTCTCGCCTGAGCAACCTGCAACCAAAACAAACAGCGTCGTATGTTAGACTGTGTGTTCAATAAGTTATGATACGAAAAAGTTCATGCATATTTGTAAAAAAACATGAAAATAAATAGTACAACAGTATACAAAAAGACCGCAGGCATATTGCACCATATTAGAACAGTTAGCGAACCTATCAGAAGACAGGTAGCTTTGATTTCTTACCTTGCAATCAACTCTTGCTTTGTTAACTATGAAATATTTGTTGCACATCTTCGGATAACATCCTTTTTAACTCCTTCACTGTAAAATTGGCGAACCGTCCCGAACTCATATTGAAAACACACAAGAATGAGGAAACCGGAAGTTGACAATACCTGAATGTGGAGAGCAGCGCGCTCAAGTGGCAGGAGGAAAAACTAAAAAAGCCCAGAGCTCTATACAGCTTGGAGTTATTCTACATTTGTGTCGGGTCCATAAGACGACCATCTGCTTTATACTGTAGCTGAAACAGGACCAAATTCTTCCTGGAATTGAAGAAGTTAGCCTGCTTACAACTAATTGCATTACTATTCACTGATTGACAGGTCTAAGGGGAGTCGGTAAAATAGTGTATGCAGCACTTCTAGGAAATTTTCTCTTCATATCTGAAAAATTCTGTAGCCTATGTTTCTGTACACATACATATAGTTGGGAGCTGACGAGATGATCCCTGCCATGACTATGGAGCTCTTATCTGCAGCCAATAGCAGCGCTCCCCTACACTTGCAGCTATAGCACAACACCGCCTTCCCCCTGCATGCCACCACCAAATCACGGATCATCTCGTCAGCTCCCAACAATACATAGTAGTAAGTATTCTGCCTTCCGGCAGGTTTTCAAACTTGGTACGCGAATTTTGTTTTCCAAAACTTTCTATCCTCTGCTTCCTCCTTCAGCATCCAATATTTTCGCTTTTCCCTTAAATCGTCCAACAGCTGAATTCTTCTTCTTCCAAGTCCAGTTGTTCCCTCTAGTCTTCCTTCTACGACATCATGTAATAAGCAGTTCCTTCTCATATACACACATAAATATATATATATTTATGTATCCGCTCTCGGTAAATCTGTAAATGAAGTCAAACGTACAAATTCAATACATTAATATAATTGAATTATGTTGTCATACGCTGATGGAAAGAAGATTTAATTATATATTACTGGCTCCAGCTGTGTATTTAATAGATAAAATGCTCTTTTATGGGATTTTTTTAGTGAAACAATGTTTCGTAAATTATATTAATTCATTATAAAATTTTCAATGAATGCAAGTTGCCGAAATATAATTTGTAGCAGTTAATTGTATAAAAAAGGTTGGAAAAATTCATTTTAAGAGATTACTGTCATTTTTCTTTACTTTCTGTGACCGTTATAAACCCATTTACGGTCTTATGAACGAATTATTATGACCTAAAATATTCCCGTGAGTGTACGAATTGTGAATACAAACTTTCGGTAATTTACATTTAGTAAATTGGGCGTGATTGACGGCATGACACAAACAGAAATGAAAGCTAAAATTTGCAGAAATTTCGTTCCTTCCTGACAAAACGGATATTTGAAAAACAAGTGTTTTTCAAGACCCTTTACGATTTTATGACTTTTTATGGACAATGAGCGAACTACCACCAAAGGTCTTAGACATAACATAAAATTAAAATTGAAAAAATTATGACGTAACTTATATATTGAAGAACTAAATCTACACACTAATGTTAACTCCTTGCTGAAAATTACAATGATCTATGCTAAAATACATTTTTACTTACTTACTTTCTTACTTACTTACTTGCTTAATGGCAATCGAAAATTCCTAAGGAAGCTAAAGGAATATATAAAACTCGGGGATTCATTGCCACGCTAGTAGTTTACTTTTGTTCATGACGTAATGGGGGGCGCGATTTGGGGGGCGTGGGGGGCGCGATTTGGGGGGCCCGGGGGGGGCTTAGCTTTGTGACGTCACGGAAGACGGTTAAGTCATTTTTTTTTTTTTTTGCGATTAGATAAGCCCTAATGCATTGGCCCTTCCGGTCAAGATAAGCCCTTATAACCACCTGGCCTTCCGGTCAAGATAAGACCACCTGGTCCATTACGCCTCAATGGTCAAGATAAGACCCAGCTGCGCACCCGGTCAACCGCATCCTTCATGGATGGGGTTAAGACCTTTTGGCTATTAAGTCGCGCATCCGGTTAAGATATGGTCCATTGCTTTCAAGCATTTGTATCCATACAATGATAAGTCCGACATGGTTGGATGGGAGGGGTTAAGAGCTTTTAGCGCGGAGGTGGCCAAGCGCTGTGGTTACCCCACTTCCGGTCAAGATAAGATCCATTATACGTCATTATAAGGGGTTACTTTATCCCCGACTCGCATGAGGAGGTCCTACACTGTGTGTTCATTCAAGTCGAGACATGTTTCGGCGGTAAGTTTAAAAAATAACGGTTATTATGCGCGCCATTACTAAACCACACCCTAGGCAGACATTATATCTTATTCTTACAACGCATGCGCACAAGCATTTTTTACGGTTTGTACCCTAGCGCCAGGTGTTCCAGCGGGTACATCCCCAACTAACACTTTTTGGTCATCAATTAAAATTAGGTTTTTTTGTTTGTTTTATTTTATCATTGGGTATATTTTATAATGTATTTCGCTATTAAATATGATTTTACATTTACTATATTTACGAGAAATCGATACCATGATTAATTTTATCGATTGATCGATATTTTATTCCATCCGAGTCAGATTGACCGAGAGGACTAAGTTCTAGTCCCCCAAAGGTTCACATCCCATTTGGATGTATGTAGGCATCTGACATTTTTTAAATTTAATATTTATCCTGACCAAATCTAAAAATATCACATCTCATCGTAGTTTATTTAATTACCATCAGATGGTGATATTATACAAGGAACATTTAAACAGTAAAAACTAAGAGAAAATCGTGTGTAATCTTTAGAAAAATCACATTTAAATTTTATTCACTACCATTTAATCCTGTTTTCATATAGCACACGTCATGTATGGATTTATTTTATTTGAAACTAGCTTAAAAGACCCGGCATCGCCCGGGTTTTGTATTTTATTTTATTTGAAATCTACTTATGAAGGACTTTCGATTTTGAATCTCTAGGTCCTTATATAAGCAATTACAATTTGAAATAGGAAGAACGACTTATTACACTCAAACTATTCCCTCAGAAAACGCTAGATATAACTTTTTATGGTGAAATAAAAAGAAACATAAATTACATAAGATTGTACCGACTTGGCGGAAAATTTTATTTCTTATTCTCATGCTACCATACAAACGTTTCGGGGTTTATAACTGCAATATTACTTTCATACTTTCCTCCCCTAAAACCCGGAACATAATATATCGCGAGCATAGGACTCAAAATGTTACATCCCGTGCTTAAGAACTATGAAAAATCTCAACTAATACATAGTCTACAGCTATGGATAACACATAAGCGGAAAGGATTATTTACAGACTTCTGATATAGCATACTCACTGGCACACACTTAAGCTGTTCCTACAATACGGCATCTTATTCTACATCAAAATGTGAAGTGAGAAAATATTTCTTATGTCGATGGTAGAGAAAGGTATGTGGCTACATCACATTGTGCTTTATTTCCATGTATTACATCGATAGCATCAAACTTCGTTAAAGTCCAATATTATGTAACATCCAAAACCCCATATGAACAGTGTAAACAATAACTGTTGTCCTGACAACTGAATGGGATTTCATTTTTAGTATAATATTCTCACAAATTATATAATTTTCAAGGGAAGGAGTGATTTTCTTCAATTTTAATGTTACTTCCCGGGCTTAACCAAGTATGTGTGCAAATTTTCGTGTAAATTGGTAAAGAAATGTAGATTTGTCATACATTCGAGTTTACATAAGTTATTCGAAATTAATATCGGACTATGGTAATCAATTAGCTAATTACCGCAAACAATTCTATTTCTGAAGTTACTTTTATAACAGATGTCACACACAGTGAATTCTACATTAGCGAACACCTGTGTGTAATTGTTTCCTGCCCGCCCGCATGTATTCACAAACGCATGTATAACATGAGTGTTTAAAGTGTTATGATTTTTTTTCTTCCATTCAATCAACAACCTTGCTCTGGTTAGTCATTCTATAATTAAATTAAATGTTCCCTTTTACAAACCATGAACGCCCACAGGGTTCCAGGAGGTTGAGGCTCCAAGATTTTAAACATACGACATGTGATGGTAAAAAGGTTATCAGCCTTACGCACCGGCCGCCTTTTCCCCTAGTACTCATTTCTGTTCAAGGCTGAGTTGACCCCAGAGACATAATGCAACCAGAAGGATTAGGCTGGAGTCGAACCCATAATATTCAGGTTTAAAATGCAACTCATTCTATAAATATATTTTATTCTATCACAAATTATAACATTAAGTCCTTCATTATTATGCAAGTTGTCATTTGCAGACAAATTTAACCGTGAAATAACACAAATTTCGTAAATAACACCATTTTGAAAAATAATATCTAAGAACCTCGGTTCCAGTAAGGGTAACCAACAGTCTTTTTAACTAACTATACTTATTTTACCATAATTCATACTTCTTGCCGTATGCATTATAATAACGATGGTTGGCAACATTTTTTGTGATCAACCAGAAAACTGAAACGTAATCTCATAAATCGATAATATTTTAGGATTCGTCTTTTGTCTCTTTATCAAGTATACGCTAGAGTGTTTATATAAAATATTTTTACACCATTAATTAAATTTCGTGGACAGAGCTTATAAGGTGGATGGTATATTCTTTGCATTATTTAAAAAAAAACCCGAGACTAAACAAACAATACGTTACTATATTATTATATCAGTTACCGTTGTCTAGTGATCCACATCCGGATTCATAGTACAAAAAAAGTTCATATAGTACGATACTCACCCCACACACATAAACATACTGCATACTACCTATTCTTTCTTCATTATATACATTTTCCCTAAATAGCGATACATCGGGTATACTCGGAGATTCTCGTTTCCCATCGTTCTTGCAATGCAATGAACAAATATTTCAATTTGAACCACAAACTACCAATGTAAATTACTTAGAGTCAATTAAATTAGCGGGCGAAGCCGCGGGATGTATTACGAACAAACCACCTCTGAAGTTGACAAATAAAATTCATCTACCCACAAACAGTTGAGAATCGATACAGTATTACATATGAGTAATAGAATCAAGAAAGCAGTGGTATTTATCAATGTCCTACTACATAACCAAATCTGAGACCGTGGAATTTTAGCTTTTTCATTAATTATTATTGTTTTAAATATTATTATACTCTTAACTTTTCAATTAATGATCGAGGTGAAACCGCGGACACCTGCTACTTATTAACAATTTCATCATGTTCCACTTATACTTTCACAACACATACTTATTGTTGATGTGTTAGTAAATATTCATTTCATCACGCATTTAACGCTAGAAAAGACTCCAATACGATACTTGTAAAAATCAAACGCATTTTATTAAAAATACACCTTTGTAAAATTACGACTATGTTATAATTTCACTTCAAAACGCATTTATCACGCTTATGACAATTTCGGTGTAAAATTCCTACATAAAAATAAAGTTACACATCGTATTTTTCAATCCTATGACTAAAACGGTGTAATACTAACAAAAACACCTATGTATTTCTTGTAGAATGCATACTTATAACAAGAAGCAATACCAAGACACAAACCTAAAATATCAATATCTGTAACAAGACTAATCCTTTAGGACCAAGACCAAACCTAAAATAACTGGATGAGGAGGATCAATCAACTGAAATATACAAAAAGTAATATCCATATGTAATTTATACTTATATTTTTATTTCATGTATATACGGCTTTTAATATAATATTGTGTTACAATAAAAAATTAATCAAATATTTTTAATGTTAACGCAAGAATTCTTAAGTGTTTGCAAACCCGAGACACGTCACATATTCCTGTCTCCCACATTATTTGATATATTCTCGGTTCTTCAATTTGGATATGATTTCTTGTATCTCGTTGTTATGCGAATGATTCCCTGCTTCAGACAAAAACAGCAGCAAACGTAATCTATCAATGTCTGCGTTGGGATCATAATCTAATTTGTGTTTCGTATATAAGTCCTCCCGCACGGCAATACTGTGCGATGAACCCTCATCGGATGAGTCTGAATATCGCTCTTCCGGAAATGAGTCTGAACATTGGTCCCCATCTTCTTCTTCTTCTTTACCCTCCTCTTCCGAAAATAATTTTTTAATGATGTGAGGATATTTTTGACCATTGACTCTACGTATGTTTTCGCTCTCTTCATAATTTTCTTTGTGAGCACTAGTCTTCTCCAAAATCTCCTTATACGTGGTTAAGTCATAACGGTTGTATAAATCTTTATTTGGTTTACTTTTCGTTAGTAGTTCAAGCAGTCCAGGACGGACGATATACCTCTCGTTACCAATATAAATGTTATCGTTTTTAATGGTGACGGGCGATTTACCAATGGTGAATACCTGCCTATCAGGATTCCATTTTATTCCGTAAACATCATCATTTCTCGGTTTAAGCTGAACGAGTTTCTGGATGTAAGGTGCAGATACTCGCCCGTAGAAATTTTCTAGCATATAGTTATAATGCTTCTGTGGAATTTGATCGGAGGGCTTATATGATCCATATTTCATTTCTGGATCCTGTGATTCATGCTGATTTTTGTCTTTATTCAAGTTCACGATTTCTTCCAAGGGGTAGGTTATCGGATTTACAATATCGCTAATCTCTTGTTTCGACTGAAGCTCGGGTTTTCTTAATGTTAAATATTTTTCTCGTATAGAATTGTCATATATCACATTGTCTGACAATATATGTTTATCTTGTACTCGTGGGAAAAGTTTCTGTGATTCATCCTTATGAATCATTATCAGATGCCTCTTCAGACCGGAAGTATTAAGATTTTTCATTTTTAATTCGACTTTCTTATGCTTCGATCTTTCGCATAGTTTGCATAGACCGTAAGGTTCCCCACTACCATGAACTATCTCGAAAAATTCATTATATTTACTGTTTGTCTTCCCCAACATCAGTTCCGATTGGAAGGATACTGCACTCTCACTACTTTGACCCATGTTCTCACCACTCATTTCGTAACTTTACCTCCACAGCTTCAATGTTGATCATCAACTAACTGTATTTACCACACATCAAGTCTTTATTAAGTAAAAATGTCGTAGTATCCAAAAAGGTCAAACCTCAGGTTTTAAACAAGATATCACATCATTTTGGAGTCTTACAGGTTATTTCTCATATGAATGGTCTTTATCTCGATCTCAATCGCGCTATCTAGGTGTAGATGTTGACGTTGGTCTTGGTCTTGGTATCGGTATTGGTCTTATGTATTTACCATACATCATCTCTTTATTGCTGAAACTCGTAACGTCTAACAATGTAGGTGTAGTCTTGTAATAGGAGTGATTTTCCATAGTCCAGACTAGTTCTACCTAGAAAAAGTCAGTCCAGATCCTATTTCTTGTTCTTGATCTTGATCTTGTTCTTGTTCTTGTTCATGTCCTTGTTCTATTTCTTGTTCTTGTTCTATTTCTTGATCTTGTTCTATTTCTTGTTCTTGTTCATGTCCTTGTTCTATTTCTTGTTCTTGTTCATGTCCTTGTTCTATTTCTTGTTCTTGTTCATGTCCTTGTCCTATTTCTTGTTCTTGTTCTTGATCTTGTTCTATTTCTTGTTCTTGTTCATGTCCTTGTCCTATTTCTTGTTCTTGTTCTATTTCTTGATCTTGTTCTATTTCTTGTTCTTGTTCATGTCCTTGTTCTATTTCTTGTTCTTGTTCATGTCCTTGTTCTATTTCTTGTTCTTGTTCATGTCCTTGTCCTATTTCTTGTTCTTGTTCTTGATCTTGTTCTATTTCTTGATCTTGTTCTTGTTCTATTTCTTGTTCTTGTTCATGTCCTTGTCCTATTTCTTGTTCTTGATCTATTTCTTGTTCTTGTTCATGTCCTTGTTCTATTTCTTGATCTTGTTCTATTTCTTGTTCTTGTTCATGTCCTTGTTCTATTTCTTGTTCTTGTTCATGTCCTTGTTCTATTTCTTGTTCTTGTTCATGTCCTTGTCCTATTTCTTGTTCTTGTTCTTGATCTTGTTCTATTTCTTGATCTTGTTCTTGTCCTTGTCCTATTTCTTGTTCTTGATCTATTTCTTGTTCTTGTTCATGTCCTTGTTCTATTTCTTGTTCTTGTTCATGTCCTTGTCCTATTTCTTGTTCTTGTTCTTGATCTTGTTCTATTTCTTGATCTTGTTCTTGTCCTTGTCCTATTTCTTGTTCTTGATCTATTTCTTGTTCTTGTTCATGTCCTTGTTCTATTTCTTGTTCTTGTTCATGTCCTTGTCCTATTTCTTGTTCTTGTTCTTGGTCTTGTTCTATTTCTTGATCTTGTTCTATTTCTTGTTCTTGTTCTTGTTCTATTTCTTGTTCTTGTTCTATTTCTTGTAGGATCTGGACTGACTTTTTCTAGGTAGAACTAGTCTGGACTATGGAAAATCACTCCTATTACAAGACTACACCTACATTGTTAGACGTTACGAGTTTCAGCAATAAAGAGATGATGTATGGTAAATACATAAGACCAATACCGATACCAAGACCAAGACCAACGTCAACATCTACACCTAGATAGCGCGATTGAGATCGAGATAAAGACCATTCATATGAGAAATAACCTGTAAGACTCCAAAATGATGTGATATCTTGTTTAAAACCTGAGGTTTGACCTTTTTGGATACTACGACATTTTTACTTAATAAAGACTTGATGTGTGGTAAATACAGTTAGTTGATGATCAACATTGAAGCTGTGGAGGTAAAGTTACGAAATGAGTGGTGAGAACATGGGTCAAAGTAGTGAGAGTGCAGTATCCTTCCAATCGGAACTGATGTTGGGGAAGACAAACAGTAAATATAATGAATTTTTCGAGATAGTTCATGGTAGTGGGGAACCTTACGGTCTATGCAAACTATGCGAAAGATCGAAGCATAAGAAAGTCGAATTAAAAATGAAAAATCTTAATACTTCCGGTCTGAAGAGGCATCTGATAATGATTCATAAGGATGAATCACAGAAACTTTTCCCACGAGTACAAGATAAACATATATTGTCAGACAATGTGATATATGACAATTCTATACGAGAAAAATATTTAACATTAAGAAAACCCGAGCTTCAGTCGAAACAAGAGATTAGCGATATTGTAAATCCGATAA
The DNA here is from genome assembly GCA_964059195.1 of Ectobius pallidus. Taxonomy (NCBI): domain Eukaryota; kingdom Metazoa; phylum Arthropoda; class Insecta; order Blattodea; family Ectobiidae; genus Ectobius; species Ectobius pallidus. The sequence continues at coordinate 127,727,614 of CAXKWD010000002.1, forward strand.
CCTACCCCTTGGAAGAAATCGTGAACTTGAATAAAGACAAAAATCAGCATGAATCACAGGATCCAGAAATGAAATATGGATCATATAAGCCCTCCGATCAAATTCCACAGAAGCATTATAACTATATGCTAGAAAATTTCTACGGGCGAGTATCTGCACCTTACATCCAGAAACTCGTTCAGCTTAAACCGAGAAATGATGATGTTTACGGAATAAAATGGAATCCTGATAGGCAGGTATTCACCATTGGTAAATCGCCCGTCACCATTAAAAACGATAACATTTATATTGGTAACGAGAGGTATATCGTCCGTCCTGGACTGCTTGAACTACTAACGAAAAGTAAACCAAATAAAGATTTATACAACCGTTATGACTTAACCACGTATAAGGAGATTTTGGAGAAGACTAGTGCTCACAAAGAAAATTATGAAGAGAGCGAAAACATACGTAGAGTCAATGGTCAAAAATATCCTCACATCATTAAAAAATTATTTTCGGAAGAGGAGGGTAAAGAAGAAGAAGAAGATGGGGACCAATGTTCAGACTCATTTCCGGAAGAGCGATATTCAGACTCATCCGATGAGGGTTCATCGCACAGTATTGCCGTGCGGGAGGACTTATATACGAAACACAAATTAGATTATGATCCCAACGCAGACATTGATAGATTACGTTTGCTGCTGTTTTTGTCTGAAGCAGGGAATCATTCGCATAACAACGAGATACAAGAAATCATATCCAAATTGAAGAACCGAGAATATATCAAATAATGTGGGAGACAGGAATATGTGACGTGTCTCGGGTTTGCAAACACTTAAGAATTCTTGCGTTAACATTAAAAATATTTGATTAATTTTTTATTGTAACACAATATTATATTAAAAGCCGTATATACATGAAATAAAAATATAAGTATAAATTACATATGGATATTACTTTTTGTATATTTCAGTTGATTGATCCTCCTCATCCAGTTATTTTAGGTTTGGTCTTGGTCCTAAAGGATTAGTCTTGTTACAGATATTGATATTTTAGGTTTGTGTCTTGGTATTGCTTCTTGTTATAAGTATGCATTCTACAAGAAATACATAGGTGTTTTTGTTAGTATTACACCGTTTTAGTCATAGGATTGAAAAATACGATGTGTAACTTTATTTTTATGTAGGAATTTTACACCGAAATTGTCATAAGCGTGATAAATGCGTTTTGAAGTGAAATTATAACATAGTCGTAATTTTACAAAGGTGTATTTTTAATAAAATGCGTTTGATTTTTACAAGTATCGTATTGGAGTCTTTTCTAGCGTTAAATGCGTGATGAAATGAATATTTACTAACACATCAACAATAAGTATGTGTTGTGAAAGTATAAGTGGAACATGATGAAATTGTTAATAAGTAGCAGGTGTCCGCGGTTTCACCTCGATCATTAATTGAAAAGTTAAGAGTATAATAATATTTAAAACAATAATAATTAATGAAAAAGCTAAAATTCCACGGTCTCAGATTTGGTTATGTAGTAGGACATTGATAAATACCACTGCTTTCTTGATTCTATTACTCATATGTAATACTGTATCGATTCTCAACTGTTTGTGGGTAGATGAATTTTATTTGTCAACTTCAGAGGTGGTTTGTTCGTAATACATCCCGCGGCTTCGCCCGCTAATTTAATTGACTCTAAGTAATTTACATTGGTAGTTTGTGGTTCAAATTGAAATATTTGTTCATTGCATTGCAAGAACGATGGGAAACGAGAATCTCCGAGTATACCCGATGTATCGCTATTTAGGGAAAATGTATATAATGAAGAAAGAATAGGTAGTATGCAGTATGTTTATGTGTGTGGGGTGAGTATCGTACTATATGAACTTTTTTTGTACTATGAATCCGGATGTGGATCACTAGACAACGGTAACTGATATAATAATATAGTAACGTATTGTTTGTTTAGTCTCGGGTTTTTTTTAAATAATGCAAAGAATATACCATCCACCTTATAAGCTCTGTCTACGAAATTTAATTAATGGTGTAAAAATATTTTATATAAACACTCTAGCGTATACTTGATAAAGAGACAATTAAATTTTATTTATTACATTTTCATAAAAACTAACAAGTGTATAGACCGCAAAAAACATCAGATCCGATCTTTATGTTCAATGTTTTTACCATGAAATAATAATAATAATAATAATAATAATAATAATAATAATAATAATAAAATAAATAAATAAAAACTAAGTATAATATAGAAGCAATATTATCCATTAATCTGAACTATATAAGTCACGGTTACAGTTATAGATTAAACATTATAACAATAAAAATTATTTTGTAAAATACTGAAGTTTGATGAATGCTGTATATTTCTATAAGTCGACTTTCAGCTAAGACGAGATATAAATTTTCGTTAAAGATTTATAGTTTTACTGTATAGTCTATATATCGTATGGTCATGGAAACCACCATTAACAGCCGTGGGTGTCGGCATGCTTACCACATGGCACCAATCCTCCTATCTGGCTATGGTAGATGATATAGCGGTTGGGTGGTAGGCCTTGTCCCTTCAGGGATGTAGCGCCACGGAGTTCTATAAGACGAATCCTAAAATATTATCGATTTATGAGATTACGTTTCAGTTTTCTGGTTGATCACAAAAAATGTTGCCAACCATCGTTATTATAATGCATACGGCAAGAAGTATGAATTATGGTAAAATAAGTATAGTTAGTTAAAAAGACTGTTGGTTACCCTTACTGGAACCGAGGTTCTTAGATATTATTTTTCAAAATGGTGTTATTTACGAAATTTGTGTTATTTCACGGTTAAATTTGTCTGCAAATGACAACTTGCATAATAATGAAGGACTTAATGTTATAATTTGTGATAGAATAAAATATATTTATAGAATGAGTTGCATTTTAAACCTGAATATTATGGGTTCGACTCCAGCCTAATCCTTCTGGTTGCATTATGTCTCTGGGGTCAACTCAGCCTTGAACAGAAATGAGTACTAGGGGAAAAGGCGGCCGGTGCGTAAGGCTGATAACCTTTTTACCATCACATGTCGTATGTTTAAAATCTTGGAGCCTCAACCTCCTGGAACCCTGTGGGCGTTCATGGTTTGTAAAAGGGAACATTTAATTTAATTATAGAATGACTAACCAGAGCAAGGTTGTTGATTGAATGGAAGAAAAAAAATCATAACACTTTAAACACTCATGTTATACATGCGTTTGTGAATACATGCGGGCGGGCAGGAAACAATTACACACAGGTGTTCGCTAATGTAGAATTCACTGTGTGTGACATCTGTTATAAAAGTAACTTCAGAAATAGAATTGTTTGCGGTAATTAGCTAATTGATTACCATAGTCCGATATTAATTTCGAATAACTTATGTAAACTCGAATGTATGACAAATCTACATTTCTTTACCAATTTACACGAAAATTTGCACACATACTTGGTTAAGCCCGGGAAGTAACATTAAAATTGAAGAAAATCACTCCTTCCCTTGAAAATTATATAATTTGTGAGAATATTATACTAAAAATGAAATCCCATTCAGTTGTCAGGACAACAGTTATTGTTTACACTGTTCATATGGGGTTTTGGATGTTACATAATATTGGACTTTAACGAAGTTTGATGCTATCGATGTAATACATGGAAATAAAGCACAATGTGATGTAGCCACATACCTTTCTCTACCATCGACATAAGAAATATTTTCTCACTTCACATTTTGATGTAGAATAAGATGCCGTATTGTAGGAACAGCTTAAGTGTGTGCCAGTGAGTATGCTATATCAGAAGTCTGTAAATAATCCTTTCCGCTTATGTGTTATCCATAGCTGTAGACTATGTATTAGTTGAGATTTTTCATAGTTCTTAAGCACGGGATGTAACATTTTGAGTCCTATGCTCGCGATATATTATGTTCCGGGTTTTAGGGGAGGAAAGTATGAAAGTAATATTGCAGTTATAAACCCCGAAACGTTTGTATGGTAGCATGAGAATAAGAAATAAAATTTTCCGCCAAGTCGGTACAATCTTATGTAATTTATGTTTCTTTTTATTTCACCATAAAAAGTTATATCTAGCGTTTTCTGAGGGAATAGTTTGAGTGTAATAAGTCGTTCTTCCTATTTCAAATTGTAATTGCTTATATAAGGACCTAGAGATTCAAAATCGAAAGTCCTTCATAAGTAGATTTCAAATAAAATAAAATACAAAACCCGGGCGATGCCGGGTCTTTTAAGCTAGTTTCAAATAAAATAAATCCATACATGACGTGTGCTATATGAAAACAGGATTAAATGGTAGTGAATAAAATTTAAATGTGATTTTTCTAAAGATTACACACGATTTTCTCTTAGTTTTTACTGTTTAAATGTTCCTTGTATAATATCACCATCTGATGGTAATTAAATAAACTACGATGAGATGTGATATTTTTAGATTTGGTCAGGATAAATATTAAATTTAAAAAATGTCAGATGCCTACATACATCCAAATGGGATGTGAACCTTTGGGGGACTAGAACTTAGTCCTCTCGGTCAATCTGACTCGGATGGAATAAAATATCGATCAATCGATAAAATTAATCATGGTATCGATTTCTCGTAAATATAGTAAATGTAAAATCATATTTAATAGCGAAATACATTATAAAATATACCCAATGATAAAATAAAACAAACAAAAAAACCTAATTTTAATTGATGACCAAAAAGTGTTAGTTGGGGATGTACCCGCTGGAACACCTGGCGCTAGGGTACAAACCGTAAAAAATGCTTGTGCGCATGCGTTGTAAGAATAAGATATAATGTCTGCCTAGGGTGTGGTTTAGTAATGGCGCGCATAATAACCGTTATTTTTTAAACTTACCGCCGAAACATGTCTCGACTTGAATGAACACACAGTGTAGGACCTCCTCATGCGAGTCGGGGATAAAGTAACCCCTTATAATGACGTATAATGGATCTTATCTTGACCGGAAGTGGGGTAACCACAGCGCTTGGCCACCTCCGCGCTAAAAGCTCTTAACCCCTCCCATCCAACCATGTCGGACTTATCATTGTATGGATACAAATGCTTGAAAGCAATGGACCATATCTTAACCGGATGCGCGACTTAATAGCCAAAAGGTCTTAACCCCATCCATGAAGGATGCGGTTGACCGGGTGCGCAGCTGGGTCTTATCTTGACCATTGAGGCGTAATGGACCAGGTGGTCTTATCTTGACCGGAAGGCCAGGTGGTTATAAGGGCTTATCTTGACCGGAAGGGCCAATGCATTAGGGCTTATCTAATCGCAAAAAAAAAAAAAAATGACTTAACCGTCTTCCGTGACGTCACAAAGCTAAGCCCCCCCCCGGGCCCCCCAAATCGCGCCCCCCACGCCCCCCAAATCGCGCCCCCCATTACGTCATGAACAAAAGTAAACTACTCACGCTTACATGTGCCCGCCACTCAATCCTACTTTGTGATAACTCCATCCACTCATCCCTCGCAAATCCTACTTCCCTTTTATATCCTCCCAACTACGTCTAGGTCTTCCAGGAGGTCCCAGTCAATATTTTTGGGATATTTTTCCTCCCCCCATGCGCGCAACATAAACAGCCCATTTCATCATCCTTGATTTAATTGCCCTTACTATATTCAGTGATGAGTACGAAGCTCGTCATTATGCAGTTTTCTTCTGTTCCCATTTTCATCTGTGTTTCGTTCGAATGTTTTCCGGAGCACAATGTTTACGAATAGACCTACTCTCAGAAAGACCCCATCTTTCACATGTCTTATACATGTTTATTTTTTGAACTCTAGACAGAATACGAAAAGGTAATGACTTCTGAATTGCATAAAAACAAATATTTTACTTTTACCAAATTTTATATTGTATTGCTAGTTCCGAGAAAGCTGGATCTATTGTACCTTTTTATGAGCTTTGTCATAGTCGTCTTGCCAAAAGTGGATAAAGTAAGAAATAAAGAAAGAAAGATAGATAGATGGAAAGAAAGAAAGAAAGAAAGGAAGGAAGGAAGGAAGGAAGGAAGATGGAAAAAAAAAGAAATTTAAAGCATTTGTTTATTATTGGAGATTAGAACGAAATTAGTCTACCTCCACGTGTCTTGGATGGCAAGGAACACATCAGATTCTCTTTTGCATAACACAGACAGAAATGCACTGCAATTAGACAACTGTTTTTACGAAAATTAGCTTACGTTAAGGGAATTCGTGTTACGGCATAGTTTAATTCTAGTCAGCATTCAGGAACTGTTGCCAGAAGTTGATTTAGGTTTCGAAAACTTTTTGTTTTCTATCCAACATCTATTTTAATTGGAGAGAATGCTTTTAGAACAACAGCTGGTGATCATATAATATTTGTCAGATGCTACTTTTTTTAACAATGATCTTGGCAGTTATCGTCCTCCAGACGGTAATATGATAAGTTGTGACATGAGAAGAGCCTCGAGATGCTATAACATTTTATAGCGTTAGTTTTCAACTCTAAAATGTATAATCTCGCTGCATAATATCGGTGGAAAATTAGTACCTCTTATTATTAGAGAAGGAAATGATACTACATAACCAATAAATTTCGAATATATACCGTATCGCCCTATTTTATACCATAGTTGTTGTTCCCGGTCAATAGAGTCGAACACTTTTTAAAAATCTATATAAGCCCAAGTTTACCACTTTCATTCTATAAATAATTATCTTAATCACCATGATATTATCGCTAGTCAGTTTCACAGGTTTGAGACCTGCTTGAAATTCTGAGATTATTTCCATTTTCTCTAACCAATTTCTTAACCTTTTCGTTAATATACCCCCATATTATTATCTTAGACTGGATAGTAATGAACTAATGTTATACCTCTGTAGCTGGATGGAACGCATTTAGCTTATTTGCCTTTGTAAATTGTAACAATTAGGCCTACAGCTATTTTCCAGCATGTCAGTACTCTGTTTTTATTTTTGAAGTAAAACGTCTTTAGCCGCGGTAGGAATAAATCGAGAGCTAACCCAAACTCGCGTTTCGGATAAAATCGTCAAGAATTTGTTAAACTCAAAATCTTCACAAAATTAGTGGGGCTGTGACGGAACGGACTACACAGAAAACAATCAACTCAATGATTAGGATTAACTTATCCAAAATCTAAAAAAATCTAAAAATCCAATATTAAAAAAAATTTAAAATCCAAAATTAATAAAAGAAAAAATCCCAAAATCCAAAATTTAAAAAAACCAAAATTAAAAAATCGAAAACTAAATATTTAAAAAATCCAAAAATCCAAAATTAAAACTCCCAAAAATAAAAATTAAAAGATCCAAAATTTAAAAAATTAAAAATTAAAAAATTAAAAGATCCAACATTTAAAAAATCCAAAAATCTAAAATTCAAAACATCTAAAAATCCAAAATTAAAAAATCTAAAATTACCAATTAAAAAATCCAAAAAATAAAATAAAAAAATTAAAGATAAAAAATAATTAAAAATCCAAACATCCAAAATTGAAAAAGGCTAAAAACTCAGTATTAAAAAGTCCAACATTCTAAAATTGAAAAACATTCAATATTCCAAAATTGAAAAAAAAAAATTAAAACAAGTTTCACTTCAGTCGCGTGGCGTTCCACGCAGCTTTTTTTATTACATTAAATAGTCTTGTTAAAAGTTCTAACCATTTTAATGTTTTATTATCTCTTTCCAGAATTGAAGGGGGATATTACTCATCCTTGCTGACTTTAATTTCTTAGCCTCTTTAATTATTTACTAGCATATGTCCGCGGCTTCGCCCGCGATAATTGAATCGGTCATTTAAGAAAGGGATTAATGACAGAAAAGATAACTTTTCAGGAGAAATAAAAAACTGTTTATTTACAGAAACATTGATAGTTAGTAAATTCTTGCATATGCAATGTCTTGTTAAGGTGTTTTTTAGATCTCTACATGTGAAACAGAAATACAGTGTGCTTACATGATGAATTATATTAATTGAAAGTAATGGAATTGAGCCCTTTCAAAAGTATATTCCTCACACTTAACATTGAAATTGTGCAAAAACACAGTTTTAAAATAAAATCAACTACTATGATTGATTTATGTAGCATTAAATTATGATGTATGAACAACTTAATATCTTGAATACTAAATACAGTCCTACATCAATGAAAACATACAATAAGTGTAAAATACTTTCTTCATTCGTCAGCTTCTTTGGTGCAAGTAGGCCATGCAAGAATATCTACATAGAAATGCTTATGTTCTTCTGGTATACGTTATAACACATTAGTTTTGACAAATATTGCTTGGTGTAAATGGGAACATTATTCTCATAAGCACACTTTTCAGGAAGTTTCACAGTTGATATTGCAGATATTTCACATCAGAGGTGTGGCTGATATATCCCTAATGTATGTTGAAGCACAAATTTGTACTGGGTTCTTTGAATCATACTGACATTCATTAAAAAACTTAGGTTTCAGTCTTTTTGTAACAATTTTGCCACTATGTTGAGACTTGTAGAATGTCATCAGCCAATACCAATAAGACTGTAAATCCTCCTTGTTTTGCTGAGTTGACAATGATTTGTACATATCCCTGATGGAAAGAATTCTATCTAGCTTATAGATACATCTCTTGATTAAACTAAAATCAAGGAACAATGACCATAAGTCTTGCATTCACTGCTAGGTATCAGGAAGCTTCAGTATTGAAAGGACTCCATTCCTGGAGTTGAGGCATTTCTAAACTGAATGGTATATTCAAGCTGCTGTAGAACTAACTTTAGTAGGTGGAATTGGGTCTTTCTTTAACAGAATCATGCATCTACCCCTGGTGAATCCATTTACCTCATAACATCCATTTTGAAAAAAGTGTCATTGAGCCCTTTCTTAAATGACCGATTCAATTATTTCAAAAATTAAAAAAATACTAGCATAATACACAAATCATTATATTTATTAACACCTAAATCACGTGGACTACATGCCACGATTAGAAAGCGTCGCCTGGTAAAAGGGACCTCAGATTCGAGTTCCTAGGCCCAGAAAACCACAGTATAGTGAATTTCGTCCAAATCGAACAATGTTTGACCATATTTAGGCCTATATTGATTATCCCTCTTCCGTGTAGGTTGAAAATGTCATATATGTCTGCGGGCCTTGACATTCTAAACAAATGAATCGTCCAGGATGGACTTACAAAATCAAGCGATCGCCCGCGATAATTATTTCAAAAATTAAAAATTAAGAGCATAATAGTTAATAATTGGAAATTAACTTATGAAGGACTTTCGATTATTAAATTCTTGGTCCTTATATAGGTATTTATAAATTGAAATAGGAAGAATGTCTAATCACACTCAAACTATTCCCTCAGCAAACGCTTCATATAGCTTTTTTTGGCACATAGAGGATGTAGAATTTTGCATCCCATCGCTTGTACAGTACACAGCAAGCCTGGTAGGGGTTCAAATATGAAGAAACAGAAATTCTGGTAATATAAAATTGTATTGTCTTTGCGGAATATTTATTTCTCACTCTCATGTTACCATAAAACTGTTTTGGGGATGAAATTAAACAGAAAGCAATATCACTTTCATACTTCTCTCTACAAAAACCTGCGATATAATAATATACACATTACCATACCTAGTTTTGTTTTCTCTATGTCCAGGGTAGAGAAATTTATGTGATTGCATTATTTTCGTGGATTTCATTCTATATTATTTATTTTAAATTACAACAAAGAAATACAATGGATTGTTACAATAACAACAATTAAAACAAATACATTTCGTCAAGGGCTGAAGACGGAGGAAATGTTCCCATCACACTAGTGGCATTCCCCTTTTGTATAGCAATGCTGATTCGTTGCCTCAAATATTCACCAGCCCTAGGATCCCCCGTTGCAGTAGCAAGTCTTCTACCTATCTCCGAAGTTAATTTATTGGCTTCTGCACACCAAGTACCAAGTGTCTCGACAGCAAACACAACAAAATGATACTGGTCAACTATGTGAGAGTACTTTTTTAACTTTAAAGACACAGCAGAAATCGCAGCCGAGCCAGAATTTTTGCAGGTGACCGGAAAATGTGATGAAGCTAGTGTATCGATACAGGTTGCATCCCATAAAAGTGATTTACCCCTTACCCAAGGGATCAAGGTCAATCCGTCGGGTCTCTTGCCTTCTGATCGACTAAGGCCAACTGGTTCCAAGATAGTCGGGACACCAGCAGTGACTAAGTCTCTTTTAATTATTTATTTATAACATGAATTATATTGATAACTTCTCTTATTTGCATTCCATTTTTTTCCAAACCCATCTGATACCACTGGCAACAATATGTTCTGTGATTTGGATTTGATAATTCGGTGTAAAAAGGGATTAAGTATACTCAAAAACATTTGATTTTTGGCATTTAAATTCAATTTTTTTTTCAAAATCTGTTGTTAGTGAGCACCTACATTATGGAACGAAGGTACTGTCAAAATTTCAAGTCTCTACCTGTTATAGTTGAGGCTCTACGTTGATTCTCTCTGTCAGGACAAAGCCTTTTATATATATAGAGATAGTAGGCCTACCATACTATACTTTGTTTTTACCGATATCGCCCAACGAGTTAATAAGCACTCCTCTCCATCACATAACCTATAACTTGACGTTCTTCTATAAACTCAACTTCTGTAATCGAAAAATAGAAACTAATACTCACTTGTTGGTATTATATAATCATCCAATTAAAGTAAAAAGGATTATGATGATTATAGCAACCACTGAATTATGTAATAATGTATACAACATCCTAAGTTGAAATAATTTGCAATCCTGTTTCTAATTTATTTTTTTAAATTACCCGCCAAACCCGAAAATTTCTTCGCTGCTGCTCCATCCGGGCCGCACCATTTCGTGCCAAGTGTACAATGCCGACAATATCACAAACATGACTATGTGGGAACTGAACTTATCAGATGGCAGAGTAATCTAAGGATTATAAAGGAATCCCCGGTGTATTATTTCGAATGGGAAATTATATGTTGTAATTACAAGTTGTATAAAATCAGCGTTAGTTGGAGTTATCTCAGGAAATTGTTACAAACACAGGAAACGGAATTCTTAGTGTAATGAAGTTTTAAAAAGTGTGGAAGGGTAACAAAGCTATTGCATTAAGCTAATTAGTGGCAGCTAGATTCTAGATCAGTAAATGTAGTGCCAGTGATAGGTTAAGTTAAATTAGAAACAGTAATATTAGTAAAGCTGCAGCCAGATGAATAGCTCGCGTTACGTTATGTGCAATATATCATTCTTTTCCTTTGCTGAGAAATTTCGGTACTGCGATAATCGGTAGGCTACTCTTTTGATTTCCGTGGCTCGGTACGGCGCGGTCAGTTTTCGCGGAGCAAACATATCTGGCTTGAGTATCGTAGATTAAATTAGTATCGTTGCAGTGTAGCGATTACTATCTCTGATATTTTCAGCTTCGTCTGTCTCCTTGGCTGTAATACAAAAGTGCTTCTTGAAAGTTAACGCTGTTCTCTTTTCGAATCTGTATACTCCTGTGAAGATGGTTGAGATATTTCACGTAGAATAGATTTTCACATAACAAGTGTTTAGCAATACAGTTTTTATTTTACATTGTTTTCAAAATGTCAGTATATCGTTCAGTAGGCAAACTTTCTTAATCGTTTAGGCTTGGAAACATATATTTGATTAGAATGTTATTAAAATAAGCTTTACATAAATACTATGCGACGATATTTTTTAACGCGACATCACCCAGTATAATGTAATAGACATCAAAGGAATTCAATAGAACAAGGTAGTATAGAATATTCCAAAATATGTCAATCTTAGAATACGTCTTGAAGAATATATAATTATGAATTAAGATTACATTCTTTATCAAATTGTATAAAGTATTTATGACACGTTTTCTATTACCCTGTTTATTGAGTCTTCCCCTGGAATGCTAAGACTTTAATATTTTGTACAAACTCTCAAACATATATGGAGATTTCCAAACCATATGTGGTAAGCGGATACTAGAATTGTCTCTACTCGTCCATATACTGCTGAATATGATACTCAGCTTCTCAATTTTTAGGGTCATCTGCATATTGATAGATATAATACGATATCAGGCCCATTTTTTTATAAACCTACATATCGGTCTATTGTTAGGCAGAAGAAAATTCATCCATTTCGTGTGTTAACAGCCAATAAAATATACAAGAAATATTCCCGGAACTTCTCCAAATTAGTAATGCTCTTCAGACTGTAAAACTACGGTAACTAAAAATGTGCCCTGCCCTCCCCCAAAACTACCGTACTCACTTAATCCACATCCAAATATTGTCAATGATTTATGAGCGGTTCTTTGTTTTCCTTCTACTGGATTATTTTATAAAGGGAAAGGAATGTACAAATACAGTATGTTAACAATATCGTGTCTTTTATTTACTTTTATAAAATACTGATTTTTTTAACAGTTACACATACATATCTTCAAATGTGCCATAAGGCGTCACAAATTCTGTAATAAAATTGTGTACAGAACAACAGTAATTGCGCATAGATTGCTTTAACCTTGTAGATGCTTAGAGTATTTCACACATATAGTGTGAGGATAGTCTTGAAAATGTAATCCTGGAACTGTATATGATTAGGCATCTGAAGATGGCAAAATGTTAATTTTCTTTTTAATTTATTCTCCAGTCATGACCTCCATAAATTCTGAAACAAAGAAAAAAGGCTTAATAATATTTACAAAGTACTAGTTATAATAGGGATTGGATTAGGATAATTAAATGTGGTACATTTACCGGATAGATTTTTATGAAATTACATAAATATTATAAATAAAAAAATTGACTTATGTGATAAGCAGGTAGATTCATGGACCTCATTCAACGCTTCGGGGTGATTTAAGTCAACAACATGGAGATTGTCTCATAGGGAACCAAAATCCGAGATCTTAGTTTAGTTTACTTAACTTGGGTTAAAATAAAATATAAACTATCAGCTCAACAGCTTTATTTTATGCTGCCTACGCTTTTCGGCACTCTTATGTAATTTTCAAGGTATCTTGCTGTGTTGATGTAGATGCATTAACTATTAAAAATTAAAATTACATTGTTTTTTATTTTAATCTTGTTGATAAAATTAAGAAAACTTTTAAAACGTTGAAAATATGTCAGTGCTTGTTTTTAATGAAACATTTTGAAGATTTTAATTATTTTATCAGCGTGATGAGAAGATTACAAGATATTGTCATTTTCATTGTTAATAGTTAATGCATCTACGCCAGCCGAGCAATATTCCCTGAAGACGACAAGAGTATCGAAATGCCTATGCAGCTTAAAGTAAAAGATATTGATTATAATCGTAAGAATATCCCCAGCATGTTCGTATTCATACTGTAGCCAGTTAAGACTATAGTCTCTTAATACGCTCCACTGTATTATATGAAGCGTTTCGTTTGTGACTTACATAAAAGTTGTTCGCTTTCAACCATTTTCAGAACTATACTATATACTGGGTGGTCGGAAATCCCCCTTACAAGTTCCTAGGGTTAATAGAGGGGACTGAGCACAGAAAGTTTTGAATCGAGACCCATGTTCGGAAACTCGCCGATTGTGTGCTGCAGGTACAACAAATTTAAACTAAGTGTTTAAATCTCCCGCTTCAGCAGGGAATAAAATGTTAGTAATTTCATGATTTATGACTAAATTACTTACAATTACAAGAACAGACATTCACTGATTTCGTGACTCTATCCGATGTCAAGGGCACAAGTCTATATGCCATTTTATATAATTGTTTCTACACAAACTAACCAATCTGTTTTTATCTCCTGTACTGTACTTAAAATGTTAGTTGAGGGTTTGCTTTTGTATGTAAGTAACTGAGTCATAACTAATTAAATTACTGTCTTTTCATCTCCCTCAGAAGAGGAAGATTTAAACGCCTACTTTAAATTTGGTGTAAATGCAACACGCAAACGGCATGTTTCCAGACATGGGATCGTATTCAAAATATTTTCTACTCAGTCCCCCTCTATTAGCCTTAGGAATTTGTGAAGAGATTTTCCTTTCATCCTGTCCATGCACTCGTATTACTGCAATGTTTAAATTTATTTTGTTTTGTATAAAGTGCCGATTAAAGGCATTATAGAACCCAAGAACTACAATAGAAATTCTGTACTGAAGTTAGAGCACTTTAGGTTATAAGATAAGGAAATATAAAAGAAATCCAAAGTCATTTAAACGTCGCGAAATCGTGATAAAACCAACTTAATCTTCCATATGATCTCCGTTGGAAAGTTAGGTTGCATCTAGTCTCGGTTTGGTAATTTTTCACCATATATCATGCGGCATTTACCAAACTACATTTAAAAAAATTATGCCCCTTCTTTATGACTGGGTGTTATAATCCACAAAACGTTTTTTCGATATAAGAGAAAATTCAACATCAAATTATTGTTTCAAATTCATACAATCGTGTAAGAAAAATAATAAAATTAGTTTATGGGGTTCAAGAGGGCATAAGAAACAACTAGTTTAAGTAAAATAGTTTTCTTATTTCTGCTGGTCACCAGCGAGACTCTCAAAGGGTTTCACAAAGTGAAGGAGGTTACCTTATTCGAATGATACTCTTACCGCCATCTCTGGCTAAGCAAGAGAACTGGCTGATCAAGTTTTGCAACATGTAGTACAATCTGTTCCTGCCAGAGGATGTATGATTGCCATAATTTAAGATCAGTAAGAAGTGAAACAATAATCAAAGATGAAGTATGAGCGATTATAATGTATTGGACACAACAGAGGCAAAGATAAAAAGAACTATTAAAGGAAAGGGAAAAGTGAGATTTAAAAACGTAGATTAATCGTTAGAGTTAAAGGATATTGATACCAATTCATGTTTAGGAGTGTAGATAAATGAGGAATATAGCAATGAGCCTTTTTAACAGTCGCAGAGAGTGACTCTCGAAAATCACAAATTTTAAGAGACTGTGTTGCTCTCATGTTAATTTCAAATCAATAATAAAGAGAAATTTAAGAAGGAAATACCCAGTTAATCTTTCGATAAAACATGGTGTGAATTTTAAGTTGAATTGTGTATTATTTCTAACAGAACATTGTGTATTTTGCCATGATCTATTAACATGTTAAAAAGTGACTCTTGGCCTATATTAAGTGGAGCATTTTATATGTTGTATATATATTTCATACCATCGAAGTCAACGGTCCCGGAACCGTCAGAGTCTATTTCCTCAATCATCATGTCAAGATCTTCAGCTGTAATCTTGTCATCCAATTCCTTCAAAATCTCTCGCAGGACCTGAGTGGTAATGTAACCGTTACCTGCAATAAAATAGAAGAATAGAAGAAAATATATTGTTCAAAGAGACATTCTAGAGTAGAGTTGAAGACACAATTGAATGAAAATGACAAAGAAAAAATCTAATGTGATACATTCACATACTATTTTCTAAAACCATAAACGTAGACAATACAATATATCATTTCACAATCTGTTAGGGCTTGGTCCGTATTCCAGCCAGTACCTTTCCAGTTGTTTCACCCTCATGCAAATTCGTACCATGGTTTGTGCAAACGATGAGCTTTATTATACTATCCTTCATAAAACTTTTTATGAAAAATATTTGAAATACAATATTTATGTCTTAGTACTGGTAGATTGTGTACACATTTTAAAACGAAATTGTTAGAGCTTTGCTTGAGGAAACCTCGATAAATAATTTGTTTTTATGTAAAATGCTAATAAGAGTAACAGAATGTCGTCCTCCTGCTTCGCGTGACATCCCTATAAAGATTGTTATCCGAAATAATTATTAATAGATCATTATGCAATGATTCTATAATGACATTTATTAAGTCATGAGTATGTTCATAAAACGAGCGAAGCTATTTCCAAGTCACTCGTGGCATTACCAATGATAAGTAGATGTAATCTCGGGCAGATTTGTAGAAATTTCCATTTTTTGAGAACGCTTCCTGCATGCAGGAATGCAGTGGCGCGCTATTAAGCATAGGTAGTTCAGATATATCACATTCTTAAAGATCGTGTGTTTATAAGACTTCAGAAATTATTTTGGGATAAATTACTTTTATACTTAGTTCAACATTTTAAAATTAAGATGTTATGTTAATACTGTTACTAAAAGAATTTATCTCGGCAAAAGTGCCATAGATGAACGTGAAAAACTGTAAATCTGACCTTCCTCTTGAAGAAATTGACCATTAGTTTGATACATTGAAATAATACAGAGAGAGATAGATAGATAGATAGAGAGAGATATGTATTTATAGAAATTGAATAATCTGGTCCTTCATTAGAGATGACCAAAAGATCGAGGAACTCTTATAGTTTAAAATTTTTAAGTTAATAATAATAATAATAATAATAATAATAATAATTAGATATTTCATAACTTATCAAACTCAGCATATCTCAAACAATATTTTTATCCATTCAGTATAAGAAGTTCAGCTAAAACTGTTCTTCCATTTTATAGATGAAAAAATTGACAAGATAATTTATGAATTCAATTGTCTATTATCCGAATATGAAAATTACCCTTAAAAACAATTTCTATAAAATCGAGTTTTGTTAATTATTTTTACTATCCATATCAAGATAATTGTTTTCTTTTCCAGCATATCCTTGATTATGAAAATAGTCTAATTTAATTGCCTGTCTCCAAGTTAGAATAAGTTATTCCTTCTGGAAACATGTATTAAAATATATTTAATGTTAATATTTTCCAATCGATTGCTGCCGCTTCCAAAAGTATATGCAGAGCCGGATCTTTCACTCCTAGTTCTAGAATGCAAAAACAAATATAATGCAGACATCATAAGTAGTAAAATGGCCTCACCCTCCTTGTCATATAATCTGAATGCTTCTCGGAGTTCATGTTGCATGGCTTCAGCATCTTCCTCAACCAGAAACCTAGCGGCCAGGGTACAGAATTCCTCAAATTCCAGCTCGCCGGAACCTGCAACATAAACCATTTCTGGTTTAAAATTAGGGTTATTTTGTATCCCTCCATATTTTAAAATAATACATAAATAGTTCCTTATACAAATCTCAGACAAGTTGATGACTTGCATTCTAGAGGCAGATGGTTTAAATTCCCCCGTAGCCGGTCAGTTTGAAGTGGGTATTCACTACAGGCATAGACGGAAGCTTGATTATAATTTACATACGATTCCATTTATTAATGTACGCGTTTTTCAATTTGTGCTATGGCATTTAAAGGTGGTTACCAGTTAACTCTGTCTGGTTTCTAATTGTTTCTTTCTTGTTTGTTATTGTGTACGGTGTTTACCCTACATAACCTAAAGATGCTGTTGTTTTAAACAATAGCCCCGGATTTATTAGAACGCTTGCAGTTTAAGTATATAAATAGTTAAATGAATAAATACATAAATGAATATCCTTGAATTCAGAATGAATATTTGTAACTAATATATAAAGGCCCAAATAACGTAGATAGTGAGAGGCCTCTAAACAGAATCTATGTAATGAATTCATTTCGGACACATGTTTTCCGCGCTCATATAGCTTACGAACACAATAATACTTATTGACTTTATAGAGCGAAAATTTACGTACATTAATATAATGTTTATACAATATAAGTTACGTTAAATTTGTTTATAGTAAGTAACTTTTTAATATCGAAGTTCTTTTCTTTAGTATTAATGAACTCAGAAGGCGATATTATAATATTGTATAACTATCCCCTTGGAACTTTAATATAAATAATACCTTTAACTTATATTTTGAACACTATTTTAAGCACATAGCCTAGTCCTAAAATATAGGCAACATAGTCCTAAAGGATAAAACCTTAACAAAAATGATAAATTATTGTTATTTATTGGTAACCTTTAATTGTACGGTACATAAATATTACTGACTATGCCTACAACTCCGCTGTTTGGATCACATATTTTCTAAAGATTAGAAATACTGTAGGAATTGTTTATAATTACAAACGAAAGGTTTTAAGATTCTCGAAGTATAGTAAAATGAGCCTACAAATTTTATCTTATAAGTTAATTGGTTCTGTACTGCTATAAACACTTGTATATTCTGAACAGAGTTAAAAAAATACATGTAAGATAAAAGCAAGTTATCACGGTATTATTTATTTATATTGATTCTTGTATTATATTATCATTTTTTTTTCATGTAGTATTACCTCCTTGGATACTTTTAAAATTTTATTTTTTAAATCTCTCTCTCCCTCCTTTTTAAGCAGTTTTCTGAAAACCGTAATTTTTAAATAAAAATGTACGTAAATTTTATAAAAATATTTTTATTTTCAATTCACTGTTTAACCTCCCTTTCGTGGGACTGACCAAGTGAGTGCTCATAGAAGATGGATCGATTTCACGCATATAAAAGGAAGATATTGAAGGACTCTCTGGTGCGTGATCAGTACGATGCGTTCTTAATCCTACGGCACAAAAAACACAACAAATAACTAAAACGATCATTCAACATTCGCTTTGTGAGTGAAGATAATTTCGGATGTCTCCCGAATGTGATTTGAATAGGCTACATTACCACCTCACCACCATACTGCCCCATTTTGAAGCCCTGAGCATTTTCTCTTAAGCGAAATTTGCTTGCACAGAACTTCAAGCTATGTGCTGCAATTTCACCTTATCATCTTTATTTGAACCGTTATGTTATTTTTTTATCGACTTAAAATTGATTTGCATTCATTGCTTTAACTTCGAATTTGTCCTTATAAATTTGTATCTAAATACCACTTATTAATACTGTGTGATAACTTATTTTTGCGCCGTGTAGTTAGCAAATTATCAGTAATTTCACTATTATTTCTGCAACAATTGCTGCTTAAACTACTAGTTCAAATATAATTTTTTTTTAAATAAATGACCATTAAAACTTAATAGTATGCACACTTTTCTATAAAATAACGATATAAAAAACTTAAAAGAGTTACATAGGTTTTTTATGTAGTCCTCACAGTCAGTTTAATATGGTTAATATAATAAATAAAAAATAAAAAAAAAAAAAAAAAATAAGCCTATCGTGCCCCATGTAGGGCAAAGGCCTCCTAAGAAGGGTTTAGCTCCTCTTATCTAGCACGGCGAGCTACTCCGCGCTAGTGAAGTTGTTTGTGATTTTGAGCGTCATGTACACTTGAACTTTAACACTTGGTCTTGAGCACTTAGTCTTGCTTATTGTTTAGGGTTTTCCCCAGTTCTTTCCACTCGTTTCTTCTTTTGGCTACCCTGGTCCATTGTTGGCCCACTTTATCCTTGAAAAGGTCCTCCTATCTCCTTTTTGGTCTTCCGCGCAGCCTTCTTCCTTGTCTGGGGTCCCATATGGTACTCCTGTATGTCCATCTATCGTCCACCAACCTTGAAACATGGCCACCACATCTCCATTTAGTGCTTTCTGCTAGGTGAGCGATTACTGTCGTTTTTGCTGACTGGATTACTGTAGTATTGGGGATTCTGTCCCTCAATGTTATGCCTAGGACTTTTCTTAACATTTTTCTCTGGCATACCTGTAGTAACTTTTTCTGTGTCGATGTCAGCGCCCATGTTTGACAGCCATAGAGTATCGCCGGGTAGATGCAGGATTGTAGAGCTTCTATTCTTAGTGTTCTGCTGAGTTTTTTTATCCATAAGCACAAATTTGAGGGACCAGAACGCTCTCCATGCCTGTGTGATTCATCTGTGTACTTCCCTGTCCATGCCGTTATCAAAGGATATTAATTGGCCTAGGTATATGTATTCATTTACATATGGTATTGGCGTTCCCTCGATTGTGATCGGAGTTTACGATAATTATAGCTAAGGACTTCAGTTATTAAGTTGAAATAAAAAGTAAATAGGCATATTATTAAAATACTAAATCGTAATTACTTTGTAATTTTATATTACAAAGAGCAAATATTAAATTCTAATGACCTAATTTTATATGACAAAGCGCAGAATACCCTATTTATATTTTCAATTGCGTAAAAATTACTAAAATTGGCCAACATATCAATTAACTTGTTAAAAGTACTGTACAGGGTGTTAATGATTAACACCGAAATATTTTACCTGCGCATAGAGGGGAGATAGACAAGCAACTTTTATTAGGAGATTTTTGCTCTATGACGTATGATGTGTATGCTACGGGCATTAAAGTCATTGCAATTTGGTGCTCAAAAGTCAACAATGAAGCGAAATAGGGTTAAAATTTTCATTAAATTGACTTCATGCCTTCTTAGTGATCGATAAAATCCTCATTCTTAATCATTGATCGACAACTATATCATAATTTACAGTTTCCAAAATCTGCAAAATTTACAGACTAATCACATCACTGGCCGTCACTGCATTAGTTTTTTTATTCATTACTCCAGTGTCAACAACGAAGTTCCTTTGGGTCGTACCCTTTTGCGTCCCAAAGCGAGTGGTCGCTTCATCAAAACAACCCTCGTGCGTCCGGTGCAATTTGAAGTAAACAACCCTTGAACAAAATCGATACATCAACAACAGCTGCCAATCATTCCATTCAAAATTAAATAGAATGTTTTATCACTCGCAACCACACCTATTCCAGTTAATCGAAGCCTTGAAGAATATACAGACAGAAACATATATTCACACACGCTCAACAACCGTTGTCAATGGTAAGAAAAAATGGTAGAAAAAATGGATGAATATAGAACTGAATCAATCAGCAGACTGGAATATGTGCGAACAGTATAATTTAAGTTCCTCCCAACCACAAGAAAGTAAACTGGTAGCTAAAAGACAAAGAGTAACTTAATTCTCCGCTTCAATTTTATTTAATACTAGCTTAAAAGGCCCGGCGTCGGCCGGGTTTTTATTTTGTAATTTGAAATTAACTTATGAAGGACTTTCGATTTGTAGGCCTACATAGAACTTTAAATGAGGAAAAACGACTTATCACACTTAAACTATTTCCTCAGAAAACGCTAGATATAGCCACTACATGCTTGATTTCCTTTTGCCACATTTCTGGCGTCACCATCAATACTGCTCTGTCAAACCGTTTCCTAACATCGCATAATTTAAAAGTTTTGTTATTTCTGGCCTCAAACCCTTTGATAAAACTCCATACTAGTTCAATTGGATTCAAATTGCTATGATAAGGGGGCAACCTCAGTACTTGATGGCCCGCTTTATTTGCCATATTATCAACCACATATTTATTTTCATCTTTGTCCGCGAATTCCTGTGCTAAGATCACTAACTCTGCCTTAACACTTTTATCATTAAATGTTGCATTCTTTTCTTGTAGGCATTCCACAATATCTTGCTTACGCCAAGAAGTATTTGGACGCCGATAGAGTTTCACACTGTGGTATGATGCATTGTCCATAACTATTAAACTGTTGGGTTCAAGTTTCGGCAAAACATTAGCAAACCAGTTACGAAATACCTCTCCATTCATGTCTTCGTGGTACTCACCTGTTTTCTTTGACTCAAAAATGAGCAAACCCCCATCTACGAAGCCTGTTTCACTACCTATATGCGTAACTATTAGGCGTTTCCCCTTACCCATAGGATTTTTTAAACCTTGACTTAATCCTGCCCTAAAAGCTTTTTCATTTGATTCAACAGTAGTGTCATGCCAAATTTTAGGGGTGGTGTGTCCTGCATTTACCCATGTTTCGCCTAAGTAATAAAACTTTCGACCCTCTGCTCGGTATTGCCGTACAGCTCTAAGATATCGTCTTCTCCAAAGTACAATATCATCACGATCTACTATAACATTAACCTTACTTCTTTTCACATATTTCATTCCAATGTCCAACAATAACTTATAAATTGTTGTTCTTTTAAAATTAGGTAGGTCGGAGTCCTCATTGACAGCACAAAGAAGTTTATCCACAGTTGGAGGTATGTTATCAAAAAAGAATTGATGAACGTTTGCTCGAATAGCACTTTTCACAAAGTCATCAATGTTATCTAAAACACTATGCAGCTTTTCAGCCTTCCTTGGGGGAGTTTTCACTACACCAGAGTCTCTGTATTCACTACGCACATTCCAGATACTTCTGGTACATATACCGGTGAATTCAGATGTCAATTTTACAACGTCCTCAATTGCAAGTGCTGGATATATATTTTTTAAACCCATTAAACACATTAAATATAATTTCCTTCTGTCCACTTCGCAAAGATTTACCTCTCTTATTTTTAATTATGCCACTTGGGCCTGGTTGAATTTCAGTCATTATGTTTAATGCTTCTCACAGACTGGGTTATAAATTATAAACACCACGTTTCACTGTTCACTGAAATTTGTATGTTTACATTATTCACAACAATGACTCTCGCAAACTGGAGGGTTATATCACGAATGCCACGTTTCGCAATACATTGAAACATTTGCAATAAGTTGATATTGTTATCTTAAAAATTTTCGTCACATTTTATGAGCTTTTACTGTTATAAAAATAAAATCTAATACCGCACTATATTGTCTTGTAGCATGATATGTGGTGTGGTTCAAATCACGCGCATTTGTTTACACGGACTTGCATTCTCAAAATGAATGGATAACACACTTTCGATTTGGTTTGGTTGCAAGACTCACTTTTGTTTTTCTTTGTTTTGTTATGAAAACATGTGAAAGTGGAACTCTCAAACTGTGAATGTCACACTTCTTTTGTCACACTTCAATTTTTTAAATATTTTTTTTATGTAAACAATTGACAGCAGAACTCTCTAACTTTGTCTAACTTTGCCTCATTTCATCACATTTCCGACTTTCCCCGTGGATTTTCCAAAAATTTTCTTTCATACAAACCTTCTCCAGACAATTATGATCACAACAAAACAAAAATCAGCCAAATCGGTTGAGCCGTTCTCAAGTGATGTGGCAACAACCCTTTTGCAAATTCATTTTTATTAATATAGATAGATAGATTGACAGTAATGCAAAGATTACAATTGTTGGCGTGTGTAGCAGTTCGCCTCCTCGCGGCGCACCCTGGGTAATGCTAAACAAATTGCATGGTACCAATTATTAATTTTACCTGTATTCCATGGGACGCATTTTGGCCATTGCTCTAGAGGGACCCGGGACGCAAACGGGTCATTGGATCTGAGAATCTCTGGACGCAAAAGTCCTAGTTTAGTGGTTTTGGGACGCAAAAGTCCAGACCCCGTTCCTTTGTTTTGCATTTTTTCAAATGTTAGAAGTCAGTGGCGGCCATGCCCTGGGAGATGTTATGCTGTAACAGGAAAAATTGAATCCATAGAACAAAAATCTTCTTGTCTATCTCCCCTCTATACACAGGGAAAATTTTTCGGTGTTATTCATAACAGTGTATATTGTTAAAATCGGGTATCAGTGTAATGTTGGTGACCTATTTGAGGTAAAATAAAAAAAAATACATAATATAAATAGAGGCCAAGATATATAGGCCGTGGAGTCCCTTAGGGTTCCAGGAGATTGAGGCTGCCAGATTGTTAGATATGCGGCACATGAAGGTGGTAAGGTTGTCAGCCTTATGCACCAGATACCATTATCCCCAGGATTGCTCCTGGTACTCATTTATGTTAGAGGCTGAGTCGACATGAGAGTCATAGTGCCACCAGAATGATTAGGCCAATTGAAAATTCCCATTGACTTCATTGGGGGTCGAACCCTCAGTCATTACACCATGGCGTACTCCTTAATAAAAATAACGATAGATAATTAATAACTACATTACATTCATTAAGAACATTCTGTCATATTTAAAGTGGATAACACATCAGTAACTATCTAAAAAAGAGTAGGCCTAATACTTACAGGTATATAGAAATAGTGAACTGGAAGAATGTAAGGAAACCTTGACATCGCTACAACTGTTACTACATGAAGTCCACACGAAAAATTATTACTTGACTTTCAACTGATGTTCTTCTCACGCATTTAAACTTGTTTACATAGCACTATTAAACACACTCACTAATAGTGTTTCTATTTTACAGTTCTAGAGCACAGTCTGTGGTGTTTACGTTTAGTTATCTCAGTATAACTTATTACTTATTAATAATAATCTAGGCTTATGTTTTAAATTATGTAAATTTTTTGTTTTACTGCAAATAGGTCACCAACATTGCACTGATACCAGATTTTAACAATATATAGTAGCTTTAATAAGTTAATTAATTTGTTGGACAATTATAGTTGTTTTTACGCAATTGCGATGTATAAATAGGGTGTTCTGCTCTTTGATCATAATATAAAATTAGAAAGCCTTTATAATTTAATATTTTAATAAAAGATCTATTAACTTTTAATTTCAACTCATTAATAACTGAAGGCCTTTACTACAATTAGGCCTACCGTAGATTATATTATTGATAACCATAGGACAAGGACGAACCGTCTACTTTCCCTAATGTATAACCATATACTTGAATTTGTAACTCTATATTGTATTGTATAGGCTAATATTTTAACTTGAATTTGTATTACATTTAAAAAAAAAAAACTATGTAACTCTATCCAGCACATTCTTGACTTCCCTCTCTTTCTGGATCCTTCCACTCCAACTCGTTCAAGCAAAATGTTCTTCTACAGTGAACTTGTTGCTCGCATTGCAAAGTAACGCAGTTTTGCTCTGAAGATTGCAGCTTCTAAAGCTCTTTTGGGCTTTATTTCTTCCAAAATAGGATTCTTGTCCTCTCCTCTATCCACGAAACTCCTTAGAGTTCTTCTCCAGTTATGTGACATAAGCCAGTTCACATTAAGTGCGCTTATTACGTTCTGAAAGGTAGTAGGTTATTCTTGTGATCGTTGACTTTGGTGATGCAGATATAATGTACCCGCATCTGTAATTGTAGATTGTGGATTCAGATTTCAAACCATTTCGAGGTCAATGGAGTTCCTCGGGACGTAAGATCCTAGGCACGAAGACCTCTGGGAGGACTGTAAGCCAGCTCGTTAAAGAAATCCAAGGTAAACTTACACCTAGTACTTCCTTAGTGCGTAAGGCTCAGAGATAACTCTACTTTTACTAATTTAAAATGCTCTTCTAGGGAAAAATTCCAGCATCCAAGTGTGTTAGGTTTATTTAAAATTACGATGATATTTTAAATAGCGACGACGTCTGCTTTATTATCACATAAACCTTTGAAATGACTCTTATGATGTAAATATGAAGTAAGCAACTTAATAATTATTGCATCTATGAGTAGCTTAGACATTACTCCTAATTTCATCTTCCTCAGTAAATCAGAGAGTAAATTAAGTCACTGCAGGCACGGGTTTTCGGTTCCAAGTTCCCGGGTTGTATCCCTGACTGTCGATAACTTTTTTAAATACAGTATTTGCGTAAATTATCGTATGAAAGATAAACTTTTACTTTACATATATTTATTCCTGACGTAATATTTTAGTTTCTTTGGGAAGTAATTAGATAAATACTTGAATGAGTACAGTTTAATATCACTTTAATCCGTTATGTATCTAACCTTTTTGTTGTATAGTTTTTAGTTTTGTGTTTGTTTATTTATTATACCACACATACAATATGCCATGTAAATACAGTTGTTGTAATAAATTATTATTATAGTTATAAAATTATTAATTAATTAAGTTAATTATTAATCATTAAATTATTATTATATTAAAAAATTATGGTAATAAAAAACTCACAAAGAATACAGATCATAAAAAACATATTAATAATTATAAAAAATAAAACCAAATCAATGTTAGTAAATAAAAACGAAAGTAATGATTTTTGGGTTGACCCTGAAACCTCGATAGAACAGGAGCTCGTGCTCGGGGGACTTCTGGTCTGTACAATTTACAGACATTATTCGTGTGTACATTTTATCATGTTGTTACATGTAATTTAAAGTATTTCTTTAATGTGTTAAATATTCTCTTAGTACATTCAACATAACAACGAGTTATGATACAATAATAATAACTAAAAGAAATGCATTTCATCTTCCTCAATGCTGATACGTTGCTCAAATATTCGCCAGCCCTAGGATCCCCTGTTGCAACAGCAAGCCTTCTACCTATCTCTGAAGTTAACTCCTTGGCTTCTGCACACCATTCTCTTAGTTTAATTTAATTCATTCGTAATTTGGTATGTTTAACCTTAGTAATAAGCGTTAATATACCCTAACATTTTTTTATGATTGGTTTATTATTTTCCTACATACCGTCAGCGTCAACTTCAGCGATAATTTCGGACAACATATCATCGTCTAGTTTGGTCCCTAACATCTCCAGGATTGTGCCCACCATTTCAGTGGAAATGCATCCCTTCTGCTCACGGTCGAACGCATCGAAAGCCTTCTTCAGAACTATAAGAGAAAGACAATTATCAAGTTAGGTTTCTTATTAATATAATATGCAATTTATTTAATTGTAGTATCGTGTATAAAAATAAAACTTGATATAACACTTACGTGCAAGTTGTTCAGGTGGGATTTCATCCTGCAAAATGAAACGAAGGATAAAAATATTAAATAAATGCTTTCTTTCTTTGTGTCGTCACAATCGTAGCCTTAGCGTTGTGTTTCAATTTATGTACATATATGCAGTTTTGAAGTACTGTACACAATGCCCAATAAATTTCATGAATATTATGAAATATAATATCATGAATTTATCCATGTTATTTATGTTTTTATCCAAAAAGTAATTTATTGGAAGTTATTCAAGCTTTCTTAACGATGATAAATAACATTATGAAAAAACATACAAAATTACACCCTATAGTCTATACATTAATTTTGTAGATTGAAGATAAATCATTGGTTATACTCACAGTCTGATTAATTCGATGACAACGTGAAGAGATTCAGCGACGGCAGTCCAGTGGAGAGAACAAAGGTTTAGTACAACAAAAAGTTGGAGACATCTACACTCTCAGGAAAAGGATAACCTTAAAACTACAAAAAATTAAAAAATACATATAATGTCACACTAAAATGTATTCAACATATGTCAAAAATGCTAAAAAAAATAAACATATTTAATGGAAACAAAACATAACTATAAACAAAAGAGCATTGAAGGAAGATTTGGGGACTGCATACCAGTAGGCCTATTTCTACTATTGAAAAAACAATGTTAGTGTGAATTTAACTCCATGAAGGAAAGTTACGGGTGGAGATCACAGTTAAGAGCCATTATTGTATTCGTTCTGTCTACTTGTCTATGTATACTCTGTTGTATTCAGAAGGCTTTTTCATTGGAGCATTTTTACACAACGCGTTAGAAAAATAAATCTTCCGTTTGAAGTTGCCATAATTCTGAAGCATTTGAAATTATATTTAAGAAATAAAAATGGAAGCTGTAAATATTCGCAATCCAAAACCCTTTATGATTGTATGTAATACATCCTGTACTAAACAGAATGTTAACTTAAAAATATTCTTGCCTCCTTTCATTTGAAATGTCCTCCAATGAAGTAGAATTGATATTTCATATTTATCATGTTAACATATGAATTCCTGTTACTTTTTAAGCCATTTTGCACACATTAGCACATCTAGCACATACATTTATTAAGTGCACAGTATCAGACTATCCGAGTATCCGATAAAATAAATTTCGTACTCTTGGGTCCGTAAGACTTCAGTTTCTACACTCATTTTGTTTTATCTTTACATGTTGCAGAATCCATGCAGTGAAACATTAAATAGTGTGACTTTTCTTATTTTCGGCATTTAAAAATATAGTTAAATTAAATTATTAGTGGTGGTTTGAATAATTTATATTTCACAGTTTGCATGAATCTGAACCCTGGAGTTCCTTCTGTCACAAGAAAGTTCAGGTCAAATGTTATTGCGTTAAGGATATACTATAATATTGCAATTAAATTTATAAGCATTCTAAGGAAAATTCAGTTAAAAGGGTATTTTGAAGCACAAGCGAAAAATGTGGAGAGACTTATTTCGAAGAGCCTACGAAATAATTTATCACGTTAATTTGAGGTGACTATTTCATTCATATCTAACATTTAATTAGGGAACATACGCCGGCGGAAACAGTTAAAACAACCCCAATAGCTCATTTTACATTCCTACTACGCAGTGGAGAAGTCTGGTTCTTGCACTGCCAGATACAGCATGTTTATGAAAGCTTACAAAAAAAATCGAAATTGACCGAAAAGTCTAGTTATCTGATTCTTGTACAGGGCTCTTAAATATTCCCTCAACTGCGTAGCTCAATAATTTATTGGTAGATTAACAACCTGTAGTGTACTTTGTCACATTATTTCAATCATTTATACTTCTTCATTGGGTCAGAGTTACTGTTTCTCTTCACTTTTAAAATAGTTTCGAGAAAACAAGTTTAAAATTGTCTATCTATAAGCGCATATGTTACTAGCTAGTCTTTAGGTAGCTAAA
Organism: Ectobius pallidus; assembly: GCA_964059195.1. Lineage (NCBI taxonomy): Eukaryota > Metazoa > Arthropoda > Insecta > Blattodea > Ectobiidae > Ectobius > Ectobius pallidus. Next base: position 127,756,044 of record CAXKWD010000002.1, read on the forward strand.
GTATAGACTTCACAGATTTTCCTTTGCTTCTTTCCACCTTCATTTTCGCTGACTGCAAAGAGTACTCTGCTCGTACTCTAAATAAATAATAAATCATTTGAATGCTGCGGCAGTAATTATTGCTGGGTGAATCTCCGTCTATAGAACCCGTACTTCGTTAGTATGTATTCTCTTATAACTTATTAGGCAAAAGATACTTTGAGAAAAAAAAGTAGCCTTATTGGAGAATATTTCCCCTTTCTTCATTTCAGGCACGGATCGATACACACAAGTATAACTTTATAAGTGAAATAGCAGGTGCCCGCGGCTTCGTCCCCGTTTGTAATTAAACTGCTAAATGATTTGTTTAAACATTTATGTAACAGGAAAATAATTTAAAACAATATATTTATTAATTCTGACATCGTTTATAAGTAAATTTTATGCAAAACATTATTTTTTTAATCATATTGTTAGGAGTAATAAATAAATAATTAGAACGATTAAAATGAACCACAGATTCATGAATCTTGTCTTTACAAACAAATAATTGATAATTAGTAAAAAAAAAAAAAAAAAAAATTGCCTTCGAGTAGTATTTCACGACTATAGAGTGCACGACCCGGGAAAATTACCTCAGAACTGAGTTTTTCGGTCCAATGAAACCGCCGAGTAGTGAGTTTTGTCTGAATCGATTAATGTTTTCCCATACATGATACCCCTTCCGTGCACCTAAGTTAAAAAAAAAATCATCTCTGCGCGCCTTTGGCTGAGCATCGCCCGCAAATAACATACATCATCACTATAGTGAACATTTTAATGGATGAGATCAAGCAGAGCTGGCTAACAAAATCGAAACACTCAACAATTTGGTGCGTTCTGTTGCTAAAAATATAGTTTTTCGCCAGTTTTTCGCTCATAACACGCGAACGTAGTATGTAATATAAAGGGTATTAAAGGGTGCTATCTGCAAGCCATATCAGTAACATCGTCAATGTTCAAGTATTTAATCTTTAATACTTTTTTAATGTGTGACATAACTTTCCATTTTCAAAAATGTTCACCATTCACAGGTTTTTCGGCGTTTGTGTTTTCTCTATTCGTCCGTTTAACTCTTTAGTTCTTCTGACTTTCTAGCAAGCAAATTGTCAATCGAGCCTTTATCGACTGTAAGGTAAATTAACGGAATTTTACCTCAATGAGAAGTCTTTAGTTTATAATTAGTTTATAATCAGTAATGCTAAAAATGCGGGGCTTATAAGGGTCTGGAAACTGATAAAAAAAAAGATACGTGACAAAAGTCACTTCGAATAAAACATCCTACAAGTTTTATAATTTTAAAAAGTATAATGGAATGAATATTTAATAAAGGATCACGAAGAAACCCCTTAAATCGGTTTCTTAATTGTTCACTTAGCTGAAAAATGTAATAACATGATAGAGTTTTAGCCCATTAAAAATATATAGTTAAATATGTCACATATATTTTTATGGTTCAAATATTTTTCAACATATTCCACCATTTTCATTACAAATGTATGTACGTATTTTTCACAAGAAAATACATAAAAATCCTAGCTTTACAATCTTAACTCTTCCTTTCATAGAGTACTATTTTTAATTGAATTGTTTTGCCGGTGTCATGAAACTCAACTATTTTATAACAAATTAATTACGATTTGTAAGGTCGCGACACATGTCTGCCTAATTCAGGTAACATATTTAATATTTAATTAAATAATAATAAATTCTCTTAAATTATCCACAGGAAAAAAATAATAAACACATACCTCTACAAATTTCTTGCGTATATCTTCGTGTGCACAAGTATAAAGAACGGGCTCTTTAGCTGCAACGAAATAATTTTAAATTGACGTTTGAGAAATAAAGGTACAAAAGAAATAATATTCTGGGGACTCGAATATAATTTTCGTTGTTATGGCTCCCTTTTTATAGTTATTGTATTAATTGAAATTATATTTATGATATATTTATTTATTATTGGTATTATTGTTACTAACTGCTTCATTTGTACCAAGTTTAATAAACTTTTTCACTATTATACTGCAAACACAAGCACTTATTCCAGGTGCCATATGTATTGAAGGCTTCCACACACCCTATAGTTGATAACACGGACACTACATGTTTTCACGTACCATGATGGAATTGGTGGTATTTGTCTTCAAGTTATAACTTAACAAAAAGTTCTGTGGTTGTCGCCCAATGTAACTTGAGAACTACAAGTCTGAGTATACAACTTGCCTCTTACTTTATACTAGTGATCAGCATCATAGTGGATTTACGTTACAGTCATGTGTCGAAGGGAATAGCTCTATTTTTAAAACTATTTAGCAAATTCATAAATGCTACGTTATGAAAAAGTCAGCTGTTATGCAGTGTCATAGTTTGAAACATACTACACATGCAAAGAGGGGGAGAGTAAGTAGGGATACACGTTGATGATTCGGTGTCTGGCTGGCTTCATATAACTTCTCTCACCCTTCGTATTGCAGTGCAAGGAAAGGAGAAAAATCAACTAGAATCAACTAGAATCATTTACATACCTAGAACAACGTGATTTTTCAAGTTTTGAAACTTTCTAAATCCCTACATATGAAGCACTTAGAGATGATACTAATTTTAATCATCCAGGCACGAGTTTCCGTAAGTTATAAAATCGTCTTAAAATCTCTCAATCCAAGAATATTTAATTAAATAAGGAAAGACTTAACATCATACCCATATTTATTAGCAAAGCAAAAAGTATCTTAGAAACGTTACACAATAAATAGCATTTCTAGAAAGATTATGTAAATAATTTAAAGATTCTTTTTGAAAAGTTTCTAGGGAAGAATGGTTACGAGAAAACATCCTTTGAGACCGGGACTCAAACCCATACCTTCAGCTATCTGACTCTCCACCAATCGCGCTGGAGGGAGTTTGTGACACGATGGCAAACAGAATCTTCACATAATCTTTCCTTTAATGGCTGGCCTCACTGAAATATTTGAAGTCATATTAACATTATGAGGCTGAGACAACTGGATGTGCACTATTGCAATATTGCCGTTTACTTTATACTGGGTTATATTAAGGGTATAGGAAGTTATGTGTATCACATCAGACTTTTTCCAGTATTCTTGTTCTATTCTAAATTCATGCTCCAACGTATTGTGTATTCCAGTGACAATGATTTTTGTTTGATATTTGTTATTTCGTGCACTTTTGGCCTCTTGGCAGCCTCTCAGAAGTGGAAATCAGTAAAAAATAAATATGTTGCAGAAACTTTCTTTCGTTTTCCCGGTGTTATCTCGATTTCGATTTTTGTAGCGATCGTAATACTTCCTCTATACTACCCAGGCTATATGCAAGGAAGTAATAGAATATAATCTATGGAAACGTTTATTATACATGCTTATTTAATAATAATGGGTGAAAAATACGTTGCCCACGATTTCTCGCATATGCATGTTAAAATTTGGCACAAAAAAGTATATGCGAGAAAGTATTACAAAATAGAGAAAAGCACAAACGCCATAATATATAAACGTAAAAATCAGCGCATAGCCTATTATGCGTTCTGATAGTAGATCTAATCACTTTAAAATGGGCTAAAAATAAGAAAGTATACAGGAATTCAATTCAATTAACATGCTTTGTTTACAGATAACATTTTTTTTTTTCTATATCTATTAAAGGAATCTGAAAATTATATTCTTTATTCATAACTCGTAGATGAAGTCTCGCATTCTTCTCATAACATGCATGCTTTCGTTTAATCAACAGCCCAGTGATACAGGGTTGCCATACGTACGACACGACTATTTCTTAGATTTGTACGACGTGCGACGCAATCATGAGTCGTACGCCTATTTGTACGACTATTTTTAACTTAGCGTTTTATGTTTTTATTCAATCTACTGACGAATTTTAAATTTTGATATGTATCCAGCATTTGTTTTCTCAAGGTATTTGTTGTAAGCATGTTGCTAAAATCAATGTGATTGGAAAGCAGTCCTGTTCCTTTTGCAATAATGACAACACTGTGGCAACTACTGTTTATTTAATTTTATTGTATTTTATCAAATTTAGTACATCGGAAAATAATGAAACACGCCTAATCATTTACAAATAAGATTATTTATTAACAATAACATGACATATATAAGGTGCATAATATCGATTATTTATTATTATTATCTCAATACGTTCATTACACTGAAAAATCATAAAGTATACGACAGTTTTAACTAGCATACGACTATTTTCGGATGTTGGTACGACTGTTCTACATTTCTGATCTGGCAACCTTGCTACCATATCACATAATTAAAGAACTATTAATTTTTGTAATCGATCTCCGAGCTAAGCTCCAGATCGTTTCATTAGTTTAGCATAAGTCCGCCGCCATGGGTGGGTAGGTAGCGCACCTGCCTTTGAATCCGGTCGTCTGGGTTCCATTCTCGGCTGAGTAGTGAAAAATCCCTTTCTCGGGTTCAAGACTGGGTGTTTAGAGTTAAGTATTAGGTCCTGGTATCACGAATGTTCTTTAAATTTCGGTAATCTCAAGTACGGCAGCGTTACACAATGTCAAAGTTGAAAGAACTTCGGCTGTCTAAAATAGTTATTTAGGTCTAAAATTAGAAAATTTATATAATTATTACTTCTGTTTTCTACTATTAATGTTATAACATTTTTCATATTAAACTTTAAAATTTGAATATAACTTAATTTCTTTGTTTTTTACTAAAATTTGAACAAATATATTGTTATGTATTATTGTTGTATTACCTCGTACCTTTGTATTGTAAATAGAACATGTTCTAACCTTTTATATATCATATTTTGTCATATTTCTCCAAATTATGTATTGTTTTAAGTAATTATTTAGTATACGTTTTTCTAATTTATTGAACTGAACCACCTCCGAACACAAGCTCTGCTTCTTCGGGTGGTGTATCAACTTTTGTATGTATTTTTCGTGTAATTTGGAACAATAAATTGTAATTGTAATTGTAATAATCCAGGTGTTAAAAAGTGGATTTTATTTTGGGAGTAGGTTATGTATGTAACAATCCTACGAGTAATATAAAATCTTTTTAACATGTGTATCACACACTATTTTTTAGACAGTCGTTAATATTAGGTAAATTATAATGTATATGACATTAATTTTGTCCTAGTGGTGATAAAATTAACAGGTCGTAGTATATGAATCGAGTTCCTGTTGATATCAAACTTAATCTACTACGCTGTCCTACGGCAGCCGTCTCCGCTCCGTGTACTTAACTAAGTAGATAATATTATGCATTATTTAGACTATCTATAAGTTTGTTACTTAAGAAAGTGAGCTGTAGAATTAACTTTAACGTAGCACGTCCCATTGTTGTACAAGCTACAGTCAATATGAAAGTGCAATGTAACAGTGAGCTGCATTGCCGGCATGGCGGACTAATAATGGTGTTAGCAGCACCGTACGATCGTTCATAGGCAACCAACAGACCGCGTAACCACACGAAGGAGCAATTGCAACACTGCAGTACGAGCTATAGTAGACCCATAATAGAAGTTACAAAATTATGGTAAAAACACGAAGTAAATATAGAAGACTGGAATTAAATGGGACTAAAATAAATATAAACCAATGTATTTATCCTCTGATCATATAAATTATATTGTTATATATTTTAAATACAAATAAAAAGTAATGATACTATAGGCTACTAATAATTTAAAGGCATATGAATACCTCATTAAGTTAACAATGAAAAAGAACAAATAGTTACAACCACTAAATGTGCAGAACAGAACAGATTTTTTTTTTTTAATTGGCAAGTCGATAGGTGGCAAAATTATCACAGAAAAGAAAATAGAAAAATAAGGAAAGACCGATTGATCAAATAAAGTTCCCTTGATTGAATTATTCGAAAAGGTGCAGGATGGTTAAAACACAAAGGAATACATTTATCGGTAGCTTCTCCTTGGCCTTGCCTTTCCTCTCCTGAATGTAGTTTCCGTCTTTGATAAACTTAACTTAGGAGTTCCTGGCAAGTGTCTCAGGTCTCGAAATTAATACTAAAATAAATGTAAACCCAGAAAGTTCGCCGAAGGGATGGCGTCGCGCATTCGCATTTGGGTTCAAAACACTTGGCCTGCGCATTTTTTTTTTTTTTTTTTTTTTTTAGTTCTGTAACCAGAAATGCAAAATAGAAAACACATAAAGAGATTCACATCGATATTGGGCTTAGTGATCGACCTACACCCAAACATTCTGAATGCATCAAAGGACAATAATGACCTCCTGTATGCTGTTAAAAGTTTATAAATAATACTAGACTCAAGCAATTCCTAATGTCAATTTAGTTTGTCACCGCTAGATAGCACTAGAATCAAACACCTATGATAATGTATGCGAGAGACAAAAAGATAATCCATGTGTAGAAACTACATAATTATCTTAAGAAGTAACACATCAAGTGGAATTGTCAGTTGTTTTAGTTTAATATGGCATAACCAATAAGAAGAAACTGCTTACGTTTTGTTCACAGACAAATAATGTGCAACTCGAAAATATTTATAAAACACATAGAAGAAATATTCATTGCTCCAGATCGGTATAACAGAGCTCTATAAATTGCGTGTGTATCATGTTACGATAGTATTGTGATTTAAAATAATAGGCGATTGTCTATAAGTCTATTACATATTGTGTAACTCCCTGACTAGAAACTGCCGTAGTGCAATCGATTAATATATAGAGGGTTCCTGTCTCATAATGGACATGTCAAAAATTCAATCCGAGCGAGGTGGCAGTGGTAAGACGTCTTGGGTTCAAATCTCAAATCTCGTGTTCGGCCAATTTAACTTGGGGTTTGCATGGTTTCCTCGATCTCAAAGGCAAAAATGCAGGAGGTATCGTCGAACAACAGAAGCAAATGCTGCACGAATGCGTTATTTCTAGATCCTACTGGTAAATTTGAGCGGCCACGAGGTTTGATTTGAACCCAGGACCTCTTCCCTATTAGCCTATACCACCTCGTTCTAATTCAATTTGGTGTGTTCATTAAGACTGAAGTAAACTGACTACATTTCATTGCAGCATTCTAGTTACTTTGGGCAGCAAAATAATATAATTTACTTCTTCTTCTTCTTCTTCTTCTTTTGTTTAAGCTTTCGCTTGTTCGTCTTCACGCTGAATCCGATGGAGATGATAAACATCCTTCCTTCCATCTCTTCTTTGGACGACCTCTTTCTCTTTTTCCTTTTGGTACAAGATCTCTTGCCGCTTTAATCAATCTATTTCTCTCTGCTCGTTCAACGTGGGAATTCCATTCTCGCCTTCTTACCTTTGTGAATTTAACCACGTCCATTATATCACATTCTTGTCTGACTGTTTCATTTCTTACTTTATCCAATCTTGTTTTCCCTAATATTGTTCTCAATGTATTCATTTCTGTTGTTCTCATAAGCTGTTTAGTTTTGCAATTTTCTGCTCTAGTTTCTGTACCATATGTTAGTATTGGTCTAACTGCAGTTTTATATATTTTTATTTTGCTCTCTATACTAAGATATTTATTTTTCCAGATCACATCACGCAGACATCCCGAGATTCTAGCTGCTTTTTGCACTTGGTTTCTTACTTCATTTATTATATGGCGATCACTCGTTATATCCACTCCAAGATATCTAAAATTCATCACCTGTTCGATCATTTCCTTATCTATTTCCAGTTTACATCTTATTGGTTCTTTTGAGATACACATGGTTTTACTCTTCTTTGTAGATACTTTCATATTATATTTCTCTGCATTCTTTACAAAATGATGTAGCAATCGTTGTAAATCATCTTCAGTACTGGCTATCAGTACCACGTCATCAGCATAAGCTAATATAATTTACATTTTAATCAAATGTGAATCACATTTAAGTCATATTATTCTGTTTCTATCTTGTAAAGTATTCCCTATACAGGCTATGGAGGCCCAGAGGGTTCCAGGAGGTTGAGGCTCCCAGTTTTAGGACATTCGGCACGTGAAGGTTGTAATGTTGTCATTCACCGGCCGCCTTTATCCCCAGGATTGCTCCTGGTACTCATTTCTGTTAGAGGCTGAGTCGACCCCAGGGCCAGAGTGCCACCAGAAAGATTAGACCAATTGAAAAACTCCAACGACCTCATCGGGGATCGAACACGCGACCTTACGATTTGTAGCGCAGCGCCTCAACCACTACGCTACGGCGTGTTTTCCTGGGTTATATAGATTTTGTGTCACTTTCCTATACTACGTAGCCTATATGCGAGAAAGTAAAATGAATATCAAATATGAACGGGTATGTCAAGAAAACCGCCAGTAACTATCTTAGGATCTCAATTATTTTCATTTCCCTGCTGATCTACACAATTATTTGCTTTGAAATTACAATTGCCACCTATGCTCAGTATTTAACTCATTAGAAATATAACATACTTAAAAATATATAACTTGCAGTATTATTATTAGTACTAGTGATATTATTATATTCAACATATATACTGTACATATATATACATATATTTATATGTTTATATTTATATTTATATATGTTGACTGTAATAAGGTAAGTTATGTTTTTTAATGTAGGTTAAATTTCTACGATGACAGTTGAGTTTCATGTTTTGTTTAATTAAATGTCTATATGTTTGACGATTATTCTCAATTGTTTTAGCACTATATGGTGTATTAATTCTAGAGTGATAAGAAAAAGTGAATAAGTCAAACTACCAAAGTTTCAGGAAAGACAAAAAATAATTTATTTCTACAGTAATGTTACACTATTTAGATCAACCCACCCAGATATTTTTACATAGTATAAGATACTGTGTAAAAATACCTGGTGAACTGAAATAAATATTGTAATAATTATGTGAAATAAATTGTTAATTGTTCTGTTCTATAACTTCGGTATTTTGACATATTCGCTTTTTCTCTATCACTCTAGAATTTGTGCATTGTAATACAGTGCTATCAATAAGTCTCTCCGCAGCTCTGGTTATGTTCGCTACTCAGACGAATGTTGGTGTTTCTCCCTATCTTCCTTTTAGACTTGTAACAAGTATACCAGAGTAGGCCATGTTAACTACAGTATAATTGTTGTATATCTGTTTCTAATTGCTGATGAGTCGAAAACTGGAATAAGTAATAATTATATTACATCTTCGAATGATTTTTTGTAAATTAAATTAAACTAAAGCGCGTGAAGTTGTCTTCAAGAAAATCGTTAATAAAAAATGTTTCGCATGGCTGGCGCGGTATATTTGTTTTCAACCAAACCAGGATAACCAGCAATGGTTGTTGCAGCAGTATGATGGCGGCTATTGTACATAAGTGGCAGTTAGGTTAGGAACAATGATATTCGTGTTAGTGACAGGTTATGTTAGCTTAGAAACAGTGACATTAGTGTTAGTGACAAGTTTTGTTTGGTTAGGAACAGTGATAATAGTATTAGTGGCAGGTAGAGCTTGATTAGTGGTAGTTAGGTTAGAAAGAGTGATATTACTTTAGTAGTAGCATTTCGAATTGCGCGCGTTTCGTTAGATGCTATATTCACTATAGCGCGTTTTGTTATGTTAGTCACAGTTCTCGCTATGCGTTGTCACACTGGCAACGCCCAATAATGCGTTTCTTCTCCGATCTGTACAGCCAATATGGCGGACTGTACAAAGCAGTTTTTGTTGCTCTTATAACGTATGCAGCCCACGGTTGGGCACCATACCTAACAGTAAGCCAAAAGAATAAACTGATCTCAGCACAAATAAAAGTCTTGCTTTTACATGTGCCTACTCGACAATATGAAATAATGCGTTAGTGGTAATTGCTGGAGAAATACCAGCTGACTTGGTGGTTGAATAAAAGGCTAATGCCTATGGACTAAGGCAGCACCTTCCAACAAGGATCTGTGCCGTAGAAATCACACAGGAAACATACAACACAAGACATAGGAAAGAACTGTATTCGAAGCAAGATTATAGGTTACGCGACAGCACAGTTCTATTCGAGCCGTGGATACTTCACAGTACACCTAAATAGGCTGTTCAACCTGGTAGAGATTTTCCTCTGCTACTGTGAAGATTCCGAGTTAGACACAATGTATCATGCGCTATATACGTGCGCTAGATAGAGAGAGGCTCACCAAATCATATTCAGGTGTCAACACAAGCAGGAGAACAATGGCGCTAGAACTCAAGTTCTGGACAAATAAGCATTTAACACAGTATTTAAAGACTTTGCAATGTATGTAATAAGAACTAAAAAACAACAGGACCTAGATGATTTCTAAACTCACCAGATTCGAGACAATCTAATCGTGAGACGTATCTCTGGAGAAAACTCAGACTTCTGGGACTAAACCGAGCATTACATATAGACAATAGCCCAATTGCCCTGGACTTTCAGTTGGGAGGTCCCCTGATGTTGGCAAAGAAGTGTTACCGAAATCTTGGGTGAAATTCCTCTGACCAGGGCAAGCCGGAGAAGATATTCTTAATAATATGCGTCGTGAAGGTTTAAAATAGTTTATCATTTTATCTCTGCTTTATCTTCTTAGATGGGCCACTTGGTTTGGGTGTACTGTTCTCAGCTAAGGTCTCACAAATATGAGATATTCTCTATTCTCAAATCGATTGGCTAGCTATAGGCAGCTGCACGTTTGTACAAAAAGATATATTTATAGGCCTGTTTATGTTTAAATGAGATTGTTTCATGTTCTATATCAGACAGGTGACACACGTTCAGTCTGTGTAAATTGAAATTCTAAATCATTTTGTATCAAAAAATTGTTACTGCAGCATGTAACGTTTAACTGTTAAAAGTAATGAAATGCAGACACGACTACCTATTTAAATATCAAAGTAATGAATTGATTTACTGCATGAAGTGAATTGAATTTATTATCAACATTCATGTTTTTCTCTTTAGAATTTTTCCTTCTCACAGATTAAAAAGAAAAGTAATTTTTGGGAAAGATATATACATGATTCTTTTCTTCTATGTTGGGCACGAGTGATAGGTTTGTTTGCGTGCCCAAAGTTAAGAAATCTTGGAATTTTGTTAAAACCAAAATACGGAAGAAATCTAGAATAGTAACAACAATAACTGACGAGTCGCCATATTCTTAAGTACTGATTAAGGAATTCGTTCCCCTTTGGTGCAGATATTATTTATGTCAAGCAAAAGCAATAAACTGATTATATAGCCTAAGATAGAATAATTAAATTGTTTCCTAAATGGTTGAGCACCACTGTCCGAATAGAATTACTTTAGATTCATCTGCCAAGCACCTGGCTAGACTTTTGCCAAGTTGCCTGGAGATAAAATTAATAGTCCTCAGTTGGTAAATCTATTTCTCTATGAACATGAAGTGCGATGTTCTGTTCATTACACATATACCAATATGTACTTGTATATCTTAGATAAGCATAAGAACAAACATTCTGCATATGTTCTATATTTCTCAAACTGCTTACGTTGTAGAAACATATTTTATAAACAAATTATATTAAAATATGTTAACAAACAAATAGCAAACAATGTGTACTAGAGGCGTTTTTAATATCTTATATTCGTATCTATCGTTTTTCCCAGGAAATGCTTGATTTATGCAGTTCAGAAACCTTTATCGTCTCGTCTTCTGTCCAGAAGTCTAAAAATAAAACTTAATAAGACAGTTATCCTGCCAGTTGTTTAATTATCTGGATGTGAGTCATGGTCGCTTACTCTTCGGGAAAAACATAATCTGAGAGTATTCGAAAACAGGGTGCTTAGGAAAACATTAGGACCTAAGGGAGATGAATAAAGGGAATATAGAAAACTGCATAATGACGAGCCTCATAACCTATACTCTTTACCGAATATTGGAAGGACAATTAAATGACGAAGGATGAAATGGGCTGGATATGTTGCGCGCATGGGGGAGGAAAGATATCTAAAAATAATATGTGGGAGACCTGAAAGGAAGAGACCACTTGGAAGACCTAGACGTAGGTGGGAAGGCAATGTTACAATATATTTAAGGGAAATAGGAATTGTGAGGGATGGTTGGAAAGAGTTAGCACAAAATAGCGTTGATTGGCGGGGTCGGATAAGCGGGGAGATGAACCTCTTGGTTCCCTAGAATAGATAATATTCCTTTAACTTGCTTAGAAATTGTCTATTGTCAAATAGTAAGTAAGAAAGTATCAATTTTCATTGATTTAAAAAATCCAACAACGATTACGTTAAATTAGGAATATTTCATGTTAAAGTTAATAACTAGAGGCAACTTTTTTTTTTTTCAAAGATTGAAACGGATTTTTTGAACTCGAAAATCAGCTAAAAACGCCGAAATCATTCACCTTTCAGCAAAATTTCGAAATAATTGACGAAAGTATGCGTATTACTTCTCAAGAAATTTGAAGGGAGAACCTTATATGGCAGAAAATGATAATGAAACATCGAAGGAAACGTGATGTAATAAAAAAAATGATAATGAAGTATCAATCGATTTCACGATCTACTGAAAACTGGAACTACTGAAAATAAGAGTCGATTTACGTTCGTCAATTGAACCCAAGCCATATCAGTTAAAATTTGTGTTTGGGTTACTCCAAGGTAACAGATGGGAAAATCATACACATTTTTAAAAGTTTATTGTTGTTTGCCTGGATCATTTAATTCTGTAATCATCGTACGGAATGCCAGATTGACTTATATGAATTAATAGCTTTGCTTATCATATTTATAATTTGTTTATAATCGCGTAAAGAAAAATAACAGATGGGACAAGGAAAGGACATGGTTTATGCAGTTATGATATATAAAAATTATCTTCTATACTTCTTCTTAACATGAAAATAAAACAAACACCCCGGATGTAAGTATTATGGTTAGGCTTCTTTTAATTTTTTCTTTTGTCTTGAATCCAACTAGGATGAATACCACAATTGATAAAGCAAGGTTAACTGACGGGACATGATGGTAACAGACGGGACATTTTGTAATTTTATTTATTTAAGTGAACACGAGTTATTTTTCAACATTAAGTAACTTTTGAACAATTAAAGTTTCATAAGCAGGCTACAGGCTTTCTTATTTCAGAATGAAAATACTTCTGCTACATAGGTATACCAATAATTACAACAGTTTTTCCTCAAATAATGAAAGTGAAAATAACAATGATGTAGCCTATCAATCTTTTTTAGAAGTCAATTTGTTAACTTTAATTTTAAGCTTCGTTCCAACTGGATTTGTGAAAAACTAGCGATCTCATTTTAAAAATTTGTATTGCTAATGTGATTTATATTATGAGTCTTCAGAATCCAGGATTTGTCTTTCACATGGGGATACATAAACACCAGACCATTTCTTCCTGCTTTTTCAAAGAGTCCACTTCATAATCATCCCCATCATTCAATGTGACATGACAGCAAAAGCACTTCACATTTTTTTTCTCGCAACAAATCGCCGGAGAATAAAATTCTCTACCTGTATATCTAGAGGTCTGATCGGTACACATTCTTTAGGCATCAATGGCAGGCAGGGTTTTTTTTAAACAAAACAAAAACAAACTCCTCGCTACTATTAGAATAATACTCCCACTAAGGAGCCACCCCTGTTACAGAACGTTTTTTGTGTGTTTGGCAAAGATAGGGAGTTATGCCATCTTTCATTCATCATGTCTCCGTAATGATCCATAGTTTCTTCACTCGCACGAAGAGAATGTACTTCATCAGTCTGAATACATTGCACAAATGGATCTGCATCTTGTACCACAATTTGTCCTGTTTTTACAGGGCCCAAACCACTCGTTCGACTGTGCCACCTACACCATCAACAGCACCTTTGCCATGGCTCGTGGCAAAAATGGGCCAGGAGCATTTAAAACCATACATTTCCTCAATAACTGACACATTAATGAAATTAAATCTTTGTTTAAATTGACAAGCAGCGCCATCAGAAAATATTTTCAGTTCATTCACGCTAGGGAAATTAGCCTTGATGTGTTAGAAAAGTTCATCCAAGCAAGCAAGTACTGAAAATTTATCATGTGCTACATTCTTTGAAATTAGAGCATAGTTGCAGCTTGTACCTCTAAACCACACTTAAGCTGTAAATACCGTTATTTGATTATTATTCCAATGTACTGATAGAATTTCATTTTTAAATTGGACTTTATTGTTCTCTGAGAAATGCACTTGCAGCACTCCACATTCCGGCGATGAAGATAATGTTTGTTCGTTAAAGAATGAGCTATGTGTTTGTGCAACAAAACAATGCTTAAAGAAGTGCGGTAATTTTTTTCAAGTCCTGCAAAACTTGTGAAACATGACCAGATTTTTCAACCTCGACAATCCTTCCTTCATTACTAATCCACTGCTTCCATTTCTTGATTTTATTGAGCTGTAAGTCATCATTTTGAAATACCATTTCAAATTTCAAACTCATTACAGTTCTGTAGGAACATGCATTGCTCATTATTAAAATCACACACCAGAGCCTGTGTTAAGTTCCTGGTAGAGTTAAACTTATGAATATTAAGGCAACGTAGTAAGTACTCCCAGTTGCAATGATACATACAAATACAAACGTCAAGTTTGTAGGCAGGATGTGTTTTGGTCGCAAAGAGGAAAACGTAGAGAGTCCTAGTGTTTTGTCTTTTTTCCCCTCAATGATAATGTTGTGGGCTTTTTTCAGAGTCATTCATTATTAGATGTCATTTCTGCATTTCCACGTTTCCAATATCAGGATTTACGATTGTGATATATTTCTTACGTCTTGGAGCTTGTCGACTAATGTCATCTCGGGAAAATAATCAATACAACTATTCTGACTTCATCTGAAATAGTATTTCCACCTTTCTTGGAAGCTATGCTTTGACTGAGGTCGAGTCCACAGCTAATAGTTAAAGTATTTTTTACAATTTCAAGTCTTTACGAGGACTATTTTGAAGATTATAAGTAGCCCGATGAACGGCTTGTGTCTAAATATTTGTAGTTTGGAAGTGGATGGCTCTCCTTCTCCTCTGACTTTATGGTTTCCAATAGCAAACGTAAATTTTTTTCGACAATCACATTTACGTTCACATTCATATTTCCTTAACTTCCGTCTCCCATTTGGTCTGATAACTTTCTTCACCACTACTCCGCTTTCTTCCTTAGCAGCTTCATATTATACAAATTGTTTCAAACGATCTCTATACAATGATATTTCCATTTCCGATCTCTATACAGCTGATAATTTGGCAATGTTACAACTTTGAAATGTGGACAGTGGAATTCATTAATGTTTTACTACATTATTTGTATATTAGGTCCTATTTCAATAATTTATTCAGATTATTATCATATGATTAACCAATAAATGATATTTTAACTCACTAGTCATGTAAACTTTATAGCTTATTTATTTTCAGTATATTTAAAATGTATATTACAATGTAGTGCTATTTGTCCCATCTGTTACCTGAAAACTGTCCTGTTTGTTACCAGCATGCTGTCCCGTCTGTTATCAAAATAATTAATTAATGTTTCACAATGTTACTGTTTAAAGACATTTCTTAAGTTATCAACCAACATTTTAAGAGGAAAATAATTTGTTTCATAAACAAAAAAAAATTAAAAACACCGGAAAATAGAAATAATGTTTAATTTTAGTAACAGATGGAACTTTAATAAGAACTCGGATGAAGCAAATGTTATCTCAAAAATTTTATTAGAAAACAAATTGCCTTAAAATAACGAGTTTCCAATCTCATAAGGTATTCTGTACATGTTCCCACAACTCTCAACTATGCAGTAGGCACTGCAAATTCAATCTTCTTTTGCTAGCAAGCAAGCATCAACATGTTCAGACCTGCATAAGCAAGTTGCTATCATCCTCACAGAAGGTCAATAAAGGTGCAATTCAATTATCATTGTTTTGAATAGTTGAATACAACTCCGTGCCTCTCTGATTACATAAATGGAAATTAAAATAAGGAATATTTGAAATTGACATGGAATGTCCAGCTTTACCTGTAGTTACCCATTTCTAATACATTTTCCGTTGTACATCCTAAAAGATAACGATATTGTTAACAAAATTTTAAAAAAGTAGCGAAAAATATACCAAAATTACTATAAAAGAAGCAGGAGCCGTGGAAAAAACTTTTCACTGAAGGCAGGAGCCACAAAATATTACACGACCAAAGGAACTGCTAAATAAGATGTTATAACGTCTGAATGAGAGATGAAAAACATTGACATAATCTCGTAAATAATTGTGTGGACTTCGGTGGTGCAGATGTAGCGGATCCGCCTCAGGATCAAATGTACATTCAGCTTCTACACCACATCGTGTATATATTATTTTATATCTTCTTTCAACCGATCTACTCTAATGGCTCTAAAAT
This sequence comes from Ectobius pallidus, assembly GCA_964059195.1. NCBI lineage: Eukaryota > Metazoa > Arthropoda > Insecta > Blattodea > Ectobiidae > Ectobius > Ectobius pallidus. The sequence continues at coordinate 127,772,427 of CAXKWD010000002.1, forward strand.
ACTTATCATAAATATATTTTACAATAATTTTCCAGGAAAAAAATATTTCAGCAGAATGTTTCATAAAAATGTATTTACTTTTAAACCAACTGGCATATTTAAACTATTTGTGAGGTTCCTGGTATGGGATGGTATGGGACCTGGGAAGTCGAGGGTGGAGTGATGTCTTCATCTTCACTTAAAGGACTGTCATTCTGGGGTGTGGGCACATTGCGGCAGAATTTTCCCCTTGCAGAAAGTGCACAAAACTGAGCATTTCAGCCCAATTTTGCGGCAGCAGCAGCCCCCAGCGAAGCCCATCTTGCACTTGCACGAGATTAGTTCCCCGTTACTGACAAAATAGTTTCTATTAGCAGTGGGATTGTTGTAGGCTATTAAGTCAATTGTTATATTGCCAAGGAACTGGGAACAGAAGGAGTGGTTAACATAGAAAACCAGACATTTGGGAAAGTTGGATTCAAACGTAAATACAAAGTTGTTACCTTGGCAAACGTCAATAATTCCATACAAGTCACTAATAAGAAGATTGAAGTTGACCCTCTCACAATATTCCGGCAAGTTAGCATCACCATAAAATTCCGACGCAGAGTTGAAAGCCCACTTCAAGAATGAATTGGGCCCTTGCCCATTGTCTCTTTTCAACGAAGCTGGAGTGAGGAAGGGAACTAAGGCAGCTCTATATTCGTGTTTCACATCTCTCACTACCAACATCTCCCGAGACGCCAATACCCACATCGTGCTCGATGGTGGCTACTTGCTCCACAAGTGTGTGTGGCATCGAATCGCATCAGTGAAGATCATCATTGACGGCTACCTTCATTTTATGAAAAACCATTTTGTGACAGATGTAAACATTGTCTTCGATGGATACCCGGAGGACGCATCTCAAAAAAGTACCAAAAGCGCCGAACGTCTCAGGCGATACTCCGCCCTCAACTGCAGTGGCATTGTCCTATCAGCTTCAACTACCATCAACATCACGCAAGAGAAGTTCTTATCGAACGACAGTAATAAACTGAGGTGAGAGTTTCAGAAGAGGACGCTGATGCTGACATTGTTAGAGCAGCCATCGCTAAAGCTGACTCTTCTGAGAAGGTTGCAATCATCGTGGAAAATGTGGACCTGCTTGTGTTATTAGTTGGTTTGAGTTCCAAAAAATGCATCTACTTCCAGAAGAGGGGAGCCAGACGTCCAGTATTCATCTACATCGTTCACCACCGGAACCTCTGATTACTCTCCCGGGGCAATTATGATTTTTCACGCATTTAGTGGGTGCGGCACGACTTCTGCCCCTTTCTGGCAGGGGAAAACCAAATTTGTCAAACCTTCCTTATGCACCCAGCACTATTCAGGCAAATAGAAGTCTTCCACCACCCAGATGTTAGTCACGATGAAATAGCTGCAGCTGGGAGAAGTGCCTCGTCGCAGTTGATGAAGGAGCGACTGACACCTCCCTCAGCGACCAGACAGCCAAAGTCAGCCTCGCCCGTTTGTCACCAACCACAGATGCTGCAAAACATCATGCTTATTGTGTGTACTACCATGTATGTCTGTGTACATTTCCTATTATTATGTTCACTTTACACTCTCATTGTACACCATGTGTAAGCTTTGAAATACTACCGTATACATTAGCTAATTTTCATTTTACTTTTAGCAAGTACAAAAGTGGCTGGGGATGGAAAAAACTCACGGACTGGGGGTGGAAGTTGGTCAAGTTGGGGCTTACTCAAATTGCAATGGAAGTTGAACCAGCCCCTCAAACCCTTCTGCAACTGATCTCGTGCAAGTGCAAGATGGGCTGCGCTGGGGGCTGCTGCTGCCGCAAAACTGGGCTGAAATGCAATGTACCCACACTCCAGGATGACAATTCTTCTAGTGAGGATGAAGACATCACCCCACCCTCGGCTTCTCAATCCCATACCATCCCATATCAGAAACCTCACAAATGATTGAAATATGTCTGTTGGTTTAAAAGTAAATACGTTTTTATGAAATATTCTGCTTAAATATTTTTTGTGGCAAAATCCCTTTTCCCATAGACACAAATACACACAAATAGTTTCTAAACACAGTTATAAGACACTTTCCGCCAACATGTTACATAAAAATTAAGGTATTGATGGAGGAAACGATGTTACTCAACTTTCACCCAAGAAAGCCTTTTTTAATCTTTTCGGTTTTTGTCATTTATGACGAGACTATCTGAGCTAAGAGGACCAACTATAGCTCAAATTACAGCTTATTAAATTGCCTACAACTTTTGTTCCCTTAAATTTTCTGTAGAACCTGTCATTTTTCCGGTATACAATTCGAAACACGAAGAAAACATAAAATTTTAACTTTTTGGATAAAAAGGCCAATCTTTGAAACCCCGTATCTCGGTAACTATATAACTTTAAAAAACTATTTTGATCTCATATTTTAGAAAATGTAATTTTCTTTAAAAAAAAAGTATTAATGATTCTTTCCGAAAAACGCATAGTTTAGGAGATATTGTCGAAAAACCTAAAGAGTTCGAGAAAAAAAACCGGTTTATTTCGACCGTCATTCAGCGAGCACAGGTTTCTGAGTGTTGCAAATCTGGATTTGTGATCCCAGTAATGGTCCGAATCTCCCCTCCAAAAATCATTAATACTCCATTTAATGTAAGTTCACGCATTTTTTTGTTGTAACATTTGACCAAGTTGAACGAATTTCAGGACGAATGGAAATTTGGGCTAGAAATCCTCCGGGAAATGATTTTACATAATCAGTATATGTGACTTGTAAGCCGAGTGTTTCGTGTCGTAGATTTACAGAACGTTAAAGAGCTCAAGCTCTGGAAAAAACTGGAAAAAAATTCCCGGCCCTTTCACGTCTTAGTAAAATCTCCTAGATATTATTTTCCTCCTGGTTTTGTCGGGTCGAATGGCCTACCACCCGTCATTCTGCTCTACAGGAAAATAAATAATTCATATTTGGCAATGAAACCTCCCCCATGAGGCCCCGATGCTCTCACATGGAGTATGAATCACAATTGTACAGTATGTTAAAATTTACCTGCACGATATGTCAAATATCCTACTCCATATTGGATATGTAACTTATATAATACATATCTGTTTGTTTAGAAATGGGGACAGAAACATATAGGTCAATATAGGTCAGCTCCACCTAAAATCACAGATACACTTCCAAAAAGGGTTAAAAGGAGGAGAGTCAATGAATACTGGTGTAAGCAAATAGGTGCCTTTTTATTTGTGAAGTGTTTGCCATAATTATTACGGACATTCAGAATTTTACATAGTCTGTAAATAACCTTGGCATAAAAGCATGCCGACTGGACATACAGCAGATTGCAAATGAAGAAGAGGGGGGTCTCCTCAGATATTTCCCGGGAGACAAGGCAGATTACATTGTTCCTGTGCCAAAAGAGAGACTGTCTGATGAACAGAAAACGCTACACGTGTTCGCTTGTTCTCTAACCTTTAGACTGCTGCTACTGACTACAAGTCTGATTTAAACAACCTGCGACTTGTCGCAGTTGGTGGGAGGGTGTGTTTCCAAGGTTTTTCTGAAGATATGCGATTTGTTTACAATTTGGAGTGCTGCTGAACAGATGACTGAAGCTCTAATACAAGTAAAACAGCGTAATACAGCGCAGCTCTCCCGCTTTTCCAATTCAAGTGAACTGTCACAAGTCGCAGGTTGTTTAAATCGGACTGGATAAATGCGTCATTTACAAAGTTGTATAAAAGCAGGGGTTTAGAAGTGGTGGAGGAATATGTCATAGATGTATATAATCCATCTTATACCCTGGTTAATAAGAATCACATTCCTCCTAAGGAATCTAGGGATTGATAAAATAAGAGTAAATAGATAGACAGGTAGTGAAAATTATTTCCAGTTTATTTCTAAGTCATGTGCATGATAAAAGTTAAACTAAATTCCATTGAATGCATTTATCAGAACATGTAATGTAATGTGCAATACAAAAAAAATAACTTAACTGTACAGCTAGACTTCTTAGGAGGATTCTTTATTAGGTGAATCTCTTTTTACCGAGGATGTAAGGTGAATTATTTACATCTATAAATTATACCATCCCTCGCTGGCCAGTATGGAATTCATGAATACCGACAGAGAAATATTCTACTGTAAAACGTGAGGATTTTATCGGTATGTTATGGTTTTCATTCACACAAACCAGCTTTTCTACTGAAATTTCTCCCATTTATTTCAAAATTATTGCCCACTGATTATTTCATTTAATGATTGCTTACATAAATCTAAATATTTCAGTTCTTAAAGGATTGAGTCAATACTTTATACATAATTTATATTTTGTACATATATATAGTTTATATAATTATATGTATATAGGTGTTATTTATATGTATGTATATAAATAGGTGTTTATTTCTCAATCATGTTCATTTAATGACTCCCTGTTACAATTTCTGCATTTCCGCGGAGTCATTAATATATGAAGAAAAGCAGTAATTTTAATTTGTATATATAGTTTATATATTTAATTACATACACACGAGTGCTGCAATTTTACGACCGCCGACAAATTTGTTGGTAAAAAATTTCTAAACCAAAAATTTCATCGTCTATCAAGAGATTAAATAGAAGAGGAGAAAGTATTCTGAGTTATATAGACCATGGGCTACCAATATGAAACCCTCCCCCCCCCCCCGTGGGAATTTCCGACACATATATTTTTTTGTTGGTATTGTCATCTAGTTTAAGATTTTAGTTGTTTGCCCCTGATCAATTACAGCATTTAGCCGGAAAACCCCGGAAATCCGGAGAAAATGAATTTGTTTTAATTTTTCATTGTTCTTTGCTCCTAATATTCCCAGGGAATTTCTGACTCACACATTTTTGTTGGTATTGGCATCTAGTTTAATGTTTCAGTTGTTTGCCCCTTAAAAATTACAACATATCCCCGGAAAACCGCGTATATACGGAGAAAATTACTATGTTTTATTTTTTAAATCTTTGTTCTTTGCACCTAATAATCAAAGGGAATTTCTGACTTATATGTTTTTTTGTTGGAATTACCATCTAGATTACGGTTTCAGTTGTTTGTCCCTTATCAATTACAGCATATCCACGGAAAACACCGAAAACCACGGAAATCTGGAGAAAGGGACTTCGTTTTATTTTTTTAAAATCTTTGTTCTTTGCTCCTAGTATTCAAAGGGAATTGATGAATCATATGTTTTTGTGTTGGTATTCCCATATAGATTAAGGTTCCAGTTGTTTGCCCCTTACCAATTACAGCATATCCCTGGAAACCCCGGAAAACCACGTATATACGGAGAAAATTACTATGTATTATTTTTTAAATCTTTGTTCTTTGCTCCTAATATTCAAAGGGAATTTCTGATTCGTATGTTTTTTTGTTGGTATTGCCATCTAGATTAAGGCTTCAGTTGTTTGCCCCTTATGAATTACAGCATATCTCCAGAAAACTCCGAAAACCACGGAAATCCGGAGGAATTGACTTTTTAAAAATTTCTTTAAAATCTTTGTTCTTTGCTCCTAATATTCCCAGGGAATTTCTGACTCATATGTTTTTTTGTTGGTATTGCCATCTAGTTTCAGGTTTAAGTTGTTTTCCCCTTATCAATTACAGCATATCTACGTAAACCCTGAAAACCACGAAAATCGGCAGATAATGAGATCGTTTTAATTTTTTTTTAAATCTTTGCTCTTTGATACTAATATTCCCAGGGAATATCTGAATCACATAATTTTTGTTATTGCCATATAGTTTAAGGTTTCAGTTGTTTTCCCCTTACCAATTACAGCATGACAAAGAATACTGGAAAAATCCTGATGCGGATGAAGGCGATTGAAAACCTGGCAGAACACACTTCATATTCTAATTTGACATCTGTGAATGATAATTTATCTTACGAAACCTTCCAAAGTCACTACCAAACTTTCTTGACTGAAGTTAGAGAAGGGACATTCGGTAAAACAGCACAATTTTGGAATGGTAATATGGACAAAGTGTCATTGATTTTGAGATTTCAGCGAGCAACTAAAGAAAACAACTTTGACTTACACTTGGCATGTTTAGAAGATATGATTCCCCTTTTCTTTGCATGTGACCATCACAATTATGGCAAATATCTCGTAGTCCATATACTCACCCTTTTGAACCTGCAAGGGACACACTTGAAGCAGAAGAATTACTTCGCAATAACGGTTTCAGTGACCGTAGATCACAAGTTCCGAGTTCTAGAAATTCTGTGGATTTCCGTGGTTTTCCGGCTTTTACGGGGATATGCTGTAATTGATAATGGGCAAACAGCTGAAGCCTTAATCTAGATTACAATGCCAACAAAAAAAATATGTAAGTCAGAAGTTCCCTGGGAATATTAGGATCAAAGAACAAAGGTTTTAAAAAAATTAAAACGAACTCATTTTCTTCGGATTTTTTAGGTTTTCGGAGTTTTTCGGGGATATGCTGTAATTGATAAGGGGCAAACAACTGAAACCTTCATCTACAAGGCAATACCAACACAAAACCATATGAGTCACCAATTACCTTTGAATACTAGAAGTAAAGAACTAAGATTTTAAAAAATTAAAACAAAGTAATTTTCTCCGGGTTTCCGTGGTTTTCGGAGTTTTCTGGGGATTTGCTGTAATTGATAAGGGGCAAACAACTGAAACCTTAATCTGGATGGCAATACCAACAAAATAACATATGATTCAGAAATTCCCGTTGAATATTAGAAGCAAAGAACAAAGATTTAAAAAATAAAACATTGTCATTTTCTCCATATAAAAGTGGATTTTCGGGTTTTCCGGGGATATGTTGTAATTTGTAAGGGGCAAACAACTGATAACTTAAACTAGATGACAATACCAACAAAAAATATGTGAGTCAGAAATTCCCTGGGCATATTTGGAGCAAAGAACAAAGAAAAATTAAATCAAACTCATTTTCTCCAGATTCCGTAGTTTTTCGGGGTTTCCGGGTAAATGCTGTAATTGATAAGGGGCAAACAACTAAAGACTTAAACTAGATGGTAATACCAACAAAAAATATGTGAGCCAGAAATTCTTTGGGCATATTAGGAGCAAAGAACAAAGAAAAATTAAAACAAACTCATTTTATCCGGATTTCCGGGGTTTCCAGGTAAATGCTGTAGTTGATAAGGGGCAAACAACTGAAAACTGAAACTAGATGGCAATACCAACAAATAAATATATGTGTCGGAAATTCCCACTGGGGTGGGGATGGGGGGTATACAGTAGCCTACGCTCTAATATTGTTATACCTGTATTGTTTCCGCTACAGTTCACACAAAAATTCGTGCTTTCATAATTTATTGTCATCAGGGCCGGATTAAGATTCTTAGATGCCCTAAACACAAAATATTTTAGAATGATATCACTTGAAATGTTGATAATTTCTTATGTTCCGATTACCTACCCAGTTTTCAATCTTATATGTAGAATTTTGCGATATATTATTCTAACAGCCGGCAACAGACTTATTCTTCTAAAGTTATTCAGGGTATTATAGTTAGGTTACTCTCATAATCTGGATCATCGTTATTGCTGCATTCCATTGCTCTGGATACTTCCTTATTCGAAAACGCGTTAATAATACAGAATTAAACTATATTTCGATAAGCTTTTTCCTTTAGAATTCTTACCTATTAGAGGTACCTTCCTTAGTTCATTAGGCTAACCGACATATTTTCGTCAACATCACTTATTCTGAACTTATACAAATTATACATCAATGAATAATGTAACAGCATGAAGGATTTTTACCAACTACTTTCATATAATAGACCTACTCAGTTTATATTAAAACATGTTTTAAAAGGTCATTCACATACAATAGATTTAAACTGAAATCACGTATGGAATTCTGACTACATGGTCTTGAAACCAATGAGCTGTCTCCATGACAACACTAGCGTTTGCAGTGTATTCAGCGGCCTTGGGAATTTGCATGATCTGGGATTTGAAATAATCGATCAAATTAGAGAGGATATTGATATATTTCACTCCTATAAATCAATAACATCGATAGAATTCCACGTAAATATAAATCTATACTTTCTATACTCTGGGCATGGAAAACATTATTTTCTCACTTCAAATTTTGATACAGAAAAGAGGCTTATTGCGAAAAGTACGTATTCAATGGTGTGAGCCTCATTCAGGCTGAGATTTTAGCAAACGATGGGTAACAAGTATGTCATTTCAGTAGTCTGTAAAAAAATCTCATCCACTGACACTTCTTGTCGCGGTATTCTTTGAATTAGTTTGCGAAAAAGGGATTCTGGCAAAAAAAAATGTATTAACATAATCTGAGTATGCTATGCCAGAAGCCGGCAAAAGTACTTTCCACTGAATCTTTTCATATCTTTGTGTTAGTTGAGAAAAGACTAAATCATTGGGGGGGGGGGGGGGAAGAAAGGTTTTTGTGCGAAATTTTCGTATGGGAAGCCAGGCATTTATTAAACACCTGTAAGATCTAGTAAAACTTTGTTTAACCCATTAATCCTAAAAATTAAAAAAATTAAAAAAATATATTTAAAAAAATTGAAATCAGGTATGAGTCAAAATAATTAACGTTCGACGGGCCTGTAAAAGCAGCATGTCTTTAACATTCTTTGCAAATTTTAAATGTTATTGTGCAATAAACTCTTCCTTTATAAACTCAAATGTTTCTAAATATGCAGTATATATTTATTTTACCAATATTTTTTATTCCCACCCCAAATTTTAGATTCCCCCAAATTTGATATTCCCCCCCAAATTTTTGAGCGCCCTGCTCTCACGTATCTTTCTTTACCATAAGCATGAGCAATATATCTTTCTCACTTCATATTTTGACGTAGAATAAGAGGCGTATTGCAAAATGCGCATATTCATTATTCCGTTGTTCCAACCTGACGCCATGGTTTTTTGTTCTCCAGGCAAGACAGCATTGAGTTTCTACAAACAGTGGGTTTCTTATAACTAAGAATTTTTATGAAATATTTCAAATAAAAATCTTAGCTCTTAGTGTACGCACCAAATGTATACAATTTAAACAAAGTATAAATCATATCCTAGGAGATATCCAACACAAATATATATATTTTTTTCATCCGATTATGTCATTTGTTTTCATTTTGGAGCCAGGTTGTTAACATGCACATGCGCACACACACACACACACACACACACACACACACACATACACATACACACACACACATACACATACACACACACACTCACTCTCATACAGATATGTTTTTTATAATAGTATTTTTTGATTCAGGAGACCTCAAAAAATGTATTTATGTTAAAAACACAACTTTGAATTTCGGGGAACAGGTAAAGGAAATAAAAAAGGACTTCCCACAACAATGACATTTAAAGATGAATTGAAAGAGAAGAAAATGGATATTACAGGATTTTAAACATTGCTAGGACCATATAAATGATTGCCATATATCATGATAGAATATTTAATTATTGTTAACAGCACGTCGACCTGAAGTTGTTTGGAAGCTTAGACAATCAATCTCCAGTTGTGGAAGGACATCGGAATGTTGGCTCTTGCACCCAGAAGAATACCAGTTACTGCAACCTATTAAACTTGATACGAGTTTTGAAAATACAGTAGGTGGTAGTAGGCTCCTAGAATCCACCACAACTGGCTGGCAAGAGGAATTCCTAAATCTTGTAGTAGGGTAACCATTTCTGAGGATTTCTTCTTTCTATTGATCGCGATGATATAGTGACACATTGTGAACTTCCTCGCGAACCTCTAGGCCTGTACCTGTGGCTCGAAGGGCATCGGCGAGCATTGTTCTGATTGTATTATGGCGTTTTATCCTTAACAGTTATCCTCTGGGGCAGCTCCCAAGCACATGAGGGAATGTTTCATTCTCGCTACAATGTCTGCAGCTGGTCTGCAGCGGGTTGTGCTTACGGAACGGCCCGGGAGGGATCGCACAGGTGCTTCCATGCCATATCATTTTCAACATATCTCTCCATTCAGAGCTATAGAGGCCCGTTTTCCGAAGAAGTTTAAGGAAACATAGCTTTAAATAAAATTTTCTAATTTATTTTTTACATAAATGTTGGATACCTACTTGCATCGTATTAGAAATCAATTTCATAAACAAAAATCCTTGTCACATAAGTTTTAAACATTTGTCATTCAGTGCTTTAAGTATCCTCACGTGCTGAAAGACTTTCCTTGCTTTAATTATGTAAATATTCTGATAACTTCTTGCAGAGCTTATTCATTATCTATATTTATAAAGATAAACTTGTTTCATTGCGTGTTCACATCCACATTTATTTACTGAATTTGTACAACAATATCCAACATCACTAATACAATAAACTAGAGTGATTTTCAAATTCTTTTACCCATATTTTCTGAAGTCATTAGAATATTTAAAATTCGCCTTTGTTAGGCTAGGGTATTAATGATTTTGTCCATAAAATGTCTTAAATCGCGAATTACAAAACCTGCTCTCAATTCATACTGCTAGGTCTGTATTTTGTCTCATAATTTCTTTATGTACAGCAGTAATATTTTGGTTCGGATTTCACCAAAAAAAACTGTAGTTCGCTACTATTGCAATAAAAACTTAATCAGTCGATGTCTTAAATAATGTTCGTTTGTTTATTTATTATTTACAGCATTGAGAAAGTGCATGCAATTGTACTAACAAAAAAGCATTCTTAATATTAATAACAAAGTCAGCTCATTACATAGAATCGGTTTCCAAGAGTATTCCTTAACAGTACTTCACATTTTACAAAAGTAAATTTGTAATACTACAGCTAAAACTTAATATTTTTTTTTAATTTCTACAGGTAGTCTGATATAAAACTCAATACCTAAAACTTTATGGATGTAATTTTTTGTAGTCTGCATCGAGGAACAACGAATCTCAGCACTAAGGCAACACCAGTGAAATACACCAAATTATAGCTATGTTCAAGAAGAGTACATTGACACCGGTAGCCAAATACCACTTTAAATTCATTTTAAAAGAGTGTTTATATTCTTTACGTGGATCATAATCTTTCAATACCATTATCCAAAATAATGTTATGTACACCGTATACTCTTCCCCGAAATAGAAAACCATAATTCAGATGTGAATGGAAAAGCCAGTGATAACTTTATATGCAGTTCGTATGTGATAATTCTACGTAAGATTTCTATAAATTAACAACTTAGCAATTCACAACTAAATTCTATATAAAACTAAATAATGAACTCTCATTTGTATTACCGTTTAAAGGTGGGTAAATGAAGAAAGAGAGAAACCGATTTAAAGAAAGAAAGAAAAAAGGAATTAAATACATAGAGAAATAAAGTTAACCATTTATTTATTAAGCGTAAGTATAATATTATAGAACATTCTTTAATCAAAGAATTAAAGAAAACATAACAGTAGTTCTTATATACTTATAACCTATTATATTTTATTAAAATAGTAAATTTACTGACTCACATACATTTTCACTCCATCCGATGTAGAAAGTAACATTAATTACATATATTTATACAATGATGCGAAATATTTTATTTTCACATGTCACCGTTATAAGGTAAGCAAAGAACATCAAATATGATTGAATCACAAGGATGTTTGAAGAAACAATTAATATTACCAAGTGATATTTATTATCCTAGTAATGACCACTGGTAATCATGAATGTATGGTATTGAAGGAGCATGATCAGTGTATAGTACAGGAGAAAACAATAGAAGTAGGATAAATAACCATGATGTTTGCTCAGCTGTCTTTTTACTCTCCTGTCATGACTTCCATAAATTCTGAAAGAAAACCAAATTTAGCAGTTCAAGTCAAGTATAAATGCATAATGTTATCAGTCCAAACGTGTAAAAAAAATTCAACTTATGGTATTAACATGCAACAAAAATTAAATATAAATGTCGATATATGATAAAGAAAAGTACTAAATTTCGCTGTTTTTCGTAGTTTTTTGAACATGTAGTTCTCACCCTCCGCTTTTTGTTTTCAATATTGTACATATCTTTCGTGTATGTATATACTGTATATATAATTATTTTAATAGGGATACAAGTTTTGATTTACATAAATGTAACACCATCAGATCAATTTGGTAAATCATATATTATCTTTTAATGATTTTAAGTTATTATTTCGAATACGAATATTTGCAGTTTTACGTACATCATTACACATGCACTCCTTTTTTCTTTGACAATATCAGCAGCTCATTTTTTGCATGTGTCTATCTGCAATGAAGAACTATTCCAATATGCTATTTGCTATATTTCAACTCATTCAGTTCCTTTGTCTGAATCACATTATCAGATTATTTCCTTCTCACTATGACGTTAGGGACTCATGACAACGCGGGTGTTCAAAGTATTATTTTTCTTAAACTAATACAGGTACGAGTAATGAAGTTCTCTTGGTAAACCTTTTAGCAATAACATTATAGCGGAGAGACCGGAAGTACAACGCGAGAATTCAAAATAAAAGCATATTTTTTTAAGCAAAAACAGATTCTCCTCTGTGGCGAAACTGTAGTATAGGACATAATGTTGATAAAACCCTTTTTACTGGAATGATGACAGCTATAATTTCCTTAAGTTTAGTACTAGAACTTGTAAACCCTATATAATTATATAACTGGTAACTTCGTCTTACCATCAAAGTCAACGGTTCCAGAACCGTCAGAATCAATTTCCTCAATCATCATGTCAAGATCATCAGCAGAAATTTTGTCATCCAGTTCCTTCAGGATCTCTCTCAAGACCTGGGTGGTGATATAGCCGTTTCCTAAGTGACAAATACGAGTAATTTTGTTAAGACTAAAATGTTAAGCAGTATGAAAAATTTACAATGCAGGCTAAAGTTGTGGGAACATAACAGTGCAATTTCATGGTCAATTTTTGTTCTTATACCTCATTACCATTACCAAATTAACTTTGAGTTTTCTTTAAAGACAGCTTTCGGATCCAATTAAACAACATTAAATGAGGCAAGTTCGGTAACTCGCTAATTAGCAGTTTATGAATGATATTTAAAGATGTTCCAAATATTGTTACAGTATTATATGAAACACATTTTACCTAAATGTTATACTCTTCTTCTATCGTACTTTTAAACTGACCTTCCTTGTCGTACAACCGAAAGGCTTCCCTAAGTTCTTCCTGCATAGCTTCAGCATCTTCCTCAACCAGGAACCTAGCAGCCAGGGTGCAGAATTCCTCAAACTCCAGCTGCCCAGAACCTGCCAACGTCAAGAATTGCACGATTAGAACATAATTGTATCACTTCGAAACTGTAAAAATGTAAGTAACGGTAGTAATGGAGTTATTAACCTAGCAGTTGTAGGCAATGTGAGGTGAGACGAGGTCATCATATTTTGGAAAATACTATATAACTCTTGAAGAGATAGAATGATAATTGGAATATAGCGTAAAAGAAAAGTTATTTACAGTAGCAATATGTTGACCTCAAACCCCCAAGCCGGCCAATTTGCCCCCTTTTTTATGGTTTCACCTATCGCAGAGGCAAGCACCTAATTGGATTCCTGACTCTTTTCTGCTATTTCGCCAGTACAAAATAACTAAAATTCAACAAAGTTGAAATGAACACAATCCATGGCACATCGACAATAGAACTGGTGTATTAAAAGTAAGTAAGTAAGTAAGTGTTTATTACAATAATTAACTTTTTACAAATTCCAATGCAAACAATCGCACGGGTCCGCATGGACCGTACATGCTTACGCAAAAACACACACACAAAAAAGAACAAATATTATAAATACAAAATAACACAAACAAAGTAAATCTATTCCTCACCCTCCACACCCGCTCTCCAATTTGTCGCTTTTTCAAACCTGAGCTGTCTCGCTTTCATTAAATACTTCCCAATGCCTTCCTCAACGTTTTTTCCCGTTAGTAACTCCAAACATTTCCGTTGCTCCCTATTTGATTCCATAAAAGATAATGGTAAGTATTTTTCCCTCCAATTTTCCAAACCTTCACAATTCGCCAAAATATGAAACCATGATTCTTCCCCCTTACATAATGGACAAACTCTCATTCCGTTTTCATCTGTGATCTTAATCATTCTCCACGCACCTAGTCTAATCCAAGCGAGGCCTAGTTTACTGACTTTAGATCCTTTTCCTATGTATTGCTCTTTCCCCCACTCCAATTTTAACCGCGATTGTAATTCAAGTGAAACCATAGTCTGACATTGTGCATTTGTCCGTTGTCTATCAATATCCTTCAAACGGTTCTTAACCTTCCTCCACACACTTCTCCTATTTCCCTGCCCATCCATCCAAACGTATCCCATCCCAATTGTTTCTAATCCCTTTCTTAATTTGGAAACCCACGTATTTCCTCCTATTCTTAGCTGTTCTTGATAACATATTGCTCTAATTAGAGACTGATCCCCCAGCATAAGTTGTAACCAATATTTCACCGCCCTAATTTTACACTCTATAGTCTCACTATGCGCTCCAAACTCTCTCATAATGCCACAATTTGCAGTACCCCTCCCTATCCCCAAAATCCCTTTCAAAAAACGCGTCCTGACCTGATCTAGATTCCCTGTTTCTTCCCAACCCCATATCTCAGCCCCATAAGTCATCGTCGATCTCACTATTGCCCCGTACAGAGTTTCCATAACACCTATTGGCATGTCTGGAATTTTGCTACGTATCCGAAGAGTTTCAGCTGATTTCAGTCCCGCTTTATGTTTCGTCACCTCAATGTGCTTTGCCCATCGTCCGTTCATAGTAAGCGTCAATCCTAAATACAAGAAGTTCTTCACGTTATCCAAAGGTTGTCCCGCATACGTCCATGTCTCTTCCCTGCTATAAACTGATCCGTTCTTAAAGGTCATAGTCTTAGTCTTTTTTGTATTAACAGTAAGTGACCATTCCTCGCAATACGTTTGAAGCCTGTCTAGTCCCAGTTGTAGTCCGTGAATCGTCGTTGAACATAACACCATGTCATCCGCGTATAAAAGCACAGGAACATGTACATTCCCCACCTTAGGTGCTTCCATATGTATCTGTCCCATTACATCAACAATATCGTCTATAAACATATTAAATAATAAAGGAGACAAAATACAACCCTGCCTCACCCCCATCTCACTGACAAAACTCTCCGATACCCTTGTACTGTCGTACTTTACACAAAATTCCACATTTTTATAAATCGCCTGCAATGCTACAATCATCTTCCGCGACATCCCTTTCACCCACAATTTATGCCATAACGCCTCACGATTAATTGAGTCAAACGCCTTCTTCAGATCTACAAAAGCACAATGCAGTTTTCCACGTTTTAATGATATTTGTCTCCCACGTAATGTGTCCAGAATAAATACTCCATCTATGGTACTATGTCCTTCTCTAAAGCCAAATTGAAATTTTGAAAGTTTACTAAATTCCGTTGACCAGTCCTTAAGTCTGCTATACAGTATTCTGCAATATATTTTCTCCATAATAGGTAACAAAGTGACTCCCCTATAATTGTCCGGAATTGTTTTTGATCCATTCCCCTTATAAATTGGCTGAATTATTCCCTTGCCCCAACACTGAGGATAATTCCCACCACGAAAGGTTTTCTTGAAAATCTGGAGCATCACCAAACCAAACTCATTAACACTTGCAGCGGCTTTAAATACTTCAGGCGGTAACCCATCAGAACCCGGAGCCTTCCCACTTTTCAACCCTTTAATTGCCCTTATGACCTCCTGTCCAGTAATATCTCCATCCAACATTGGTACTTCCAGCCACTCCCGCCTTTGAATCTCAATTGTTTTTCCCGCCCCCCATTTCCCACCACCGAAAACTCCTGTAAAATGTTGAAGCCATTTTTCCGGAGATATTTCACTAATTGTCTGACGATTACCCTTTATATCTTTAACCAGTCGCCAAACCATAGCGTTATCTCCCCTCGAAGCGACCTCCCGAATTTCTTTAACCATTTTGTCTTGCCAATTACTTCTTTTCTCCCTTAAAATCACTTTATATTCCTTTCTAGCATGAGTATATACTATCCTTCGATCTTCAGTATTGTCCCATCTAAACTGTTTCAAGGCTACTAATGCTCGTTTCTTTGCGGTTCTACATTCTTGGTCATACCACCCTACCGATCTCCTATTCTTCTTGTTTGTTCGGCACTTCATCCCTGCAGCAGCTTTAATTATTGCTTCCGTCAGACGTTCCACCGTTTTGATGTTTTCCCCCTTAGCTCGTCTCTTAAAACGTTAAGAAACTGGTGTATTGCTACATGAATATGTCCACGCTCTACTGGTAAACCCAAAGATCATAATAATCTCATTGTAGAACCTCGGTAATTGAAGGCTGTATAAGTAAAATAACATAATGTTAAGATGCTGTATATATATATATATATATATATAGCTGTATATATATATAACCCAGTAGCTTATATTTGTAGAGCGCATTGTACTGCTAATATCAAATTTCGAGAGTATGGTACGTATAACCATTCGAGATTTCAAGTTTCGGAAATTAGTTGCAGCCTTCAGATATTGTGTAGATATAGATGCATCCGAGAACAAATCCAACTTACTGACTTAAACAGTATCTTAACATTATATTGCCTCTCATTATTACAAACACAGAACAACTAGTCATGTATATTCGTAATCATAATGGAACCTTCAGTGCTTGGATTTAAAATACGCTATCTTTTTATGGATTTGTTCAGTTCTCACAATCAAACTTTTGGTTAAATGTGATTCAATGTCTTCAATACAAAATTACTAATAAGTGAGCTAAATATCTACTTATTTGAATTATTTTACTTGCATTGTTTTTCAAAAACTCTAGTGAGTTGGCTTGACACCACCATATCATTATCAGTAACACATATTTTCATTATTTTGATGTTTTACTTAAGACTAGCCGAATACTTCACTAATAATTGCAATTTTTCGGAAAAGGATCTTCTCGGACATACCATCTTCGTCTACCTCAGCGATAATTTCATCCAGTGTGTCCTGATCCAGTTTGTGTCCCAACATATCCAGAATAGTGCCAACCATGTCTGTCTCAATGTAACCATTGTTCTCTCGGTCGAAGGAGTTGAAGACATTCTTCAAAACTGTAACGTAACGGAATGAAATCATTATAACATCTTATTTTTAATGTCGTTTACTACTAGAATTCAGAAAAAGAGTGGAAGATCTATTCTGAGCACCTTCTTGAAATATTCCGTCATCTCTTCAGACTGACAATTCAGCTTTTAGCAATACTAATACTTAAAATCTGAATTCAATTGGGGAGACGACGAATATAACTAATTATTCAAGTGGATTTTTTCAGTAATAACAACATTGCATGCTGGATAGAAGGTCCTGTGTTTGATTATTAGGAAAGGACATATATTTACAGTAAGATATTACAGAATAAATAATTAATAGAGTGTAAACTGTATTTAAAACATAACATCTTTCATATCGGAATAAAGAAAATTAGGAATACAATGAATGCAGGAAACGCTCATCTCAATCACGTTTAAGGTTATTTAGGTGCCCAGTCATGAACCGAAAGTGGATATAGTGAAATTGTGACCTGCTACGGTTTTACTACTGGTTCTTGTTTTTGACAGTTTTATATTTATGCATTTTTATTTGTGTTATTTAACTTTATTAATGGTACACCCGATTATTTGAATATTTTTTAGTCAGGTATTTCAATACCTATTTCTCTAGGCCTACTAAATAATCGCAAAGTAACGATAATTTAAAAGATATCACAACTACCAAAAATGTCCATAAAAAGTTAAATGTGACAATAAAGAACGTATGAAATTTAAATCACACGCTGAATAATCATCGGCTATTGATTATTTGATCAATTATTTGATTATTGATTATTGATTTGAACGATTATTTGATTATTGTTGGTGAACAAATATCTGGTCACTCTACGGCTAAAACTATATCCTACATAATTTATAGCGACAGGTTACCTTTTGTCTCACCTGGTATTTTCGTCTGCACACCAACTCATAATTTTTTATTTGCTCTGTAAACAAAATTATTTTTTATATGTCTCGTCTTTATTGAATGGTCTTCGATGACACCAATTCTTGTCGGTTGCATTATTCGGGGTGAAAAAATAAGAGTACATTTGCGGAAGTACTTGTACTTCTGGCAAGAAATGGAAGTACTTAAAAATTGTTGTAAAACATGTTTAGGAGCAGAAACTTTTTTCAAGCATTTATAGATATTTATGGTTTATTTAGGTATTTTAAATCTTACAAGATTTCGTTAGCTTGGTCAAGTGCAGTACATGCAAAGGTATCTGAATAGCAAACGTCTGGATTATGGCAAACGAAATAGGCACGGAACTAGAAATCCTTACACTATTAATAACTTCTTCGCTGCAATTAAAATATACACTCTCCATATTAAAACCGCACTTATATACCATCACTTTTGGACATTCTGTGCGTTGAAATTACTTTTTTTTTATAACGGCGATTCTCTCATACCTGATATTGAGTTGTGTGGGTAGGCTTAGTTGTTATTGATATTTTTATTAATATTGGTGGTGTATTGTTCTTTATGGTATTGTTCCGACTCTTGGGAAAGTTAAAAGGAATTTTTCTTTCTGGAAAAACATATCAAATTAAAATTTGTCTTCTAATTTATATTCCTTTATTTAACACTGATTTAAGAGAAGCTATTATATCCTGTTGAATACATTATAAATTTAAGGGTTAACTATAAGGATCCAGATTATGGTTAGTGACGCTCTGACCTATATAATTGTTAAATGTAATAAGTCAATCGCAGAAGTATTATTCATCTTTAGCGCATAAGGACCTTTCCGGAATACTGTGGCGTTCATCTTCGCCACCTGTACGATCGGCCTGCTTATGATACCATTTGTTAATGTATACGTACATGGGCCGTTTACAGCACACTTATGACTCCATTTGTAGCGTTTATGTACCCCATCTGCGATTTCTCCGGTCTCCCGGATGGCGATCTGCTGAATTCTCTTCTTGTTATGACATCCCAACGGGATGGATGATGTGGGAATGGCGGCACATAGGTAGCTCACTCGTCAGTTTTAAATACTTGTTACCCAGTTGCCTTTATTATTCCCCATTAACTTTACACATCTCATACTTCTTCCCCGCTCACAGGCGTTTTCTTAAATAATGTTAACGTCACCTTCCATCGTCAAAGCCTGACAACTTCTACTTAACTATTTGCATTCTTTCTTGACAGCTTTTATTAGGATATAAGATGGACTTTAATCACAAGGATGTACATCCCAAACTGGGATGTGCATCTGTTACAATACTTTGTTTCATAACTATTTGTTTGTTAACTAAACTTTGATTCATTAACTAACTTCTACTTTCTTGCGGGCTTGAATTGAATTACCTTGAATTCAATGTTGAAAAAGTGTATTACTCTGATCTTACGCAGTCAACCTTGAAGTTGACTTTGAAAAGACACCTAGTAGACCTACGACTGTCAGATAAGGAAACCTGATAATAAAAGATTTGGATATTTTTTTTACGATTTTGAAAACCCTACATTCAGCACCTCTGAAGTACTAGAGGACTTACAGTACACATAGGCCATGTGTATACTTACGCTGAACCTCTGAAGTATTAGAGGACTTACAGTACACATAGGCCATGTGTATACTTACGCTGAATCTGTTCTTCGGGTAGTTCTTCCTGCAAAGAAAGAAAATTACTTAGATAAAAGAAAATAAATAACTGCTGAAAGTTTATCAATTAAAAATATCGTTTTCAAGGGGAAATTTAATAAATGTTTTCTTCCATTTTGAAAGGAAACGGCAGAGAATATAAGCATGCTCAGTTAAGGGAGTTCTTTGTTCAGCGAATATGCCTGAAACCTATTCATATGTTTTTAAATATTTTGGCTGAAAATTAATAAAGTTAATATAATACCACTTTTTCTGTGACTATGCAGGATGTAAGCTTAACATAAACTCGTCTCGCCTCAAAACGAACAAAAATAGCTATTGTTTATTATTTTTTGCATTATTATTTTTTTTTTTGCATTTTTTCCCAACTGGTCATTTTTTAAAGGAAGTTTTCTATCGTTGCATTTTTTCCCTATTTTGTCTTCAGAATGAAATTTTCCAACTTGGCAAAGAAAACCCAATTTCTTACCTCCAGACAGTTAAATGCATATTGATTTGGGATCCTTATCGTCACATAAAAGTTATTTTTATTAATAAATATAGTAAACATAACCATAATAATAGAAAACACTAATAGTAGTAATATTAAATAATTAAATATTGTCTTTTGCTATTATATGTTGTTATACTACTGGATATTCCCTTTTTAAATACATAATATCTAGAAATATTAAGTAATTTCTTCGATTTTTCATGTCATATTTCAATAAATGTAAGGTCGTTTCATAGGCCATTTTTCAATCATTTTTCGTTCTTCAACTTCGAGCCCAAGTAATTACCTTTCGTCTACTGGTTTCTCCTCATATATTTGAACGGGTATTGCCCATTCCTATCTTTATTGTATTAACTCAGAATTTCAAAAATGAACTGATATTCTCAAAGTATTTTCTCCTAAGTATAAATAATGGTTAATGCTCACAAAGCAGTAGCACATCTAATCAGCTAACACTCAAAACTCGATTTAACAAGTCCCGAAACATTTGGTTAATTTATTGCTAATATTTTAATGTTAATCTTGTATATTTTTAAACCTGCGACGTTAATAAATAAAAAGACTAAAGAAGTCGGTTAAGCGCAAATTTCAGTTTATTCGGTTTCTGCTTCCCTTGTATTCTTAAAAGCCACACGCTTTGATTGATTTTGGGCCAATATGCACTGGAAGTGTGGCCGTTCCTGAAAGCTACTTTTCAGCTGAAGTGAACTAGATAGATAACACTTCACATTATTTCTTTTTCTTACTTTTTCTAGGCATCGGATTTTCAGTTAGAGCTGAAGATAACACTTCGCATTATTTCTTTTTATTATTTTTTCTAGGCATCGGATTTTCAGTTAAGAGTTATATTTTGTTTCATGTACTTGTATTTAATTGGGTATTGTCTAATATAAATAACTGAACTTAATGCGAACACGAGCACTTGCTCATTCGGGAAATTATCTTATGTATATTTCTTGTGTTTCATGCAATAAATAAATAAGTTACCGGAAGTGACGTTAGAAGTCGTGATCGGATGGTATATATTATATAACAGTTAAATCCTTAGTAGCTAGTAATAGAAAATTCTTCTTCATTGATGTATTATACACTAAACCCCTTGGTTTATCACATCCATATTCTATAGATAAATGAATGGAACGATTGATGCTTACATGTCGAAAGCTGATATTAGTCCTTTGTAGTTACTAAAGGCTAGTCGTTCGAAGAAAGAAACCTGAAGTAAGCACATTTTGGTATGCCTGTTTCACTCTAGCACATTATTCATGTTAGTTAGTTTATTTTCTTACACAGTACAGTGTTTTACATTAACCTGCACTTATAAGTTTACATATACTTATAAACTACACTTCTTAAAGTTTAACACACACATTTACAAATTAATAATTTACATACAAATATTCAATACATGTACAATATTTAAACATGCTACATTTTACTACATTATTCATTTTAATATTATTTCTAGCTCTATTTTTACAGTATATGGAAGATGAATTATACAAATTGAATGATAAATTTAAGAATATAGTATATACACACTTACAAAGAATAGAGATCACTTATATTATAAAAACAGTTTGATAAAAGAAAGATTTGAGCATTTTCTTAAATGAAATTTCTGTTTTTTGTGATGTGATATGAGAGGGGAGTGAATTAAATACCTTAGAGCATAAGTAGTGTGGAGAAGATTCGAATAGATGGGTAGAGTGTTTCGTCAGTGCTATGCTGTTTTTATGTCGGGTGTTGTAAGAGTGGTAGTCAGAATTAACTTTGAAAAGGAGTCTATGAGAATAAGCAAACAGGCTTCAAAAATAATGATACATGGTAGTGGGAGGATCTTGTGGGTTTTAAATAAAGGTTTGCAGGAATCGAGAGGCTTGGCATTATAAATGGTACGTATTATGCGTTTTTGCAGGACAAAGATTCTATTTATGTGGAATTGATCCGCTGATCCCCAAGCAATAATGTTATATTTTATTTTAGAATAAATATAGCTGTAATAGCATTGCAGAAGAGTTTTCTTATTACAATAAGATGATAGTTTAACGAATAAAAAGGTATAACTAGATAGATATTTACACAAATGTTGTATGTGACCCTTCCAATTTAAATGACAATCTATCGTTAGCCCTAGAAATTTAGAGTTTGCCACTGCTTCAATTTCCATATTATTAAACACTACGGTATTATTGATCGCTGTATCTTTAAAAAATCTGGACTTAAATATCGTAAATTTAGTTTTAGACGTGTTAATAGCTAGACTATTTTTTGTACACCAGTTATGAAAATGTGACATCGTACGAGATGCCGAAATTTTGATATCGTCGAGCGATTTTCCTTGAATAATTAATGTACAATCATCTGCGAACATTATTGTTTGTGTATCAGGGAGGTGTGATGGAAGATCATTTATGTACAGAAGGAAAAGTAATGGGCCTAGAATTGATCCCTGTGGTACTCCTTTTTATTACTGGCGATGGATTAGACCTAGATTTACCACATTTATGGCTTATCTCTACTGTTTGCATTCTCATAGAGAGATACGATTTTATCCATTTAAGAACAGTTCCACGAATTCCATAGTTGCTAAGTTTTTCAAAGAGGATATCATGTTGAATGCTATCAAAGGCTTTCGACAGGTCTACGAATATGCCTAATGTCTGTTTGCCTTCATTCAGTGCTGGTGGATTTTTTCCAAAGCTATAAATATCCCTGTTGTGGTTGATTTCTTGGAAACAAACCCATGCTGGTGTTCCGAGAGGCATTTCTGATATTTTAAGAATGATGAAATTTTTGTGTGCATAATTTTTTCCAAACCTTTAGAGAGCGTTGGAAGAAGAGCTATAAGTCGATAATTATTCGGGCATGATTTCTCTCCTCCTTTGTGTAGAGGTTTGATCAACGCTGTTTTAAAAGCATCCGGAAATATTCCATTGTTCAAGGAATTATTTACAAGAACAGTCAGTGGCTTCACAATGTGTGGTCCCACTTTCTTTAAAATTGCAGGTGGAATTTCGTCTAATTCGGCAGAGAACGTACATTTCATGTTTTTTATGGTTCCCAGAACCCCTTCTTCAGTGACATCAAAGAGTACCATTGAGTTTGGGAATGTAGGCCTAGGTATATTAATGCCACTGGGGCTGCTTATTTTGGGAGGAGTGGGGATATTTAGAAAATGGTGATTTAGTACGTTTGCCATTGCTAATGGACAGGTGACTGATTCGTTTTTGTAAACTAGTTCACTGATGTCTGGGGGAGGTTTTCTACTATCACCAGTGTCGGCTTCCTTGATAATGGCCCACATTTCTTTCATTGGGTTTGTAGCTTGCAGGATTCTCCTATCATAGTGAAGGAGCTTAGCGTTCCTTAGTACTTTCTTATAAATAGTTCTGTATTTTTTAAAATGTTGTACTCTACGGGGATTGTGTTTGGCAGCTAATGATAGTTTCCTTAATGTCCTGCTGGATTTTATTATACCTGGCGTTATCCATTTGTTCTTGGGTCGTGATTTATATGATTTTTTTCTTTGTTAAGGGAAAACATTTGTCGAAATTTGATTTTAAAATGTTTATGAAGTTTTCGAAAAGTGAATTTGTATCATTTGCATCAGTGATCCAGTTTACATCTCTTAAAAGTGTATTGAATCGAGAGATTGCTTCTGATGTGAATTTGCGTTTAAAAACAGTTGAATTATTACTTTCCTTTTATACATTATTTATTAATGTCATTTTAATTTCTAAAAGCTGAGCGAAATGGTCAGATAAATCAGGTTCTGAGTTGTATGCGTTTATCATTTCCACTGGAATATTGGTCAAGATATTGTCTATGACAGATTTAGACAAGCCAAAAATTCTGGTAAAATTAAAAATTGTTTGCTTTATGTCATATTTCGACAAGACATCCAGAAGGGAATCACTGTTTTTATTCACTTGACTGTAGTTTTGATCGTATGCAAGGTTAACATTGAAATCACCGCATATAACTAATCTGTTACATATTTTATACAGAATATTCAATACACATTCAAGACATTTTAGAAATAATGGGAAATTTCCATTTGGTGATCTGTAAATGGTAAGGAAAACAATATTAAGGCTAGGGAAGTATGCAGCTGCGCCCTCGAAATGTTTATCAACACAAAAGACAGAAATGTCATTAATTGGCTGGAACAGAAGTGACTCTCTGCAGAATATTGCTGCCCCTCCTCCTTTGAAAATATTACGACAGTATGACTGTGTGAGGTTAAAGTTATTGATTGATATATATTTAATGTTTTCTTTATCAACATGGTACTCGGTTATGCATAAAATATCTGCTGGATGATCGGTTAAATATAATTCTAAGGGGGAAGTTTTATTAGCTAGACTATTGACATTGAGGTGCATTATTTTGAGGAAGGCTTCGTTAGTCTGATGACTCACTTCTGTTTCGTTATCACCCAGCGATCCAGAAAAGTCTGGGTGCTAGGATGGTTGCTGACCTAAGAGTGAGACAGACATATTGTTTTTGTTTATTTCAGGTTTCCTTCTTCCGGTTTAGTTACTAGTGCCTAGTCGTCAAGTTGCTATCAGCACCTAGTTAAGGTCTTCTGCTTTCGAACACAAGCTTTTCTTTTCATCAGTTTCAGTTGTTTAATCCTATAACTTACTTAAAACCTATTATTACGAGTATTTGAAACAGCAATAGGCCTATCAATCAACTACTCTTTCATGAAATACTGATTTTCACACAGTCTGACGGAATGATGGGTCAAGTGAATAAAAAGCAAGCATTTGCTTTTAGAATTAAGTGTAAGCAAAAGCATTTGCTATCTAGCATTAAGTAATAGCACTAGCATTAGCTCAGTTTTGTGTGAATAATCTTTTACTAGTGCTAGCTAGTAAATGCTGGAAAAATTTAGCCTTTTCTATGGATAAAGGCCCCCGAGATAATTAAAAATACACATCAATCTAGCAGGTCATGAAAATAGTAGGAAACATGTGAGTGTTTTTTAATTGTTATCGACATCAAAATTTCATCTTCTGAGTCTGAAATTTTTATGACAAATGAAGAAAGTGATAAACAGTTACAATTTGTTCATATTCTGAAGAATGATATCACTTTCAAGAGTCCGAACACGAATGCGATATTTAAGAGTTCTCACTCGCATAAAAGCAGCCATTTCATCATTTACATTTCCAATAAAATTAAAACTGTAGCATGGGTATAACCACACTTGAAAAATTTGCAGCATTTGCTATGAAGTCAAAGCAGAGTCTTGGTTTTATTCACACCTTTTTAAGCAAGTGCTGGGAAATTCAGCATTTGCTACAACAACTTTCTTTTGTTTATTAGTACAAGCATATTCTATATTATTATTCACATATTTTGAAACTTATTCTGTTATTTTCAAGTAAAAGCAATTGCTACATGTTTATTCACTTGACCCGATGGTAATAAAAAGGCACATTCACACGCACAACATATTCTTCTTTACTTATCCAACGCATTGTCTGCACGTACCATGGCGATGGCAGTATCCTCCTAGTAGTAACCTGTAGGACACCTATCACTTAATTAGATTTGTAACTGCAAGGCTTTGGCTTTCCATACAGAACTTCCTTTATAGCAGGTTTTACTTCATAGCCGGTTTACAAGTTAGCCCCTCCAAGAATGGAAACAAAATTTTTACACCTCATTGAAAGTATAAATAAAACATGTTTAAATAGGTTTGAGTAGTGTAATGTTGACAACTAATAGGAAAGGAACTACAAACGGAACTAGGACGGAAGGAGTCACTGTGGCATCGTGACCTAATCAACATTCGTCTTGACTTTTGCACCCTTCATCTTATAGTGTCTAGAAACATCAGACAACTCTTTGCGTTTGGCGTCTGTGTCATGATATCACTTAATAACGTGCCACAGTAATTGAAATATGAACTTCTGTATTGTAATATGATTTTATTATACTTAAAGCTGTAAATTATTTTATTAACAACGTAGGCCTATTGTGTAAAATTAGGATGAAAGTATCCTTTTTTGGTCTTGCGTAGAAAAAATAGTTCTGAAGTACGCTATTATTTTTTAGTCTAATATGTAAATTAGATCTGAGTGTATTATAATTAGGAACTATAAATCAGGAAATTCTTATTTTTATGCAATTCAAAAACCTTACATACATAAATCTAAAAATAAACATTTATGAGATAATTATCCTGCCGGTTGTATTACATGGATGTGAGACATGGTCTTTCGCTTTTCGAGAAGAACATAATCTGATACTGTTCGAAATTAAGGTGCCAAGGAAAATATTCTGACCTAAGAAAGATGAAAATGGGGACTGGCGAAAAGTGCAGAACGACTAGCTTCATAACCTGTAGGGCCTACTCGTCACCGGATATAGTAAGGGTAATTAGATCACGGGGATGAAATGGTTGGACATTTGCGCGCATGGGGAGGAAAGACATATCTAAAGATATTGACTGGGACACCCGAAGAGAAAAGACCATTGGAAGACCTAGACGTAGGTGGGAGGACAGTATTAGAATAGATTTCAGGGAAGTAGGATTTTCGAGGAATGGTTAAATGGAGTTAGCACAGAATAGAGTAGAATGGCGGGCTCATGTAAGTGCGGCAATGAACCTTCGGGATCCATAAAAAGTATAATATTCCATATGTTTGTTTAGGAATTTTCTGGGGTAAATAAGTACGTATTATAAGCATTCCTTACTCTCATAAAAGTGTTGTGTCACTTGATGCTTAAATTGTTCTAATGTCATTTGATAATTATGCTTTGTACAATTATTCAGATTAAAGTTCTTCATATATCTGCAAATATTTTACTAAAAAGAAATAGGTACTCTGAATCATTTAAAGAACATCCACTGTAATATTAGCCAATCATTATAGCTGGTGATTGTTTGAAATGACCAGCAGATTTAAGCTGGAAATATCGTAAATCAGAATTCAGATATTTTATCTCTTAATCATAACGCAAGTCTACTATCTGGTAAAATTTTATATAATTTTACTGTAATACGATCCTCGATTTTTCCATTTTACGGTATTGTAAATAATATTAACTTAGTTAAATTTATTTACAGACACTCACTTTTACTTTTGGTAATGTGAGTAACAATACCATGGGACGATAGCTTGCCCTTTGCAGCTGAAAGCGCTCTAACAAAGCAATTCACATTACTAAAAGTAGTACTGGCTGTCAATAAAACCGTTTAACTAAGTAATACAATCATTATCGTAAAGCATAAACTTAGACAACTTCTTTTAAGAGTCAAGGTTAAGGTTCAGTGCCAGGTTTAGGATTTGTGTTGGATAATCCGTAACCAGATCAAGGGATTTTCTCATAAACTTTCGGTTTCTCTTGCTTCTCCAAATTTAAAAATGTATATTTTCTTTCACTTAGCCAACAATTTAATACCATCCAAACCAGTAACTGATTTGAATGCATTTAAAACATTCTGACTGAGAATAGTTATTCCGAATTACCAACCACTGTGAATTGAATAACATGGCAGATAAGCGCTATATACTTAAACTCCATTTATAGTTTAAAACTATTCTCTGTGCAAAATACATTATGACCCTGGTACATTTAAACTACCAGAAATTAAGATCCAATAATTTTATTGCATGATAATCTTCAACATTTATTTCCCGCATGTTTGATTTTTGGACATATTACATTTTTTAAATTGTGTATTAAGATCAACTGAAGAGAATTAATTGCATTTTTGTTCTCAAATTAAAAATACCGTTAGGCCTGTGTAAACTGTTTATCTTTATTATTATTATTATTATTATTTTTTTTTATTATTATTATTTTTGTTTGTGTACAGATGCAAATTAATCTCCACTAAAAGACAAACAATGAAGTTCATAAGCTTATAGTAATTAATCTTTGTGAAAAGATACAAAAGAACAGAAGCTGATTTCTTAATTTGTATTTGCTAACAAAACGGTGAAATAATTCTCGAAATATCGTAAAAACTGATTGTTAGTTTTAGTGAGTAGGCCTACTTCATCAGAGGATTCTGACAAGGACATGTTTTCAAATAATATAATTTTACCCTCTATATGCAAGAAATGTTTTCTTCCAAAGTTTTTGCCTAACTTTTTACTACGCCCTATAGCCCTATATTATAGGCCTACGTGATATTTAATAACGTAGATATAGTGTTGATTAATCTTGCCACATTTCATTTCTACAAGTCTGCATGATCCTAATTACAGCATATTAAAAGTCTCTAGTTTTGCATTAGTTAAATATTCCACTGCAATCAAGCACACAGAGTTGCACTTCCAAGCTCTATAGCACCATTCCAATTGCAATCCATCACGCTGTGAAGAGTAGGCCTACGTGTAGCTGGTTAGAAGTAACGTAGAGGGGATAATACTTTGACGAGGGCCAATAAATGATTGTCGTCTGAAAAATTTATCCGTAGGTTACACCTTTGCCAAGGTTCGTATTTATTTGCGTTGTAGGACACGTGTATGCATGGCCTTCCATTACGTTAGGTAATTAACCTATTTACATGTACTTCTGTACATAGAGGTTTCATTTTTATAGCTCTTATATAGAAGAATACAGCTTCAGACTTATCTTTCTGAAATATTAGAATACTACACTAATTTCAATAAATTCGTTTTAAGATGGTGTGTTGATTGCAGTAACATTTTTAAAATTCTATATTGGAATTTTAGTACCTTCTTTTATCTTTATCTTTTTATACATTTATAGAGCAGAGAAAATAAAAATAGTTATTTAGATATAAGCTATTTTGATGCTTAATGTACTTCTTTATCTTATAATTCATAATGTTCCAGGCCATTTAATCTACACCCAAATGGTGTATAACGTAAAATTCTACAGACGAAAACCTACCTTAAACAACGTACAAATTTAGATTTGGTTGAAGATCATCAAGATCATCCATTGATTAAATTAGTCATAGACCCTACGACAAAATATAAAATAACTCTATTTGCACAAGTTCATATTGCCACTTGAGCGGTTATACGAGAATACAGTGTTTTCTATTGAACTATCATTATTTTATTTATTTATTTACAAACGAATGATTGAAATCATACTTTGTTATACCGCAAATGTAGAGTATATTTAGAAGATTCCTATTGATTGTAGAAAATGTTGAAAATGTCCTCCCTTCTGAATAAAGCAGAGTATTACTTCACAAGGAAGAACCGAGGTGCTATAAGGTATACTGCATTGTCAGGCACAAAATGGCGAAACACCTATCACTAATAAAGAAAGAAGCACCTGCGTCATGCAGCAACAAGGAATCAGAACTAGATCTTGCTCAATTTGACGTGAATTTACAACTCAATAAAGAAATAAGTAAGTGTTACTTCTATGTAAATCACTCTGGGAAAAGTGAGTCTGCCTATCCGTTTGCTTGCGACAGTGAATTCATGTTTATTGCAGAAGTGCCCACAGATGTTGGGACGCAGAGTGCGTGGAAATTTCTGCGAGGAGGGCGTGAAAATTGCTGCAAAATTAGCATTTCGTACGTTAAAAATAACAAAACTGTAAAGTTTTATAACTTCAAAAATTAAAAAAGGATTTTAATCCTTTAGAAGCGAATGGCATCGTACTTTTGCCTCCCCCCAACATTTGAGTTTTTTTCATATAAGACCCATGTATAAGTATTAAAAATCCAATTCTTGCCCTCCCCCAAAATATTTTCACGTTGGCGCCTGTATCTTAGATTATATTCTGTAATCATTTTGTTGTCAGTTATGAAGGCTGTATAATCATGTAAAAGCAGCCTCATTAAACAACATACTTTTTCAATTGACACTTTTTTTTATTATAAATCGAAAGAAAGACATATGAGTTTAATCTCATTTTAGTTTTCCCTGGGAAGAAGTTTTAAAGTAGGCCTACTGTTATTCCACTATCTGCAAGGGGGTTACTTTTTATGAAACTCTGGGGGTGAGTCTAGAAGCTACTGGGTAACAGGGGAAGCTACCCCTGAAGAAACAGGGGTGACCCCTGTTTATTATAACAAGATGAGTTATTGATTAAATTAGACTAAGGAGGGAATTCCGAAATTCTACTTTCAAGTTTCTTCACTCAATACGGGCCTTTATAACCCTCCTTACATAGTCATTCTAACATTCTTGTTTAATTTGGAAAAGGAAAGCTACACAAAAGTTAAAAGGGGCCTCTAGGGCCTCTCGAATCTTCGTGTTATTTTAAAGGAACATGAGTAGCATGTTATAAAACCTGGACATTTACCCTCTCGGTCAAAACTTATTTTCCCCTTTTCTTTCAAAGGTGAAGTCTTTTGCTTTAAAAAAACGAACGTAAATATGATTAGTTCAATGTTTACTTCAAAATTGGACACCTACACAATAGTTTGGTTTCAAACTTGGACCTTTGCTTAAATAACCAATGATAACATTGAATATGATCACATCAATTAAACATGACTACAGTAGGCCTATGTGCCAGATATTACATGTGAGTTTAAGTTGTTAATAATTGTTAAACTATTGCTACGAATAGTGACAAGAGGCCTATGTGCCAGATATTACATGTGAGTTTAAGTTGTTAAAAATTGTTAAACTATTGCTACGAATAGTGACAAGTTACGTGATTAAAATGCAGCAGAACATTTCACTGGTCACTGAAGGAATTGCCAGGGAAAGATTACGATAATCGGAAAAGTAGAAGAAGATTGTAGATCAAGACAAGGGTAGCTTGCAAGCTGCGCTGCTCTTTTTTTTCTTTCTTTCTTTTTTTTACATGAAGTTATCGATTATTGAAAGGAATTGGGAAGTCATAAATAATGTAAGAATGTATCCTAAAAATGAATTTAAAGTTTTAACTTGTCTTGTGCCGAGATGTCAGGGCCTGAAATCGTACATGGCATCATAATGTCTGAGAGAGACAAATTCTCTTACCCACTATCTCTACATTTTGTAATCTCATTTGTTTTCAAATGTCAAATGTACTTCTTTGAAGAGGGTATCCAGTAATGGAGTTTCCTTACCTTTAAATACTTACGGATGCTGAATGGGTGCATTTTTTCATCTTCTATGCTATAGTTTTCAGATGTCAGTTTTATCACTGCTGTGATATTTGACGATGGATGTATTGAGTTTATACTTCACACATCAAATTTCAAAATATACTGCATGTGGTGAGGTCTAATGATGTTATCAGACATATTGGCATGTTATTACTGTTTCGATTATATAAATAATAATCAGTTTGTAAGGTAACTTATCTTTTAAAAGAATTATTCCGATCTATAGGGTCATTAAATATGTAATATCATAATCTACAACCTTTGGGGTATCTGCAGTATAAGTATTATAAATAAATAAATCAAATCAGCGTATTTTTACACTAATTATAATAAAAACCAATAACGTGAATTTAATTATTGTAGGTAGTGTAGTTCATATGCAATTAACAAACAAATAGAAAACAGAATCACTCAGGAATTTTGATATTTGTGAAAATTATCAGATAAACAGCATTTCCGTGCATAAAACGTGTCTGCTATCTTGTAACAACAATTACTCATATCACTGTAACAGTATGCAATTGCAGACGTATTCCAGGCGGATCATTGCAGAACATTTCATTACTGAGTAAAAAAGAACGAATTCCCCTATTTCTCAATACCTAAACCTTTATGTCCCCCCTTAACAACCACACACACACACACAGAATACAGGCGCAATGCCATTCAGATGCAACAGTCCGTGGGAATAGAAGAAGGCCTGGTAAGCCATCCTTCATCAAGGATGCTATAAGGGTGAATCAAGATGACGAATTTCGTCTCAGGAAGGCGCCTTCTTTTTTCCCCTCATTGGTGAAGGGAGGCTTGAGACGTAATTAAGGGAATGATATAGGCCTTATAATTTCACCCTAAGAGCCAAAGAAAAATGTAACTCTATTTGCATAAAGCAGTAGGCCTAATACACGAAATCATGTTGCACTTGAATTGCTATATAAGGATAAGTGAGTCTACCCGTTCACTTGACGAAGAAGTGTATAAATTGACCTAAATATACAGTGAGTCCCACGCAAGAGTTGGCCAATGACGCGGGTTTCTGCGTCGCGGCTGGCACAGCTCCAACTCCCGAGCGATCGGGTGAAATATCTACGCAAATAATGCCGCGGTTGGTGTAATGATTCAGGTTCTCACATTTACAGTTGAAATTATAACGAAAATTATCACGTACCTCAACACAAGAGATGTTGGAAATGTTCTCCTCTTGCATAAGCACAACACTGACACCTTTTTTAGGGAATTTTCTTTCACGCGCGTAAGTTCAGCTTCCGAGATAGAGTTAATTTCTCTTGTGATATTGTCTTTAAGTTCTTCTTGTGTATGGGAAATTGACCTACACACTTTATTTTTCAAATTTCCCCATAAATAATATTTACATACTGTTAGAAAAACTTGATGACAATTTCACATAGGCCTATCACAAGAGAAAGTAATTCTGTCTCGGAAGCTGAACTTACGCGCGTGAATGAAAATTTCCTAAAAAGGTGTCAGTATTGTCTGGATGCAAGAGGAGCACATTTCCAACATCTCTTGTGATGAAGTGCGTGGTTATTTCCATTGTAATTTTAACTGTAAATGTGATAACCTGATTCATTACTACGACCGCGGCATTATTTGCGTAGATATTTCACCCGATCGCTCGGGAGTTGGAGCTGTGCCTGCCGCGCCACAGGAACACGCGTCATTGGCCAACTCTTGCGTGGGACTCACTGTATAATAATTACGATGCAATTCAAGTTATTTTAAATCTTGGTGCTTTGTATCTGAGTAGGTAACAGTGGTCAAAAGACTAAAGAAAGAAAGGCAGATCAGAATTTGAATGTTATAAAATTGTTGACGTAATAAAAACAATAGAAATTCAATACAATATTCACACAATTTGGATAACCTTTATTCAATCGCTATTCGTCTCAGGACACCTAAAAAGTACCAATCCAAGAAAGGAAGACCGAAGTTCCTTGAACACCCCGGCGGTTGTGCATGAAATTGAAAATCGGATGCATTTGAGTCAAGAAATTTGCACAATTTTTGTGCTTTTGTATCCTACAGGGTAATATCATAAAGGATTAAGATATATATTTTCATAACACAGGTATGTTCGTTATATGTTTTTGAAGTCTTTTAATGTTTTTCAGAACGAAGTAAATGTGCTACTGGTTCCGTACATTCTCCATGGATGTCAGTAGCTATGAATAATCGGTTTCATTGATTAAGATTGGCGATAACAAAAGATTTCACAACAGTATGTACAGTGCGTTTCACGTACGAGTTGGCCAATCATGTGTGGTGTAAACACTGGTAGGCTTATAGGAATTCCTTTATAACTCACAACCGTGCCTCTATGCACCTGTTGCACTCACATAAACATCCTTCCAAAGTATTCAATACACCTGCTCACTACCGCAGTGTCATAACTTCCTTCTCTCACTTACTTTAGCAGAGGAAAATTTAGAATAAGCGCCACATCTGCAAACAATATACGGAATTCTTATAATTGCTCATGCTTAACACACAATGCTCCGGCAAACTTTCATTCGGTGGAGTCGGGAGGATTCTAGAGGTACATTTCACTTAGTCCAGTATAAACTTTTAATAAAGAGTCCAGAGTGTGATCTTTTCAATATTGTGAATGTCTCACACTATATTCTCACAATAACATATTCACACAACAATGATTTCATTCAATAGAAAGTCCTTCTACAAGTCAAGTAGTTCTAAAACTTCAGTCCTCTCAACCATATATTAGATTTGTAAGTCAATAAAACTTCCTCCAACCTAATCCGCTTTCCTTTCTATGCACATTGGTGCTCTTAATTCAACCTACTCAACCAGTCAGGTTTTAATCGGCATTTTCCTATCTCAGAACTTTCCTTTCCTTATTTCATTTAATTGGTGTAACTTCGGTTTCCCTACTCCGCTAGTAACAATACTTTTCTTATTTTTCAGCTTCCTCTGACCCTCAATCCTTTTCTAAAAATTCCCTTATTTATGCCTACCTAGCCTATATTTTCCTTTCGTACATAGCCCATAATGACTCCTCAGTTACATTCTTAGTAGCTCAGCATAAATATACCTAAACCACTAACTTTCTTTTTAGCTCAGCATAATATACCTAAACCGCTAACTTTCTTTAGCTCAGTGTAATATACCTAAACCACTAACTTTCTTTTTAACAAATTTTTAATTAATTATTTAGGCCAACCTGACCTATATTCTACTCCATTCAACTTTATTTGAATCCTTTCTTTTTCCTAACTTCACTTTCTTTCTGTTTCTTCTTGATTTCTAACTCCTTTTCAGAAAGTTTTCTTTTAGAATACTTCCTTTATATGACTTTCTTGTCTTGCCTTAGCTTAGGCCTATCCTCCTCACTTTTCCGTTTTCAAGCTCAAAATATACTTTTATCCAAAGCACTATAGATCATTTTAATACTTTTACCGGACAAGTAGCCCTAACTCTGGCATTTTACGCCTTTGTATCTTATTGGTTTCTTTCTCTCCTTGACCACAAGAACCTATGCTTTTCTTTAACATGAAATGGTTACTATTAAGTTTCCTCTTTTCATTCTTCCTACTCTTTTATAACTTCTCCCAGTACTCAACCGTACTTATTTATAACTTCTCACCGTACTTTACTGTACTTATAACCTAACTTTCTATTCTCTCCTTTTACAACACATTAAGTTCAATAATCTAAACTTCAACTTGATCTTATTTTCCAGTGGTCATATTACTATCTTTGAGTTACTCTATTTACTAGCTTTAGGTTCTCCGAAATCTGATTTACAACATTATAATTTAATTCCTGAATTTTATAGATTCTTATAGAACCATTATCCTATACAAGCTAGACCTTGAACTAACAAGTTTCTCTCTTTTTAGGTACGCTTATCTTATTTCGCCCCAAGGTGTAGCAATTCTACCCAAACAAAAATTATAACAAAGCAAGTCCATTAACAGGTACATATTCAGAAGTATCTTCTGTAGATTTAGCATGGGCGTAGGCTTCCACGAACACGTAACCAGTCTTCTTCTGGAGCAACTGATGCTCCCATACATGCTTGCGTACTAAACTAGTTCCTCTTCATTATACCAAGATAGCAGTCCTGGCAGATAATCGGCCTCTCATTACCAAGTCTTCTTTCCATCCAAACTGGCTTATATCTTGGTTCCCACCAAGATCCATAAATACTAGTCTTCGGCCCGTCCCTGTTGTAACCATCCGTTTCCTCCACGATACGTCACATTTCTAACCCCAAGCGATGGGCTTCATTGTGTATGCATTACTCCTTCTATTCTCCCTCTCGGAGAATATATCCACCGGCAAACCTACTCATTCTTCTTTCTTTCACTGGAAAACATTTCTAGCTGCGACCATACATCTGTCGACACCCGCTTAGGTAAGGATTATTGGGCGGTTCCCTTCCGACATCTGTAGACTAGATTCCAATCTTCATCTCAACCAATGACCCTCTCGACCAGAATCTTCTACAAAATTCTTTCTCCTTCTGACTGACTTTACTATCTTCGTCCTCTCCGACGACTCTGCAAGACTATATATGACTTCTTTACAACTTCAACTCCAACTGTCTTTACGGGCAAGGCATCCCCCATCGTTACTTTTCTCCACTGCTTATCGTGGCCAGGGCCTCCCCCAGAGGTATTTTTCTCAATTTCTTATTCCGGCCAAGGCATCCCCCAGCGTTACTTTTCTCCACTACTTATTACGGCCAGGGCCTCTCCCAGAGTTATTCTTCTCAACTGCTTATTATGGCATAGGCATCCCCCAGAGTAACTTTTCTTTCAACTCCGTATCGCGACTGACTACCTCAACAACTCTTCAACAACTCTCCTGGGTGCGGTACGCACCAGCCCAACTCTCTCGTTCAACAACTGTCTCCCATCAACTGACTTTCAACAACTCTCTCCTCACCACCCCTCTAACGGTCATCGAACCGATCGAAAAATTCAAACTTCCTGTACATGCGCAAACGCATAGTCTTTTCTGTAACAGTTTGTCAGAGAGTGAGTTCACCAAATATTTATTTTAACAGTCTATACCTCTGATGACGTAACAGTTTATAACACATTCTTCACCGTATTTCATTACGTGTTCATTACGTATTTCGTAACTCACTGCAAATACACTCAAAGTTCATCACGTGCTTCACGATTTCACTACTCTTCCGTAAATTTAGCGTGAGTTCAAATCTACAACGTAACACACGTGGGTTTCTGCGTTCATTTCTCTTGTGATATTGGATTTAAGTTCTTCTAATGTATGGGGAATTCACCTATACACTTTATTTTTCAAGTTCCCCATAAATAATCGCTCGGGAGTTAGAGCTATGGCCACCGCGACGCAGAAACCCGCACGATTGCCCAACTCGTACGGGGAACGCACTGACTCAAATGGTCGACACAGTACGCAATATCTTCTCTTGATGGGCAAATTAACATTTATACAACTCATCGACACGCGAATGGTTATGAAGTGTAGTCTAGTATGTTTTCATGTATTGCTGCTTGATGCAAATGATCTTACTACTTACGCAAATGATCTTCTTACGTAGTTTCCGTTAGGTCCTTAGCTTGCTGATATTCCGACAATTACACAGGGGTACAAAATTAAGAAAAACAAATGACTATTGTTGTGTTACAGTTTATTAAATTTCAATTAATTATAATTAAAGACATTATAAAATCAATAATTACATAATATAATATTACCTAATGTGTGTTTTGTGTCTTTGCAGCAAAATAGTGAATTTATATTCTCATTCTTGTTCATGTAAAATTATAACAGTAGTTATTGAAGATAGAAATTTTTTATTCAGTCTAAATTTGTTAACCGTCTTTTATATTTCTACAATAATACTGGAATTATGAGGTTAACATTCTTGCCTCATCTATATCAATCGACAAGACTTGTACATGACCTTAAGAACATACGTAAATATTTGTATTGTTAGTAATGATTATCGTGGGGACATTAGACAATAATCATCACCATAAGAAAAGTGGAATATTTCTTGTAAAGAAGACAAAGATCCCCTGCTTGTAGGAAAATAGGGCATTTGGAGTAAAAATTAGTTGATGTCGCCAAGAGGTTTGTTTATTCTCCAGTCATCACCTCCATAAATTCTGAAAAGAAAAGAATAATAATTGTTAGTGTTTGTGAATTCACTTTTAATTAGCTCTGAGAAACCAATAATCCTATCAAGCACATACCAGTTTATAATATCCAAGTCTAACCTAACACTGTAAAAATCTCGTTATTTTCAATATTTTGTTCGGTTGTGGCTAGATATCCTTCGAATGTGAACATAACGATTCTTCCCATTAATGGAATACTGTCCCAATTTTCTTTCTTTCTTTCTTTCTTTCTTTCTTTCTTTCTTTCTTTCTTTCTTTCTTTCTTTCTTTCCTTCTTTCTTTCTTTCTTTCTTTCCTTCTTTCCTTCTTTCTTTCTTTCTCTTAGTTTAGCCCCAGCAGTTGTACGGGCATTTATGGGGCCTTACAGGACCACAAACTGTCGTTAGAGGATCACAAACATTGGCTAATATTTTTTTACCAGACAAAAACATGGAGAGCATCCCTGGATGAGTGATCAGCCCAATCCGGGATCACCTCAAGACAACACTTACACATTTGAAAATTGTTCTTAATTTTAAGATCACACAATTCGGATCACACAGACGTGAGAATACTTTATTACTCAAAATATTATGTTCATAGAAAAACACCTTAGTAAATTGAATGACTTTTTTAGTTTTTGAAACAGTTGACTAATAATAACAGTTGAACTTACTAATAGTTTAATGTCTTAAACTTTTATCCATTAATCTTAGTTAATATTCTAATGCAACAGAAATTATTAACTAATTTTATGTTTCATTAATATTACCTATTAGGATTCTGTAATCAACTAGTACAAAATATGTATGCTTACTCAAACATATTCGAAAATGTTAGTAGTTGTATAGTAGCTGTAATCCTGTTCGAAGTTAATGAATTGCTGTTACGTGTGGTATACCGCATAGAATAAGAATAACAAAATGATGTCCTATAAACATGAAATATAAGCCTACATGTCTAACCCATGTTTTAATTTAATGAAAATTAGTTTAGGGCAGATATATTTAGGTTATACGTGAAGGTTGAGGGATTACACACTTCTCCAAGAAATGAAGTATCGTATACCGATAACTAGTCTTCGGATTTTAGGTAAAAACTTATTTTAATCCTAAAGTGATATATGGACGAAAACTTGTATATGCATTTTTCATAAGTGACTATGCCGAAAACTGATACTTTTATAGGACCTAAAACAGCCTATTTTTACGTTAGAGCCTAATATTGCCTTCTTACTTGTTTTTCCTCTAAAGTTCAAAATAAGTTATTTTTTGTTATAAATTCTAGCATTCATTTACATTTGGTACTAAATTTTTAGCTCGGAATGTGCAGTACATGACATATTTGTGACGTGGTTAAATAGTAAGGAACGTTTCGTCTTCATTAGAAAAATTCCTTGGAATTCCTAAGAAAATGCAGTGTTTTCCTCCCGACTCCCACATCCAATATAAAAATAAAATAGAAATAAATAAAAATAAAAAAGTAGTTCTCGTAATCACTGAGGGATACGAGGGGTTGAATATACTAGTATGATATGCGTAGCTTCTGGGCTCAGGGATTAGGTTTTCACTGTTATGTTAGTAGGCCTAATACAGACCCTAGTAATAGGTCTATATAATTCTGTGTACCATAGGCTTATATCTTTGTTTTATCATGATTATTGATTAATGGTGACTTCAATAAAGATAATATTCTGCATTGCAATTGAGATATTTCAGAAAACTGGGAACGATTTTATAAGAGACTATTTTACGATTTTTAGAACCTATTTTCCAATTTTCAGAGCCTATTTTAGGTACCTAAAACAGCATTTTTAGCGACCTAAAAGTCCGAGGTCTAACGGTGTAGCCTATAACACGCTAACGCAACCTCCATGTGTTTTAAATAAGCATGTACGGTCCTTGAGGACCCGTGCGAATGTTTGCATTTGATTATGTAAAAAGCAAATTAATGTAATAAACACTTACACTTGCACTCAAATGTAATCGAGTATAGAATAATGTTTCATTGTAAATCATCATAATGGATATCAATTTTCTTGATACGCAACTAGAACGAGTTTTAAAGACGGATATTTTCGGTTGATAGGCAACTAATGATCAATGGATTATGATAATACGATGGCGGTAATGATTAAGATATTGATGATAATAATAATAATAATAATAATAATAATAATAATAATAATAATAATAATAATAATAATAATAATAATAATATCGCGGGAGATTATAAATTAACAGGGATATGTTGCTGCTTAAATTTATAGCATGCCATCTGCTGCAGCTTGAATATGCAGAGTGTTAGGGTTTGAGTGCCATTATTTAGCGAGTATATTATTCAGGTTATATTGAACAAGGAAGTTCTGAAACGGGGTGCACTCAGCCTCGTGATACAAACTGAGAAACTACTTGATAGAGAACTAGCGACTCCGGTCACGGAATCCACCATAAATGGCCGTGGGTATCAGCATGCTGACCGCATGCCCCAATCCTGCCAACTGCCTATGGAAGATGACGCAGCGGTCGAGTGGTAGGCTTAGTCCCATCAGGGATGTAGTGCCTCGGAGTTTAGTTTTAGTTTATATTGAACAAAGATTACGTTATTTATTCTTTCTTAGTGCCATCGTTTTGCTTATATTGTAATAAATAGTTTAAGAAATGTGGCAACGACGTTCATAGCTTGCTTGTGAAGTCTTTCTCGATACCGGTAGGCCTACTCATGTAGGCTACTGTTGCGAAAGTCATTTCTTCTTGCTAGAGATGTGCATTCTTAAAAGCAGCCACTTAGCTCTGCACAACCCCATAAGGCGCATTGTTGTCATGCCCACATCTCTGTATTGTTCACGAATTCGAGCATCTAATTTTATTTCATTTTTTTTCTAAACTACCAGAATAAAGTAAATTTGAATATTTATTAATAGGATCTTTCTTCTTAAAATATGAAATATGTCTATTTACTTTCAGGTACAAGTTCCAAATGTATAGGGAGTAAACACACACACAAAATGCAACACTATTTTTCTGTTGAAATCTTTATGTTTACCCGAAATTTTAGTAACATTTTTGTTGCTTTAGGTAATCTTCATCATCAGCCAAAACGATGGCACTGAAACTCCTAACACCCTGAATAAGGGTGTACCAAGAAATCCCACCTTCTTCACTGCATTATTCCCAATGCCGGCCTCCTTTTTTGAAACCTAAAATTAGTCATTTACGGCAGAAAGGAACTTCATAGATGTTTTACGAGCAACAACGTGTAGTAAAGGGTGAAAGAAATACATTACGGTAAGATAATATTTCAAGGTTTGGTTAGTCGTCATTTTAAAAATATATAATTTAGACCTTTATAAAGAGGTGTTTAAATTGATCAAATTAATTACATGTGTCCAAAGTATGTAGTACCGTAAATAACAAAAGATGAAAAATCTAACGGAAGCTCAGGAAGAAAAATGAAGTGAACGGGATGAACCGAAGATTCAAAAAATTAAAGAAAGACAGATGAAAGAAAGAAAGAAAAAACAAAATAAGAAGCAGTATTTGTTTCTAGTCTTTCTAAAGTTTATTCCAAGTGTGTAAAATATCTTACCATCAAAGTCAACGGTTCCAGAACCGTCAGAGTCAATTTCCTCAATCATCATGTCTAGGTCATCTGAGGAGATTTTGTCATCCAATTCCTTCAGAATCTCTCGCAGGACCTGAGTGGTAATGTAACCGTTACCTGTTTCCAACAAAAACGATTATTCAATAGATAAATGTTATAGAAAACAAAACACAAAATATATAAATATCTGCACAAAAGATAGGGTACTTTTAGAAAAATATTATTTGCCTCCTGAGTTAGTCTCATTTATAAAACAGCTTAATCGTTATTGAAAATATTAATTCTTAAGTATAATTCAAGAATAATTTGGAAAAATTATTTCTGTCATTAGTATGATGAAATTTAGGGTATTAAGAAAAATGCTCGGTTTGAGGGATAAACATTTAAAGCAAAAATAGTTAATAACAGAAATTCGAGCTTCATTATTTTCAACCAAGTATGTTTTGAATCCATACTTATGATAAACAGAAGGATGAATCCCTATTACCAAATATTTCGTCCAGTTTTTTAGTGTAGTTTACTTTTTATATAAGTTACCTAGGTTTAGATATCAGGATGTTCTGAGACCTGACTCCTCTTAAAATAGCGAGAGTCTGATGTCCCATGCTCTATGAGGTGTGTTCTGTTTAAGCTAAAGAAATACCATTGAACAGTCTTAAGATTTGTTACAAATAATAGCCATTCACAAAAAAAGGGGTCATTCTTACTTTATATTATACTGCTCGACACGAAAAATATATGTGCCTACTTGCACCACAGTACTGCATTGCTTGCATGACATCAGTATTTTAGAACCTAAACAGTACGTTCTTATGGGAATTGTGTTACAACTTATTTCCTTATGAGAAATGAAATCAGCAAAATCTGGCACTTGGAACAATCTTTCTTCAGTGGAATATTTAAGAACTCAGGAACGATAACAATCTAGAATAAATGTACATGTTCCTAGGAGAAAAGAATGGTTTTAAAGATTAGAAACCTGTACCAATGTTATGACATCGGCAGTTAATATTAATGAATTCTCACCTTCCTTGTCATACAATCTGAAGGCTTCTCGGAGTTCATGTTGCATAGCTTCAACATCTTCCTCAACCAGGAACCTTGCAGCCAGGGTACAGAATTCCTCAAACTCAAGTTGACCGGAACCTGTAAATTTCAATGATTTATTTCTACAGCAACTATTTCATTTTTGAAGCTCGCTGTGGAATAAAATCATGCATAATACTAGGCGTATTCATAAAAAAGATTAATGCATTTCGATTGACATTAAAACATTAAATAATTCGAAAAATCAATTATCTAGAATTAGCTGAATATTAACTAAGGCCAGAATTAAACATACAGGCCTACCCGCGATATCCACATGTAAATAACGGAGTTAAAATTGAGTTTGTGTACTGGAAAGGGTCATATCCTTTAAGTCTTACTATTAGGACATCATTCAAGAGAGTGTGATCTATTCTGATGAATTGTAATACAGCTAATACGTATTATTTGGGCTGCGCATAATCAGCATCTTAGGAATGACTTTTTCACAAGAGATGTGGAATTTACTTTTAAATGCATGTATGTGTGTATAAATCTATAGAAATATCATAAATTGGATAGAAATATCATAAATTGGATAGAAATATCATAAATTTGATAGAAATATCATAAATGTGATAGAAATATCATAAATATGATACGAAACAATTCGAAAAGAAATACGAAAACCAAATATACATCCAAATATTTTAAATTGCACAATATCCAACATTTGATTAGGTGCTCTGTTTTATATTCTGGAAGTGTAGTCTGCTGATTAATTTTATAAAGTCAACACAAAGTAGGAAACAAGTTAAAATATAAGAAACCTTTTTAAAATACCCCGTGATTCAAAAAGGTTGTTGCAAAATTGAAAAGCTATTGCAAGAGTCGTGGCAATGGAAAACTGTTAATTGTTGTGAATTACGAAAACAATTGTCCTCAAGATTGTGCGTGCATGTTTGCGTGTTCATATTCTCACGACGATCGCGGAGGCCAGAGCAACATTGGTAAATTGTTTGCTGCACGCCCGGACTAAGTTGTGGTAGGTTTTCATCCAGGTAACTCGCGAACATCCGTGTGAAAATGTGATGGAGCTCCATCCTGCTGACAGATTAAGTTGGCATAAGCCATTCAGTTAGCATATCGAGGTATGATAGGCCGGTGACGGTATCTTCAGCAAAAATTAAAAAAAAAATATAAAAAAAAGTAAAATAAAATAAAATAAGCGGCCTTACACGTAAATGTTTGGTGAGTCCTTCACGTAGGCTAATCGAAAAAATTATACTTGGGTTTTCTGTAACCCAGATCCTTACATTATGGCGATTTACCTTCCCACTGAGTTAAATGTAGCATCATCGCTAAACACTAACAGGTCAGTAAAACCATCCACTTCTAATTGGTCATGTAAGGTAATGCAGATATTACGTCATGTGGGCATGTCGTCCAGTTGTAGGCTCTGCACACACAATCTTGAGGTCAATCGTTTTCATAATCCACAATAATTAAGTTTTCTATTGCCTCGACTCTCGCAATAGCTTTTAAATTTTGCAACAAGTTTTTTAATCACGGTGTATGTATAACAGTAATATGATTTTAAAGGAGGCTACCATCGATAGCAAATTTTGTATTACCTCGCTGCATATTTCTCATGTTATGATTAGGGACCGGATTTTTAGGTTTTTAAAAACACTGTTTTAGGTTTTCCATTAGGTGAAATAGTTTTTTTAGGTTGTTTGTCCAAAATATCGTTTTCGGGTAGAATAATTGGTT
The DNA here is from genome assembly GCA_964059195.1 of Ectobius pallidus. NCBI lineage: Eukaryota > Metazoa > Arthropoda > Insecta > Blattodea > Ectobiidae > Ectobius > Ectobius pallidus. Next base: position 127,816,252 of record CAXKWD010000002.1, read on the forward strand.
TAATGAATTTGAATGTGCTACATAGGATTGAATACATAATACTTGTAAAGTTTAACTTAACAAAATTGACTTAAATTTGTGTAAACTTGCTTTAGGACAATATTATACAATTGAAGAAAGAAAGCATAAACAATCAAAAGAAGCAGTGAAAATAAGATTGCCTCACATTCCGTAGTTACAGTATATCACTAAATATGTTTCAAGATTCTCAACTGTGAAGTTCTTCCTTAATCAATAGTTAATACTGTATCTATACACTACCCTTCTCAGGATTCGAATCCGATGCTTCTAATTTAGTCAGTGAAATACTTTACGGTTCGATGTGGATAATGTGATACTGATTATTTTTATTTTTCGGTTGTTACGCATGCTAACCGTACAACCAGATCAACTAGGGACGAAAACTTCTCCCCTCGCATTTCTAGAAAGGTAAATAAATAATACGTGTTTCTGGCAGGCTTGACAAAATATTACTTTGCCATCTTAGAGCCGTTTTCTCCAAATCCGATTAAACTTGGTATAAGTCAAACCCGTTCAATTTGGGTATTGGGTTTAAACAGACTTTCATTTTCTCCAAACAATTTTGGCGGACGTTTTATTTAAACGAAATGCTCGCGGGTTCAAACGATCTAAGAGGAGTTGGACCATCTTGACAGTTTACAGGCTTTGGATATTGAATGTATCTGGCCAATCAGGGACCAAGGACACCGATGTTGTGTCTGTTTCCAATATGTCTGCCGTTTGTGAAGAAGGAGATTGTGTTTTTATTTTGTTAAAGAGAACTGTGTGTGTTAAATGTGCTCCCTAGTGAAAATTGTAGTGTAATTACAGCGTAATAATAATAAATTATAATTTAAACATCTGAAGTGTTGTGTAGAGTAATTTCTTCAGTTGTTTTCTTGAACTCTTTTGGGAAGCTTTCTACCGTCGTTATTATTTTTTCCGAACCCATATTAAATTGAAATTAAATCGTATTTAAGGTACCGGGTCTTGTAATGTTTGCATTATGTTAAATATACTATTTAATGTTTCTATATAATAGCCTATAATATGCCCCCCTATGTTTTAATGTAACAATGTGGGGAAAAGGTATTTTATGCCGCGCACGAGTTTTCCACTCCCACTTCTATAACATTGTGAAATATAATTTTTGGTGCAACGGTCTGTCTTACCGTGGATTTCAAGAAAACAACATTTAAATTTAATTTATTCGTTTTACCTACAAAATAAAAACCTGTTTACCCTGGAAAGATATTGATGTGGATTTACTGATGGGGATGCCACTGATTTATTGTTAGGTTAAGGGTATCTACAGCCAATGTCACCAAAAATAGTCAAACGAGATTTTGATAAAACTGAAAATATATAGGCCCTATAGCCTAATCAGTGCCTTATAGGTCACAGAGGCATATGTTCAGGTAAGATTATAATTCTATTTCCTATATCATTCATTTTAAAGTACCAGTAGGCCTATCAGTGTTGGCACCGAAATTGATGATTACATGTAGTGGTGGTAGTAGGCCTAGTGTTAATATGCCAATTTCCATTTCATCAGATTTTTTAATATCTGTTGGCTGGACTGCAATATTGCTTCATTATCTTTGATTAGTTCTAATCAGCTGATTTTTTGGAGGGATTTAAATCAGCTGATTGTTTTTGAGGGAAGTAAGGAACTGTGTTTAGTCATGGAGAAATCAACCAATTCAGGGAAAAGGAGTAAGAATTTTAGTGAAGCAGAAATTGACTTATTGCTTTCTTTAGTTAGCGCAAGGAAAGATATCTTAGAATGTAAAAAAACTGATCATGTTACCTTAAAGGATAAGGAAAATGCATGGAAAGAGTTAGCAGGAAGTTTTAATGAAAGTAGTGGACTTGTACTAAGAGACTGGAAGGTGCTTAAAGGCAAGTATGAAAACCTCAAAAAGACTTGCAAAAGAAGATTTGCTGAAGACAGAAAGTACATGTCAGGTACAGGTGGAGGGCCATATGAACCAAACATAATCACTAATACCGATGTCAAAATAAAAGAGATTATTGGCACAGTACAGCTTGAGGGGCTACCGTCAGTGTGCGATACAGATTCAACAGGTCAGACTTTGCAATTTTCATCGCTTGATAGCCAATTTGCTCCCATCAGCATTGAAGTCCCACAATTGTATGAAGTCCAGGAAGTTGAAAATGACATTGAAACACATCTTTCACCCACCAGTGTTAATATTAGTCAGCCTGAAGCATCACAAGGATTTACCATGCTTGATGATACAACTCCACATCAGGTAGGCCTACTGTACTGATAATAAGTAAATGTTATACGTCAGTAGTAACTTTTCTAGTGATTGCTTTTTCAATTTCTCTATTCAGTAATACTTGGATCTCTACAGATTTTCTTTATCTTGCAGAATACCAGTGTGCAAATTAATGAGCCTGAAGTCATTCCAGGCACCAGTCAATTTACTATAAAGGATATGAGAAAACCTACTTCCATGCCACTTCGAGTAGGCCTAAAGAGGAAAAGACCATCATTGGATAATACCATAGCTGGAAAAAAACTTGGGGTATTATCTGAAGAGAAACAAGAAGTTTTGATTTTGCAGAAACGGGCAATAGAAGACCAGATTCAGTTTCAGCGTAAAGAACATGAACTTAAAATCAAACTTTTAGAAATTGATATAAAGAGTAAAGCGTTTGACTTCGAAGTAAAAAAGAAAATTCATGAACTGGATGTTATGAATAGAGAACTGGATTTTAAAATAAAAACTAAACAGCTTTCATCTTAAATTCAGGTTACAAAAATGTCATAGGCTAGTTCTAATTACCAGTATAGTATTTCTTATATTCAAACCCAACATTATGTTCTTACTAGGTGGTACATTATTCATATTTATTCATATTCATATTGAAAGGTAAGCCAGTAAGTTAAATCTACTGTAATATGAGTTTTTAATACCGTATGAGTATGAAATTTATTTAGAAATTTTCATAATGATATGTTAATACAATTCATTGCATTCCTAAAGATAACATGCTTCCATTAACATAAATTGTGGAATATTACATTAGCTTACAAATTTACCATAAGTTACAACACTCTAAAATCTAGACCTATGTAGATTCTTAATTATAGCCCTTGTTTAGTTTGGCCCAATTTATATGTAGTCAAAATGGAGATTTTTAAAAACAGTCATGGCTTAGGCTTAATTATGGGTACAAGTGTTAAAAATAGGAATTTATTTTGTGAGTAAAAATGTTAGCAACACAAAGCTTGATGAGCGCTTTATAGGCCTAGTATGAATAAGTAGTTTCTTGAACATCAATGTTTTTAAAGTTCATTAATTTCTCATTTGTCTGTAGCTGTCATCACTCCCTCAGTTACTGATTTTGGCCTGATTGGTTGATTTTCTAGATACTTATTTTGAAATGATCATTGCCAGTGTGCTGGAATTTTCTCCCAGAATTCTTGTAAATCTAAAGATTTTGGTTGATATGACTGTTGATGTTTGTAAACATTTCATGACTATCAAAAATACATTAACAGGCCTATGTAATGAAGTTGATTTTGTGACCACCTAATGATTTATATATTTTTTAATTGCATATCGGCAGTAGACTTATAAATTATTACAAAATTTGTCATTTGTATGATCTGCTTGAGAAGATATAATAACCACCAGACTGCATCTAAAAAGGTTCTACCAGTTGGCCTACTAGTATCTACATTTTATTTTACATTATCTTGCACAGATGGAATTCATTAAACTTACATATTTGTAGATCTAAGCCAATAAAGAAAGAAAGTTAACAGTCATTAAGCTTCAGGTTTTTATTTCATAAAGAAAAGTATGATTTTCTTTAAAACTATAAATTCACTTAACTTCTTAAGTAATTAAATAATGCATTCTAGGGCTACTTCAGTATTGTGGCAAAGAGTCAAAGAAAAATGTGGGCCTATCAACTTAGTAGAGTATCAATTATCCAACCTAAACTGGAACCAGAGTACATCGGATCACTGAAAATTTTGGATAATGCAGTAAACAAAGATAGGCCTATATGCCAAAATATAAATCAGTGCTATTTTCAAGGTATCTAAACCTTCATTGTGTGTAACCTTCTTTGTTTTCCCCTCTGCTGTAGTGTTATTTACACAGTTTTACAGCTCGATATTGAGGGATAATACAGCAAACTGTTATAAAGTCCACCAAAAATACAGTAAAGAACAAATTTCATGTACCAAGAACAGTGATGGATAATACAGAATATTGAATGATCGAAGGTCAGATAAGGTATTAACATGTATAAAATTACAAATAGATTTAAAAATCTATTCAATTTAATTTCCAAGTATTCTAATTATTGTAGGCTAGATAAATAAATTATGTACAGCATTTCTTCTGACAGCGATTTCCTTGTATCTGAGGATATAGGCCTACATTCCTGATCACATTCCATGTAGCCTACTGATGTTACTTAATCTTAAAATATGTAACCTAATTCCTATTGGACTGCAAACTTATTTCAGTTTTGTTTAATTATTGTAATTAAGCCGAAGATGAAATGTGTCTGCAAAATTGTTAGGTCTATTGTATATGGACTACATGTACAGTAAAGTTAGAGTAAGTTAAATGCAACATATTCATATCATAAGCAATAGGCCCGTAGTAAATAAAGTTGTGTTGTAGATCATTTTGCACGGTACTCTCACACAACTCACTTTAGGTTTACGATGTTGTAAGGTTCGTTATGTCACAAGGTTGATTTTCAACAAGTTAAACTGCAGTAAAAATAAATATAAAAAATTTAACATGAATAATGAGCAGTAGTGAACGATACTCCATTGCTCCAATATTGAAATGATAAGTCCAAATCTGAGTAGAGCGTGTTTTGTTTTAAGAATTTTGAATGATATATTACAAAGGATTCATTACTCATGGTATATTTAACATATTTTCACTCTGTAATGAGATGCAGAATCATATTCTGGGACAACTCTTCCCAGAGGGAGAAAATATTTAGATTACAAAAACTTGCAATAACAATAATATGTGGAAAGAAAAAAGAGAATCTTGTAAACTGCTATTTGAAAAATTAAAAGTCCTCACTCTCACAGGGGAGTCTGTATAGGCCTACTCAGTAATGTGTTATAATATGGTAGATAATATTGATAATTTTCAAACTAATTACAGTGTACATGGACGTACAACCAGAAATATGAATGATTTACATATATGCCAGCTAATTCATGAAAACTCTTTCAGAAAGGTGCTTATTATTCTGCAATACAGATTTACAATAAGCTTCCAAGAAACATTAAATTATTGTTTATTAAAAGCAAATGCAAATCTTTCAAAAGATCTCTCAAGCAATTTTTAATAACTCACACCTTTTACAATATGAATGAATTTGGCAGCTTACAGTTTTGTATATTGTTGTTATAACATGCATGTTTATTCTGATCTAACGTGTTCTATATCCTTGAGCCTTGCTCAACATAGGATCTACAGAACGAGATACCTACATCTACATCTACATTAACTTGATCAGATTTCCTCTCACTGGTTTGCCAATAAATCGTGGAAGTACTGGTGAATAAGTTGGTTTCGCCTAACGTTATTTTCTGCTCTATTTGGGAGGTTATTACCTACTTCAGGCAAGTCATGCAGTGCATTAATAGCAGCCAACTCTTCTTCAGTGACAGGAGGTATGTCTTCGTTTTCCTTGCAGGCTATATTGTGCAAGACAGCTGTTGCCACAATTATGCTTTGGATTCTGTCCTGTTTTAGCCTGATTCCAGTAGCTAGAACAGGAAATCTTCTTTTCCAAACCCCATAGCTCCTTTCCACTGGATTCCTTGTCCTTGTGATGGCCTCTTGAAAAAGTTGTTCTGCTGGTGTGCGAGTATTGGCCAGTGGTGTGATGAGATAATTTTTCACACCATAGCCACTATCACCAACAAGAACAGCTGTGCCAAACTCCCCCTCTTCGAATCGCCTCTTAATTCTTGAAGAATTGAAGATATGAGAATCGTGAGATGAGCCCGGCCACCTTGCCACAATGTCTTGAATCATCAGGGAAGAATCACATATGGTTTGAACGTTAATTGAAAAAAACCCTTTGCGATTCCTAAATGTTTCGGCATTTGCTCCACCAGGCGATTGTACTTTTACGTGTGTGCAGTCAATTGCACCAATGCAATTTGGAAAACGGGCAATCTCATAGAACCCATGCTTAACTCTAGATATTTCTTCAGGTGTATTTGGCATGTGGATGTAATGCTGCGAAAGATGCCCTAGAGCCGTGGAGACCTTCTTAACTATCTTGCTAGTTGTGGATACATGAATTCCACTGTGATCTCCTACATTCATGAGGAAACTGCCTGAAGCATAATACCTTAAAGTGGTAAGAAACATTGCTGCTGGCGAAACAGCATTATTCTTGTTAGTTTTTGTTTTAATAGCATCCTCAATACTATGTAAAACAATGTTAGCTGTGTGCTTGTGAATTCTGAACCTATTAAAAAATTCAGTCTCATCCCACTTTTCGAAGTGGTCTATTCTTGTGCGAATAACTCTTGGTCTTGGTACGCCTAACCTCACTTGTACATTGAAATCACCTTCTTCTATCTCATCAAAGATTTCAACAAGTTCTTCCATTCTGAAACTTCTAATTTCTGACTATGTATAGTCAAAAATCGAATTAAACAGTATTTCAAAACGAAACTAGTTATAAAAAGTTGCAAGTATGACGATATTCTGTCTAGTCCCAACACAATAATACTTTAAACCACAGAATACTACATTAACAGCAGTTTAAACCCTCAACATTGAGGGTTTAGCTAGATCCCATGTTTAAACTTGATGCAAAGCTTAAACTAGTGTGGGGAAAATCATTTTTACTTTAAACTCAGGATTAAACTAGTTTTATGTAAATCCAGGTTTAAACTGACTTGGAGAAAACGGCCCTTAGTGAAATTCAGGTCGTGGCTAATCCACTGCCGTAATAAACTCGATTTCATTTGTTTCGGCATAATTAACACGTCTTCTTAAAACTCTCTACGTACGTCCTCAGTATGAATAACAGGGAAGTACTAAATGCAAACAAATCACAAGCGCTTTAAAATACAGAAATCTATATCCTTGTTCATACACTCAACAATGGTTGTTCGTACGAATATTTTAAAAGGAATATGCCGGTACTCTTACACTTCCTCTCTAGATACTGTCCATTATAGACGACAATGGGTTGAATGAAACGCTGGTGGTATTAATTTCTACCCGACAATAATTTATTCTCTCCCCGCAAAATATCGATTTCTCAACTGACAAACAAAAAAGACAAAATAGTAGCCTAAATTAGATATTTTAGGTTTTATATCCCGTTTAGGTATATTTAGGTTTTTATACCCCATTTAGGTATTTTTAGGTGCCACAGAATTAATGTGGGTGAATCCTATGGACATGATTCGAAAAAGTGTATGAGCGCTTTTTGTTTTGGAGGTAAGGAAAAAAATAGGTAAAAACCTAAGAATCCAGTCCCTAGTTATGATGTAGTGTACTAAAAATTACGAATAACAGCTAATATCCAGGAGGTTTCCATTGATAGTAAATTTTAATTTACCTCGCTGTATATTACGCAAGTTACGATGTAGTATACTAAAAAATAACTAATATCCAGTTTCTTTCAGTTCTAAGTGGCTTTAGCAAATATTCCATGAGCATGAAATAAATAAAGTTCCAGTTTAACACCTTGATTTGTCCCTTAGATTCTCAACGGATAGTACGTAATCCACAATTTCTACAGTTTTTTGGGGGGAAAGATGGTATTTTGGATTTATATTCTACATTCCTTAAACTTCTATGAGTTGAAGAAAGCTGAATGACAAGATGGTGACGAATGGAGAATGTGAACAAAGGATAACTGCTGACAAGTGAAAAAAACCTCAAATGCAAAACTATTTTCTACATCCAATTTTGCTTCTGTAAATATCTTGGAAAGTGTTAATAAATTAAGAATAACAAAAGAATTGCGATATTTACAGCGTCAGGAGGGTAGGCATAGCATCAATCCATATTTCGAATTATGGTATTAGTCCGTTATAGTCATTTTTCTTGATGCGTAAAGCATGATAATGTTAATCTTGAGAGGCTGACATTAACCTTTAACTGCTCTCAGACAAGATCTGTACTCGTTAATTGACTACATTATTTAGTTAATGTGAAGTGGACTTAAACTGTCCTATATGACGTGGAAAATAAAAAGAGTTTCCTAATGGAATTTAAGAGATTAAGGAATGCCTTGCGGAATGCTATAAATTAAATAGTTTCAAATAAAATACATACCATCCTCGTCTACCTCGGCAATGATTTCATCCAACATGTCCTGGTCCAGTTTGGTGCCCAACATTTCCAGGATGGTGCCGACCATCTCAACTGAGATGTAGCCATTCTTCTCTCTGTCGAAGGCGTCGAAAGCCTTCTTCAGCACTATAAAGTGAGAAAGCGAAAATATCAGTTTCAGGAACAACAATACAAGCATACGGGTTTACGTAAGTTTTTAAATCTAAATTATTAATAATATCTTTGAAATATAGTATTACAACCTAGCCTATATATTTTTACTCTTCTTAAACCAACTACAATATACTTAACATCTTGAAAGGGAGGCAGTTTGTACAGTGCCGTATTTAAGCCTAGGCAGACTAGGCAGCTGCCTAGGGCGGCTTTTTAAAATATATTAAACATAATATTATTCATAACTCTTCAAAATAGTAAACTAAATGTTAATAACGCACAATGAAATAGAAATGAATAACAATGACAACAACACGCTCAAATTTAATCAACGATCTACCAATGAGTAACCTCCTTCGCTAAAAGCAATTAGCAGTTCCATTGTTGTTGTCAATGAAATTAGAACTCTCTTTCCATTTAACCGCCTTGATTAAACTCTGACATTCTGATATTATTATTATTATTATTATTATTATTATTATTATTATTATTATTATTATTATTATTATTATTACTGTTATTATTAGCCTACTATTTCAGTTACAATAATGCTTATTGTAGGTTATTTTGTGGTACATTCATGTGGAAATAAGGGAGCCAAAATATTTTTCTCTTCCTAGGGGCGCTTAGTCGACCGCGGTGGTCTAGAGGTAGCGTGCCCGCCTCTAGATCCGCAGGGCGTGGGATCAAACCCGGCCGCGGTCGATGGATTTTTCAGGACGTAAAAATCCAGGGCACGGAGTCCTCCGGGAGGGACTTTAAGCTGGGGGTCCCGTGTCGTAGATTTACGGCACATAAAACAACTCCAAGCCTAAATTAGAGCCTCTGAGAAAATTTCTCGGCCCTTTCACGTCCAAGAAATACTTAGTTTCCAGAGGGGGTTGGGAGGCGATGGGCTTACCACCTGTCCCTCTATCCTCTCTCGGAAAATAGGCATATCAAAAATTAGTATTGGTAATGAAACCTCCATTGGAGGCCCCTTCGCCCCACCTGGGGATCATAGGGTGCCAGATACAGATACAGATACAGTGGCGCTTAAGTAGCTAAATACGCCTCTGAGTTTGTATGACTTCTAATACATTAAGGAAAAAACCTACTTCTGACAGTTCTCCCACGTGTTTTTCTTACCATCCTTCTGCCCGCCCAAACTTGGGATCAGTCAGTAGGCTGCTAGAAAACAGTGGTTTTATTACGTATCCATCTACCCTCATCATGCGATCAATACAGTGGCTTAGGGAAGGGGGGTCCAAGGGTGCGGACCTCCCCCGAATTCAAAACCTAAAATTGAATTCAAGTTATTTAAGGTCTATTTTATCAAATATTTAATTCTTTTATTTGATAATAAAATACTGAACTTGTAAATGTAGGCCTATTATTTCCATTGTTCCGTGTGTTATTTAACTTTTCTCATAAATAGCAATAAATGTTATACAGTATAACTTAGGTAACGATTTCTTGTTTAAGTTGGCATGTCTTAGAGTATAGTAAACAAATGTGCTTACCGGTACTAGTTTTTCAGTACTAAAATAGTGTAAAATATGATTTTCATTAGTACAATATTTTAAATAATTCCGTTGCTGAGCCGGCACTTTCAACCCTCCCCAAAATTAATTCCTGGCTACGCCACTGGATGAATAAAAGGATTTGAACAGTGTTGTAATGTTGCCACGTAGACGCTTTGGTTTACTAGTTATTAAGTACCAGTGTGGTATTTTATGAGTGTGTAGGGGGACGGGAAAATGTCTGTCCGTCAGTCCGTTCTTCAATGTTGTACTTTCCATTTTAAGCTATTTAAGCTATTCAAGTATTACTTTGGCGAATAAATTATCTGTAGGCATAACATAAATACATATACGCCTATGTAAGTTACTCTTAGTTTAATTCAAATCATTAAGATGAATTTAATCGAAAATAAATTTAGAAACTACGCAGATAAGGCTACTGGTGAAATTCCAAATTATCTGCTCTTTAAACTATAATTTAATATATTTTGTGCCCTTAAAATTATTTCTAAATTAACAGTTTTAGTTGACTTCAAAAACATGAAACGTTACTTACGTTCAATTTGTTCCTTGGGAAGTTCATCCTGCAATAAAAAATAATAAAAAAAATAGTTACAGCCAAATCAAAATTTTGAGAAAGTTAATTAATGAAAGGTAGATTAGATTTGTTCAATTAAGTTTGTATAAAATATTTACACAATAGGGTCACCAATAAAAACTTTGAAGACATTTGGAGAAGTATGCATAAATAGGTTTAAAATTTACGAGCTACAGCTTTACAGGGAAGAGGAAAGTTAACTTTTTTAGGTATATACATAAAGTTAAGTTGGTAGGTTGGTTGGATTTATACTTACAGCCTATAAGATATGTCGACAGCAGCCAGGAGTGGAGGCAGCAGGAACGCACCAAAAAGTTAAAAACATATGAGAAATACATGGGGAACACTGAACTACATAGAACCATGCTTAGTGAGACTAAAATAGTACATAAACAAAATACAAAGATAAAACACATCAAAAATATATCGGACACTTAAATATAGCATATAAAAATATGTAAACTAGAAAAATATTTAAAAACACAAATATAAAAATGAAAATTTAAAATATACAATCCGGTGATTAAACAGTGTTTTCTACTGAATGTAATTCCATGCTTATTAGGGATGGTTCCTACTAAAAAATGGGAACTTATGTACTGTGGTAAAACTAACATAGAGAAGGTTGGAGGATTTTCAGATTAATTGTGAATGGGATGATAAATTCGGAACTCCCTGCTAGCATCACTATTGTAAATACTATAAACAATAATGCTTAAGATAATTGTATTTTTTTTTAAATAAAAATTAATACTTTGCATCCCACTTGGATGGAGTTTCTTGATGCAATCTTGTTTCAGCGGTATTATAATAGTATATTATGCAACTAGACTATAATGACATTTATTAAGATACGAGTTTGTTTATGAAACGACCAAAGCGAATTCGTAATTTTCAAACGACTATCCTAATTACTATTATGGGCAAGTTGCATCTTGATCGACCATAATTAAATGTTTAAGTTTCGATTCACTCAAATAAACAGGCACGCTGCCCTTCACAGTCAGCTGTTCTCGTAGTTCCTGTCTTCTTCGAAAGATGGCAGCTCATGACGTCCGGTCAAGTTGAAGCTTCTATTTGGCTGTTTTCTTGAAGCTAGTAAATTTAGACAGAACGAACTGAATTCATTTTATGATTATGATATTCATTATGATATTAAAATTAACTTGAACAGAATTGATTTTATTTTAAATAGGTTAGGTTATACGTATAGGTTATATAATATTCTCATGTATTGTCCAACAAACAGAATAATCTGTGGTTCATGAATGCATATGTATCCATTTAGGATATATTATTTTTTATATTAATGGGTGTTAGCGTACTTTTGTCGAAGCCATTCAGAATTTCTATTTAGCCTACAATAGTCTATTATATACAAAGAAAGAATTATTAAAGTTTAAGTAGCCACTATGGTTACCCATCAGTAATTACAAAGTCTCATAATGCTTTTGTAAATCGGAACTACAGTAATTAAACTGTTTAAAAACATGTTAGGTTTTACCGTTGAGATCGACCAATGAAATGATTGCATAATACCTTTATTCTCAACTTCTTCTATTTGGTCTATACCTTTCGGTTACATGCGACCGTCATCAGAGCATTGCTTCTAGAATCTCATTAAAGAAGAATAAAACTTCTTCATTATTGACATCATTTTTAATTGAAATATAGTCATGTGAACGACATAGAAGAAGCTTCAAGAAGTGAATTTTACTGATGTTTTAAGAACATTTTTCGTTCAAGCAAATTTAAATTAAAAACAGTGCCATTAGTCAAACTGTGTCATTCTTCTTAAATGTGACTGTACAAGCAAGATGCTCGGATGATGGTTCCTTGTAACCGAAAGGCCTAGACAAAATAAATGGAGTTGAAAAGTTATATATAATTATTTACCGTATTTACAGTTCATTTTTAGATTTACTTATTTTAATACAGATAGCTCTTATGTTGATATGAAGTAGTTCACTAAGTGGATCCAATCGGGTTATACATATATATAATAGTAAATACTCTCTTGTGAAGCACTTATTTTCACTAAACTGATCCTTGAATTGCAAAATGGTTTTCGCAACTACGGCGGGTAGAATATCCACTAATCACCAGCACTAATAATGATATTGCACGAGTAATCACACGTACCATGCTTGTGTGTGTTGTTGTTGGAGAAGTGTGTAAAATCCAACTGTAACACTTTTCTAATGAGACTAGTAGCCTAAAAGACAAGCATGCAAAGAGTTCCCTTCTTTATACAAAGATATATTTTTTTCTCCTTGTTACAGTGGTTTTAGCAATAATCTCCTCTCCCCCGAGAAATCTATTATTGGTAACTGCTAACAGATTTAAAAGTTGCACATTTTCTACACTTAGCCATGTTTACTATTGCGAACTAGGATACTTGAAAGAAACTACAATGAGACGGTTAACAAAAGAATTCACGTGAGCAGCTACAGTATTTTTGTATAGCTTCTTTCACCCTCACGTTTACAGTGCTCGGAATCCAAAGATACATCAGCTGCTGATATTCTGAGTAACCAATGAATAAATTTCTCAATGTTATGACAATCTGAGTACCAATGAATACATTTCTGCATGTTATAACAAGAGCAAGAAAGTTTAGATGCTCTTTATGAACATCTATGTGTTTCTAAAAATTTGTATTTTTAACCTTTGTACCCAATAAATGAAATAAAACTTATATGAAATTATTAGTATATCATTCGATAAACGAGCAAGTTTGAAAACATGTACCGAAGGCGTGTCCAGTGCACATAAGCGATGCGTATAGCATAATATCTTTATATGATAACGATTTACCTGAATATAATAATGTTAATAATTAGTATAGTTGTCAAGATACTAGAGTACCAACTTGATCGACACATACATTATCTCAAAGCAGGCAGTGCGCAGGCACATCATATCAAGACCTACATTGCATGGCATTTAGAAGGTCCTGCTGCCTAATGAATTTACTTAAGTTAATATTAAGAAATTAAAAGGAAGTAAAGTCAGGTAAGAGTTTACTTGTAAACTTCAACTAGCAAAATATGATTTTATTTCATGTAGTCCAGTCAAGTCGGCCGCGGTGGTCTAGAGGTAGCGTGCCCTCCTCTAGATCCGCAGGGCGCGGGATCAAACCCGGCCGCGGTCGATGGATTTTTCAGGACGTAAAAATCCTGGGCACGGAGTCCTCCGGGAGGGACTTTAAGCTGGGGGTCCCGTGTCGTAGATTTACGGCACGTAAAAGAACTCCAAGCCTAAATTAGAGCCTCTGGACAAAATTTCTCGGCCCTTTCACGTCCAAGGAATACTTAGTTTCCAGAGGGGAGTTGCGAGGCGATGGGCTTACCACCTGTCCCTCTACCCTCTCTCGGAAAATAAGCATATCAAAATTAGTATAGGTACTGAAACCTCCATTGGAGGCCCCTTCGCCCCACCTGGGGATCATAGGGTACCAGATACAGATACAGATACAGTCCAGTCAAGACAAGTTATGAATTTGGGTAAATTAGGGTAAAGCTGAATTTTATCACATAAGTGGACGACTACATTTTACAAAGATCTCCAAAAATTCCCCTGGAGCTTACCGCCACAGCCTCCAATAAAAGATTTAACCAAAAGGGACAGGCTTTGAAACACCTGTGCGGTAAGTTAGGTTACTAGCACTGATGAAGGAAATTCAAGTTCCCGCCATGAAAGCATGAAAGGGAATGGGTGTGTATGCGTATAGTGTAGAGAACAGCTGTTTCTATTATTTATCTTATTCCTTGAGTATTTTCACTTTTGTTCCTTACCGTAGAAAAATATTGCGATTCGTGTGTGTGGTGTATATAACAGAATCTCCCGAATACAAGGTGACACAAAAAACGGGAACTTTTTAACATTCAATAATAAAACCAAGAGTGATGGAAGAAAACATTTTATTCATAGTAATTGAAACCTTAAAACTTGCCATTTAAGAAACAGTAATGGAATTTATAATGTTTTTTTTAATTACGTCCTATACGAATGCATTCTTGAAACCTGCTGTTGATATTCCTTATTGACCGCTGCAACATCGCAGTTGGGATACTGTGAATTTCATCACGAATTCTCTGTTTTAACTCATCCAGAGTTCTTGGCTATCTGAAGGCTATCTCGACCAAGAACTCTGGATGAGTTAAAACAGAGAATAGACTAGATTAAAAGGCCCGGCGTCGCCCGGGTTTTGTATTTTGTAATATGAAATTAACTTATGGAGGACTTTCGATGTTGAATCTCTAGGTCCTTAAGTATGTAGAATTAGAAATGAGGAAGAAAGACATATGACACTCAGACTATTCCCTCAGAAAACGCTAGATATAGCTTTTTATGGCTCATAGAGGATGTCGAATGTTGCATTCCATTGCTTCTATACACCATGCCTGGGAGGAGTGCAAATAACAAGAAAAAGAAATTCCGGTTACATAAGATTGTATTGTCTTGACAGAAAATTGTATTTCTCACTCTCATATTATCATACAACCGTTTCGGGGCTGAAGTAAAAAAAAAATTCAATATCACTTTCATACTTTCCTTCCCAAAAACCTGGGACATAATGTACTGCGCGCGTAGGACTGAAAATTTTCCATCCCATTTTGTCTTCTTTTAGATGCTTAGGGCCTCTGATAAACATCCCTAGGCCTATTTCTCAACTAATACAAAGCCTACAGCTATGAGTGACGTATCAGTGGATATGATTTGTTACCGACTTCCGGTATAGTATACTCACTGGCACACACTTAAGTTGTCCCTGCAATACGATCGCTTATTCTACATCAAAATATGAAGTGAGAAAATATTTTCCATGTCGAGGGTAAAGGGTGAATGCTTTATTATCGTGGATTTTATTTTTCAAGAATCATTTTCACAAATGTGTTAATTACATCGATAGTATCAGAATTTGTTAAAGCCCAGTATTATAATATAGTTTCCAAAGCCCTATGTGAACACCGTAAGCAATACTTTCGTTATGTAAACAATTGACAACAGAACTCTCTATCTGTGCCTCATTTCACATTTCCTACTTTTCCGTGGATTTTCCAAGAAAAATTCTTTCATACAAACCTTGTCCTGACAATTACGAACACAACAAGAAAAGAATCAACCAAATCGGTCGAGCCGTTCTCAAGTGATGTGGCAACATACATTTTGGGAATTCATTTTTATTAATATAGATGTTAAAAAGTTTCCGTTTTTTGTGTCACCTTGTATTATGATATAATATGAAATAGCGACTACGAGTCATGTTAAACCTCCAATCCTGAATTTGCACTATCATTGGGGAAGAATCTTGAACCCAAAACGTCCCAAATGCGAGTCCTTGAAACCTAGGGCCAGAGATATTCCGTTCAGTAATATTTATTTACATACACAGAAAATTAATAATATTCTATACATTTGAATTGTACAGTACAAATATTCAGTACAATAGGGCATCATGGGAATATTAACTACGTTGACTTGCCTACCCTATTTTTTTTTTATTACTTGGTCAGACAAATCTGACTAGAACAGCCTCTAAGAAATAACCATCACTGAAATCTTGTTTGTACTGTGTATTATTTTTCCAAGTGGACATTTTTCTTTACTGGCCACACAGCGTGTACGGCTTATGACTATGATACTGGCCATGACTGTTTTTGTATAGTGCCCAACACAATATACGCGTATTTTGCAATAAATGTTTTATTAATACTATTTTATATGACATCCATTGTAATATTCTGAAGCTGTAAAGTGCACAGGAATATTTGCACATATCTTTCAGTTTCTGGTACGAATTTATAAAGATATTTTCCATAGGTATGGACTTCGTAACGAGATAATGCTGAGAAAGCACGAAAATAACTTGTAGTTCGACATCATCTAAGAATTATATACAGCTCGCCTGGTTGAGAGATGTTCATTTGATTTATGTTTATTATATAAAATATACATTTGAATGAATATTTTTAGGGAAAATTTTTATTTAAATGTCTTTCCTCTTTCTATATTTTTTATTAGGAAGTTCTTTATGCTTTATGCTTTATTCTTTATATTTTTGTTATAAGTTTAGTTCAACAGTAACATATTGTACTCTCTGGCCTTGTTCTTTACTAAGTCATTTAACAATATTAATTCCCTACATTTAATGTTTTTGTCAAATGGTGCTGCGTATAATGTGTTTTTAATAATAATAGTAATAATAATAATAATAATATACAAGTTTTTAAGCATATATTAGTAGTGTGTTGTTGAAAGAACTAGTTATTCCAAACACTATAGGGAAGACAAGATGTATAGTAGGTTTACAATATTGTGGTGGGGATAGATTTGACGAATGCCAAATAGTTAACGCCTCAACAATTTCTCGTGAGACTGTTTTATTATAGCCCAAAGTCTGAAGTCTAAACTATTATGAAGAATATTATAGTAGTCGAGATTTAAGCATTTATTTTTACTTTCATAAAAAAGGACACAAACTGTCATTGTGTTATGGGGCCCAGGGGAAAATGCCCTTCGGTTTCTTTCTCATGTGAATTCGAATCTGGTCAAGGTTTTGATCCCAGATGAACTCGTTAGTATTTTTCAATTGGCGTAATCTCTCTGGTGGTTTCATGGATATGTAGCAGGTTGCAAATGAAGCGAAGGGGAAGGTGGGGACACCTCAGGTATTTCCCGGGAGTCGAGAGGCAGATAATATTATTGTAAATGTGCCAAGAGACCAGACTGGCTGATGAAGACGAACACGCTACATGTGTTCACGTGTTCTTTAAGATCTCACTCCGTTATCAGGAAATACACTAATAGTGTATGCTCATGTCCGATATTTGATTTGACAGTTAAATTCAGTTTTAAATGTGTTTGTTTTCTGTATATATTATTTTACCTCAGAAAGATATTTCTAAAAATTTTTAAATTACGAAATTTTGTTTGTGGAGTTTTTAGCCCCCCCCCCTTCATTCCCAATTTTTCTAAAATATTTCGGAAGTACTTAAATAACGGTTTTCTTGATATTACAACAATTTAAACTCTTTATTTAAAAACTGTATTTATATGTATTTTTTATACGAGCGAAAGGAATAACAGAAGATAACTTTATATTCGGGTAAGTTTTTCCTGTAGAACGAGTTTTTTCTTTTAAATATTCTGTAATTACAAGTGCACGATAATTGCCGTGCTCCCAGTTAAGACGCACTTGCAGTAGTTTGTCAACACATTAATCTCTTTATTACATTTTAATTATACATTAGTTGATAATCTCTTATTATTTATCACGTTCAGGCAAACAAGCATTTAAGATAAAATACAGTTGAAATTCAATAACGTTTATTTTCTTTCTGTCTTAAATAATTATTGATACGTTTGAGATAGGCATCATACTTTGAAATGCATAAGTTATATAATTTGTTTCATAAATTACGGATTATTATTATTAGGCTAAATTGCACAGAGAATAAGATTAATAAAACATGTTTATCTCATTCAGTAGTAAAGTTTCGTGTCCTTCGAGTGTTATGTTGCGTATATATTGTTGATTTTTCTGCCCTACACCCTCAATTATCTTCCTAATGTATCCTTATATAACACTTTATATAGTCCAATACTATAAAAATGTTCGTCGATAAAGTGAAAAACAGTTGTGACATAAAGTTGTAAGATAAAATTATTTTTGTCGTGTTATTAATATATGCATATACTCGTTAAATGTAATATCACAGATTTAAAATAGTTTTGTTGTATAAAACTTGCACTGCTGGTGCTCACTATCCTGATTTTCTTGGGATATGCATTTAGAAGTACTAAAATGTCATCTTCAATCTTATCATAAAATAAGCTAAGGTGACCCAAAGTGGTTTTATATATTAACAAAGAACGTATGATAAAGTACCACTAATTTTATCCGGGAATCATTCAAGTCCTTAATTTATATGAGCACGAGTTGTCCACTAAATTGTATTGTTACGTTAACAGGTTTTTTTTATGTATGGTCATGGAGGGAGTACAAAATAAGAGGATTTTTATGACTATTAGTTGTGTTATTAGTACTAGAACCTTACAATTCAATGTTCCACATGTATTTAATTATTGATAGCTTTATTTTGGTTTATTTTGCTTTGAGCTGGTAGATACCCCAGCTTATTATCTTTCACTATTCAAGATATTTCGAAATAACCAAATAAATCACTCACGATTGTTTATTATGCACATTTTGAACACGAATTTGTTTCATTAGGTCTGCACAACCAGACCTTGTAGGATGAAGCGTGTGTGATATGTAAAGGCAGAAGACAAACAAACAAAACTTTCCAAGAGCACATCAACTCCTCTGTTGTCCTTCGTGTCTGGCGTCTGGCGTCTGGCGTCTGGCGTCTGGCGTGTCTAAAATGCAGACATTCCACGCGCCGTTCTTTTGAGAGAGAATTCGCGCGTGTTTGGCAATTACATTCACAATCTTCCGCGCGTACTCTTTTGTTGACACTCTATCATGAGAGGAAGAACGTGCATGCATTTTGGGCTGCATTTTTTTTACCTTGCATGCAAGCTCTCTCCCCCGATATTGCCCGTACGCTCCCAGGAGTGTGCTAAAGAGCTTGTGTATGAGGCTTGCAAATCGCTACACTTTGGAGGTCACGAAGGGATGGGAATGACATTATAGTTGCACAACTGAACGAAGGAAGGGGAAGTAGGAGAATGACTTCACACTTTCGGAGTAAGGCTCGACAGGCCTGTTATACACCATGACTTGTACTGTTTCTTTTATAATAAAAGAAATCGCTCTACCAGAGACAATGAAGCTTCACAGTCAGACTGCTCGTGGCGCGTGAATCTTTCGTCGGAGGTATTAAACTTTTACGGTATTTCGTATCTACAACTTATCACATTGGAATAGCTTTGTCGGTATTAATCTACTTTGACACTTCTAGTAAACACTTCTGATATAAAAATGATGCCGTCTTAAGAGCGTAATATAGAGTCCTTGTGATTTGTCTCTCATCGGCCCGAGAGTACTGAAGGAACTAATTTTATTTAAGACTTTTTCGTATATGCAAAACAGAGGATCGCTTCAGATTGGTCAAGGCTTGGCGCGTTTCATCCCTAAAGTATAAAATTACAAATAGTTTATTGACAGAGTCTTCTAGTAGGATGATTGTTGAAAATTACCTAACATGGAGGGTACCTCCGGTGGAGACTTTTCTAGGCGTTAGAATTCTGTGGCTGTCAAAGGATGTCTTGCTGAGTTAGTCGTGATATCTAAAATAGTTATCTATTAAGTTAATAACATAATTTTTGAATGATTATTGTAAATGAATAGCTACGTTTATTCTCTCTTTGTTGATATATGATTCGACCGGATTAAAGTAATGTATAGAAGGGGTGAATTAATTCAATTTATCTAGACTTTTATTGGATTAGGTGATTAATTATTAATGTGATGTGTTGAAAGAAAGGTCTCTATACCGGCTATCGGAATATAAGATTAATTCTGTTGTAGGAGATATGATTGTATTGTGTTTATTTTAAAAGTAAACTATGATTGTGTAATTTGCGTCTTTGTTGCGTGTAGATATGTAACTGCTTCATCACTGTCTTCTATAAACCGGTTCGTTCTTAGAAATCAAAGTTTTCGTCTTCCTCTTTATTGTAATTGACGGTTCCTTGCAGTAAGTTTTATAAAATTAATTGGCTAACTTGTCCTTTTGCTCCGCCAATTCTTTCTTGGAAGTCAAATTTCTCGTCTTCGCCTTGATTATCAACTTACTATAAAGTCGATGATTCCTCGCAACAGGTTTGAAGCCTATCTATTCTAGCCCTAGCTATAATCCGATAATCATCTAGAACATAATCCTATGTGTTCTCCATATAAAACCACCAGAGCCGTAAATTTTCCACTTCAGACGCTCAATATCTTCCTATATTATTAAACAGAAAATATACAGGCTTTCCTCATATCCCTTTCGCTTAAAATAGGCCTACTTTACGAAACTCCAGTCTTATAATATATGCTCCAATCGGGTGTATATAAATTGCTACTTAAGTTCTTATTTCCGACTATTACGCAAAATCTGTTAGAACAGAATGCATGTGAACTGAACTCACCCTGTGGAACCATTCAGGCCACATGTCAAATCGACGGCGTTGACCGATGGGAAGGTTAAAGCTTGTTTATCGTGTGTACAAGTATTTTGGAACATAACATCACATAACATGTCGGTATATAAGATAATTCCTTAATTTACAGAGCCTATTTCATAGGGCTGGAACATGAACGGTGCGGGCCTGCTCAGATAGAGACACTGACTTCATTCCGAAAACACCCTTTTTGGCTTGTAGTCATCGTTTTATCGATTTTCAAATTTTCTTTATATATTTTTCAGTCAAAATGTTAGTCGAAGTGTCTTACGCAAAGCCTAGTGTTTTCGTATTTATAAGTGTGACGTTATTCCCACACAAAAGAAGTTTTCTGTTATTAGTCCAGTCAATAAAAGTCGAAAAACACCAAATAGAAAAAAAAAATCGTGTAGTTTTGAAATTTTGCAGATTTGTCGGAGGGAGTGTCCTGAACAACATACTAAAAGTCCCCGAATGTGGGGGTGACCGGGGGGCAGGGGGCCGCAGAAAGTCCCTTTTTTAGGTTTTTCGCTTATATCTAAACAATGGTGCATCGTAGAGGAAAAGTTTCTATATACAAAATTCAATCTGATAAAATTTCCTACGGGTTTGAGCCTACACATTTATTTCTATTCCCAATAGTTTTCGAGATATCCGAGAGCGAAAATAACAAATTTTCGAAAAATGCTCTTTCACCTCGCGCTTTTCGACACACTTTGCCTTCTAGCGCTTCAGCCCTTAGGTATACAGCAACGTTCTCATGAAAGATGTTGTAGGGAAATATTCACTTTAAAATGAGTAGTCATTTGTTATTTTGTCTCCAAACGTTCAAAAGTTATAACAATTTTAATTTTCGGGCAAATTTTGAGATTTCGAAAGGAAACCGCACATCGCACTTTCTCTACATTTAGGGGTTATATCTTTGTATATAAGCTGTATATTGTGTATTTACATCATGAAACAAGCGGAGAAATGTCACACAACCATTGAAGTTGAATTTATTTAAAATCCGATAACGGTACAGCACAGTACATGTAATGGAAAATACATTATATTCCAGGCAAGAAAGGAAAAATAGGGACCAAGAAATCATGTAGTTTTGAAATTTGGCAGAGATGTGGTTGAAAGTGTCCTGAACAACATAGTAAAGGTCCCCATTGATAGAGGGTGAGGGGGGGTGGTGGTGGGGGCACTTTTAAAAGTAGTTTCTCTCACAAAAAATCTACGAGTTCTAGCAAAAAAAAAAAAAGAAAGAAAGTTTATGCACAAAATTAAACTGCATAAAAGTTCTTATAAAATTGATCTGAGTGATATTTTTGTGGAATTAATATTTCAGGAAATAGAAGGATATGAAGTATGACATATTTCTGGAAATTCTGTTTTACATACACCTATGTATTATATATTTTAACATAAAAGAAAGCAGATTATAATTAAATTAGCATGATGCCAAGCAAGCAAAGTAGTTCTTAGAAAAATATACTTACTAACTGTTAACGTTACACATAAAACTCATTATTATTATTGTTATTTATATTCTTATTGTAAAGCTTAGCCATTTTACGTTTCGTAAAAAAATTACCGGTGTTTTGAAAAATGGTAAGGAATTAGATATATTTAGAAATTGTAAGAATAGTAGGCCTACCTACTACTTTGAATAAATGTTTACTTGACTATGTAGCTCCTGAGAATATTTGCACATATTTTGTCACTGTGCAACTCGGTGTGGTGGTGGAAGATATGGATGCAGAAAAGATGGTATCAAATGCTCATCCATTTGTGGAACCTGTCATGGTACATGCACCAACAGTATACCATTAGAAGAAGAAGATGAGCTTAAAATTGATGACTTCCAAGCAAAATATGTTGTTCAGGCACTCTTTAATTAATTTTGTATATGTGTATAAATACTGAGTGTAGATAGAAACATATAACCCTTACTTATCATACGATTCCAGTATTGGAGATTGAAAAAAATAGACAACTAAACATTTATTTAAAGTACTATGTAGGCCTACTAGGTCTTATAATTTCTAAATATATCTAACTCTTTACAATTTTTTAAAATTATATTTTAAACGAAAAATATAACGGCAAATAGGCCTGATTTATATTTCTTATAACGTGGACTCATACCATGTGATTCTTATTAGCTTTATAACAATAATAATAATAATAATAACAATAATGAGTTTTATGTGTGACGTTTACCTTTAGTACGAACATTATTCTAAGAACTAGTTTGCCTGCTTGGCATCATGCTGATTTAATTATCATCTGCTCTCTTTTTTCTTAAAAAATATAATATTTAGGTGTATGTAAAACAGAATTTCCATCACTATGTCATATTTCATATCCTTCTATTGCCTGAACTATTACTTCTACAGAAATTTAATTTAGATCAATTTTATAAGAATTTTTATGTAGTTTAATTTTGTGCCTAACTGTTTTTTGCTGGAACCCATAGATTTTTTTGTGTATTTAGGAAAAACTGGGGGAAATGACATTTAAAAGTGCCCCCACCCCCTCCCTCTATCCATGGGGACTTTTACTATATTGTTTAGGACACTTTTCCCACATCTCTGCCAAACTTCAAAAGTACATGATTTTTTTGTCCCTATTTTTCCTTTCTTGCCTGGAATATAATGTATTTTCCATTACATGTACTGTGCTTGTACCTGATCGGATTTTTAATAAATTCAACTTCAATGACTGTGTGATATTTCTCTACTTGTTTCATGATGTAAATATACAATATACAGCTTATAGGCTATACAAAGATATAACCCCTAGATATAGAGGAATTGCATTGTTTAGATATAAGCGAAAAACCTAAAAGAGGGACCTTCTGCGGGCCCCCCTGCCCCCGCTCACCTCCCACCTGTTGTTTAGGACACTCCCTCCGACAGCTCTGCAAAATTTCAGAACTACACGATTTTTTTTCTTTCTATTTTTCGTTCGTTGCCTGGACTATATTGCGCTGTTGCCATTTCTCGGAACTTTTTACCTAATTACCTCATAAACTATAAACGTAATAAAAAATGCAAAATAGTTTTATATTTATTTTAATGTTTTCTATTTCCTCTTGAATTTGCACAGTTATACCCCTTCCACATTGTATATGGTAAATCTGAATATAAAATAATCCTTATTATTGATTTATAAATACGGTATCATTTACACTGCATACTGCATATAAAATCAGTATAAAAACTGCTAGAGCTCCAATAATGTTTTACATAGCAACGTATAAGGTACATCAAAGAATAAGGGATATTAAAAAAGGTTGGGTGGAAAAATATTTATTTTTAAGGCAATTCTAATAACAAATAACTTTCACAGTAAAATTTGTTCCACTTAATATGTCGATTAATTATAACTTTTTATTGTATTTTATTGCATTTTATTCTGTATTTTATTTTTATTATAATTATTGGAGTTGAGGACTTTTAAAATAATTGGTTAATTTGGAGTGACATTTAAAAACCCGTAATCAGGAAATACATGTTGCAGGTAAATCGCATTTTCTTACGAATTTAATTTTCATGTATAAAATGTTCATTTTCTTAAACACTATTCAATGGACTTGCATGGCATTTTTTATGATTACTATTGAATAACATAGTTGACATTGAATTTAAAATTTTGCATCTATCATCATTGGTTTTCTCCTGGAAAATTAAAATTAATAAAAGTATTCTAAATTTTGAAAAATTAAAGTTATTTTTATTAAAAAATAAAAATTAGGCTATGTTCCAAATCTTTCTAGTTCAGTTTATTTGCTATAGCCATGACTTCAAACTTTCAACATTTTATAACAGTCACTGGTATGCATGGTTTTCAATCAAAATCAAAATGGCTGCCATTTAAAAAATATAATCTATTCAATTACCAAACTACACGCGTAAGTGAAGTTATTACATGTTGATTACAATATCATTGTAATTTATCAAATATTTTGGGAGATCGTAATATTTGTGTACAATCCCATACAAAGTGCTCTAACCTATGTTACCCTCCCCCTTTAACGTAGTTCTGTGCCGATCTCACTAGATCTATTTTCCGTAGCAGTTATTATTCAACCTTGTATAATAGTGAATAATCTTTCTCACAGTATTTTAGTGGCTCTCGAATTAAACTCTTACGTCGCGAATAACTGAATTCAGTAATAAATGTTGATGGAACTGTATTCATTGCTTTTATATTCACAGAAATTGTTAGTAACAGTTATATAACAACAAGATGTCTATATTGTAGACATAGGAATGAGAGATGTGAATTATCATACATGAAATACCATATCATTCATAATACGGGGGTTGGAAGTTTAATAGTGGCAACACATCTATAGAATCAAGGTGAATCATAGAAAGTTCAACATAACCACAGCAGCCAGCTCAAAAGCCATCGAAGACGTGGAGGCAAATATAATCATGTACGCAGACGACATCGTAAACGGAGCCCCCAAAAAAGACCAACTTCAAAAGGCAATAGACAACCTACACTTATGGGCTGAAAAAAACAGATTCAAATTCAACAGGGAGAAGACCCTCCAGATGGTGTTCAGAAAGGGAGGCAGACTAGCCCCAAACGAAGATATCACCCTGGGGAACAACAAGCTCACAATAATCAACGAAACAAAATATCTAGGCATATCGCTACAAACAACAACATCGTCGTTTAGGACACACATAAGAGAAAGGACGGCTGCAGCAACAAAAAGCATATACACCATAAATAACCTGAGCAGATTATCCATCAGAACAGCCATAGCCCTCTTCCAAGCTAAAATATGCGCAATCGCCACATATGGCTTAGAACTAATATGGGAAAAACTAACTACATCAGACCTCATAAGTCTAGAAAAAGTAAAAGCACGTTTCCTCAAAAGAATGCTAGGAGTCGCCACCACAGCTCCAAAACGACTCGTCTACGAGTTAGCAAAAGAACGCTTCTTCATCGAAGAAATACGCACCAAGCTATGGCTGCCATCTACCCCAGCAGAGCAGAGACACCTGGAAACCAGAAGGAAGAAGAGAGAGGATATATGGTTGGAATTCTACACGACGGACGCCATGATGGACAGGAAAAGGGAAAAAGAGAACCAGGACTTAAGACACCTATTCACAAGACTAGCCATCCACGGGTTCCACCATAAAATATGCAATAACGACAAATACCACACTCCAAGTGAAAATTGTATGTGCAGATTATGCGGGAATCGATGTAACAGATACCACATCAACATGTGCAAGAAAAGAATTAAATCACTGAAGGACTATAGAAAAGACTAAAGAACTTCCTTTTGCACGGTTGTGCGCTTTATCTTATTGTTATAGGAAGTTCAAATCGCTTTTAGTTGGATGTTGGTTTGGTATCTATCATATTTCAGAGCAAATAGGAGCCTTCTACCACTACGAATGCTTTCACAGTAGCCAGAAGAAATTGAGCTGGCTCTATCAACCGGTCTAAAATGAATTTTGGATCGGACAAAAGTGTCTGGACATCCAACCAACATCCATCAAAAGCGATTTAAACTTTCTGTAATTCACCTTCATTTTATATATGTGTTGCCACTATTAAACTTCCAACCCTCGTGTATACCCACGTTGGATGTGTGGGTCTATTTTGGTCTTAGTGAATTTATACTCAGTATAAGGAAGAGAAATGAATATAACATTCGTAACTTAATCTGAGGCCGGATTCTTGATAGTTAAACTCATCCAATCTACCTCCCTAACCTCATCTAACCAATCTTTTCAACTCAATGCAACGTAACCTAGTAACTAAATTAGAAAAATGATGATCATTTTGGGATTCGAAATAGCCAACTTCCTCAAGCTGTGACTTGGGCATAGCTGTTCATAATGGCGAAACACATTGTAATATGTGCAGGCGTACTGCAAATTCCAGTAAAATACTACGCGCAATCGTGTAGTGGGCTAAAGCGAATTTTTTACTCAATAATAAGAGACTGTTAATACAATATAATGAATAGTACCTTAGTGACTTCCCAGAAAAATTAACATATCTGAACATCTGTATTTAACATATTTACAAAGAAATCGTATTTCTTCGCTTCAAATCTTCTTCCATTTCTGACCATTTGCATAGTATATAGGTAAGTGTTGCTGATTTCGGATCCGCAGGTCTGGATTCGATTTCCTGTACCTACTCGGAACTTTTTGAGGTAGGAATATCTGGAACGGGTTGAACTCAGCCTCATGACACAGACTGAGGAACTGCTTCATAAAGAAATAACGGCTCCAGTTCAATAAGCCATCAATAACGGTCGCGGGAATCGGCATGCTGACCACATGCCCCCAATCCTGGGTCGGATGGGAGTCCTAGTCCCCAAAGGGATTTAGCGCCGTGAAGTTTAGTTTTAGTTCTTTCCTCCATTTCTATCAAATCAGGTCAGTTTAGTTAATGGTTAGCGCTGCTGGAATTTGTTTAGTTCATTGTAGAAATGCTGGAATGTTGAAGATATTATTTAACCAATACACATCAAGCCATTAGAAAGAATTTACATTTCCAACCATCCTTTTTAACATCAGCACTTTTGAGGGCGCTGAAAATGAAGATAACTTTGCTGCATCTCGAGTAGCCTATGTTAAAGTTGGTGATACTAAAACAGAAAATCGGGAACCAATAATGTTCGAGATGGAATTTTTTCTCTGTGTTCAACAATTATTTAGTATTTCGTACTGCAACTACGTTCGATTTATTTTTTGTTCATCGTAATGTTATTTTTTTAAAAAAGTATTGCTATTTTGTAAGAATTTCGTGTAAACTTTTTACATAAAACTAAAAGTTATTAAACAATTTTTACAATTAATGTAATAATAATAATAATAATAATATAAAGTGATACATTTCAATAACCTTGAATTAAGAGATAAAACAATAAAATATTTTATAGGCAGTCGATTGAACTTTTAAAACAAATTGTTATTATTATCTTTTAAAGTAAAACCAGTTCTAAATAAATGGTCCAAGATACGCTATTCCAACCAAAAATTCCATATAGGACAGTGACATAAATAAATTATTTGAGCCTAATTGCGGCATTCTCCTCCATGAGTGTGGAAATACCTGAAACCTCATTTAGATGGCACGCCACTGAAATTGTCTCACTGCTTCGACTACCTCATTAGGTTAAAATTTTTGTGTTAGATTTTTGGTAACTGTTCTCTTCCTTCTTGCAGTCCATCTTCTTCACTAAACTTTTCAAACCTGAACTTCGTTCTTCCAACTGCTAAATAGGGACGAAGAAAAAATAGAAAACAAATGAGTATTTTTATTTTTGCGTTTTATTTACGTTTAGATCTTTACAATTTGAACTGTCTCTATTTTTTGACAAGTCATAGAATAAAATAATGTATATTACTGACTCATAAAGTAATTTAATATTGATCCTTTCAGCAAAACAGTAGGCTGAACAAATTTTAATGATTGTTAAATAATTAACGCATTTTATGTACAACAATAATACTTTAATTATAGGTTATTACCTTTCCCTCTTCTATACCAGTCGAAAGGAATTCTAGATATCTTAAAAAATCTTAATATTAACATCTTTATATAGGTTTTAACGGCAATGATTATTTTGCGGACATTAAACAACAATAATCCTTACCTCTAGAAAAATGGAATATTTCTTATAACGAAGACAAAAACCCCCTGTTTATAGAAAATGGAGTACTTTGAAGTAAAGTGAATTGATGTCCCCTATGAGTAAAATGTTTATTCTCCAGTCATGACCTCCATAAATTCTGAAATAGAAGAAAAAAAAATTGTTAGGTTTAATGAACTCATTTTGTAAAACATTTAGGGCTGTATTCAATAAAAAAATGTATCTGACATATCAGTCCATACTCTAGTCATCAACTTGTAGATGCTATTTTTACTGTTAAGAAAGAAAACCCTTCTGTTTCCTCTATTGAGAGGCTGCCAATTGATAAATTATACAGTAGACCTACTAAAGAATTAAAAATTTTACTTAGACTGGATAAGCACAACGGGATAGATTACACTATCTGCTTAAGAACAAACAAGTAACAAATCAACATAAAAAAACATGCAGTCAAATATTGGAGATAACACAATAGAAATAGCTTAAGTGCTTATAAAGAATTTTTATTTTAATTTGAGGTAATAAATTTATTCTTATTATTATCTAAACGATTTTTAATATAGAAGCGATGGATATATTTAATACGGGGTCTTAATGAAGGCCGAAACGTGTGCCAGATCGTACCAAGAGGCGAGGAATTGCACCTCTTGCACCCACCAAAGTGCTTAGTTTGAAATATCTGAAAATGTTTAAATGTATAATATATATTTTTATCAGTAAAAGTTGACTTGTGATTCATCACATTTTTTACTGTGGTTTTATCCCACTAATTTGTATATATGTGTGTAGGTTATTTTATCATTCAAACTTCTGTGCATTAACTTTTAAGTTTTAATCAGCTTCATATATATAGGCCTACATCTAGTAACAAGTTAAATTTTAAATATATCTGCAGATCGGTGTACAGGCTTTTAAGTGAATTTGGTGTTTTTACAATCTGTCAGAATCATAAGTGTATGTTCATATGGCCTAATAATAGATTTAATTAATCTTAATAGCTGATATTCTTATTAATTCCTAGGCCTAGACTTCTTAGGTTGATCCTAAATATTTTATATTAACGGGGGTATAAGTTGGAACTGTTCATACTTTTACTGATAACAACCCTTCGTTGGAAAATATGAAATTCATTAATAAATATATTTTTATATTTTTATGGTAGAATTTCAAGGAAATGAATTGCAGATTTTTAAGATTGAAATGTATCCTATCATAAAATTATAGCATAAACGTACGTTTTTATGTAATGAAATAAATAATAATTGCAACATTGTGTATATATCTAGGGAAATTTATTCAAAATTTCTAAATATTATTTTTAGATTAACAAAAAAAATTCATTGGGCTGCCTTTCTGGAACATATAATGAAAGTTTTATTTCCAAAACGACATTATTCTCATAAGAAAGAGTCTTGCAATATGGCTGTTTTTCAGTGATGTGACAAATATTCGTAAAAAAATTAAATACCGTAACTCATTAAATTGTTTAAAAAAAGAAAACGTTTGGTAGGTTATATTTTTATGTATGAAAAATCAAATACAGTATTATATATAAGTTAAATTCGAAACCATCTGGAATCACATGCCTGGGACTTAAATCCTTTTGATATTAAACAATCTTCACTATATTAAATGACGAATGAATGTTTGTTATTGGTGTAGAATAGAGTAATATTTTAACTATAATTAATTTTATTTCATCTCTAACGTCTAATGTACATGCATATGCATATAGTAAAATAATGATTCAGTTATTAAAATAGAGGAATGGATTTCGCGTGGAGAATCATCGTGTAAATTTAGGCTTTATCGTTCAGACCTATAGTCTATATTGAAAACAGAGTGGCCAGGGAATTATAGATGATGATGAAAAATCAAAGAGATGTAACGTTACGTGGAAGCTTAGAAAGAAAATTGAACTGACCAGGATGAAATGAAAGCTCGAAGATAGTAGGAAAACGAGGATTAACTTTTGTATTTTAAATATTCTAATTTTTTATTGATTCCAAGTTTGTCTAATATCTTACCATCAAAGTCAACGGTTCCAGAACCGTCAGAGTCAATTTCCTCAATCATCATGTCGAGGTCTTCTGATGAGATTTTGTCATCCAATTCCTTCAGGATCTCGCGAAGCACATTTGTGGTTATGTAACCATTACCTGTTTGCGATTAAAACGATTATTAAATTAATTTATCAAATAAATGTTAAGGAAAACACAATATAAATAGAAATTTAAATGGAAAATAGGGTATTTTAAACGTTACAAAATTTATTTAATTTTTCAATGAAATTGAGTGTTTATTTTGGAAGAATGGTACTTCTTATTCCTTCTTTATATCAAGCTTACTGTGTAAAAGTATGTTGCAATTATTTACCATTAAATAGATGAAGGGACCAACCTTACTTGATTTTACAGTCTTTAGTATAAAGAAAATAAGGAAGATCGGAATTAACCCAGGAGGAACAATTTTCAACAGAACAACTCAAAATTTAGCTTTCGCTGATGACATTTGTATGTTGGGAATTGGCACAAAGTACTTGAATGGGAATCTGAAAGTGTTGGAAGAGGAAGCTGCAAAGATGGGACTCACCATAAATAAAGAAAAAACCAAATACATGGTGAATACAAGAAATATAACAAGATGGAAGAATGTTACACATTTCGAAGGATATGAGAGGGTTGAACAATTCAAATATTTAGGCGGCATTATCACAGAAAATAACGTCATTAAGGAGGAAATTAAAGCTAGATTAGCAGCAGGAAATAAGTGTTACTATAGCTTCCAAAAATTTTTGAGATCCTCATTGGTAACAATTAAGCTCAAATTACTGGCATACAAAACCATAATAAAGCCAGTAGTAATGTATGGTTCAGAAACCTGGTCATTATCAAAAAAAGATGAAAGCCTCCTCAATACATGGGAAAGGAAGGTCCTCAGAAGGATATTTGGTGCAGTATGCATTAATGGCGAATGGAGAATAAGAACAAATAGGGAATTGCAAGAACTTTACAAAGCTCCAACAATAGTAGCGGACATTAAGGCTCGCAGATTGAGATGGTTAGGACATGTGGAAAGGATGGGTGATCACAGAATCCAGAAGAAAATATTAAATACTAAACCAGAAAGAGGTCGATTGGTCGGTCGCCCGAGACACAGATGGATGGACAATGTACAGCAGGATCTGTGCAGTTTGGGGATCCGGAACTGGAGGCAGTTGGCAACGTTGAGGCAAGAATGGCGGAAGCAAGTAGTCGATAAGGCCCTGGTTTTCCACGGACCGTAGCGCCGGAAATGATGATGATGATGAGTATAAAGAAAAAGTGTTACCTCCTAGTATCACATTATTGCAATGTTTGGGTGGTATTTTTAAAATCTTAGAAAATATCGTAGAATTGAAATCTTGGGATTCCCACTGGCATTATGTTACACCTTAAAGAAAAATGATATGTCTAAAACTCCAATATATTTTTACGTAATGTTCAAGTATAGATTAATTATAGTAATATATGTTCCTAGGAGATGTGAAGTCCCTTAAATGATTATAAAACAGGGCAAGTGGGATATCACTTCATCGGCAATAGTGCATACTAAAAGATACTCACCTTCCTTGTCGTACAACCGGAAGGCCTCCCTAAGTTCATGTTGCATGGCTTCAGCATCTTCCTCAACCAGGAACCTTGCAGCCAGGGTACAGAATTCCTCAAACTCCAGTTGACCAGAACCTGTGAATTTGAATGATTTATTAATAAAAAATCAGTTGTATTTGGGTAATCGCCATAGAGTGAAAATCGTGAAAAAGGATTATTTAGGATTTTTAAAACTCAGATGTGTTGATACTCCGAGGCCATGCGTGGAGTTCGGGATCTGTGTCTATACAGTAGGGTAGGCCATGAAACTATTGATTGTCAATTATTTCTATTGTTTGTGCATTTTATGGAATAAATTTCAACTGCTACAAATTTAAATGGATATGATACAGAATGAAATGGTGAGGATGATTCATGGTATGTAAATATCCAATACGGCATTTGCCTTTATGACTGGGAAAACCATGAAAAAAAAAAATGTCAAATTGACCAGCCACGGGATTTGAATCTGGGACCTCCCGAATGCGAGTCTATCCTTAGGAATAGTATGGGTTTATAATGAAAGTAAAACAATAGTATAGCATGGTCCTGCTGGCGGTACTGGTTTTAACGGGTCCATTCCGTACATTTCATAATGGATTTGCTGCCGTGGTGAATTTGGTTGAGGCGCTGCTTTATAAAACACAATATGATTATGATTTTGAATACGCATAATTTCATGTCCACTTTTTGAACTTAAATGTAATACTATGGCGAGTACATGTCCACTTTTTGAACTTAAATGCAATTCTGAAACGGGTCTTTGGCGTACGGTACCTCTAAATCTGGCTCGAGATTGTATAGGAGCTAACAAAGCTTCACTAACAATACCCAAAATTATCACAGAGTAATAAATTATTTAAAAGGGAAGCAAATAGAATTATTACAAAAACATAAAGATACTCCATTAACTTGTCAAACAAAATGTTAAAAATTAGAATTCTATATAATTTTAAAATTTGAAAATAAGGTCTCTTATAACAAATGTTTAAATATACTAAGCTACCCTCCCAGCCAGAATCAGTAACCTACTCAGGAGTGTTTCGTGTAAAATTACACATTTTAAATGCAAATAAATAAATGTATTGCATAGTTTTGCAAAATAACAATTGTGGTTTTTCTGGTGGCCATCGAGCTTCAAAGGAGAAGAGGGGGATTTCTATCACTGCTTGAAACAAACAACTTCACCACACCACATTCATAATTATGTCGTTTGTGAACACAAGACTTCAGAAACCCTAAGGGCCTCTGAAAACTATTAATTTTACTACTTTCGTATTGCCCGACTCCTGCAGGAACTGAATAAGGATGAAAAAATAATATAATTCCTCTATGAAAAATTAAAGACCGATTTTCACATATATAGGACTGGGCGACGACTGTGTTTCGACTGTGCACCTACCATGTCGTGTCATTTGGAATAACCAAGCGGTATTATCCATTTGATTTGCATTAAAGAGCAGTTTGGCATTTTCACATATACCTGTAGGACTTGGCGACGACCGTGCTCCAACTGTGCGCCTTTCGTGCTGTCTTGGATCACTTAGCAGAGCGATTACGGCCGACACGGTCTGCGCACAGTCGTCGCCCAGTCGGAGCACGGTTCTACATGTGATAATTGGAACCGGCACCAGCAATCGGTTCAAGTAGTCTGGAAGCTGTTCTGCGATTTACAGTGATAAGTTTTGTGGTCGTCCTGCTCCAAATGGAACTGATAATTTTAGTTTAGCATCAGAAATGTCTTTCTGTTGCAAAAACATAAATACTATAACAACACTCACTTTGTGTGGAAGCAAATTTCAAAATCACTGGTATGTTTCCAAGAATGCTATTAAAAAGGAGGAGGAAAATATTTTAGGCCCGGAGTAGCGATTATTTGTGTTAATTTCACGATTTAAAGTTTAACAGGGGAAAAATAAATGGATTTTCCTGAGGCCTTACTATATCAGAGCCTTAAATAAAAGAAAAACCTTCAGCTCGCAGGCCAAAAAAAATAAAAAATAATAATAAAATGAGATCTGAAATGTAAATGGAATTCATCCAATCTTTTCTACAGAAGCAAGAATATTTAAAATTTACCCTAGCTTGCCGTTTCTTAGTGTTGCCAATTATTTATTACTATTTTATTTTTATTAATAGAGTGCGGATTTATATAATCTAAAAATTGTGGAAACATGCATGCAAAAGTGCTGAAAGTACAAAAAATGTGCAACAAAATAGGACACTTTTTGAAGATAGCATTTTATTCTATACCTGTACCAGTAACATAATATTTGCTTTTCTTGGACGATATACTCTACATTCCTTTCAGATTTTTTACTAAGAATTACAATATATTTATCTACATTTTAACAAATAAATCTCTCGGTTTGTGGTAAAATATTCTTATGATACCTTTTCTTTTCTATTCTTTTCTTTTCTTTTCTTTTCTTTTCTTTTCTTTTCTAATCTCTCGGTTTGTTGTAAAATATTCTTATGATACCTTTTCTTTTCTATTACACATAAAATAGTTTAATACAATTAAGCCTTCCTGATTTTGTAAATAGGAAAAGCCATGTAAATATTAAGAATATTTTGATATAGTATATAATTTGCCTCGAATGAGAACTTTTGTCATTCAGCATTATCTTTATTTTGTTTTCTGAATTTGCAGACTAGTAGTTTATACCGTAAGAGGAATTATCGGCTTGATTTAATTAAATCAGTTAAATCTATTGTAAAGAAACACGAGTAATGACAAGTATAGATGACAAGGAAATAATAATTCGAAACAAGTGTTCAAGAGTCCCCTAACAATAAAGTTTCTATGCTTTTCAAAAGGAAAAATTGACCTCGCAGTTTATTATTTCATGAGGTCTTCCTGATTTGTAGGTCAAAATAAGAGCTAAAACAGCCGTGAAAGCTAGTGCCGACAGTTGTAAAAACACACATAGACTACATCAAACGAAGTTTAAATATGCTCTGTCATTACGAAATGCTCAAAGATGCACAATACGATCTTAGCAGTGAAACAAGAAACGAGTTTAATATCTGTATGCATGCTTTAAGTGGTGCTGGGTTTGATTCCAGCTCCGCATAGCAGCGAGCACTGCGGAAGACGACGCTATCGGAGCCCAGTCGTCGCCCAGTTCTATAGGCCTATCTGAAAATCTGCCTTAAATGTCATACGGACAACTTTCTAGAGTGTAATAAAAGTAACCAACACCAAAATCGAACGATGTACTAACGGCAATAACATGTGAAAAAATTAGTTAAAATAGCTAGGACATATATTTTTATAATGAATAATTTAATAATACCCTCAACCCCTGAGATCCACTTTATATACAAAACAGTAATTACAAAATTAAATGTAAACGCAGAGAGCTCTGAACCAGGAAAAAGTCAAGATTTTTAATATCTTTTCGGTTTTCGTTCCATAGAGATGCAGCCTGCTAATCAATTCAGTGCTTCAGTGTAAGGTGAAAGTAATATAACTACGCTTTCAGTGTTGTCACAGCCTTATGAAATTGTGTATTGTTCGAAACGCAAAGCTTACACTTTGAGTTTTTGCATACAATAGTTGGCTTAGAGAATTTTTACAAAAAAAAAAAAAAAAAATCAAATAATATTGTCAACTTTTAGTGTAAACGATATAACAATAGGCCTATCGTTATAGCCGTTTTCGAGAAAATCGCGAAAAATGAATTTTTAGTAGGCCTATTTAAAGTGGTAGTGAAAGTAAGAGAATTTCGTAGCCAGGCGCGTCCATAAAGTAAGTTTCCCTAGGGCCGTTTACACAAACAAAACAAAATTTCATGGAAATATTTATTGCAACAGTAACAGCAAGTGTTCAGCTATTTTTCAACACATTCGCCACAGAAATTGAGACATTTGTCATACCGTGGGACCAACTTTTAAACACTTGTGTCGTAGAAGTCTGCCGCCTGGGATTTGAATCACTGTCTGACAACCATCTCCGCTTCTATGCCATTCTCTGTATTCTCTGTTATTTATTGAGGTGTAGGAAAAGGTGGTAATCACTGGGAGCGAGGTCCAGGCCGTAGGGTGGATGATGAAACGTCTCCCAGCCAAACTTTTGCAGGAGACTTGCAGGAGATGCTGAAGTCTCCACCCTGCAGCTCGGACCGCACACCCAGAGATTTTCATGTTTTCCTACCCCTCAAGACATGACAGTGAATGGCAGAGAATGGTAGAGATTGACAAGGAAACGGAGAAGGTTATCACACAATCGTTCAAATCTCAGGCGGCAGACTTCTACGACAAAGTATTCAAAAGAGTTGGTCCCACGGTATGACAAATATCTCATTTCATGTGACGAATATGTTGAAAAATAGCTTAAAACTTGCTATATCTGTTGCAATAAATATTTCCATGAAATTTTGTTTTGTTTGTGTAAACGGCCCTAGGGAATCTTACTTTATGGAACTGCCGAGTATATAACCCGAATATATCATTTTGTATTTTCATAAGATTTTTCGTTCTCGAGCTATGCTGTTCACATACACAGTCACAACACCAAAATCATTCAAATGTTTCTGAAAATAATATTTATTGGATTAGTTTAACTTGAGTTAATGGCGAAAAATTGTCATCGAATTAAGGACCTGCTTACTTGTCTTAATGATTATACTTCTGTAAAACTGAAATTACATAATCATACGTAAGTGAAAACGTCAAGGTTTATCTAACAAATTAAATAATCAGAGAGAATTTAAGGGATTGATTGATTCCATTTAGCATTAAATATAACATAATTTGGAATACGTACCATCCTCGTCTACCTCGGCAATGATTTCGTTCAACATGTCCTGGTCCAGTTTGGTGCCCAACATTTCCAGGATAGTGCCGACCATCTCAACTGAGATGTAGCCATTCTTCTCTCTGTCGAAGGCGTCGAAAGCCTTCTTCAGCACTAAGAATTGAGAAAGCGAACCATAAGTCACGAGAACGATAAAAATACATTAGTGTATGTAAAATCTGTGAACTAATTTATCTATAGGCCTAATAGCTTTGAACTAATATTATACTTAGACCTATATATTTTCATGTTGATACATCTGTGATTTTCTTTACACGTATTCTTATTTTTTGTTATTGAAATTTTGTTGATATAATTTTTAACACATGTTACAAAGAAACAAAATTATCATGCATTACAAAAATCATAAGCCCCAGATGAACAAAGCTCGTGTTTAGGGGCTGCAATTGCCATATACAAGTTGATTCAAAGAGTTATGTAAAAACTTACGGAGCATGTAGAGGGATCCATATACAAAATTTATAGAATAGGGACTCAGTCTGGGAAGTGGTTCTGAGTCAGTACAAGGCACTTCTAGGACGTACATGATGAACAGCTTACCAATACTCATTGAACCAAAGGAGGCATACAAATTACATAATGTAACATTTAACTATGTTAAATTGCTCCATTCAAGGATGCATTGCCTAGGCATGTTTCGAATCTCATTACCTGCTGCAATAATCCTGGTCAATAACGTTTCTGAGTCGTCTACTGGTGTTTCAGAAACAATGCTCTTGTTATGGACCCAAAATACGAAATTCGTGGCACGTATTCTGGGCGTTGGATCGGAAGAGGAGGTACGATCGCATGGCCAGCCCGCTCTCCTGATTAGCGCCTATGGTTTTATTCTTTCGGGGTCATATCAAGAGCATCGTTTATGAGACACCACTAGACGACCCAGAAATGTTATTGACCAGGATTCTAGCAGCATGTTATAAGATTCAAGACATGCATTATTTATGCATGTTACAATATTACATTGATGTATAATCTGTAATCTGCATGCCTCCTTTGTAAAAAAGAACTGTCCATTACGTAGGACGCCCTAAAAGTGCCTTGTACTGACTAGGATCACTTCCCAGACCTTGAGATCCTATTCGATAAATGCTGTACATGAACCTATCTTCTTGCTCCGTAAGTTTTTACAAAATCTTTTGAATCACTCTGTATATTAAATAAGAGAGAAAAATGTAAATTTACAAATATACACACAAATTAAATACCTAAACTAAGCGCAGATAACAAAGTTTACCAAAAAAAAAAAATTAATGTAGGGAATTCAAAATTAGAAAAGTAGAATTCAGTCTTATAAATATGTTTGGTATATTTACAATTGAAGACCACAGGGAAAGAACGTGCTATGTCCTTTTTTTAGCCAAATTGAGATACGAGTGAAATCTTTTTCCTCTTTGACGGTTCTTTATAACCGCTTATATAGCAAGAAATAACCGCGCTTATTCCAGCCATTACAAGCAGATGTACAGTGTACAGTGAAAGAACGTGTTTACCACTATATAAATAGCGAAAGAACGTGCTTTGTCCTACCATAGCCCACTAGTAAGGGCCTACTAGCGGACTATTATCCTACAAAATGAATAATCTATTTCCTGTAGCTACAAGAAAACCTGTAACTAAACGCCAGTAATGCATTTTTGTTATTATTTTTTATTGTTTTAGAGTAATTCACACCACTATTGCATGATTTTGGCAATCCACTTATTCTACTTCTTCTTACTCAGACTGAGAAAAGTTATGAAACTGTTCTTTCCAGCTAAAACAAGGTTTGTGTAAAATTAAGAAGGTGATTTATATTATAGAAAATAGTTCAGACTCTTCCGAGAATGAAGATGTGCGGCCTTCTTCATCAAATAGCAGCAAGAAGAGGACGAGTACTGGTAGGATGAACACTGTGTTGAAGAAAATGAGAGCGCAAACTCATGAAATATGTGAAAATTGTCAATGTAATTTTTTAATGTTTTGAAAAGATCACGGGAAACTAAAAGATCAGATAGTATAAAGCAGTTCAATATCATGGAGGATTGGAATCAGCGGTCATCACATTTAAGTGGCTTGGTCTGCATGACACCTGTAATGCGTAGAAGATCAAAAAAGGGGTGGTTGAAACTCAGTTTTGCGATTGCAACTACAATTATCAAATAACAATGAAGAGAGGAAATGAAGTGATTGAAATCGGTGTTTGCAGAGATTTTATTAGTCTTCATTATATTGATGACCATACAGAAATCTTTGAAATTAACTGGTCAGTCACCTAAGGATATAAGAGGTAAAAGGTAAAGTAAAGTGATCCCTATACAGGCCATGGAGGCCCAGAGGGTTCCAGGAGGTTGAGGCTCCCAGATTTTGAACATTCGGCCGTGAAGGTGGTAAGGTTGTCAGCCTTCACCACTGAAAACTTAGTGATTAAAAATCCAATGCAGCATTCGATCATATTAACCCCTTCAAAGGATGCTCAAGTCAATACAGTGAAAGCAAGAAAACAGGCAGCAGCATGGGTCACATCTGTAGTTACAAATTCCAGAAGGAATACTAAGAACCCGCATCAAGCTGTGGATCATGTGAGTTTCTGCTCCTAGACAGAGCTTACACAGGTAAATAAAATAATATAATTGTCTACCACTAGCACTTACGTTAAGGTAAAACGTTTAACTATACCGGTAACATCGTATTTTCGGGTACCGGTAAGTTGAGAATTTCACAAGCGAAATAACGAGATCTTCAAATTTTAAAACAATTTTGTGAAGAGAAGGCAAGAAAATTCTTCAATGGATTCCACTTCTAATGCAGATGAACAATATTCGGATATAATAATGTGTTGTGATTTTGTTATTATAGAATGAGTGGTTTTGTACTGCCCCAATTAAATTTTTGAGTACTGAATTCTGTGCTTTATGTTCTATTCTTCATTAATAGCTCTTTTTATGTTCATTAAGTGTCTTGAGCATTCTACCTTTAATCTGTCCTTTAGAAATGATGGTCACTCCATAAATGTTGAATTCTCATAATGTGGTCTTCAGAATTTACAGTAGCAGAGCACGTTCTTTTCTTGTAAAGAATGACCTTACAACAAAATTATGCTTATGCAACCCAAACAGTAAAAAAATAGCACAAATTATTTATGAAAACTCAAAACAATAAAGTAAAGTTAATGACGATGAAGTGGTAATTTTAATTTTAAGTGCATGGTTTACTATTTTTGGTTATAAACTTTCACAACGCTCTCCTGTAAAATCAAGAAAATGAAAAGAGCACGTTCTTTCCCTGTGGTCTTCAATTAGAAGTAGCTAGAAGAAATTAAGACGAAACAAATAAAAGACAAGAGAATTACAAAAATTGTAAGTTGCCGGATTGATTGTGCCATTTCTAATCTGAATATAATTTACTCTGTACATTGCGAATTACTTCTACTTCATATTATATACATACAGTACTCCCCTTTTCATTTTCTATACTTGCCTAAAACCATTTTCTTATAGTTTTAAAATAGGCCAATGTTAAACTGAATAAGACCTATTGTTGAAATTACAAAATTACAGTATACGTTTTGAATTCCTGACATCGCTTTAATAACTGATACCAAAAATTTCACAGTTCACAGTCTACTATCCAAATTTTTCTATGTTTATGACTGAATAATAGCATACAATTTTTAATTTGTTGATCAATATTGAAAATAATACAGTAGCAGTACTATAATTGAAACAGAACAATAGAACAATAGGTGCCGATTGCAATGGTACAGGGTTAGCGTATCCGCTTCTGGAATCGAGGTTTGAGAGTCCAAACCCTGTCGAGGTTATGGATGTTTAAGGGATGACAGAAGTGTTGGTTTAGCCATTTTGGTAAAGTGTAACTCCAAACAATTGTCTACCGTTTGGTTGTATGGAAAGATGTTGCTGACGCCATGTTTAGAGTACCGTGCTCTAGTACATACAAATTGTAATCGTTCGTTTTCTCAGATTCAATTTTGATGTTATTTTCTCGAATTCAAAATTTATCTGCTCCCACAAAAATAGATATACTGCTTTGAATTTTTTCACAATGTTTTTCACAATGTGTGAAAAACATAATTTGATTTCTGTATATGCCTTAGTTTTTTTAAATTTAATTATTTAGTGTACGTCAATTTTTTGGAACTTTTCATTTTCCTATGTAACATATTTCTTTTAACGAAAAGTATAAATAAGAGAAGAATATGTCAATAATTTTGTAAAGTCATCACCGAAGAATGTTTTATAAAAAAATTCAGATTATATCTTAATGTTTGTTGGAGACAAATACAATTTTTATTTTTTAAAATCAATTAAATCTATATCTAAAAAATATAAATGGAACTTGAAATTTTAATTTATGTTCAGATTTTACTTCAAATTTAAAAAGAAAATCAAGTTTATGGCAGCAGTAGGTTATGAATTGACTCTCATTATTCCGATCATCCCTTCAAGACGTAAAAGTCCTGAGATAGAAGTCCTGCGGAAGATTCTATAAACCACCTGTCCCATGCCATAGATTTACGGTACGGTACGTGAAAGAATTCGACGCCGAAATTAGAGCGTATGGGAAAAGTTTCAATTTACCGAACAATTTTACAGTCTCCTAGTTTAACCTTACTTCTCTCCTAGAGGACTGTCAAGTATATAGGTCTAGGACCTATCGCTCTGCCTTCTACGGGAAGAGAAGCGTAACTAAATTCGCCTTCGGCAATGAAACCTTCCCCCAAGGCTTGTAAACTACAGAGGTAGCGTATTCCGGCGAGTTTATAGGACAGGGGGTTGCGGCGAGCAGGCGAGTGTGTGACGTCACAAGATTCCAGATCTCGCAATTTTCAGTTTTTACTCAGTCTAGAAAATCTTACACCGCGTGATTAAACTCGTAACCTTTATAACACAATAAAAAAGAAGTTTTATAGACAGTGGAGTATACTGATAATTACTATTGATAAAAACCTAAATTCTGAATTATAACAACACTTTATTCTCCACTTACTTTCACTTTTAATTACACAGGACTAGTTTCAAGAGCATTTATTCGCTCCCATCATCGGCTGGTGGTCGACTGTTATTCTGGTTGCCATGTTGGTTTGTATATATGCATTGTTCTGTGCTGCCCTCTCGTTCCGTTTTTGTAAGTCGCACTATGTCGTCTATAGGTGGTATTTCAAAGTTCATAACCTTGTCTTCTTTCTTAGTGATGAATATTTTCTCCCATACGTTCAGTTCGGATGGTTTCTTAACGTGTTTTAATAGTTTGATCTCCTTTTTAACACTGTGATTTTTTGTCCAGCAATGGTATGCAACTGCTGATCTTTCGGTCTGCATTAGTTTTATGTTTCTTAAGTGTTCCTTCATTCTTATTTCCAAACTCCTCCTGGTTTGTCCAATGTAGACCTGATCACAATCTGCGCATTCTATTTGGTAGATACCAGATAGTTTAGTTTTTGGTGTACTATTCTTCAGTGGGTGGTTGAGCAAGTTCCTAATGGTATAATTATTCTTATAATTATACCATTAATAATTATACCATTAGGAACTTGCTCAACCACCCACTGAAGAATAGTACACCAAAAACTAAACTATCTGGTATCTACCAAATAGAATGCGCAGATTGTGATCATGTCTACATTGGACAAACCAGGAGGAGTTTGGAAATAAGAATGAAGGAACACTTAAGAAACATAAAACTAATGCAGACCGAAAGATCAGCAGTTGCATACCATTGCTGGACAAAAAATCACAGTGTTAAAAAGGAGATCAAACTATTAAAACACGTTAAGAAACCATCCGAACTGAACGTATGGGAGAAAATATTCATCACTAAGAAAGAAG
This sequence comes from Ectobius pallidus, assembly GCA_964059195.1. Lineage (NCBI taxonomy): Eukaryota > Metazoa > Arthropoda > Insecta > Blattodea > Ectobiidae > Ectobius > Ectobius pallidus. Next base: position 127,858,884 of record CAXKWD010000002.1, read on the forward strand.
ACAAGGTTATGAACTTTGAAATACCACCTATAGACGACATAGTGCGACTTACAAAAACGGAACGAGAGGGCAGCACAGAACAATGCATATATACAAACCAACATGGCAACCAGAATAACAGTCGACCACCAGCCGATGATGGGAGCGAATAAATGCTCTTGAAACTAGTCCTGTGTAATTAAAAGTGAAAGTAAGTGGAGAATAAAGTGTTGTTATAATTCAGAATTTAGGTTTTTATCAATAGTAATTATCGTAACCTTTAATTAACCCGTGGTCGGATACCTGTGAAATTTATACAGAAATAATCTACACACATCAGCCCTACTGATGGTTAAAACAGAGCCTTAAAAAAGCGGACACAAATGTTTTTATTTCATTTTATAAACATCACCCGTTACACAAAATTCATGGAGGGAGAAGCAAATTTCACTATGCGACAATTTTTTGTATTTTTGTGTCCCGAAAAACTTCAAGCGAGAAAGTTTTAGAGAAATAATTGAATTTTAATACAAATGAAGTTCCAGCCCCATATTTCGAATGGTTTACGAGTAATTGAGTGGTAATTATTCCGGGCGCTTCAAGGTGTCAGAATGATTTGGCGCTTCAAGCACGACAGTAGAGAGCATGGTGCCGCTGACAAAGCTTCTACCTACTGATCTCGGCCGCTTGACCGCAGTCTTTTAGGATAGATATTACCAGTACATACTGTTTTTAATAATACAAATGGAAGGTGCTTTAGAAAGTGCAATTAACTGAACCATTATGCCGGGCCAGATATGTGCTGTGGCAGTGTGTAACAGTAATTTTGTAGATTGTAGAAAACAGCTAAGATGTGAACTGTTCTGTTATTCAAGTTACTTAAAATGTTCTTCTGATTCTACAGCATTTGTCTTTAAAATCTTGTAAAAATCTCCCAAAGGATCTAGATTTGAATAGAAATTATATAATACAGGTAGGCCTATACAACAGCTAAAGGGTGATTTGTTCTAATATTTTGTTGCCTAGAAAATATTCCTCATTCTAGAGGTTATGTTAGTATAATTTGATGAAAATTTGTTAAAGAATGTATCCTATATTTGTATAGAAATTGTACCTTATAATAAGGGTAGAAAACAACTACGGGAATTTTTATGTATCAATATTAACATGTACAGTACTAATGTTATTATTACATTGCGTAGACTATTGTAGAGTATTAATTTGTGTTAATATTGTAATCAAAGCAATACATTTATATTAACATTTATATTAATAATAATTTTCTCCGGGTTATATGGGGTAAGTTATGTAGGTAATGATTGGTGAAACACGGCCAAAAGTGTACATCTGTATACAAATTATGTGACGACAGAGATAATATAGACCTAATAAACTAAGGGATGGTTTGTGAATTGCAGGGCAGGGAAACTTTCATGAGCAGCACAACGAAAAGAGGCGCAGGATTTTTAAAATCGACGTCTCAACATAACAAAAATGACACAAATTGCTTCGCAATGCATTCTACATAAATCACACAATATTTCAAAGGATTTTTCCATGAATTTTTCATTAAAAAGTATCATCGTCTTGCCCTAACTATAACCCGATAGCATGCTCTTAAAGCCTCGGCAATTCAATTTTAACTGTAATACGTCTTCATGTTGATAAATGATATTAAAATATGAAAAGGGCGTAACAAGGTATTAAACTAATAAGGCATTTGATAAGGTAATTAGAAATAAAAGTTACTAGCACAAAGGATCAAAAAATAAAATAAATAATTCAACAAATATCTAAATAACAGTAGTGCAGATTTACAAGATTAGGAAAAAGTTTAATTCATTCTTTTTCCCCAGCGGGTCAATCTTTCAGTATGGGTACAAGTAGCCAGTTAATATCCTTCATTATTGAGTCCACGATTAAAATATTTAATGATTTTTACGTAATTGCTAGTAGGCCTATTTTATAGAATAAAAAAGACCTCTGTACCGTTCCGATAGCTTTATCGCCTTGAGTAATTACCACTCTATTACTCGTAAACCATTCAAAATATAAACGTGGTACTTGATGTATAATAAAATTCAAATATTTCCCTAAAGCTCACATGCTTGAATCATTTTCTGGTCACAGAAATAAAAAAATTGTCGCATAGTCAAATATGTTTCTTCCTGAACATTTCACGGTCGTCACAAATCACTCCGACACTGAAGCGCATGGAATAATTACCACTTAATTACTCGTAAACCATTCGAGATATGGGGCTGGAACTTCATTTGTATTAAAATTCAATTATTTCACTAAAACTTTCTCGCTTGAAGTTTTTTCGGGACACAAAAATACAAAAAATTGTCGCATAGTGAAATTTGCTTCTCCCTCCATGAATTTTGTGTAACGGGTGATGTTTATAAAATGAAATAAAAACATTTGTATCCGCTTTTTTAAGGCTCTGTTTTAACCATCAGTAGGGCTGATGTGTGTAGATTATTTCTGTATAAATTTCACAGGAATCCGACCACGGGTTAATTAAAGGTTACGAGTTTAATCACGCGGTGTAAGATTTTCTAGACTGAGTAAAATCTGAAAATTGCGAGATCTGGAATCTTGTGACGTCACACACTCAAGTGCTGCGATTGGTCTATCCCGGAATACGCAACCTGTATAGTTTACTGATCTTGACCTTCCCCGGCAGTCCCCTGCCACCCGGACATTGAGTTCGGATTGACTGGCTGCAACAACTGAAACTACCATTATTGTCAGAAAATATGTAGCTCTAGTATAGGCTATTTCAGAATGAGGTTAGTTTCCGAAACAGGTCGAACTATTAGAAAACAACTGTTAGCAAAGAAAAATCTAGTTATTCATTTGAATTAATTTAGTGTACTACTTCAACGAAAAACCATCTATTGGCATAAGTTAAACATATATAGGCCTATTTGCGCTTGATATTTTGTATTATGCTAAAAGAATTCCAATTAATACAAAAGTACTGTTAGTGCTTTATAAAATAAATAGGCTATCTAGAAGACATTATTGAGATCATACAGAGCGGAAGAAGTGTTAAGTTCGCAAAATAAACATAAAACCTATTTTGTATTCTGCGGTTACGTTTATGGTTTATTCGATAATTAAGTTGAAAGGTGCAACAGCTCATTGCGAGATGGCTTCTCCTGGTTGAGGTTGATCTCTGTCACGAATATAAATATCTAAACTTACGGCACTCTCTTCGGTATTGCCTTATGTCGCGGGAATTATCATTCACGTAGTAACCTTTGCATGTAAATTGCACGAAAACTGCACACTTTTTTAAAGCAGCACAGGGAAAATTTATTCCTTATACATTTTTCTGTTGGTATGGAAAATATTTAGACCAGTGTGGATAATAATTAACGAGCAGAGGTGGTTAAAGTTCAGTGAAAAATCATTTTCTAAGAAAAACGCCCACTTGGCACAAACATTGTATTGGAATGTTTTGTTTCTAGGGGAAGGAATTACCTTTTAGGTTCTGCACAGATAAACCTTTTCTACTCTATGTTTCAATAAAAGAAAGCTAATTTTAATATAATGTCTCCTCAATGATTAAGAACGTATGTTTAACGATATTTTCAGCACTTCAAGATCATTGTTAAAACTCTCAGTTAATTATAAATTCATGGAATATTACTTACGTTCAATTTGCTCCTTAGGAAGTTCATCCTGAAAATAATAAAGTTAATAATTAATCAGAATTTAGATAACGATTTAAGTACCGACAAATCATGTGTGATAGAGTAGAACTTTTTACACTCAAGAGGGGCTTTAAATGAAAAATATCAACGAGTTCTGAAGGACGAGAATGTATACCAGATTAGGAACGTATGTATATTAGCTTTTAGTGGAAGGGGGTTAGTTACTGTTTTAGGTATATACATAGAAGTTAAGTTGGTAAGTTGGATTTATACTTACAGCCTATAAGATTTGCAGACAGCAGCCAGGAGTGGAACCAGCAGGTATACACCAGAAAGTTAAAAACATGTTAGACATACACGGTAAACTGACTACATAGTACAAGGTTCTAATACTGAAATATACTCTATAAAAATACATAGGCTATACAAAAGATAAAATAAATTAAAATATAAAAAAAACATTTAGAAAGATAAGAATCATGGATACATCAAAATATGTTTATACGGTACTTTATAAAAAATACATAGGCTATACTAAACATAGAAAAATTAAAATGTAAAAAAAAAATGTCGAAAGGAAAAAATCATGGATACCTGAAAAAAAATTCAAAACGATAATCGAAAGTGTAAAATGTACAAATTGTATGATTAAGCAGTGCTTGCTACTGAACTTACATGCTTATTAGGTGTGGACCTAGGCCTATTCAAAACTAATGGGAATTTAAGTGTTTACCAATACTAACTAGAAAAGGTCAGGATTTTCACGTTATAACTTCGGGATTCTCTGCAAGCAGCACAACTGTTATTACGGTTATTGATCTTAATAAGTAATATAGAATAATTTTCTGTTTCTATGTGTTGATCTTAATAATTAATATAAAATAATTTTCTAGGGTAGCCTACATCGAGGAATCTAAACTAAACATTCTGTTAGACTTTAAAATATAACATTTTAATAAAACATTTTAGCCAAAATACTTACTGGAACTTAAACAGGATGCAAATTAGTCAAACCGGAGTGATTTTATTTTTTGATTGATACCTGACAGTACGTATTGACCCGGCATTGGCTTCGAAAAGTGTAAAATGACGAACAGAAATAGTATGATGGTTTACGCTGTCGGTTGTAAAACGAAATCCGGCGATGCTGGAGTGGAAATTAGCAAATTGAGCATGAAGTTTATTTTGAGAATTACGATTTTCAACTCTAATGTTGAGAAAATACACATGATTTAATTTAGAGAGGTATAAACTGTAATTTCCACTTAACGTTGGAAATGCAAGTAACTACGTTCAAGGTCCCTTTGTAGTTTTATTGACCTTGACATTGCACTGAACTCATATCGAACTGAATGCCCGTTTTACAGGAGTACAATCAGTGTGATCAGCACACTCAGATCGTTTTGAATACGCCATGTAAACGTAATAAGTGTTATGCACAGACTGTAAATCGTTGGCTATACACTTAACCTTACTTATATTATTCAGAGTTAATAGACAATAGGTTGGAAACTAACTTATCTCAATTCTCAGGATGTTTGTGTTAAAATTTAATAGACAACATTTTACTCTGGTTCCGTTTAATTTCGTCAAATATTCTGAATATTATTGCCATCTTTCGTTATGACTATTATAATCGTTGGTCCAGAAAGAAAATAGCTCTCCAGAATCTAAGAGATACTGATGATAATGGTGATAATAATAATAATATAATAATAATAGCAATAATAATAATAATAATAATAATAATAATAATAATAATAAATGGAATGCTAATAATCGTGTTATCATTCCACGAAATGTAACCAAAATGTTAGAAAAAGAAATTCCAATTACCCCTGTCAAGTTCTTTAGACGCGGCATTGCTCTTTAACCTACATACGATAACAACCTGCAGTTTCGGTTGGCATTCTTTTTATTGATGAATGGTTGGGGGAATGAAACATTATTTCCACATTGGGCTATAGTTATTTTTCATGAAAGACCTTAAGCATTAATTAGCACACATTTATCAAATCGATTTATTATAGAATTCCCCGACCTCATGAAATTCATTCCTTAGATTCCAGGAGACCTCGACCCTCCTTACAATGTCTCCTTGAAATGCCTTAATATTAGGCGAGGACCTGTAGGCTATTTATACTGAACATTAAAAATCATGTTCCGTTCATGACGGTATTTCAAGGTTGATTTGTTTAAATTTACTATCACTGATAGCCCTCTTTTGTATGGCAGCGGATAATTGATAATATCTTACACGGTCTTGGAAGACAATTTTTTTCAGTAAATTGATTAATATTTTGTCTTGCAAATAAAATAACTGCACGACGTTGATATTAGCTTTCGATAGTTGTTTTAACGTTTAAGTAACTATTGTTCCTCTTTTGTAGCTAGTGCTCAATCTAGTTTACTGCATGGCGCGGTCAAAACTTAGTAAATTCTTTCTTCTTTCTTGCTTTCTCTTATTTTAACCTCGCCGTTGTAGCGACGTTATGCAGCGACCCGAGCCTTACAGGATAGCGACCTGTCAGGAGAAGAATTTCTCATGGATCACATTCATACCTTTTTACCAGACAAGGGCATAGAAGGCCTCTCTAGATGAATGTTCAGCCCAATGCCGGAGCCACCTACGAGAACTCATAGGATGAGACACACCAGTCACACCCACCCATGCCGAACAAGGCTCGGATGGGATGGAGGTGATAATGACGCCCAGATGATGTGTGGGGACAACAATGGCCTAAAGTTACCCGACATTCGTCTCACATGTGAGGAAAAGCCTCATCCTAGGAAACTTGGCCCGAACAGGAATTGAACCTGGGGTCGCTGCGCGAGGAGAGCGAACGCATCCCCTACATTACAGTCATATAATCTTGGAAATAGCTTAGGCTATTTCACTTCATGTAAAACTTTTTGTTTTGCATTTTACTCCTATGCTGAACAATATTACTACATTTGGTTACAATACTAGGCCAGTCAGACATTTTGTACAATTTCGTTTAGCCATGTAGGAAAATGTTTTAAGACAGTCACAATAGTTTTATCGCAGCATCAGTTTCATCGCGTTCTCGTGAAGTTTTTGGTAACGTTTACTCTCTATCTAAATTTTCATTAAAGTTAATTTCTATTCTCAGTTATGTCTTGAAATAATACCTTACCTACTGAAGTATACACGGTTTTCGGCAAGCAATTTTACAAATTGGAATGAAAATATCAGCCACGCAAACCTCGTCGTCCCCGCCAAACCTCATCAGTAGAACAGCTATGTATTTTTTCTGATAGTTTTATACAAATATTTTTTTAAACGAATGCTGTATACAGTTTAAAAATCTAAATTTAGAATGGTTTAAGTCCTGTTGATATTATGTATACATAGCCTATATGTTTATATATAAATATACTCGTATATGTGTGTGTATGTACTGTATATGTGATTATTTTCTTCTAAAATTAGGATGGCAAGGGTCTGTTAATAATAAGCATTCAGTGTGAAATTAATTATTCATTAAACTTTTAATTAATTTCTTTCGGTTCATTAAGAGAAAGACTTTGGAGTAAGTGCTCTTTTTCTTCCTGGAATTGAATAGTATACAACTGTAAAACTGACCACACTTCTAATGTGACAAGCGTCACTTGTGCTAATAAGTTACATATCTTTTTGTACATACGTAAAACTTTAACAGTTTACAGTGTTTAGGAATGCCTCAAAATGTTAAGTGACTTCTAATTAAATGAACACTTACGGCGAATTTCTTACAACACACTTTATTTCAATATACCAAAATTAGTTCTAGAGACTCCAATCTTGGCACGCAAAACATTTTCTTTTTCTTCGTCTTGATCACGACCAGATGTAAGATCACGTGAGTATAAAGAAACACATGAAGGCATTGCCTTGTGTTAGCAGTGACTTAAAAATAGTACGTTGCCTAAATGAGCTTTCCTAACTCAACAACTTTTTACATTTTTATTTTTTGTGTTACCTCACCTTTATCACTCTCTAAATTTTCTTCATAATTTGAACACATCCGTACTCCTAGTCCTAAATGTTGACGTGTGTATTTATTCTATAATTTTCTAATTGCAAATTCAAAACAACCGGAATTCTATTCCTTATTTTAGTAAATTTAGTGCAGAATAATTAATTACTGAAATTACTACAGCAAAGATGAAAGTCCAACATAGTCGCGCAGCTTAATGGAATGTCCATCAGATATGCCGTATCGGGGACCCAACCACAGCAAACGTGAAACGTCTTGATCCTGCTGCATAAATCTAGCGCGGTTCGTATGTTGGAATTTTTTCATATTTGCATTAAATAGAATAAGCAGTATGTGTACTCGCTTCTCGTATTTCTCGTATTTACTCGATATTTTAAAATTAATATAGCTATAAAACGTACAAAATCTACATCAAGATCAGGGTGTGTCATAATTAATGTACAAACATCTAACTGTACAAACATCTGAACGTCAGGACCCTCTCTATTCAGTATGAAGAATGGAATAAGCCTGCATGGCTTCAACATTAATTCGTACAGACTTCACACATTTCCGTTACATCTATTTCCCTCCCTTGCAAGTAACCCCCACCATAAGAACGATTTTAAAGACGTTTACACTTCAAAAGGTTTGCGTTATCAAACAAAAATGTCAATCATGCAAGTACATCCAACAACCTATTTCATGCTTGCAATACTGACGTCGGAAGAGATGACAGCCTACTTTAGAACTGATTGTTCCCAATGCTTATTTACAATAAATACATATAACGGAACCCTTTTTCAGTAAAAATCGGCTTTTGGATGTCCATAAAGAAGCAGTTCCCAAAGGATTTATCCTATAAGAATTAACGTTACAGTAGGCTGTGTAATTTTCATAAACTTTAGGCATATCGTCTTGCGAATTTCTACTTTCTTTTTCCATTTGATTTCCAGAGCCTATTTCGCTTTTTTTAAACAACATAATAATGATTCCTACGTTAGTAAGTAGTTTACTTAGTGGACCCATTTACTAAGTGCGCTACATATGTAGGAGTATACATCCAGTTGTGAAGCACTTATTAGTACTGAATTAACCTTTGTTTTTGCGAAAAGTTTTTCGCAACTACGGAGGGTAGAATATCCATTAAAGATCACCACCACTAATAATGAAGTCGCACACTAGAGTATTCACACGTACCATGCTGGTATTTGTTGTAGTTGGAGAAGTGTGTAAAATCCAACTGTTACACTTTTCTAATGAGACTAGTAGCCTAAAAGACAACCATGCGAAGAGTTCCCTTCTTTATACAAAGACCTCTTATTCGCCTACGTAACAGTGGATTAGGCAATATTGTCCTCTACCCCAGAAATCTATTATTTTTAACCGCTGCCAGATTTCAAAAATGCAAATTTTCTAAACATAGAAGTGTATAATATTGTTAATTAGGCTACTTGAAACAAACTACATTGGGCAAGGGGAAGAAAAGTTTTCACGTGAACTGCTCGTGTTTTGGCTTCCATGAATTTAAAAGTTTTGCATAGCTTCTTTCATCCTGGGAGTTACAATGTTCGGAATCGGAAGGTGGGACAGTAAGTGGTAGTCGAATCAATTATGTCTCTATATACACCTAAACGCCTAAGAATGATTTCTATGCTTAAAGGTGTCCATTTTTTTTAAAATTATAGCATTACGTTTCCAGCAAATACCTCAAACGTTTTGTTGTGATACACTAAACAAAAATTTCTACCCTAAGCATAGGGAAACGACTTCCTCACTTCATGGATTGATAATAGAATAAGAGACTATTTTTCAGGAAATGTGTCTATAGTTGTTTCAGCCTGATACAAAATTTTTATCATTTGTCATGTCTTTATCGGCGAACATGCGATTGTGATTCTAGGCTGCAGTAGTTCCAACCAGATTTTACATCTTACAAGAATCGGCCTTTATATTTATATGGAACATATAGATGCAATTTCTGAACGTTCACGTAAAAAAAAATATACTTAATTGCTTAGTCCTACTAACTAATAACTTAATACATTTACAAATAAAAAGGTAATATTTTTCAAATAATTAATCAATCTTTTATATTAGGCCTATTAATTAATTGATGTACAGATTTTAGCATGTATTTTTGGTGGAGCTAGTTATTCTAAACATTATAGCGATGACAAGTGTGCCGCAACCCCAGCTGGATGTATAGTCGGTTAAAATCTTGTGGTGGGGATAGATTTGACGAAGGCCAAATAGCTGACAACTGAAGAATTCCTCGTGAGAGACGGCAGATACATTACATTGTTCAACTGCCAGCAAAAAGCTCAAGTGATGAATTCGCATTAGCTTTGTTAACTCCCGAAACCTCCTGATCTTAATCTTACAGCGGCAGTATGTGCTGGTATTCTTGGCAAAGATGAATATAGTTAGAAGAGTATGAGGCAATGGATTAGTTCCTTCGTTAATTTGCTCAGTAGAATGCTTATTTCAAGAATTGGTCACCCTTTGTTTGGAAGTCTGGAATCTAGAGATCATTAGCAAAAATTTAATGAGGGATTCATAAGATGACAAATTATTTCCTCTTAATATACGTTTAATGATTCATCAGATGATAAACTATTGCATCTTAATAAAACACTAAACTCTACCGCATGGAATATTTTTCAGTGTAATTCTGTCAAAAAGTTAGTCATTCTAACAATCGTGGAATGAAGGGTTTAATATCCCAGGGCAACACCAATTTAAACAATTTATAACTCCAGATAAAATCCATGTTGTAATAATAATTATTATGAGTTAAAATGTACAGCACCGACAAATGTGACCAGTGGGCACTAATGGATTAGCCCATGGGTTAGTGGGGGAATCATGGTTCTGCTATTTATCTATTCAGATTATAAAAGAAAGCTGAGATAAACGTTTGTAGAGCGAAACCATTTGAACTTTCCAAGCCTACATTCAAAACATGTCAAATTTTTACCCATCCCTTCTTGCACAGTACATACTGCAGTGTACTTTGTACGTTAAGATAAACAAACTATCAAACTGAACCTGAATTTTCACTAAAAATGCTCGAGGAACTATAAAGATATCAGTCCTGAATAATTATATAAGTGTAAAAACCAGACAAAATAGTTTCAAATATATTTTGTAATGTCTGCAAATGTCAACTAAAACTTCAAAGTATGGTATAGTTAAATCCTTCATAAAAAAAGTTGTGCGAACTTACCATTTACAGAGGTATCGATTATTTAAAATGTTGTGTATGTATATATATATATATATATATATATATATATATATACATACATTATTTATTGGCTCACCACCACCCCTGCGCCTCTCACCATGGATTGATGAACTCCAAGTGTTTGTGTTCAACAATTTTGTTCTAAATCAGCATATGATAGCTTTGATTTTTCATACAGTTAACATAATAAACTACATTTTTTGTTCATATTATGCAACACGTTTTTCTCTTAACACCCATAACAACCGTACTCAGGTCTCAACAACTTTTTGCACATTTGTTCTACTGCTTCATTTCCCGTTCTTTTATGTCCTAAGTTAATGGGGAAATGTGTGTTAAGCTAGCTGTTCGCTCCAGCAAAATAGAACTATGCATTTTTTTGTTTGTTCAGTCATCAGTGTAGCGGGGATCGTATCTCTGATCCAGTATTCACCTGATAAAGTGAGGGAAAACCCGTGAAAACCTCACTCGGATCGGCTACTACGAGGGTTCACCCATAGCGGGCTGGGCACTTTGGGTAATTGCCCATTTTATGCCCATTTTATGCCCATTTTACTCCCAGGAGCCTGTCCATTCTCGTAGGGTGTGTCTCAACATCGGTTAGTCTAAATTCCGGCTTTTCAGACATTGTCTATTTCCTTTGGCTTTGACAGCTGTTAGGTGTGTTGCGAAGTCTTTAAATGCTTCGCCGACTGATTTCGTCGTCCAGAACTTGAGCTCTGGCAGCCATTTTTCTCCTGCTTGCATTGCTACCTGGATCAGGTTTGGTGGTGCCTCTCTATATCTAGCGCTTGGATACAGCGCATGGTCCTGTCTCTAAACAATCTAAATAAAAAACTGTATCTTCGTTTCCAAAATGGATCTAAAATATTTTGATCAACATGGATCATACTAGACAAAACAAAACATGAAAGAATTGGGAATACCCTGGAAAGTAAATACAACACCATAAACAACAAACTGAATGCATTGAAAAAATCTGATGTGAAAGTCACATAACTTCCTCTGCCCAAATAATAGTTAGCAGTATTCACATATCCTTGTTCAGAATCGCAAGACACAATTTTACGCTAATTATCCTATAAATACCTCTTCTTTCAATGATGCGACTAAAAGCACAGGCTATATAACAATCTTAAAAAAAGAACAAGTTACTGCAGACGTTTATTGAACTTTCCGCCGTAAAGAATAATTTCCGAAATTTATCGAATATTTCCCTCAGATACTTCTTTACTCTATGCATGGTCAACAATACATTTTTCTCACTTCACATTCTTATAGAATAAGAGGCCATGAAAGAGCGCATATTCAGTTGTTCATCACGCAAGACAAACTTTCTACATACAGTGGGTGAACAGTGGGTGGCTTGTAACTACCCTTCAGAGAATTTTTTAGAAAAAAAGTTTCAATACACGTTTTAGCTCTCAGTAAAAGGAACACATGTGCAAATTTTAAAGAAAATCGTTAGAGCCGTTTTCGAGAAAATCGCGAAAAACAAAAAAAATTTCATGTAAAGTCCCCTTAAAAATAAGGGAAACTTATCGCCAATCTTCGGCTCACATCTTCAGAAGGTACCCAAACACGAAATTTTGTTTTCATACGATTTTCCGTTTTGGAGCTAGCTTGTTCACAGACTTTCCACACACACACACACAGACAGACAGACAGACACACTGACACACAGACATGTTTCCAAAAATAGCATTTTTGGATTCAGGGGCCTCAAAACGTGTATTTATGTCAAAAACTCAACTTCGAATTTGGGGGTCGAAAACAATACTTCCTCTACCTATAGTAGGCCTACCTATGGTACGGGCAGAGGAAGTAAAAATAGTAAAATAGTCTGTTATAAAAACGTTAAGTTGCCAATTTTCTGAAATATCTCAATTGCAATGCAGGATATTATATTTATTAAACTCACCACTAATCAATAATCATGATAAAACACAGATATATGCCTATGGTACACAGAATTATGTCGACCTATTACTAGGGCCTTGTGTTACTACCATAACAGTGAAAACCTAATCCCTGCGCCCAGAAGCTATGCACGCTAGCATATTCAACCCCTTGTATAGTGGAGCCAACTTCTACATATACAACTTTCTTCAAGGCAATGCCGACAGACCCTCATAATCCGCAGTAAATAACTTGAAATGGGGGTGTCTTGGACAATAGAGTTGTATATTCTGGATTTTCAGCATGTTTTCTTGGCGTTGAACTTGCCTGACAGCCAATAGAATTTCGTGTGCAACCAATCAATGCTCATTTCTGAATTTTTGACATACTCCACGTGGGCACCAGACGAGTGCCTTCAGTCAGTATACCATATGCCATATACCACTCCTTAAGTGGCAGACAATGGCTTAATCCTCAAAGCGTCCCGACTGTCTACATAGGTCTAGCCTCCACACAAATATGTCGTGTACTGCACATTCCGAGCTAAAAATTTAGTACGAACTGAAAATAAATGCTAGAATTTATAACAAAAAGTAACTTATTTTTAACTTTAGAGGAAAAAAAGGAAAAAGGCAATATTAGGCTCTAACGTAAAAATAGGCTGTTTTAGGTCCTATAAAACTATGAGTTTTAGGCATAGGCCTAGACACTTATGAAACATGCATATACAAGTTTTCGTCCATATATCACTTAAGGATTCAAATAGGTTTTTACCTCAAATCCGAAGTCTGATAATAATAATAATAATAATAATAATAATAATAATAATAATAATAATAATAATAATAATAATAATAATAATGTTTTATTTTATGTGGCAGAGTTAAGGCCATAAGGCCTTATTTTCCACTTAACCAGGAGAAGAGGAGAAATAAATATGAACAACTTACGATATAATTGATTATACAATAAATGATCTTATGAGGCACAAAATAAATAAGATAAGTTTTGAGATACATTAATAATTATTTACAGAAATATACACCTTAGGTAAAATATATATATATTAATGTTTATTTACATTCAGCTTCCCTTAGTTAAGGGTTGCCCTAAGACAAAGCGTAATATAAAAGAAAATGATTTGCACCACAAAGAAGTGTTTACAAGTATTTACAATAAACATAAAGAAAAAGCACACATATATCAAGAAAACTTATGAAACAAGAAAAAAGAACATTGAAAACAAATATATACAATTTAGGAATATAAGTGATTCCTGAGCATTGAAAGTGTGCGTGGAACGCCACGCGACAGAAGTGGAACTTGTTTTAATTTTTTAATTTTTTCAATTTTGGGTTATTGGTTTTTTCACTTTTGGATTGTCAGACTTTTTTAATATTGGATTTTTAAATTTTGATCTTTTATTTTTTAATTTTGGAATTTTCGATTTTTTAATTTTGGATTTCATTATTATTTTTAAATTTTGGATTTTAAATTTTAAATTGTTTGATTTTTTAAATTTTGGATAAGCCTATTAGTCATTGAGTTGATTGTTTTCTGTGCAGTCCGTTCCGTTACACCTCACTAATTTTGTGACGATTTTGAGCGTAACACTATTTTCGGGAAGATTTTGAGCGTTACACTATTTTCGTGACGATTTTCAGCGTTACACAAGGTCTCCATTTACCCCTACCGCGGCTAAAGAAGTTTCACTTCAATAAATAATTAAGCGAAGCATTTTCAGGAATATGTAAACAATTTAGTAAGTTATTTTAGATTTGAACGATGATATGGTCCTATAGGCTCTGACGTGTGGAAGACCGTTCCATTGTCGAGAGATGGTGATGGTGAAGGATAACGATAACGATAAGATAAGAGTTGTTCTGTGTTGAGGGATTAGAAGAAGTGTACTGAGTTGTGAACGGGTGTCGAATGTGTGATGCTCTGATAATTTATGATAGCCGGAAGCGAGGTATGCTGGAGATGATTGTAATATTTGGAATAAAAAACAAAGGGAATGCAATTTTCTACGATCATTTAGCCGAATCCAAGATAATTTTGAGAATGAGAGTGAGATAAGATCAGCTTTTTTAATGTCACAGATACATCGAATCACTGTTACGAGATAACAATGTCAGAGTCATTTTTTGAAGTGAAACTTCTTTAGCCGCGGTAGGAGTAAATCGAGAGCTAACCCAAACTTGCGTTAAGAACAAAATCTTCACGAAATTAGTGGGGCTGTGACGGTACGGACTGCACAGGAAACATTCAACTCAATGATTAGGCTTATCCAAAATTTAAAAAATAAATCCATAAATCCAAAATTTAAAAAATCCAAAATTAAAAATCAATCCAAAATTTAAAAATCCAAAATAATAAAATATAAAAATTAAAAATTAAACAAAATTACGGGAACGCGTGGGGGAAAGGTATCAGGCATTGGATGGGGGCTATTACTGCTTCGCGCTAGTGGCGTGGTGAGCCCTTCACTATTATAAAAAACCCAAATTTAAAAAATAAAAATTAAAAAGTTATAAAATCCAAATTTTAAAAAATCGAAAATCCAACATTTCAAAAACCTAAAAATCCAAATTAAAATATCCTAAATAAACAATTCCAAAAAATAAAAAGCTTTAAATATTCAAAATTTAACAAATCCAAATTTAAAATATCAAAAATTCCAAAATAAAAATTCAAATATCCAAAATTTAAAAAATCGAAATTTTAAAATAAAAATCCCAAAAATAAATGATATTCAAAGATTCGAAATTTAAAAAAGACAAATTAAGAATGCAAATTCCAAAATTAAAAAGTTAAAAGAAGAGAAATTTTAAAATATCCAAAAATCCAAAATAAAAAAAGTCCAAAAAACCCAATATTAAAAAGTCCAACAATCCAAAATTGAAAAATCCATTAATCCAAAATAGCCGATTTTTTAAAAACGTTGTCACATATAATGTACATTAAACTAATATAATAGCATAAAAAGAATTTTTCCTTCAAAAACTGGGGCCACATGTAGGTATTTTCTTTTCTTTCCTTATCTTAGTTTTACCTCTCCCTTTTAGGATTTAAGTGACCCAAGCCGCCGGGGCCTTACAGGGCCGCGAACATGTAGGTATTTAAAGCGATAAATTCAAAGTAACTTCGACAAAGCTTACTTACATTTTTAATTATCCTGAAACATTGTTTTCACCAAAACGATCCTGAATGTGCACATAATATTATCAAACCTAAATAATTTATTATAAGATCGAGCATTTTTACCTTTTACATTTTTCTTAGTACCTTTATTTAAAAAAGATGATTTGCCTGAAAAATATACTTTTAAAGGCTCCACATCTTGGTTCACAAGAGAAACATTGCTTACCATGGATGCACCAGCATTTAAATGCAATATATTCCTTCTCATGGTCTGCAGATGCCGTGAAGTTGCTGGCAGTAGCTCCAATTCAATCTTTCTGGCTTGGATTGAAATTTCCTCTGGATTATTCTTATTTTCACAAGCTTTTCAAAAAATCCTAGTTCGCATGCATTATTGTTTACAAAAAGCTACTCATATATAACGCATCTATACCGCGTTTCGTATTATTGTTGTTCTACGATTTAGGTGGCTGTGAGAATATGACATTAACAAATGGCTGACTACTTTTCATTATAATTAATTATTAATTTTTGTTTCATTTCATATAATTTAGAGAGCTTTTACTAAAAAATATTGTATGCACCACGTACGCAAAAACTTTATCGGACTCATCCAGTATTTCTCACTAGATTCGTCGGCTAAAGCGTTATTTGGCGTACTTGATACATAAATAACTATTTCCGATTTACTATCGGGTTTCCCTGGCAAGGTCAAATTTATAGAAAAATTTCATGAAAATTGCTAAGTTCAAGGGTAGATTATTACCTTAAAAATGAAAAGGGATCCAGATTTCTTGTGAAGTACTAAGGAACTATTGGTGGTACAGAACAATTTCAAAGTTTAATGCGAATATTTGTTACTTACCAACTGAACGCCTGTAAGGTAAAGCGCAGTTAGTGTGACGATGACTAAGACTTGCATGTTGAATTGCTGGGATTATAATAACAGCAGTGTGGTTCTTTAATATGATATAGTGAATATGCTATCTGAAAATTCCGCGCTCATGCATGCATTCATAAGGTAGTTTGTGTAGCTGTAGCCTATGAACTTCAGGAGAAGAATCAACTAAATCCTTGTGGCCAAGTTAGGATATCTAAAATGTAGTGAAGTCTGTTTTCTGAGAAGATGTCATAACTAGGGCTCGGATTTTTAGGCTTTTATTTTCTTTTTAAGCTTTAAGCAAACGATTTTAGCAGTCAATAAAACATATAATGAACACTAATATTAACACCGAAAATTATTATAACTAGAAAATAGCCCGAAAATGATGCTTAAATACGAAACCTACAGGTGCTTCCTTATCTGGATATATTACGCTTTTTCCTTTAGAATATAATTCGTTCCTACCAGTACGTAGATTTCAGAAATTAATTATATCGTAAGTTTTATGCAGTTCCAAAGCTACCTGTGAACAATGATAATAGGCTACATATCGTTTCTCAACTGTTTGTTGACAGATGAATATGATGTGAATTTGATTTGATAAATTCAGTGTAATTTTCATAAATTATATTATTTATCAAGGGAAGGAGTAGTTTGTTTGAATTTTTATTGTCCGCGATACTTCCAGGGTTAAACTATATTAAAAGCTGGTGCCGCCATTATTAATTGACTCCAGGTTTTTAAAGAAATTTACACTGACAGTTTATTAAAAATATTTGTGGTTC
Source organism: Ectobius pallidus (assembly GCA_964059195.1). Classification (NCBI taxonomy): domain Eukaryota; kingdom Metazoa; phylum Arthropoda; class Insecta; order Blattodea; family Ectobiidae; genus Ectobius; species Ectobius pallidus. The sequence goes on from CAXKWD010000002.1 coordinate 127,876,469, forward strand.
AGATCTATGAAAATTGTAAGTAAAAATAAAATTATAATACCTGTTCATTGTGTTCATTTCACGTAGGCCTTATATAATAAAGAAACGGTTTTCCTAATTTTGCACTCTTCATGAAAGTTTAGACTGCGATAGACGAACATCGCCGAGTATACGCGATGTCTCAGAAGTGAGGGATGCGAGTGAGCACGCTATTGAGGACCGTTGAATTCTATAAAAGTAGATTTTGACACATTTATTCTAGTGTTTTTTTAATACTTATTTAATTTAACGAAATAAACACGTTACTATCCCTTATATCGGCACTCGAAGTCTTGGCGAAGCATGGCCAATCCATCTCCCAGGAAAAGTGTCATTCCGGTAGTCCCGGACAGTTCTTAAAAAATGGGGAGGTGCTCCGTCTTTTTGGTAGACTACAGAAACCAAAATGCCATGTTGTATCAACTGTGGCTCCAAAAACTATTGCAGTACGTGAAGGTAGGTGACACCAGTTAACTTACTGTTCGCTCAGCAAACATGTAGGGTCTTTACACTTTTGATATTTTGACTGGGCTGCCCGTTCGCCCGATTTGACCCCAATGGACTTTTACGCCTTGGGCTTTATCAAGTCCAAGGTGTTTCAGGTGAAAATCACTTGTCTTGAACAGTTGAAAAACCGCATTTATGCGGAACAGAAAACGCCAGATATGTTAGCAAGGGTGTTTCGGGCTACAGATGAACGATGGAACTTGTACTTAGATTTGCAAGGTCATCACATTGAAATGTATTGAACTATCAGGTGCCCGCGGCTTCGCCCACGATAATTAATTGAAAAATTAAAAATTAAGAGTATAATAACTATTAAAGCATTATATTTATAAACACTTGCACGCGAATCATTCATAAACTAAACCATTTATAATTAATGAAACAGCTAAAATTCCGGCTACATTCCACGATTAGAAAGCGCCGCCTGGGAAAACGATCTCATATTCGATTATGCAATTCCAAAGCTAACTGTGAACACATAATACGTATTGTTTCTCAACTGTTTGTCGACAGATGAATATGATGTGAATTTTATTTGATCAATTCAGTGTAATTTTCAGAAATTATATAATGTTTCAAGGGAAGGAATGGTTTGTTTGGATTTTTATTATCAGCGATATTTCAAGAGTTAAACCATCAATATTTTACAGCTGGTTCCCGCGGTTTCGCCCGCCATTATTGACTCCAGGATTTTTAAGAAATTTACACTGGTAGTTTATTAAAAATGTTTGTGGTTCAGAGCTATGAAAATTGTAAGTAAAAATAAAATTAGAATATTTGTTCATTGTGTTCATTTCGGCGAAAGCTAAGAGTAAGTCGTCCCTTATGCTCTTAACAATGCGTTGCTATGGCGACCACACGCTTGTTATCTCGGCACTCCCGACCGTTCCTTCTCTCCAAACTCCCGATCGTACCAAATACCAGCTACCAACCCTTGCACCAAAATGACAACCCGCTAACTCAATCGGCACTCCCGATCAGACCACAGTCACCTCTGCATATAGTCTAAATAATGCATAACACTATCCACATAGTTAATTGCGCGAAGCGGAAGCGGTAGCCGAAGCGAAGCGCCCTTGCATTTTCGAATAATGTTCGATACACTAGGCCTATATAGAAAATATAGGTTTCGAAAATGTGGCATACTATATCTTCCCGAAGTTAGTCAGCCTGTCATCTTTTGTTTAGCGGTATGACGTCACACCACCAACGTCCAATCACGAGTTTCTACGTAATATGAGGACAGAAGAATTCGCTAGATCGTGGTATAAAAGAAAGTGCATCGCGAGGGCGTGGAGGGTGGGAACATTCATCCAAGGTGCGACTTACATTTATTTTTTCCCTTCATTTCAGAGGCTTTATATAATAAAGAAACGGTTTTCCTAATTTTGTACTCTTCGTGAAAGTTTATTCTGCGAGAGACGAACATCGCCGAGTATACCCAAAGTTTCACGAAGCGGGCTAGCGAGTGAGCACGCTATTTAGGGCCGTTGAATTGTATAAGAGTAGATTTGTGTTAAAAATGTCTAATTGTAGCCTACAGTCGGTCAAAATAAAACAAAAACGTCGGGCGATATTTGATAAAGTACCGGTACCACGAACGAGCATATGCGCATGAACAGGAAGACTTAAGGTTAGGTTCACACCTGCTTGTTGTCTATCCATGTATTTTCTTGATTATTTAGTCAGTTTTGTTCCAAAACGAACATATAAAAGGCTGTGGCTATATGCCACACATCCGCCATATTCTCGCGTAAGTTCTTATAATATTAATAATGAATAAATTCACGACGAATATGTTTATTCAAGGAGCATTTTTTAAAGATTGTATTTTATAATACCGGTACTTGTAGTGCAAAATCAATAACTTTGGCTTAAACGTATTTTCAAGGTTGGATATTAAAATCTCATCAGAATTATGTAGATTATTCTCATCTGTTCACATTAGCATTCTGGTCAAGACATCGGAATTGAACGTGTGGGACCAGGGTTCGATCCTTAGTGGGATCATTTATATTTTTCATTATTATTTATGTTTATTTTTTCAACCGCAACAAGGCTGGAATAAAATAATAATTACTTCTAATGAATTTCAGAAATATGGAATCTTCTCGCTGCTTCAGAGGCCGAAAAATGCAGGTCAATTACACTTCTCTCAAGCTAGCATTTGTATGTGGCGTCATGACACAAAGCAAAATGAATTATGACAATACCTTAAGTTGAATATCGTGTGTTGCGCTTTCCGCGTTGTTCATTTCTTCCCTCGTTCATTTTTTCCCTCCTGTCGCATGGCCTCATATGTTCCGAGAATAACCTGTATTTTATATCTTTTATAGGAAACTTGTGAACTAAAGCGTTAAAACTTTAATTTCAACTGCATACGATTCCCGACGTTTTTTATTTTATTGTATGTTCATGTTGTTTATAACCTATAAAAACGTGTTTTAGTGGAAAATGGTGACTTTATAAACACTCTATATTAAAGGTAGAGGACGTTATGTTTTTCACATGAGACTTTATTTTTTAACAATTTATGGAAAACAACAGGAAAAAGTTAGTTCCTTTATCCCTAGCTTTCTTTTCAGAACCTTTCATTAGGCCTATCGTGGTATGCCGAAACACCGACAGGAAAACTACTATCTAGTAATTGATACCTACGTGTATTTTACGTGCATGTTTCTTAAGATAAAAATAAGAAATGTCCGAAGGCTGAGTAGTGTTATCAGAGCATGAGACATTTGACACACACAGTTGCTCAAAGTAGTTTATGACGTACAGTCATAGGCCTATTCTGTTTGGAGGGGGTTAAATATGTCCTTGTGCCCATTGTAACTTAATATGCTATTCTTAGTAACTAAACAGTTGTATTGTGATCATTAGTACATTATAAATAATATATTAGTTATGAATAGGGTCCGGATTTTTAGGCTATTATTTTTTGGAATAGCCCTTTTTAGGTTTCTAAACACCGCTGTAGCGTCGGGGATGCGTTCGCTCCTCTCACGCAGTGGGCCCGGGTTCAAATCCTGGTCGGGACAAGTTACCTAGGTGGGTTTTTTCCTCACCTTTGAGACAAACGTCGGGCAACTTGTGGTCCCCGGATATCATCTGGCCGTCATCTTCGTGTGTGTTCGTATTGTCTCGGTGGTGGCCTCGGCATTGGGCTGATCCCTCATCCGGGGAGGCCCTCCATGTCCTTGTCTGGTCAAAAAGTATGCATGTGATCCATAGATAATCTCTCACCCGACAGGTAGCGGCCATATAAGGCCCGGGCGGCTTGGGTCGTTTGAATGTCCCAAAAAGGGAGAGGTGAAACTAAGGTGAACAAACGATTTTAGCCGTCTTATTAAAACATATAAACATATTAACACCGAAAATTGTATTATAATTCTGACACACTTATTCTAGTTTTTTGTTTAAAAATAAACAAGTAACTATTCCTTATATCGGCACTCGAAAAATATCGTAAACAATTGAGATAGCCTATTTACCCTTTAATGATAGAATTATTCAATACACCACTCAATTCACTTCTGATCTATAAAAATAAGTAGACTGGAGTGTCACGAATTTGTTCCTTTAATGCACTTTTTTTTGTCATCAGTCGGCAACTTGTTATTTGAAAGTTAAAACGAATTGGATTAGTTGCAGATTTCTAAGTATTGCATATGGCTCAAGTTCCATTTCCTGCGACGGCGAGGCGGAACATTTTCGAGTTACAAAAAGAGACAAAGCGACATATAGCCTACATTGTTATTATGTATTTTGAAAATGCAAAAATTCACATATTTGTTTTCTTTTTCATTAAATAAAACACGTGTTTTCTATAAAAATCTTCTTTAGTCCCTAATTTTCCAGCAAGTCCTCTTTAACCCCTAGTTTTTCAGCAAAAGTCCTCTTAAGCCCCTAGTTTTTTAGCAAAAGTCCTTCTTAGCTCCTTTTAGGTCTTTCAGTACGATTAAGTCCTTTTTAGATTCTATAAGATTCATATATTCGGAAGCAAGGGACATGAAACGGAAAAATACGTTAAAATGTTCTAATTAGGAATCTGGGTAAAAATAGGTTATAACTTTCAAATCCTGGCCCTAGTTATGAAGCACAGTATTCAGAATTTCAAACTGTTTTTCTTTTAGGTATCTGTCCATTTCTTGTTTTAAGTAGTCTATAAACATATATATATATATATATATATATATATATATATATATATATTTTAATTTTTACTTCCTCTGCCCGTACCATTAGGTACTATAGGTAGAGGTATTGTTTTCGACCCCCAAATTCGAAGCTGAGTTTTTGACATAAATACACGTTTTGAGGCCCCCTGAATCCAATAATGCTGTTTTTGGAAACAAGTCTGTGTGTCAGTATGTGTGTGTGTGTCTGTGTGTGTCTGTGTGTGTGGAAAGTCTGTGAACAGGCTAGCTCCAAAACGGAAGATCGTATGAAAACAAAATTTCGTATTTGGGTCAAGTACCTTCTGAAGATGTGAGCCGAGGATTAGCGATATGTTTCTCTTATTTTTAAGGGGACTTTACATGAAGAAATTTTTGTTTTTCTCGATTTTCACGAAAACGGCTCTAACGATTTTCTTTAAAATTTGCACATGTGTTCCTTTTACTTAGAGCTAAAGTTTTTATTTGAAACTTTTTTTCGAAAAAATTCTCTGAAGGGTAGTTACAAGCCACCCACTGTTCACCCACTATTTGTAGGAAGTTTGTCTTGCGTGATGAACTGAATACGCTCTTATTCTATATAAGAATGTGTTGTGAGAAAGATGTATTGTTGGCCATGCATAGAGTAAAGAAATATTCGATAAATTTCGGAAATTATTCTTTACGGCGGAAAGTTCAATAAACGTCTGCAGTCACTTTTCTGTTAAGTTTGTTATAATTATAGCCTGCGCTTTTAGTCGCATCATTGAAAGAAGGGGTATTTATAGGATAATTAGCGTAAAATTGTGTCTTGCGATTCTATTCAAGGATATGTGAATACTGCTAATTTTTATTTGGGCAGAGGAAGTTATGTGACTTTCACAGATATTTTTTATAGAAATTATCATAGTAATATAGGATATAATAAACATTATGGGCTATCATCCACATGATTTCTTTATGCAGAGCACTTTGAATCATTGTATTTATATTCTGTTGTTTCTGTATCGGCAAGTTGATTGCAGACGTATTTTTCGTGCTTGTTTCTGGAGCTAGGTCCATTCCAGATAATTTGGTTTTACGTATTGCAAGCTGATATCCAACCGATCACACCATATAAATATCCAAATTATCAAATCCTTTATGATAAATTCCGAAGGAAATTGTGTTTATCAGTAACGCGTCACTGTTATAAGAAGTATAAAATTAAAATTTGATGTGAAAGTCACATAACTTCCTTTGCCCAAATAAAAGTTAGCAGTATTCACATATCCTTCTACAGAATCGCAAGAAACAATTTTACGCTAATTAGGAAAATTTGAATATAAGTCGCACCTTGGGATGAATCGGTCCCGCCCGCCGCACCCTCACCGATGCAGTTTCTTTTATACCACTATCTAGCGAGCGCTAGACGAGCGGTGACAGGTTGACAAACCTCGCGGGAGATATAATATGGCACATTTTCGAAACCTACAAACAGTGTATCGTACATTACTCGAAAATGCAAGGGCGCTTCGCTACGGCTACCGCCTCCGCTTCGCGCACTTAACTATGTGGTTAGTGTTATGCATTATTTAGACTATATGCGGAGGTGGGTACATTGTACTTGTGACAATATACAAGGACAGTGTGGTACAAGGCACTTGCGACAATATACAAGGACAGTGGGTACAAGGCACTTGGGACAATATACTTAGACAGTGGGTACAAGGCACTTGCGACAATATACAAGGACAGTGGGTACAAGGCACTTGCGACAATATACAAGGACAGTGGGTACAAGGCACTTGCGACAATATACAAGGACAGTGGGTACAAGGCACTTGGGTCAATATACAAGGACAGTGGGTACAAGGCACTTGGGACAATATACAAGGACAGTGGGTACAAGGCACTTGCGACAATATACAAGAACAGTGGGTACAAGGCACTTGGGATAATATACTTGGACAGTGGGTACAAGGCACTTGCGACAATATACAAGGACAGTGGGTACAAGGCACTTGCGAAAATATTCAAGGACAGTGGGTACAAGGCACTTGGGACAATATACAAGGACAGTGGGTACAAGGCACTTGGGACAATATACAAGGACAGTGAGTACAAGGAACTTGCGACAATATACAAGGACAGTGGGTACAAGGCACTTGCGACAATATACAAGGACAGTGGGTACAAGGCACTTGCGACAGTATACAAGGACAGTGGGTACAAGGCACTTGCGACAGTATACAAGGACAGTGGGTACAAGGCACTTGGGAAAATATACAAGGAATGTTGGTCACCCTGCTTCGCTCAGAAACAAAATACATCACACAGTCCTTGCAAATGTGAATATGGAATGGGCGGAGCTTAAAGGGCGACTTATATTTTACTTATGCTATAAAAACCTTATAGCCCCTTCTTTGAATGCTGCAACTAAAAACCACCCTCTGAAGTATAAACTCGGAAAGTGAAGTATGCTGGAATTTCATGCAAATTGGGTGCGGACTGTGTTGCCTCTACTGGAGAATTTAGGCAATTGAGCAATACGCTGAACCCCATGTTAAAATAAAGCATAGGGCAGGCAGTGTAATTCTCAAGACGGCGGGGCTAAAGCTGCTGGCTATGGACAAACCAAAAAATAATAAAAAACAAGTGACTGAAAACGTTTATTGAACTTTCCGCCGTTAAGAATAATTTCCGAAATTTATCGAATATTCCCCTCATACTGTAAGTATGGCCAACAATACATCTTTCTCACTCCACGTTCTATAGAATAAGAGGCCGTGAATGTTCGCATATTGAGTTGTTCACCAGGCAAGACAGAGTTTCTACAAACAGTGGGTAACTTACAACCACCCTTCAGAGATTAAAAAAAAGTTTCAAATAAAAGTTTTAGCTCTTGGCATAAGCATTCCACGTACAAAATTTAAAGGACATCGTTAGAGCCGTTTTTGAGAAACTGGCAAAAAAAGGTCTTCATATAAAGTACCCTTAGATATAAGAGAAAGTTGTCGCCAGTCTCATGACACATCCTCAGAAGGTACCTAACCCAAATACAAAATTTTGTTTTCGTACGAATTTCCGTTACAAGAGGCCGTATTGCAGAGAGCGCGTTTTCACAGTGGGTGGGTTATAACTACCCTTCAGAGAATTTGTTCGAAAAAATGTTTCAAATAAAATTTTTAGCTCTTGATGTAAGCAACCCATGTGCAAAATTTAATGAAAATCATTAGACCCGTTTTCGAGAAAATCGCGAAAAACAAAAATTTCTTCAATATATTTCCACTATTGCACCAACAATCTGACTTTATGTAGTCAGTTTCATTTTGGTTATACACTAGGCCTAGTTCTTTTAGACAATTTTTAATGAGGCGTCTATTAGCAAACCCGGCAATCTCCACTAGCGTATGTTTTGAGATATTTAAGAAAAACTGATTTTATTAAACGCAAGGCTTGGTCAAATCTGGACAAAAGGTGCTGAATGTTACAAAGAATTGTAAAAACAGGTTCAGAATTACACAATAGGAAACTGAACTCTTATTACTTGCTGTTCCAATTTATTAGATATGTTCAATATTTGCCTTTTTAACTCTATTGGAGTGAAGGTTGGGTCAATATTTTTATTTTCGTTATAAGACTTCCTGGCTTTTCGACCAACGTTTTCATTACCAAAATCAATGAATATTTTATACGGATCACGGCTGTTTGGTTTCAATATAATGTTCTTTAACGTACCGCAAGCTCCATTCACCAATCCATCTTCAACATCTACATTACTTGTAATCATATATTTGAGCCCAGTTTTTAATTTAATTTCATGAGGCAACCCGTTAAGTTCCGTTACCCTTTTGGTTTTCAGTGCATTCAAAATTCTGGATCTAGTCCTCTCTGTTACGTTTCCTATAACAGAGTCTTTGGCTGTTGATATGAATTCCTCTGTATTATGTTCTTTTACTCTGAATTCATTATATTCCTCAACATCTGCATTCCTAGTAAATAATCTTATCGCTGACTGAGGCACTTCACTCGGTTCTACGACTCGAGAATTTATTAATTTGATGTCATCTTCAGTTGTTTGTCCAACAGCGATGTTATTCAGAGCTTGTATAAAGTGTAATTCATTGTTTTGTCTCATCACTTCTGTAAGCTCAAAAAATTGAAATTCATCCCACAAAGGATTCCTGTCTATTAATGCTGCAAATTCGTTATTCGCAAATTTATAAATGGGTGAATCCATTACAGGTGGAAGCTGATGCAGATCTCCCACAGTTATAACCGACACACCCCCAAAAGGAGTATCTATACCCATGATCTGTCGCTGTCTTGTATCAACTCTGCTTAGTAATCCACTTCCTACCATGGATATCTCATCGATAATCAATAGTTTCAAATTAAAAAGCTTCTCCTTTATAGTGTTTGCCAAATCACTTGACAGCGCGGGCATTATACCTGAAAACTGTGTTACAGGTAACGCAATGGCAGTGTGTAGTGTCACCCCATTAATCAGAAATGCCGCTTTACCTGATGGAGCACATAAGAGCACCACTATCTTATCCTTATTACTTCCGGGTAAGTTATCAAAATAATGCGTTTCGACTTGATGCAAAGCATGTATCACTGTACTCTTTCCAACTCCAGCTAATCCACTCAAGAATATTTTTATTGGCATTTGGTTAGTTTTAAAATTGTTCATTATATGCATTACAATTGTTTTTTGTCTATCGTTTAAACAATCTATTAATTTCAACACCTTTTCTCTTGTAACTCTAGTTGGAACCGAAAGTCTGTTAGCCTGTGGTTTAGTAGGCTCGCCTAAGCCTCCTTGCTGTAAAATATCAACCTTTTCTATCATTTCTTCATCGTGATCTTCTGAATCGACTTAAATTTCAATTTCATTATAATAATTACTCTGCATTAATTCTAGAGCTTCATCCAGTGATTGGTCAGTTTTTATGGAAAACTTATTTCCATTTATTTTAATTTTTTCTAGATTGTCCATATACAATTCGTAGCAGTTTTTACTTTCTATATCATTACTTTCATCTCTAAATGCATGTAACAAAAGGACTTGCTCTCGGTAATAGTTTTCAGGATCTTGCATTTGTTTGTAAGACCTGTATCTAATAATAGCAGGTTTCTCTCTTTGTGTTATCATTTCACCTTGTTCATCATCGTTCAACTCACGATTTGACTTTCTGTAAGGTTTATGATAAATAGCTACGAATTCTGCCAAACAAATATTCTCCAAGCTGTTCAGACGTTTGCAATATTTATGTATAACATCTTCCATATAAATTTCTTTTGAATCTGCGGGTAGTCGTTCTAAATCAGTCTTATGTTTAAGCATTACTACTCTCTGCTGTATCGGGCTAGTATTAATGAATATAACCTTCCTGCTGCTCTTTGATAATGACAGAGATAGTGTGCAGTATGCAGCTTCCTGAGCTGACATTAAGTTAGAGTTAAGAAATACATTGGAAATTTTACGTAATTTGTCTCGTAAGTTATGATTTCCAGACTCTACTGCTTTGGCCGCATTTCTCAATAGTTTTGATAATCCTGACTCTACCTTGCTTATATACGGTAGTTGATTATATAAGAGGCAAGGCCATATTCTTCTAAAGCAAATTGTATGTCCATATTAGCCTCAAATAGATGTAAAATGTCTCTGTTGTAGCAATTAATTCCGACCTCTAAAGTGGTTCTCTTCAAGAAAACCCATGTTTGATGCAAAGATGACCTTATTGCTGTCATATATACACTCTCAGAAATATTTAGTCTCTCCAAAACACTGCTGAAGGTGATTAATTCCTGTTTTTCGTAAAAGTAATGCATGAGATTGTTTATGTTCTTCATTGTACCTTTTATTTCTACAGTCTTCTCGTTGTCAAAAAGAGGAGTCAAAATTGTAGTCCTAGGCATCACAGGCAAAGGGAAGTGAAATCTACAATTTTTTTTATTCTTCCTTCCCTGTAGCAGGTATGTGTATGTTTGTGCTTCTGGACAGCTATATATGGATTATCTTCTCTATACTTACAAGATATATATTCGTCTATGAACCTGATGACATCATGTATTGATTCAGGTTCTTCTGGATCGTACTTCGGAGCATCCCTTAACCATAGAAACATATGCTCATGTGGCGAGCCTCTTAATTGGAATTCTACTCTCTGGTATGAATATTCGATCACATGTTCATCAAATATGCTGTATTCTGCACATAGAAGCTTCATGAATGCAGATACCTTGTAATCGAAATATCGAACACATGTTACAGGATCATCTCTTATTAACAATGTCTTCTGTTTGGTGTTCATTTCTAGCGCTTCTTGCAGGCTTATTTTATTAGCATACTTCAAGTAATGGAGTGCTGCAATCAATTCTGGCCACATCGTTTCTGCTGCAGATAGAGTTACAAACAAACTCGGCTTACCTAGCTGTCTAATCATTGCTATCAAATCCTTTTTTTCTTCTCCCAGAAAGCTGGACTGGAACGAATTTCCTTCATGAAGTGATAACCACTATCAATTTTAATCAGGTTATTAACAAAATTTTTATCGAGGAGATTGGCAGCAGTCAGTTTTAGGGAAGACTTTTTAGTTTTTCTTAAACATACATTAATGTTTGCTATACATTGTTCTTCTATCTTTTGTTTCGCCATGAATAAAAGTCTGCTTGGGACACAAGATCTCCGATCGACCCGCCTGCATTCGGATTTGGCTCTATCGCTGTATGTTCTATATTTTTGTGCATTGAAACTGTGGCCTACAAATATTTTAGGAAAACATAGTTCATCAAAATGTTCTATTAAATGCCAGGCTACTGGTTTCTTGTTTCGCCCTGGTGCAATAATCTCAATTTTTTCTGCTTGTAATAATTTATCTCGATTGAGTAAAAGAACGTCTTCTCCATCCTCATCACTATTATCATCTTCTCCAATTACTTCATCTTCAGATGATTCATCTTTATCTCTACTATCGATAACAAATTCCATATTTTCTGTATATCGTCTTTGGTATCTATTGAAGTATTCTGAATCTATCACTATTTCATATTTCTTATACAGAGGAGTGTCTATCAGGTATTTCAAAGCGTCACAAATGACCGCGGGTCTAATAGATTCATACATGTAGTAGCTTCTATGCAAAATATGTCGTTTTAGTTGCAACTGTATCGTTGCCATACGACTGAAAGACCTTGGTAACACCTGTAAGCACTCGTTTATACCCATTGGGATATTTACAATAGAACCTTTCATCCATAATTGTGGATTAATGGCAAATGCTTTCAGTGGTCGTAGTTGCATAAATGGGATGTAAGGGCTGCATAGCCGTTCTTCTAAAGGTGATAATTTTTCAAGGCATTCTGGTACAGGAACAAATTTCATGCCATTACTTGTAGCCATTTTCGGTACCTTCAGCTTGTATATGTGATATTTACAAGTGTTGCACACGTATTGAGAAGGATAATTGTAAATTCTGTTATAAAAATCATCAAACTCTTCTTCACGTAACTTAGTGTGTTTTTCAAGGTGTTAAAGTTCAGATTTGTGATGGAATGTTCAAAAAACAGGCCTTCGCAACAGCAACAAGCATACTCTGGTACATTTCTTCTAGCTCTGACAAGTTCAGCTTTATTTTTGACAAGCTATTACTCTGCTGTACCAAATTATTGTAAATATATTCCCTTGTGCGGATAATATCATTCGTTCTTTGTAACTGTTTCAGTTCTCTATCATTCATTTTCTCTGTTTCCTTGTATATTTCTTTTTTTCTAAGCACTTGCTTATGCAATTTATTTCTTTCCCTTTCTACCGTACTATAATTGTTGTCTTTCCTTGATTTCTGCATAGACACCTGATTTTGTTTTCTTTCTAATTTCCTGAATCCTTCATCTTTTCTTATCTCTTCCATATTTTTCTTATTTCTTTCTCTTTCTGATTTCCTGAATCCTTCATCTTTTCTTACCTCTTGTTTATGATTCTTATTTTTTTCTCTTTCTAAACTCCTAAATCCTTCACCTTTTCTTACCTCTTCCATAGTTTTCTTATTTCTTTCTCTTTCTGATTTCCTGAATCCTTCATCTTTTCTTACCTCTTGTTTATGATTCTTATTTCTTTCTCTTTCTGTTTTCCTATAAATATTATTTTTTCTTACCTCTTGTTTATGATTCTTATTTTTTTCTCTTTTTAAACTCCTAAATCCTTCATCTATTCTTACCTCTTGTTTATGATTCTTATTTCTTTCTCTTTCTGTTTTCCTATAAATATTATTTTTTCTTACCTCTTGTTTATGATTCTTATTTTTTTCTCTTTTTAAACTCCTAAATCCTTAATCTTTTCTTACCTCTTGCATATGTTCCTTATTTGTTTCTCTTTCCAAACTCCTGGAACTACGAATTTTTCTGATTACTTCTTTTTTATCATTAGGCCTGTTATTATTTTTCATTTCTGTTGTCTCTCTTTCAAGTTCTTCATCTTTGTATTCACAAGTCTCACGTATTTTCTTCATGAGCAATTTTCTTTTTGTCAATCGCACACTATAACATGTACTTTTCCTTTTTTACTCGATTTTGTTTCTTTTAGGCCCTCATCAGTATTAATTGACGTATATTCTGGATTACTGCGAGAATTAGATTCAGAAAAAATAAAGGGCACTATAAAAAAAGGTTCATCTGAGTTAGTTACAAAGAAATTATTTTTAATTAATGTTACTAGATTGCTTAAAGAATGGAATTCACACGCCACTGCGACCAACTGTGAGGATCAAATACCCAGTACTCCAAATCGTTCTTCACAAGAGCAATGGACTTTAACTGAGCAGTAAAAACACCACGTTCATATGATTCAAAAAACTTGTCTAGTACACTTTCCAAATCAGTTTGTAACACACCTTGTAAATTAAAATCAGTAGTAACTGGTTCGCAAGTTATTTTTCCGTTCTGCACGAAGATATCTTGTAACCAAACTTCATCAGCACACAAATAAGGCGGGTCTTGTAAAATGCCTCTGTAATTTGTAATCGATTTTTTATGCAAATCGTGTCCAAAGTATAAAATGCTATCTATTACTTCACAGTTCCACTCCTGAATATTCACTACTGACGAGAAGCAAAATGCCATTACGGACATGCTAGTGCATTGTGTATTCTGAAGCACACCAAATGCAACATTGTTTTGGCTAACTGATCCCAAAACGATTCTATTAGGTTTCTCGGATGAATTCTTATGTATATTGAAATTAAAGTTTTTCCTTCTCACACTCCTCCGCCCAACCATTGTCAAAAAAACTCTTAACGAGTTCCAGCCTGAAATTAAAATAAAAGGTTTAACAGTAAAGTTACCAGTTTTCACATACTATCCTTCTACAGAAATACAAGAGAATTTTACGCTAATTATGCAATAAATACCTGATAATCTCTTCTCTCAAAATGACGCGACTAAAACGCAGGATATAGACTATAACAGTGAGGCATAATTTAATAAGCAATGCTAATTAAATATGAAATGGAATTAATTCAAAGCAAATTGTTTGTAGTACTTGACAATGATTTTAGCATATCTGGTGAAAGTTTAATTCTCACGGAAAGACGTGTACCTGAATTTAAATGAGTTCGGTCTTTGCTAAAAACAGAAAATTTACAAGCTGAAAGATAGTAGCCGCTTCATAACTACAAAGGAATATAAATGAATAGGGGAGATACTGTTTCAAAAGAAGACAATATTATTTAGGTGTTTCTAGCAATAAAACCCAGGTCCCATCGAATAAATTGCGGATGCCTGTGGAAAGGTGAAGCTCTTGCTTAAACTATGAGATCTCAGATAAGACACGATTGCTTCTTGTGAATAGGATTTTAAGGCTATGCAATAGTGGTTTTTAAGCTACGAAATAAATGCGTAAACATGCGTTGTAAGGACTTAAAATCGTGAGAAAAAGAATATATATAGACTATAATTAATGTGTGAAAATTTTGTGTAAACTCCCTCTTGCTAATAATTCGCGATTTCATTGGCTGAGTTGCAATTATAGCAATCGCCAATTAAATCACAGAAAATAAGTGTAGCCAATAAGCAATCAGAAGAGGCGTTTATTCTAGGTTAAAATAGTCAGTTGATTTTTGTATTTGTAAGGTAAAGAGAGGACTTCAAAACTATATCCGATAGAGTGAGGTTGTGAAAAGACTTCTGAACTATATCAGATAGGGTAAGGTTGTGAGATCACTTCTCAACCACGTTCGGTATGTAAAGTAATACTCAAGAAAGTTCATGTGTGCCAGAATAATCAGAATAAAGCAAAGTAATGAACCTAGTGTTTTATAGGATAGAGGTATATAACTGCCTCATAGGGAATTATAGGAATGTTTCTAGCGTAGATGTATACCACAAGGTGTGCAGTGTATTAGGCTCGTTGAGGCCTAAGAAATAGACGCACACATGAATAGCTTGCAAAATAACATTAAAGAACCATAATTATAAAATCAACATCGCGATCATATAAATGAAGTATCTCTCAGGTGTACCGTGATTTCATGTAATTTGTACTACTTGTTTAGTTGAACAATAAACTGAAGACCTCGTTATATCAGAGATAACGTGTACAGGTATAGTTATTTCTGTGACAATGATCATCCAGTCCTGCTTCTAATCATCTACCCCGAGAATGGACCACATCATGCTTGAAGATCGACTGCAGCCGAGGAAAGTGGTAATTATAAATATGCTATACTAAATTAGTAGAGGACTTATAGCCAACTACCATTTTTCTACCACAACTGGCGAGCCCAACGTGTCGCACGAGAAAAATTGGTATGATACCAGAAAAAAATGAATAACCCAGAGATGATGAAGAATGCAGAGAGCGCTAGGACGACGAAGACGACGAAGACGACGAAAACAACGGTACGAAGACGGGAGGAATAATCTGCTGTAATGAAGAGGAGATGCAAGTTCGTGGTACATCATTGAAGACATCGAGGGACCACTTCACAACAAAAATGACAGATAAGAATTTAAATATTTTTACTAAGCGCTGAATTAAGAAAATAAATATTGTTTTGTTAAATACTTTTTAAAGTAAAATATTAGTTAAAAAAAAAACAAAAGAGAAAAGAATCTAGTAATTATTAAAGTACAAATAATACAATTTTAAGACAAATATAATCTTGAAATTGGAAATTTAAAGAAAGTGACACTGATTTAAAATATATTCAGCACTTGGTAAAGCAAAATAAACAATCTACAATTTTTTTAAGAGGTTAGACTCTAAGAGTGAAGAGTAAATTTGTGTACGCATGTTGCTTAGAAATAGTAAGGTGGTAAGAAAAATGCACCATATTAATCGTTTTGGGGGAGGGCAGACGTTAGTCGGCCAGAAATTAGAGCATAATTACACAAAATAATCAGATTAGTTAGATGGACAGCAAGAGTAGGAATAATATGTTTACAGGTGAAAAGTCGGAGGCCAGTAAGATGGATATACCAAAGGTAGGTGTCGATGAAAGCGAAAGTGCTTTGGGAAATAGTGTTGTCCACTCTGAGTGTGAAATAAATTATGAATTAACACCCGAACAATATAGGCGTATAGAGGCTATGTGCGATAGATTCTTCGAGGAAATTAGTAAGAAAATAGAGGCTACTAATCAGAAAATAGAGGTGACTAGTAAGGAAACGATAAAGGCAACTAATGAAAATTTAAGTAAGAAAATAACAGACACTAGCATGCTGATCTTAGGGCGTAGTGAAAGAATAGGAGATAAAATTTACCACTATACGGAGAAATTGAGTAAGGAAATAACTGAAGTAACAGGGGATATTGATGAAACTGGAGTGGATTTTAATAAGGGAACCGAGAATGAAGTAAAAGAGTTAAGGGGTGAACTAAATAATTGTTTGTCCGAAGAAAGTCTGTTAGTAGAAAACATTGAAGCCAGGACTCTTGAAGAAAATCAGAAAATTGAGAAACTTGAATTAGAGGGCGAAATTGACGAGGAAGTAGACCTAGAGTCAGTTAACAGAGAAGTTATTTGTAAAAATAATGAGAAAGAAACGTTAGTAGAGGTAAAGGAATCAGAAAATATAATTATTCAGAAAGTGGATTTGGTAAATGAAGAGGTGGTTAGTGATGCCAATGAAATAATAGCAGGGGTTAGTTGTGAAAACGAAAGGGATGACACTGACATTCCTCAGAAATGTTTTGTAGCAAATTACATTGAAGGTAATACTGATCAGAATACTGACGAAATGTATGCAATCGGTAAAATGTGTAGGGTGACACAGGTATCTGTAAAGAACTCTAGTTGTATGAAATTGAGAAACTTACTAGGAAGTGAGGTAAATGTTGTTGAATTCCGCGGGAGAGAGGTAATTAGTTCAAATAATTTTCTTAGGGATTCAGAGGAGTACTATGAATCACGTTTGAATTTAGAGCAGCGTAGAATGTTCTTGAACTCTTTGAGCGTAATGTGAGGGATTTATTTGATCCGGGTGTAAACGAGTACAATCTTTGGTACATTCAACCTAATCAGATGAACCATATACACTTCGCAGGGGAGATCTCAAAGAAATATGGCAACGTGGTTAACGGTACGAATAGCGTAAAAGGACATTGTGCAAAAAGATGCAAGCGAAATTCCTTAGAAGAGACATTAAACCCTAGGCATTCAAGTAAATTCCAGGTAGGGTTAGCCGGAATAAAGGATGCTCAGATGTTTGAGGGGAGAGACCTTTAAAGCTAACTAGTGACACAGTTAAACGTTTTCAGTGAGTGACAGGTGTAAAGCAAAATAAACGAGGTTGTTGACCATAGTAAATATTAAGAACGAATGGCGACACGCCAAAAGAAAAATAAAGTTGATAAAAGAAATGAAAAATAAATATTTACACAATGCAAATTTCGCAATAATACCTTTTTAATTAGAAACAGAATAGCACACATAGAGGTGGACATTTTCGTAATACGGGATGTGAATTCCAGAGATATACGGTAGAATTTATGATGAATTAAAAGGAAAGAATAAAAAAAAAAATCTAGTAGTCAATGGATTGTTTGTAAGCTAGCGAGAGGAAGCGAGAAAAAAATAACAATAATAAAATCAATAATCAGGTCATATAATAAATCTTTGATTGGAAAATGTGAAGTTTAATACGGTATATTTCTTGACAGTGAAATAATGAGCTCTAAATAAAATATAAGGCTGTGTTTTATTTTAATTTGAAGATAGAATGGAATCGAGATGATAAATGTATCACTCTTATTAATCAAAGAATGGAGTATTATCCAAGTACCGTTTTTTTTAAAGAAATTATGTTATTGAGAGGAAGAGAGGTGTTATGAGGAGAGAATAGCTCTGATGGACGAGCGATTTTATAGTCGAATGCGTTGAGGTTGTAGGATACACCCGCGCGAAGTTTTTATTCCGGCAAAAGAGTCGAGGAACGACTGGCGATGTGAAATGTTTTAGACAGTGAAGCTAAGGAGCTCACTTGGTTTATTGTTGTAGAGGAAATTTATGCCCTCGTAGGAAATGGAGAATTGAACGGATAGTTAGATGGTGAGTTTTCAGGGGAAAACACAGTTAATTAAAATACGGTATGCTTGGATATACGAAACTTAGAGAAAAGTAACAGTGATTAAAGTGTGGAAACAAATACTGTATTGGAGCAAATAAAACGAAGTCAGATAATGGAGATAGAAACCTTTAACAGCCAAATCATTTAAAATATAAATATTATAGAGCAAAAATAAATAATGAACCGTGTTAGATAAGAGAGTTGACCTGTCAAATAATTGCGTACGAGATGCATGTGATGTGAAAAGAAAAATAATTGAAATTTGAGAATAGAAAGAATTCCTCGCAGCTACATCACAGTCAAATGAGTTAAATAAATATTTATTGAAAGAAAGAATTATAAAGAGATGTGGATTCTAAGATAGTAAAATAGTATGTCGATTAAATAGAAAAATAGTTGAAAATAGATAATTACGTTCAAAGGGTGGAAAATTAGCGAAAATGAATTAATGCATTGGAAAGCAAGGAGACAAATAGTTGAAATATTATGAAATAAATTTGATATAAAATGTATATGAATACTATTGTGGCGGATAATGGAGAAAATTTTGTGTGATGAGAAATTAGAGAGAAAATGTCAAGAATAAGTTTTGGATAATGGCAAATAGTTCATAATGAATTGTGGGTTACACCTGGCACTGGAAACAAAGTTATTGATGACATGAGAGGTTAGAATTGTGTTCACTAGGAATAGTTTATTGCGCATGAGAGAAATGGGGGTGAATAAAATGAAGGATTATTGAAAGGAAAAATGCAGTTATGATGATTGAAGTGTTATGTTCAGCAGAAGCAGATGAGAAATTAATTCATAAATGAATTATTAATTGAAGAGAATATTTAAAAAAAATATATTATGGTATAGAGAGTTTAAATAATAAACGAAAGCCGTAGAATGACTGCAAATAGGAGCATAGAAAAGTTGTTCGTGATGAAATAAATCGATACAGGATAAGCTGATAAGCAACAATAGTTGTTGAAAGTTATAAATTTTGAAGTTAAGTAGATACTGAGAAAAGCGAAGATGATAATGAGATCATTGAATAATGTCGATTTTGCAGTATGAAACCAAGGGGATAATAGTAACGGTGTAAACATGGGAGATGATTAGTCGAATAAATAACTGAATAAATAGTTCAGTATGCTAAATGTAAACGTTACAGGATTATTATATATATAAAATAATAATAAACGAGTAGATTGATGACAGGAATCGGGTTTTATATTAAGAAATACTCTGGAGTGAATAAGTAGTATTTTGTTTCACTAAAGAAAATTATTATCAAATAATGGAATAAATTATTTGCAGGTTCGTATATGTTGAATGGCGAATAAGCCTGTAGAATTATTGCTTCCTAGTAGTTTAAAATTTTACACAACTGGGTTTGCAAGCATATGAATTTTAAGAAAAATCTGTAAGCAAATTGATGTAAGTATGTGGTGTGAAAAATGTGAGATGTAACATTGAGTGAAGGCATTTTATAGAACAGATATGGGGACGTTTAAAGGCATCGGTTACTACGCATATATCTGCTTTAAAATATATCTTTAGGTCAAGTGAAAATACGTTAAATAATTTGAGTGAACAGAGTGAAGAATCCTCTGCGAGTGTAAGTTTTCGGGAATCGAACCCATGATTTTACAAAAGGAAATAAAGCTATAATAGTGTGTAGTCATTTCTGATTTCCAGAATATTACAAGAGTGATGTATACGACAAGAAGTATGGGTGATGTATGGCTTTGTTGGTACTTTAGTTAATATTTAAGTGTTTAGTGAATTAATAACATGCTAAGATTTTTACAAGGAAAATGAAAGAGGAAGTTGTTACACAGGTATACTAGAAAGGGTGTTTACAACAAGGAGTTGCCAAACACTCAGGTAGTAAGTCAGATGAATGAACTTGTGTTTGTAGGTAGGGTAGTTTTTGAAAGATTGAAAAACGGTGTCACAATTCCATTTTGGAAGAATAGATCACTTGTCTACATAATTCCCTAAAATAAATTGATTATTTTAAGATTCTGCACCCAACTGATCGGGCATATGAGGCATAATTTAATAAGCAATGCTAATTAAATATGAAATGGAATTAATTCAAAGCAAATTGTTTGTAGTACTTGACAATGATTTTAGCATATCTGGTGAAAGTTTAATTCTCACGGAAAGACGTGTACCTGAATTTAAATGAGTTCGGTCTTTGCTAAAAACAGAAAATTTACAAGCTGAAAGATAGTAGCCGCTTCATAACTACAAAGGAATATAAATGAATAGGGGAGATACTGTTTCAAAAGAAGACAATATTATTTAGGTGTTTCTAGCAATAAAACCCAGGTCCCATCGAATAAATTGCGGATGCCTGTGGAAAGGTGAAGCTCTTGCTTAAACTATGAGATCTCAGATAAGACACGATTGCTTCTTGTGAATAGGATTTTAAGGCTATGCAATAGTGGTTTTTAAGCTACGAAATAAATGCGTAAACATGCGTTGTAAGGACTTAAAATCGTGAGAAAAAGAATATATATAGACTATAATTAATGTGTGAAAATTTTGTGTAAACTCCCTCTTGCTAATAATTCGCGATTTCATTGGCTGAGTTGCAATTATAGCAATCGCCAATTAAATCACAGAAAATAAGTGTAGCCAATAAGCAATCAGAAGAGGCGTTTATTCTAGGTTAAAATAGTCAGTTGATTTTTGTATTTGTAAGGTAAAGAGAGGACTTCAAAACTATATCCGATAGAGTGAGGTTGTGAAAAGACTTCTGAACTATATCAGATAGGGTAAGGTTGTGAGATCACTTCTCAACCACGTTCGGTATGTAAAGTAATACTCAAGAAAGTTCATGTGTGCCAGAATAATCAGAATAAAGCAAAGTAATGAACCTAGTGTTTTATAGGATAGAGGTATATAACTGCCTCATAGGGAATTATAGGAATGTTTCTAGCGTAGATGTATACCACAAGGTGTGCAGTGTATTAGGCTCGTTGAGGCCTAAGAAATAGACGCACACATGAATAGCTTGCAAAATAACATTAAAGAACCATAATTATAAAATCAACATCGCGATCATATAAATGAAGTATCTCTCAGGTGTACCGTGATTTCATGTAATTTGTACTACTTGTTTAGTTGAACAATAAACTGAAGACCTCGTTATATCAGAGATAACGTGTACAGGTATAGTTATTTCTGTGACAATGATCATCCAGTCCTGCTTCTAATCATCTACCCCGAGAATGGACCACATCATGCTTGAAGATCGACTGCAGCCGAGGAAAGTGGTAATTATAAATATGCTATACTAAATTAGTAGAGGACTTATAGCCAACTACCATTTTTCTACCACAACAGGCTAAACAAAAACAAATGACTGCAGACGTTTATTGAACTTTCTGGCGTAAAGAATAATTTCCGAACTTTATCGAATATTTCCCTCAGATACATATTTACTCTATGCATGGCCAACAATACCACTTTCTCACTTCACATTCTTTTATAGAATAAGAGGCCGTGAAAGAGCGCGTATTCAGTTGTTCATCACTCAAACTTTCTGTACCAGTGGGTCAACAGTGGGTAGCTTGTAACTACCCTTCAGAGAATTTTTCGAAAAAAAGTTTCAAATAAAAGTTTTAGCACTCATTATAAGCTACACATGTGCAAAATTTAAAGAAAATCGTTAGAGCCGTTTTCGAGAAAATCGCGAAAAACGAAAATTTCTTCATGTAGAGTCCCCTTAAAAAAATCTGCCCAAATAAAAGTTTGCAGCATTTACGCTAATTATGCAATAATACCTTATAGCCCCTTCTTTGAATATTGCGACTAAAAACGCAGGCTATGGGGGGAAAAAAACAAGTGACTGCAAACGTTTATTGAACTTTCCGCTGTTAAGAATAATTTCCGAAATTTATCAAATATTCCCCTCAGATATTTCTTTACTGTAAGCAGGGCCAACAGTACATTTTTCTCACTTCACGTGCTTATACAGAATAAAATGTCTTAAATGTCCGCGTATTGAGTTGTTCACCAGGCAAGTTGGTAGATTACAACCACCCTTCAGAGAATGTTTTTGAAACGGTATAAGCAATCCATGTACAAAATTTAAAGGAAATTGTTAGAGCCGCTTATGAGAAAATAGCAAAAAACAAAATATTCTTCATGTAAAGTCCCCTTAAATATAAGAGAAGGTTGTCGCCAATCTTCACAGCCTCAGAAGGTACCTAACCCAAATACAAAATTTTGTTTTCGTACGATTTACAAGAAGCAGTATTGCAAAAAGCACGTATTCACAGTGGGTTGCTTATAACTACCCTTCAGAGAATTTGTTCGAAAAAATGTTTCAAATAAAAGTTTTAGCAATCCATGCGCAAAATTTAAAGAAAATCGTTAGAGCCGTTTTCGAGAAAATCACGAAAAACAAAAATTTCTTCATGTAAAGTCCCCTTAAAAATAAGGGAAATTTGTCGCCAATCTTCGAATCACATCTTCAGAAGGTACCTGACCCAAATACGAAATTTTGTTTTCATACGATTCTCCGTTTCGGAGCTAGCCTGTTCACAAACTTCCACACAGACAGACAGACAGACGCACACACAGACACACAGACATGTTTCCAAAAATAGTATTTTTGGATTCAGGGGGCCTTGAAACGTGTATATATGCTAAAAACTCAACTTCGAATTTTAGGGTCGAAAACAATACTTCCTCTACCTATAGTACCTATGGTACGGGCAGAGGAAGTAATAAGAGAATCTTGTATAGTATTTTTGGATTCAGGGGGCCTCAAAACGTGTATTTATGTAAAAAACTCAACTTGGAATTTTTGGGTCGAAAACAATACTTCCTCTACCTATAGTACCTATGGTACGGACAGAGGAAGTAAAAAATAGGATTGAAAACTAATAACAAAATTCAAAACTTAATCAATGACAACAGAAATAACATCAACATGAAGTACAGAAATAATGGAATATACAAATTAAAATACAAAACATCCAGGCTGTATATATAGGGAAATTTCATCACCAGATTTAAAGAAAACAAAGCAAAAAGATTATAGATACAATCGAAATTTATCCCAATCGATTTCGGTCATGAAATGGACAAAATGAAAAGCTGCATGTCAACGAAGTCAACCAACAATAAATCAATAATATGACTGAAGAATTTGAAGTAAGTGAGGAAACATGCAACTGTAGGCCTACTGAAGTAATAAATGAAAGCATAGACAAGCTTAACAATCCATTATTCATGATAGTAAATAAACAAAAGAAAATAACAAATAAGCTCGATCAATAAAATAGTACCACCATAAGCCATAAAAGAACTTTCCATCAATGAAAGAGGCCTAATGAATCAGCTGTCAATCATCATAACATAAAGATCCGTATCAGTAATAGTTTAGTTTTGACGGTACAAAATTTGTAGAGAGCCTATGGGATGACTGAGTAACAGTATTAGTTTAAAATTTTGACGGTACAAAATTTGTAAAGAGCCTATGTGATGACTGAGTAACAGGGAGTGCAAATATATTACCTTTAAACATAAGTAAACTTATAATACATAAACTGTTATCATTGTACATTTCAGATGCCTGATGATGACTAAAACGTCGAAAGGCCTAGACAACAAACAATAAGTATAGCTGAGCTGATGGTTATTATTAAAAATTTACGTTTATTTCATTGATCAAGTGAGCTCAAAGGCATCACATCATGTATTTTAACACTTTAAAATACATTATTACAGTGTGAGTCATTTTATCACTAAGTACGCTGTAAAATTGAAGAACAACTAAAATTAGTTTACCATACACAGACCCCAAGGGGAACACGAGCTTTGTTCATGTGGGGGATTTCAAACAAGGTTTTCAGTATGTAGTAGGTAATAAAATGTAATGTAATGTCATGTAATAACTAATTTTTAAAAATAAAAATCTATTATATTCTCTACTTGTGCATGTTTGGTATCAAAATAATATCTATATTAATAGACTGCTGGGCGGGACATAGGCTTTAAGTTCCCAGATATGGGGTTCTATCCCGCCCCTGCTCATGGTAGTTATTTCATGTGTGTATCAATTCAACAGTCACATCTAGTTCTACGCCTATATATGTAAACGTAAATATAAAAGAACTCCTGCGGGACAAAATTCCAGCACACCGGCGGCGGTTCAGGCTCTATGTGTGTCATTTTGAACGCGGCTCGCGGTAGTTAATAAATTAATTCCCTAAGCATAGAAAATGGTTAGATTAGGCATGTCAAACTCAACGTTCACTAAGGGCCCAATTCAACTTGATAAATTGAATTCCAAGGGCACATGCCGAAATCAGAATATAAACTTTTGTTCTTATAAAAATTAAGCATGTTTTTATATTTTGTAAAAATCACCACGCGACCATTAAATTTTAATACACCCTAGAAAAACAACATATCGTTTTTCCCATTTGGAGCTATGAGTACAGGTCTAGAACACAAAATTCTACATTAAATAATACATTCATTATTCGAAAATTAGGTGTTTTATGTTGGAAGTATAATAACTGAAGTTAGAAGCAATGTGGGAATCCTGAAAGTCCTGGTAGGTAGGAAAGGTGATTAAGCTGCCGCTTACCAAATGCACCTCACCAATAAGACCCCTCCCAAGGCTTGAGCTTTAATTTAATAGCCTTCGTATTATCATACGACGAAATTACGTACTGATATTTCCCATGTAATTTTAAAATGAAGTCATTTAACTGCCCTGCATTATGGATACATAATGAATTTCAAGTATTGTAGCCAATCACTATCGTCACATTGCTTATCGGGTGATTCGCCTTTCGTTTCTAAGAAAGCCAATTTCTTCTGGAAGGGGTCAAGAGAGTTATAAAACTTGATGATAAGAAAATAAATAAAATGGATACTTGATACCAAGAACTCAACGGTATTTTGTTTCATGACGAGGCCTTTTGTTATTCTTCTGTCTTTTTCAGGGATCTTCTTATGATCATGTAGATGTATTCAAAATTTGCAATTAAAACATCATTGTCGTTTTACTAAAACACTAGGACTTATGCATCTGCTGTAACGTTGCATCTTAGAAGGAGAAGAAAACTAAATTTTCCAGTGTGTATAGTGGATTAACTGAACTTACCTTCTTATATAATATGTTCAGCTGTTCACAAGAAGTGTTTGCACCTGGGAAATCGCAAAACAATTTTAAATTTTTTCAGTTAGAGGGATGGAAAAAAAAAGCAGAGAACGTAGACAGTAGGAGAGGAGAGAAACTGTTGGGTCGCCGCAGATTGCGGACGAGAAAAGGATTTGTGCTTGAAGATAGTGGTGAACAGTCTAAGTTGTCAAAGCTGTACACCGAGCGACGTAATTAATGGGAGGAAATGGTGCTGTGAGTATTGCCAACTCAGGGAATTACGGGAGCAAGGACGTCGGAACTAATTAGACTGCGGAATCTGGAGGCCGAAGAACTGCCGAGACATGATTAATTCTCTTCATCCCCAAGAAGCTAAGAGAGGAGCAACATAGCTTGAGCAACCGAAAGCTAAGTGGCGAACGAGAACTTCATGCGAGGTGAAGATGGAGGCTAGACTCACCCGACCAGTTGCAGAGGGACCAATTCTACGGACTAATACTACAGGCTCAAAGACATTTCTTTTTGTTTATTAATAGTTAGCATTTGACTCTTTTGAACAGTATTTACTCAAGATTGCGAGAATACATAAGATGTCTAAAATAAGTTAGGCTATGTATATAGTTAAGTAGGTTACTAGGGTCATACTCAAGTTAATAAATAAGAAGTATGTGGTTATATAATCTAGGGAGCCTTGCAAGAACTAAAGGGAATAAATGTTAAAAGAAGGAAAGAAAAAAGTTAAGTGTAAGAGGTTGTTGTGGTATAGTAGAGTCAAGTGAATGGTTTACAAGTAACTTAGACAGGCTGCCTTTTCCTCAGGTGGTCAGCGGATCTCCGCCAAGAGACTTGAAGTTGGCCTATACAGCCTGAGCGAAATTGTGGAGTTTTCTGACAAACTTTAAGGGGGCAAAGCTAGTCACTCGTTTAAGGGCCACTCCCTTCTAAGTTTCTTCGACGTGACAGGCCCTAATCGAGTGATTTTGGTGCTGGCGTCTAAATGTTTAGTTATTTTTATTGTCTCTGTGCTAATTACAGTGTAAAGTACTAGGAAGGATAAGGGTATGACAATAATTAGGCCTATAGGGTAGCACAGCTATAAATAAGTTGAAACGCAGTAAAGAGTGAGATCACAGTTTAGAAGGGAAGATGTACAGAACCTGTAGATAGTTTAAATGAGGTAGTGAAAGACCAGGAGGGACAGTGGAAAGAATTGTGTGGTCAGCCCCTTAGGGGGCTGTCACACTGGGTCGATCGAGCGACAGCGACCGACCGACCGATATAACGAACCTATAGGCAGCAGTGGTACCAGTCACATAGCATCGATCGCCAGGGATCAACGACGAGCGAGAGGGATCAACCGGTCTGAGAAATCAAACCTCTCCGTTTTTCAATCGACGGTCGACGGCAAATGGTGGCAGCACTTCGAAGCTTCGTACTCACCTGAATTTCCGAACTGATGCTGGAAGTTTCACAATAATGTCGTTTTAGACTCATATTTGAATTAAATAGAATTGCACGAATCCATTAAGGCACTTAAAACGATAACTTCTTATGTAATTTAATTATACAAATACAAATATACATCGAGATGTAGCACCTAGTGGTGGGCGATCGAACTACAACAAACAACAAACCTCTTCGCTCGGCCGAAGCTTGAAGTAAACAGATGTAGCCTGAGATAGTAGGCCTAATATTTAACCCTACATCCCAACACATGTAGTATGATATTTTGCAGGAGATAAGCAGACGTAGGCCTAATAACATCTAATATACAGTGATGAGTAGACCTAGTAAAATCATATAGGTACATAACCTATAATATTTCCGTTCATCGATGACGCTCGATGCAGTGTGACAAGGAACAGAAATTTAGTCGAGAGCACTCGATGGCAGTCGGTTGGTCTTGATCGATCGAAGCTCAATGTGACAGGTCGCTAACGCTTCGAGTTGTCAAAAAATTATCTTTTTGATAGCGGCCATTGCTATTTTCGCGGTTCTTAGACAGTGGAGACGAGGCCATTTGGATACCCTTCAATTTTCTCAGGTCGGTGGTTCACCGCCTAGGGTCATTCCGGGTCGTGAACCATAAATTTCGCTTCTTTCTTCGGGGTATCTGTCTTATTTCTCTTTTCAGTAGGTCTTCTTCAATCGGCTTACATAGTAAGAAAAACAGACAAGTGAAAGGGAAGATTTCTGGGTAAAACCACAGGATAAAAACTCGAATTGGAATTTAGTTCTAGATTAAAACTAGGAGTTGGAAAAAACCAGAATATATTATTATTATTATTATTACGCTTGATAAGAAGTTATAAAGCGTTTATTCAAAATGTAGAGCAAAGTGATAAGCAGAATTGAATTTTTTTGTGTTTTGACGTTACAAAACAGTTGTTGTGGTAAATTACAGATACTAAGGTAAAAAGGTGAATAGAGACTGCATGACAGAGACATTTTCTCTAAGGAAGGAAAAAATCAGAGAAACTAAGAAGACCCCTAAGGAATCTCCAAGTCTAACTCATCTAGTACTTATTTTGTTGTTAACCGTTACATGAAACAGTGTTAGTTGTTAATTATTAAAAGAATTAAGATTGAGTTGTGTCTTACATTAATTTGAGAATAAACTTCTGAATATTATGTTAGAAATAAATGACATATCTGCTTACTAATTTGCGCTATCAAAACAGTGGCACTGATATCGCCATAAACAGTGGAGCACAACCCACACCCGACACCTTGATTTTTAGCCTGGTCTAACTTATTACGAACATCTGCTAATACAAGAATTTCAGTGAAGTTAAAAGAAAGCATGGTAAAGGTGGCGCCCTAAATTATAAATATTCCTTTACTAGTGATATTGCAAGTGAGAACGAAGAAGCTTAAGAAGTCACCCGGTACTTAAGGTTCGCTGAAGTTTAATGGAACGCGAGTTAGAGAAAGTGTGTTAAGGAGGGGTCGACGTATCAATACAAATAGGTTACGTGAATAGTTGAGGGAATACTTGAAGACACGAAATCACCATTTGAAAAGTTAGAGAGGTGATTCTAATTCTTGAAAAGTGCTCAAGGTACAATTGGAATTCTTGTATAAGCAGAGAGGCCCGTTTCATGTCTAGTTTCCTTTTCTTCTTCTTCTTCTTCTTCTTCTTCTTATTCTTGCGACTTCACCATTGTGTGGATAAATAATAAAATAATACAATAAAATAATCAAAACAGGTTCTGTCATAATGCCAGTTATATCTTAGGTCGTCACAAAGGAATCTTTACCATGTAGTTGATAGAATAACCTTTGATATGGTGGGTTACTTTAAGATGTGGAACCTGTTCAGTTGGAATCATTGATTGGTTCGAACTGATGGAATAAACTGACATGTGATCGGATTATACATTCAATGAGAGATTGCTGATTCTTACAAGGGGTACAATTCTCTATTTATTTCCCATTAAGTTGCATTTTAGAGACTGGGAAATGTACCATGGTGTTATGGAAAATGTCAAATAATCCACAAATGCCTGTGTCAAAACCTTTCAAAGAAGGTAAATTACTTACGTTCTCTTTTATAACCATTGTAGTTTCGCTTTACATTTGCTTCATGTTTGCTGCAGCACTGGTAAAGCAAAACTTATTCCTACTTTATGGGATTTGCTATAAACATCGCAGAAATTACTCTCTTTTTAGTAGTCAATGAGCTTTCAATGAGATGAACGCAAATAGCATTGAAAAACATGTAGAAGAGAGTTTGTTTGAAAATATGTTTGAATATATTCTAAGAAAGATTCTTAAAAATGGCTGATTCCATCAAATAGTAAAACAAAACCGTTATAAAACTCCGTAAACTGAAAACAATTCAAATTATAGCAGACCTTATTCAATAGAAAGTTGCAGGAAATATTACGAAAGCTTATGTGCAATTTTTTTTACCATTTTGGAGGATGGACCAAAGAAAGAAAATGGTCGAGAAATTACAGCCATTGTTATAACATATGTTAAAGATTGCAGAAGTACATGTGTTTTTTTTATTGAAACATTAATAGCAGTGCATGTTCTACCTTTACTGATATCACATTAACATTACTTTTTGATAGTTGAAACCTGAAAAAACGTTGAGAAAATGCTATGATGGAGCATCAGGTGTGACTTATGAGTGACAAAGGAGATGGTATAGAGGCTTCAATCCAAGCAAAACTGAACAGGAAACTCCCTTTCATGCTTAAATCATAAGGTACATCTGGTAGAGATTAAAGCAGTTGAGAATGTGCGATTGGTACGAGTATTGCACAATACAGATATCGCTATATAATATCATTCCTCAATTTACTGTTTTAGAAGTTACCCTTACACAGTGAGCATAAAATCTCTTTGCTATACATTATTACACGTTATGTAATAACCTGAAGTGAAAAATTAAAATCCTTGTGTTGTAAGGTCACATTATCTAAAATCAAAATCTAATTAAGGAAGTAGCCTCTAGAAAGATCTCGGCCCAGCTTTGGGTATCTGGTGACGTAAGCATTTCCATTCCTTTTACCAGATCACGGCAGAATGTATTACCAGATACTAACCGATGCTATCAACTGTGGGAATGAGAAACGTAATTAAGAAAAGTTGAAATCAGAACACAATAAAAACACACGAACTGGTTAGCACCGAAACGAAATTGTGTTTTTTAAATTATTTCAATTTCCAAAAAAGTTATGGTGCATAAAATGATTTATTTTTATCCTGTTCAGGCCATAAATAAAGAAACGTGATGTGTTATTCACAACATATTGATACCTTGACGTATCCAGTAGTGAGCTGACGTTTTTTCAAATAAAATTGTATCCTTACGATCCTTGCAAGCGTACTCTAAACGACTTTGATTGATCGATGTCTGAGACATTGGTGAACGTACTGGTCATTATCAAATACACGTCATTTGAATCGAATATTCAGTAAAAATATCATATGCTAAAAAAGTGTCACATTTCAGTAATTACTCCATGTAGACCATAAGTCCCTTCAATCAAAATGTTTGTACGATTCCAGTCTACCTTCATTCCAATTTTTCGGTGGAATTCTGCGACATACTGTAATTGAGAAAATGTGCATTAGGCCTATTTTGAAATAAAGTTTAAAAAGGACAATGAAATTGCATCCATAATAATATAATCCCAGGTCTTTTTATTTCACATGTACAATAATACTGATGTTAAAGACTTAACACTTCACACATCGCCTTAGGGTATCGTCAGAGCTTCCGTAAGTTTAATAACAAAATTATATGTATAAAACAATAAATAACAAGAGTGATTATGAATCACCATAGATGTTCAGAGGCAATTCTCGTCACGAATAAAAATATAAAATATTTTGCTTGAATGATTTGAAGAAATAAGACCTCATCCTCAACTGTTAAAGAAGAAGGCCAATGCAGAAAGAAGGAATTAACGTAAGTATAAATTCTTTATTTATTCTCCGGTCATGACCTCCATGAATTCTGAAAAAAATGAAAAATCATTGTATTAGTTGCATGATTTTTGTATTACCTTCGTTTTGAAAGACTAGGTAACCATTGTCCACAGTAAAGTATATTAATAATAAGGAATGGAAAGGATGTTACTGTACATAATATGTACTCGAATGCAATGAATAAACACAAAAAAGATTGAGTAGAAGAGGCACAAAATCCTAGCTTGACGTATGGATCGGTTTAAATTGGATTTGATCTTATTCTATTAAGGGGGATGAAGAATTTCTATTGCACCTCAACCATTTGCGATAGTTTATTTTGTGCCAGTTAAGGATAAGTATATGTTGAAGTCCGTACGGTGTCATAGGCCTATTGTACTACCCTTAGAAGAACAGAAGTGTATTTTTGCTTATAAGCTAGAAATGAACAACCCTTTTCATAAGATTATCCCAAAGGCTGAACTGCAAAGCCGTGAACTTTATCAAATGATTCCGTACTAGAGCAGGACAACAATTAACTACATAGAAGATAAAATATTTAAACGTTATTTGTACACGTAGTTAATTGTATTTGTTTGTAGCTGTCTGGATTTTTATGTCAGTTAACCATAGACGGAAAGTTAATTACAGTTAATTCTCTCTCCGTGTCTGAATACTGTTCAGTCGAGTGCACGGAAACTTTCCGATGCTCCTGGTTTCTTCGAAAGTGTTTTTCTTCATATAAAGTTGGCATTGAATCTCCGTATCATTTGTTTTCCACACCAGCACTGAGTGAGCAAATCTCTCT
Organism: Ectobius pallidus; assembly: GCA_964059195.1. Taxonomy (NCBI): domain Eukaryota; kingdom Metazoa; phylum Arthropoda; class Insecta; order Blattodea; family Ectobiidae; genus Ectobius; species Ectobius pallidus. Next base: position 127,908,054 of record CAXKWD010000002.1, read on the forward strand.
TATTGGTCCTAACACACGCATTAGAACAACGCTCAGGCCTGTGTGGCGGTGAAATGAGGGTGGAGTATGGGAATATTTCATTTCAGTGGCTGGAGGGCATGCTTCACATCACATGTCCCCACCAGCTCCTGGACGAGTGCCACTCTCGTATTGGTTTGACGTCAAACGTTTGGTACTCAAACATTTTTTTAAAGATATTTATTATCTGCATGCTCCATTACACTATGTAATACTACATGCAATAACTTATTATATCCAATGGATATACGAAGGAGCCGGTTAGGTATTTCCTTACCAACAAAAATCACTGCGTGTTATGTCAGAAAGATTCCGTGCACTCTACTGTAAACACTTTTCTTTGTGATTGTCAATTTCTTCGTACGGACAATATCATATTCATACGCACCACAAAAAGCCACATACTTATCCATCCACATTACTGAATGTTTTCAACAACCTTCTTGCTTTAGAACCGTTAATCTACGCTTCACTTACCATCAGTTTAAGCACTCTTTTAACAATTAATTGGATAACTACGAGTAAAAAATAGGATTACTGTCTTCAGTAATAGGAACTTCATTATCCAGTTATCTAGTTAACTGTTATTCTGTATAAAGATAATGCTCGTTTAAGCAATTAACTTTCATCCGTATAATCGTACACGCTAAATCGACAGCTTGATAATTACATAATAGTACCTATGTAACACCTAGGTACATCATTTCTTACGTGCACATGGAGCTTAAGGTCACGCGGTCAAATAGTTAACATCGTTATTGACTTGTACTCAAGCCTAGCTAGTAAGAGAAATATATATATATAATAAAAATTTAAAAATTCAACAATCTACAAGTAAAAGTTTCGTAAAAATTAGTATGGGTGTCGTAATGAATTATGCATTATCTTTACTTCGAGATGCTTTCATTCAAGAGTTTAGGTTTCAATACAACATAGCATTAAACATTACTTTCATTTTTCTTTTATTGTGACTTTCGCAAGGTACGTAGAACGCCATATTGCCTGCTTCTCTGGATACCCAAACTCACCTCCATGGTGGAGGCTATTGGTCTAACGACAATCATAATAACCTGTCTTCAATCATGTATGGTATATGGACACCTGACATGCCTTAATCATATTATCATACACATTCCAAACAGGACATCACTGCGTTATCTCATAGTCGTATCAAATTTAAATGGTAGGCGAATTCGAGGAGTGGATTCAGTTATGCGTGGAATGAACTTGGGAGTGAATATTCTTGCCCTTCGTGTGTCCAAAAACGTAGTAAACTTATATTGAATTGGCTGACCTGAGAATCAGGTCTCCCAATGCAAGTGAATTTATCAGCTCACTTTCTCCCTTCTTCCATCTACGAGGGTTGGAAGTTAAATAGTGGCAACACATCTATAAAATCAAAGTGAATTACAGGAAGTTCAAATCGCTATTGTGGATGTTGGTTGGATATCCAGCATACTTCAGAACTACGAATGCCTTTGCAATATCCAGAAGAAATTGCGCTGACTCTATCAATGATTAAATGAACTGTTTCAAGATTGGTTAATCATTTTTACTCATTATGACGAATGATTGAGTGTAACTCGTGATTGAACCTCCGCCCGAAGGATAGTCAGGATTTGACCCATCTTGCTCTTTTTCGGTGTGGATTTATTGTGAATAAAGAATAATTTTAAGGTACAAGGCATTGAATTATTTTTAATCAATTACTTTCTGTCAGGTATAAAATTCATTTTATACCGGTTGATAGAGCCAGCTCAATTCCTTCTGGTTACTGTGAAGGCATTCGTAGTGATAAAGGCTCCTATTTGCTCTGAAGTATGCTGGAAATCCAACCAACATCCAACAAAAGCGATTTGAACTTCTTGTAATTCACCTTGATTTTATAGATGTGTTACTACTATTAAACTTCCAAACCTCGTGCCAGTACTATTAATTGAATAGCTAAGGTTATGTGAACCTGCCTAAGTAGTAAATAAACTATACGATTCTGTTGTTGCAGCTACGGCTTCAGTTAAGTTCATATAGTGACATAAACATGCAACACAAACATGCCACAGGGAAAAATAAGGTAAAATAAACGGATATTCAATAGTAGTGGTGGTGATGATGATGATGATGATAATAATAATAATAATACTAATAAAACTAATAATAGCATTCGTCATAATCATAAACATACAAACTACAAGATGCAGAAAGGGAATATCTAGCAAAAATGAAAACATTCGGTAGACACAGAGAAGTTAAATTTCCTCGTTCTGAGCATTTTAAGAAAATTATCAGGGCGATAAACTATGTTCTAGTGAGGCTACATGCTTTTTCTGTACAGTTCCTACAACTATGCTCCAGCTATCGATTGATGAAAAAAAATGTTCTCTATTTTGTTAGATATGCCCTTTCTGCATCTTATAGTTCATACGATTTCGTTGCTGGTTTTCCTATTCCGTTTAGGCCTACTAAAAAATTACAATATGGCGCTAATGATGATAATAATGTAACAATAATATTAATAATAACAAGTATTCACCAGGGGTAGGCATGTATATAGATTGAATCTGAAATTTCTATTAATATCGGTGTCAGTGGAGATTGTTGAACATTATGTTGTTTGGCTGAGATTAATGGAAATTGTGGAAGACATCATTGTTTTGAAAGTGGATTATTAACTGTAGCTGGGTATATTAATATTACTTCCCAGTACTATATATCCTGACCTTAATAATAGGAAAGGTGCATTGCATCATTGAAAGGTGTTGTTAGAACAAGAAATAAGTAACTACTTAGATAACATGTTAAACTGTTCCAAACAGTCTAACTTATTTCAGAGTGACAGAAAATGTTAGGCTATATTTATAAACTTAGTTTTGTTATTACCTGGGCCTGGATTTTAGGTGATTGTAAACTCTGTATTAATTTTTAAACATATTAAAATAGTTTCATTTTAGTTTTTTTAAATAATTTTCAGACTTTTTTTTAGTTTCACTTAAATAAATAGCCTATAATAAACAGATTGAAATAAATGTATAAATTAACTATATTTTTTCTTACAATTTCCATGCCTCTGAACCATGAAGTTATAAGAATACTTTTTGCTTATTTTCAACAGTTTGTGGTTTATAGAACACAATTGATTTCAGAATTATCTCAGTCCTCACATAAACTCAATATGAACTCCTTCAGTTGATGTAGAATTCTTTGCTTTTGGTGTTTTTCTAGAGCAGACACTTTGAACAAACTTCAAATGTAAGCTTTTAACAATGCCTTTAATTTGCTTCAAAATAAATTGGGAACTCGGTTCACTAACGATTACTTTTACCGGGACAATGCTATTTTCCGTTACAAATGCACTGGTAAAAATTAGCAAGATTTAGACAGATATTTAAAGAGTAATGTTTATAGTATATCCCAAGTAAGTTTGATCCTGTTCAAAACAAAGGGGAGGAGAACTCACAAAGAGTTCGCGGAAAATTCGCATCATGTGACAAAACGTGATTGGTTAATGTTATTAGCATGCGCCATTACCAGGGTGTAAGTAGTGTTCGCAAGTTCATGCAACAATAATATCAACATTTACACGTGAAATAACAAACTCTCACTGGCATCGTTATCACTATAGTATATCAATTAGCAAACAAAACAAAGGATTCATTGTTCACGTCGACTCTGCGGGTGAGTTGTGCTGAGAGTAAACAAACTACCAATATCACTGTGATGACATGCGTTCTCACGTTCGGACTATGACAGCCACGCCTCTTGTTTTGAACAGGATCATTCTTACTTGGGATATAATATAGTAGAACAATAATAATAGATTAATTGTACATTATTAGTTTAAGTATTTTATCGTAAAAACAGTTTTAGTCATTTCATTTCTTAACATCTTATGTAGCCGTTTTTAGGTTTTATAGAACTGATCAATGTGACTCCATGACAAATAATTATTTTATAATTTCACAGTTAACTAGCAAAGAACAAAAAGTATGAAACCTAAAAATCCGGTTCCTAGTTATTACATTTAATGGTATTTTAAATTATGAAACTCCAATTTGTTTTTTAAAAGCATCCTCATCCCTAATTTGTAGCATTGCACATGTTTCTTTAATATAACTGTTGCGAGCATACCGTTGTTTTCACAGTCATTAGAGGTACATGAAAATTCTTTATCCTTAGGAATATTTCTGGATATATCTTAACTAATCCGAATGAACAACTCAACTTTATCTAACAGCCTAAAAATATATGAAATTCGCTTTAAAATGACACGATAGTGTCCACATTTCGCTTTTGGGGCTCCTTTTATTAATATGTCATTATTGTTTTATCCAGATATCATTATTCACAATCCCTTTATTTCAATTTCTAATATTTCGTGATTATCGCGTTCTCCAATATACTTGGTTGCCTGTAGTGAAATTACATTAATATAAGTAAAAGTCATCATAATTTTTAAAAACAGTCTACAAAGTGAATTATTTTTGAACTGATGAATACACGAGTTGACACTAAAAATTAAATTGGTTGGATGCTTTATTTCATAGGTTTGTGTGTATGAGAGAGAGAGAGAAAGAGAGAGAGAGAGTGACAATGAGAGAGAGAATGATCAATGGGAAGAATGAGATATAAATAATTACGGAATAGTGCGGAATGAGGGGAGGATGTAGAGAGGGTTTTGACGGAGATAGAGAGAGTGGGGGAACGGAGAAAGAAAAGAGATTTGTTAATTTTCTGCGCAAGCGTACGTTTTTGTGAGGAGTCTGTGTTTAATTAGATCTACGTATGATTGCTTGCAGATCTTCAGTTGGAAATAAAGATCCTCCCCAGTATTAAAGAAAATTAAAGTGGTAAATTATTAGTTTTAGGTCCTCTAGGTCAGCGTTTCTCAACCGCGGACGACTGGTGGTCCGCGAAGATGGTGCAGATGGTCCGCAGAGATAATTAAAATATATAAAGCAAGTGGAAAGTAAAGAAATACATTTTTTCACATATTTCGTTATAATAACCTATAATTAATACCCCAAATATTAAGAATATAGGCCTTCTTTTAAAAATGGGATGTAAAATTAGGGGTCCGTAAAATTTTGTAGACAGTTTAGAGGTCCTCAGGTTCAAAAAGGTTGAGAAACGCTGCTCTAGGTGATTCCTCTAAATTTCTTAGCAGATTTAAACTCTTGTTGCCCAGAGTTTTAGTTCTGTTGAGAAATTTGACGGTTTTGCATATTACATAAAAAGGAAAACCATTAATCAAATATCAAATTGTTTACCTTTAAGTAAGTACCGAATTAAAAGAGTACACAAAAATTAATTAATAGTTAATAATAATAATAATAATAAAAATAATAATACTAATTAATGATAAGGAATTCGAACAACTGCTGTCTTGTGGGTTTTCACGACAAGTCTACGCATTTGACACAAGGCATCTAGAATAGAAATATCACTATTCAACTTGAATAATCACAATTCTCAGGTTGAAATAGAGCGAGTACATAAATGCTTTTTCTATTTGTTATGTACGTCTGTTATATTAAATTTGAATGTTATTGCTAGGTTTTTATAAACCCTTTAATAGTTTTTTAACATATTAAAAGTTTTTTAACGTATCTGTTCTTCCTTTAAAAACACGCCTCGTAAATAACCGTTTATTTGACGGTTAGACGCCTTTCCGGATGAATGAGTACTGCAAATACAGATTATTCAATTAATTAGAAGTAGGTTGAAGGTTGACCTCGGACTTTTAGGTTCTTATGGGTTAGATTCTCTCTGGCTATAGGCTACCTAAACCACACCTTGTTTAGTCGATGGACAAGTGAAGTACAAAGAACTACCCCTGAATTGAACCTTGGAAGTAGCCAAGAGAAAAGAATGTAAACAGACAGCAATAAAATAATGGACTTGATACGAGAAACTCAAAAATATTTTATTTTAATACTAGCTTAAAAGGCCCGGCGTCACTCGGATTTTGTATTTTGTAAATTCTAAAATAACTTATAGGTCCTTATATAGGTATTTAGAATTTGAAATGAGGAAGAACGACATATCACACTGAAACTATTCCCTCAGAAAACGATAAATATACTTTTTATGGCTTATAACAGATCCCTGCGGCTTCGCCCACGATAATTAGTCGAAAGATTAACAATTAAGAGCAAAATAATTAAAATATTATATTTATTAACACTTTGCACGCGAAACATTCATAGGTCTCAACTAAACGATTCATAGGCCTAATTAATGAAACAGCTATAAATCCGGCTTGGAAGTGAATTCCACGATTAGAGAGCGCAGCATGGGAAAAATAACATCAGATTCGAGTTCCCTGGTTCATAAAACACCTGCATAATGAGTGTCATCTAAATCGAACCATGTTTAGGCCTACGCATTGAGACCTATATTTACGAGTATTATCCCTCTTCCGTCTAGGTTGAAAATGTCAGATATCTGAGTGCCTTGACATTATAAACAAATGAATCGATCAACGTGGGCTTTCTACAGACAAGCGATCGCGATGCTTTTATTTCCAAGGTATGACAAAAATATACAAAGCCAACTGCAACTGATATGACAACTGAAATGTAATACTGAGAACCGATGCTTCGAAGGAGAGAGAGAAAAAAAACACGTTTCCTTCCCGTTTTTTGCTCATAACTCGCGAACTAAATCTAAAATTTAAAATGTACTACGCTAGAAACCTTCGCGGCAGTGTATTCAACAATTTCCCAAAGTTGCATGGCGATGGGATGAATTGTGTAGTAATGCATACATTCGTTTATATGTATAGAAGATTAGCCTAGGCCAGGGGAAGACAGAAGGTTGCTCTGTGACGTCACTGCTTTCTGCTCTGACTGCTCGCGTTATATCTCTGCGAGGAGTATGTGAAATGGTGGCATCAATGAACAGGGGGAAGAGAGGGGCATTAGTATTGCGGGCAGCGGGAATTCAGGGGGTTAGAAGTTACGTAATACATGTTTCCTAGTTAATGAAACATCAATCGATTTTCTTGATAGTTTATCGGTTAATTACAACACAGTAGTTTAACATATTATAAATGATCCTATTTTTCTATTCTGTGAGAACAATTGCTTTTCCACAAAATCTATGTTCTTTGACAAAAATAGACAATACTATCGTTTGAATTAACATAATTAACTACAATAAAAATAATAAAAAAATTAACTGAATTAATTACCATACAAGCTCGTCTGCACCTTAGATGATACAAGATTACAGTAACAATTTTCTGACTTTCCTGTCTCTTTTTTCTTTAACAAGTTTATCAATGTTGGGACGTAATGTTTGAGCAATATTTAATCGAAGACTACATTTAGGTTGTGATTTGACAATGTACTTCTTGATTTGAGCTTTGCATATTTCATTAGTGAAAAAAATTGTTCGGCCACATATCTCGATCCAAAATTACATAATATTCGTGCGGCAAGTCTCGGGAATCTGGTTTCAGAGAAATTTCTGTAAAAGTTACCCAAGACCACTTTACGTTCGTATTTGTCCTTTAACAGATCGTCGCATTGTACGTTTAGCAGTTCCAACTGATACCGGCAAGGAACGTCTTTGACATTAACTGAATATGGGGTAGCAAAAAGTTTAAACTTTGGAGAAAGGTTTTCCACATCCTGAAACCTCAATTCGAACTGAAGAAGAATGTTTTGCAGAACTAGCACATGTTCTGCAGAGAGAAGACTATCAGGATCGCGTACTTGCATTAACTTTTAAAAATGCTCCATATTTCCAACCAGAAGTTGTTCTACCCAAAGAGCTAAAGTGAATAGGTCCTCTAGTACCTAGCTCTAGCGTACTCTAAACACCCCTACTACCGTGCGCTCTTGCTGACGCCACACACAAGGAATCCGCATGCACTTGCTCCACAAACGTCATCACAAGACGTAGTTGACTTCCCCTGGCCTAGGCCTTTCGGCGTATTTCGCCATCTTCTGGGCATCTTCTTTTGCTGGTTTGAATGCCTCAATAATTAAAACCTAAACCGCATTGCCTTACATCTTGTTACGTTTATAAAATCAAAATGTCTAAGAGCTTTATAAAAACACTATCACTGAATCGTCCTCAACTACATCCCTCTCCTTTGTCCTCTAGTGGCCTATAGTTTGGTGCACTATGAACAATAAGAATCTAAAATTCCAAGGTCTAGATGAAGGATGAAAAGAATTGTAGGTCTATTACTTTAACCACGATATAAAGAATAATGCCACTTTAATTCCCATAAAGTTGTACTAAACCATTGATGTCGTGAATCAATACTTAATCATATTACTCAGAATTATTATCAGTACCTTTTTGGGGGGGGGCCTTTAGAAATAGTAATATTGGGATGTAGGCCTACAATACAACGATCTCAAATCCTTATAACGAGTTTGGTTGTAGGAGTAGGTCTATATGGCATTAAGCCATTTAAAAGGTATGTGAGATTTTTCCCTGCACCACTGACTTCAATTTGCAATGGATTTAAAATTAGAGTTGAAGATATTAATTTATGACAGATATTATTATAATAATGCTTTAATATTATTTCAAACGTATAATATGTAAAGATTCACGGATGATGTGTAGTTTACAAATTTTGATTGTGATCTTTGTTTGAGGTGCTGAGTTGCTATCAGTGGGTGAGTTCTTAAAATGGAATAAATATTATTCTTAGTATTACATAATCTTGTCTCGATTTTAAAGTACACTATTCACCAAGAAATTAATCTCCAGGAAAAGTACACTATATTATTTATTTTCCAAAATAATTATACATCTGTACTCCAAGTTTTAGGAATTAGGCACTACGTGTCGAAAACTCAGTAAAGTCCGTCTTTTTCTCAGTAAACAGTTTTTTTTAAAGAAGGAAGTTAATTTAGAAGAACCGAACATGAAAACACGATAGGCCTAAATCTCTCTTATTATATTTTTCTTGAACTTTCTGTCATAAGACCTCAATTTAAAATATTCTTTTTCTAGCAAAATATAAATATGCAACAAATTTGATTTAAGAGATTTCAGATTGAAGTGGTGACACGCAGATAAGAACAATGGTATTAGTACAACTTAATAAGACGAGGAATTTACATTCAACTTTGATTTAAATTAAAAGAGGCAAAATATGACATTTATTCTTTTATTCATTTATTCTTTTACCGAATAATTTGAAATATGGAAAAAATAGCAAGTAGGAGTCAATTTGCATGTTTTGCAGACTCTAATATCAAATTCTTCACAACACAATGAAATAAACTCGTAATAATAGAAATTTCTTTGAATTGAATACCATCACGTAGAGCGTTACGTGTATTTGTTTCTAGATAGAGGTGTACGAACTGATGGTGCATAAGTGTAATTTGCGAAGTTAGTGTTATTGATTGTCATCTGTACGTGAGATGTGAAGGTGCGATACGTGCTTCTTCAGCTTGATTGACGCAAATAAATTCATTTTGACAGGGATAATCACCACTTCGATCACACGATGGAATACGTGCTCTATTGTTCATCAATAACACACATCTCTCCTAGCCTCTCTTTCGTACGAGAACAGTAGTAGGCCTGTAGGCTACTCACTCTATTGCAGCGCTAATTTTATTTAATCTTGTTAATTACCCATATAAACCAGGGGGTCTCGATAGTTTAGGGCCCGCGGCCACTTTTCCTTCTACAAATAGTCCATATTATACTCTCCCTCTAGACCTGATATTGATGTAAAAAAGTTCTACTGTGCTATTAGGACTAATAAATCTAACACATAATATTTTGTAATGCCTTTTTCATTACAGATAGTTAAAAAAAATACTGAAACTTATTTTTTGACAAAACATTTTAATTAATGAAACGTGCTTAGTATGCCTACATTACAAAGGATTCTGCCCTCACTGCAGTAAAATTTCAAGCTACATAAATTGGATTTATTTATTAAGAAAACAATTAATGAGAGGGCTGTTTTTCTTTAACAAATTTTCAAAGGTTTGGTTCCAGCTATGATAATGTACACTCAGGATCACTTTCAGTATCCAGTAGTGCTCGGTATTTTGATTTGATATAAGATAGAGTAGAAAACTCGGTCATGTATTTAGATACGCACCAACAACCGTACAGTTGCCGCATCAACTTATGGGTGCACATAAAAATAGCTTAATCAAAGATATTCGACAGTCGTGTCTAGGAATTTCGCTTTTTCTGAGAGTAGCATTTTCGGTCTAATGATCCTGAAGGGAAGTTGGAAGAAAGTCCACTTCTAATAGTCCATGTGCCAGACCCATCGGTCATTATAATTTGGGGGGACTGAATGAAACTTATACCACACGTTCCTGGGGTCATGTGGAACAAAAAAGTCGGGGGGGGGGCCATCATGAGGAGGTAGCTTTCAAACATGGCGGGCATTCAAAATGGCGGACGACTGTGAATCTTGAAATTCCAATATCTCGGGACTGTATTCATCAATCTTGAATTTTGTTTTTTCAAAATGTAGGTTATTCTTCTGGCTACATGTTTGTTCTACATGTATGTGGTCAAAAAACCAGTATTTATTGGTCAAAACTCTAAAAATCGGAAAAATAGATTTTTTGACATTTACGTTTTGCGGTTTATTACTCTAACCGTTGGGTATATGGAAAAAGTGTGTGAAACAAAAGTTGTAGAGACACATCTCACCTTTAAAATGCAAAAATGAAATAGAAGATCGGATCAATATAATCCGAGATATCCAAATTCAAAGCGGACGGAGGGGGGTTGAGCATGTTGACCGACCGCTCGGTGCAGACTAGCGAGAGGCGAGACTTGGCGTAAAATCCTGCGCTTTATTTATTTTCAGCCTCAGTAATTGCTTTATTACTAGATAAATGTACATTACCTACTAATGTGCACTATTTTTAACATGATTATTAAACATTTACTCATAAATACAATTAACAATTATATCGTTTATCTGGGAAACGGACCACAATTACCAACTCATATAATATACTGTCAAGGCTTTTATCTCCAATTTTTAAGATGAAATCGTTAAAGGAACTTCAAGTAGTCGAAATAATTAAAAAGGGAAAAAAGTATTACAATTTAGGTATGTATCGGAGGACTTTTAAAAATACTTTCAGAAATGAACACAGGATGTAAGCAACTAAGAAAAAAATGCCTATAAAATGCCTTATACAATATTATTAACAATGTTGAATTAAGTCTTCTTCACTAGAATTACTGAAATCAGTTATTACAATTATTGCTCTCGTCCTCAACTGCCGTTGCTTCGGCAAACCCCTTGCACCCACAGCTCTCGATGATTCAGATTTGAGTTGCTAAGCACGAGTAACTTTATGGTGCACAGTTGATCTTGCAATGGCACCGGAAAAAGGAAAGTACGCACGCCGGTACTGGCAGACCTTCCATCCACTTGACTAAAAAGTTACCTGATGTATCCTTTTCTCCCCCATGAGCAAAAGGGTCCAGAATTAGTGGTTTGGTTTCCAGGCTTCTGATCAAAATTCCGGCCTGGTAGCTGGCACGTTTATTGTGTTGTCTCAAGGTGTCTTTACAAAGAGATATTTGGAAGCTCTCAATCTGGCCCTCTGAACATCTGGTAGCGCAGCTCATTTCACCTTGCATTTGGGGGCATACGACTGGAAGACAGATTCTTCTTTGCTGTCATCAACATCATTATACATCATCCAATCTTTGCATAACTTGCTGAACGCTTCAATAAATCTTTGTTCCTTTTTGCACAAAAGCTTAAATCCTTTAACTTTTCCTTGGCCAGTTAAAGTACTGATTGTGTAGCAGCCAGACCAGCAATAATACCCAATAAGAGCTGTAAAAAGCTGTTCGCCTAAGGCAGATACTATCTGGGAAACTTGCATATCTGTTAAAACTGTTTTGTTTGTTTCCCGATTCAGAAGTTTTTGCAAAAACCTACAGCCAAAACTAATACATCTGTATTGATTGAAAAGCAAAGAACTGATTCAGATGATGTAGCGGCGTTCCTTGCATGCAGCATCATTCTGGAATCAGCTTATTCTTGAGTGCAGAACAACTCAGGAACATTTTTGCTCCTAATATAAATGATCACGAAGCAGATTTCACCAACTGCTACGAAGATTTCTAGGTTTACAATTATGGTTTCAAATCTCTCCTCTTACAAACTGTAAAAAAATAATTTTATCATTATATTTTTGCCGTAACTGTTCCTTAGAAGCGTCCTCCAACAAACCACTCTGTGGCCACCCTTGATTTCACTAACTTTGATACCTTCAGCTGTTCCGCTTTTTTCCCTCTCCAAAGATTTGATCGAAACCTCTGGATAATATATGTCAACCTTCCTACCTATATTCAAAACCTGCTTGGGAAAATTCGTTGACAATTCGTAAAACGTTTTTTGTTCTTCTTTGATGGACTGAACAACAGCCATTGAATCAATGATGCAGATCGAATCCTTTTCCGGCAGGGGTGGTGTATATTTCCAAAAAATGGGCAAACACTGATTTGTAGGTTTTCTTCAAAGGCCCATTAACATTCGCCATAGTCCATGGAAACGGCGCCAGAGGATATCTGAACCCTTCCATCATGTCAAGTTGTTGGTTTTCTGCAATATAGGTAATTTTGCTGAATAGATTTCGATTGCACTGGAGGATTACTTCTTTGTTTCCAACCTTGGTTTTTTTGCTCTTCTTTAGTCTACTAATCTTAAGACCCACTTTCTTAATACGTTTATGAAACCCTTCTCCTTTAGCTAGCCAAAACGTGAACTCTTAATAAGCTATTTTCCCCTTGTTTTCCGAATCAATGTGATCAGAAGCTGACGATTCATCAACATGTATTCCAGTAGGCAAATGTACAATATCTTAAGGGTTGGGATCGAAGGGGTTCGTCCACTCGGCTAGAAGGTCAGTGAGAGTTGTCACGTCTTTCTCATCTCTAAGTGTCCTTGGGCTTTGGAGGTCAGGGTGGCACTGATCTGTTTCGCTGGATGATAGAATGCTGAGGAGGTTCTTTAGCTCTGTACTCAGCATTAACATATTACCGTACTACAGCCTACTTTTTCAGACTGAAACCCTTAGTACCTTCAGGAGTTTGGGTGTCTTTGTTTACAGTCTCTTTGATGGCTTGGTCCACTGGAATTCTAGAAAATGGGTTGTTGCTTCTTATTTGTATTGAAAACCTCCTTCTACATAATATTGGTGAACATATGGGCTCTCCTTTTTAGTTTAGTTAATTCAAGAAAGTGTTATGATAGATAATGTGAGTAGTTCACTCTATCCAGCGCAAAAATTCAAGGCACAATTTTTTCAACAGCAGCTAAAAACAGAGTGGGTCCTTCTCGATTATTCCGAAGAAAAACGGAAAGTAGCTCCATCCGAAAGGACAACATTGCTTCATTACTTGTAAGAAGATGTATTAAGTAGAGTGGCTGTAACATGTTCATCTTGAAGTACAGAGTTATGGGATGTATAGTTCGTAATTATTGATGTTCATTTCCCAGGTAAATTGTATAATTGTCAATTGTATTTATTACTCAAATCCGATGCACCGAGAGCTGTGGGTGCAAGGGGTGTACCAAAGCAACAGCAGATGAGGAAGAGTGCAATTATAACAACTGATTACAGTGATTCTAGTGAAGAAGACTTATTTCAAGATTGTTCATAATATTATAGGCTATAAGGCATTTTATAGGCATTTTTATTTCTTAGTTGCTTACGTCCTGTGTTCATTTCTGAAAGTATTGTTAAAAGTCTCCGATACATACCTAAATTGTAATACTTTTTCCTTTTTTAATTATTTCGACTATTTGAAGTTCCTTTAACGATTTCATCTTAAAAATCTAAGATAAAAGCCTTGACAGTATATTATATGAGTTGGTAATTATTGATGTCGATTTACCAGATAAATGATATAATTGTTAATTGTATTTATGAGTAAGTGTTTAATAATCATGTTAAAAATAGTGCACATTAGTAGGTAATGTAAATTTATCTAGTAATAAAGCAATTACTGAGGTTAAAAATAAATAAAGCGCAGGATTTTACGCCAAGTCTCGCCTCTCGCTAGGCTGCACCGATCGCTCGGTCAACATGCTCAACCCCGCTCCGCCCGCTTTGAATCTGGATATCTCGGATTCTATCGATCCTATCTTCGATTTAATTTTTGCGTTTGAAAGGTGAGATGTGTTTCTACAACTTTTGTTTCAAACACTTTTTCGATATAGCCAACGGTTAGAGTAATAAACCGCAAAACGTAAATGTCAAAAAATCTATTTTTCCGATTTTTAGAGTTTTGACCAATAAATACTGGTTTTTTGGCCACATACATGTAGAACAAACATGTAGCCAGAAGAATAACCTACATTTTGGAAAAAAAAACAAAATTCAAGATTGATGAATACAGTCCCGAGATATTTGAATTTAAAGACTCACAGTCGTCGTTGAATGGCCGCCATGTTTGAAAGCTACCTCCTCATGATGCCCCCCCCCCCCCGACTTTTTTGTTCCACATGACCTCAGGAACGTGTGGTATAAGTTTCATTCAGTCCCCCCAAATTATAATGACATGGTCAATTTTGGGGGTCTGGCACATGGACTATAATTTGAATTGGATTTCGTGTCAACTGTAATCGCCACCTACCTGAAGAAATATTGCAAGAAAAGCTTTCAGTGTCGGTTTTAAGGATACAGATGATCTGAAATAAATTATTCAGTTAACTGTTCAAATTTAATGGAAGATCTTTCGTCAAAAGAAAGCTCGTTATGTTGTAGAAAGAACGTAAAGTTGAGTTTTGAAATTTTTTCTGAGGTGTCCGTTTGGCTAGTTCAAGTAGGTCTATATATTTCATTGCTCACTACGCCTCCCCCGGATTTCTCCAATACTTCGCCCAGGGGGGCTTGCCTCCCCTGATTGAATGCATATATGGTTCATGTGTAAATTAATGTATTACTGTTATGTTACTGTTATTTAGTTGACGATTAAGACAGATATTATGATAAGTATTAATTCATGTGACGATTATGACAGAAAATATGTTATTTGTTTCCTCTGATTCATTATGAATTTATAGAAAGGATAATAAGGAGGATTTGTATTAGCATGATTATGAAAAATATTAAAAAACAGAGAAATTATCAAATTGGCAAACGATGGTATGATTTTAAAATTAGCTTATTTACTATATTTTTTCACAACACATAGTCAAGGTTTTTGATTAGGTGATTATGAAAAATATTTCAGAACAGAGAAATTTTAGTTTACGTAGTAGCCTTAAACTTATGAACATAATATTAGCTAAGTTACTATAATATCTTATCATATATTTTTTTTCAGAATACACAATCAACTCTAATAAAGGAAAGAAAGTATTTCGTAAAAGGTCCGCCTTTAAACCACAATCAAAAACTAGACAGGGAAATAATTACTGAAAACGAGATATATATTCGTTTGAATAGTGCAGAATATATTGTGAACCAACTTAAATTAAAATAGTGTTACAATAGTGTTACAATTGGGGAATTTACAATATAATTATGGTATGCGTGTCCAGTATTCAGTAAGTTAAAATATTAAAATAAAAAAAATTACACATATACCATTTACAAAGATTTTAAAATATACAGCGGTAATATTGTTGCATATGTTAGCATCAGACAATTAGTTTAAGAAACAAATTCTTAAGCCATTAATTATATACACTGTATATTAAAATCTAGAATTAAAACACTCCTTTTGTCGTTGAAAAATTCTCTGATATAATGTTCACAGTCTATATATATTGCTAGAAGTGCAAAATTGGATGGCTTCACTATTGCGTTGGTGTTGTGTTCTGCTGTAGTGTTGTCTATAACTCGTCTTCAGCGACGATTTTCCTTTCTCACCAATGCAATAGTGAAGCCATCCAATTTTGATCTTCTAGCAAAAAAAAAAAATATATATATATATATATATGTTCAGTTATGTTGTGATCTTTTTAGCTGTTAATATTTTTATTGCTAAATGTTTAATTTTATGATGGATGGTTGGTTTGATTTCTTTCTGCTTTTCGCCCGTTTTCAGGGGGCCTTGCGTTCTCCTCATTATTTTTAAGGACAGTTGAATTTCTCTACAATATGTTTTTATATTGTTAGCTTTCTTCTTTTCTTCTTGTTCGAATAACATTCTTCTTGGTTCGTCGCCATATTCAATACGTCTAGCAATTGCCTTTACAGTCTCTATTGGCAATTTATTGGGTCATTTCACCCAATTTATTATTATATTCAGAAGTCAATGCTTCTTAACTTGATTTTAAAGCTATCATGCATTTTTCCTCATTGAAGGAATATTTCTAAGAAGATTTTCAAGCACACTTGTGTCAACGCTATTTGTTCCAGAGGGATTATCTTTTCCTGGTTTAATTGGACTTCAAGAATAGTGATATGAATAATTACAAGCTTGAAGATTATTACTTATTAAAACTGTGAGTCAATTATCTCATTAATAATGAATTGCTTAATATAGCTTGTTATTTAGCCATTGCGACGACATTTGCAGTGATTTATTAATCAGTGGCTAACATTAAATGCAAATGATATATATTTTTTAGCTAGCAGCAGCTACTATCTAAGGAATCATTTATGTCTATTATTGAATTCTGTGAAGATTATTTATACGCCTCAAGTTCTGACAGAAGTGTCAGCTGTCCTCATCATTCACCAGAGTTAATTAAACGTCTTGAAAACTACTGATGTCTTTGCATCGCTACCATTCAGAAAGGATCTACCTTTGTTAGCGAAGAAGCCTCAAGATAAATATTGTATTTTGTGATAATTGTTTGCTCATAAATCCTATCGAAATGTATAGCGTGTGTTCAATCTTTATCACCCTTAATTAATTGTTTTTACAGTCCACTGTCAACGCACGTTATACAATATATATTATATTAAATTAAAATAGTGTTACAATTGTGTCCCCTAAAGTATTTTTTACAAAACAATTGGGGAATTTACACTACATAGTATGCGTGTCCAGTATTCAGTAAGTTAAAATATTAAAATACTAAAAATTACACATATACCATTTACAAAGATTTTAAAATATACAAAGGTAATATTGTTGCATATATATATATATATATGTAGGTCTATATATGTATAGACTGTGAACATTATGTCAGAGAATTTTTCAACGACAACAGAATGTTTTAATTCTAAATTTTAATATACAGAGTATATGATTAATGGCTTAAGAAGTTGTTTTTTAAACTATTTGACTGGTGCTAACATATGCAACAATATTACCTTTGTATATTTTAAAATCTTTGTAAATGGTATATGTGTAATTTTTAGTATTTTAATATTTTAACTTACTGAATACTGGACACGCATACTATGTAGTGTAAATTCCCCAATTGTTTTGTAAAAAATACTTTAGGGGACACAATTGTAACACTATTTTAATTTAAGTTGGTTCACAATATATTCTGCACTATTCAAACGAATATATATCTCGTTTTCAGTAATTATTTCCCTATCTAGTTTTTATAGTGGTTTAAAGGCGGACCTTTTACGAAATACTTTCTTTAATATATTCCCACTATCGGAATGAAATTCATTAATTCGAATAAAAGAGAAAGTAAGAAAATGATGAGTTAGGTTGGAGAAATCAGTAGTGATTGAGGGGATAGAAAAATACGTTCTTTTAAATTAGAGGATGATTTATAATAATATTAGAATTGTTATGTCAGATTTGTTTAGTGGTGACAGTTAACACGAGAAAGAAACATAAGCATAGAATCAGTTATAGCAAAATTTGGGTATAAAAGTCTGTCAAAGCTAAGAAAGCAGCATTTATAAAATTATATATATATATATGTATCTATATAATGAGATAATGTGCCCGTTAATAATACGACAGAGTATTATTAATGCGACAGTGTAGATAAGCAGCAAAGTAATATGAACGTCTGATATGAGTCAAGCAAAAACAATTCCTTATTTCAGCGTTCTTATATGGTAACATTTTCTTACGAAACGAAACGTAATTCTCTGCCGCAGGATTTGTATAGTGTATAGTTTACTAAGAAAGACAGAATGGTTTTTGAGTTGTAATTATTTGGCTTGGATTTCTTTTATTTAAAATAACTGAAAGAAATTAAGTTTTTTTCTAATAAATATACTTGACAGTATTGTGCAAAAGAGGGGGAAAATATTAATTTCAGTAAAGGAAACTTAAAGTATGTATTTGAAAAAATAAAGATAAAAGTGGATACAAAAAAGCCAATTACATTTGAATATAAAAGTATACATACCATCGAAGTCAACAGTTCCTGATCCATCAGAGTCGATTTCTTCAATCATCGAATCAAGATCTTCAGCTGACAGTTTGTCATCCAGCTCTTTCAAGATTTCGCGGAGGACAGTCGTAGTGATGTAACCGTTACCTATTTAGAAAAATGCGCGTGCCTTAGTAATACAAGAAAACATATTTGAAATACCTTTACCAAGTATATTATTTCAAATTAATGAACGCAAAAGTTGACATTAGTTTATAAATTCTACAAGATGAAGAATCTGATGACTGTCAACCACTGACATGAAATTACATTTTTATTCTTTGCATGTTTCCGTCTGGCCTCTTTTCTCCCTTCACTATCAGCCATCACCATAACCATTAACAAATAGGTAGAAGTAAGTTTATTGTTTACACAGTACAGTGATTACAATGATAAAGGGTACAAGCTTTGAGATACAATTTAAGAGCAATCTAATTGGAAGTAGGATATTTACTATTAAAAAATTAAAAGCATACATAAATATATTACACACACATACCTATACATAGGTTCATCCACACATACATAGGTTCATCCACACATACATAGGTTCATCCACACATACATACACTCAAGTGTAATATAAATTTTCTACGTTGTAGAAACAATTATCTAAAGGAAATTATTTTAGAACTCTTTTAAATGAGATTTCTGATTTCTGTGCAGTGATATAAAGTGGGAGAGACAAGTAATAAGGATATGAGAAGTGTTATACTGCTTGTGTTTCGTGTGTTGTAGGAATGATGATCATAATTAATTTAGAAAAAGGAGTCTGTGTGAATAAGCAAAGAGTGCAACTTGGAAAATGATAATGCAAGGTAGAGGGAGTATCTTATGCTCTTTGAACAACGGCTTAAAGGAATCCAAGGGCTTGGCTTTAAAAATTGTGTGTATTAATTATTGGATTTTCAAGGGCAACAATTCTGCCACCGAAGCAATCATGTTAAATTGCAATGAGGAGAGGTGTTTTTGTATTGGAGTAAGATGCTAGCTTAGAAAAAGAGGTAAACAAAACTAGATAAATATTTTCATAGCCAATAATTATGTACTTTCCAATTTAGATGGCAGTCACTAGTTCATCCTAAAAAAGTTTGAATTTGTCACTTATTCTATTCTCATATTATTGAACATATGAAATTATCGACTACTGCTTTTCTAATGAATCGGGATTTAAAGTGTACGAATTTAGTCTTAGATGCATTAATAACTAAGTGTTTTTCATGTACCAGTTATGGATATCTAGCATTGTACGCGAAGCTATCTCTATTAGATCAACCATAGAGTTGCCTTCAATGACTAACGTACAGTCATCTGAAAACATTATTGTTTCGGCGGTAATATCGGAAAGATCATTTATATTCAAAAGAAATAACAGAGGATCTAAAACCGATCCTTGTAGTACGCTGTTCTTTATTGTTTCTGGGATTGATCTAAATTTGCCATTCTTGTGATTTACTTCTAAAATTTGTGTCCTCGTAGAGAGGTAGGACTTAATCCATTGAAAGGCTGTTCCGCGTATTCCACAATTGTACAGTTTTCAGAAAGGGTGTCATTATGGGTGCTATCGAAAGCTTTTGAGGGTTCAACGAATGTAGCTAAATTCTGTTTGCCTTCATTCTTTCGTGAATTTGTTCTAGAGCCAAAATACACCTTTAGTGGTTGATTTTTTTATATGAAGCCATGTTGGTATTCTGAAAGACATTATGTTATATTTTCTTCTTCTTCTTCCAAAGATTAGGCTTTTGCCTGTTCCGGTCTCATATCTGTTCAGTCCATCTTTTAATTGGTCGTCCAATCGATCTTCGGCCTTTGGGTCTGTACTTTAATGCCTGTCTAGGTATTATTTCCTCTGGCATGCGATCTAAATGATTCATCCATTCTTCTCTTTATTTTTCGATCTGATTTAGAAGTGGTTGTACTTGTAATTCTTCTCTAATTTTCTCGTTCCTTATGTGCTCTTCTTTTGTACATCCCTTGACTGAACGTAAAAAGCTTATTTCCGCTACTTGTAACTTATTTTACAATTTTTTTCTTTTTTCTTAACGGTCCATGATTCACTTCCATAATGTATCAGTGGTACTAAACTGCCATAGCTGAGTAGAATCGTAGTTGTGTTTCTTGCCTTACTTTGTTGTTAAAGATTCTCTTAATTGTTCCACAAACTGCCTGAAATGTTTGCATTTTGGTGTTTATATCTCGGAATTTTTCATAAGATACATCATAGCCTAGATATTGGAAGTGTGACACTTGCTCCAAGATGAAATCATTTAGTACAATTTGACTTCTTATTGGAAATCTTCCCTGGAATGCCATTACTTTTGCTTTATTTTTATTTTCATGTTGTATCTCTCGCATATTTTGATTAACTGGAATATTGCTTTCTGTAGCCTATCTTCCTGGTCAAAGAATAAAATTAGGTCATCTGCAAACATAAGGGCTTTTAATGTTCTGTTTGGTCCTATTTTAATGCCTCACCCTAGCAATAATAATTCGAGTATATATTTTGTACACTACAATCAATAGACTTATTCCTCTATAGTTGTTGCATTCATTTCTTTGTCCTTTTTTAAAAATATATATAACTTTAGCTGTTTCTCATTCTTTAGGAACTTTCTGTTCAATAAATGTAATAGCCGCAATTGTAATATCAGTCCTCCATACTTGAATACCCCTGTGGGGACATTGTCTATTCCTAGTGACTTTCTATTTTTCATTTTTTGTATAGCTTTCCACATTTCATCGAAAGTTATCATGTCTACAGTTCTTTCATCATATTCTTCATCTAAATGGTGTTCTGTATTTGTATCGTATAGTAGACATTATAGTGTTTGATCCATTCACCTTCCGGAGTGCATGATCATTTTACTGTATCTCTTTCTGATTATTTTAAATGTCTCATCACTTTCCAGGCTATATTTTGTCTCCCATGGATATCATGTTCTACTGTTGCTATGAATTTATTCCATGATTCTTGATGGCTTTCTCTTATTTTAGTTTTGGCTATATTTCTCTTCAACCTATAATTCTGTTCATTTTCCTGAATAGGTATTTGAAAGTACTTTAAATAGGCTTCTTTTTTTCTCTAAGTCCTCTCCAATTTACACAATTCCTTCTTGTTCCCAGAACCTCTCTTGACGTTTTTAGTATTACATTCTTTATATTTTCGTATTCCCTTTCTATATTTTCTTCTGTTTTGGTTTCCATTAAGTACTGTGTCATTCGGTACTGGTACAGATCTCTAACACTATAGTCTTGTAATAAATATGTTCTAAATACTTCTTTGTTATCTTTATAGTATTTTTTGCATGTTTTCCCGTTTTTCCATTTTGCCAAAATATAAATGTCTGTAATTACCAAGTAATGATCTGTATACAATTCTGCTTTCCTACTGACTGTTGTATCTTTAACCAAGTCTCTCAATTTATTTATGTTATATTTTTTAAAAAGAAATTATTTTGCTGTGCATATTTTTTTCCCTAAAACCCTGGAGAGTGCTGGAAGGAGTGTTATAGGACCGTAGTTATTTGGACAGTTCGGTTTACCACTTTTATGAAGAGGTTTAATTAAAGCTGATTTAAATACAGCTGGGAATACTGCACTACTTACAGATGTGTTGACGAGGTGAGAGATCGGCTTCACAATATGCAATGATAATTGTTTTAGGACTACTGGTGATATTTAATCTATTCCAGCAGAAAATGTACTTTTCGTTTTCTGAATGGTTCCTAGAACTTCACTTTCGGTAATTTCCAGGAGTACCATAGTATTTGAATAAGTAGGTATTTGGATATTACAGAAACAGTTGAAGTTGTAAGCATTGGATGAAAAAGGGATATTTAAAAGCTGCTGTTTTATAATTTTGGCTATGGATAAGGGACCGGTAACTGGTACGTAGTTGATTGCAGTAAGTGATTTGCTACTCTGACCTGTTTCTTCTTCTTTTATGATGACCCACATTTCTTTTATAGGCTTACTTGATTGAAAGATTCTTTTATCCTAATATAACAATTTGACGTTTTCCTGTTTTGAAAAATGGTCTGTTAGGACCATGCATTTATCATGGTTGTGTCAAGTCCCAACGAGAGTTTCCTTAGCGTACGATTATATTTTAATATACCTGATGTTATCCATTTATTTCTTGTAGGGAATTAATTGTCAAAGTTCAGTTTAAAAGTATGCATAAAATTTTCAAACTGTAAATTTGAATGATTTGTTGTGGTATCAGTGAATCAGTTTACAGTGCTTAGAAGTGTATTGAATCTAGAAATTACATCTTCTAGCTTCTAGTTTCTCAGTGTTTAGCAGTTATTTATAAAAACTGAGCAAAGTGGTCGGACATGCCAGGTTCAGAGTTATTTGCATTTATCAAGTCACTCGGAATATTTGTAAAGATGTTATCTACGATGGCTGTTTTTAAGGTCCGATCGGTCGCGAAATGAAAACCACAGTGAAAAACAAAACTATTTTATTTGGAACATTTAGATACGTTTTCCAGCTACTTCTCTACATAGTCGCCACCCCGAGTGAGACATTTTTCGTAGCGTGGCACCAACGTAAACATGCCTCAAATAATAGTCTCCCGCCAAGTGTGAAGTGCGTGCTGTTATTCAGTTTCTGTATGCTGAGGGATGCTATGCAGCCTAAATTAGTCGACGAATGAGCAATGTGTACAATTTTGGAACAACATAATTGGTTGACACTCGCTTCCTTTCTTGGCCACCTGCATCATGAACGTCTGTACGTCCTGCTTCAAAGTTCCTGCGCCATTTCGAGCCTTACACGCAAGCTCTTCACCACACTCCTGGGATCGTGCGGGCAATATTGGGGGAAAGAGCTTGCAGGCAATCTCGCGCGGTGAAAAAATGCAACCCAAAATGCATGCACGTTCTTCCTCGCATGGTAGAGTGTCAAAGAAGAGTACGCGCGAAAGATTGTGCATGTAATTGCCAAACACGCACGAATTTTCTCTCAAAAGAACGGCGCGTGGAATGTCTAAATTTTGTACACACCAGCTAAGAGCGTGCAAAATTGCTTAAAAGTTCAGTACAGAGGAGTTGATGTGCTCCTGGAAAGTTTTGATTGTTTGTCTTCTACCTCTACATACACACGCACTTCCAGGCGGAAGAGTGCAGCGTTGCACGAATGACGCACCACACGATTTCTTTTGTTTGTCTGTTGCCTTTACATGCACATGTTTTCACGAGCATTTGAGTGCGCACCTGCCTAAACCCGAGCAATAAACCTTGGATTTGGGGGAAGCTATTGCCGCACTTTGCTGTCACTCATGAAAGTTTGACCGTACACATTACTCATTCGTCGATGAATTTCGGCTGCATTGCACCCCTCAGCATGGAGAAATCTATGCATTTGGTGGGAGACTCTATTGTTCGAGGCATGTTTACGACCACGCTATGACAAATGCCTCAATCTGAGCGGCAACTGTGTAAAGAAGTAGCTGGAAGGTGTATCTAAATGTTCCAAATAAAACTGTTTTGATTTTCACTGTGTTTTTTATTTCGCGACCGATCGGACCTTGAAAAAAAAAACAGCCCTCGTAGATAGATTTTGATTGGCCGAAAATGTTGTAGTTGAAAATTGTTTGTTTTATGTTGTATGTTGAGAGAGTATCAAGAAAAGAGTCTTATTTTTGTTTATGACAATTTTGTTCAGATGCAAAGTTTACATTGAAATCGCCGCACTGAACTATCCTCTCAGATATTTTATACAGCTAGTCCAATTCACTTCTAAGATTTTGTAGAAAAGTAGGAAAAATATCATTTGGTGACACCTGTAAATACCTAGAAATACTATAATTAGATTATGAAAATAAACAGCCGCATTTTCGAAGTGTTCATCAATACAAAAATAATAAATTTCATTTAAGGGCCGAAATAAAAGGCAATTTTTACAAAATATTGCTGTGACACCTCCTTTGCACGTAGTGCGATATACAAGATGCATACCGGTTGTAATAGTTCCCTGCGGCTGCTCCACTCACCTTCCTTATCATACAATCTGAAGGCTTCTCGGAGTTCCTGCTGCATAGCTTCAGCATCTTCCTCAACTAGGAACCTAGCAGCCAATGTTACGAATTCGTCAAACTCCAGCTCGCCGGAACCTGTCACATTAGAAAGATAATTTTTAAATTGGGATTAATATGATACACAAAGAAATTCATAAGCCCTTTCTCGTCTTACTGTAATCAGTCATAACAGCTAAGTGAATAACTGCACATAAAAATATGAAGATTAATATAATAGTTCTTGTCTAAAGAACTAAATGACAGCTTTAATTCTAGAATCAGAATATTTTTAAAAATACCCCAGTTATCAGTCTTCAGTAATGCTTATTATTAAATGCAAGGTAAGTAGGTTCGAGACCAACTTAGACCTTATGTTCTTTTTTTCTACCCAGAACACGAATATGTTACTTTTCAGTTATTGAACTTGAATCCTGGATCTTGATCATTCCGTGCTCCTCTCCGGAAATTTCTCCATAGGCTCTGTTTCAAAGAAACTATCTTAATAAAAATGAGGGAATTAAATTTAATAGTAAATTGAGGATGTGAAAGTGTCCATGTTGTTAATTTAATTATGCATATTTGCTTTCTGTCCGTCTTTCACCAGAAGACAAGAAACTAGCTCATTTTGGAGATTTTCTATTTACAACTTTAGATTATATTAAGGGGCAGACTTTTTTAATCGATAATGAATCTCATAAGACTATTTATAATCTCCTTAGGAAAATACATTTCCTCTTCGATCGTTTTCCCTTGCGTGTTTACTTTTTTGTCATTTTTGTGACTATAATGCATTTAGCAGTTTTTACCTGGTCCTTCAAGAAGTCGGTAGAATACACCCTAGTTATATCATGAACGGTTAGTAACGTAGTTAGTTAATTTATTTGCTTACTCAGTATAGTGTTTTTCACTATACATTCCTTAAAATTTACTAATTACCCTTTAAGTTCAAAATATGCAATATACAATAATATTAATATCCCAATATTTGAAACAGGCTACATTTTACTTATACCTAGGTATTGAATAAACACCATGCATTTGAATATTTTAAATTGAAATTTTTACAGTGAATGGACAATTAATCATTGAATAAATATAACTTACTCATACATTGTAAAATTAAATTAAATTATAAATTTGGGGAAAAAAATACAAATTTTATAAAGAATACAGATTACTTATATTAAAAACAGTTTGCTAAAAGAAAGGATTTCAACATTTTCTTAAATGAAATTTCTTTTTTTTTGTGATGTGATATACGAGGAAGACGGGAGCGAATTAAATATTTTAGAACATAAGTAGTATGGAAACGATTCGAAAATATGGGTAGAATGTTGCGACTGAGCTTTGGTGTTCTTTCGCGTGTTGTAAGAATGGTAGTCAGAAATAATTTCGAAGAAGTTATAAGCAAAAAGGGCGGCTTAAAAAATAATGATACGTAGTAGTGGGATGATCTTGTTGTGTTTTAAATAAGGGTTTTCATGAATCGAGGGGCTTGGCATTATAAATGGTACGTATTATGCGCATTTGCAGGACAATGATTCTGTTTATGTGGAATTGGTGATGACCTAAGCTGGTTCCAACTGCCCACATGTGACTCCATAGCCGTCTTCCAAAATATTAGCACCTGAAGCCCACCTCTCAGTCTACATTGCCATTCCAATACCAATTCCAATTGGCTAACTTCAAGTACAGTTCAACATTCGACAACAGGCTCATCCTTAACAGAAGAGAGGTTGCACCTAAGGAAAGGGCCGATGACTGAAAGCCGAAGAGATAAGGAAGACAACCATAGACATAGCCTACGTAATATGGTTTATGAAATAATAGGTTTCGAATATGGTATATTAAATATTATTTCCGCAATGTTAATATTAATTTTCTTTAGGACCTGAAGATATCAAAAATTATTTGTCGAAATGCATCTTCCTCCAAGTAATTTATAACCACAAACAACGTCGTTAGGATTTCTGCGAAAAAAAACACTCGAAGCCTACGCATCTTATAAAAACTCACTCCTGATCATCACACAAATTCTTTAGCAAGCATTTCCAAAGACTATAGCCATAACTGTGCTGAATAGAATCAGCTCAAAGACAAAATAGAAATGCTTTCAATGATAATTTATGCACAAACGCAAGGCTCTTCCATTAGCTAGTCTAGGCATTCCTTGTGAGCATGCCTTCCAGCCCATTTCGCCTCTCACCTAGGCCTGAGCGATGTTTATAGGCTATAATGCATAATTATGGTCACACTTGAACTCAAACCAATAAGAGAGTGGCTCATCCGAGGCTGGTTTTCAACACAAATAATTAGACTCAATGCCAACTTTAAATAAAGAAGAACACTAGAAGAAAAAGAAACGAGGTAAAGTTTCCGTGCACTTGATTGTACATATCATTCTTGTAGATTGCTTTGAAAAAATCTCAAAATGACCTTCTATTTCTTCACGTGGAATTATCTAACCGATTGTCAGTGGTGTTGAGGTTTACAACTTCAATTTGAACTGATGTCCTAAGTTAATTATTTCTCGTTCTTGCATCTCGAATTCATTATCACGACAAGAAACGTTGGTTAAGCCAAGTGAAAATACCAGTAAAACTGCCAGCACTCGTGGTATGATTGTGGGTAGGCTATTTCAAGTGGCACCTAACAGAATGACGTGGTGAAGGCTGAAAACTACACGCTAATATTCTAGTGGTCTATATGTAGGGCAATTGAAAGATTACAAGCTCGCCAATTATGATAAGTTAAATTTAGTTCATAGAGTATGTTCATTTGGACATTAAAATGTCTTACTGGATATTGAACGACACCAACAGAGGATTGGAGATTCATACTGTGAATTAGACAAGGATTGAGTGTTTTTCATTAATTTTTACCATTATCAACATTAATTTACAGAGCCGTGTGTGATCTCTAACAGTATAATGGTTATGTTTGCTTTCACGTTTAGGACTCGATGGTGGGTCATCATAAAATTTTCTAATTTTTAACAAGTTTTACTACCAGTATCTGTGAAAGAATCTGTAAAATGTAAAATCATGATTAGCTGGCATTGTTATTGCTTTAACGTTCCTTGCATAGAATTTTTTTTTTGTAATTCCGTAATAGAGTACTGTAGGGTGTTTATGAAAAATAAAAATAAAATTGGTCATTCTGCAAGTATGTAAATACAAAATTTACGCTTTCTAAAACGCTTTTCTATGACCATTGAAAATTAAACGTTGTAGAAATATTTGTAGCTTTTCTGTACGATGAAACGTTACCTGTCCATTCCACTTAAAAGGTCTATGAAAAGTAAATTGCCTTGTATGCCATGTTTCCCACCTGACTTATCTGGTTGTAACGTATTCTTTCTTTTATATCTTTTGTAGAATGCAGGGAAACGTAGTATTTATTCTGCACTATGTGTAACAGTTTTTTATTTTATATCGTTTTATGTATTGATTCTTTGATAAAACTTATGGTTAGATTACATAACATGGAACGTTGAAATCCTGAACTTTTAACATTAAAAGAGTAGAAGAAGTACTTAAAGGGAAATGAAGTTGATTTTTGGATGAAATTTGTGATTTGTGTTTCATTACATGGACTTTCATAGATGTAAAATGATGTATTTTACTACATAATTGATAATTGTACTACAATTTCATCCATGCTTTTTTTCTTAGATGATCGAGACTATGGCACGGGGATGTTTTAATTTTGAAGTTCAATTGGTTTTTGGATGAAAATTGAGATTTTTAAAATGATTATTGTATTTTATTTTCTGGAGTTCCTTTTAAGATGGTGAATCATACATAATTGTACTATAATTCTGTCCATATTTTTTGTAATTTGTCTGAGAAGATCCAGACTATGGTGTATGGATGTTTTAACTTTGAAGCTCATTTCCCGCAAGTTTACGTTTTCTGTATAAAATGTACTTTTCTCAGCTTCTAGTTAATCTACAATCTTGAAATTTTCAGGATTTGTTTATTCCTATACCTTACATACACATTTTCCGAAAAAAAAGCACTTTCTGAATGAATTATTTATTAATAAAAATAATTTAAATAAATAAATGCATATTTATGAAAACTCATTTTTTCAGTACTGACACGGAGTAAGAGACACCGTAAAAGAATCAAAAGCCTAGCTCTAATAGTTTTTTTAGAAACGAAACATTGTCTTTAACATTGTAAAGATAGGTGATTCCATTTCCCCTTCAGCATTATTCGTACAAAGTAACTAAATGCAGTTAATATTTCTGCAAGTATTGAATATGTCTAGGCTTATAATAAATCTTATTGATCACATGATAGAACATTTGTACAAACACAGGTTGCATAGCAATATTTTTTATACTGGAACGGCAATTACTGAAAAACCTGTTTACCTAATTGTGTTTGTCTTTGTTGCCTATTTTGCTAAATTAATAACAGTCTATGTTAGCCTATGTTGCTAATCCGCATTAACCTACCGTCAGCGTCAACTTCGGCAATAATTTGTGCCAGCATGTCATCATCCAGACGGTGCCCCAACATTTCCAGGATAGTGCCCACCATTTCTGTGGAAATGCATCCCTTCTTCTCCCGGTCGAAGGCATCGAAAGCCTTCTTGAGCACTGCAACAATTTAACGTTATAGGTTAATAACTTGTGCAGTAAATTTGTTATTATTTACCAGTCAAAACAAATGATAATACAGAAGTTAGGAGGAATTAGGCCTAGTTTAAACTAACTTAATTTGATACAATATAATAATAATAATACGCACTGTTAATGCTTATGTTGGATTTATCTAAAATGCCGTCAGCCTTTATAGATGGATTTTATAACTAAAAGTGTATAATTATACTATACTATACTATACTATAACTATATTATCCGTTGTTATGGGGCTAAGAAAAAAACTGTAAGGACTAAAGTGAAGTTATGTAATGCAAGTTAATAAAGTTAAAAGTTAATAAAGTAATAAATAAGTTATTCCTTCACAGTAAAAGGGTAAAAAGTATCCCACTTTTTACCCTATTACTGTGAAGGAATCTTATTTCATTGGGTTAAACACACCTCAACTAGAAATTCCATTTGTCTGTATTTTCTGCTTCTTTGTAGGGCGGAATCGCTTTGTTAACTATTATTCCCCAAAAATGTGGTTCAATGCATTTTATACTGTATTTTATACTGTTATTTCAATCAGTAAGAATGTATAACTGGGATGCTAGAACCTGGACCAAACTCGAGCAGATAGCTTATCGTCCGCCGGTAGCAATGGAATAGGGGCAGAAGAGAATACATTCCACACCGTACTATTCATTCCAAACTATTGAAAATTAAAATAAGTGAATAAATTATTTGTTTTTTTAGTTATGAATTATTATTTAAGTAATGGTATGTAACTCACAGAATATCGCTGTAGGGTCTACAAAACTTCAACGCCAGGCATAGTACCGGCGTCGTCATCATCATCATCATCATCATCATCATCAATATCATCACCATCGTCGTCATCTGCGTAACTGTTATCTCCCACTTTAATTACCAGCTGTTCTGTTACTGCATCAATGACCGGTTTTTAGGCAATGTACGTTTCTTCAATGTCTCGAACATGTCGGTATCTTGAAATCTAGTTTTCGGATGTCATGGACTGACATTTCTCTTCTACCAATTGCATTGAAGAGTCCAAAGTAAAATGTACATTTGGTCTTTGAGTGACTTCCAAGTTTCCATTGGGGTTTAGGTCATGGTGGTAAGGTGGAAGTCGTAGAACGGAATGTCCATGCTGAGAAAGAAGGAAGTCAGTTTTGAATACTTTCCATGCGGGCTTTCTGAGTTTAATCAGTGAATATAATTCTGGTTTCAGCATTTTCGAGTGAAATGGAATACCATGTAGTGTAAGCCAGTCCATCATGACTGCTTTCCTGCATGAGGAATTTGGAGTGGGGTTAAGTTCTACGTTGTGGTATGGTGCATTATCGATTATCTGGACAGAGTTTTGTGGAAGGTTGGGTTATTAATTTAGTCGTAAGGTATGTTTGATAGTTGACAAAATTCATGTGATTTTGACTTAAACATTAGAAGTGCATTGGGCACAAAACCGTCTTCACCACCCGCATGCACAATTATATCCCGTGTCCCATGGAAACCAGAGCTATCAGTCCCGTGTTACTGTTGTCACTCCATGCGTGTGTTTTGGTGTGCGATGAATGTATGTAGGTCTCGTCCATGCAGATGATTGGTCGCCCTTCTTCCCTATACGTTGTAAGACATCGTAAATTCTTAAGACGTAAATTACGGATGTCCATTTTCTCAATTATTATCTTCCGGTTATTCACTGTTTTCCTCCACCTGAAATGTAAATCTTTCAACACTTGCCTTAAAGCACATTTACCTCCATAAAAATTAATTTTGTTCTCTAGGACGGGTAATAGTGTTTTTAAAGTTGGCCTTTCCTTATTTGTTTTGTGAAATTCATTCACCGTCCTTCTAATTAGGCCTACACACTTATCAAAATCATCTAAGTCTGTTTTCACATTTTTCTTGGCCGTTTTTGTGTAGAGTACTAAATCTCGTTCCATCCTGAACACATTTCTCACCTTCTTTTACAATTCTCTAAATGCTGCTGAATGAAATTCCTGTAGCATCCGAAACACGCTGCCGAATTGCATATTGAGGGTCATCTTGGTGCACCTGTTTGAACTATACACTATTTCCCTACTCTGATTGTGAGTCACTTTACTACCACCAACCTCTTTGCTAGAATAACTACATTCGCCTTCCATTGCTCTTATTAACGTATCACACTTCACTATTGAATGCTATGAGGCTAACTAAGATGTTTTTAAACGGTCTGTACAGTATGAACTGGCAGGGAACATAACATGCTATGAAGGTCAGACAGATCTAGATTACGTCATTGTAGCTTACTGCGCATCCGTTTGCTTGGCTGAGGTCTTACCGATCGAGTTAAAAACTTTTATGCCAGAGTTTTACACTAAAATGCGTTTTACACTAAAATAGTTAGAATGTATATGTTCTAGGCCTGTATGGCTATAGGCCCTATATATTTTTTCTCCTATAATATTCTCATGTGTTCTAGGGTTAGAACTAAAAGAGTAAGGTTTACTAACAAAGGAAATGACATGAGTTTCGTGAAAGTTATCTCGTACGCACAAACTGTTATTGGGTAGGCCTTTAAAATGATGCAAGCAATCAACAAGTGAAATCATAAGTGAGATCTGAATTTGAAATCAATGGGGAAAATTTGAGTAGAACATTTGACTTCCGTAAATGACTGCCATAACGCAAGGATAAATATCCTTATAATTTACATATAGCGTTACCCTATGAATGGGGGTACGTCGTAGCGTAGTGGTTGAGGCGCTGTGCTACAAACCGGAAGGTCGCGGGTTCGATTCCCGATGAGGTCGTTGGAGTTTTTCAATTGGACTAATCATTCTGGTAGCACCATGGCCCTGGGGTCGACTCAGCCTCTAATAGAAATTAGTACCAGGAACAATCCTGGGGATAAAGGCTTCCGGTGCGTAAGGCTGACAACCTTACCACCTTCACGTGCCGAATGTCCAAAATCTGGGAGCCTTAACCTCCTGGAACCCTCTGGGCCTCCATGGCCTGTGTAGGGATCACTTTACTTTCCTTATTACCCTTTAAATCTTATATTTCTTCTTTTATTCAATTTATACGTAGTAGCAGTGAAAAGGCTAAATGGTTAGAGAATTATAAATGTTCCTGGAATTAATAAGATTGTTCTGTATATTTCACCGCCTTATACCCTCAAATATAATAGATTAACACAATCTGTATTTTTTACGGTGCATTCTGGAAGGAAGTTTGAACTCTTATATAATTATTTGATTTTTACTTCTTCCGTGGGAAAAATTTATTTCCAAGGATCTGAAGGATATTTCAAGTGTATTTGTTTTTGAAGGGTTATTAATTTTTGTACTTACGTTGGATCTGTTCTTGCGGGAGTTCATCCTGTAAATTGAGAAATTAAATTAATAACTTGCTTATTTTATCTTTTCTTAAAGTTTTCATTCTCTGCATAATGCATAAACAAACACACTTTTTTTGTTACCACATATTTCATGCAAACGTTATTGAATGATTAAATTCAAAACAGAATGTTTGGATTGAATACTAGTGGAAAGGATGGTGGCTACGAAAGTGAGTTATTCTTGCAGATCTACCAAGTTGAGGTGGAATTCACATCGCTATGGATATTTTTCTTTAGAATTTGTTTTTTATTCGCTTATGTGAAAGAGCATTTCTATCTGAATATCATTGTAAAAGTTATTTAAGGAACGTAGATTTTTTTCCACAATTACAAAAATTTAGGCCAGGTAATGAGTTGTCGTTTTAACTTACTGCCTAATTTGGAACTTGATTTTCCCGAAAATAAGTTTTCGGCAACGTTAAACACGATATCTCCATAACTAGCCTGTGGGTTCAATTTTCATGAAGTTTTGCAAGCTAAATTCGTTTATCAAACATTAGAAGCTAAACCACAAAGAACAAGATTGCATTGTGAAGTAAGCATTTTTAGTCTGTATAGGCAGTTTAATATTTAAATTTATTTGTTAATTAAGTTAAAACAATTCCAAAAGTTATCTGATTTCACTTACAAAGTTCGAGAGTGGTTTAACTTCTAATCTGAGGTCTTAGATGCTAGGGCAAAATAATTCGCGCTTATTGGCTTCATAATTTATCATGATTCATGTTTTTTGTGATATGATTTCATTCAAAAAGTGAAAACTACTGGGTTCAATAGAATAGATATAAAATTCCTTTACATTATATCACATTAAAGAGCACAAATTAAACTATTACTGTACAAAATATCACGTAAATATTATGCTACATAGTATAGAATGTATCACTCTTTTAATGAAGTTTCATCAAAAATATTATGCGATAGCGGTGTATGATCCCCTTAATGCAAATATTCTTCAATTAATGGCATCATGTGAAGTTCGGTGGTCTTTTGTAGCTATCCAATAGCGTATTATTTTATTATTTATAATCATCAAGAGTACTTCTGATTGTGATTATGGGATGAAGAAAAGCACGGAAAGATATATTGCCATTAAGAATTCAATTCATATTTTAACAGACTTCGCGTTTAATCACTTTTAAAACGTCTAAACAATTCAAATCTCTGTCATATTATCACTAACTTTCATCGCTACGTTAATTTGGAATTAGACTCCGATGATTTCCCAACGTAACCTCTAAAGGCAGTAAATTTCAAAATGACAATTCTATTTTAAATTAACGTTCGAGAAATGCAGAGTACATAACTGAAAATGTTTATAACAGAAGATTCTCGGACACTGCACCATATACCTCTGAAGACTTCCCAGAATTATGTAATCTCAGCAAAAAAGGTTTCTAATATTTATCTTGAAAACGCTCAAAAATGACATCTTACAGATTGATGGATGGCCTGAGAAATTCGATTTACACTCCGCTAAATTCTAACACGAATTTTAACGAGTCGATGTTAAGATAATGTGAGACATTAATGAAAACGAGCGAGTTAGTAAGCAGTTTTTAATAGAGTAAAGCATACAAAAAAATCTGCATAATTGGAGAAACTACAGTAGAAAATAATATGCTTCAGTACATTTTGCTTCCTTACCGGATAAATCGGGTTAATAACAGTTATTAAGCACGGGTTTAAACTGGTCTACTCAGATTTTCATAGGTTCACTTAAAATTCGGGTAGCATAAAAAGATAGCTGAACTGAAATATCAGATTATTAATCACAGAAAAATATTAAGTGAAAAAATGAAACTAAATATAAATATGTCTATATAATATTAAACAAATTCAACGCAAAAATCATTGTAGAATAATCACGGAAAAAGTTAAGCTGAATTGAAGCATGTAATATCCATACATAATTTTTATTAAATGAAAGCAAGACAAACGTAAAACATCTGTAAGACTTTGTTTTATTTGCCTTAAGAAAGTCTCAA
The DNA here is from genome assembly GCA_964059195.1 of Ectobius pallidus. Classification (NCBI taxonomy): domain Eukaryota; kingdom Metazoa; phylum Arthropoda; class Insecta; order Blattodea; family Ectobiidae; genus Ectobius; species Ectobius pallidus. The sequence goes on from CAXKWD010000002.1 coordinate 127,942,365, forward strand.
GTTGACTAAATGTTTACAATAAAAATTGTTAAGAGTCTAATATAACAGCGTACAAAGCACATTTATTCTGAACATGTCATACTCACTGACTATTCGAGAGCATCCAGTAGATCCAGCATCGACACAGTCCAGGCCAATAAAACAAAAGTATGCAGTATTCAAAATCAGTGTTATAAAAACTTCCTCAGCAGACAAAAACTCTACACAGTCCAGATGTACAACAATCGAACTAAAAATCTGATTTGCCTTTAAGTATGACAATTCACGAAAATTAGTCCATTATATAGAGTGAATAATCGCTATCATATTTATATTAGTTTCAGGGGACAAATCGAGATTTGTGGATTTGTACACGGATGATTCTCATGCATCGTGGTAAATGTAGGACGAAGGAAATAAATAGTAGTCTGCAATTATGAGTTACATAATTGTACCTAATTTGTACATCCTCGAAATACAATCCCAACTTATACTGTTCAATTACTTAAACATTCAGGGTTTTGCAATAACTGTTTGAAATGAATGATTAAATAGGAAATTATTAGTATAGCGTAACAAAGCTGTGGAGAAATTAGAATTGTATAGCACACGGGATAGACGAGAATGTCGAGAACTTTGTCATGTAACTTCTAAGAATATTTAGACAAGAAATTTTATTTTTTAAGGGATAGTTTTTTTAAGGTCTATACATTCAAACATTCTTTACAGTATACGATTTCTTTCAAACCATACAGGATGAATGGGGAAAAAATTAACTGCGTTGTTAATGAAAACTAGTAATGTATTTAAATGAAACGCACCGTATGGAAATTCGAATAAACAGTTCTTTGTTAGCCTATATGAAATTGAATGTTTTTTCAGAGATTGGTATTAGATATATTGCAACACTGAAAGGATTTGTTTACAACCACAAGCCACAATTAATTACGAAAACTAATGGATAATTTTTCATAAGTTCCTGAGAACATGTCTGTGAGGTAACAAGATAACTCCAGCATTGCAGGACATTGAGCTTAGGCTACTGATGATTCTGAAGAAGATGAAGAATACTGCGTACTGTAGTTCTTATTTACAAATGAAGAAAGAGATATGGATTAAACAAAATAGCAACTTAGGGTTGTTTTATTTTGAGATTTACGAAAAAATCCAATAATTTTTAAGCATAAGTAACATCAGTAATCGTGGAAATCGAACTACTTAGGCAGAATATTTCAATATTAATTTATTAGTTTCTACCTACTGCCACAAAACATGCGTTTTTTTTAATTTCTATATATGCAATATGGCATTGGGAAGTTATATTTTTTTAATTACTAACTGCCATAATGAAAATTTGTGGTCTAGTGGTAGCGTGCCCACCTCTAGATCCGAAGGTCGCGGTCGCGGTATCAAACCCGGCCGCGGTCGATGGTGTGTGTGTATGTGTGTGTGTACATATATATATATATATATATACAAACGTAATACTTATATGTTTTTTTAATATCCCTTTTCGTTTAATGTTATTAACATAGTTACAAACTTTGATAGTTAGGCCACTTAACACTTATTAATGTTGATTCAGGTCCGAACAGAAATGAAATAGGCTAAACATTTTGATAAACTCATTTGTGCTTTTAATCACTGTGTAGGGACAACTTTGTACAAATGTGATATTGTCCATAGTGTATTAAAATATTATTAAAGAAAAACTTTACTACATCTGGAATCACAGTAAACAATTTAGATATTACATCAAGTGATATCGTGCACGACAATTTAAGTCTCAAACATAATCAAACCAAACTAAGGCATATAAAGAAAAGAAATATAATAATTAATGAGCAGCAAAAACATACGACAAAATGAAAACATTTATTAAAAGCCAAGTAGACATTAAAATGAATACTCGCAGTAGCAAATAACAGTTAAGAACAATACCAAAATTAATGGAAAAAAATAAAAATAAATAAATAAATAAATTACAGATATATAAAAAGAGGCACGTTTAAAGCAATTGAGACGTGAAGCTTGAAAGAATAGTAGAGACCTAAAACAGAAGAAGATATGAAAAAAATTGTCACTGAATTGATTATCAGATTAGCTTAAGATGAAAATGCCAAGTCGCTCTAAGGACGAGATACTTAGCCCAATCTCATTAATTGTTAAGTAGTAACAGTTAGGCCTAAAGTAATAAAATAGTTTTATGCACTAGGAAGTACACGTGCACACGCATCAGTGGTGGATCCAGAGAGGGGGTCACTCCGGCTTTTCTTGTACGTTAATTTTACTTTTCTATTCGTTGAAAACAATTACCTATTAAAATAACATTTAAATTTAGTTCAATAAAAATAAAAGCACTTATGTAGACTAGCCTCCCTATTTCAACCTGATGTTGTAAAATACAAGTTGAAGAGTTTTTATATACTAGAATATACCTGAGCAACTGAGGGGAAACGTTTTAGTACCCCACCCATGCTGTGACGTATGAAACCTGCTCTTCATGTTCAGTGTCACGTCGAAACTGCTTTATTCTGACGTCAAGAGCGACTGTAGTGGGAGACCCCACCGCACAGTGGCACAATGTGAACCAGTTGCGCACCCGTGTACAGCCCTGACAACCCACAAGGCAGAAGTTATTCTTGTTCTTTAAATGTAAATATTATTTCTTTTGAAGTATTTCAGACCACCACTTATTTTTTACAGGTACAAAAATTGATATTTGATATTACATTATTTTAATTTATGTAAAACCCATAAATTTCTCAACGGAATTAAAATTCTGAGCAATGAGATTTTGCCTGCTGAGAAACATGGAGGAATCTCCAAGAGGGCCTTAAACTCGTCACTTGGAATTTAATTTTTTTTTAATCCGAAGGAGGACCCCTGAACCCTCTTTTTTGGGGGATATTCTAATCTACATTAATTTCAAACTTTTCTTTATGTCGGCTCCTCCCTTGAGTAAGTTCTGGATACGCCTCTGACACACATCACACATTCATGCACTACATTTTTTGAATCTAGCAAAATGTCTAATCACCTATTTTTTAGCCAGTTGAGTGAACACGAGGTGTTTGCACAAAACAGATTCGTACTTTAAACCATTATTTCTGTATTCAAGTATATCCAGTGCAACGTTATTTTATCCACTTTTTTGGACGGTAATAGTGAAACGTCTTTGAATATAATATTACCATACAAAATGCATAATGACTATACATAGGAAGTAGACTACATCCTGCTGATAGATTTAAGCGTAACCTAAGACTTAATCTACTGACAAATACCCAGTCCAGAACCCGGGCCGCCGGAGTGGAAGGCAGGCGCGCTACCGACTCACCCACGGCGACGGACGTGAAGTAAGTTATATTTTTGTTCAACCATACCATAATTCGCCTATTACATGTGACGTAGCAGTATCATAATGTTAAACATTAGGTTCAGAATTGCATCATAACAATGTTGTGCTATGGTCGGTAACGGAACAATCTTGAATCCTTGAGAGCAGCATCACACAGCATATTGTAAACCTAATGCTGAACTTAAGGATGTAATTTCAGGTATCGAGGATCTATCTAAAGGCTACTCTAAGGATGACCATATTGTAATTGTTGGAGGTGGTGGTAATAGTCTAGACAGAGATCCTGACTTTGAAATCGACCAGGACCTACACACCATCTCTAGAAGCAGTGTACATACTAATGTTAGTTTTGTAGAGTTATTTTACAGGTACGACAAGCCCTCGCTTACTGAAAATATGACATCTAAGTATTGTGACTGTTTTGAAACTTTACAAAATACTAATTAAGCGATGTACAAAAAACTGAAAATATGAAATCTAAGTATTGTGACTGTTCTCATAAGCATGTAGTATTACATTATGTAATGGAGCATGTAGCTAAAACTGTGGTGTAAAAAAAAAAAAAAAAAAAAAAAAAAAAAAAAAAAAACCCTCGCTTCGATCCAAGGTGAAAGCTGTGAACGACAAGTTGTGGGATTTCTCTAGTATTCATGTAAATTTTAACATTGTATCTGTTAATAGCCTAAGAAGAGAAGAATTCACTCGACATGGACTCCATCTGAACTCCAGAGGGAAGAAGACGCTAGCAAAACTTGTTGCTGAAGAAGTAAAGAGTAATGTATCTAATTGTAGCAGGCCTATTCCTGTTATAGTAGGTGGATCATGTCATTTTTTAGGGGGAATCTAAATCGAAGAAATAAACAACTTTTATGTGTACCTCAAGATAAGAATAATACTTCAGTTAAGCCAAAAACTAGAATTAATACATCAAAATATAAGGGGACTTGAAAATAAAATTGAAGAATTCAACTTAGCAATTCAGGATTCAATTAATTCTAATCTACAGAAAATTCAAGTTATTTGTTTGACAGAACACCACTGTGCAGAAAAAGAGCTGGAACAATTAAAAATTGATAATTTTTCTTTATGTTCAAATTTTTGTAGACGTTCCAAAAAATGTGGAGGTGTGAGTATTTTTATCAAAAGAAACTTAGATTTTAATGATATAGACACCAGTTCCTTTTGCAAGGAACAGGATTTCGAATGTTGCTCAGCAAGAGTGGAAACTGACAATGACACGTTTGTAATAATAACAATCTACAGAGCACCATCAGGTAATTACAACTATTTTATCAATCAGTTAGAAAAGGTTCTTAATTCACTATATAATAATAGTGTAAATATGATACTGTGTGGTGATTTTAATGTAGACATGTCAACTGATAGTGAAAATAAGGCAAGACTTCTGTCCTTAGTAGGTAGTTATAATCTAGACTTCATAGTGAACTTCCCAACTAGAATTCAAAACAACTCTCAAACAACAATAGATAATATATTCTTAAATAAAGAAAAAAACTTGAAGTTTGAAGTAATCCCAATAATAAATGGGTTATCAGACCATGATGCTCAGATGGTAATGTTAAACAATACTGAAGCATATCCGACTAGCAAACATGCCCGTAGTAATATTATCAGAGTAATGAATGATGTTTCAATTTTAAGTTTCAAACAAGATCTTGCAAATGAAAATTGGGAAACTATATTTACCTATAACACTGTTGATAGTAAATTAAATGAATTTCTAAATATCGTGTTGCGACACTTTGAGGCCAACTTTCCAAAAAAGACAACTACTAAAATACCTAATTTAAATAATAAAGCATGGCTAACCCCTGGTATTAAAATATCATGTGCTAAAAAAAGAGAGCTCTATTTACAATTCAGAACCAGTAACAATCAAACTCAGAAAGTGTATTATAAAAGATATTGCAATGTGCTTAAAAAGGTCATTAAAGAAGCAAAGAGCAGGTATTTTTCGCAAATAATTAATAAATCAAACAACAAAGTTAAGACTATATGGAATATAGTAAAAAATGAAACAGGGAAAGCAAAGGAAAAAAGTGATTGTACGTCATTAATATACAAAAATAAGAAACTAGACAATCTATCAGATATTACAAATGCATTTAATAACCACTTCATAAATATTGCAGAGAATTGTGTTCCCACTAACAATACCAGTGTCAAGGCAATAGACCTTCTGACAAAATCTACAATTTGTAACCATAAATTTGAAATCACACTGACTTCCTCTGTAGAAATTGAAAATATAATAAAATTGCTTAAAAGTAAAAGCTCATCTGGATGGGATGACATAAGTAATAAGCTATTAAAAAGTTGCTGTTCGGAACTTAGTAAACCCCTTAGCCATATATTTAACTGTTCACTAGAAACTGGAATATTTCCTGAAAGAATGAAACATGCAATTGTCAAGCCCCTGTTTAAAAAAGGAGACAAAAATTTACCATTAAATTACAGGCCTATATCGCTCTTAACTTCATTTTCAAAAGTTTTCGAAAAAGTTGTATATAACCGCATAGTTTACTATCTTAATTTGAATAATATACTTACACCATCACAATTTGGTTTTAGAAGTGGCATGTCTACTGAAAATGCTACATTTAAACTCACCACAGAAATACTGGAAGCGCTAGATAAAAAGAAATATACGTTGGGAATTTTCTGTGACTTAGCTAAAGCATTCGACTGTATAAATCATGAACTATTAATTGAAAAATTGAAACATTATGGAATAGATAATTTAACACTGAATTGGTTCAAATCATACCTGTCTGAAAGAACTCAAAATGTGGTAATAAATGGAAACAAATCTAATCTAGGAGTAGTTAGAAGTGGAGTACCACAGGGATCAATACTAGGACCTTTGCTATTTTTAATTTTCATCAATGACTTGCCACATAACTTAAGTGACGAAACAAAGGTATTGCTTTTCGCGGATGACACTAGTGTTTTTGTAACAGGAAAATCCCAGGAACAACTGGCAAGAGTAGCTACAAAGGCTTTTCACGAATTAAATATATGGTTCCAAGCCAATAAAATGACGCTTAATATCGAAAAAACCCACTTTATTCAATTCAGAACAAAACAAAGATGTACCCAAAACCTTGTAATTAATTACCAAACACAAAGCATAGAAGAAATTAGTAATATCAAATTTTTAGGATTACAAATTGATCAACATCTCGACTGGAAGTCACATATTGAAATGATAATTCCAAAACTAAGTTCAGCATGCTTTACCTTAAGAGTCCTGAATCAGGTTTTAAAACAGGATGCCTTACGCATGGTGTATTTTGCAAATTTCCACTCGATAATGAAGTATGGAATCATATTCTGGGGTAACTCGACCCATAGGGATAAAATATTTAAGCTACAAAAGCAAGCAATTAGAATAATGTGTGGAAAGAAAAGGAGAGAATCATGCAAACCGCTCTTTGAAAAATTAAAAGTCCTCACTCTCACAGGGGAGTATATATACTCTGTTATGTGTTATATGGTAGATAATATTGAGAGATTCCAAACTAATAGCAGTGTTCATGAACATATTACTAGAAACAGGAATGATTTACATAGACCGGTTAATGCATTAAAACTTTTTCAGAATGGCGCTTATTACTCCGCAATACAGATATACAATAAGCTTCCAAACAACATTAAATTATTATGTATTCAAAGAAAAAGCAAATCCTTCAAAGGATCTCTCAAGAAATTTTTAATTACTCACACCTTCTACAATATGGATGAGTATTTCCAGTTTGAATAAGTTTATAGTGTAGTATATTATATATCATTATTTATTACTTGCTTGTATATTGTAATCTGACGTGTTCTATATCCTTGAGTCCCACTCAACACAGGATCTACAGAACGAGATAACTACATCTACATCTACAAACTGCATAATTAACTACCTGAATGTAAAGTAAAAATCTATTCTCTTCGCCTGAAATATAAGTTAATATTACACTAAATTGGATTAATTTCATGTTTAAAGCCCGTTGAAGTTAAAACGCCAAGAAAAGCTTGGAGTTCCGTACACGCCATCAGCTGTCATCTATCGCAAAGGACAAAGAGACCTTACTAATAGCTATTCGCCGAGGTCAGCTATCTCGGTTGTTTGAAGAATCTAAAAGTTCAAAACTTTAACATTTATTTGTGCTCGAACAAACACAGTCGTATAAAACTTGCCTATAATGGTAATTAATAAATGCCGAGTCGTTTGTTGAATTACAAGGTATTTTAAAAATCAAAACTTAAACATTTAATATTACGGACGAACAAAATCAGTCAACTTATCTATAATGGCTCGTTGCATAATGTACTAATAAAAACAATGATGGTATATAACATTGAGTACTATTAATACGCCGTTCTTCAAGACAGTAATTCTAAAATCTAGCATTCATTCGTTAAATCTAATTCTTTTCTTTTTTTAAGCATGGATGAACTGCCAGTTTATTTCATTCGTCGTTTCCTGTTCATAGTGTCCAATTTAATTATGGATTCCCATACAATTGAACAAAATTTAGACGGTTTTACTACGAAATTATACAACGCACGGGATTGACAGAGTGACGCAATAAGGATTCAAAGGATAAGACCTCCATATAATCTACAGAGAATACGTCTCCATGGCTGCACAATTAATTATTATCGTAAACAAGGTACTTTACAGGTAGGAAGAGTAGGATAATTTTTATTTCCTTCGTCAGAACACAAAGGTCGATTTTACTCACCGACATAAATAATTAATAGGCTAATAATAATTTATACTTCATAGTAATTCCTGACTTAAGCAGATTTCTTGAATTATTAGCCTTGCAAATATATATTTGTTGCTGGTACTCTTTGTCACTGGCAACCTGCAGGTGTTGCAGGAAGATAAAATAAATAATAATAATTGCAAATTAATAACATATACAATTTACATATACTTTTTTTTTAAAGATTTGAATCATTTTATTTAAATCCAGCAATTCCTTAAAACTCATGTTCGTCTTCTTGTTTTTTACGCGCGTGTTTTGAGTTTATCATTTACGCACACGTTTATGTTTTCTGCTCGATTTTCTTCTATATTTAAATGGTTAATTAACTTTATTATTTCGTCGTATCCAAGTCAAGCGTACTGAAGAGTGACCAGAATACAGGTATTAACGGTTAGTTCATTCAGGTTAAATTGACTAGTTAATTTTAAGATTTCGCCCAATTTCAAGGAATTGTTTTTAATACTGGATAATAAACCGCTGAATAATATTCCTGTTTTACCTTTTCAGAGCAGATTTTATATCTTTATAGAAGCACTCATCAACTAAAGTCATTATAAGTTATGTGGTTATAAGTTTGAAAACAGCTAGGAAAAATTCAGTTTAGTATCTGGTTTTCATGAATGAAAATTTTAATGCGTGGATAAACATCTTCATATTTTAACACAACGCATTAATCCATTATGCTTATTATTCGGCCTTGATGAATATTTTCGTTGACTCATATGTACGTAAGTAGCAGTGAAAAGGTTAATACTCTTTTACTGATATTAACTCCACGTGTGTAGTGACATTATTTTATTAAGAAGTAAGAGGCCTACAAAATGTCTATACAACGTCTGTAATTTTGTGAGTAATTAACTGTCTTATTGGCGAAAATATTCATAACTAATATATTAATAAAGAGTTCGCTTTTGTCGGTGTCCTTTAATGCAGAACGTCGTATTACGCAATAGCATTCCTCTTTAAACTTTCATGCTAGTAAAATTTTGGTGTTATTTTGTTAGTCCTGATGTTCACTTGATAGTAATAACTCGCATTATTCTATGCTTTCCATTTCTATCTATATAACATTCATCTATTCTTGGTTATTTATTGTAACGTGGAATCTGCTTCCCTCCAGCATCAGGGTCTGTAGTACGCTGTCATCATTTAGAACTAAGCTATACGACGTAATTTTCAGTTATACAACTCCTACATTTTATTGTTTCTTGTATATTGTAGGCCTCAAGTTAATTCACTTCTATTCTCAAAGTTACACATTTGGGTAAAATAATTTAATTCTATAAGTTATAAGATAGACTTAATTAACTAAGTTATTATATGTGCCTTAGGCCTAAAGGCCTTAATTCTGCAAGATTAAATAAACAAAATGTTATTATTATATTTTTTTATTAACATTGTATATTGCATGTGTTGGTTTCTGTTATCTTGTATGTTTTACTTTTGTTTACTATCAACTTTTTTCAGAATACGTCATATTTTTACTTTTTGTAGTTCCTTGATTAATAATAATAATAATAATAATAATAATAATAATAATAATAATAATAATAATAATAGCCTCTTGAAATAAATAAGAATAGGTACAACTAGAACTTCTTGGACTATATTGGATAGATATTGATACAATAGTTGATATTGTTGGGGTTTTCCCTCACCTTTGAGACAACTGTCGGGTAACTTTAGGCCCTTGTGGTCCCCGGATATCATCTGGCCGTCATTATCATCTTCATCCCCATCCTCGCCTTGTTCTGAGTGAGTGTGTGTGTGAATGGTGTGTATCGTCCTATGTGTTCGTGTTGTCTCGGAGGTGGCCCCGGCATTGGGCTGATCACTCATCCGGGGAGGCCCTCCATGTCCTTGTCTGGTCAAAAAAGTATGTATGTGATCCAAAGATAATCCCTCTCCCGACAGGTCGCGGCCCTGTAAGGCCCGGGCGGCTTGGGTCGCTTAAATCCTAAAAGGGAGAGGTAAATCTACGAGAAAGAAAGAAAGAAAGAAATAGTTGATATTGAAGTTGCTTTAATCCTGGAAATTCAAAACGAAAAGCAGGAAGTAACGTATTTTTGAAGTTACGTCTTTCAGAGAATCTAAGATATTCTTATTGATGAGGATAAATGTTAGCCAACTGTTCAACACTCATATTTCTGTCAACTAGTGGAGCATACTTTATAAATCATACGAACAAGCAAGTCAGTGTTCATAGGCTATATTAAAAAGTACGGTATCCAATATTCTAAATATTCTAGGTATGATATAGTCTGACGTGTTTAAATTTACAAGATGGTAATGATATTTTGAATATAGTGATGCCTTTGAGATTCCTCAATTCTCCAGCTTACCCATTCCTCTTGCTTTCTATTATTAGATGCTCAGTTCTAAATTTTATACTTACTCTCCTCGCCTATACTCCAGTCGACATACAAGACGGCGGTCTAAAAACGGAACTGTGTGGAACTACAGCTAACATATTTTACGTTTACTTAACAACATTTGTATAGGTCACAGGCGTGTGTGAGGAAATAGTAGTGGGGGTGGCTTGGGTTCCTCCTTCTATGCTGCGGCGTTTCTCTTAGAAAACAAACACATGCAGATTATAATTAGAATAATGGTGTGATCTCACGCATACTACAAACATTTCTGGCGTAAGCGAATGTGAAATTTAATCAAGCGCTTCTTTTTTCCTTTATTGTTTGTATTTTGGCTGGATTTAACCATTGAATAGGCCCTATTTACTATGGTTTAATAGATTAGAGTGAAATATTGCATTTTATGTTGTATTTTAATGTAATTGCATTATTTTTTAGTTTTCCGACCGAGAGCTGTAGTTGGCCTAAACATTTTTGAAACTCCGCAATTAATGTTAACATTATTACGTAAAAACATATCTGAATAGTAGATTTGATTTGACTATTTAAAAAAAGTTCAACCTGAAAAGATCGTTAAATTCAATCTCCTGCTGGGGGAAAATATATCAATATACTAGTCATATAATCAAACATTTATCTAAATTTGTGTGTTTACTATTACAAAGCGTTATCTAATAGGAGTATTTCTTTACCTCCTCTTCAAAGAGCTTACATAATAATTCCTTTGAAGGAGGAGATAAGTTCTGGATCATCATTGGATAATACATGGAGGACTGTCTGGTGAAGGACCATCTCGATACATGGCCTCCTCATAGGATAAAGCGTAGAGCAAAGCGCAGGAAGCTTCAGGATAGGTGGAAAGTAGACCCATGTTTTGTTTATACAAATAATAGTAAGATAAAAGAGCTTATAATGCGATGTTACTGTGTATTTGTCTTGAATTAAGAGTTTTGTTTTCCTAATTGGTACAGTAATAGCAATCATACGTATTCCCGCACAGATTTATCTAAAGGCGTCACATAATATCTAATCAGAGTGCTAACATATTTAAAATTTTGCTCATTCTTATTCTTTTGATGTTCATCACATAGGGTTCGGATGCTTATGACATGTATATTTTTTCCTGACTTTCATGTCGTTCGTAGCATTGATTTAAACAAAAATGGAATGTTTGTAATTACTTTTAGGTATATTATTACATTACATATTATTTAAAAATTTAGTTAATTTTCACAGTTCTGGTTATATTGTAAGTATTTTCAAGAATTAAGGTCATATTCCCGTTAGTTTTGCGGAGATGATCTTGTACATAGAAGTATTAAATAGTTTGATAATTTAAAAATAACGAAATTAGTGACATTTCAAGCGGTTATGAAGTTGTTTTGGGTGAAGATGATGCACAATCAGAGTGCAGAAAAATTACTTTGTTAAAATATGTTCCCACTACGTCTCCTGACGTTGAAAGAAGGTTCTCACGAAACATTTTACTGACAACCGGAGAATATTCCACTTTGAAAATTTAGATGTTAAAATAGTATGATTTAATATTCAAATAATGTATACGCTTCGTGTGATTCATTAAATATGTAGGTGTTTGTCATATATATATATTTAAATTTTATTTTGGGTCATATTTTGATATTTTTAAGGTCGTATTGAGTAAATTTTAAGGCCATAAACATCCGAACCCTATTCGTCACATTGATTATAAAGTGTTTGTGGTTATTTTACGATTGTATTATCTCCTGCAACATAACTTAAGAACTGCTTATCACAAATAATTTAAATATCTCCTTCTATTATTGTATAAAAGAACAATGTGATATCAGGTTTTGGTAACTAATTATTTATCGTACAGTTATGGGGCAAAGGAGTAACACACATTTCGTGTGAGTATAATAATTAGGCCTATGTTAGATCTTAATTTTAAAGATAAAATAATAAGAAAATAATTAATTGAATGCAGTGTGCTTAACCCTTATATTATGGGCAGTCTGCCGGTATTTCTATTAATAGCAATTTTTTTTATCATGTGACAAAAGCTTTTATTTTAGAGAAATCTCCAAGATTAGAATCGCCATTTAGCAACCTGTGATTTAAGTTAGACATGCGAAACAATCATTTTCGTATAGGTACAACATACAGTCGAATCCGTTTATAACGACATCGCTTGTAACGACGTATTGGGTATAATGGCGAAATCTAACGGTCCCGTCTAAAATCCATAGAAAGAACGCTTAGTACGATCTCGCATGGCGACGTATTTTTATAACATTTTTGGACCAGTAAAAGTAAATCCAGCAAAATTATCACATGGGCAGGGAACGAATTCCACAGGTGGACAGCTGCAAATATCTGATAGTATAGGTAGCAAGTAATGCGGGTTGGGACGAGCAGATAAATGTGGTGTCAAGGAAGGCGTGTAAAACACTGCACTTTATAATGAGGGTACTGAAAAAAGGGGGCGCAAAATCAAGGGAAATAGCCTATAAATCTCAAGTATGGGCAATAATGGAATGTTCAATAGCATTCTGGGTCCTGTACAGAATTAATAAAATAGATTCACTAGAAAAAAATAAGAAAAGAGCAATAACATTCATAAACAGAGGTAAACATTGTGGAGAAGAGATGAGGTGGGAACCCTTGCAAGACAGGCGTAAGATATACAGGATGTTAATAAATAGCACCGAAATATTTTATCTGTGTATAGAGGGGACAAATACAAGCAACGTTTATTAAAAGATTTTTGCTCTGCGACGTAAAATGTGTATGCTACAGGGCATTAAATCATTACAATTTGGTGCTCATAACTCAATAATGTAGCGAAATAGGGTTAAAATACTCATTAAATTGACTTCATGCCTTCCTAGTGATCGACAAAAACCTGAGTCTTAATCATACGTCAACAGCTATATCATAATTTAGTGTTTCCATAATCTGCAAAATTTACAGACTAATCACATGACTGGTCGCTACGGATTAGTCTTTTTTTTTTCATAACTACTGACTACAGTGTTAACAACGAAGTTCCTTTGTTTTGCATCTTTTTCTAATGTTAGAAGTCAGTGGCGGCCATGCCCTGGGAGATTTTATGCTGTAACAGGAAAAATTGAATCCATAGAGCAAAAATCTCCTAATAAAAGTTGCTTGTCTATGTCCCCTCTATACACACGTAACATATTTCGGTGTTATTCATTAACATTCTGTATAGTTTATGTACATTACACAAAGCTTATCATGGTTCTAAGGCATGGGGGACGTTAGGAAAAGACTACAAAAACCATCGTATTACGGAAGAGGTTACCATCCCCTCAAAATCAAGGGAAGAAGGGACAGACATAGGGAAGTTTTCATTTGTAAATAGAACCATTGAAGAATAGATGAATTGCCTGTAGCAGCTTTTCAGGGAAACCCCCCCTCCTTGAAGAAATTAAGAACAATTTAAGGTCTAGGTATAAAATCTTAATTATTGCTACCTTCTTACTTAATGGTTCTTGCTTATGAAATGTTACTTGTTCATGTGTAAATATTATAGTCTTTGTAGTAGTATTGTAGTCTTAGGAAACGCTGCCACCGGGTTGTAACCCACTTGCAGTGAATAAATAAGAGGCCTACATACATATAACGTCCAATGTCGATACTTTTTATATTTTTAGGATTGTTGACAACAATGTAATTTTTGTTTTCAAACTCTTGTTTTCAGAAGACTATGGATTTCAAATCAGTATGTCTGTTAAGTCAAGGACAGCATCGCTGTCAAGATCTCGCTATAGAAAGGGAAAGTGTAATATTGAAGAGAAGTCTCACAATATCGTGATTAGAAAACGAGGGAACTAATGTCAGCATCGCGGAGGACCACACTCAACGATTTCTACAATGTGGAAGGACAGAGAAAAAATATAGTATTTTTTTTAATACAATCCACTAAAAATCAACGTGACGATCAATGGACCTATTCTGCAAGCGATAGACAATGAATTTGCTCCTCGGTTGGGTAATCTCAAGGCTTGTAAACTACAGACAATATCACAAGAGAAATTAACTCTATCCTGGAAGCTGAACTTAGGCCTATGCGCGTGAAAGAAAATTTCCTAAAAAGGTACTAGTGTTGTGTGGATGCAAGAGGAGGACATTTCCAACATCTCTTGTGATGAGGTACGTGGTTATTTTCATTGTAATTTTAACTTTAATTGTGAGAACCTGAATAATTACACCGTTAGCGGCTTTATTTGCGTAGATATTTCACCCGATCGCCCGGGAGTTAGAGCTGTGGCCGCCACGACGCAGAAACCCACGCCATTGGCCAACTCCTACGTTAAACACACTGTATTATGAACTCGAGATCCCAGCAACCGTTAATATTGGCAGAAGTAGGCAAGTCATCGAGTTTATTTTTAAGTATTATTATTTTATAATTATATCTCAACCAGAATCTGAAAAACTTAACATTGAGAAAGATAAGTGATTAAATCATTCCGTGTAATTTCCTCATTTACGATAATGCAATTTCCATAATTCCTGTGAAGTTGATCACCTCTATAACGACCACCTTCCTTAATTTATTGATCGCATATTCACTGGAAGAACAATATCAACACAAATTTTAATCTTCCTCTTTCGGGATAATCTAGTACACCGCAAAGGATACAGACCTAAGAAGTTAAATGACCGTAACAAATAAATAAATTTACTGAGAAAGAAATATATTACATGGCTACAAGCTCCACTATTATTGTACTCCTGTTGGTAGGTAAACTGATCCCTATACAGACCATGGTGGCCCTTACGATTCCAGGTTCCCAGATTTATAGTTATGAGGCACATGAAGTTATGGTAAGGTTGTCAGCCTTAAGCACCGGCCGCCTTTACCACAAGGTATGCTCCTGGTACTCATTTCTGTTAGAAGCTGAGTCGACCCGGGGCCATAATGCCGCCAAAAGGATAGGACGATTAAAATATTCCAAAGACCGCATCGCGACCTTCCACTTGTAGCGCAGTGCCTCAACCACCTGCTCCACGGCATATCCCACTCCTATTAGTACTGAATACAAATATCGTAAACATACATCTTTTTACTACTTTAATTTTAATTATCAATTATTATTCAACAACTACCCGCCAACAGACATGAATTAAATTACGCTCATAGAGAAAATGGTTAAATGTGACGTGAGGAAAAAATACTAGAAGAAATCTATTTCAGTTTATTTATTCATCACATGTATGTGCAGTAACACGAAAGATGGTCTCAACAACACGGAGGCAAGTGACAACAAAGTAGCCAAATGGCATGCCTAATAAAATCAACATAGGCCTATCATTTTTACGATTCAACTTTTATTTCGACACATGGATTAAATTGAATGTCGTGAATGTTTCCTATATCCATAGACTTAGTCAGAGAAATTGGAGATATAAAATATGATGTATAGTTTCCAGTTGCTTGTTGCAATCGAGTGGGTTATTTTCTTTATTATGTCTTTTTAGTTTAACGTTCTGTAAGACATTGATCTCTAGGGAATCCCTGATTGAAGCGGATGACATTCTATTGATCTTCTCTCTACTATCAGCCAATATACAGGGGAATTCAGGTATGTTGTAAATATTTAGGAGTTTATTTGTAAATAACAGGCTATATGAATTCATAACTTCTTAACATGCCTTAGAGAAACAACCTGGTAACATATAACGTCCATTTGGATGTTTAAAGTATTACGCGTATAACTGCATTTTCACACAGGAACGAAATGACAATAAAATTATTTGGGCTTACTATTACCGTTTTTCTTGCTTATTTTTATTGGAAGCTGGAACGGAATTTTATGAAATTTCTTACTAATATTCCGCTCGTAGTAAATAAGTTTACCACCGAAGGCCAATATCGATTCACTGAACTCATATAGGCTACACGCAAGACTAGGCAACAGCACTTACACATAAAATATAAATTAAACAGTTATTAGTGCACGAAGATTCATACCAGAAGCAAAAACACAACGAAGAAGAAGAGAAAAGAAGAAGCTTCCACACACGAGTGGTTTGTCACTTGTTCACCAAAATGTCTGCACGTACCATGGTGATGGTGGTGGTTGGAGACTAGTGGTAGCTCTAAATACAAGTACTTCGACTCTCGCCGAATGAAACTTGAGGCTTACAAGCCGAAACCCGCCTATTACTCCTTACTTTATACCACACATTTTCCACATAGCAGTTTGACAATACTTTTCTCTCCACGAGAGAAGAGTTATATTTTTAGCGTGTTAACAATTTCTGAAAAGCTGTATTTCCAGAAAGATAGGTACAGCACAATATTGTGGGTGGCTTGAAACAAACTACAGATTCAAAGACAGAGAGTGGGAGGAAACGTTGAGATGCTGAAGTTTTACGTCTTTGCTTCCTGGAGATAAAAGTTCTTATAGCTTGTTTCTCCACTCAGAAGTTATAGTGTTCGGAAACTACAGATTGGGCATTGTGAACTTAATTAATCGAAAACAGCTATAAGCATCCCAAGGTTATAGAAACTTTCATGATAGTATGCGAAAGCTATTGGATATGATACATGATTGCAAAACTTATTCTTCGATTATTTCTCCCCACTACGAATATTCGGACGAAACTTTCAATAACTCTTCACAACATACATTATAACAATGGTATATTTTCTCAAATGTTTAGATTTTTACTGTCACGATTTTCTTTCTTCAAATCATTATTACATTTCTATACATGACTCATTTTGCTGGTTATATGCCAATATTCTACCTCTTAAAAGAGTCCTTACGTTCTAGTATATTATTCGGTACTGTTGATAAATTCTCATTGTTATCATGGGTAATGCTACGAGTGAATTGGAAATCGTCGGTAAATACTCGGGAGACGAAGTTTCTAATAAAATAAATAAATAAATAAAATTTAAAAAGTCATGCAAACAAGCTAACAAAACATATTCCTATTAAAAGAAGCATTCGTTAACAGCAATTAAATTACCCAAATAAAACCCAATGGAAGTGGTATTCGTCTCTGTTTAGGAAGCTTTCGATTTATGCATTTGTTTAGAAGAGTTCGTATGCAGCTACCGGTATAAACCCGATTTCTACACTCATCAGCATTAGTGTTAGTAACAACATCATTGCAGGTGTTTTGACAAGTATTCTTTATGTTTGAACTGGTATTAACTTATTCTTCCAATGAACCTCCAACTTCTGAGTTTATTTTTTATTGATCGTGATCGTTATGTAAAACGACTAAACTATACGAGTATATCACAACGTGTGAATTAGACCTACCTACTTGCAATGTTTGAAGGACACATATCTCATCTTGCATTACTCCGTGCACAAAATTTTGTCAATTTGAAAGAAATCGTGATTAAGAATAAACAAATAACTTTCCATTAAAGAACCGGATTGCAATTTGAAAGGGGCGAGCTAAAATTAATTCGGTCTATATTGAACGAATTAATTAATTAATTATCAAAAGTATCCCTTTAAAGGCAAAACTTCGTATTGTAAGGAAGGTTGAAAATCACTTATTTGGTACGCCATTCCGAGTACAAAGAAACACCAGTTCAATAGTACATTATGCAACAAGCATTTAATAAGATACGGGTATGTTTTGTTATGAAACGAGCAAAGAGCGTTTCATAATTTAGGTGTATTTGGACTGTTATGTTATTTTTCAAATCCAGGTAATTTAGATTTCAAGTTCTTAAAATTGTCAAAAAACGAACCTCTCTGATTCAATAAATTATCGATTAAGAAGATGTCTGCATTATTTTGTCGTCAAAGGAATTTCACTCATATCAACATTTCAGTTTTAGAACTTAGATTTTAGTACGGCTATTTTGATTATTTGCTTAATTGGTTTATTGGTTTTCGATGATAGTTCTTATGTTTTAATCTACAATAACCGGTTGTGAAACTCACATAACTTCCTCCAAACAAAAGTTGCTTTTTAGTATAATATACCCTAGGCCTATTATATACGACATTCTTTTCATGTAACATGAAGAGAATGACGTTACCACAACGTACCGCATTCCCGAAGGATACGTAACTCAAAATCTGAGTAGTATACTCCCGTAACTTTCTGTTCTCCATGCATGGCCAATAAGCTAGGCCTATATCTTTCTCACTTCACATTCTGAAATAGAATAAGAGGCCGTATTTCAAAGAGCTTGTATTCAGTTAATTTAACCTGATGTAAAGCTTTATTGTTCACCAAGAAAAACTGTATTTCTACAATCAGATCGTGGCTTATAACTACCCTTCAGAGATTTAAAAAAGAATTTCGAATACAAATTTTAGCCCTTTGTATAAGCACCCAAACCCAAACTTAAACAAAATCGTTAGAGCCGTTTCGAGAAAATCAGAAAAATAAATTTTCTTGCTGTAAAGTCCCCATAAAAGTAAGAGAAAGTCGTCGCCATTCTTCGTGTTACATCACCGGAAGGTACCTAACCCAAATACAAAATTATGTTTTCATACTATTTTCCGTTCTGGAGCTAGGCTGTTCACAGACTCACACACACACACACACAGACATGTTTCCGAAAATAGTATTTTTGGATTCGGGGAACCACAAAATGTGTCTTTTTTGTTTTGTTTTGTTTTTTGTTTGTTTGTTTGTTTGTTTGTTTGTTTGTTTTTTTTTTTTTTTAACTCAACTTTGAATTTGAGAGTCGAACAAAATACTTCCTCTACCTATAAGTACCTATGGTATGGGAAGAGGAAGTAAAAAAGCGGTTCATCAAAATTAATTAGAAAAGAAACATACGATGGTACTAAATGAAAATATATGTCGCCTAGTGGTACAGAAAAGAAGAAAATAACAAAGCACAAACAACTATCCAGACTTAACTCCAAATCAATTAGCTGGTTAAAGAAGTAATAGTCAAATAGTGGTTATAACCGGTAGTGTACATATCTCTATGAAACAAGTTTTCTTATAATAAACAATAGCCTGTTAAGAGTTATTATTAGCAATTTCTACGAAACAGGGTCCTGGATACTGTAGTTTATTTCCCAGTCAGTATCCAGGCATAAAGTATTATGGAAAATACAGATCCCTAGGTCCTCACTCACACATCGGTTTTTCGTTTAAATGCCTACTCAAAATTGGAGGGTCCATGCTTTTCTTCTATTTATTTCCGAGTCTTAGATGGTTGAAGGCATATTGCAGCTTATTATTCTAGATACACATAACGTACTGTAGCTCTGTTTCTTCTGCTTTGACAGGAATCTCGTGAGCATTGGTAATTCATTTTGGCTTAGTATCGTTTATTGTTAGGCCGACTTTCGCTAGACATTCTTAATCCCTGGGGCGTTTATCAGAGTTCCTGAACTGATTAGCAGAAAAATCACTGCAAAGCGTAGGGCTCCATTGGATAATGTTCTGCCACTCTTTACACCATGGTTGTTTTCCTATCTCAAATTTTGAAATAAACCGCCAAATACACATATGAATAGAAAGGTAGAGTCAGAGAGAGAAATTCAATTCCATAGCCGGGATTTGAATCAAAGATTACAGATTTTTCATGCTGCTGCTCTGCCACTTGAGCTTATTCTGATAATTTTCTGTCAGTCCTTTGTTTGGTCACTGCTTAGAGTACCCAAGTGGCACCAACTATTTTCACTTTTGCTTAGGATATTTAAAATATTATCTACCTTTATATTATTTTCGTACTCGCACGTATATAGGCCTAATAGTTCAACATAATGGATGTCTGGGAAGGTACAGTATTTTTAATGTTCTGCCAATATGATTCTTTTTGCAACCTGATTATATTTGATTTATACAAACGAGCATCTTTACATCCTCATTTCACATTTCACCCCCCCCCCCCCACAAAGACATCAATTATTTTTTTTATCTCTAAACGATACCACCATCAGTGTGGTGCTCCTTTAACACACTCTGAACCACAAATAGGCATTTATAGCAGTTGTAGTGAAATCGCTAGGACCACTTTTCTGCTGACGAACGAAAAATGAGCGAAAGTAATATTCCGTAACGCTTCAAATTAGTTTTGTGTACTTCTGCAGTGAATATGATACAATATTATGGTAATTGTTACACTTTTTCGTGTGATAAACAGAAAAGACTAATTCAGAAGTGTGCTACTTTTACTAATTTCGCGGTAAGATTATTAAATTATTATTTAATTTTATTTATTTATTTAATGAAGAATGAACATTACAGGTATGCACCCAATCACAAAGTTCATGACAACAGTACATAATAACAACACAAAATCGAAATAGGTGAATAAAAAGCAGGAAAGGTAGGATAATTGTGTTGGTAATCATATTTCGATATTTAATTTATACAGCTGAAATCGATTATATCGAGAATTACTGAAAATGAAATCACAGAAATAAATATTAAAAGCTAGAAACATTCATAGTTATTTTCGAGAAATCAGAATGTTTAAAAATGAAAGTACGTTAGTAAGCCTATTTAGGAAAAAGGAAGCTAAACGTTCAATCACTCTTCAAAACATAGGCGATTCACCAGTAGGACTTTTGGTTTTAGGCTTCCCTCGTCACAGACAACATGATATGACAACACTTTATTTGCATGTTTTTGTAATATCATTTTCTAAGTAATGCTACAGCTCATTTTACACTTTCAGTATAAAAATTAAATAATGTCTTGCAATATTTCATTCATGGAGAGATTCGTTAATTCATAAATCTCATAATTTTGTTCCTTCCGTTCATTATTGAATCATTTTCTTCTAGTGATAAGTTTTCAGATCGTCTTTTGGTTCTTCTTTGTGATTCCTTGCACTATAAAGACGTAAACAGCCTCCCACATCCTAAGAGTAGCTATGGTCGTTGGAAGTGCAGTGGAGGGGATAGTTGTGATGAGAATCAAATTGTTGGCACCTGAAGAATGTATTGGAAAATGCTTGGAGCGCATTCTCCCTCTTCCTTCTCCAGTGGCAGACTCAAAAGACGAATGTCATTCGCATGCTACGTTTCAGCCCTAAAAACAATAACAATTAATGCTAAGTCATTATGGCGCCTTTCTAAATTCTCCCGTACCTTTTTAAGTTCTTGCCAAGCGTGACCTCGAAATAGATATTTTAATGGGTCTTATATGTTTTCTTTATTTATAATTTCATCATTGAATGCTTGTCATTTGCCACTCCGCATCTATTATAATAATTATCATCTATCAGTCAGCCATCCATCTTTCGTTTATGTATTGCTTGTATATTATTTACCGTTCTTCAAATAATGTATTATTTAACCATAACCTACCCAACGATTCGTCAAACATAGATTTATCCTTACTATCAATCTACCAGTGTTGGGCATTAATCAATACATTTTTCAATCAACTCGTTAACTGACTAAAAATTTAATTGCAATTAAACGTTTAATTGCATATAGCAATTAAATTAATTGCAATTAAATTCATTGCAATTAAACGTTTAATTGCATATTGCAATTAAATTATTTGGATTAATGTATGTTAATCGTAACTCGCAATTAAAATAATTGCAATTAACTTGTTTAATTGTTCTATGAAACAATTAAAACTAACAATTAACTTACTTACCTTTACCGAAATCAGTTAAAAGTATTACAAGATTTCGAAAATTTTACCTACATTAATGAAAATCAATACTACTTATTGATAAAAAAACTAATATCATCCTTCATTATACCCATTATTTATATTTTA
This sequence comes from Ectobius pallidus, assembly GCA_964059195.1. Classification (NCBI taxonomy): domain Eukaryota; kingdom Metazoa; phylum Arthropoda; class Insecta; order Blattodea; family Ectobiidae; genus Ectobius; species Ectobius pallidus. The sequence goes on from CAXKWD010000002.1 coordinate 127,964,555, forward strand.
ATGTATATTTTTAATTTGTGCAATGTTTTGACATCGTACGAGTACATAACAAAAAAGTCCACCGCTGTGGCTCAGGGGATCCGTTCAATCCTCTCCCGCAGCGGGCCCGGGTTCGATTCCAAGTTACCTGGGTGAGTTTTTCCCGGGGATTTCCCTCACCTGTGAGAGAAAAGTCAGGTAACTTTAGGCCCTTGTGGGCCCAAGATATCATCTGACCATCATTATCATCTTCATACCATCCTCGCCTTGTTTGAAGGGAGTGTGTGTGTGGGTGTGAATTGTGTGTATCATCCTATGTGTTCGTGTCGTCTCGGAGGTGGCCCCGGCATTGGGATGATCACTCATCTGGGGAGGCCCTCCATGACCTTGTCTGGTCAAAAAAGTTATCCTGAGAATATTCATTTACTTCCTGCTCATTTTCGATGCTGTGCACATACGTTAAGCCTATGCGCAACTACGGACGCAAACAAAATTTTGAGCGAGCAAAACACCCCATTGTCCGAAATGCATGCTACAGTCATGAAGTTTTGTGGAAGGCTGCAGGACGACCAAAGAATGCTGAAATAATACACACGTCTGGTGAGACAAGATGGAATAGCTTGTTTGATGCGCTCCAGCAAATTTACAACATTAAAGAAAAAACCTTGCTTTTACATAGATCATTAAACATAAAAAATGCTATCAAAGAGAACGAATTTTATTACATACCCGAGTATTTAATAATTAAGGAATCGCGCACAATGTGCATTATCTTAACCTACTGACAAACACCCAGTCCTGAACCCGGGAAAAGGATTTTTTACTACTGAAAAATCCTTGACCCGGCCGGGAATCAAACCCGGGCCGCCAGAGTGGAAGGCAGGCGCGCTACCGACTCAACTACGGCGACGGACATGACCTGTACTGCGCCAGTGGCAGAAGCCCTCGACATAATGCAGAGTGAGACCAACGCATATTATGGGATAGTCCTGCCGTACTTTCAGGCATTAAGAAAAAAACTACACAAAATTGAAAGGAAAAACAACTTTTCTTTTTGCAACCTTTTGATCAAGGCATTACAGGGAGAGTGTCGAAAAAAGATTTGAAAAATGTATGACATCAGCACTCCTGAAGCGGAAAATGCGGCTATTACGGCATTGTACCCAAGATTTAAAAATAAATGGTTAACCTGTTTAGAGCCCGCGGATCGTACAAAACTTCTAAACGTTTTCAAGACCTGTATTTCCAAACAAATGAATGACAACGTAGAAACATCAGTAGCAACAAAAAAAAAAGTACCGAAGAAAATAGTTTTTTCAACTTGAACTCTGACTGGGACTCCCGATATTTCATCGACAGAAACAAACCAAATCTCCTTCGATGCACCACTGACTAAAGCCGAACTTTTAATGCTGCACTTTTTTGCAGAAGAAAGCCAGGATTTGCAACTCCTCAACAGATATCCTGAGATAAAAAAAGGTTTCCATTAAATATAACACACCTTTACCATCGTCAGCTGCAGTTGAACGACGTTTTTCTTTTGCAACAATGACAAATCTGCCGAAGAGTCACAAATTGACCGACAGTATGTTCGAAAAGAGAGTCGTGTTAAAATGCAATCTAAACTATTATAAGACATTATAGTCTGTCGTTATCTGTGTAATCAGGTTTAATTAAAATCATTCATGTGTATTAATATCAGTGTTTTATTTGTAACTAAGTTAACATGTGTATTTCAGTATCTTACTTACGCATTTTGTTATGATACCAGGCCCGTACAGTAGTCCTTTTTAATTGTTAGTTTTTATTTAAATTCATAAAACAATTAAAAATAATTAATTGTTAATTGTAGCAAATTACGATTAACAATTGATTAATTGGTAATTGCTACCACTACAATTAACAATTAATCAATTGTTAATTGTAATTTTCCACAATTACAATTGATCAATTGTTAATTGCAACCACTACAATTAACATTAATCAATTGTTAATTGCATTTTTCACAATTACAATTGATCAATTGTTAATTGCTACCACTACAATTAACAATTAATCAATTGTTAATCTTTAACTGTCTTTACAATTAAAATTTGCCCAACACTGCCATCTACTCATTCAATTATATCTCATCTTCAGTTCATATAATTGTTATCCATTTATATCCATTTACTCCTCCATTTTATCATCCAAGAAAAATCTAACCACCCATTCATAAATTCATCCAACCATAGATGCACTGTTCTCCTCTACTAAGTTACGGCTCGTCCATCCACCTTTTCATTATCCAACCATTCGTCAAACCGTCCGTCCGTCTGTCTTACCATCTATAAATCCATGCGTCAATCCATCAACATATAAATGTATTAGAATAAAAACATAATTTTTTTAATCGAGTGTGTAGGTTTGCTGACATGTTGGGTTCCAATACAACATAGCAATTAACCCTTCAGTTTTGATTTTTCATATTTCATTTATCAAATGATAAATCCCAACCACAAATACTTTGTTCTGGTTGACTAAATTTTATTTGGATTAGCTGAGTGACTACCAGTACATTGCCGCCGACACAAGTTAAGTGAGGATTTGTGTTTTTCGTTATTTTTGTTAATTTCTACAAAGTTGTAATAATACTCTTGCCTGTTTTTTATTTGTTTGTTAACCATTTTGACGACATTCACGACTAATTTTCTAATTTTAAAATACCTTCGTGGAAGCAACTTACGCAACTGACAATCGAATTGTCAATATTGCAGTTAGAAGGTGTTGTTGTTCGATTTGGTAGTAGGCCTAGAGTACCAATGTAATTTCAACTGTAATTGTTATTTTAAGAATGTGCAAATGCTGGCCGCCATGTGGTTGATAGTGCTCCACAAGGTAATTTCAAATTACCAAATTGGTAGTGTATATCATTAAAATGTTATAAATGGATTTCAAAATAAGCCTATATCATTTTTGTGTCATTGTAGCTGTCATGTTCCGCTATTTTACTACGTATTTCACGGTTCTATTGTTTTTCTTCATCGCAGGGAAAAGTGATAAATGTTTTTCTCATAAAGGAAATAATAAAGGTTGCACTACAAGCGTTATACCGTCTGCATTATGTACAATATTAGGCTAGCATACCGTAGGCATAAATATTACAATTACATGGAATGCCTTCTTTTTGAAATCTGCAATCACACCGGCAGCTCAGCGATTGGCAATTCTATTGCCTACGTCTATTTTATGAGAAATACTTAGGTTGTGTGCAGGCCTATGAAATTCTTCACTTACGATCAGTTATTCTTTGGACAGTGGCGAGTATAGTTTTCATTTGATTAAATCATACTTCAACAAAAGTAAGTATAATTTTGGATTCTTGCAGATTACAAACATTAATAAGTTATCAATAATTGTTAAATTCTTTAAACAACACCTCTAAACAATATTTTGGTTTAAAATATTACGGATGATTGATGAGGATGTTAATATGTTATTTATTCACACATGGGTTCCACCAAAATTCAATTCCGTCCCTATAAACATTCCAGAAATAAAATATATACTTTCTCAAGTGATTTTTTAGTTAGGCCTAAAGGACTAGACCTATTCAAAGTTTTACGCCGCTAAAATGTATACTGAAATTGTTAGAGCACAGATCAGTAACAGAGGAAACGCATACACCCAGAAGTGGATGGAGTGGACATAATAAATTACCTTTAAACATTAAAAAATGCAAAATTATGACTTTCTCTAGATCTAAAAATAATATTGCATGGCAATATTGTATTAATGGTATTCAGTTGAACAAAATTACAACTATGAATGATTTAGGTATATTATTTAACAATAATTTAACTTTCTCGAATCATATTAATAATATTATTTGTAAAACTCTTAAAAATCTTGGATTTATTATCAGAAACTCAAAATATTGTAGTATAAGTACATTATTTAAACTATACAGAACCATTGTCAGACCAAAATTAGAATATTGCTCATTAATTTGGAATCCTACTACCATTAAATACAAGAAATTGACAGTGTCCATTCAAAATAAATTTCTAAAATACACGTATTTCAGACAGTTTAACTACTATCCTAAATTTGAATCATATTCAACTATGTTACAGTATTTCAATATCCCTGAATTATCACACAGACGAAACATTCATGCATTGTTGTTTTTATACAAATTAATTAATAATGAAATAGATGATATTAATATTCTCAAAGAAATATATTTTTATGTTCCACGTTATAGTTCTCATAAATTGAACAATGTTTTTTTCATCCCAAAAGTAAACCCTGACTCTCATAATAATTCTCCTCTTTATAATGTACTCCGACTGTACAATCAGTTGCACAAAATGGACAATATAGATATTTTTAATACTAACAAGCGGCTTAAAAATATATGTGAAAAAAATTTGAAAATTTTAAAATAATAATTAATAAATTTTGCTCCATGCCATTTTCTTTACTTGAATCTTTCTAACATGTATATTTTCCTCCAAAACTATTATATTATTATTTGTTTTTTTCATATTATGTTCCCTTGTGTAATTGTCATATTGTTTTGTGTTTGTGGTTTTCTTTTCTGTGTGTTTTTTTTTCTTATTGTTGTAGCATTAGCTTAATTATTTTGAATATCACTTGAATTTTTGAATCTGGTGTATTATGTAAGCGAGAATATTGTAATTGGGCATTAGCCTGTAATATTCTTAGTACAATAAATAAATAAAAAAAATATGTCAAAATGTTAGATAATATTTATTTGTTTTGTTTTCTTGTTCACATAATTTTTGGCTTGATTATGTATTAGTATAGAGAATGTTTAGTGACGTGAAAATATCGAGATCGAGATAATAGTCTCGAAAGGATGATGGGGAAGATGTTTCAAAAAGCTTAGAAGTCGAAAGAAGTGCTTTCAAAATGTCTGTCTGCTCATTTGCATAGGCCCTTTGCGGATAAACCTTGTTTTGTATTCAGTAATTACATTTTGGGATTATGAACTTAGTTTGACTGATTGCATCCTCTAGAATTCCGCTTTTAATAATTAATCACGAATCGTTTTTCAAATTTAAAATTAAGAAATGACTCTAACAATTTTATAAAATTTAAATTACTGATAAAAGAGCTACCAAAGTATTTGCTTTTCTATAAATATTGCTTAAACGTGACACTTTTTCTTGTCTTTCTCGACTATGGTAGATGTTGCATAAAAAGCTTGCATAGTAAAATTATGCATACAAACTTTAAATTTCATCAAACAGATTTATTTATAAAGTTAATAATTCTGCAGATAACTGTGATATATGTTTGAATACAATGTACCATAATAATCAGAACGCTGCGATCGTTATGGGGACATTTCTAAATTCTTATTCCCTACAGGAAATATTTTATTTTTAAAGTTAATTACTATTCTTTTAGCATAAAAACCTGTTATGTTTAAGTCTCTGGAGTTTTATATTATGTAGTATACGGTAGTTCCTATAATATAATACAATAGCAATGTAAAAGGAATCAGAAGATGTTACGAAAATATAAATAAAGCTTTTCTTTATGTTGTCATAGTAAGAAAAGAGTAATAAATCTTCGAATAATTTATTGTTGTATACAGAGTAAACATAAACAAAATTGGAGGCCTAAATATGGATTAATGTAGCCTACTATTCTCTAATTAATGTGAATATACGTTCAAAAATATTTCCCCCTCAAGTCATATACAGTGCACGCCGCTTATTGTGATCACTTCGGGATGCAGCCAGTGTGATAATATTAACCTATTGATAACAGTAGCCGAAATAATTAATTGAACGTTATTTTTTCATGCATAAGATAACACTACAAAAATAGAAAATATGTAACTGTGAATCATTGAACCACTCATAATACAGTATTAGACTGCAAGCAACTATTTCTTCAACCAGTAAAAAAGTTTTTAATTACAGTAACCTATATCCGTTTTCATTTTTGAATCTATTACCACTACTCCATATTTATTTACGACTTACAAGAGTTATTAGAAGTCTACTGATCTGTGGTAAATACCGCATAGCAAAACATACAACACCTGTCTTTCTAGTCTTTTCACTTTTCACTAGCCATTAATGCATGTCAGCACTGTTATATTTATAAATAAATACAAACAGCTTAAGGCTAAACTTAGAGGCAAAACATGTTTTATTGCTGATAAGAGGAAGTTAGGTATTGCCACCCTCTTGAACTGGTCATCCTGTGAACTGGAAACAGTACCGCTACTTCCAATACAACACAAAACGAATCCTTAGAAACAAAATTTTGAATGACGTAAAGTTTTTGGAAATAAAGCCGTAAAATGAAAATGTGATAACATAAACCGAATATTTGAACACAGGAAACAGCTTTTTTCAATGTATCAGTATTAATCCGTACGGGACTTCATAAAAGTGATAACATTATCCGTGATTATATTAAGCAGCGCTCACTGTTTTTTGATATGTCTTATTTTTTTTATTTTAGTAACTTCCTGGAACCTTAAAGGCATCTATGGCATGAAATTTAAATATGAACTCATCAATAAAATAAATAGTGCCATAGATCCGTTACGGGAGTCTTTTCTGACCACACGAAATACATGCTGCAATACTAATTGTATTTCGGCATTTAGGTATTTTCGGTAATTTATATGGTATACGTTATACCAAGATATAGAAGAGCATTATTGAAAATATTTACAAATAGCACTAAATCTTATTAAATAACTTCATATCATCGATAAGTGTTGGCTCTGATGACTTGAAAATATTATTGGAAAGTGGGGAGCAGAATTGGATTGTTCATAGATATACATAGGCCTTAAATACGATGATGCTTAATGAGGGCAGAATGTACATTGGTTCCTCAAACTCAGTGTCGATATCAAAGGATCCAATCGATTTTTTAGATATTGTAGCATTCAAGAGAGTTGCCCTCATTCCTAATCCTGCTTTCAAATATTAGGATCACGCAAAATAAGTTTACAAAAAAAGACATGAATGAAACATTTTATTTTTACAAAATAATACTGGTACTTTGTTTGGTACCTCAGTAACTACATACAGTGTATACAAGTGCAATTTAACAATAATAATAATAATCTTTATTTCATATTTCATTTTCGGGCATAGTGATAAAAAATTAAGTTCGTTGGCAGAAATTATGATTACCGGATCATTTGACACTTTGAAACAGTACATTTACAAGAAATCTTAAAATGAACTAATTTTATGTTATTTGAGTTTCATTTTGATGCCTTTTTTAGTATATCATAAAATGATATAGATTTCGTAAACTGTGAGTTTTGAAACGTGATGGAAGCAAGCAGAAGGATTATAAAGCAGTATTTCTTATTAAGGATGACTATTGTTATTATTATTATTATTATTATTATAACACTTATGTAGGACTTTTTGGCAAGTTATGCAACTGCCTTCTTTAATTAAAGCAACCTGATACAATGTTGTGAATAAAGAAGCCAGAAACAAATTAAATGGAAGTTATGCAAACAAACTGGTGGTCTTTAATCTTCGTTAAGTGTATACATTGATGACGGGTATAAATACCGTTGAAAGCAAATATAATTCTTTCTAGTTTTCTCACAATTAGGTCGTTCACATCCTTTCTGATATAGCATTATATACATAAACTCGCATAAAATAAACAAGCCAATTAATGCTCTCAATTTTTGTTTGAAAGCCTTGTGGATTTAAATAAACATCCAGCTACTGACAGGCACAGAACTCATTCCCACTGTTGCCAACTTATTATTCCATTTCGTTCAGAATTATTTCCTGAACCTTATACTTGTACATCACCTAATCGCAGTTCGAACACATTAACTAACTATTCTGTCCGAAATTTCAAACCATACAAAACTAATTTATAAAATCACCTTCCCGAAAATATAGAAGATTTGTAAATTCTTGTTAGCTTTAGATACCTCGAAGCCCTTGAAATTTCTAGGCCCTCTGTACACGAGTCGTAGCTTTTAGGCCGCGCACTTGATGGATTGCCAATTAAAGAAAATAGGGACGATACTCGGGAAGTATAAAGTGCATGAAATAATCTAGTGTTCGTATTTGAGCAACGATAAAATTACATAGTATTCAGATTTTATTGTCAAATTTGACAAGCTTCTTTACATATTTCAGGCTTTATTTTAGTTAACCTAAATAAAGTATTTGGCATGACAACCTCGTCTTGGTTTTGAATGAGATATTCGGAAAATATCTTAATCAAATATATTTTGTTGAAAATAACAGTAATATAAATTAATTGTGGAAAGTCACTTGCAGCTAGGATATTACTGACAATTTTTAATTAAGAAATTTGTGTTTTAAATTGATAGAAGAAGATTCTTCTCAGCTCCATCTGCATCATTCTCACTTCCAGTATTTCATTTTCCTGTTGCACTAATAACTTGAATGAAATAATTCTATTAGGCATTTGTAACTTTCTATTACTAATAATAACAATAGCTGACATTACTGTTGTTATTAATATAGTCCTATCTTGTCAAACGTAGAAGAAAGAACTCATTTATCAGATCTAATTGTATAAATTAATATTATAACCACACTAATATCTATAGCAGGGAAGTTCAAGCTGGAACAGGGAATGGACCAATTACAGAGGATTTATTGGCCTTGCGGGCCATAGTGTCAACGTATACAATTTTCACAACAATTTAGTAACCACATTTAATGTAGAAATTAGTTCGTTTTAAAAAAAACCTGATTTATTTATCACATGTATTGTACGCTATGTATTAAAATCCTAGATAGCCTAAATAACTTTCCTTAAAATAAGGGCTGTAACAGAAGAGCAACAGGCCTATAACAGTTTAAGCATAAGCAAACAAGTAACAGTTTGCATGAAAACAAAGCTATATAAAAGTGAAGTTTAAATTTTACTGAAAGGAATATAGCAAATAAGTACATATTAAAAACACTTGATATTGAGATAGCTAGTACGTTTATTAGAAATTTTTTTATAAAAATGCACCGGAAAAATGTATTTTAATACTGCTTTCCTGGATTGTTTTTCGATTCGTACACTAATATCAAAACAACACATAACCTGTTAACAGTTACCAAAATTACATTCACTTATTAAATAAAAACAGGAAAAAACATAATGCCATTTTAGGAGGGAAACTTTACCCTTCGTGTTCTGAACCAATTTCTCAGTGTCCTGCGGTGCACTGGATGCTTCAATATGGAGGCTGTTTTCAAGGTGGGCATCAGTTATCCTTGCCCTTTCTTTGGATTTAGTCCGCTTCATCCGCGAGAATATTTCCTCACATAGATACTTGCTGCCAAAAAATGCAATTCTCATGTTTAACATAAATAAGTTAGGGTACTTCTTACTTGGAAAGTGTTCACATAAAAATCTTGTAGGCAGGTGTCCTTAAAATCTCCTTTCAAAGCCATGTCCACCTGGAGGTCAATAATGTTCAAACTGCGCTATCAAGGGTCGGAAAAAATCCCACTTCAGTTTAAGAGTTAGCATAAGAAATACCTTTTCAATAACTAATCAGGCGGTTCGGATGATAGGGTTCGGTGGGCCGGTAACGTCCCCGGGACCGGTTGTTGCGCATGGCTCATCTTTACGATCTTTCAAACGAGCAAAGTGAGCTTAATAAATATACTTAATGAATGCCATTAAAAGCTTGCTGCATAAATATACTATTTTGTTCGACTGCACTTTATTAAATTCGACATAATATTATATTCCTTGTAAAAAAGTGATCGAATTTCTCTATCGCTTCTGGGAAAGGAAAAGATCACATGTTCAGAAAATTAATAAACCTTTCGAGGGATCTGAAGTCATGGCTTCTCTAGTTAATACCGTGCAATGTGTGTTAATCTTATCTGAAGAACTGCATCAGAAGAATAGTAATATAATGGTAATTTTGATGGATTTTGTGCAAAATTTACCTTTGCTCCGTACTCCTGTTTAGGAATGTTTCATTACATACAAATTAGCTTTTTCATCGTGTATAAAACTTTATATAGGCCTACAGTAAAACCTGTGAAGTTGATCACCTCTGTAAATGATCACCTGCCTTAATTGACCGCATTTTCATGGTACCGGCGATTGTCCGTTACATATACATATATATATATTTATATATTTAATTTACTTTGTAAGTTGACCACCATAAAACTTGTTTCTTGACCGCTGTTGGACGAGATTCTAAGTAACTTACATTAGTTTTAACCTGCAAAACCTGATAAATCTAATGGTAGTTGTCAGAATTTTGGTTCATCACTACTAAATGCAAATTCCTTACAACTCGTGTAGGCAAACTTGCAACCATACTTCAATCTTATCCACCCAAACAGGAAAATATATTGTAACAGTGGCTTCTATAGCTGCTAGCTATTGTAAGTTGTGTTGTATTTACAGTGTATACAGTAACTTATCGATCCTTTAAAGTGGTGAAAGAATGTCGAGTCATGTTTCGAGGAAGAAGAGGATAATGCTGTACTGATGATAATTGTGAAATCACTATCACAGACAGGGAAGTTTTAAACTATGCCACAAATGATTAATTAGATATTGTGATGCCAATAATTCAAATGTTGTGAAATAACTATTTCAATATTATATTCAGACCTCGGCGGCTCATGCTTAGCGCGTGGGCCTGGCATGCAAGTGGTCCCGGGTTCAAATCCCGAGGCAGGCAGTCGTGTCATTCGTGGTGGACGAAGCCGTGACTTTGGGGTTTTTCTCGGGGATCCGTTTCCCTCTCTACCGAACACTCTCCACTTCACCTTCAAGCTCCCCCTCATTATCATTTATCATCCCGTTTCCTTTCCCGGCTTTCTGGCCGTCTCCTTACTGCGACGTCCGCTGTGGGCCTCTCCCGTCCTGCCCCGTGGCTTGTGGTCATGCGGCTGTTGGTGGTGTGCTGCGCACTAAGGGCAGCGACCCTATGGGCTCTCTCCTTGAGGGACCGAGGGCGTGGCGCACGACAATGGCAGAGGGACCCTGGAGGCGTAGTGCACTTGGTATGGTTTCTGGTACTAGTTGGATATTGGGGAGTTCCGTGGGTGAACGCGGCGAAATCTGCTGAAGGGGGGCTTTGGGCATGCCAATCATCCCATTACCAGCGGTTGGCACAATGGGCCCGGGCATGTGGCCTACGTGCTTAGAGTCGTTCCCAACCCGCCTCTTCTTCCCTACGTGGGGTTCCATACATATATACATACATACAGACCTCGAAATGAAAATGATTAATTCTAAGATGGCAATGTAACGAGCACACCTTAAAGACTACTGTTCAAACTACATGCTGTATTGTAACTTTACAATAATCATTATTAGTGCAAATTCTAGTATTTATGTATATTAAATATCCATTCAGGGGTAATTTACGTACCTAACGATGAAGATGATGATGATGAAGATGGTGATGAAGATAATGATGATGTTAATGATGATGTTAATGATGTTAGCTTGGTGTAATACGTATTAATAATTAATACATTTAAAACAAAACATTATATTTTTAACCAATCTCATCTTACTGAGTTCTACATTTGTTATAGGCGTACACTTGTATAATTATTCTCTTGACAGATAATTAGAAATCTTTGATGGGATCTGACCGGCAATGTAGTCAATGTAGCTTCGTTGCAATATACATTCAGTTTTATCTCATTCATGCAAAGCCAAATCCTTCCCGAGGGAAAGCTTAAAAAAAAAAAAAAAAAAAAGCAAGTTACGATTACCCTTTCGTTCAACTTGTCAAGAAACCGGTTCAAATAATGTTTTATAGTTTAACATAGACATTTTGTGTCAAAGTTTAAAGAATCTTTCCTAATAGCAATTCTCTAAAAAATCGAGGTAAACAGAATTTTGTTCATGTAAAGTGGTAGATAGAGTCACAGGAAGTTTCTGACATGTTTCACGCCATATTCTAGAAACATTATATTTCATCCAAAAATAAAATTTCGATATAGCCTATTATAATGTTTTGTTTAGTTATTCTGATCATAGACAGGGGGCTATGCTTTTTCTTAGCTATGCTGTTAAGTACATATGGTATGGGTAGAGAAAGTAACAGGTCCGCCTTGCAATTATAGTCAACTTCAAAAGTATCCCTGGATCTTTAATGGAATCTCCGGAAAATCTGGCGCAACTGTTATTCACAAATGTTTTAAAGAACTTGCTTGATAAAAAAAAAAAGTTTTTCTTAATTTCTAATAATGTTTATTGAGATAATTGTTACATTAAATACATAGCTTCCAGAACAAACCCGCTTTATAGAGTGGCTGTTGACTGTAAAACGTGAAAATAAGGCCTATAGCTAAATTCACATAGCATTACTAAATCCGTTTAAGAACCCGACGATAAAAGGCTTCGGTTCAATGTCAGACCCTGATTTCATGATTTGTAAATTGTCTTTGGTTCCTTTCCTCTTGGAGAACTGCTTAGAAATTCACAACACCACAAAGTAAGATCGAAACTCGCAAATACCTTTGTGATTCTGAAATGTGAAGTGTATGAGGAGGAAACTTGCTTAGGTCAGGAAGAAGTGGCAGGCGTGTAGACAGCATAGTAATAGATCGTAGTACACAAACTGAATTCTTGATCCTAGCTCGTACTATTCCCTACGAGGAACATACTGATTAACCGCAAATAGGGCATTATAAATAGTGTGTACATAATCCACCGAGGACATTTTAACTTAAGTACAATTTAGTATCAATAATTCGTGTGATTGGGTTTATGGTACATGCTGGTAGTATTCCTAAATATTTTGTCATTTTTGCGAGAGAATTTAAAATTTCAACTCTATTGACGAAAGCAACAGGTTATTGACTTTGAAAGGATCTTTACATATTCAGCGAAACCATTTGCAGGTAGGTCTATCTATTCATTTTTACTTCCACTGCCCGTACCATAGGTACTATAGGTAGAGGAAGTATTGTTTTCGATCCAAAAAATTCGAAGTTTAGTTTTTAACTTAAATACATGTTTTGAGGCCCCCTGAATCCAAAAATGCTGTGTCTGTGTCAGTGTGTCTGCGTGTCTGTGTGGATGTCTGTAAAACAGCCTAGCTCCAAAACGGAAAATCGTATGAAAACAAAATTTCGTATTTGGGTCATGCACCTTCTAAAGATCTGAACCGAAGATTGGTGACAAGTATCTCTTATTTATAAGGGGACTTTACATGAAGAAATTTTCGTTTTCCCGATTTTCTCGAAAAGCTCTAACGATTTTCTTTAAATTGTGCACATGGGTTGCTTATACTGAGAGCTAAAACTTTTATTCGTAACATTATTCGAAAAATATTCTCTGAAGGGTAGTTATAAGCCACCCACTGTTCACCCACTGTTTGTAGAAATTTTGTCTTTCCTGGTGAACAATTGAATACGCGCTCTTTCACGACCTCTTATTCTATATAAGAATGTGAATCGAGAAAGATGTATTGTTGGCCATGCATTGAGTAAAGAACAATCTGAGGGGAATATTCAATAAATATAGGAAAATATTCTTAACGGCAGAAAGTTCAATAATCATTTGCAGTGACTTTTTTTAGTTTGTTTATAGGCTGCGTTTTAAGTCGCAATATTCAAAAAAGAGGCTGTAAGGTATTTATAGCTAGTTAACGTAGAAGTATAATATGTGAATACTGGCAACTTTACTGTTAAACTATAGCCTATACATATATATATATATTTTTAAATTTCAGGCTGGATACTTAGGCCTATTATATATTATACTAAGATGCTAAATTTTATTTGGGCAGAGGAAGTTATGTGACTTTCACGTACGATTTTTTAGAGTAGGTTCTTAAAAATGTATCAGTAGGCTACATGTGAAAATTATTTAACACTCTTATATATTTTATGCCAAGTCTATCACAAAAATTGTAACGGCATCCTGTATCAACTGGGTAAGGTGAAAATAAAATAAGATGTTTACATAGCATTATGTTTTAAATACAAAAACGATATACTGCATTGTAATTTTCTGCAAACAACCACCTTTCACATCAGAGCTAAAATGACTCTGAATATCGCAGATTGCCGCAACTTTCTTGTTGGGCTGCTCTCCATTTACAAATTCTCGTCATAATATTTAAATTAATCGGAAGAGCTGATCTATTGGGAGCGAGCGAAGAGCAAATTAAAGAGGCGCGAATTAAGTAATTTGTGCAGGGGAGAGAAATGTGCTTATTTTGGGACGCCCTGGATGTGGTCACAAGCACGTGGTTTATACAGTTGATTTCGAGACAATACACTGTTTAAGAAAAGTAGTGGGAGAGAGGGTAGGGGAGTTATCCTTTTATTCAGACACAGACACAATATTAGGCGGTCTTTACTAGACTGGGTATTTCTAATGGATGTCCACAAGAATTATTAATGATGATTTTGACGTTTTAAGAAGGATTTAAGAAATATGAACAGATTTCTTCTTTTCTAAACCAGCATACGTACTTTTAGTAGGCCTAAACACAAATGTTGTTGTTGTTGTTATTATTATTATTAATTTATATTGAATGTTGCACTATACAATTTTTAATTCCTAACTCTTATAGCTTCGAAATTAGAATTCGCGATGACCAAAAAATGGTATTTTTCAGAAACTTGCGTAGCCTACGTGTGTGTTATGTCCGTGTGTCTGGATCAGCTTGGCACGAGAACGAAAGATCGTATTGAAAGAAAATGTTATAATTTTATCTTCTGTACAATTTTAATTTTTAATGAATAATACGAGCGTGGATCGAAAAGTAACGCACAATAATATTTTTTTTACAAAATGTTTAGAAGGTACAATTACAAACAAATGCACATATGGAGGGACATCTATTGTATATTTTTCTATATGGTCGCCAAGTTTTTCAACACATTTCTCCCATCGTGATACCAGTTTCAAAACACTCTGTTCATGGAAGTCCGTTCGGTTGGAGTATAGCTAACTGCGGACTTCTGATTTCACTTCTGCATCTGACGCAAAGCGTTTACCGGCCAGGAATTTCTTCATGGGACCAAACAAATGAAAGTCCGACATTCTGCGTGGTTGCAGCTGTTCCCGTCCGGAACGTGGCGCATTACGAAGGTTATCACGGCCATCTTCGAAGAATGCACACCACCTGGAGGTATTGCTACGGTCCATACATTCGTCCCTATACACGCCACGCATGTTCCTGTGAATTTCACTGAATTGCCCTTTGGCCCATAAAAATCGCACTACGCCTCGCTGCTTTTCACAAGTACGACGATACTAACATGCGCGCCATTTTTGTTGCATAGTTCACGCTTCTCTCGCTAGAGCTACACATGAGAACAAAATAGCGTCCGTAGCGGAAGCTTTAAACTTCATCTTGGTGAAAATTCAACATCCCAATCGAAATACCAACGCAGAAAAAAATTATTGTTCGTTACTTTTCGATCCACCCTCGTATTAGTATGTTTACTATTTACTACTGTTTAATAATTAATTCTATTACTACTTGTGTTACTATTATTTACTGGCACCAGCGCTACTACCATCACTATTATTACTTTGCTATCACTGTTTTACTACTGTAACTACAATAACTTTATTTGTAATGTTTTGATAGGACATACCGGTAGATTAAACAAAGTATACAATTTATAATTCTTAATGGCTTGTCTATTCTTGAAATGTTCCCTTATTCAAATTATATTAGAAGTTAATAATATTCTCATTTCATATACTTCGGGTATATTGAACTCTGATATGTTTTACACAGTAACGTACTAGGCCAGTCAGTAGAGAATCAAAACAGGGGTGTATGTTGCAAAAGGTGGGGTAGAAGATTTTATTTTTTACCTTGTACATATGGATACAAACATGTAAAAAAACAAAAATGCTAACATGGGCGACCTCGGAAAAACTTTTGGCGGCAAAAAAAAATCGAAATTTTAGGACTTTTTTTGGTTTTACGCCTATAACTCCTAAACGGTGCATCCTAGCGAAAACGTTACAATATAACTAATTAAAGAACATTAAATTCTGTGTAGAAAGAGTAATGTAACGTACTAATTCGGTCAGGTAATATGGTCGAAAACCACGGTCAAAGAACGACGATTTTTTCCAACTTTGCCAAAAACTGAGATATGGTATTATATATGAGTCTGCAGCTAGGAAATGAGCACTCTGAGAGAAAAACTCGTGAAATAAAAGTTGTAGAGCATCAAATTCTGCGTCCACTGAGTATCAAAATTGTCAGTTTTGGTGAAGTACACCTCTCGAAATTGGCGATCCCCCGGTGTACGGTAATTGGCATAAGAATCCCATGAAGGTACCTGTAAGTTGCAACTCTAGCCTACCAAACCGAAAGTATCTTTGTATCACATTTCTTAATAATAACAGTAATAATAATAATAATAATAATAATAACAATAATGTTATTATAATTTAACAATAATTTAAGCATAATTATAGTTAGTGTATGACTAGTGTATAGTGTCTATGTACGCAGCATTCTCCCCGCTTCCCTCCAATGCTGCAGAAGAGTGACAGTATTTCGCAGTATTGGTTGGAGGCTATCTGCTTCATAAAGTTGTTTGGCCACCATCGCCAAGAGTTAATCATCTTTTTAAAAATAATACACTATTGGTTCACGAAAGTTGCCGTTGTGTTCGACAGATAGGCCTACCCTGCTCAGAGTGGCACCAAATGATCTGAGTTATTGCGGCGAATGAAGATTCGCCATTCCCCCGAAGTAATCTTTGATGTATATACAATTAACCAAGTCGCTCAGGAAACGTTTTTGGTCAGTGAGTTTAATAAAAGTCTTCTCACTGAAGTCCTGAAAAGTCACTTCGAAGATTGTGACATTAAAGTCAATCAGGCCCATGCTGACTTGCTCATTTCCAAGGCCAAGGAGCATGAAAATGTCCCAATAATTGGAGAGGACATAGACCTTCTTCTGCTTATGATAGGGCTTGGTTAGCCATGCATCAACTTGGTCTTTCTGAAGCTGCTGATGTGCAATATTTGAGAACATCTTTCAAATTCGACCAATCCATATCCAGCCACATCCTTTTCATCCACGCGTTTAGTGGATGTGATGCGACATCTGCTATTTTTGGTCGAGGAAAGATGAAGCTGAGCAGCATGGTCACCTTTTCGAAAGAACTTCAGGACATATCCCGATGCTTCGTCGACCCATTCACCAGCCATGATTAGATTGATGAGGCTGGTGATCTGTACACCGGAGATCCCACCAAAGTAGCTCTGGACGAACTGCACCAATCCACGTTCACACGAGCAGTGGCCAAGGGAAAAGTGGACCTCGCAAGACTACCACCTGATTATGATGCTGCATGCCACCATTCATATCGGTGTTTCCATCAAATACAGACATGATTGGGTAAAACAAGAAACCTTGAAGAAAGAGGATGGGTGCGTAGTAATGCAGGTCTAGTGCCACTAAAAACCAACAGATGCCTGACTCCCTTGTCTCTACTCAAGACAGTGTCATGCCCTTGCAAGATAGCGTGTAGTAGAGCCTGCTCTTGCCGTAAGGCTGGTCTGAAGTGCTCTTCCATATGCAAGCACTACTGTGTTCAACAATGTGAGAAGACTTTATCCACTGGTAGTTGATGATGATGACGACAAAGATCACTTCAACCAGCTATTGGACCCCGAGGAACAACCAGAGGAGGATGATGAGAGCTTCCTACCACTTCCACAGATGCTAATAGAGGAACTGGGCTCCTTGGTTTATTTAAATTATACACATTTTTAAACATATATTTATTGACTAATGGTTTTTCAGGTACTTAGAATGGCTTTATTTGGTGACAGGTTTCGGGCTTAGCCATGCTATCCTTGATCAGGCTTATTAACACATCATTTCTATTATTAATCGTTTTTTTATAGATTTACATCAAGGTAAATTAATAAAATAACGGTATGGTGTATAACTCTTATGTGTTTTTAAATTACATACATGTTTTCTTATTTACTCATGTGTTTTCATATTTTTTCCTTTTTCTCATTTTAAAATGATTATTTGATTATACTAAAGGAAGAATTACTCTGTAGGATATACACCCGTACTGTTGAAGCGTTCTAACTCATTGGAACCTTCATACGCCAATTGTCGGACACCGGGAGATTGCCAATTTCGAGAGGTGTACTCTAAACTAAAAATGTTGGTACTCAGTAGACGCAGAATTTGATGCTCCACAACTTTTATTTCATGAGTTTTCCTCTCAGAGTACTCATGTCCAAGCTGCAGACTCATATATAGGGTAGTACCATATCTCAGTTTTTGGCAAAGTTGGAAAAAATCGTCATTCTTTGACCGTGGTTTTCGACCATACTACTTGACCGATTATTACATTGTGGTATTCATTCGACGCAGAATTTAATGTTCTTTATTTAGTTATATATAACTTTTTCGCTAGGATATACCGTTTAGGTGTTAGAGGCAGAAAAAAAAGTCCTAAAATCTCGAGGTTTTTTTGCCGCCAAAAGTTTTCCCGAGGTCGCCCGTTTAAGCATTTTTTGTTTTTTACATGTTTGTATCCATATATACAAGTTAACAAAATAAAAGCTTCAACCCCACCTTTTGCATCATACAATACCTTTACTGACTGGCCTATACTTCCAATCTTCAACTTTTAATTATTAATATTTTGGAGTTTTCATGACCGCGGTAGATCGTTCGGGTCTGTTCTTATTCCTTATACATTACCTAAGCTCTGTAGGTCTAGTTGGAGTTTGTTAAATTCAAATCCGTCATTCGCCTCTGCGAGAAGGAGAAACCATGAAAACGTAGACTCAGATTGGCCAGTCACGGAATTTGAAATCGTCTTGACCTACTCAGTTGCTATTGAACATTTTTATTTTCGAGTAGATAGTGTAGCTTTTACATATTATAGGCTCATCTTTTCTTATTCTTATGTTACATTAACTTCCCATAGCTACTGAATTTCAGTAAATTTCATTTTACCAGGATTGCAATTAATTTACTGAAAGAATCTACCGAGAATATTACAGAAAAACCTTTTTTTACGAATAATGAGTTATTGAGATAGAGCTATCATTCATTTGTACATCAGTTCATATGGAACTAGAGTGGGGTTTCTTTGACTTTCACGTGTTTACTATGTCATATGTTGCATGTAGCCTACGTATATCATGTACAATCTTATATTAACAAATTATTATTCACTATTTTTCAATTCATAGTTATACTGCAGAGAACTTATTTAATTCTCTTCCTAACCCGTGGAATGGTAAGCTATCGTACTACAGAAACCACCAAGTATGAAGTTTGTGTGAACCGTTTACCTAGAACACTATGGCCGAGAGCACCATTCTCCGGTTTTCTCAGCCGTTTCGTTACCGCGGTAAACGTAATACCGGGTATTCTCAAAATTTCTGTGCACCATTGCTAAAATACCGCGGTTTGCTAATGCTTGGAAATATTGCGGTTACTCTGCTCCGACTCCAATTCTCGTTGATGGTTTCTTCCATGGCCGCTAGGTTCTCTCTCTCTCTGCACGTCTGCCAGTCACGGTGGCTCCCCTATAGGCTATTGGTTTTCCAAATTCAATTTATTTGTTGCCGTATTATTCAATAAAAAGATATTCATAAGGATAAAAGGGAATATTATATTGCGTATATATGTAGTCTGAATTCATACTTCGAATTCAAGCACCATAGATACTGAAATGAGTTGGTGTCGCCTAGGCTACTACTGGTTTGGTTGAGGTGAGAAAGGAAGGTCATTTCAATCGATGTTACAGCATAGTATTTGCAAAGATATGTACCATCGTTCATTCTTCAAATTAGTGATGAGCGAGACCAGTCTTGGTCTTGCAGTCTTGGTCTTGGTCTCGCAGAAAATGCAAGACCGAGACCAAGACCAAGACCGCATCAGCGTTAGCAAGACCAAGACCAAGACCAACTATGCAAGACCGAGACCAAGACCAAGACCAACCCTGCAATATTCTGGCAAGAACAAGACTTAACTGCAAGACTCTTGTAGTCTTGCTATTTGAAAAAAGTTTTTTAAAGCCCCGTTGTGTATGCAGCGAGCCAGCGACCGCTACTCAAAGGGGCCACAGAGTCTCTAGCCGGGGTAGTCCCAAGACTGGTAGGCCTATAATGTAGAGGTTGCCTCATCGTGCGGTAACCAATGAAAGCAGACCCGGTGCGTGACGTATCCAAAAACGAGCGCACCATTCAAATAATACATGTGAAATCCGTATACAACCTCTCTCACCACTACGTTAAAACAAATTACTGCAATGAAAACTTACAATTAATCTGACGGATTTCCCTGAATGGCATTCCACACAGCTAGTTCTTTCAATTGGTGGGAGTTAAATTCACGATAATCACTCCATATTCATTTTTAAAATGTTTAATTGCAATAGTTCTCTAGTACGAAAGACAAACAGATGTAAAAAAGGCCCCAAGCCATATATGAAATTTCATTTTGCGTACAATATAAATAAATTCTGCCATACAGTTATTTAATAACTAGTTTCTCTAACCTATCACTGGGTTATAATAATTCTTTATTACAACCAAATGGTCATACTATGATGAATGGAGCAACGATGGAATGATATATGGCAGGGGAAACCGGAGCACCCCGAGAAAGCCTGCCCCGACCCCACTTTGTCCACCACAAATTCCACATGGATCCATCGAGATCCGATCCCGGGTCCCAGCGGTGGAGGGCGAGCGGTTTAACCACTCAGCCATGGGGCGGCCTATGACTGAGGATTTGAAACTTTAAACAGTAGCCCCCTAACTTAAAACGCCTATTAACACGCTCAGTACCCTATTTCATTAACGATGAAATCCTTTTTTAAAACTATCATTATTAGCCTACTCTCACATATAGAATCTTTCCTGTCTACTTGAACAAAATATAACATAGCTATTCAGCTCATTCCATTCTCCTTGCAGAAAATTTCAAAATAAAGTGAAGTCTGAAAAAATCAGGTTATACGCCCGGTATTCTTCATAATTATTCAATAAAACACAATTACACCGTAGATTAATTAAAACAGGATCTTATTTGACGGGTATTTGCTAGTTATTACTTTACAGTTACGTATCTGATTGTACTGTAGCTATACAGGCCTACATTTTGTTGATGACAGGTAGGACACCCGCTGAAAACCTTTTTTTTTTTACTACTACAATTTTGTTATTGGCACATAACGGTGGCGGTGTTTAAGTTCTTGCTGCTGATTCATATTAAAGATGCATATCGAATGGGAAAAGATACTACCGTAAAAGTAGAAAATGCCTGGTCTAGAAATATTTTCTTGCATGAAGAATAGTTATGATTATATATGACCCAATCAGTTGAAGGCCCGAAACTTGAAAGCAAATAGAAAGTAATTAATGGGGGGGGGGGGTAGCGGAAATCTTTAAAGTGCAGAAATGATCTGTTCACATTGTGTTATAAATTAGAACTAGGCTATATGGAAAGAGAAATATTTTTTATTGCAGCCTATGGGTTTGGGTTTCGAATGGACATTGTGTAATTTGCTATAGACTGCACAATTTCTAAAGCATCTGCTTCAATGCCGTTATGTTTTGTTACTATCTTTATCTTATACAGCTTTAAACAGGTAAGATAGAACTTCTCTCCTATGCGGAAATCTTTTAAACATTTCATGCACATCCTGTTAATATTACTTCTTGTCTCCACAGCCGTTCAATTTGAAACTTTACAATATAATATTCATAATTTTGCACTCTCAAATAGTGTATAGCATCTCGTGGATTTTGGGTTTAAAGTTCTGCAATAGGATAACAGAGAATAGTTAAATTTACAAAGTTTACTGTTCTAGCTTATATCACCATGGACGTTTCGGCAAACAGCGTGACATCACATTACTGTTTACATGGTCAAAGCAACTAAAAGCAATTAGCTTTCGTTACTTTCGCAAGCAATAACTCACATGTAATCGGTGTAACTTTAAATCATGTAAACGCCATCAATCATGCATAAAAGAAAACTGCAAGACTCTTGCAACAAGACCAAGACCAAGTATGCAAGACCGAGACCAAGACCAAGACCAAGACCAGTGATGCAAGACCGAGACCAAGACCAAGACCAGGGTTACCTATCCAAGAACAAGACCAAGACCAAGACTGAGAGTGCAATACCAAGACCAAGACCAAGACCGCCTTGGTCTTGGTCTTGGTCTTGCATTTGCTCATCACTATTTCAAATAGATCCCACCTGTCTGTACATTTCAATAAAATAATATTGATGTTTTAAAGAATAATTCTCACACGTGTGCAATCCAAGGCAAAGCAACACCACGAAATCTCTGCTCTGAGTTCGTCATAGCCTCACTTTTATTCCCGTACGACTAGTAGAAATTTTAGGTGCAAAATCATGTGCATAGCCATGAAAGGGCTGTTATAATTAGGTTCGTGTACGTGCAGGTATGATAAATTGATTACATGCCCTATATACCGATACACAGGCTATATCGTGATGCATGCAGCCATTCACTTAAATTTGGCCTAGGACCACTGGTTTTCCATATTTCATTTATTTGTTGCCTTATTGTTCAGTAATAAATGTTCATAAGGATAAAATGGAATATTATATTTCGTATATATGTCCTCTGAATTCAAAGTTTGAATAAATACTGTACTAATCGTACCAATCGTGGTTACGCCCACTAGCCTACTCGATGGACCTGGTTTGGTTGAGGTAAGAAAGGAAGGTCATTTCAATCGATGTTACAGCACAGTATTTGCAAAGATATGTACCATCGTTCATTCTTCAAATAGATCCCACCTGTCTCTCATTATTCTTTATGTTTAATTAGCTTTTGGCCTAGATATCGTAAATATGATACATTACGCCGATCTCCATCTTGGAAAGAAAACCGCTGTTTTCTCACTTTACAACTCCTTCACGGCCGGTTTGCATCTTACCGCGGTAAAAGTCGAAACCGAGCACGGTGCAACGAAAGTATGACTTTACCGGGGTAAACTAAGTAACTTTACCGCGGTATTCTGAATACCGAGGTTGGTGCACTCGGCCATCACAATGGATTTGCATTTCCTTCCACAATGAATGAGTAACGGCATATGAATCTGACCTTTCAGTGCCCAAGATATTACTCAGCATGTTTCTCATCGGTTGATAAGAAAAACTCAACAATGGATTCGAGTGGGATTAGAACCAACCCGTACGCTTGAGATTTGCTATCATTTGGTGGTATCCACAATTAATATGTAATGATGTTGATGATGATGATAATGATGATAATAATAATAATAATAAATTAAATTTCCTATGGAATAGTGTCATAGCTAGAGACAGGCACAATATGAAGAAAATATTGCCAAATTATGAAATTTATTTATGCTAAATATGAAATTATGAGAAAAAAATTAAAAATATTATGAAATTGTCATCTGAATATTTGTTGTTTGATTTAAGACAACACACAAAGGAATATTTACCCTATTCACCATGAGAAGACAAAATAAAACACTAGTTAACTGGTAATTAATACGTTAAATATTTACAATATTCTATTCACCTACATTTTTTCACATCACATCATCACAACAATTATTATTTATTACAATAAGATACAAGCAGCTTTTCAATGTTTTCTGGCAAAAGGTTGCATCTTCTGTCGGTAAGAAACGTCTGAACTGTGTGTGTATCTTTTTTATTTTCATTTTTTTATGTTGAATGCTATTTGTGTGTTGTTTCAGCAGAAACTTTGTGTTTGCAGATGCCTGTATTAAGAAATAAATTAATAACAAAATTATTATGTATTCAGTCACCCATTCGTTCAGAATAAAGGTATCGGCGAAAGCCAAATATAAAGTGCACTTTAAGCTCCGCCCACTCGATCACTCGATATTCAATTTTGTTTCTCATCGAAGCAGGGTGACAAACTACCCTTGTATATTGTCGCCGACACTCCCGACCTTACCAAATATGAAAAATGCGAGAGTGCCCCTTGTACCAAATATTAAAAATTCTAGAGCGCCCCTTGTACCCCTTTGTCTATTAAAAATGCTAGAGTATGTGCCTTATACCGACAGGTTTGCTTTGTACCCAACTGTTTGTCAGCCTGTTCATCCTCGAAGAATTCGCTAGATCGTGGTATAAAAGGAACTGCTTCACTGGGGAGGGCTGGCCGGGATATGTCTCTTGCGAAGATGCATCTTATATATTTTTTTTTTTCAAAAGATATCAAATGTAGCGTAAAAATAATTTGAATGTTAGTAAAAATTTGTCTTTAGATATTATTAGGCCCTACACAGATAATAAAACGGACTATGTTCCATATTTACACTTTTGTTACAAAATGTGCACATAACAATCGTTCCATATGTTTTAAAACAGTTGATCTTTGCTACCAATCGCGCATTCCAGATTTAGGCATGTCGGCAACTTCACCGATCCAAATCACCACGAATCACAAACAACACATAAATGCCAGTCCAAAACTGATGCAGTGTCTAGTGAGCAGAGAGGAGAGAATATTCCCTCCTCCCTGCTAGTGAGCTGGTTCCTCTAACTGTAAACATTCCCTACATCCGCCCTTGCTGTCGAGTCATACTTTGGAATGGAAGAAATGTGACTACTTCCACACAATACGTAGAAATCCCATCTCCGTTCATAATGGAAGTATGCTGTTATTAGAGCGGAAATGTGTAGGGTACCTCTTATCAGTTAGAAAGTGTTGCCAAATTTCTTAGCTTTCTGGAGTTTGCCGTGTAGGGATTTGAGATGGAATTCCCGGAAAAATTTTCAAAACATTTCAATAATGTGGAAAACTCGATTCATTTGACATAGAAATATTAAGGAAGGAAAAATTTGCAAATCATACAAAATATGAAGCTTTATGAAGATTTTCACGAAATATGAAGTTTTTACCAAAATATTATGAAATATGAACTTTCTTCTTGCGTGCATTGCCATCTAATCTTCGTGATTCGTAAAGATCCGAGTTTTCAGAGCGCTAGCAGCGATATTTTAGAATATAAAATTTTATATTTTGCCTGTCCCTAGTCATAGCCTACCACTGTCAATCTCAGCATCAGGTTAGGCAGCTGTGGTGAGAACTTCTATGGGTACCGCATCCTACGTCTCTGACAATTTGTATTTATCTTCAATTTACCTTTGAGGGTAAAAAAAATGCATTTTGAAATTAGTTTTTTCTTTGTAGCAAGCACTTTTCTCTTCAATTTGCTGAAAAGAATTTCCGATATATGTGTGTTACGGACAAAGAAGGAAATTAGGATATAACTTTACATCATTTACTATTATTACTGTTTATTTGTAGCCAATAACGTCAATGGCCGGCAATTGACTTAAAGGACCAAAGAGCTTAGGGCATTCATGTGTAGGCCTACTTCGAACACTTTTTCAAACATTGCTCATACAATGACGTGATTGACCAGTTGTAATTGGGTAATGTTATAAATACAGAAAAGAGACATACCATCGTCTCAGAATATACTATTATATTTGTGTGTGCATATATGTATGTATGTATATTAAAACATTTATATTAAAATTATATTAATAGCTACTATGCAGCTGTAGGCCTACATATCACTGATATATCCGTGATAGTTCCGAAGTCGATTTTGCAACCAGAACGATGTCGTCCGTAAACCGTAGGTGATTTAACTTCTGTCCCATAATGTTTATACCATATTTGCTGTCCCAATTTAGTTTCCTGAATTGGTGCTCCAGTAAACTAGTGAAGAGTTTCGGGGTGAGGGGGTCCCCTTGTTTCCCCCCCTGCCTAGAGCGAAGCTGTTGCCTTCCCTTTCTGTTCTTATTTTTGCCTGACTATTTTCGTAAAGTTTTGCTAGGAGCCTGATGTAGTTGGATTGAATACCTTGTTTCTCGAGAGCTTGTAGAACATATTTGTGTTCCACGGAATCAAAGGCTTTGTTATAATCGATAAATGCTATATATGTTTTTATATGGAATTCTTGTACTTTTTCAAAGAGTTGTTTTATGACTTGAAGGTGGTCTAAAGTGCTAAAGCCAGCTCGGAATCCTGCCTGTTCTATAGGTTGGTTCTCATCAAGGGACTTCGACATTCTTCTGGTTAGGATCTTTGTGAACAGTTTATACATGCTTGGTAATAGACTGATCGGCCTATAGTTGTTGATGTTGTCCCTTGCTCCTTTTTTGTGGAGTAGTATTATTGTGCTATTGTTCCACTCCTTTGGTATGTCTTCTGATTGTATTATTTTGTTGAATAGTTCCGTGATAGCGGCCAATAGAGCCTCGCCTCCCATTTTTAAATGGGAACATGAACACCCAGAAAACGAAGCTCATGACAAACTCAGCAGAGGATCCAATCTATTTAAATAACGCTCAACTAGAATATGTGGAAAACTATACCTACGTGGGCCAGAACGTGTCATTCCATGAAAGTACAGAGAAGGAGATCAAGAGAAGAATAGGACTACGATGGAAAAAATTTTGGGCACTGAAATTCATACTAACGGACAAATTTCAAAAACTATCTATAAAGACAGAAACCCTTGAACAATATGTCTTGCCGGTTCTGCTCTACGGCTGCCAAACCTGGTCCCTAAATAAAGGGCACAAGCAGATGCTTCAAAGATGTCAGAGGAAGATGGAACGCATAATACTGAAAATATCTTTGAAGGACAAAGTAAGGAATGAGGAAATCCGTCGCAGAATAGGCATGAAGGACGTCCACAACACAGCAGAGGTACTCAAATGGAGGTGGGGAGTCCACGTCGCGAGGATGAACCAAAAGAAATGTACGTACAGGTTAACAATGTGGGACCCAAGAATAGGCTGGAGGAGCATAGGACGACAAAGAACCCGATGGGCGGAATCCTTCAAATCCAGAGCGGGAGGACAGTGGACTAGAAGAGCAAGGAACAGGCAAGAGTGGAAAGCACTTGAGAATCAGTGTTAACGACATAGTGCAAGTAACAATAGTGACAACAATAGTGACAAATTTGGTACTGTTATTAGTTATAAGAATAGCAATAGATACTCCCTAGGACTGGCTCACCTAGCGAGACTACACGAGCCAAGTCCCTGCAGAGCAGGAGGCCATAGCCCTTATGGGATTTTAAGGCTAAAATCAATCAATCAAAATCAATCAAGTGCCAGTATGGTACTTTATGAGATTGTGTGCGGGACGGGAAAATACCTATCCGTCTGTCTGTCTGTCCATCCGTCCGTGTGTCTTTACGCGCGATAACTCAAGTACGCTTTATCGGATTTTCATTAAACTTAGTATACGCATTTATAATGTCCATGGTAAGAAGACTATTTATTTTGGACCAAATCGGAGTAACGACTAATTAAAGGTCACATCCTTTCACATAACTATATTCAATGCCGAGTTTCTAATCATTGAGGGAATTGACTCCAATGCAGTCAGATATTTGTTTATCTCGTTGATCAAGTTGAAATGAATACTACATGAATACTGTTATATGCAGAAGGTATATTACTGTGAAATAATTAGGCCTATGGAGTTCTTTGCCAGTGCATTTTGTCAAATGTTCACATATTTTAAGAATATCTTATATCGATGTATAGGAGTATGAATTAAGGTTAAGTAGCAAACTTTAGATCTCTGTTCTTCCCTGCTTAATGAATCGATCTGGAGCTTAACTTGGTGACAGATTACAAAAATATATTCTTTTCTGCATATCATAATTTCAATTATCACTGATTTAACAAAAGCATTCTGGCACTTTGTTACATCAGTTAACCTGATTTTATTTTATTTTTAATAATTTGTCTCATAAAAATTTGAAATTTTTATTATGTCGTTTGGAAATTAAGAAAAATATATTTTGAAGAGATGTTATAAAAATCCTATTTTATGTTTTAGATATGGATCTATGCCAAATTTCAGTTCAGTGGACCTTAAGGTCCGTGATGTGTCAAATGTTATAGTTATGTAATTTTACACTAGCCAAAGGCGTACCTTCGCCCTTAAACCGTGTTCTGACACCACTTTCAGCCTTAGGTCCCTGCTACTGTAATAACAGCTTTAGTAGTCGGCAACCCGCAATGGTGGGAACTCCATCCTCTAAAAGGTTTCATAAACCACCATACAAATATGGCAAATTATATTGCTCCTAGGCCTAAAAATGCGAGAAAGAAAAAATTAAGAACTTTCAGGGATCAGTACAAATTGTGAGCAGTGGGATTTGAAATGGTCTCTTTAGCACGATGTTGGCAGGTTTGGTGTATTTCTCCCCTCATCTGACAAGATCTAGCCTATCTCTATTGGCAGCCTGCAACATTTTTACAACAAGAGACTTGTCCTCTATTAACGATTGCAATCAGTTGTATTCTCTCCCACCCTTGCCTCTCCACTGGGATGGTATTACGTTGTTACTATTGTGTCGGCCAGTAGAAGAAGCTCAAGACATTGCCTGAGGCTTGATATAAATTTAGACTGCCGGGACTTCTGCTAAATTAAATTGTCTGAATCCAGCCCTGACCTAAACCGGACGGGCCACTGACACGAAACACAGCGACGTCAACACAATACGTTCAATAAATATGTCGCATATAAACTATGTTTAAAAAATATAGGTCCTTTATTAAAATGATACTAAACTTAGCTTTATAAAGCTACTTCTTTGTAATGCAACTGAACAGTACGACAAGGCAACCGGTATTTATTAAAGTAAAATTAATAAAATTTATTTTAGAGACCCAATTTGTTAAGGCAGTGTTGAACCATTATGCATATTAATAATAATAATAATAATAATAATAATAATACACTTAAAAAGAAAAATAATCATACAAATAAAATTAATTTCTAAAGCATTATTTAATAATACCATAATTGTATGACGAAATGAAATACCCCAAAGTGAATACAACGATGGAGCAACGAGGGAGGACAACGATTTATACTGCTAGTTATCATAGTATTTTTATGTTACTGACACGTAAGCTAATTAGGTTTTAAGCTCTTGACATTGTATATTAATACATAATATTCTACTACTGAATATATACGTAACCTATGTATAATGCAATGTAATAAATTTTATGTAATATGGAGGTAGACTGTAAGTTTTATTAATTAAGATTTTTTTTGTGTACGAGGGTATAAGGTTGTGTTTGTTAACAATACGAGTACTTATGTAAATATTATTTTAATAAAATAAAATAATAACTTACTGAGATATCAAGATGAAAATAAGTTAACAATCAGTGTCCGATGCGGAATACATATTCAGCAGGCTTATAGTATCACTAAGTATGTATTAGCACTTCAGAAGTCACAACACATTTTTCATCACTTCATCACTTTTTCTTCTTAATCCTCTGCCGCTTAGTAGCCTACACACTAATATTAAAAAGTCGTAATCAAGTGGGAACATTTCATGTGACTCTGACTCGGGTAGAGTTACTAACACACTGCAGATATCTGGCATCATGTTGGAATGGTTGATCTACGATTATCATGGCGTGCAATTAGTTGAAGTTGCATTCCGGATTTTTTGGCATTCCGTTTTGTCACACGCGATATCGCCTAAGATTCACGTCATGTAGCCAGAATTTATACCGAAATAGGTGTATACCTATAGCGTTTTCTGGTCCCAGATGCTTCAGAAGAATAGGCGGACGCATTGCCAACAAACGGAGTTCGTGAAGCCTCTGTGCAATGAACACTGAAAAAAAAAACAATTCCAGTTGTAACACATTCGGAATAACAATAAACTTATTACAGACTGACAATCGTTGTTAAAATTTCAATCTTATAAGTTTTCATTTAATAATAATAATGATAACAACAACATAATAGTAATTATCAAAGCAATATTTGTTTTATTTTATGTAAGTTAAAGAGAACAGTGTTAAAATCATCTTTCTGTGCCTAAACTTTTTTTTCCTCCATCTCTGTCAATCCAAACCATATCTTGTAGTTCTCTTTCTTTCATTCCTGTACTGATCTGCTGTATCCATTGAATTTCGAGGCCTGCCTCTGGTTCTTCTTCCAGGTGGACACCATTCCCATACCCTTTTTGTAGCCTTTCTTCTTCCATTTCTCTTACGTGTCCATACCAATTTAATTGTTTATATCTTACGAAGTCTAAAATATAATTTTTGGTATTAATTTATTCTGTTATAACTGTAGGCCTATTTTTTCTTTCAAATTGCTGACTGCAGTAACAAATCTATTTCCATTGATAACAGTTTTGATTTTAAATTTTCATTAAGTTTCCTGTACAGTTCGTCCTGAATTTACCTCAGAAGCAATTGCCGGTCATCTTCTCCGGAGACAAACAGGCTACATCAATTTTCATTGAAGGGAACAGGCACGAAGATCGCCGTAGACAAACCACAGCTTCATCGGCTCGATCATGCCCAAACGGTTGCACTAAAATAACAAGAGCTCGTGTTATGGATTTTATTTTTTATGATTTTTTTTACTCGAATGTTAGTTAACTTGGGTATTAACATCTTGCTGCATTGCCATTTACAAGTCTAATGCAGATTGCAATCACACAGTTAGTACTCTACATCTTGCATAGGCCTACTTAGAGTAAATTCTAAGCTTTTGAACCTATAGAAAATATAACATCATAAATCTTTATTTTATTTATTAAAGAATTAATTATGAATGTTCTGTTGAAAATTTTATGTTTTTGGTCTGAGATGAAAGAGTATACCGTAGCTCGTATGTTGTGTTACTAGGCTATTCTTGGATCTCATAGAAGTTTTATCAGTGTAAACTTCACGGATGCTGTTAAAGATTTTATGACTTCTGACGTTTTCCAGCCAACCGTATAAAATACAAGGAAGTTAATATTATTATGGCGTATTTCAAAACTCTCTGGTGCCTCTGAAGTAGTCACACCTCTCTTGTGTTTCACCTTTCGTTTCTTTTAGTGATGACAGGCATAATTCATATATCATTCTGCTTAAAAAAAAGAAAGACAACGGAACGTTACTCATATTCTCAGACATTTATACATTTATGTGAAGAGAACTGATATATAGTCATATCCGGAAGGGATACAGTAAATTCTTTCTAAGAACGTGCACGTAGATTTTCGTTTGATCAAGAGACATTTGACTGCATATTTAACGAGGGGTTTTGTGAATGTAGGCCTATTATCTCTAATAATGTGTACATGATTACAAATATCACAATAAATCTGTATTTTCTTTTTTCTCACAGAAATTGCATTTGGTATGCAATGAAAGTATTTTGTGTCAGATTAGTGGATTAATCAAAATTACCTCAAACTTGTTTTATTGTTCCAAATATAGAAGAGAACGGAAAATATATTAAAAAATGGAGATGAAGTTTAGATATTGCACAACCACATTCCTGCATAATTTATGATACGTCTAATCCATACCTGAGCAATTGAGGGGAAAAGTTTTAGTCCCCATCCACTGCTGCTCTTCATGTTCAGTGTCACGTCGAAACTGCTTTATTCTGACGTCAAGGGCGACTGTAGTGGGAGACATTACCCCACAGTTGCGCACCCGTGGTCTAATCTACCAATTTGACAAGTATAATTATCTTCCTATAGAATCTTAATACCCAGAAATAAATTAAACCTTTTCAATGCAAGAGTATCAACCGAATGATTCCTTTTGTAACAACAGTAGATAAATAAATATTACTTAATGTACATATTATTATTAGATTTTATTATTATTGGATTAATTATTATTATACATGAGAAGAAATCTAACCAGAATTCCAGCATTCGTGGAGAGCTCATTGCTAAACTGGACTACCTGCAAGCCAAGATGCTGATTCTTTGACCAAAATATTGGCGACGAGCTTACAGCCTAATGTCATTTCATGATATCCTGTAACGAAGCTTCATTCACCAGAGTAGCTCTTTCGCCGGTTTGTAGGTATGGGAGTTGGGATAAGGTCTATGGAGGAAGGAAGAATTTAATCGTAAATCGATCGGAAATCTGTGCAGGAACAGGAGGGTATAGTTCATGTACATATCGTAAGTCTACAGAAGAGTCCAATGTTTTTCCTTCTCCTTTGAAGGATTGCAATTTTACAAGACAAAGAAACCATGTTCTCGACTGGATTTGAAATATAGAAACCTTGGGTATAACATCAGATATACTCATCACTCGGTGCAAACTATATGTTAATATGTAGAAGGATTCCATCCGCCAACGTACATCGAGCTCTGAGTAGCTCTATTGGTAGTGGAGTACAGAAAACCGATGATCCCAGGTAAAGGTCCCTGTGTCAGGAATTTTTGTCCTACACAATATTCTCATATAGTATCAATAGAAAAATAATAAGAGGAATCTGAATACTGTATATACATTTTGCATAATTAAAGCCTATGTTAATTTTTATTAAACTAATTTCAAAAGAAACACGGTATGTTTAATCAGAAGCAGCCGAGAAATTCTGCTGTATGGTAAAAATATGCTTCATTAACAGGTTCAGACTATAACCAGTCATTTCCAACCTTACATAATAAAAGTACGATAATTTCTATTCTTTAAAACTGTATACTTCGCCCGCAACTTCAAGTGTTTCATAATCGATTCTTCAAATAAAAGAATAGACATTATTCAGAAACAAGATGGAAACCTTAACCAGTAAGTTAACCATTTTTAGTAGGTTATATTTTTGTCTTGTTATTCTTCTTCTTCCTTTCTGCTATTATTGTTATTGTCACCGTTGCTGTTATTTTTGTTGTTATTGTAATTGGTATTACTGTTATTGCTGTTATTATTGTTGTTATTACCTTATTATTATATTAGGAGATGAGAACTTACTTCTTTAGACGTAGTAAGTTGTGTTGCTCCATATTGGAGGTGCAATATATGTAGAAAACTGGATGTTATTCAGAATAATAATTGCATTGTACAGCCGACTGCAAAAAGCATGGGCCAACCCTTGTTTGTTAGAATACTAAAGTTCTATGAAGCGGTTCATTTCCGAATCGTTAATTCGTTGACAAACAATGTTACGGTAGTTTGAACTTCCTGAAAAACTGAAATAAATAAAGTAAATAAATAAATGTTATGTTCTTTAACACAAAACAAGCAAATGCCATAAGAAACATAAAAAAGTCCTGATTGTTGAGAGTCATATCTTTTTCGTTTGCTGGATGTGTGACCACAAATTGGTAACTAAAATATTTAGGGATCTTTTAGCAGGTCAGCTTTATAACTATCCACCTTGCTTGCTGGTCTAATAACCATAATACATGGCTATATAATTCAATATTTGCTCAAATGGATTTTATGTTGCTCAAGACATTTTTATTCACTTCTACTATAACCTGATGTATTTACAATTGACGCTCCCCCCATCGTCGCGATATGGCTTCTTCACACGTCCGGCGCAATGTATTTGTTTTCAACCGATCAGGGTGACCAACTATCTTCGTTGCAGCAGTACGATGGCCGCTGCGGCATGCAATAGGAGCGCAGATACGTATACCACTTTTCTTCGAAACTTCGATGATAATTTACGGCGGTTAATAACTTTTTATCAAGATCACGATCTTCTCGGAGTGAACAGAATTTGTGAGAAGTGTGGAGGTCAAACAAATCTGACGATTAAGGCCGGAAATCTGTATTCCGTTTCCGTAAAAGGGTGGGCGGGAATAGATGTGAATGGACTGTTAGTGGTTGTAAAAATACATTTTTCAGCAAATCAAAACTTTCCATTTATGATATTGGACGCTTTATAATTCTGTGGTGCAACGTTCCAAAACCAAGACTAGAGTTTATTAAAGCTGAATTGGGAATTTCAAAAAACACTGTGACAGACTGGAGTTCCTTTTGCAGAGAAGTTTGTGAACATTGGGTGCAGACTCACGGGAATCAAATTGGTGGGCCCGGCGTTATTGTTGAGGTTGACGAAAGTAAATTTGGGAAACGTAAATACAACCAAGGCAGATTTGTTGATGGGCAGTGGGTGTTTGGAGGGGTAGAAAGAGGAAATTTTCGGAACTTCTTTGTTGTACCGGTGGATAGGAGAGACAAGGAGACACTACTTGCTCTAATTACTCAGTGGGTTCTCCCCGGTACAACAATCATATCAGACTGCTGGAAGTCCTACGACTGTTTGGAGGACGAATGGTTTATCCACCTTAGGGTGAACCATTCCATTCGGTTTGTAGACGATGGGCGAAGTGGAAATGTAAACAGAGCCAACAGAATTGCAGTTCCACTTAATCGGCCCCCCGTACACACACAGAATATTGAGAACAGATGGTCTCATATAAAACACGGTGCCAATTCCATGGTTGGTAGAGGAAGAGTGAAAACTCATTTTCGGGGATATTTGGCGGAGTTCTTGTTTAAGAGTGCCCACCCTTTGACTGAGAGAGCGCATCATTTCTTACGAGCAGCAGCTGAACTATACCCACCTCTGCATTGATGTAAGTAGTGGCAGTTAGGTTAGGAACAGCGATATTAGTGTTAATGATGGCAGGATGTTAGGACTCTACTGGATTTCCACACGAGCTTGTATGTCATTGGTCTATTCCATACAGTCCTGTAACCTCTACATAAAGCTAAATAATGCATAAACTAACCACATTAGTTAAGTGCGCGAGCGGAGGTGGCAGCCGAAGCGAAGCGCCCTTGCATTATCGAATAATGTACGATACACTGTGTGTCGGTTTCGAAAATGTGGCGTATTATATCTTCCGGAGGTTTGTCTGACCCTTATCATGATGGAAGCTGATTCCAACCCATCGGCTTCTTCCCAGCATGCACCTGCGCTGTTTCTAGCAGCTGATTCTGCTGTGTTAACACGGTAGTAGCATTTCGAATTGCGCGCGTCTCGTTATGTTGGTCACAGTTCATCGCTGGACGACGTCACACTGGCAACGTCCAATCATGCGCTTCTGCTCCGGTCTTAATAATCAACATGGCGGAAACATCCCTACTTTTTGCCATTTCCCACTATAAAAGAAAGTGTAGGCTACTGTTTAGGGTGGGTGGGTTGGATCAAATCACTCGTGAAGACAACATCTCCTCTCCCGAGAATGATATGTCTTGAAATCCATGTGTTTTTAAGTGTTTTATGGAGATAATCTCGTGTTATAATATGGGGGAAGTTGAAATGGGACTTTACCCAATCATTTATTAGCAAATAGGCAAAATACAGCCTATGGATGTGTAGTGTATTGTGTAATGTACTCACAGAAACAGAAACATCCTTGGATTTTTCTGAGGTATGGAGGTCTCCGGTCTGGTAGGGGTGCACTCAGCCTCGTGATTCAAATTGAGGAGCTACTTGATAGAGAAGTAGCGGCTCCGGTCATGGAAACCACCATTAACGGCCGTGGGAATCGGCATGCTGACCACATTCCCCCAATCCTGCCATCTGCCTCTGGTAGATGACTCAGCGGTCGGTTGGTAGGCCAAATCCCTCCAGGGATGTAGTGCCACGGAGTTTAGTTTTAGTAGTAGTAGTAGCGAAATTCAAATATAAGTCGCCCCTTAAGCTCCGTCCATTCGATATTCACATTTGCATGGACTGTGTGATGTATTTTGTTTCTGAGCGAAGCAGAGTGACCAACTGTACTTGTATATTGTCGCAAGTGCCTTGTATCCACCTCTACATATAGCTAAATAATGCATAACACTAACCACATAGTTAAGTGCGCGAAGCGGAGGCGGCAGCCGTAGCGAAGCGCCCTTGCATTTTCGAATAATGTACGATACACTGTTTATAGGTTTCGAAAATGTGGCATATTATATCTCCCGCAAGGTTTGTCAGCCTGTCACCTCTCGTCAAGCGGTGTGACGTCATACCTCCAACGTCCAATCACAAGTTTCTTCATAATACGAGGACAGAAGAATTCGATAGATTGTGGTAGAAAAGAAACTGCATCGGTGAGGGTGGGTTGGGTGGGACTGATTCATCCCAAGGTGCAACTTATATTTGAACAGTTTTACTGCCATTGAGTATTATTATTATTATTATTATTATTATTATTATTATTATTATTATTATTATTATTATTATTATTATTATTATCACAGTAAAAAGCATTGAACATAAAGATCGACCCTGATGCTTTCCGTTCTAGATACTTGTCAGTTTTATGAAAACGTAATAAGTAAAATTTAATTGTCTCTTTAATTTGCTTTTTTCTGTTCTAGCCTTTAACACGTATATGCGAGAAAGTTTGTGCAACATATTTTTGCACTATTTATTTATAACTTGTAACATATAACTCACATGTTATAGTCCATAGATACAGTAATTTAACATGTTAAGAGGATCAATTAAATGTTTTCATGAATAAAAATCAATTCCCTTGTAGTATGAAACTCTTTAAAGTGTTGAACAAGCTTGTCCCCATATAATATGATTATTTTTTATATTTTTATGTTATACAAAGAAGATCTTTGGCTATTTTATATGTTATGTGTGTCTCTAATTCGTGAAATTAACAGGTGATTCAATAGTTATTGTTACTGAATAGGTCTACTCCTCACTTCCAGAAATCTTCCTTGTTAGTGTCCTTCCATATGACCATAAAATACAAGGTTGCTCTAATTTCTTTCACACAGTCTTGTTTATTGATTCTGTTTAGTGTCGGGCCACTCCTAAGGGCCAGTAAAAAAGTAAGGTTACATAGAAAACGTGACCTAGCAAATGCATTAAACAGACGATAAAACCATTTTAGGTGGTCACCGTGTTGCAAATTACAAGTTATGATTAGGTCGTCCGTAATGGTATTGGGTCAAGGTTTCGTAAATTCAGTATTTTTCCGTGTAACATTTCCCGTTAATCTACAGTATCACAAATTGCTATCCCTTGTAAATGATTTGCATCATGGAGCTAACAACAAGTAATTTACAGTTTCATGGCCACAGTTGAAGTGTTATTCATTATTTGTTTGGCTAATGATTATTCCTTACTATACATGAGAATAGCTTTAAAATATTTCCTTTAAACATATAGAATAATCTTATTTGATTGAATTTCCTTCTACCTTTTTATGGAATTTATTAATTTGTTAATGGTAATGCGGTAATTACATGAACTCAATAATACGACTGTTACTCATGTGGGGGTAAGTTATAATGCCTATGTCTTCGGTGACGTTTCCTCTTTTGACAATTTATCTTTTAATATCATATCTTTTTTCTGTTTGCATTCTATAAGTTTATTATGTTTGTATTTTTTTGTTTTCAGATGTGTTTTGTATCTATGTGTATAGAGATGTAAGGTTAATTTATAATTTGTAAAACAAGATCAAGATAGCTTAACACTAA
This sequence comes from Ectobius pallidus, assembly GCA_964059195.1. Taxonomy (NCBI): domain Eukaryota; kingdom Metazoa; phylum Arthropoda; class Insecta; order Blattodea; family Ectobiidae; genus Ectobius; species Ectobius pallidus. The sequence goes on from CAXKWD010000002.1 coordinate 128,001,792, forward strand.
TTACATTAATGATCGTCATAATGCTTTTGTAAAATATTTGTGTAATTCAGTATGTTTTGCAAGTTGCCACACATGTATTTCTACCATTTCAAAGTGGGTATCTTAAGAATGTTTCATCATAGGTAATCCCACAAGAGTTTACGAATTTACCTTCAGATTTGCGTGAACTGGTGTGGGATTCGTTAAGACCATTCTATGATTAAAATGTAAAAGATTGCTTCAATAATAATGATCCTCTTAATTTGTTGTTTAAAATTAAATCAGCATTTTATCGGCTGTATGATCACGGCACACTAAATGAATGAAAGGTCGATGAACCGATTCGAGTTACTAATAGAACATATGAGAAATAGTTTGCCTAATTCAGATAAACTAATATCACATCAGAACATTAGCTCACGAAATATAAAAAATATATAAAATATGCAAAATATATTTTTTCTGTTCGCTGGCAGCATGTCACGTATTAATCACCTTACGTTTCCAGTAACGAGTTGACGTTTTAACAGATAAAATCGCATCCTTGTGTTCCTAGTAAGCCTGCGTAAACGACCGTGATTGGTCGATATCCGATTCATTGCTAAACATTATTGGTCAATATCAAATACGCGTCATATGAATGGAATAGTCTTAAAAAAAATATGTGTTCATATTTTTAATTTAGTTATTGAATGGAACTTAAAGAATCGTTAAGCAAAAGTAATTTTAAAATATCACTTCATTAAACAATGCCATTTACTTTTAGATATAAGCCTACTAGTGACTACCAGTCTTTAATAAACCAACTTATTAACAATCCACCCTTTATAATGCTTTTACTAAGTTATATCAAGGATGAGAAATATTAATCAACTAATGGCAGTTGACATTTCTATATTCACCATTAAATTGGAAATGTCGATTGGCATCGATACTATAAGAAAAACCTATTTGTGCCGGCATGGATGATTGTGCAGCAGAATGTCACTCATTGCTTCCGTAGGACCCTCCCCTTGCTGCATCATCATTCACACCATAATATCGTCAGTCGCTGGGTGCGAAATCACCACCACCCAACGACGATTTTATCTACGCACCCTGCACCACATCCTGCACGCACATGCCGATGTACTGCACACGCGTGAGATGACAATGTAGGTTTACTTACTGACTACTAAACAGTATTTTCATAGCAGCCTTTCCGGCACAGAACTACTGACCCTACAGTACATGATGTTAATACAGCATATCATTTACCTGTTATGTACGTGTATCTCCTCATAATAAATAAATACAGTGGTGTTAAATATTGTAAAAGTAGGCTACATTAAATTTATTGTGTTGCTCTTATTGCATCAGATTGTGACCTAAGTGCCATAGGTTCGGACCTCCAAGAATAACAGATTATTTAAGGTGAAAATGAATTTATCAGGGGTATTTTGGAAGAAATACAACTCGTGCATCACAGTAAAAGATTTGAAGCTTGATTAAGAACTTCAGTCAGACTGAATTGTACTCGGGTGAATTTGTTGCATCTCTTATCGTTAGTCCGCTCTGAAGCTCCTATTAGCCTATGTCGACGCCTGCCACAAGATCCTAGGCGGCACAGAATATGTGTAAATTAATTCAGATGGCTTAATAATGAGTATAATTACTTTGGAAGCACAGTCCTATATGTTTGAAATAGCATTTTGACAGTACATTTGTACGTCGTTTTCCTCTACTTCGTACCAGGTAGTCTACAATTAACACACCAAAGACAGACACATAACATGTTAGAAAAACAATTCTCTTGTATTTTTTTATCAATGTACAAAGTATTTTCAAGTTTATTAATATAAAATCATTAGAAAAATTTGTAATTATCATTGGGCATAAATAGCTAAAAGCACTTAGATACCGGTAGATCAAATGTTGTACAATCTTGAGACTTTCTGGACTCTGTTAATGTAGAAAATTATCTCTAGATTCCAGTGCGGTAGGTACATTATATTTTATATGTCACGTTTTGGAGTTGTCTGTGGTTTCACTTTCAAGGAGTGAAGTATCGAGGTGTATAAAGTACGTCGATTTTTTTAAGGAAACCTGGAAAGTAAGGAGGTAATAGAAAATATCTTATTGGCGAGCTACTTTTGAAGCTGACAAAATATGAATTTACGGAAATCAATCGATAAGATACGATAATACGTTTTAAGATATGACTTTGTGAAGGTACTTATGAAATGTGGATATTTCAAACTAACAAAATAAGTACTAACTAAAAATAATTTTAAAAATCTTTAGTGGCCATTTTCAGATAGTCTGTATTAGTACAGAATTTCTGAAAGTAGTCAAATAGTATTGGCCCGATCATATATTGTTTATTAAGTGCCAGTATGGTACTTTATGAGATTGTGTGGGGGACGAAAAATGTCTGTCCGTCTGTCTGTCTGTCTGTCCGTCCGTCCGTCCGTGTGTCTGTACGCGCTCTAACTCAAATACACTTTTTCGTATTTTCATGAAACTTGGAAAACACATTTATAATGTCATTGGGAAGAACCCTATTGATATTGAACCAAATCGGTTCACCGGTACCGGAGTAATGCCCAATTTAGTGACTATTTTAATAGATTATGGCGCCTTTCTAATATAAAGGCGCCATAATTCAAATACGCTGTATCGGATTTCCATTAAACTTGGTATACGCATTTATGACATCCATGAAAAGTACTCTGTTAAATTTGAACCTAATCTGTTGACCGGTACCGGAGTAAAACCCAATTTAGTGTATATTTTAAAGGCGCAATAGCTCAAATACGCCTTATCGGATATTTATGAAACTTCGTATACGCATTTATACTATCCATGGAAAGACGTCTGTTGATGTTCAACCAAATCGGTTGGCCAGTACCGGAATGATGCCCAATTTATTGCCTTTTATGTTAATATATGAGAAGTCGCGATAACTCAAATATGCTTTATTGGATTTTCCTGAAACTTTGTATACCCATTTATAATGTACATGGGAAGACGTCTACTGATATTGGACCAAATCGGTTGTCCGGTACCGGAGTAAAACCCAATTTAGTGTCTATTTTAAAAACGCGGTAACTCAAATACCGGATTTTTATGGAATTTGGTATACACATTTATAGTGTTCATGGGAAGAGGTCTACTGATACTGGATGAAATCGGTTCACCTGTTTCGGAGTAATGCTCAATTTGGTGCCTATTTTATGATAATATACGTATTCGAAAGAATTTATATAAAAAAAAAGCAAATCATTTCTCATGACAACATAGTCAATTGTTTTACTGTGATATTTTACGGCTTTGGAAATTAAAATAGAGATAGCTATGACCAAAAACACTATTGTTTTACATGCGCTTATAACTTACAACTAGACCGTTAAACTGACCCAGGTGACCGAGATGGTAACGTTTTGGCCTCACGTTATGGAGTTCCATGGTTCAAATCCCGAAACCAGCCAATTTCACTTTCTTTTTCGAATTTTTATGTGAGTGTGCGATTGTCAAGATATCAAAAATCTGTACAGTTCAGCTGATGCTGGAAGATTTTAATCTGATTAAAAAGAAAATTAGACCTTTGTTCTTCCCTAAGCCCTGCTTAATGAATAAATCTGGAGCTTAACTTGTAAATCAATTAAAAAAACATATTCTGCATATCATAATTGCAGTCATAACTGATTAAAAAAACATACTGGCACTTTTTTACATCAGTTTACCTGATTTTATTTTTCATTTCATTCGCTCTCAATTTGTCCTTTTTTAAGTATTCCTACTAATAAGATAAATAAATCATGTTTTGAAGCACATATTTTTGTGAAAGTGCATTTTCAAGTATAAAATTTATCGAAAAATTACAGGACTTGCCACAGTTACCTTCTCCTTGTTATTAAGTGCCAGTATGGTACTTTATGAGATTGTGTGTGCGGACGGGAAAATGTCTGTCCGTCTGTCCAACATCCATCCGTCAGTCCGTGTGTCTGTACGCGGGATATCTCAAAAACGCTTAATCGGATTTTATGAAACTTGGTATACGAATCTATAATGTTCATGGGAAGAACCCTATTGATATTGGACCAAATCGGTTGACCGGTACCGGAGTAATTCCCAATTTAGGGCCTATTTTAATAGTATTATATTAGAAAGGCGCCATAATTCAAATACACTTTATCGGATTTTCATGAAATTTGGTATACCCATTTATGACATCTATGAAAAGTAACTTGTTGAATTTATTTATTTATTTATTTATTTAATAATAACGAACATTACAGGTATAAAACCCAATTACAATGTCCATGCCAAAAATACAATGCATACATACAAAATAATTAAAACATAAGATACATTTGAACCTAATCGTTTGACCGGTACCGGAGTAAAACCCAATTTAGTGTGAATTTTAAAGACGTGATAACTCAAATACGCTTCACCGGATTTTCATGAAACTTAGTATATGCATTTATAATGTCCATGGGAAGACGTCTATTGATATTGGATAAAATCGGTTGACCGGTACCGGAGTATTACCCAATTTAGTGCCTATTATAACAAATATATTATAACATATTTAACAAATGCAAATCTGTTACTCTGAGAATATATCGATTTACGGCCTTGGAATTTGCAATAGTGAGCCATGACACATTGATATTATCAAACTAGTCAGATGTTTACCGTTCATCAAGTTGAATACTGTTATATACAGAAGATATATTACTCTGAAATAATTAGGCCTACATACATTAAGTGGAGTTCATCGCCTGTGTATTTTGTGAAATGTTAACATATTTTAAGAATGTCTTATATCAGTGCATACGAGTTTTAATTAAGGTTAAGTGTGAAACTTGAGACCTTTTATAATGATATTGATATTGGTATTGATAGCAGCCTTGATTGATTTGTTTCTTCATAACGATGTCAGTGTAGGATAAATAACAATGTAAATAAAATATTTAAAACAGCTAGCCATTGAATGTTGATATTATATTGTGCATTGTATGGATATGTAGACTACCGATATTTACATTAGGCTAAGAACCGGGAACTAATGTACAGGAAATATACAATGCACTACAATCAGATATCCTCACGGCGGCGGAAGTAGCCTCAGAAAGCAGAGCAGCATCAGCAAGAAACATAAGGAAGAAACAGAAATTTAGTGAGAAAACAATTAAACTGATTGAAGAAAGAGAACAGAAAAAAGCTACCATGCATATGTCCACGAAGAACAAAATCGAGTTCGTAGAACTTAACAAGTTAACCAAAAGAGAAATCAGAAAAGACCTACGCGAATACAACTCTAACATAGCCAAGCACATCGCAACCACATCTAGATCGGTCAAGAAAATAAAAAGAGAAATAAATGAAGGGAAACACTGGATGTTGGGCGTTAAAGGGGACAGAGGAAAAAGAATAGCTAACAGAAAGGACATTAACTCAGCAGCCACTGACTACTATAAGGAACTTTACAAGAGTACCGCGCAACTAAGAAACGATGAACTCCCTCTAATCGGAGATGAGACGGCGCCACCGATACTCAAAGAAGAAGTAACACAAGCTATAAAAGAACTAAAATCTGGGAAATCCCCCGGTGAGGACGGGATTCTAAATGAATTCCTGAAATGGGGAGGAGAACCCCTAGTAACTACATCGACCTCGCTATTCAATCACATATTACAAACTGAGGAATTACCACAACAATGGCAGCAGAGTACAGTAATTCTGCTGCATAAGAAAGGAAACAGGGACGACCTGAACAACTATCGGCCCATCAGTTTATTATCCAATTTGTATAAAGTATTCACTAAGATTCTCACCAAAAGGCTTACTAAAATCTTTGAGGAAAACCAACCTCCGGAACAAGCTGGATTTCGCGCGAACTACAGTACAATTGATCACCTCCAATCAGTTAATCAAATTCTAGAAAAAGCAGAAGAATACAACATACAGATACACATTGCTTTTGTGGATTACAGAAAAGCATTTGATACAGTGGAACACACGAGTGTTTTGAGCTCCTTGAAAGCTTTAGGCGTAGATAACAAGTACACAAGACTTATAGGAAAATTATACACAAACAGCACCGCCAAAATTAGAACAGAGATAGAAGGCACGCCATTCAAGATAGAAAGAGGCGTTAAACAAGGTGACCCGATCTCACCAAAATTGTTCACATGCCTGTTAGAACAAGTTTTCAGAAAACTGGATTGGGAAAAGAAAAGATATGGCTTAAACATCAACGGGAAAAGACTCACAAACTTACGCTTCGCAGACGACATTGTGTTATTCGCAAAAACTGGGAAAGAGATGGAATACATGCTGAAAGACTTAAGCGGGAAGAGCGAACAAGTGGGACTAAAAATGAACCCCGAAAAAACCAAGTTAATGTCACTTTCAGGCCAAGCAGCAATAACATTGAATGGAACAACAATTGATTACACCGACGAATACAGCTATCTAGGTCAGTCAATATCATTGACAAAGAGAGGAGAGAAGGAAATTAGAAGAAGAGTGGCCATGGCGTGGGGTAAATTCTGGAGTCTGAAGTTTATATTCCAAGACAGATCTCTCAAGCAGAAGACAAAAATAGAAATACTAGAAAGTTGCGTCATACCAGTTCTAATCTACGGATGCCAGACATGGGCATATACACAAAGAGAGACAGAACTACTACAGAAATGTCAACGGAAGATGGAAAGGCGGATCCTCAACATCAAGTTGTGCGATAGAGTGACCAATGAAGAACTCAGATGGAAGACGAAAATGCAGGATGTGGCGAGTCAGGCTTGGTCACTGAAGTGGAAGTGGGGAGGTCATGCAGCAAGACTCCACCAGGACAGATGGGCGTATGTCACATCAATGTGGGACCCCCGAATAGGGAAAAGGAGCAGAGGACGTCCAAGGCGAAGATGGTCCGACGACTTCACGAGAACACTAGGCGCAACATGGAGCAGGACGGCTAGAGACAGAACAAAGTGGAGAAACATAATGAAAGGCTTAACAAACCCAAAGTGAACAGTGATCAGTGATAAGTGATGATACCTATCAAACGCATCACTTGAGCTCGCACGGACCGGCTCACCGAGCGAGCAAACTTAGAGCCAGCCCTACGATCGGTAGGAGGCCCTTGCCCTAAAGGGATGCCAATGGGCTTATTTTATTTATTTATTTATTTATTATATTTTAATACGCTTAATGTGAGTATTTTTCTTGTTCGTTCGTACCTAATTAGTCCAGTCAAATTAGATTTTTTGCTGCATTAAATCATGTAGTTCCAAATGTTTAACGAATGTGTAGTGGGAGGTCCCTTGAACAACACCTAATATTTTCCCGCCGATTTCAGGTGCCGCGAGGGGTGGGGGGAGGCTCAAAGGTCCTTTTTTTCAGTTTTTGGCGAAAATCTCGAAAACGGTGCATCATACAGAAAATATTATTCTTTTTAAAATTAAAGCTTATTAAATTCCCTACAAAACGATATGTTCATGTCTACCTCTATGTGTTACTGACTCCGAGAATGAGCCGGTGGAAGTGGAAAATTTGCAGAAAAATTTGTGGTGCCTCACTTTTTCGTCAAACTTGCCCTTCCAATTCTTTTGTTTTCCATTTTACAGGAAAGGTGTAATAAAAGAAGTTGTAGAGACTTAAATTTCCTTCAGGAATATATCTACATTTGCAAATTTATCTTCACATAGTTAAAGGTTTCAGCGTTTTTACGTTTCGGAGTCGATTTCGAGATTCCGCTAGTAAACTGCTCATCATTTTATTTCCGTTTTCAAGGGCTTTAACTCTCTGTATCACTTTATTTATTGTTTATGTAAACATCAATGGTGTTTATTACTCATACAACTAATATTATATAATATATATATATATATATATATATATATATATGAATGTATGTATGAAATTACCCATATAACTTATATATATATATGAATGTATGTAGGCCTATATATCTATGAAATGTGAACTTTTATATACTTTACTTATTGTTTAGGTAATCGACGTGGTTTACGTAGTTAGTGTACGACGGTTTTAACTAAGCTTGCTCAGTGGTTGGATGATCACCTGCCTTTTGCTGTTCGCGATTCTTTGATGTCCCTTTCAACCGGAGTAATGGGAACCAACAACATGAACTGTTATAGTGTTGAACTCAGCTGAACTCCTCTGGAATGTGGGGAAAGACCAATATATCCCCTTATCTTTCCCCACATTCCAGAGGAGCTAAGCTGAGTCCAACACTATACCATGCAGTGGACATCGGAACCCGTTGGAATGAACTTTGCAGGAATGAAGCAGTGTGAGAAGAACGCAATAGTCCCATTGGCTGCTATGAGCAACACTGTCAAACTTGACAACGAAGTGGTGGTGGTCGAGCCTTTAATGGTTTTCCAGAGGACCATAATTACCAAGAAAACTAAAGAGGATGTAGAGGAGCTGTTGAAGTGTGAGTTAGCCCCTTACCCCATGATTCTTTTCGACGAAGGGATCATGAGGAAAATAAAAAAGTCAGCTTAAATCGATGGCGGCTTCCACCTTCTAGAATAAAGTGGAAGAACAACACCAAGTTGGTCTCCATCTGCGATCAATATATGCCTTACATCATCAACCATTATGACTACAACTCTGCTGTGGCTTTTGACGGTTACGAAGACACGAATTCCACGAAAAGAACTGAACAACATCGCAAGGCATCAAGCAAAACATCATTGATTAGAACATGGTTGCTACTGTTCAGCAGGAAAACTTCCTTTCCAAGGAAAGGAACAAACCCAAGCTGACTAGTACGTTAGCGCAGGCCTTGGGTGCAAAAGGTATCCAGTTCACCATAGACAAAGGAGACGCTGACTGCAGCATTGTCAGGTGTGGATTAGAAAATACCTCTAATTCAAATGGCGAAGACATAGACCTGCTCGTCTTCCTCGTGGCACTCACACCACAGGCCATGAAAGTGAGGCAACACAGAAGACAGATTGTACTCCTCCCAACAACTTCAGGCCTTGCTATTCAGCCAGTACATTCTCTTTATCCATTGCTTCACTGGATGCGATACCACTTCTGCAATTTATGGAAAAAGTAAAGCAGCCATATTTAAATGTTTCCAGCTGTTTCCTAACGAATCCAAAAACATCGCTGAATTGTTTTACAACTCCTCATCCACGCCAGGAGACATTGCTGAAGCTGTGGAACAAATATTCCTCCTGATGTATCAGGTCCCACCCCACGAGCATGACCTCAATCATCACAGGTACTGGTACATTTAATTTTGTATTGCATGTACTAACTTCGTTGAAGCATGCTGTTTGATAAATAAATATTCTATTCTATTCTGTTGTATTCACAAGTACATGTGCTACCTCAAATCGTCTGCCAAGATGAAAGCTAATTTGTTTTCATCGCCACCTACGAAAGATGCTGCTCTACATCACTCGTACAGAGTGTTTCTACAGGTCCAATAGTGGTTTGGAATTGAATCTCTCGAACCTGAACGTTGGGGTTGGACAAGAGAAGATGGGGGATATCTGACTCCTATTAAGACCAAGGTCCTATTGCACCTGACAGCGTGCACAACTCCATATTTTGTCTTTGTACCACAGGCTGCGGTATGAGATGTGCATGCCGGAAAGTCGGCATCCACTGCTAACCTGTCTGTGGTAATTGCCACAGCGCTTGCACTAACAGTGCTTCCGTTCAAGAGGAGTTGGAAGAGTTTTATGTTGAGGAGAATGAGTTTGAGTATGAACAGCTTTAAATGTATGATAGGATGAAAGGGTGAGCGGGTATTACATTGTGTAAGCCTCTTTTTTACTTTTGCATTATTAGCTATTTAATATATATACTACACATGATTAGTTATATGGGTAATAAATGCCATTACGTTTACATAAATAATAAATAACATGATACAGAGAGTTAAAGCCCTTGAAAATGGAAATAAAATGACAAGCAGTTTACTAGCGGAATCTCGAAATCGACCCCAAAATTTAAAAAATGTTGTAACATTTGACTACGTGAAGATAAATTAGCAAATGTATATATATTCTTGAAGGAAATTTAAGTCTCTACAACGTCTTTTCTCACACCTTTCCTGTAAAATGGAAATAAAAAAAAATGGAAGGGCAAGTTTGACGAAAAACGTGTGGCGCCACAAATTTTTCTGCAAATTTTCCAATTTCACAGGCTCATACTCAGAGTCGGTAACACATAAAGATAAATATGAATATATCGTTTTGTTGGGAATTTAATAAGCTTTAATTTTGAAAAGAATAACACTTTCTGTACGATGCACCGTTTTCGAGATTTGCGCCGAAAACTGAAAAAAGATACCTTTGAGCCTCCCCCCACCCCCCGCGGCACCTGAAATTGGCGGGAAAATATTAGGCGTTGTTCAGGTGACCTCCCACTACACATTCGTGAAACATTTGGAACTACATGATTTAATGCAGCAAAACCAACTTTTTTTTATCTAATTTGACTGGGCTAAATGTAATTCCTGACAGATAGATTTCATGTTGACTTTTTATTCATTCATAAACTTTAAGGCTGCTTTAAACTTGAAACAGACATATCAGCGAATCGTAGGCCTATTGCATTATTATTATTGCCAGCGCATTTTGTTTTTGGAGTTTAACTCGGAGATCTATTACAAAAATAACTTTTCTGCATTGGCCTATCATAATTGCGTTTATTACTGATTAAAAAAAGCATACTAGCACATTGTTATATCAGTTTACCTGATTTTTAATTATTATTGCGATTAGGAGATTCTGATTTAGATGTGGACATACCTGACTTGTTAAAAAAAGATCAGAACTTTCTTAGTGCTCTTAGTGCTCTTAGTGTGCCAACTCGCAGGTGAGATGACTTTCCTCTCAGTGAATAATTGTTATTAATGATTTCATTGAAATGTAATTGGTGTATCAAAAACTTGATTTTGTGAAATCAAACATTTTGTCTGTAATTGTCAAACTGTTTTAAAATTGTTTGTAACGAAACAGTTTTCATAGGGTCTCTTTATAAGTGATAAGCCAACTGGTGTAGGTTAAAACTAAGAAATTCTGGAGCGGACCTCAAATTTATTTCTCTAAATAAATTTGCCAAGTTCCTATAAGTTCTGCAAAGCATCCGTATTGACGGATCCATTAAGAACCCTCTCCAAATTATTAGTACCACTCTTTGCCCACATCATTTTCAAGCTTTGATAAATCCAATTATTTTACACGTCGATAGTTCATTCCTTGAAAACAACAACTGTTCTGCTGTGAAACGTCGTAAATAAGTTATTTTTCAACCTAGCAAGAATCCTGTGATAATTAGCTATAGCCGAAATTTAATTGTCCACATACCATACCATTATTTATGCATGAACTTTTTTTAATGTGCAGAACATAAAAACTAATAATAGATAACAATAATTAAAAGAAATACATTTCGTCAAGGGCTGAAGACGGAGAAAAGGATCCCATGACACTAGTGGCATTCCCTCTTTGTATGGCAATGCTGATAAGTTGCCTCAAATATTCGCCAGCCCTAGGATCCCCTGTTACAGTAGCAAGTCTTCTACTTATCTCTGAAGTTAATTCCTTGGCTTCTGCACACCAAGTACCAAGTGTATCGATAGCAAATTCAACAAAATGGTACTGGTCAACTACGTGAGAGTACTTTTTCAACTTCAAAGATACAGCAGAAATCGCAGCTGAGCCAAGATTTTTGCAGGTGATCGGTAAATGTGATGAAGCTAATTTGTCGACACAGGTTGCATCCCATAAAAGTGATTTACCCCTGACCCAAGGGATCAAGGTCAATCCGTCGGGTCTCTTACCATCTGATCGACTAATACCAACTGGTTCCAAGATAGTCGGGATACCAGCAGAGACTAAGGCTCTTTTAATTTGGTCATTGATCATCGAATGCCTGGAAAATCTTCCTGTGTTCTTAGGACAGCTTAACCAATGATGGCCGTAAGGGTCAACTCTGGTACCGTACTGGAATAGGTGTGGATGACAGGTTTTATTACCAAGCCGCAAGCCTACAGCGATCCTGAAAGGCACATCAACCATTAGAGTACTTAAGTTAGATGAAGGTAAAGCTCTCAGCCAGGAGCCGACTTCGCATTCACGATTGGCAAGAAAACGTGCTTGGTCAAGATCAGAAGGAGAAGAAACGAGAAGTTGGTGTATATGATCCCATTCTTTCTGTACCTCAGGATGAGATTCAGAATTTAAAAGTCTCCAACTTGCAAGAGCCTCCGACAAATGGCAGATCTCAATTTCATCACCATGATTTAAGAGAACAGATTTGACAACATCAGAAACGCCATGAGCTGAAGCCAAGAAAGCAGGAAGACAAATATCGTTAATCTTGCGCACACCAACTCCTCCAAACGTAATAGGTTAACTCGCTAGTAACCAGCTTTTATTCGAATAATAGATTTATCCAATTTACTGTAAATTTAGACAACAAGCTAAATTAATTTATTGGCAATAACAACATAACTAGTTTGTGTTGTAAAGTTGAATTATCAAAGAAAGTGTGACAAGTGATATTCAGAAATACAATAAATGACATCAGCTATAATTGAATAAATGCCATTTCCGTCAAGCAAGCATCCCGTCATATATGTGCCAACATTTGTACTAGTGCTTAAAGGCGGATAACCATTCATAGCAATATTTCAGAATTAGGCCTAACTCTAGTGGTATATTCTATATTTTTATTTTTCTGACCTTTCACCGACCAATGAGAATGAAATTTATTAATTAAGTATTGAGTTTACCGGCAATAATATCCATCACATTTCCAACATTCATTGTTCTAGTAGCATAACCTTGTGTTACAGGTAACACGCATTAATTGATTCAGCTTCCTTCAGACTTCATTCTTTCAACAACACTGAGTATGAAGATCTAATATCATTACGTCAAATCTTGCGGTATAAAGAGTGTGTCCCTGTTGTTGTAATGAAAATCAAAAGTCGGGATGAAGTTTCCACATCGTGGGAAGCCTGGAGGTATGGGAGGCAAATCCTGATGATCTCCAACCTGTAGTACGACGCTCATTCCAGTTAAAAGATGATATAGGAAGTGACAGTGGAAAATCCAGAAACCTGCACACAAGAATAATCATAAAGTGTTTCCTAAACTATAATCTATAAGTATGGCATCCAAGCTTTAAAACATGGGTTCTGTGATACGGCTTTATTGCCAATACTTACAACATAGAGGATATGTGAGTAGAACACTAGTGAGTATAGTTTACCAATGTCAATAAATTATTATTTTTAAAAATTGGTAAGTAATACTTGTATGCTTTACTTAGTGCTATTTCTCAATATTTTCTACAGGCAGAAGTTCTATTTTTTTTTTAAAAGGTAGTTTCAATAAAAAGGTAATTTCGATGTTTTTATGTTAACTTGAAACTGGTATAAAATACTAATAAGACCAACTTGTTTTTACTATTTCAAAACAATTACCCTGCCGATTGTACTATGTTATATGGATGTGAATTGTAATCCCTTAATCTTCGGAAATAATGTATTTTGAGAGTGTTCGAAAATAGGGTGCGTAGGAAAATATTGGGACCTAAGAGGTGATGAAAACAGGGATTGGAGAATACTGCATATGCACGAACTTCATAAGCTGTACTCTTTACCGTATGTAATAAAGGTAATTAAATCACTTAGAATGAAATGTTGCGAATGTGAGGCAGGAGAGACATGTTTTCTAAAAACTATTGATTGGAAGGCCCGAAGGAAAAAACCATTTGGAAGATCTAGACATTGGTGGGAGGACAATATTAGAATAGATTTAAGGGGATGACAGAAGTGTTGATAGCCATTCACCACCTCAAAAAATATATTTTTTTTATTTTAGTGTAAAAAAATTAAGCATTCCCTAAAGTATAATCGGTCAAAATTTTATACCGTTTGGGCGCTCGAAACAAGTACTGCTGACTCCACTTTTAAACCTCAGTGTTCCTCAGACTGCCAGTGCTTGCAAACTTAATCGCCTGTTTCCTCGGTTTTAATTTGCGTGTTATTTTGCCACATTCAAAATATATCTTCTCCCCGAAAATAGAGATAAATCTACGAAATGTTTTCACAATATGTGTAATAAAATTACTGATAAGATTTTCTCTATAGGCCTTAGGTCCTTTTTAAAAAAAAATATTTTGTGCAATCATACGTCAGTTTTCTTGAACTTATAATTTCTGTTGGTAATTTTTTAAACAAAAAGTATAAAAAATATAAAAATCAATCAGTACATTTGTAAAAAAAAGTGTAAAATATTCTCGCACAAAGAATTCTAGTTCCTATTTTAAATCTGTCAGAGAAGATAGATTTCAATTTTCATTTTAAAAATTAATTAAATTAATTATTAACCCAATAACAGATTGAGATATTAAAATGAAATTTTAGTCTTTGATTTAGGTTTACATTAAAATTAAGTGTGAAAATTTTCAAATTTCTTGGACAAATAGTTAAGAAAATAATTTTCAACACTTCGGTTGGAAGTCGAATTTGCGAAGGATGGTGGGATGGAGTTAGCATAGAATAGGGTTGAATAGCGGGCTCATGTAAGTGCGGCAATGAAACTCCGGGTTTCATATAATGGATAATACCTGTATTCCTTTGACTTGCTTAGGAATTTATATTGCCATTGAGTATGTAAGCAAGTCAGTATCTCACATTAAACTAAATCCAGAAACCTTTGTGTCTTTGATGTATGGGTTACTCACTGAAGGTGGCATTGAAGTATATGGTTACTCTAAATTATTCCCTCAATTGACTCCTATTTTTTTAATCAAATGATTAAGTACATATTTATACCTGTATTTTCCTCCAAATTTTAAATGTTCTGTTTTGACTTAGTCTAGAGCCAACAAAAATATAAATAATGATATTCACATAGATCTTAACCAGAGATTTAAATTACACATTCCATGCACAGTGAAAAAAGAAAAAGAAAGAAAAAAAAAACTCACCAGGATTATCTGCTTTGAATCTGATAACTGCATATCCTGCAGATGGTACGGCTAAAGTGTCCTTGCATATTGGCTTAGTCGAAGTCTGTGGGGGAAGTTTCCCAGCTTTGAGGTCAGCTCTTACTGATTCTAAGGTCACACCTGAGCTGAATCTTTCCACTGCAAACACTTGGAAGCAGTAACCGTGCAGATGGAACGGGTGGTTTAGTGAAACACGGGTAAACCCTGTAATATAACAGTGAACTTATGTTACTAGTGGCTACGTACGTATTTCACCTTTGCAATGAGAAGTGTTAAAATAATAATTACAGTAATTTGTAGTGAAACACCTTATACCCTCAGTCATACATGAAGGCAGTGTGCTGTTATGATTTTCGAAAGGAGGATGTGTAAAAGGTTCTCTTCTAGAATAAAAATTTCAAATATGTAGGCCTATATAATGTGATGGTTCAGGTCAGTGAGAGAATTCCCCCATCCCCCCATAAATCGCACACTGCATGAAGAAGTATAATGGTAAGTTCAAATGCTATTTATTACTGGCTAATAATATGAGTCTTTCTTGTCTCGCATGAGAATACCTTTGGGTTAGAGATGCATGAGATTATCGATTTTCTCGAATTCAAGAAAAATAATAAAATTGAAGAAGAGAGAGCGACAAAATTACATACACTATTATAACATACTCCATGATAATAACGGGAAAAATCAACGTTCTAGACCAGTGGTTCCCAACCTTTTTCAGCTGGCGACCCACCTTCCCTTATCGGAATACCTCCACGGTCCATCGTTCGGTCCATGGTGGAGTAAAAAACCTTATTTTTATCGTATCCCTTCCTTATGTATATATAATTTACCATCAAATATTGCAAATACTGTATATATAAAAGCTTAAATATGCTTTTTTGAAGTTACAGATTGATTATTGATAAACAATTTGTGTTCTGATTTGAAAATGGTTGACATAATGTAAGCACTTTTTAGCAAAACAGTTATTTATTTAACAATAGATATATGTTTGCAATATATGCAACAAGTGGTTTCATACTCACTAACAAGTGTTCCTAGGTTAAGATAAAACTACAATTATGAAAGTACACAAAGACCATTTTAATTTTTCAGGCAAAATTGCTGTTATTAAGTAAGAATACTATATTAATGAGATTTTTGGGACTGTTTCGATTGAACTAACACGTCAATGTCAGGATTGAATGAAGATGTTTTTAATCTTAAGTCACTTTCAACATTGAGTTGATTTCTGTATTTGTTTTTTAGGAAAACCAAAGTTGAAAAAATACGTTCACATAAATACGTAGTGGTGAATACCATCATAAACCTCAATGCAGTTACGGATATTGTTGTGGTTTCCTGTCCTCGTTTCCATCCAAAATGTTGTTAAATTTGATTTGTTTCGATTTTTCTTATCTTTTCTGATGGTTTATTCTGAGGTTTCTGATAGTTTTAGGATCGAGTCGCGACCCACCTGTAACCCATCCGCGACCCACCGGTTGGGAACCGCAGTTCTAGACAATATCAAGTTAAAAATCAATAGAATTAAAATATAAGAATAACATATCAACGTTTAATTACACTTATTTGCAGCATTTCTGGTCGTCAATTTGAATATTGCGGCCACAACGTTTCAGTTACGCTTCCTTGTAACAACAAGTAGTGATGCTAACCATTCTTTAAATCGTTATAGGGTACAAATTCTCTTTTAACGACATTCCTAGAGCTCTACGAAACAATAAACACATAGTTCACGATGCTTACAATGTAATTTTCCATAAGTTGTGCAGCGAACCTGTTAATGTGTGCAAGCATGTACTATGTGCTAACTGTTTCTGAGTGCTCTAGGAACAAACCTATTATCTTAGCAAAACGTTCGATATTATCGAATCTCGATATTTTTTATCGATATAACACTGATATCGATATTAGTATTCGGTGTTCATATTGATATTAATAGCCTATCAATATTTTGCTTCCGATATCCCCCCTACTTCCCGTACGAATTCAAATTATTGCAATTTAAAATCTTTACAAATCACTTGAGCCCCGGTTTTGCATATACAAGTCAATAAAATTATTTGAGTGTTTTAGAGTACCAGCACCGATAATCAAAGCAAGGAATGTATATGGTCAGAATTAATTTCAGACTCTCTCCCTTACCGGTACTTAGTTCAACCTCTTCTGTTGTATATACTTTTTTCACAAGACAAGGATATCAAAAATCTCACCGTATACGTGATCAGCCCAATGCCGGGGCAATACAAACACATAATAGGAAACATGCCAGTCGCACGTACACCAGAATCAATTTATTAATTTATTATTGTAATAATATTATTATTATTATTATTATTATTATTATTATTGTTATTGTTATTATTAAAGGCTAGTGTTAACAAGGGTCGTACTCAGTAATGACGAAGGTAGGCTATGTGAGCAAAATTGCAGAATTGAAAGATAATAAAAATAGTCCTTCGGCCTTATAACTTATGATTTCAGAATTCTTGAAGATTTTCTATTCAACGACAATATTTAGGTAATTAAATAACTGAAAGAAAAATATTCCACATAATACGATTCTGTGTGAAAAAATTATAACTTCTTCCACCTATAATAAATTCCCTCATATAGGCCTAGTACACGGATGTATTGCAGTAGTGCGCTTTCAGCTGTCGCAACCTTATTCAAAGTCGCATTATTCGCGAGGCAATAGGCCTACTAAAACCTAAACCTGTTTGTGTATGAAATAAAGTAGCTTATGTCTATCCTTCAGATCATTTATTGGGAAAACGTTTCAAATTGGAGTTAGTATGATATATTATTACAGTTCATATTGTACAGAATATTATAGGCCTACTATATTAAGCATTTTGAAATTCGTGAAGAATACTTAAACAAAACTGTTTTAGCCGTATTCTAGAAAATCCCGCTCTTCAAGTAAAGTCGTAAAAATGAAGAGAGAATCGTTACCACGCTTCGTGTCGCATCCCCGAAGGGTGCAGAATTCAAATAAGATCTTATATAATGAACTTAAATAGATTTCTTTACCTTAAGCAAGGAGACCTTTCTTACTTCATATTCTGATGTAAAATTAGAGGCCGTATTACAAGAAGTAGGCCTATGTATTCAATTTTTCAGCCTCATGGAAGGATTTATTGTTGACCAGGCAAAACTGAGCTTATATGAACGGTACCTGGCATATAACTAGTACCTACCCGTCTCAGAACGTTTTTGAAAGAAAAAACATCCAAATAAAAGTGTTTACTTTCAGTATAAACACCTCATGTACAACATTTAAACAAGATCATTAAAGCCATTTTCAAGGAAATCGCGAAAAAAGATTTTCCCATGTAAAATGGCAAGATGGTAAGAGAAAGTAGCCGCCCAACTTCGTGTCACATTTCCGGAAGATAACTCATCCAAATATAAAATTTTGTCCTTATACGAACTTTAATTCTCCTCCCACAGACACACGTAAACACATGGATATGTTCCTGAAAATTGAATTTTTGGATTAAGGATTCAAAATGTGGATTTCTGTTAAAATCTCGAAATCGGGGTCAAACTCACTTCCTCTACCTATAGTACCGGTGCGGTGGCACGTATAGAGGAAGTAAAAAGGGGGATATAAAGAAGAAATTTATCTGGCATATGATGCAAATATTTCAAGATCCCGAGATAATCTCATAAATATTTTGGCGTCACCATATTTGCTGAGAGATCCTCTAGCCTGGCCATCGTCCAGTTGGCTCTCTTCTTATGACAGCTACTAATGCCCGACTGTTTGTCTTCAATTCACAACCTATCAAGACCAATAAACTTTCTGCGTTATGAGCCTTCGTTTTTCTCTGAGTTCATGCTCCATAAGAATACATTTAATTTACAAATGTGAAGAAAATTTCTATCGAAATACTAAATAACTAGATAATTCTTTGTAACTTTCTCACTAGTAAATAGTTTTAGTTTCCTCTGCTCTATTTCAATCACCCCAATAGATAGAGTATCTTAACAGAGTCCCCCTAATCAACCTCTAGGGCAGCGGTTCCCAAACTTTTTTGTCCTGGGACCCACCTTCATCAAGAAATTTTTTTCGCGACCCACTACTACATAACGATAACCAATAGAGGCTATATAAAATACAGCACATGTTTTTCATATGCTTTTCAATAGTTTTATAGTGTTCAAATGTCCTGCTGAGAAAACATAGTTGAAACAAAAATGGTAAAGTTTATTTCATTAAAGAACCTTGTCCAACTAGTACATTTTATTAAACAAAAAATAATGAGATTTGAGAAACTGTTGTTTTTTATTTAAAAATTAAATTAAATTATACACTCTTTCCTTATATTGAAAACACGCTTAATTTTTATCGCCCTTTTTGCGACCCACCGAAATTGCTACCGCGACCCACCAGTGGGTCGCGACCCATAGTTTGGGAACCACTGCTCTAGGGCTTCCTACACGTCCGGTACAACTAACAGTCAATATAGGAACTTTTAGCAGAGAGGGAAGTATAAACATACTGAAATTTTATAGCTGGGTAAGGGGCATGGCAAAATATAGATTCTTAGAAAAAGGGCTTTAACTAAGGAACTTAAAGTCAGAACTTGATAATCAATAATATATGGAATTAAATAAAAAGGAACTGTATCTAACTATGTCGTTTCCAAAAAATGAAATTTTCCTGTTTTTTTCTCTTGGGTGTACATACATTTATAGTTATCTCCTAGTTATCTGCTCATTTAATTCAATGCGATTTGATAACTAATGTGGTGATGGTTATAAAATTTTTCGTTAATAAATTATCTCCATTGCTCACTGAACTCATTTCGCTGGATCCGAAAATCTTTCTCGGTTCTTGTTTTCTAACTTTCTAAATCTATTCTATTGGTGAAGTGTTAAAACTAGGTTCAGCTTCCATAAATGACTATTGGACGTAATTGTTAGATACATAACGTATACTTAATTCAAACTTCTTAGGCAGGAAGGGAGGTGGAAAGATATTATTTAGAGCCAATGTCAGAAGTTCATTTTACTGTCTAAAGAGTCAGAGTAGCATAACTGCTCGTTCCTTCGGTAAAAACAAAAAATAAAATACCACTTTTGTCTTAAGCGAGTACTCTTCTCTAAGGGGAAAACAGAGTGAAAAAAATTGCAGATTCACTTTAATTAAAGGGAACTTAATTATTGCAGTTAAGCTATAATTTATCTCTAATATTCCGCAAACTTTTCAGTAAATTTATCTAATTCTGTTCAACGTCTTTCTTACTTACTTATTCAATGGCAATAGACAATCACTAAGCAAGTTAAAGGAATATTATCTATTTTATGGAACCCGGAGGTTCACCTGAGTCCGCCATTCAACACTATTTTGTGCTGAATCCATCCACCCATCCCTCGCAAATCCTACTTCCCTTAAATCTATCCTAATGTTGTCCTCCCATCTGCGTTTAGGTCTTCCAAGTTGCCCCTTCCCTTTGAGTTTCCCAATCAATATTTTTTAGATATGTCATTCCTCACCCATGTTCGCAACATGTCCACGACAAGGAAATTGAGTTTGCCATTATATCCACAGAATCACCAAGTTTGGTGCAAAGAAGAAAGTTAACTATCAAAAGGCAGAAGAAGGGGAAAATACAGTAGAATAATACAGTATAAGATGACGACGGCCGTTAATGTGACCAGAAGTTGACAAAAAAAGTAGACATTTTAAGTTGTAGGTCTATAGATAATATTTTTGTTCAATATAATTGGAATAAATGGTATATATTTGATTCTTTTTGTATGAATTTCTCTTTGTTTTGATTTTTTAACGACAGCTAAGTTATGTATATACGGTCTTACTAATAATCCAGTTGTAACATTTATACCAGAAATATACACAGCTGAGTAGAAAAATGTACTAATAACTTAATCCTTGCATAAGGCTGAATGTGTGCAACGCTTTACATCCTGACCCCCTTCTATAAGCTTGACGTAAATAATCAAGATGGGCGATATCCGTAACAGCCGGTCGTTTCGTAGATGTCTGAGATTGAATTTTAAGGTTATGCATCCATTTTTAAGGTAATTTGTTAGGAAACATTAGAGAGTTTTTGCCATAGCTCTCTGGCGGATACGGTACACACTAATGTCACGTGATCGAATACGGTAAATTGATACGGTACGGTAAAGGTAACAGAGAAAATGGAGGAACTGTTTCAGATTGCTGCACTTGGAAATTTTAACAATGACTTATTGGAAGATATGATACCAAATTGTTCTCAGAATGTGCTAGGCCTATGATTAAACTTAACTGTCCATTCTTTCTGTTATAAGTCTGCAGATATATGAATTCCAAAGCACCTCATAACAGGATATAAATATTAACATAACCTCAAATTGGGATTTTAATCAGAAAAAATATGTTAACATGTAAAAATTTATCAACACTGCTACATAAGTTTATTGAAATGTTTCTGGGTATGTTCCATGCATTAAATTATCTGCAGTGATTTATTATACTAGAAATAATTGTGCCTATAAATACACATCATTGAAAATCTGATGTAATTTTCGGAATTAAAATCATATAAGATTATAGCTACATGTGACAAGTAGCCTAGGCAGAGAAATATTTTGTATATTATCAGTAAATATTATTCAAGAAGTAATTAGATAGTGGCATCTTATTAGTTGAACTCTCATCTGAGAGTTCAACTCTCAGTTTATGAGAGTTCAAAAGTTAATTGGACACCAGAAGATTGTAGGTTTATGTAAACACTAATCAAAATCATACACTTAACACATCACACTGCAAAGAGAAACTGAAGAGCATTCTTTCAGGTTAATAGGCCTAGGTATATTAATACAATACTTTTTGTTGTGCAGTAACCAATTTTCTTTCGTCTAGTTCTAGTCCCTTCTGTTATAGATCGCTATCAGCTTTTTGCGTTTGGTATAAAAACGCTGAACTAGTCTTTTCTAGTATAGATTCCCTGCGTCTACTTTCCCTCATTTGAGTTAGATCTAAGAAAACTAAAGTTGAAACCTTGGGCAATCAGCTGACCATTGGATGTAGAGTGAGGTTCTATCTAGCTCTTTATTGAAGGTTAAACCACTGCTGTGTGGTGGGATGTCATCCACAATCACGTCATTGTTTATATACTGATTATTTATGCCAGCTATAATATCAATACTGCACAATGCCTCTCCCCTGTCTTTTAGTCCTCTCCTTCTTGAAGCTCATTCACCAGACTCCTTTTTAACCTTAAATGCGTTAGCCATGTCTGAAATTATTGCCATTTCCTTCCAAAATCTTGGGATCATCATAAGGATTTGAACCAATAACCTCATGCAAGATAATCAAGTCGTTATTTATATTAAAGCGAAGTCTTTCCTGTTTTTCGGGATTCATGTCTATTACCGTAAGCTTCACGCTAATCATTCCGAAATAACGTGTCACCTTAACCGATATAGCGTCACGGTAAACTAGCGCATGCGCAGAGCATCAGTCACGTGACTTTAGCGTTTACGGTAACGCAACGTAAGCTGGGCAAAAACTCTCTATTCTGTGCTGCTTTCCCGGAATTATAAGCATTGTTCCTTGTTTTCGGGGCATATTTCCATACTTTTACCCACGATTACAGCTTTCTGAAAACAATATAATGAAATACTGAAACTAGATTTTCTCTCGGCAGACGACGCATTGCTGTTTGTTCACTGCTCGGACAGATGGCGACATTGGCGTTCCTCAGTCCTTCATAGCCGGGGGCTAGTAACATCATGACCTGCGTGACGTGATTGATGACGTTTCACATTCAAACCCGGTGTAACCCTTGGCAGTTATACTGCGTTTATTGGTAATACGGCCTATGTAGAACTTGCGCGGAGAACAACCAAACAACCATTCAACTCAAATATAAGCAGCTTTTATTAGTACGGCTGATACTCTTCTTACAGGCCTATAACTGCAATTGGGTCATGAGCAGCAAGCTGCTATACAGCCGGGTGCGTAGCCGGTGCGTTCGAACCTAAGGCATGAACCCTAGCTTTGGGTTAACTGGGGTAGGTATATGTAAGCAGAAATTTGAACAAACCGAAACTAGGTCTAACTATTATGAAGATGCAAGATGTATATCTCTGTTTTCATTCAATTCTGAAAGGACAAAAGGAATGGCAAATTGAAATGTCTTCTATTTTTATTGATGAGAACTAATTTTAAACTAGGATTTTATTATAATATACTTACCTCTGTCCACAAGAAGTATTTGCACCACAGAACCTAATGGTATCTTGACTACGTGTGTACATTCGCATAAATTCTTGGAACAAGTTGGTACACCACTTTCATCTTGTGGACAAAATATTTCCGATGAAATGTCCTCCGGTTGACTGATAAACGGAGACGAAGGTTCAACGTTGGAGATGTTGTTCAACCAGCTTCTAACCAAATCAGGAGAAGGTGGTTCTGAAATCAAATACTTAAATGATTATAATACTTATATCTGCTTAAGAAAAAATAGTTACTTGGTTTAATTACTTATAAAATTAACACAGTTTCTTAGAATATCACTGCCTTGTTAAGATCAAAGGACTTAAGATAACTAGGGTTATATTCTATACCATTAGACCATTAGTCCCAAACTAACGAAACATACCTTTTACCCGAGGCCCTGTAAAAGTTAATAACGTATCATCGGCTTGGAATCTGTCAGAAAACAGAATTTGCTTGTGTTTTTTTTCGTTTGTGAAGCACTAGGTGGATTAACGAAAGTTTATTTTATATCCACATTCTTTTTTAAAACTATCTGAGAATTTCAGAAGCCATTTCAACCTTAATACCATTATTTGGCAATTGCCAAATCATCAATGGGCTCTTAAGATTGAAATGAATAAGGACAATTTTGGTGGAATAGACTGTTTTCATGAAAGAAAACTGTAACACGAGGAAAAAAATCATCATATTTTACATAAGTCAATACCCAGTTGATCTTACAGGTATATCTTTGTTTTCATACAATTTTTTGAGGTGACGAATTTATATGTCAGTACAGTGAAGAGAATAATTTAGTCATATAGGTACAACAATTGAGTAAGGACTAGGCCGTACTACTGTTTCTAAACCCAGTCATAGAACTTCAGTCTCGAGTTAGTTTAAATTATAACATTCGGTAAATTAAGATTTCTTTTTCTCGGCAAATTCGAGAATTGATTATTCATAAGTCATAATATCGATCAGACGTAACAGGAAGACCTATAGTTTGTGTGTGGTAGACATAATGAAAAGAAAAACATACATTGCATGTTTGCGAACGGGGAGAATAAATCTAGATGAAGGTGATACCGTACATCATTTTGGCCTTTATCTGAGAGTAATATTTGTTTACACAGAATAAATTATAAAATTTAAGAGCACGAGCAGTCTTGCTCAGTCTTGCTAATTTCTTGTACTAGAAAAGGTTTTTTTATTTTATTGTAAAGTGTAGTAATATGTCATTTGTAAATTAACAAGCAAAAATGTATAACAGAGAAGAACTTATTTCTACAGCACAGTATTTTGAACGCATATTATAATAGTAGTCTACAAGGAATTTCACCAGAACTCTTAATTGGTTCTTCTCATTAAAAAAGGTATTGTGTTAATACCTACAGGTATGACAATGATTAAGTAAATGCTTGGCATTAATACATTCTTTCAGCGTTATTTAAAAGGCTCAGTTGTTTTGTGCACACAGGTTCACTGTAAAAATTTAATAATAATATTTATAACAAATTATTAAAGAATATAGTCTTTTCCCTGCAGGAAATAGGTTATGCTTATTTGTTACATTTTAATTTAACACTTTTTTCTACGCTCTAAATTTTTAAAACCAGAGAGCAACCATAAAGCATCGAAAACATTAAAATCATAATGAGATTTCACGTCTATAGTTGCTTTCTTATCTTTGACTGTGAGAGTTATTTACCTATTATAGAAATACGCAATTTTTAAAAGCACAATACAATATAATTTCCAAAAATAAAGCATAAAGTATAATCCTGACATTAATTTAAAAAATAAAATATTTATAATATATTAGTGAAGTATACAAAATACAACAATAAATAATAACTTATTAAATTTGACAATTGTAGAAATTAAATTAAAAAGAGTAGTGTAATATGGTGGTATGAGATTAAAGACCAGAATGACTACTACTACAATGGACAAGATGATATTCTACAGTTATTTTAATTCAGTATAGGCCTACTTCCTTTCCCTGCCAGTTTAATTTTGAATTGTGTCTTGAAGTACCAGACAGTTCATTAAACTTAACTAAGAAAATGGTGTATGTAAACAGAAATTCAAAAATTTCCTTGCGATCATTTCACATTGGAGAATGGTAGATTGAATGAATGCAATTCGAGAAAAAATCTATTGTGAAAATCACGTAGAAAGTGCAAAACACTACAAAATAATGAATACACAACAGGGTCTAGAACAGCAACAGGATCCACAGTTCACCTCTTTATGCAGTACAGAAATTGAACACCAAACAAGAATTATTCAAATTAGCATTTTAGTACACTCTTTTGTATTTACTGGGGAAAGCATAATAGAACATGCTGTTAAAAAATTAAAAGTACAATTCTCAATAAAATAAAGCATAATAATTAATTAATAACAATACAGTCTGTCCAAAATTCAGCGGACAATATTCTTCTCGTGGAAATCAAGTACAAGTGATATAATTACATTTTATGGAAGGGCTGTTTGTGCATTGGATTGTGTCATTGTGTGATACCAGTAAA
Organism: Ectobius pallidus; assembly: GCA_964059195.1. Classification (NCBI taxonomy): domain Eukaryota; kingdom Metazoa; phylum Arthropoda; class Insecta; order Blattodea; family Ectobiidae; genus Ectobius; species Ectobius pallidus. Next base: position 128,027,544 of record CAXKWD010000002.1, read on the forward strand.
GCAAAAAAAAAAAAAACTTCGGCTGGAAATTGTATTATCGCCAGTTAGTACCCACTCCTGTTGGTAGATGGCGGACACATTTAATCCAATGCTGCGGTTCTCAAACTATTTATAGTATGTGTTGCGACCAACGAGCTAGAATAGAGATTATAGAGTGGCTGTTGCGCCGCCATATTTGAAGCAAATTGAATGTGCATCCGCCATGTTTTAAGCTGCTGGTCTGTCACATTAAAGTATTGTTGTATACTAGAACCTGGGACTATACGTACTGTGTAATGAAAAATCACAACTGTATACTTCAATTTATTAATCACATCTCATATTATGTCAAATTAGCAATTAAATTTCCTTTAGGAATAATACGTAAAATAATATAAATTATGTTGGCTCGAAGTCCTAGGCGTAAGAGTTGAAAAAACCCATCTGGTAGGCTATTGTACTAGAGAAACAAGTCGAAACACAGTACATTTAAAAATCTGCAGAGACTCCAGTTCAGGAAATAATGTAGTAATGCAATATACCTATTCATAATAATTTACAATATAGTAGACGCCGTATTAGGCCTAGCAGAAATTGCTAAATTTAAGTGTACCATTCACACTCAGACCAAACCAGTCTTCAAAGAACTGAATATTTTGTCACTCGGTAGAAGAATAAAAAAATTGTTACATAATGAAGAGGTTACAAAATACTGTAGTCTATATACAAATCTGTGCTGAATTCCCTCCCTGGGATGTATTCACTTCTAGCATGTACCGGTAAGAAGGATGCAACAATCTCTTGTGTTTATTAATATTTTATTTTCATTACACCTTATAGCAATAGGCATTAGACAGCATCATATGGTTACAATAACATAAATAGGAAATAGGCAAATGAAAAAAAAGGAAAAATTACAATAATCATCAGCGTAAAAGTAAGAATAACGAGAATAGAAGAGAATAAAGATAATGTGAGAAAGTTTACAAAGAAAAGTAAGTATGGAGAATATAGAGAAGGAAAAGTGTTGGTAGTAAAAAGAAATAAAATGACATGAGAAAAATAGGCCTATGTTTGTTGACAAGATGCAAAGAAAAAAAAGGGTACGTGGAACGCCACGCGACAAATGTGAAACTTTTTTTTCAATTTTGGACTATTGGATTTTTTCAATTTTGGATTGCTAGACTTTTTCACTTTGGGATTTAGGATTTTTTAATTTTTGATCTTTGAATTTTTTAAATTTTGGAATTGTGGATTTTTTAAATTTTAGAACTTTGAATTTTTTATTTTTTGGATTTTTAATTTTTAAATTTTGGATTTTTGAATTTTTAATTTTAATTATTTTTGAAATTTTGGATTTTTGAACTTTTTAATTTTGGAATTTTGGTTTTTTAATTTTGGATCTTAGAACTTTTTTATTTTTTTATTTTTAAATTTGGATTTTCGATTTTGTAATTTTAAATTTTTTAATTTTGATTTTTTAATTTTGATTTTTTTAAATTTTGGATAAGTCTAATCATTGAGTTGATTGTTTTCTGTGCAGTCCGTTCCGTCACATCTCACTAATTTCGTGACGATTTTGAGCGTAACACTAATTTCGTGACGATTTTGAGCGTTACACAAGCTCTCGATTTACCCCTACCGCGGCTAAAGAAGTTTCACTTCAAAAATTTTCAATTAAACAGTGACGGGGATTCTTGGCGGTAACATTTATATCTGTACAATCTTATACATGCCTAGAAATTATTTCAGACTTACTGTCCTTTGAACAATAATTTTGTAAACATCTGTCTTTCCTGCTCAGACTTGTTCCTGCAGAAGTCATGTAACCTACAGGTGAAAAACAGTTTCAAAATTAGTTTAAGAAGTGAGGCATAATGAGATTCATCATCTAGTTCCGAAGCGGTAAACAAGCAGGAATATTTTTTACCAAAAGTATCCACACAAATGTAATCAAAATACATATAAAGATAGCAGACGATACGAGTAACAGGTAGCTTTAAACATGGCGTCTAAGTTTCACGAAGGCACCACCCAGAGCGCTGTAAAGGACACAACAGCCACTCTATAATCTCTATTCTAGCTCGTTGGTTGCGACTCACTGGTGGACCTTGGAGAGGGTGTACGGTGGGTCGGTTGTAGGGCAAATGTAGCCTACACACAGTACACACATATAATATGTATATATGTATATATATATATATATATATGTATGTCTATATAAGCATAGGCCTACATAAATTCTGAGCAATGAGTTGACAACTCTGTGAATAAAAGTACTCTTATTCTTTTTAACTAGAGATTTCAGCTTTTCAGAAGACACTAATGCTATCCTTATCGAAAAATTGTAGAGGTCGTTACAAAGAACACTTACGGAAATATCTGTTAAAGGTTCCGGACTCGAAAAGTTCTTCCTTCGAGTACACGTTAAATCCAAATCCGAATTCCAGGTGTACATCTGGATGGGGTGTGAAGAGCTCGTGTTCAATAGGATACGTGGCCCTCAGTTCAGATAGGCACACCCATTCCGCATTGCTCATGCAAGTTCCGTCACCCCCATTCAAAACCTGAAACAATTAATGTTTTTCTGCATATCAAAGTGGTAGAGTCACAGTATCATAGCAGGCAACACAACGAATGATACTGAATTCCTCGATAATATTTTTAATAGCAAAAAAAGAGTGGAAAACGAAAATACAATGCAAAGTAAATTCATAATATGTCAAAACTAAAACTATATACGCTACTTACAATGGCTACATTTTCATCAGTTAAAATGTACGAGAATATGCTTATCCTTATGACAAACTGAATAAAAATATGTTGGAAACACTCAGCAGTCAGTTCTATAATCATTGTGGTCAAAGACCTAATTGTCTAAACAAATTTATGCAGAATCATTAAAATTCTACTGTTGGTGGCTGTTAGGCGATAGAACTAAATTTGTGGCGTTTAAGGCATGATTTAAATGCCATGTAAAAATATTATGATGTTGCAGGAAGGCATTCACCTACTATAGCTCTCATGTCCTGTGCGCCATCCATACTAGTGACGTAAATAAGCGCCTGCGCTCTAACGATGACTATTGTTTTGGAGAGCTATATATTTTCAGAATAGCATTCCAAAGAGTTAGTGAACAAAATAGGCTACGTACTGTAGGATTAATGTTGAATCCGAAGTACCCTGGATTGTTAGTTTCAGGTTCCCTCGTGGCAGCGCCTATATATCTCAAGATGCCGAGCTGGTACACCTGGTCTTCAGCACAAGACAGTATGCCCTTCACATGTATCCAGTAATTGCGCACTGGCTGATTGGCATTCAGTACAACATCGTACCTGTCACCTGATGAAAATAATAACGTATGATAAATTGATAAGTAAATAGATTTTTTTTTTAAATTTAATGATTTTATCCACATGCCCCATTACAGAGTAATAATACATGCGTTATTTTACACTATTTACATTTGTTTCTTACAGTTACTTTCAGTTATTTTCTACATTTTTATACTTATTAAATTAATATATACATGAAATCTTAACTAGAGCTTAATTTACTATTTAAAACTTCTACATTTTAAAATCGCTTTAATTATTACTAAAACCAAAATGTTCACCTAATTACTATTTGTGATTAATCCCTATTTTAAACTTATTTACTATATTATACAGTGTTCTATATATATATACTAGCGTGAGCCCGCGGCTTCGCACGCGATAATTATTTCAAAAATTAAAAATTAAGAGCATAATAGTTAAATCATTATATTTATTAACACCAAAATCACGTGGACTACATACCACGATTAGATAGCGTCGCCTGGTAAAAGCGACCTCAGATCCGAGTTCCCTGGCCCAGAAAACCCCTGCATAGTGAGTTTCGTCCAAGTCGAACAATGTTTGACCATATTTAGGCCTATATTGAATATCCCTCTTCCGTGTAGGTTGAAAATTTCATACGTCTGTGGGACTTGATATTCTAAACAAATGAATCGTCAAGGATGGACCTACAAAATCAAGCGATCGCCCGCGATAATTATTTCAGAAATTAAAAATTAAGAGCATAATAGTTAAATCATTATATTTATTAACACCTAAATCACGTGAATTACATACCACGATTAGATAGCGTCGCCTGGTAAAAGCGACCTCAGATTCGAGGTACTTGGCCCAGAAAACCCCTGTATAGTGAGTTTCGTCCAAATCGAACAACGTTGGACCCCATTTAGGCGTCGCGTGGTAAAAGCGACCTCAGATTCGAGGTACTTGGCCCAGAAAACCCCTGTATAGTGAGTTTCGTCCAAATCGAACAACGTTTGACCATATTTAGGCCTATATTGATTATCCCTCTTATAATAATAATAATAATAATAATAATAATAAAATCAGGTAAACTGATATAACAAAGTGCCAGTATGTTTTGTTTAATCAGTTATGATTGCAGTTATGATATACAGAATATAAAAAAAAAAGTCAAATTGGCCGGTTTCGGGATTTGAGCCATGGAACTCCAGAATGTGACGCCAAGACGTTACCATCTCAGCCACCTGGGTCAGTTATGGGATAAGCGCATTTAAAGCAATAGTGTTGTCATAGCTAACTGTATTTTAATTGCCAAAGCCTTACAAATCACAGTAAAACAAAAGGTTATGTTGTCAAGATAACTGATTTTCATTTTTTCAAATAAATTCTTTCGAATACGTATATTACCATAAAATAGGCACTAAATTGAGCATAACTCCGAAACAGGTCAACCGATTTTATCCAGTATCAATAGACGTCTTCCCATGGGCATTATAAATGTGTATACCAAGTTTCATAAAAATCCGGTAAAGTGTATTTGAGTTACCGCGTCTTTAAAAAAGACACTAAATTGGGTTTTACTACGGTATCGGTCTACCGATTTGGTCCAATATCAGTAGACTTCTTCCCATGTACATTATAAATGGGTATACACAGTTTCAAGAAAATCCAATAAAGCATATTTGAGTTATCGCGACTTCTTATATATTAACATAAAATGCACTAAATTGGGCATTATTCTGGTACTGGCCAACCGATTTGGTCGAATATCAATAGACGTCTTTCCATGGATATTATAAATGCGTGTACGAAGTTTCATAAAAATCCGAAAAAGCGTATTCGAATTATTGCGCCTTTAAAATATACACTAAATTGGGTTTTACTCCGGTACCGGTCAACAGATTAGGTTTAAATTCAATAGGGCACTTTTCATGGGCGTCATAAATGGGTATACCAAGTTTCGTGGCAATCGGTTACAGCGTATTTGAGCTATGGCGCCTTTCTAATATAATCTCTTAAAATAGGCACTAAATTGGGCATTACTCCGGTACCGGTGAACCGATTTGGTTCAATATCAATAGGGTTCTTCCCATGGACATTATAAATGTGTTTTCAAAGTTTCATGAAAATCCAAAAAAGCATATTTGAGTTATGGTGCGTACAGACACACGGACAGACAGACGGACAGACAGACAGACGGACAGACAGACAGACGGACAGACAGGCAGACGGACCACACAATCTCATAAAGTACCATACTGGCACTTAATAATAATCCTCTTCGGTGTTGGTTGAAAATTTCATATATCTGCGTGCCTTGACATGATAAACAAATGAGTCGACCAGCGTGAGCTACAACATTCAAGCGATCGTAATGGTTTTATGACAAAAATAGCCAAAGCCTACTGTAATTGATTTGACATTGAAATGTGTAACTGAAAATTGATGCTTCGAACACGCTAAAATACACGTTTTCTGCTCGGTTTTCATTCATAACTCAATAACGAAAGCAAAAACTAAAAATGTAATATGCCGAAAACCTTCCCGGGAATGTACTCAACAACTTCCCAAAGTTTCATGGCGATCGGATGAATGGTGTAGTAATGCATAAAGGACACACACACAGACACACAGACACACAGACACACATACATTCATTTTTATATATATAGATATATATATCTTTATACACATATTTACAATGGTAGTTTCTGGATAAACTTCTTGAATCCTTTTAAATGCTTGGTTACGAGTTCATGATTTGTCGCTGGCCAAGTGCTCCCATTTTTCCTTATAGCATCTATTAGTTCTGATCTCTGTTGTTTTACATCTTGGCATTCGTATATAATATGATTTATGGTTTGTTCCGCTCTATTGCATTGTGCATGTTAGACTGTCTATAATGTGAAATCTGTGGAGGTATGATTTTGTTTTACCATGGCCTGTAACTATTGCAGTGAATTCCGGTGTAATTGTCAGATTTAGTTTTAGCCTCTCTTTTATTGAAGGGAAGAACCCTTTAGTCACATTCCCTTTAGTGCTGACATTCCATCTTATCTGCCATTCTTGTAGTGCTGATTGCTGTAGTTCGGTCTTTATGGTACACTTTGGGACCTTGTTGTAGATTATTTCCACTTGGTCGTCAGCCGAAGCTTGTTTTGCGAGTCTGTCCGCCATCTCGTTCCCCTCTATTCCTATGTGAGCCTTAACCCAGCTGAAATGAATACTCCACTGTTTTTCCTCTAGTTCTCTGAGTGTTTTCCTAATAGTTTCTATTGTGGAATCGTGCTTATCAATGTTTTTCAGCAGGGATAACGTTATCTTGCTACCAGTGTACACTACAGCTGTTCTTTCTTCTGTTTCTATATTTATAATCTCTTGGAGACCTTTCAGGATGGCAATTTTTTCAGCCTGGTTATTGGAACAGGTTTCTCCTAATCTGCATTTAATGTGCCGGGTCAGTGTTCCGTTCTGATATATTACTGCGGCTGCTCCTACCTTATTTCCAGTTTTACTACCATCCGTGTATACTGTAACAGAATATGTTCTATCCTCCTCCATTTCGTGGATGTGGACCACCTCAGCAGGGTGAGCCCAGTTTTCCGGTTCCAATGGAGCGTCATACTCTCTTTTTCCATGGAGCTCATTATACAGTTTGGCTTTCTATTGTTATGTCAATTGGCTGGATCCCGGCTAAAATGCAGGAAGCATCGTACGAAATTGTCCTGTATGCCTTTGCCAGTTTTATGTTGATCAATCTTTGGATTCTCTGCAGTTTGGTTCGGTTTTTGTGGTTTCCTATAGCCTTCCTCCATACCGGTGCTCCGTACGTTAGAATTGGTTCTATTGCTCCCGCATATATGGTGTGCAATGCCTTATGTCCTAGCCCCCAGTTGAGCTTTGCTGATTTTGAAAGCGCATGTATGAGACTTATTGCTTTGTTCTGTAGGTGATCAATATGTTTGTCGAACTTATATTTTCCATCTATGCAAATTCCGAGGTACTTCAGCTCTTCTACCTGTTCCATTGGTTTGTTGTTTAAATAAATTTCCATCTTCTCGTTCAACGCATTTCTCCTCTTAGTGACGAACAGAACTTTGGATTTGGATTCATTAAAGTGGATTTTGTTTTCCCTTGCCCAGTTCTCGATTACCTTTATGTCTTGATTGTGTAATTCGCGGTTTCTTTTAAACTTTTCCCCCTGGTCATAATCAGCAAGTCGTCTGCAAAGGCTATAATTTCCGTTCGTTGTGAGAAGTCTTGGTTTAGTAGCGAGTCATACAGAATATTCCAATAGCCGGGACCACAGCATGAGCCTTGTGGGCAGCCCTTCTGCACGGCTTTTTCTGCTCTATATACTGTAGAACACAAGATCGCTGTCCTGTCTTGAAAATAGTTTTTTGTCAATTCGAACAGATTCTTGGGGCACTCCATTCTGCGCAAATTCTTTATGATGCCAGGCTACCATGCAGCATCAGATGCTCCTTTCACATCTAAGCTTGTTAGTGAAACAGCCATACAGATGAAGGTTTTGAGTCACAAAGTTGTTCATTGCCATAACAGCATCTATTGTAGATTGCTGCGGCATGAATCCAAATTGTCGTGGGTTTAAGCGGTTCTTAGAGTGTACAAGGTGAAGTATTCTGTTTATCATCAGCTTTTCCAATACTTTGCCACTTACATTTAGTAGGCTAATCGGCCTATATTTTGTTACTTTTTCACTTCCTTCTTGACTCGGTTTTATTACTGGGATTATTATTGAGCGTTTCCAGATTTTTGGGAAGAGTCCGTTCCTTAGGCATACATTATATATACTCGTGAAGAACATCGGTAATATCTTGAATACTATTAGCAGTATATCGCTTGAGATACCATCTTCTCCTGGCGCCTTTTTGGAGTCGAAGCTTGTTAGTATATGTAGTATCTTCTTTTCTTTAAATTCTGTGTCATCCGATGTGTCGGTTCATGGCACTCAGTATCATCCTGATCGATATCGTCTGGAACGAAGTGGTCAATCATGTGGTCGATTGTGCTGGCTATATCGGTGGTATATGAGCCATCGTCTTTCAGAAGGGTTGTAAGCGAACTCTGGCTTCTTAGTTTACCAGCTGCAAGTTTATAGACAGCATTCCACGGGTGGGAACCGTCCGTACAACTGCAAAATTCCTTCCAAGAATTTATTTTAGCCGTTCTGATTGTGGTTTGATATTGTCGATTGCCTTCGAGAGACTGGATCCTTCTCTGCTGTCTTAGGTCTTCATTGTTCATGGTTCTCTGGTAACGGCGCCTAAGCGCGTTCACTCTTTTCCGTAATATTGTTAATTGAGGATTCCACCAGGGAACAGATTTACCCTTAGTCGCCTGGAAATTATCATTACTTCGCCTAAATGCACGATTACAGGCCGCAATCAGGCAAGAATAGCTTCTTTCTATTAATTCTTCAGGGTTCGCATCACTATTAATTCTGCGGCTAAGCTCAACGTCCAAATCATTTCGATTCTCACATTTAAATTCTGCAGTGAGGTTCGCTGCTAGAGTATTTTCGAATCTCTCATAATCCGCATTTTTTGTTATATATACACCCCCTTTCGTATGTATGTATGTATGTATGTATTTGGCCCCTGACGGGGGAAGGCGGGTTGGGACTACCCTAAGCACTTCAGCCTTGTGGCTCATTGTGCCATCCTCCGGAATGGAATGATTTGCAAGCCCAACGGTCCCTCGACAACAGACCCCACCGCGAGCCCCCACGGAGCTCTCCTACATCCAACAGATACCTCTACCATGCCACGTGTGCCGCTGCCTCGGTACCTCTTTTAGAGCCCCCAGGTTGGCAGCACACCAGCCATCAACTTCAGGACCACAAGCCACGGGGAGGACGGAGAGGCCCACAGCAGGTGCTGGGGGCGAGGGTATACCGGAAACCGGGATGATTATGAGGGGGAGTTTGAAGATGAAATGGAGAGTGTTAATGGAATGAGAGGGGGAAACGGGAGGATCCCCGAGAAAAACCCCCAAAGGTCACGGCTTCGTCCACCACGAATGACACGCCCGCCAGGCCCGGGGATTGAACCCGGGACCGCTAGCATGCCAGGCCCACGCGCTAAGCATGAGCCACCCCCTATCGTGAAGGTTATTATTTTATGGTCGGCGCAGCTTTCTTCTGTGCCAATTGCCCAGTCGGTAATCTGCCCCAGTAGTTTGTCATTACTGATTGTTAAGTCAATCCAACTTCGTCCTCTAGCAGTTTCAAATGTCGAATCTCCTGTGTTTTCATTCAGAATGTGCAACGATTTCACTGTAGGTAGTCTTGTAAAATTTTCCCTCTTTCGTTGTTAACTACATCGAACCATAGTGTACTTCGGGCGTTTGTATCCGCCAGAATTATTATACCGTTGCCTTTGATGTGGTCTAGAAATTTTTCCACTTTTCTAATGTCTTCTTCTATATCTAATTCCATGTCAAAATATATGCTCACGGCATAGAATTTTACTCCTTGATAATTAACCTCCATTAAGACACAATCTCCATCCGATAACTGGTTCATTGTTATTGCATCTATATCCTTGATGTTAATTATTACAGCTGCTCTTTTTCTTCCGTTTCCACTTGTAAAGCTCCTGAGTGTTGAAGGTATTAATGCAAGCTTATTGTTGATTGAATATGGCTCCTGGATAAAAGCGATGTAAATTTCTGTTCTTCAATTAGCTACACAGTAGTCAGTATTTTGTCGGTACCGTTGCACAGCTGCTATGTAGCACGGGCAGTTTACATCAGGTGCTGTGTGATTCACGTTAATTGAATCGTCTTTACTATATTTCTTATAATTAATGCAATTTATACATTTATGTTCTTCTTTAGGGGATTTGCACTCTTTCAAAGGATGATCTTGAGTGCATTTTGGACATGTTTGAACCCCTTTACATTCTTGAGCGCGGTGATTATATCTACAACATTTGAAGCATCGACCAATTTTTATATAGTCATCCCACCCGCACATATTCCATCCAATTTTCAGTTTTCTGTCCAGAATCTGTTTTCTTGCTCCAGAGCTCATTTGAAGGATAAGATTTTTATTTTTATTCCTATCTTCGAATACAAATTTTGGTTCCATCTCCTTTTCATATGCTTTCATTTCAGGGTTTTGTGTCGAAATAGCTTCAACAATGTTGTCCATTGTCACTTCGTCCGGGATATTAAAAATAATAATTCTTGGATTTCTTAATTTCGTGGCGTTTGCTTCAATTTCCCCTCCGCATTTTTCATTGATATTCTTGCCAATAGTTTCAACTTCATCTTTGTTATCTGACTCTATTAGAAGTTGTCCATTCTTTAACACTCTGAATGAATTTACCCCTACTTTCATTTCAACCGGGTTCAGTTTCGTTTTGATTAGGGTTCTTATGTACTCAGTGCTCTGATTTGTTTTGGATTTAACAAATAGTTTAAAATTGTTCTGCTGCGATATTTTATTCGAGCCGCCAGCAACAGTTGCATAGTTCATACTGCGACCCATAGATGTAGCATTTCGCAGCGGTCCCTCTGCATTCAGCGGTCTCCACTGTCCGCTCACAACTCGCGAACCAAACCTTCTTCCGTTCGCCTGGCCCAGCTGTTCTACATTTTTTAACTCAACCTTCAACTTGCTAATTTCCTTCTCCTTTTCTGTTAACTCGTTTCTCAATTCAGAATATGCTTTTCTCAATTTACTTACAGATTCAACAGTATTCTGCTTCAAGTCGTGGCGTAAATTTTTGCTTTCATCAGTCACATTCATTAGAATTCTGAGAGCACTTTCCACACACAAATCCACTCCTTCCGCCATTGTATTACGACAACAAGCCTTATTCCTCTTCTTGAACACTTCTTGAACACTTCCAAATCAGTATAAAACAACAAAATACTGTATACTCAAGTCACTAAAAGTATTCCCAATATTCCCTCCGATTCTCAAATGCCAACAAAGCACCCTCTACTTCCTATAACCACTGCTCTTGAGCAGAGGCGTAACGAGTGGGGGTTTTGGGGGTTTGAACCCTCCCCCATTGATTAGAAAAAGGAAAATTGTACAATTTTTTTAAGTCTGCTTATAAATTACTTAGTATGAGTATAAAGCGTGGGAAGCTTAAAACTACTTATTGTGCATCTTATGGTCGGCCTGGTTACGATCATGCTCTTGAGGATAAAACAACACAGCACATAACACTGGCATGCGTTCGCCGCCATAGCCACCTCGCACATCCAAGTAAATAGGTTTGTTGGTAAAATTGAATACAGTTCATGCCGACGAAATCTATAGGCCTATGTATTGAGCGTGATGCATACGGCCCCCACAGTTACGAAATGCAGCCCCCTAAAGTTTTAGGCAAAATGTATAAATATATCCGCCAACAAAATTTAATGTAAAATAAAATTTCCTAAAACCTGATTTTCTATCAGCACAGAAGACAAGAATGTCTTATAAAATACTGGTATCGTGCAGTGTCTGTGCAATACATTGTTTACGAGGAAGCACTATAATCAGAACTATAAAAATGGACCATATTCTGAAATTTATTAAGAAAACCGTGAATTTTATTCGTTCCAGGGGACTGAATCAATATCAGTTTTCTACAGGTAGTGAATTTGTGAGGGCTTGCCAGGCTATTAAGAAGTTTGATGACTTTCTTGTAATCAAATTTTGAAACGCTTTTGACACTTTCGAAATTAAAGTTTTCTTAGAAATGAAAGTCGAATCGCCCGAAAAGCTCCGTGATAATAATTGACTTGAAGAGACATTCATGGTATACAATAGGCAGGGCATTTAAATGAATTAAATTTGTAATTACAAGGGAAAGATGATTTTGTAATTTTGTTGCATGATAATATTAAACCTTTTAAATAAAAGCTCAGGCCTTCGGAAGAGTAAGTGGTTAGCAGCAGCTTAATTTTCCTGACTACCACCAGGATTTTCAACATTCACACATTTCATATTTCATATTTATTTATAAGACCTTTAGGCAGTACAAACTGCAATCGGTCACATAAGCTATTTACATTAATACCTATCAACAACAACCTAAGCTATGTGTGGCAGGTCAGTTCATATAGGCTTATATAAAATAAGGAATTAAATACAAGAAAATACATTTCACGGACAATATTTGAACTTCCCGCACCATTATCGACCACTAAAAACTACCATTACGCCTAGACTATTACAATGGCCATAAAACAAATTACATGACGAGACAGAGGACATTTACACGGACAATTTGATATGAAACACGACCAGCTGAATCAAAAGACATTACTGGCAATTACAAATAATTAATCAAACGATTAATTATTAACACTACAACCTAGAAAATAACATCATTCAACGCGTAATCAAGAAAGCTATACAACTATACTTATTACGAACAATAGTGACAAATACTTTAGGAATTATTAAACTAAATAGAGGGATACAATGTATTAGAGGCGGTACTCGACTGTCTGGAAAGATTCTTGACGCCACCACTTGGTTTGACATTTGACAAATAGGTTCAACCCCAAACCTCACTCCAACTTAACGACAAATATTTAAACTCATAGCAGAAGACTTAGTTAATTCCCAATCACAAGAGACAAAACTACCTGACAGAACCAATGGAAACGCAAGAATATTTTAACACAGAAACATATTAACAGGAACATGAGCAAGGAACAACGGCTTGGATACAGACTTCGACGGAGGACGGACGTAACTTGTAAACGCGAACAGGAGTTAGAAATATTGACTTTTATACAGTGAAATAGTGACGAATACGAATATTGTTTTTATACCGACTTTTCAAGTAATACGGTCGAGGATAGAAATTTATATAACGAAATAAGAAAAGACTATATATATTATTTTTGTATTGTGAAGTGAAGTGAAAAGAATATATACCGCCATAAGATAAATAACTTAAATTCCTGCGATAAAACGTGCAGATGCTATGAGAATAATAAATAAACTAAAGTGATTTTGGCGACGACGAAGTGAATAGATAAAGACATTATTTAAAGTAACTGTATTCTTCCTCCCGACATATTAAGATAATTACAGACTAAGTGACAAAATTAAGAACAAAATAAACTTACAAATATTATTATTCAAGTACATAACTAATTGACATTATTTTACTACCCAGCATTCCCTAATCTTATATCCTATATTGACTTCGTCGAGCACGACCCTATAAAGAGCTCTCGCTCCACCCACTAGCCGGACATTATATTTATTTTATAATAATATAATAATAAAGAAGAAAGGTGCCCTCGAAAGAGCATATATTTATTTTCAGACATAAATCGACACCCACCTTAACCAACGGTCATAAATGCTAATTCAATCTATAATTATTTACAATCTTGCAAACATAATTACATGAGTCAATTGTTATACTAAGTTATACTAATGCTATAACCCAGGTGACACTAAATGAACAAAATATACTTACAGATTACACTACTTACCCTACATTTTTACATCATGTAAATATTTGCACTAAGTTGTTCTATTCTATTTGTATGTCTGAATCTAAGTATTCTTGAATATTATAAAAAGGATTTTTTTGAAGTCAGGAATATAGTTTTTCTGTAGATAAATTTGGGGAATTTCTTGAAGTTTATATGATAATTTGTTATATAATGTTTTCCCAATATTGTTATGGTATCCTTTTGTTTTGTTTAGCCTACACCTAATCAGATCAAGTTTATTATGATTTATGGTCTGTTATGTATGTACTTGTCTTCGTGTTTGATAGCTTTCTATGTTTTTTTTACTAATAACAAGACATCAAAATGTTTAAATTTATTATCGTTAGTAGGCCTATGCCTGTCTCTATAAATAGTTGTTTGCAGTGCTCTAATTTTTAGCGTTGGTCATTATTCTATTTGATTTTATCTGGATAACTAATACTTGATTAATTCCTACCCTATTACCCCATACTACTAACCATACCTTATTATACTCTGAATAGGCAATCTTTACAAAGCCTAATTTGAAGATACACATTTATTTAATCTACTTATTAAATAGATTACAAGACTTGCTTCTGACTTCAGTCATTATGCTTTCAACATAGAACTATAGTAATGAATAATTAGTGTAAGCCTAAAACTGGTAAGCAATTTTGTGTTATAGTTTTGTTATTTTGGTTATCCATATGTTTTATGTGTACCGTGTTTAAAATGTATTGATTGTAATACAAACACACAATACCATCAAATGGCAAGCATGATAGTCTATATAGTGTTAAAATTTAGGCGTTAGATAGTTGCTTTTTACGAAACATAAAAACATGCGGCATGCGGCCCTTGGACTTTTATTAATCAGGTCAAGTTGGCCCTACTAAAATTTGAGTTTGACATCTCTGCTCTAGAATTGCACAATAGACGAAGCGATAAGTACCATTAGCACCCCAATTTTAGGTATTGTTTTAATATAAACAGCCTCTAATTTAGGTAGATGATTATTCTCATGGCATTTAACTTTATAACCAAGATTCAAGTCAATAGATTTTTATTAAAGTTTACTGTATAATTAAGCGGCAAAACATTTTCATGAACAGTAATATTCTCAGGTAGAATAACTTACTGTACAATAATATCTACAATTAAATAGCAGGGGAGAAGTGTTATCAGGGTAGCTCCATGAACTGAGGCTTTGATGAATTGAAATAAACTATACATGGGAATAATTGACGCTTGAAACTTACAGTCTTCCGAGACAAACATGTAGGCTTCATTATGTTCCTTCAATATAAGCAGTCCTACATTAACTTATCATCGTGTATGTAGGCAACTGTATACACTGTACAATAAGTTATAGGTAGTTGTAGCTTTGATTATAATAATGTAAAACATTAGTATCAATGTACAGTAGACTCTCTGTAGTCCGGCACTTCGCTACCCCGACCCTCCAATAGTCCGGCGTTGTTTTTAGACGGGAGTGGAGGGGGGAATCAAGAGCAAGTTTAGATACACGTTACCGAAAACAGATGTAAACAAAGATCTTCTGATCGACAGTTGCGTCGTGTTTCTCCCGCCGTGAACTTTTACAGTGCAGGTTCCATTTGAATTCTATGGTAGTGAATTTTTATTGTTGCCTACGGAACTGTAAGAGAAGATTATGTTTCAGTTTCCAGTTTCTTTTTACTGTACTAGCATAATTTCTCATTGCGGTACTAGTATTACCATATAAAACCTTGTTTCAACAATTTAAAAATACAATTGAAAAATATTTTATTGTAATGCAGTATTATTACATCAAATTTTTTTGCCTTTCTTATATAATATTATGTGTAATAAAACGGAACTTTTATGGATTTCAAATAGTTTTATTAACAACCTTCCAGTAATCCGGCGTTTTCACTAATCCGGCACTACCCCGATCTGATATCTGCCGGATTAGTGAGAGTCTACTGTAGATGACAGGCTAAGGGTAACGATCATAATAGAAGAAAATCACAATGTGAGTATATTAACTTGAGCCTCGATATTAAATTAACATTAAAATAAATGCATTATTTCTATTGTGCATTATCTAATAAACGGGTTCATATGCAATAACAGTAACGTCTTGCTTCCTTCACATTCTTCTCAGTTTCCAAGGTTCTTAAAAAAACACTCACGAGACTCAGACCGAGCTTAGACCTACATACCATTATGTCATGTTATTTTATGAACAATTAATATTGGTTTTCGCCTTATACGCTTAAATACACCTTTATTACGGTATTATGTTATATCTTGTTTTCAGAGTTAAACCTTTCGTCATGCATTGCCAAATAATGTGAAATAGCCAAAATAGTAGGCTATAAGTATATACTCGTCAAAAGACTGAAACGTCACAAACGTCTTTAGGATATAACACTGTCAATTATTTTAGAAGTATACTTGTGTGTTTAGAATTTTGATGTTGAAATAATCAAAATTATTTTGATAGCCTATTACGAGTCCTTTTTCCTCGATGTTGTATATGAATATGCGTTTCAACCTAAATACATTCTGTTCAGTAATACTATGATTAGATTTAAAATTTATTCTACATATTTAGTTACATAGGCCTATATTATTATTTGTTACTGTATTACAGTAGGCCTACGGTTGAACAAAAAACATTCATAATTGTTGAGTTAATGGTATCATTTATCCATTTTATTGAGAGTATATGGCTGAAACTAATAATAATAATAATAATAATAATAATAATAATAATAATAATTGTATATATGGGGTACGTTTACTTACCTGAATGTAACACGATGTTGTCCACCCAGAACGGTTCAATAGGGTTTCCATCAGTGGCGATCACTAGTAAACTGTGCTGCTCGATGCTGAGCTCGATAGGACAGTTGGAACAGGTTCCACCGATGAGGCGGAACCGGTACTTTCTCCCTCTGGATACCCGAAACACAGCATATGGGGTCGGCAAAGGAATGCTCAGAAAGCTCATTTGGCGATTTCGACGCAATTGACGCCCTTTCAGAAGGTTTATTGGGCCCAAAAGTGAAGGCAACGAAAGAATATTGCCAATTGCAGGAAGCGTGTTGGAGACCTTTAAAAATAAATTTACAGTCAAACATAAAATACACCATTTCCTGATAAATGTCGCAGGCAACTGCTGAGTAACAGTTGAAGGATTTATTCTCTTAATTATTTTATTATCTTGGCTCGTATAATTGTTTAACAGAACTACGAGGGAAAGGCAATAATAAGTATCAGGAATCTCTTTTCTAAATTTATTGCAACAATACTAAACATCCAATGACCTAATTTTTCAATACAGTCTCTTGCTTCTCAATGCACTTGATCCATCGTTGCACAAGCTTCCTGATTCCCTCAGAAAAAAAAAGTTTTTCGGCTGTGTAGAAAGCCATGTATGCACCGCTTCCTTCAGTTCATGGGCTGCCATATTCAGAACCATGGCTAATTTGCATATGGTTTGCCACTCTTCGGTTTGTCTGAATCATAATAAGCACTTGCTCAATTTTGGAGTCCTTAGTGGATGTGGTTGGGCGTCCTGTTCTTTCCTCATCCTTCACACTTGTCCGGCCGTTTTTAACTTTTCAATCCATTCGTACACGATTTGCCGTGGAAAAACATTGCCCCCATATTGTGCGGAAAATCTTCCATGGATTTCGGCTCCTGGTACATCTTCAGACAAAGAAAAAAGAAATCACTGCAGGCTGTTCTTCTTTGGTGCAAACGCTGAGCGGTGCAGCCATGTTTAATGTGCAACAGCGCAACACGCAGTGCAGTCATAACGGTCAAACATTCCACAAGCGGAGACAAATGAACAACATCTCAACGTGCATGAGCACAAAGCGATACAGACAACCTACAAAAAATTAAACAAAAGTGTGGATACTTATTGGCTTATCCTCGTATTTCCGTCTATGTCAAATTATATTTTACGGGCTGAGCCCGTCAATATAAAGAAAAAGGTTCTAGCTCCGTATAGATGTCACTCTCGTTCTCTTCTCTTTCATACAGATTAATAACTATCGATTTACTTCATTTTAACCACTACAAATAGTATTATTCCTGTTATTGCTATTGTTATCGTGTGTCCCCAAGAATTTACTAATCAAAATAACATAATCATTAATTCGGCAATACAAATTTGTTTCATAAACTAGGTACTGACATTCTGACAAAACACAAAATTATGTGAACACAATATTTAATGTTGCTCAAAACATTACTTATGACCTTCATTTCTCCCCATTAGTTCAAGTCTGTAATTCCTTTTCCTTTCAAAATAACATCATCTTAACGATTTTCGACCATATAGGCTAAGAACTTAACAGACTCACACGAATAACAAAACTCTCTAGTGATTGTTTTTTAACTTTGCCCTTGTCTGTCAAGTTCTATATAACGGTCTTACGTCGTAAATTACTATGTCATGAATTTAGGGCATGGTTTTATTAATGGTTTGTTTAAAATTCAGCACATCAGCTTTTGATATCAGAAATTCTTATAGGAATTTTAAAGAAGTTTTTGGATGTTATGTTAAAGCAAACGGGAGAGGCTCTAGGATTCTACTTATCCTATGTTTCTTTTTGTGCGCAGAAGGGAAAATGATGGTATCTTTGCTACAAAAATGACGTAGATCCACTCTAGTTCCACATCAGATTGCGTTTCCTCGCATGTAGAAGATGAAGTCAATGGTATCTCAAAGGAATGCATTGCGTAACGTTTCTATAACTTTGATTTTTTAAAGCCTGGTAAATGCAATTTCCAGGACCTTGTGTAACTTTATTTAACAGCTTCCAATATTCAAATGTTAAATTATATTTCGTCAAGTTCTGGTGTAAGGCGAAAAATCCCTATTTTGAATTGCAAAACTGCAGTTCCTTTTGTTTTTGTAGAAATTACATTATTGTAATTCAATTCTAAATCTTTGCGTGACTTTTACATTATATTTTGCGATGTTCGGAGCCCCGAATCATTTTAATATTCTCTCGAGAACAGCCAATAAGTGACCGAACTGCCAAAAGCCCAGTAAATTAAAAATTCGAGATCAGACTTCACTGGTTGATTCACTGGTCCATTTCGTAAATGTTCATGTTTACAAGAGTATCAGCTTTAGTGAAAATCTGTGGCCTACTTACTAATTGCGTATTTAAGCAAGTTTTCTCTATGATATTTTGACAACTAGAAGTGTCAGATTTATGTAATGTTGGCATATTTCGATTTACTAAATTTACTGTATTTTGATATAGGCCAGATGAAGAAAATTACACAATATTTAGCATTCTATCGAAATTTAATCCTACCGATTACCTTATTTGCATAATACATTAATGTATTTATCACTTCAAATGTTCTTTACTTATGTGCAAGTAATAGGCGTAATTCCTGACGGATTGTTTTCAGATTGAACGTGGTTTCACTGTAATCCATTCCTAACCTATACGGCTGCTCTAAAGCTATAACCTACATCTCCGTGAATCATACACTTACATCATTAATATTATTGCCAGTGCATTACGTAATTTTTCTCTACTGATGTTTGATTCAACTAGAAGTGTAAGATTTATGTAATGTATACAAGTTTGTAAACATAATGTAAATAAAATATTTTATGCCCACAAAATGCAATATCATTCGTGTTATAGTTCTGTATGTACTGTGTCTTAGTAGGCGCATACATCCCACAATGAAAAATCATTTTAAAAGGAATCATGCCAGCAATATGAATGTAGCTAACTTTTAGCTAGCACGAATTGCTAGTAGCCTAAGTTCATAGTTGTTGAGAATTATCAAAATAATACTGTTTTAAAGATGGTTGAGCAAATTTTTATGTTACCGGAGAATTATGTAGAATTATTCGCCTGTGGTATTTTAAGTTGCATGAATAATTCTAATTTATTAGGAAATGTGTTGAAAATGTCGGTCCTGTCTGACATAAATATTCGTGCACAAACGAGAGCACCATATTCTTTGGACTGTTTCCGAATTGAAGAAATAGAAGTCCTCATTTAGTACCGAAACCAACAAAAATACAAATTCCAATAATAACATAAGAGTTTTTGAAGGATATGAAAGCCACTTACCAAATACCGACCTAAACCATTAATAAGATATGAATCCGGGTTTTGACCAACATCGTGGGTTCTAAGACCTGGAAAGTGCTGGTCGGAATTCAGGTGGTACCAATCGGTGACGATCATGACGTGTGAGGGTAAATCGAAGTCGTAAAGAAATGCATTGGGGTCATTTCGTCGAGGTTCTCGGACCACGATACTCCCAAGAAGACCATCCATCTTTTGCAACCCTATAACATAAAAGATATATTATTTAGACTGTTTAGCTCATGAATCATTCACCAATCCATCATAAGAACTATGTGGAATTCCACCTATCGCAAATGACTACCTTCATACTTTTGTCATTTTATTTATATCACTTTCATTTTAAGACACCTACTTGTTTTATGTAAATTCTTAAGGAAGGAACACTGAAGCATCTTTGTACGTGTAGCTTATTTGATAAAAAAAAATCAACACAGAGATTGCTGCATATGAACAAACGGAAATATAAAAACGTGCAAATTTATGTGTGTTGAAGCATTATAAACATCGTATAACTATAAGAAAGCCTGTAATATTGTTATAACTTTATTCTGTAATAGGAAAGCGTTTAAAGCATCGGTGCACATTGTGTCACTGTGCGGCGGGGTAATGCCCCCCACTACAGTCGCCCTTGACGTCAGAATAAAAAACGTTTCCCCTCAGTTGCTCACCTATGGTTTAAAGCAAAAAATGAAAGTTTGCTTTATTGCTCGGATGCTAGTAAGGAGGATGCTAATGAAGCCGCCTTTTTATTCGCTAAATAGTCACAATAAATATAATTCCAGGTCCATATTTGTTTCAATAAAATCAAGACATCTTTTTATATTACCTAGTTAAAGATTCTCTTGCTTATAAGTTCAGTTGCTTCTTCAGAATTCAGATCTTACATAAACGACAACCAGGACATGAATCAAGTTAGTTTAGCATAGGCCCTAATTATATTGCATAAGTTGCATGTGTAAAAAGTCTAATAATATCCACTATTGGCTTAATACAAGTAATAATAAAATCAGGTAAACTGATGTAACAAAGTGCCAGTATGCTTTTGTTAATCAGTAAAAAGTTAATCGAAATTGTGATTTGCAGATAATAAGTTATTTTTGTTATTGATTTCCGAGTTAAGCTGCAGATCGATTCATTAAGCAGGAATTACGGAAAAACAAAGGTCTAAAGTTTGACACTCAGGGTGGCGTGCACCAAACTCATGCCATTTACTCTTTTAGTAAACCTTACTTCTTTAGTTCTAACTACTTTAGTAAGCTACTCTTTTAGTAACCGTACTCTTTTAGTAAGGACGGCGTGCACCAACCAGGAGTAAACTAAACTCGGCGGCTTTCAACATAGAGGAATGTACTAAAGAAGTAAAAATTTTATTTACTCCCAGAGTAAATGAACTTACTCCACAAGTGGTGGAGAGAACCAACACGGAGTACGTTACTAACGTAGTAAGTTGTGGAGTAAATAAGGTCAATATTTACTCCTACTCAGGGGGTGGAGTAAAGTTGTGGAGTAAGTGTGTTCTGTGGCATTTGCGTGAGTTATGAGTTACATATCACATTAAATGGATTACATAGTTCAAACTGAGGATAAGTTATTGAGATGAAGAAGGTTGTATACCAAAAATGAGAGTTGTGGCAAGTGATTTAATAAATATTAAGCGAACCATACCTAGTAGGGCATTTAATAACGTAAATAAATAAGCTCATAAATCCTTACATGAAATTTTGGCGTTTGGAAGAAACGATGTCAGATTCTCACTACATCCATGTGATTTCAGCCAGTCAAATGTGGAAATATCATTGCGGAGAGCGATCCAACTAGGAAGACGTCCACCAAAGATGAGGGGAAGAGTGAGTGGAAGGGACGTTTGCATTGCACGGTACAAGGAGCTCATGTGCTCTTAAATATCTTCCTAGCTGGATCGGCCTTTAGATGCTGCAGTTCTCCCTAACTTTGGGTCAGAAAACGACGATGTATTTCAAGCTAATCATATGGATACAGATATCGGAGAGGTATAGTACATTCCAATAATTGAAAGCCTCCGTTCTTGGAGCTACCCAGAAAACACTTCCCCCTGCTACTTAACCATAGAATTACTGAACAATAGGTGATTCTCATTGTTAAACGGTATTAATGTAATTATTGTAAATTAATTTTATTACATTACACATCTATAGCTTAACTTAAAGCACAACATTGCGAATGCCAGATTATAATAATAATTATAAGAGCTAAAAGTTCAATAGTTGCACCCGCAGTGTTAATGAATAATATGTCCTTTTTTCTGACCCAGGTGTAAAAATGTCCAAACAGGCCACATCGGAAGAAAATTTGACTGACTCTGGGATTAGCGTACATTGAGAAGGGGACACATTGTAAAACCATTCCTTAAAGACTCCCCAAGTCTCGAATGGTGGAGTGAGACGAGACTTTCATGTTTGCGAATAAACTATAACAGATGCTGCAGGTCTATAGCATGCTGCTAACTGTTTAATTAATCCTGTGGACAGGAAAGTGAGAAGCATTATAAACTATATATAAAAAAAAAATGCCAACATGAGTGCCGAAAGAAAATTTTAAAGAGGGGCCCGGAGGTTGAAGCTGCACAGGATCTAGAGAAGTAGTCACTGAAATTATTTTTAAACACACAACCATCTACATAATTATTATTGGAGTTCATAGCTTCCGAAATATTGTACCGCCATTTTTTGTATAAATATTACATTTCTCAGTAATATTATTATTATTTTTATAAGGTAATATTTTTTAAGTAAATGTCTGTGCATTTGATAAAGGACAGAAACATAATGCCCCTTATTAGTTTTGTTATCCTTTTTATCCCCCCTTTTTCATGATTTTGTGTAATTCTTCTTATTAATATTGTTAAACAGTCAATAAGTATTAATAATTCATTATAGTGAGATTTATGATAAACAACTGTAGAATAATTGATTTATCGTTTTTGGGGAAGAATGTGTAACTTTAGGAAGTATAAATATTTTAATATATTTTAGAACTTTATTATTATTATGAGAGAAATAATTATAATATTGACAGTGAATCAATTATGAAAATCAACTGGAAATTCCAATTGTTTGCATTAAAATACAGAAATAGTTTGCACAAAAATTGTAATCACAGTACCCATACGTAGGCTACTAATCTGAAAATACTCAATTGAAGGAATTAAAATTAGTAATGAATAAAACATTACTATTAGACCTATTTTAAAACATGAAGATTGTCATTAGTAATATTTGGAACAACCCAAATTCATATTCATTGTTTCAGCGAACCTTTCCTTTTCATTATCTGGCACTTGAATAATACTGGCAATAGAAATGCACATGTTCTGCTGCGCTGCACTAACGTTTCTGCTCTGTTCTGCGCAGAATTCGACTACTTCTTTAGTAAAAATCGCTTACTACTTTAGTTACAACTAAAGAAGTAACTATCAATTGAGCTCTCCAACACCAACTAAAAGAGTAAGTTACTAAAAGAGTAGCACTAAAGTAGTAAATTTAGGAAGGGAACCTTACGTAACAAAAACCGGTTTGTCTGTCTCACTCTAGCACATACATTAGTATGACTTAAGAGTGAGACAGATGTACTGGTTCTTATTTATTTCAGGTATCCGTCTTAAATTTACTACTTTAGTAAGGTTTACTCCTGGATGGTGCACGCCACCCTCAACCTTAATTCAAACTCGTATACACTGATATAAGACATTCTTAAAATAATTATGTCAACATTTCATAAAATACATTGGCGAAGAACTCAACTTAATGTATGTAGGCCTAATTATTTCAGAGTTTATATTTTCTGTATGAAACAGTATTCAACTTGATGAACGAAATAAACACTGAATAGTTTGATAATTAAATCTTCCAATTTTCTTCGTTATTTTGACCTTACGTCTCAGCTTAAATGCGAAGGAATATGTCATGGCTAACTATTCCAAAGCCGTATATGAAGTATGTAAATCGATATGTTTCCAGGATAACAGATTTGCATTTGTTAAATTGTTAATAATATATTACCATAAAATAGGCACTAAATTGGGCATTACTCCGATACCGGTCAACCGAGTTTATCCAATGTAAACAGACGTCTTCAAATGGACATTATAAATGCGTATATAAAGTTTCATGAAAATCCGATAAAGCACTTGAGTTAGGCCTGCCCCGTCTTTAAAATAGACACTAAATTGGGGTTTACTCCGGTACCGGTAAACCGATTTGGTCCAGTATCAATAGACTTCTCCCCATGTACATTATAAATGGGTATACAAAATTCATGAAAATCCGATAAAGCATATTTGAGTTATCGCGACTTTCTGATATATTACCATAAAAGGCACTAAATTGGGCATTATTACGGTACCGTTAACCTATTTGGTCTAATATCAATAGACGTCTTTCCATGGACGTTATAAATGCGTATACCAAGTTTCATAAAAATCCGATTAACCGTATTTGACTTATCGCGCCTTTAAAATATACACTAAATTAGGTTTTATTCCGGTTCCGGTCAACCGATTAGGTCCAAATTCAATATGTTACTTCTTGTGGACGTCGTAAATGTGTATACCAAGTTTCGTAAAAATCCGATAAAGCGTGTTTGAGTTAAGGCGCCTTTCTAATATAATCTATTAAAATAGGAACTAAATTGGGCATTATTCCGGTACCGGTGAACCGAATTGCTTCAATATCAATTGGGTTCTTCCCATGAACGTTTTAAATGCGTACAGCAAGTTTCATGAAAATCCGATAAAGCGTATTTGAGTTATGGCGCGTAGAGACATACAGACAGACAGACGGACAGACATTTTCCCGTCCCCCACACAATCTCATAAAGTACCATGGCACTTAATAATAGTAATGGACACGGTTGAAAAAGCAGATAATCCTACTTTAGTGGCAACAAACGAATGAGATTATTCACTTTGAACTTTTTTTTACTGTTTTAGAACTACCCTTTAATCATTTACTGTTTTTTTTTTTAAATATTCAATATGGATATAAAGCACACTAAATGCAATAGACCTAAGTTATATGGTTGCGCTGCTCTGTCGCTTTGAGATCAAATAAAGTCCTGTTCTGGGGCAGGCTTATTAATAATAAAACGTGGAATTTCCTATTACGGTGATAGCTTGTTACATTGCTAGAACAGACTTTTTTCTTTTTCGTAATGCGCCCTAGTACCCATATTCCTTTACTTCCTTCATCATAAGGTTATCTGTAATCATCCACGAGGCACAAGTGTCCATTGTTAAGCAGTTGGATGCAATGTGTCTGTCAAATATCTGAGAAAAAGATAAATTTTTCTTATTATTTCAGACATTTTCTGTATGCTTTCATCTTAACAATCATATCCCACTATGTAAGCTTACTCGTTTTATTAAGTACCAGTATGGCACTTTATGAGGTTGTGTGTGGGGAGGGAAAATGTTCGTCTGTCCGTCCGTCCGTGTGTCTGTACGCGCGATAACTCAAATACGCTTATTCGGATTTTAATGAAACTTGGTATATACATTCATAATATTCATGGGAAGAACCCTATTGATAATGGACCGAATCGGTTGACCGGTACTCATTTTAAATCCCAAATAAACAAGTTCAAGTCTTCACACCGAAGTAGCGTGTCAATAGTGCAGTTCACAGAGTGCGACATTCATTTCTTCAGATAGATCTGGACTTATTTCATGCGACGCTACTCGGGATGACGCATGCGTACTGTTGCCTTTTCAGCTGTTTTCTGATTGTTAAGCAAATTTAACACATATTCGCTTGTGTAGCTTTAGATTATGGCAAAGATGTCATGAAAACAGCTGGAAAAAGATCTATTTAACATACAAGTTGTACATGCGGTTACTATTCGATATGGTAATCGAAACTAGTATGAAAAATGCCTGGATTAAAATTGCTGAAAATATATCCTCTTTAGGTAAATTACATTACTTTAAATGGGTTTCTCAATTGTTCAAGTGAAAATGTATAATGTACGTTAAACTGCAGATCGCATTCGCTACTTCGGTATGAATGCAAAACTGTGAACCATGCAACTCGATGTGCAGCCTGCATCCAGGTAGTGCGATTCGCATGCTATGCTACTTCGGTGTGAATGCTCACTTAGAGTCCAATGTTTCTTACGCTATTTCATAGTCATGCAGTGTTTTGTTTACTAAGCTTCTCTATCCCCGTAAATCCAGTACGACTTTCGGTATAGCCTTAAATATGCGGCTTAACAGTGATTATATGGTAATATTCATAAATAAGTGTAGTATCACTTATATAATTTTTAAATGATAATAAATATTTTACAGTAATTGAATTCATACCAAAGTATATAGCATATGTAACAAAATTAATACTTTATCATTATAAATTTGTAAATAATTTCACCATAATTTGTATATTAATATTATTATGTAAATATGAATTTGTAAATATTTCATCAGTTTTCTAGTTAAAGACGAGTATACAAGCAAATAAAAGAACAGTATAAAAGATCTGCACCTTTTCTTAATTGGGTTATGTATGTCCAGTCTTTCCTTGATTATCATTTTTATGTGCGCTGTTTGTGTTTTCGGTTGTCTGAATTGCTATCATTCCCTGGTAGTGTTTCAGATAACCTCTTTTATTTAAAAGGAACACAAATAGACGTACCAATACCATAATTGCAATTATCACTTATTAAACAAAAACATTCTGGCACTTTGTTATATTAGTTTACCTGATTTTATTTAATTTTGAATTTTCGATCAATAATGTGTCCACCGCTGTGGCTCAGGGGATGCGTTCAATCCTCTCACGCAGCGGGCTCGGATTCGATTCCTGGTCGGGACAAGTTACCCAGGTGAGGTTTTTCCGGGGGTTTCCCTCACCTGTGAGACAAATGTCAGGTAATTTTAGGCCCTTGTGGTCCCCGGATATCATCTGGCCGTCATTATCATCTTCATCCTCATCCTCGCCTTGTTCTGAGTGAGTGTGTGTGTGAATGGTGTGTATCGTCCTATATGTTCGTGTTGTCTCGGAGGTGGCCCCGGCATTGGGCTGATCACTCATCCGGGGAGGCCCTTCATGTCCATGTCTGGTCAAAAAAGTATGTGATCCAAAGGTAATCCCTCTCCCGATAGGTCGCGGCCCTGTAAGGCCCGGGCGCGGCTTGGGTCGCTTAAATCCTAAAAGGAAGAGGTAAAACTACGAAGAAGAAGAAGAAGATCAATAATGTTTTATTTTATTATTACTTTAATTTGTTGAATTAAAAGTGTAAGGAGGCACTAAAGTTAGTTAGTAAATTGTATCAAGCACTCAGTGAAGTAAACGAGCAGGCGAAATGTAATATTCAATAAAGAGCACAATAAACATTAATAGCTGCTAATAAGTAATATTAGTTACCACCAGGGCCCGGATTCAGATGACCTAAAAATGTTTGAAAAATGACCTATAAAATGACCCTAAATTTTAAAGAAAATTACTTAAAAAGTATAAAAAATGACCTAAACACTGATATTTTATTTATAAAAAAATTATTACCGTACAAAGAAAGTTATAGACTAGTTTGTACATAATTGTAAACATTGTAAATAACTGTAATGTTGTGAATGTTCTTTTCTCACGGAAATTTATACTGGCACTGAGGCACTGGTGAGTCAAAATTCGGCACATCTTTTTGTGGTCTGCCGGATTATATTGTTGTTTATTGAGGGTAAACTGTAGTTTGCACTCTCAAATCCAAGTAGGTGGCAGACTCTGGTGCCAAGTCAATCTAATAACAATAGTAATATAATACGCACATGTCAACACTTTAGCGCCGAATTTTTCCTTCTTGCATTAAACAAACAACACTTCAAAGACAGCACCACTAGCGACGAAAAAAGTTAATACACTCAATGAAAATACATGAAAATGACTAAATAAGGAAGCAAATGGCACGAAAATGACAAAATAATGACTTAAAATTGAAATAAATGCCCTAAAAATATAAAAATGCATAAAATGACAAAAATGACCTAATAAAAATGCATTTCTATAATCTAGAGGCCATGATTAGGATTTATCCACAAGTTGGCAATGTCTATGCAGCATCAATAAAAAGATGACATGTCATTAGAATCCGGGCCCTGGTTACCACCTATATTTGATGATGTAGCAATAGATTTTAAGAAGCTACTCTGAGGTATAATAGTTCCACTAACATTATAATGGCTAAATTGTGAGAACTTGATCTCTCAAATGTATTTCACAAATAGGTTTTCATATAAAAATGTTGTGTATCGCATCCTTCCTTCTGTAGTAGGCCTAATTGTGCGATAAGTCTCTGTCAGATTAATTCTGCATATACAACCAACCAATCAACCCGAAGGTCTTTTTTACAATGGAACGTCTGTTGAAGATATGATTAGTAAATCAACATTAGTAGTGTGTTGTTTGGTTGGGAAGTTCTTACCGTCATGTGAGTGCCAGAAGTGGGTTCCTGCGTTCTTTACTACGAAGTCGTAACGGAAGATACTGTTTTCGTTTATCGGACATTGGGTGACCAGA
Source organism: Ectobius pallidus (assembly GCA_964059195.1). Taxonomy (NCBI): domain Eukaryota; kingdom Metazoa; phylum Arthropoda; class Insecta; order Blattodea; family Ectobiidae; genus Ectobius; species Ectobius pallidus. The sequence goes on from CAXKWD010000002.1 coordinate 128,055,963, forward strand.
GGAACTCCGTCCATGTACGGATATCCGTTTTGATGGACACCATGCCAGTGAATGGTTGTAGATCTGCCAGGCAGACTGTTGATCACATCCACAATTATCCTGTCTCCCAAACATACCTGAAAATACAAAACATTTTTTGTACTAGGTCCATAATGCACATCATCCCGTAAAATGAACTATTAGGTTAGTGACAGGTCTTTAATCTTATCTCATAGACAGATTTTATATTCTAATCTTTAGTGGAAAGTTTGTCCTGGGCATGAATCGAACACACATTTTTAGCTTGGCTATCCTAGTACGTACGCAATTCTATTCCAGATATTCTTCTAGAATGTAACCTATACACTGTCCGTTCCTCTTACAACAAAACATCATCCTTTTGACAGCTGGTTCGACACTAACACCTCTGGTGTTACAAAATCTGCTCATAAGCTTCTTGTGTTGCAATTAGATTTAGCCTGCAAAATTATTCTTGTGAAACATTTTTGCGTTCTTCAAATATAATAAAGTGAGATCTCATAAATTACTCTTGAATAACTATTATTGTATTTTTATCAGTCAGTCTAGCAGCCAAAGTTTGACAGTTTAGTGCTTTCTATAGAGAATAACTTTCTCTTATATCTGCAATGGATTAAGAGCTAGTGCTGTCTGTTTAAAGAGGAAGCACATTGCCTCCGTTCCGTTCAGCTAACTTCGGATAGTCGACAGTGTAAAGCATAGGTCAAGCTGAGGCGCGCGGAACTGAACCAGAGCGCGCCCGGAAATATGTTTACACTGTCAACATAATATCCGAGGTCAACTGAACGGAACGAAAAGGAGGCACTGTGCGTCATCTTTACATTCCCTTACGTATTCCTAACATTTTAAGTGTTTTAAAGTAAAAAGATTACTGGATTTTCTTCTTCGTTATGACAATTCATTCATTTTGGGCTTTAAGATATATCATATCTTAATTTTTACAACCTCTTTCAGAAATAGTGATTTGGTTCCACGACAGCAACCACTATAATCTTTTAATGCTTATTATCGCATTGGCACACAATAATTATTACACCCCTCTCGCGAAATCCTTTGGGATGAAGTGTGTTAACACATTCTGCGATTGCCATTGCATTAATTGCACTCCATATATCCCCTCTGGAAGACTCCATAAGCCCTTTCTGCCAAATCGCTTAATGAAGGAAGACTCCATAAGCTCTTTCTGCCAAATCGCTCAATGAAAATATTAAAACTGTGATATTGGACATTTACATGAGTTTCTCTACCCTATTATTCCAACATGGGTAGCAGCAGGAGTGTTCATTCAGCTCTCTAAACTTCATCTGCGAGGCATGACTAAAATCCTGAGTTTGTGGGTGAGATTAATAGCACATAACTACTTTTAAGATAATGTATTTGAAAACATTTCAAATAACAGTTTTAGAACTTTGTAAATCTGTTTTTATACATAATTTCAACAAAGTCATTTGAGCCATTTTCGAAAAAAGAAATCACGAAAAGTTTAATTTTCCAAATGAACGTTTTGGTAAACATAAGAGAAAGTCATCGCCAATCTCCACGTAAAATTTTAAAACTGTTTATAGGCAAACCGAACATATCGTATAACCGATAGAGTTCATACTACGTATAGGGTTATGCTTTGGGCAACTTTACCGTTGACTTGCGTATAGTGGGGTCCCTTACGGTCAAATTCCACCTTAATGTGGACACACCGGATAAAAGCACCAAATTTTTTCCAGGTGTTACTTAGGTAATTAGCTTTCAATTTTTGATAGGAGCCAACTCCTCCGTCGGCCATCTTGGATTTTGTAGCGGCCATTTTGAAAAATAAGTATATTATCAATATCTCGGCTTCTAAAGCACTTAGCATCACAAACTTGGTGTCTATATATACATATTTTGGGTCAGGGAATACAACTACACAATGTTTAACATGAACCAACTCATCTGTCGGCCATCTTGGATTTTCTAGCGGTCATTTGGAAAAATAAGTATATTATCAATATCTCGGCTTCTAAAGCACTTAGGATCACAAAATTGGTGTCTATATATACATATTTGGGGTCAGGGAATACAACTACACAATTTGTAACAGGAACCAACTCATCTGTCACTAATCTTGGATTTTAAAACGGCCATTTTAAAAAAGTGTATTATCAATCAGTGCGTTTCTTTTTAAAGCAAACCTGTAAAGCGCTTTACGAGTGATGCACGATCACTTTATGACCGCTGCAGACAAAAAAGAACGGCTGACAGCTTGCTGAATGAGACCAGCAATGTTTACATCCCTCTAACATGGTTAAAACACGTGCAAATAACAGTTATGCCGGGATGGCAATAATAATTATTGCACAATATGATGTACAGGTAAAATCACATGATACTAACGTTGCTGAAGAAGGCGTTTGTACTCGGGAATTTGAACAATGATGTTAAATCCATCAAGGAAATTTTCGATGATCACCTAGTCCGCCATGACAGTTCGTGCAGCGAAACCATGCAGCATTCGTAAAGCGAGATTTGAGTTCGCTGCACGGGTAGTAGAGTGGGGGTAAAGCAAAGCTGCAGCAAAATGTAAAAAAGAACGGTTTTGATGCATCACTCGTAAAGCGCTTTAGCTCCGCTTTAAAAAGAAACGCAAGGAATATCTCGGCATCTAGATCATGTCAGGTCACAAACATGGTGTCTAAATACACATTTTTGAGGTCAGTGAATACAACTACACATTTTTTAACTTATCGGACTATATATTTGTTCACTAAAATATGTACCATTTACGAACTATTCATCAATTTACTTAGTTGCCGGGACCTTCCACCTTTCAAATTCGCTGTTCATAGGAAGGAGAAAAGAAGAGCACTCACCATTTTCCCCCTTCAGTATCTGGCAATGGAACTCTGCGATGTGGAAATAAGTCTGATCTTATGATTATTCTGGGCAAGGATTTTCCAAATGATCCTCTTGATTATGTTGATGCAAAACTTCTTGACGGAGCCACTGTTGTGCATATTCACCCCCAACTACCAATAGCGTCACATTTGATGATTATGCTGATCATGTATTCATTCCTTACATCAATAAGCAATTAGAAAGCTGCAAACGAGTTGATGTAGTTTGGGACAAATATATACCGTCAAGCTTCAAAGAAGCCACTAGAGGAAAGCGAGGCAAGGGAGTTAGGAGAAAGTGTGAAGGAAGGAACAAGATCCCACTTAAGAGGGAAGATTTTTTAAAAGACACCACCAACAAACAAGAACTTTTTGCATTCCTTTCAAAAAAATTGGCAAGTTTGGAATGCACCAAAAGCAAGCTTATTGTCGTCACATGTGATGACAAAGTTATTATCCGAGGAACTGATAGGTCAAAGCCACCATGTGACCATGAGGGAGCGGACACCACTTACAGGATGCACTATTGAATGGCTGCAGTAACCGTATGGTGCGTACTGTTAAGACGGACGTAGTGATGATCCTCATTGGCAAGTTCTATCACCTGATGACCTTTTTTTTTATGTAGAGATTTGTGTTGCTTTTGGTACAGGAAAATCATTTACTTATATTAGCATTAATGCTATCTGCGCGAAGTTGGGTGTCGAGAAATCCCAAGCACTCCACATCATCAATTTTTTGGAGGAGACAAGAAATCTGCATGGGAGGCCTGTAATTGTTATCCTCAAGTGACAGATGCCTTTACCTACATGGCACTCCATCCCTACACAGAACTTGATATTGATAATAAAAATTTCAAATTACTAGAAGGCTTCACTGTGATCTTATATGATAAGAACCGTGATTTAGACAATGGGGATGAAGCCAGGAAGGAGCTGTTTTGTAAGAAGAATAAGTCAATGGAGAAACTTCCCCCAACGAAGGACGCACTACTCCGACACTCCAAGCGGGCTGCATATCAGGCAGGGGTATGGTGTACTAGTGAGCACAGTCAACAGCTTGCTCCTAATCCAGAAGGCTGGGGCTGGACTCAGAAAGTAGACAGTGCATCATGGGTTCCTGTATGGAATATCTTACCTATTACCTTACCTATTAACCTATTACGAATTGGTTAAATGTAATTGTAAGTGTCTGATAGGCTGCACTGGTAGGTGTTCGTGCAAAATTGCTTGTTCGAATTGCACTGAGCTGTGCAAATGTCAGTGTTTGAATACCACATAATAAATTTATATAAGGTATCCTTTCATATAATACGCCATATATATATATGATTTGGTAACATGATTGTAAACATAATGTATTTATGTTATTATTGTATATTTTGACTTGAATAGTTTGTAAATGGTAGCATATCATTAGTAACATGTGTAATGAATAAATATGTAGTTGGTTGCATTTAAATTTCTTTCAAACGATTGTATAAATTTGTTAATTTTTTGAACAGTTAATTGGTGAATAACTTGTAATTGGTAATATACTAGTGAATAAATATATAGTCTGATACATTTATAAATTGTGTAGTTGTATTCCCTGACCCCAAATATGTATATATAGTCACCAATTTTGTGATCCTAAGTGCTTTAGAAGCCGAGATATTGATAATATACTTATTTTTCCAAATGACCGCTAAAAAATCCAAGATGACCGACAGATGAGTTGGTTCATGTTAAACATTGTGTAGTTATATTCCCTGACCACAAATATGTATATATAGACACCAAGTTTGTGATCCTAAGTGCTTTAGAAGCCGAGATATTGATAATATACTTATTTTTCAAAATGGCCGCTATAAAATCAAATATGGCCGACGGACGAGTTGGCTCCTATCAAAAATTGAAAGCTAAGTACCTAAGTAGCCCCTGGAAAAAATTTGGTGCTTTTATCCAGTGTGTCCACATTTTCATGCAAAGGGACCCCACTAGTAGCGGTAGATGCGCTGCAGACTCTCGGCAGCATTTCTTTTTATCGACTTCTAACACAGGGGTTCTCAACCTTTTTAGGAGTTTGAACACTACTCATATGTAACAAATACATCAATTTTCAAAATAGTCACCAGGTTAATGAGATCCTGCAGGGCTTCTCAATACCTAAGATAGAGAGCACTGCCCAAAAGTAACATAAAATTTTCCAGTACGATAAAATTGAATACATTTAGTAAATAAATTCACGATTTTAAAACACTCATCTGGGTTAATGAGATCCTTGAGCATGAATGCAACAAGCGAGGCTTGCTGGTGTTGAATAGAGCCACCAAAAATCAACAACAGTTATTACACGTGTATAATTTATTGTATGTATCTACTGTCCTGATGTATAAATTTATAGTAAACTAGCTTAAAAGGCCCGACGTGGCCCGGGTTTTGTAATTTGTAATTCAAAATTAACTTATAGAGGACCTTCGATATTCAAAATTTATGTTTAGTTTGAAGCGAAGATGAACCATCTATCACACTCAAAATAGGCCTATTCCCTCATAAAATGCTTATTATAGATTTATGTTGCTCGTACAGCACTTAGAATTTTACACCCATTACTTCTACACACCATACCTGGGTGGGGTTTAAATAAGAAGAAACAGAAATTCTAGTAACATAAGATTATACTGTTTTTACGGAATATTGTTAAAACTATCAAATATCATGTTTCGGGGCTGAAATAAAAATTAATTCAACATTGCTTTCATATTTTCCTCTCAAAAACCTGGGACACTGCACGTATAGAACTAAAAGCGTTCATCCTATTTTTTTTCCTTTTACATGCTTAAAGCCTATGATAAACATCCAAGTTACAATTTTTTTTTTCGTTTGAAATATTTCTTTACTGGTCTTACAAAATAATTAAAAATAAAATATTTTATGCAATTTATGCAAAAACGATAACAGTGTTTATATATATAGTGTTCTAATTATTATTCTGTTAAAGCAATTATTTAAATAAAACGCCTTGCGGTTGAACTAAAAACGCACGAAAAGCTACGGGAACCTGATAGTTTGAATTGAAAAAAAAAGAAGAATGCTTAATGAGGTTGCTTTTACATGTTTACTGATAAACAAATTATTAAAGAATACATTCTAGAACAAATCTAAGAAAACTGAGTGATTTAACGTCTTAAGCCTAAGAAACATTAATAAATAACAATGCTTGCGAAACAACGACGCGACGGGGCGACAATGGCTGGATAACTCGATTTCGTCGGTGCGACACTTGGTTACAATCAAATGCATTTCACTAACTGATACAGATTTAGTTGAACGTGCTTTAAATATTTTATTCACTTTCTAAAGAATTAGGAGTGGTTTTTATTACCTTTTGAAGTTATAAAACTTTACCATTTTTATTTTTAACATATAAAATGTTATTTTTGCAACAATTTTCAACACCCCCTCCCCCAGAAATTTCAATGACACACTCTGCGTCTTAACCCCTCCCTTTCGGGCACCCCTGACATAGGTAAGAATGAATGAAGCTGGTGTGTAAGAATGCATATCGGAATGAAATTATTTTGAAATAGGCAAGAATTTACCTGTATGGACGGTCCTGGCATTCGCCTGTTGACGGTGATGATGCCTCTTTCGTACCCATCAGCAGTGACACATTGCGGGTCGTAGCACGCCGACGAGTTCAGTGGGCATGCTCCACAGGCCCTGTGCACAGTTTATATTCATTCATAAGCGTGAAATAGGGGTTGGTAGTTATGTCAGTATTTAAAAACAGGTTTCTAACAGTGCCTAGGAATGAAATTGCAAAAAAAAAAACGCATGAGGTTAAGTGAAATGATGATGGATATAAAATATTATACAATTTTTACACGATAATATAAAAATATTTATTAATATAATAATTATTTAATAATTTATAATTAAATAATGTATATGATTATTTATTTATTTCCGAAAATTTACTACTTTCGCTGGCGGTTTTTTCGGAGACTATTGAGAATAGAAAAAATGTGTAGGATCAAACTTGTAGGAAATTTTATCACCTTTAATTTTGGTACAGTAACTTTTCTTCTACGATGAACCGTTGTTTAAATATAAGCGAAAACCCAATAAAAGAGACCTTCTACGGCCCCCCGCTCAACCCCCTCGGGGACTTTTATATTAGATTTGGGCAATACTCCTGTATTGTCCCCCTTTGGCACTGTTATTCAGGACACTCCGTCCGACAACTCGGCCAAATTTCAAAACTGCCTGGACTATAATGCCTTATGTGCCATCAAACAAGGGTCCAGTAGGCTTAGTAAATTCCAGGTTTTCAGCCTTATTTCACTGAAGAGAGTATATATATATATATGTATATATAGGCCTATGTATGTGAATATATATAACAAAATAAGGCAAGATAATGTATCTTTAATATGTTTTATTCATTTCATTGAGTTAAGAAAACATTCCTAAAATGTTTGAGATTGTCAATATTCAGTAGACAAAATCTTGTCCTTGGTGAACTTGGGATTTCAGCTCGGTATGGCAACGCCGATAATTATCGGCTCTCCTAGGAAGTGAACATACTACGGAAGTTAACACATCTTACATACATATATGATGATTTAAACATCCACCTTATTGTATATGTAACAGGTCGCCCGTTTGTTCCTGACGAATGAAAATTTTATATGAGAGGTTAGATGCGATTCCCTTATTCACCTTTCCGGGACCACTGTCGCATAGAGGCAGTTGTAATAGGCCTACAATTATTTATTTTCTTTTTGATACTGAGGATGCGCATATGAGGGGAAGGACATATAGAGGTGGGAGTTGAATTCAGAGAGACAAGCCTTCTTCCCCTCCCGCCGGTCATGACAGCCGTAGCCGTATACCTTAGTGAGCGCGATGTGTCTTCTGGACGCTTGGCGTACGAATGAAACATCACCCTTTCAACTCACAATAGTGAACTCGTCCAAACTACTGCGCATCTTTCTGAACAGGTTCAGGTAAAAAATTGTACTGTACTGCAGTCAGATGTGTACGTTACTCCCATGTTTGATTGCTGACGTAGTACAGTAATTACAAAACAAATTGTCACATTCATTATAGGAGGCATTGTCACGATAGTAACTAAATAGCACTCGTTAAAACATTTGCAAGCATCCGGGCCGCAAAAAAAACTTTGCAATCAACTTTGCGAGGGAAGCAGAGCTGTTTATTGTCGTAACATGAAGTATCTTTTCTGATTTGTTGTTGAGGCTTGGCTCGCCCACTGCTTCTTCACTATAGACAATACGCCAAGAACAAACGCGCGACTTGTAGTTATTCGTCACCAAGTGAGTTAAGGATTACTTATCACTTTTGTATCTTTATATTGCACTTTATTGTGTAGTTTAACTTTGTGATACTTTTATTCAAATGCCATTAAATCAACATGTTTGTTGTTCTTCTGTAATGAACTGGAAAGTGTTATTTTTGCTGTGTTTGGTTACTACAGCGATTTTATATATTCCACATGAACGTATTGTATAATACTTTATGTAGGCTAATATTTAAGCTTTTCCAGGAGGTAAATTATAATGGGAAGAAATAAGAAATAATATGATTATTTTCTTTAAATAATGAGTGGGTATAAATGGAAAAATAAAAATCAAGAAATAAATAAGAAACTTACTTTTGGTAAACCAATGAAAGTTACATATTTTCTTAGCAGCCTATATGATTTTAAAAGCAGTGCCTAATTCTTTACTTTAAGCATTTTACTTACGCCCCTAGGGTGTTATACTGTTCAATAACCCAACGATAGTAACAGATTCGAATGTCTCCTTTCATACAGGGCCTGTCACATCGGTAATCTGTATACTTGTGATCACCTGATAAGCCTATATCATCAGGTTGGAGGTAGATTTTCAGATCCAGAGGTTCTGCAACACAATTAAAAGATCGTGTCAAGCCACATGTTGTACATCCTCTGAATAACGAAATTTTCGAGTAGGGAAGGAAAAGAAATGAAACAGCCGACGGAGTACATATAAGTTATACTCCGTGCAAACGGAGGTTGCATCCACACAGAACCCTCCACATCGAATTGAATACTGGGTACGTGTGCATTCTTAAATCATAGGTTTTCTCAATAGAATATTCCTAACACAAGATAATATAAGATATCACTTTTGTTATTAGCTTTTTACGTTCCCCATGACAAGCCGTACAGAGTTTCTTTTCGAATTCTGATTTTGTTGTTTTTGTTAGTTTTAATTTTAAATTTATATTTTGTCCTATAGGACCAGTAGTTTGTCTTAAATTTATAATAAAATGACGGAATATTAATTGACACAAAGATTATAAATTACATGTAAAATTGCATAACAAGAACGTTTTAATATTTTAACTTTTTTTTTGCACCACCTGCGTGATCTCATGGTTACCGTCGCTGATTAAGGATCTGCAGGCCCGGGGTCGATCCCCGGTACCTACAATTTTTCTGATGTCTGGAACGGGATGTACTCAGTCTCTTGATTCAATCTAGGGAGCTACTTGATTAAGATGTAGCGGCTTCGGTCATAGAAACCATCATTAACGACCGTCGGTGTCGGCGTGCTAACACATGTCCCCAACTCTGCTATCTGCATGTTGTAAAAGACAGAGGTCATATGATAGCCTTGTCCCTTCAGGGATGCAGCGCCACGATTTTCTGCTTTCTTTTTATTTAATTCATGATGTAATTATTTTAAAGTTGGAATTATGAAAGTACCAATCGTAAGTAACTTATATTCCTCAGGTTTACAGGCGTAAGCACACAACGGCGTAAGAACCAAGATTAAGATAAGGAATTCCTTAGAACGTTATTTACTTTCTTTTTTGATATCTTTAGCTCACGTCCTTGGCTTTTATCCGATATCGAAACAATGCGCAATACTAGACAACATACCATAAGATCTATTATTGCCCATGCCCTCCGCAATAATGGCTTCATTGTATTTCAAGATGTTCACGTCTTGCCAATAACGGAAGCTGCAGAAGAATTGACATTATCGTCATGAAACCAAATGATAGTAATGGTTCATTGGATCCTAATAGTCCAGTCAAATTATTCCCATTTTAGGCGAATGACGGTTTGAAATCCCAAAGTTTTGAAACTTCGTTGTATGTTTGGAGGTCTAATAATGGACATATCAATTTTCCTGATCGATAGTTGGTGAGCGGGCTGAAGGGGAGGACAAAATATGTGACTTTTTTGTTTTTCTTAAATATTTCTGAAAATGCTAAATAAGTGTCTATTATAAAGCATAAAGGAAATTAAATTATCTAGAAAATGATCCGCACATCATTAACTTGAGAACTTGAGAAAGAACTTTCACTGGTCAAGGAAAACGGGGCAACTGCAGCCCTATGAGTACAGTACCTTAATAAGGTAGCTTTGATTCAAACTTTCAGCAATCCAGAACGCTCACTTAAAGTGCGTACAACATTTCTGTGGCTTGGTTTGATTCCATATTTTCACGCATCTGGGCACTTCCCTTCCTTTCAAGTTTCTCAGCTACGTCTTCAGGAAATGTTTAGGCTTAACATGACCACTGAACAAACATTAATGCGCTCAATGAAAAGTACAGGGGCTTACTCGTGGTTAGAGACATAACTGATAATGCTTTGAGTAAATTGATATTTGGCGCTACAGCTACCTTTAAGTTCTGTACGTCAGTGGAAGAATTCTGCAACTTGTTTTCTCTTCTGGAGAACATGAGGATTTTCGTGAAGTTTGTATAGCCGGGATGGTGCAGACGAATCCAAACTTTCAACTTGGCTTGAAGATCACCCACTTTCCTCAGATCGGTGATGTTACATCAATAGCTTTTGTGGTTGTTGGAAATGAGGTCACCTGCTTAGAGGCATATGACGTCTGAAAGGAAACTATGCTCAAGATTTTTGGGAAGCTCTTTTCATATCTAAAACTATCACGTCAATATAAAGCACTTCCTCTCAGTAGTATGAACAGTTCAATCCACTTCCATGAAAAAACCATCCCTGTAGACCCTTTAGTTATTATTCAACGGATTTCTAACTGCAGACGTGATGATGATTTTATGGAGTACCTTCAGTATGAATTGGCTCCTAATCCTCTTTCCCTTTTCAATGATAATGGGATGCGCAAAACAAAGATAAGTGCTCTGTACAAACTATTGAAGCCATCAAGTGCTGACCAATTTGACCTTCAAAGTCAAGCCTTTGTTGTGGATGACAGGGTTTTACTACACAAGGTTATGTGGCCAAATAATTCTACAATACACTCTATACGCAACCCCTATAGGAACTACATTAAGAAAAACTACTGCGGTATAAGTTGCGCATTTGTGTTCGATGGGTACATTGAGATATACTAAAGTACAAAAGTTGCCGAACAAAACCGAATGTACTAAAATGAAAATGTTTTTTGATATACATTTCGACGAAAATACTATCATCACTGTGCCACAAGATCAATTTTGTCCAATAAACAAGAAGGAAAGACTGATACAGATGCTGTCCTCGGCTGAGCAATAGAGACGACGTAACTGTTTTTGGAGAAGATGTGAATTTACTTGTTCTTCTTACTGCTCGAACACCTAGTGATCAAAATATATTCTTTTATAAGCCAGGTCGTGGGAAGACGGAAACTCAAGTATTTTCTTTAAAAAAAACACACACATCAGCAGGTGGGTGTATAAGATTGATATTATTCAGTTGCTCATGCATTCACAGGTTCTGACACAGCTTCAGCCTGTTTCAAGAAGGGAAACGTTTTAGGTTGCAAAATGTTGGTAAAACTTGAGCCATTGCGTTCAATCGTAGAGGTGTTCAACAACTCCAATTCAACGCATCAGCAGGTAGCAGAGGCAGGACAGCGATTTTTCTTAAATACCAATAGAGCTCCTATAACAACATCTATCAACTTGTATAGGTTTCATGCCTTTTCGAAGTCAGCTTCGAACATGAAATCTGACCTACCATCTCTCCCTCCCATCCGAGGAGCGGCTACACAACATTCATATCGGGTTTTCCATCAGGTTTAATTATGGCAGGGGAATGAGCTTCCATCTTAGCTTTGGGGTTGGGATCGTCGCCAGGATCGCACTTTAGTGCCCATTACAACCAAAGATCCAGTAGCCCCTGATTTGGTTTTTGAGTTCATCTTTAGTAGATGTACCACAGGTTGTGGGAGAAGGTGAGGGTGTGGAAAAACAAGTATTAAATGCACTGTAGACTGCAGCTCGTGCCATGGTGCCTGTTAAGTAGTCCAGCGCCTGTTGAAGAGGAAATTCTAGAGGAGGATGACAGCTTCTACATAGATAGCAAAAACTGTATGATCAGGTATTTGTTATGAGCTTATGAATTATGTTTATATTTTTATTTCCCTATGTATTATTATAAGTCTTATCTCCACTAACAAAAATAATTATTGTTCATTCTATCATGTAAGCCACTTTAATGTTGATTAATCAAATGTTACATATATAGATATTATAACTTATTATACTTATTATAACTTAATAAATGTATACCTAACGTAAATAAACTAATATAATCATTATATACAATTTCTTATTATGAAAAAGCTATACATAATGGAAATAAACTATCCAATTACACTTGTTTTAGGAGCTTATCTAACTTCCATTGAACTTTTCAATTTCGAGCGCGAATATCTCGTACACTACTGGCTCTACTGAAAAAAAACAAGGATAAATTTTTCTAGATAATTTCATTTATTTTATGCTTGATAATGGGTATTTATTTGTCGAGAGCCATATTTTCAGAGATACTTAGGAAGAACATAAAAAAGTAACATATTTTGTCCTCCCCTCCCCCCCCCCACTCACCACCCATCGATCAGGAATTATTAGACCTTCCCAAACAATACTACAAATTTTCAAAACTTTAGGATTTCAAACCGTAGATTTCCGTAATTTTTCTGGGCTTTACTGTCAGATTTGAGATACATATTTATGACGAGCTCTACTCGACTGATTCGATTATTTATAGGGATTGGACATGTGGAGGTTATTATATTATAGCATATTATAGCAATGAGATTCGCCATAAACGGGTTTCATCATATGGTCTGTAGCAATAAGAGTCAACATAAACCAGATACTCTATGTGTGCGTGAACTCTGCAACAAGCAAATTATTGTGATCCACATCAATGCAATCACATGCAAAAACAGAGCCATATCTCTTATAGAATTTTGTAATAAGTAACATGTGAATCATCACGAAATGGACATCGTGCTAAATTTCTAAATAAAAAGGCACAGTTAAACCATTAGACGTTTGCTTAGTATCAAACCGCAAACACCATTATTGTGCTATGAAAATAGAATGTTGTTGGTAAGGTATTCTTAGAATTAAGGTTTTCCCGATATTGATAATGGAAGAGAGTCTCTTGGGTATCAGCCGGGTGAATCTACTTATTAATTCCGAGCTTTCGGCTGCTACAAGTTCTGCAGCCTTCTTTTGCGAGGCAGGGAGCTATTTTCAGATCTAAGGAAAAAATATATATAATAATAATAATAATAATAATGAATTAAAAAAAACTACCTGAGGGCCCGGCTCCGCTCTATACCTGCATATGAAATAAATTGCTGGAAATGAAAACAGGCTCCTATTCTAGGCCTGTATTCCACTATCCAAGTTATTTGGTCAAATCGTCTAGAAAAAAGAAAATGGCCGCCCGTTGCTTCAACTTGGACGATCATTTGAAGACTTTCTTCATGTCGTTACATTGGATCAAAGATTTCCCGGTGTTCATAGCATAGGGGTACAAAATGGCAGCTAAGTGTCGACTGTTTTGAGAAGTAAGCGGGAAGAAAATAGTTGGTTTGATACCACATTTTCTTCAAGTACGCCTATATATGTTTATTCACTATTTAATCCACATTTCAAAAATGACATACCGGTACCACATTTTACAGTAGTAATAAGGGATACATAAATAAAACCCTGAAAGCTAATCTAAAATCGTCTCACATAACCTTCAATATAAAGAATTATTCAGCCTGATTTTGTCATTTATATAGGCCTACTTCTCATATATGGGGTCACTGCTACAAAAAATCTGATGTGAAAGTCACATAACTTCCTCTGCCAAAAAAAAAAGTTAGCAGTATTCACATATCAAGACACAATTTTACCCTATTATTATCCTATAAATACCTCTTCTTTCAATGATGCGACTAAAAGCGCAGGCTAGCCTATATAACAAACTTTAAAAAAAGAACAAGTGACTGCAGACGTTTATTGAACTTTCCGCCGTGAAGAATAATTTCCGAAATTATCGAATATTTCCCTCAGATACTTCTTTACTCTATACCGGGCCAACAATACATCTTTCTCACTTCACATTCTTATATAGAATAAGAGGCCGTGGAAGAGCGTAATTCAGTTGTTCATCACGCAAGATAAACTTTCTACAAACAGTGGGTGAACAGTGGGTGGCCTGTAACTACCCTCAGAGAATTTTTTCGAAAAAAAGTTTCAAATAAAAGTTTTAGCTCTCAGTAAAAGGAACACATGTGCAAATTTTAAAGAAAATCGTTAGAGCCGTTTTCGAGAAAATCGCGAAAAACGAAAATTTCTTCATGTAAAGTCCCCTTAAAAATAAGAGAAATTTGTCGCCAATCTTCGAATCACATCTTCAGAAGGTACCTGACCCAAATACGAAATTTTGTTTTCATACGATACACCGTTTTGGAGCTAGCCTGTTCACAAACTTCCACACAGACAGACACACACACACACAGACACACACACAGACATGTTTCCAAAAATAGTATTTTTGGATTCAGGGGGCCTTGAAACGTGTATATATGCTAAAAACTCAACTTAGAATTTTAGGGTCGAAAACAATACTTCCTCTACCTATAGTACCTATGGTACGGGCAGAGGAAGTAAAAACATTTATAAACTAATAAATTTTTGCCATTACGTCTTTTTTACGATTCACCTTCGAAACCCAGCCTTCCATATAGCCTGCATTCTCTATTGAATAGACCCAATGCATGTACTGCATTACAAATCACAAACATTAAAACAATACTTTCATTCCAGAACATTTATATTCTTTAAGCTAAACTAAACCTGTCCCTCGTCAAGATAACCTTCAATTTAAAGAATTCCACGATTCGGCCTGACTTCCTTTTCATTTAGAGATTATATTAGCCTTTCCACTATTTAAGTCACAATTCGAAAGCGATATGTCACAATAGCATATAGCCTATTATAAAAAGGTATTGCAATGAACTCTTGTCACAATCATCATAGGCCTAACCTTCAAATGGAAAAAATACGGTTAGGCCTAATTTCCTTGTCATTTAGATATTTCTCCAAAATCGTTTATATAAAACCAATAAACTAATGCCATTATATAGAAATTTTGTATGATTAAAACCTTCGAAACTCAAGCTTTCCCTATAGTCTTGTAGGCCTATACACAGAAAACTAGTTTTGGTCAAAGCTGTTGGATGTAGTGTAATAGCGCATCTTTGATTCAAATATCGCCTGACAAGTTCTTCTTGAAGTTCTTGTCCAATGCATTGGATAGTGGAATACCGGCCTGACAGTTGTTCTCATAGGGTTTGAACCTATGCAGGCTAAATAAAATGGCATTTTGGGGGTCAAGCCGTGACCCTTCATGCAGTACCATATACTTGCGGTATTCACGTTACAACAAGGGAAACCCATAGAAAACCAAAGGTCTTCGTGGATCTACCTGTTACTGACATACCAAGATGCACTTCTAGCAAGGCGCAGACTTTTCGACTCACGACTTGAAGTATTGCAATACGACATAGTATTGCATTGTTGCATTCTTTTGCCTTTATTGACCAGTGATAACTATTACATTAAGTTCAAACATTTCTATTATAATACGCGGCGCGTCAATAAAGTAAGTTTCCCTGAAGGCCTTTTACAGAAACAAAACACAATTTCATGGAAATACTTATTGCAATAGATACAGCAAGTATTCAGCTACTTTTCAACATATTCACCACCGGAATTGAGACATTTGTCATACGGTTGTACCAACGTTTGAACACATGTGTCGTAGAAGTCTGTCGCCCGGGATCTGAACTACTGTGTGACAACAATCTCCATTTCTTTATCATTCTCTATCATTTCATGAGGTATAAGTAAAGATGGAAATCACCGGGAGTCTGGTCCGGGGTGTAGAGTGGATGTTGAAACACTTTCCAGTCGAATTTTGCAGGAGACCTGCTGGGAAGTGTAAACACTTCCACCCTACAGCCTGTACCTTGGTCCCAGTGATTTTCATTTTTTCCAACCCCTCGGGAAATGACAGTGAATGACAGAGAAACGGAGATGATTGTCACACAGTGGTTCAAATCCCAGGCGGCAGACTTCTACAACCGTGTTCAAAAGTTTGTCCCACGATATGACAGATTTCTCAATTCCGGTGGTGAATATGTTGAAAATACCTAAACTATTGCTGTATCTGTTGCAGTAAATAGTTCCATGATATTGTGTTTTGATTCTTTAAACGGCCCTAGGGAAACTTACTTTGTGGATGGCCTTCGTAGTCACACTCTAGGTTAGTATATAAGAGGGACTTACCGTATTATATTTTAATTATAAGTATAAAACTGTAATTTATGACGATTAAAATTCTCTATTTCTTGAGCATAACTGTATCATATTTCGCGAGTTGAACGTATGGCAATTTATAATTCATACCAGTTATTATTAACAGCTGATTGAGTGCAATGATGCTACATCTAGCCTTGTGGCCTATATAAAGTAGGCCTTGCACAAAGAGGACAAACACTTATAAGGCTTAGTCCTTAAATTTTCTTTATTATGTTTGCCATCCCTATAATATAAAACCATATGGCTCACTGACTCACTCACTAGCATTATTGTTTACCCACTCCCAGATGAGTTAGAAACTTTGAACTTGGCATATTTAGCTTATGAACGACGGGAAAATGCCAAAATGTTGAAACTTTTACTTTTTACCCCCTAAAAAACTTCAAAAGGCGGACGCAGCTTGAAGTCGTTGCAGACCTTCGGAGGTTCATAGCAGCTAAACAGTGAATCGTATCATACAACCGATTGCTCTTGCAGTAACGGATTTTGGGAGATCTACAAGCTTGGTCCTTTGACTTATTGTAGTATCTACGTCGGTTATGCCTTAGATAGACTCAGATTTTTTCATTTAAAGTAAATCTCATATATTTTCCACACGTTATGTAATTTTTAACACACTTACAGGGCAGCTAGACACGTAAAATTTGGTAGGAATATTGACACATCAAACTGCCACATGCACGTTAAATTTAGTGATTCTAGCTGCCCTACAACTACTGTGTAGAGAAACTGACTGTTTAGCCTGGCGTCATTCAAATCTACCACAGTCTAAATAATCCACTCACTGACATTAATCTTTACCCACTTCCCCAAGAGCTATAAACTTATAACTTTGCAGAATAATAGCTTGTAGCCTGTAACCGACGGGAAAGTTCTAAAAAGTTCCTTTTTTAAATTTTGTTGCTCCGAAAAAGACTTTGAAAATGTTAACAAACATTAATGTTTATCCACTTCCATATGAGCTAGAAACCTGAAATTTGGCAGGCATAGGCTATAGCTTCTAGCGTGTAACCAATATTAAAATTTCAAAATGTAGAAAAAAAAAATCCTAAAGTCGTCCCGCACTTTTTTATGTTTATTATGGTTACACGGCAATAGGCCGTACGGCATTCTAAATACACGGACTATCTCCGATACGGTGTTAGTTCATAAAAAATCCCGAGAAACTCTCTAGGGGTTTTGGGCAGAGCCCCCAACGAGCGAAGCGATTTATGCTTTATGCTTTATTATTGTTTCACAAATTTTGCCACAAAATGTTGCATATTCAGTTGGGTAATTTTCTCTCTACCTGTGGGAACAGTTTTTGAAGCTTTGTTTTTCAGTTATCTCGTGGAACCCAGTCATAGATCAAATTAACACCTTTTATCAACTGATTTCTTTAAATTACAGTTCGGATTATGGAACTGGAAATAACAACGTAAGCAATACAATATTTTTTTCTCAGCACCAAAATCTGCTTTGTTTAAAGAAGCGATGTATTCACATAATATTATGTTAAGAGACTCTATAGTTTAACTTTAGAACTATATTTTTATGTTACCTACGATCCAATAATTTTACATGTGTGTTGTGCCAAGAATGAGGGTAAGTTTCAAATTGAAGGCGCTTGGTTGGTTTTTAGAAGCGATGATTCATGCAAAACTTTTCCGGGTCGTTGCAAATCCAATGGTCGAGAGGAACTGGGAGTACATTGCAACATTCACACCCGAAATATATACTATATTAATTTATCTCTTTCATCTACGACACGTGTCTCATATAGGCTATTATTCATTGTGTGTTAATTGCTGTTAGTGGATGGGTTGTAGAATTGATTTTAAGAAGTCTTATATGTCCATCTGCTAAAATGTATTAGTGAAATGGATAGTTTCCTGTCAAAGGATGAATACGCTCTTCTCAAGTTCAATTCCTGGTCGGGACAATTTTCCTAGATGGAGGGTTTTCTAGGGGTTTCCTCATCTGTAAGATGAAGGTTGGATACTTAAGGCCCTATTGGTGCCTGGAATAATCTGGCTATAATTATCACCTACAACCCATCCACGCGTTGTTCGGAATGAGTATGTGACTGGTGTATCTCGTCCTATGTGTTTGAATTGTCTCACAGGTGGTCCCGCCATTGGGCTGATCACTCATCCGGGGAGATTCTCTATGTCCTTGGCTGGTGAAAAAAGTGTGTGTGTATATATATATATCCACAGAAACTCCCTCCCCTGACAGGCCACAATCCTGTAACTCCCGGGCGGCATGGACCGCATAAATGTCAGAAACTCGGAGAACGAAGGAAAAGGAAAAGAAGAAATGGTTATTAATGCAAATGTTTACCCTTATAAACCACAGTAAAATTTATATGACTCCATGTAGGCCTGTCACTATGCCAACCATTCTCATCAATTGCGCCTTTTGAATTATTGCTTTTCGTTTTTACATTTACATTTGTTGTTGACCCAGTGAAAATGTCATAACTTTCCTCTGGCTACACACTCAAAAAACCAAACAAACGTTATATACGTCTACGATGATAACAGTGGCAGCTCGTGGCCGGAAAATTGGGTGAAGAGGAAAAAAATGCCACATGCTTATGTTAATAACTGAAACAATCCTTCAGTAGCCCTTTAAGGCTGCAAACTTGTCGGTGATATCATCATAGAATGGCTGTTTTTCTTCTAGCGGCAGTAGAAGTTCTTTCTGAATTGAAATATTCGCTAAACAAGATACTTGTCTGGCAACATTTTTGATTCTTCATTTAGTAGGCCTACGTCGTGATCTGACAGCTGGCACATGCGGGTAAGAATGTAGCTATTACTTATAAAATCTGATACATTTTATTCATGGAATACTCTTATTAAATCCCACTCGGGATTATGAGTTTCATGAGATGAATTCGATCCTGCTTCTCCGCCGCGAATCTATCGATGTTTATCGTAATTATTATTCTCCTAATCAGATTATTCAGAATATTCTATTCATGCGATGCGGACTTGTTATTGACTAATAATCTTTAGCAATGCCTCGGATATCGACCAATGACTGTGGTTTATCTTATAAGTTAATGTGCTTGCAAGGTTCGGAAACAGGGGCGTATTTAGCTACTTAAGCGCCCCTAGGCAGAGAAAAATATTTTCGCCCCCTTATTTCCACATGAATGTACCACAAAGTATCCTACAATAAGCACAATTGGAACTGAAATAGTAGGATAATAATAATAGTAATAATAATATATAATAATAAATAAATATTGTTGTCAATGTTATTCGTTTCTATTTCATTGTGCATTAGGCTACATTAGTTTACTATTTTGAAGAGTTATGAATAAAATGTTTAGTATGTTAAAAAAACAGTAACAGCTTAATGCCGCCCTTCAATTCTGCCGCCCTAGGCAGCTGCCTAGTCTGCCTAGGCTTAAATATGGCACTGGTCGGAAAGATGCAATTTTATCTTATAAACTTCAGCTCGTTACTGGAAAAGGAAAAGAAGAAATGGTTATTAATGCAAATGTTTACCCTTATAAACCACAGTAAAATTTATATGACTCCATGTAGGCCTGTCACTATGCCAACCATTCTCATCAATTGCGCCTTTTGAATTATTGCTTTTCGTTTTTACATTTACATTTGTTGTTGACCCAGTGAAAATGTCATAACTTTCCTCTGGCTACACACTCAAAAAACCAAACAAACGTTATATACGTCTACGATGATAACAGTGGCAGCTCGTGGCCGGAAAATTGGGTGAAGAGGAAAAAAATGCCACATGCTTATGTTAATAACTGAAACAATCCTTCAGTAGCCCTTTAAGGCTGCAAACTTGTCGGTGATATCATCATATCGTTACTGGATACTTCGAGGCATTAATATGCAGTGATTAATATGTCACATGTCGTATGAGTACCTATGAAAAAAATGGATTGTAGGAGTGAAACGTTGTGATCCACGTTCTCTTCTGAGTATAAACTGGCAAATGGATTGGGATTAGAAGAACAATTACAGTGTAATTATATTTGTAGTGTTCAACGTATTAACATCAAGGCTTTGATGGATAATATATGTGATTTATGAACCATGTATTCAAGTGCAAACGTGCCCACCTGTTTCTCCGAGCTCACAGTGTGAGGTACTGGCGAAGAAAATGCCTGAACCAGGGGGACTGCTTCATGGGTAGTCTGTTCCCGTCAGCATGAGAACGTAGGATAAGCGAGAAAACTGCTGCTTGCCATCCTCATTTTGAGTGGAACAGACTACCCATGCAACGGAGGGAATGGTAACCAGTTCCAGCTTCACCACGGCCGACTTGAAGCACGCTGCGCTCGAGCGCTTGCAGGATCTCAGTGTCTCCTAGCTTTGACACCGGGTGGTGGCACGGCGGGCAATTCAACAATACCGAAATACATTTACAGTAAAAACCAACATTCGTGATATGGAAAATAAACTTTAAAAATACGTATTGTAAAGGAAAAATAATGGTGAAGTGCTACTTCACCTACTTACCCTGAATAGCCGCCACTGGATGATAATGTTAAGAATTGTTAAAAGAATGGCCATCTTTCGGCAAAATCAACAACTTATGCTATATGCTAACAACGTAATTAATCTAAATCTCAATAACGAAATAGGATATTATGTAATTTTTTTGTTTTCTAAACGTATTACAAAATCTGATATGAAATTCACATAAGTTCCTTCGTCAAAACAAAAGTTAGCCTCTTAGTATAATGCAATTATTATATATGGCATTCTCTTCATGTAAATTAGTTGTAAAAATGTATCCCCGAAGGATACATATCCCAAATAAAATCTTATTAATGCACTCTCGTAACTTTATTTATTTTAAGCATGTCCAATACATCATTCTCACTTCACATTCTGATATAGAACAAGAGGCCATATTGCAAAGAGAACGTATTCAGAGCGGGTGGCTTTTCAGAGAATTTCGAAAAAAGTTTCAAATAAAAGTTTTAGTTCTTAGTATAAGCACCCCATTTAGAAACTTTAACCAAAGTCGTCAGAGCTGTTTTCGGGATAATCGGAAAAAAAAGCTTCATTTAAAGTCCCCTTAAAAATAAGAGAAAGTCGTTGCCTCTCTTCGTGTCACATCCCCAAAAGGTTCCTAAACCAAATATAAAATTTTATTTTGGTACAATTTTCCGTTACGAGAAGCCGTACTGTAAAGAGCTAGTATTCAGATTGGATGGCTTATAACTATTCTCCAGAGAATTTTTTTCCGAAAAAAAAATGCTTGAAATAAAAGTTTTAGCTGTTAGTATAAGCAACTCATGTGCAAAATTTAAAAAAAAAAGCGCTAGAGCCGTTTTCGAGAAAATCGGGAAAAACAATGCCTTTATGTAAAGTCCCCTTAAAAATAAGGGAAATTTGTCGCCAATCTTCGTGTCACATCTTCAGAAAGTACCTGGCCCAATTTAAAAATGTTGTTATCATACGATTTTCCGTTCTGGAGCTAGGCTGTTCAGAGACATCCACACAGACATGTTTCCGAAAATAGTTTTTTTGGATTCAGAGGACCCCAAACATATATTTATGTTAAAATCTCAACTTCGAATTTGGGGGTCGCAAACAATACTTCCTTTACCTCTAGTACCTATGGTACGGGCAGAGGAAGTAATAAATTATAAACACTTTTTTATTAGCCGTTTAATAATTTTATAGCAGTTGAAAGGTTATATGCATGGCCTATGTTATTATAAAATTTAATATTAACAATTACTTAATAACTTTATTTTCATTTGTTAAATATTTTAATGTTATTTTAAATCATAAACATTGTTTAACAGTATTCTCTCCGTCTGTATAAAGTTTTATTTTACGGGCCGAGCCTGTTATGGTAAAAATGTAGGTACTAGCACGTTTTAGAGATCATACAGGATATCACCAGATGTCAATGGCGTACACTTCCCTTCTCTCCATTCATTCAAAATCTGCAACTCCTTATGGCGAAGGATTTTTAAATATTAGTGTATTATTTGCCTTTCTTATAGAAAAATAAAAATAAAATATGCCTTTTTAAATAGATCACAATTCAATGTAAGGATATATTTGTGTTGCTATTTTGTAATTTGTCAGTGGTTGGTTTTATTACTATTCTGAGCACAAGCAAACAAAATTATTTTCCTGTTAAAATTTACGGTACAACATAACATAAAACATTGTACAATTTTCGACCGTCACGAAATTAACACGAGCGCTAGCGATCTTACATTGTAAATAGCTATTATCCCGGTCACTTATGAAAATTTCTTGATATTATTCCATTTGTAAATTTATCAAATTACAAAATGTTTTCCATTAAATTACCAAAATAATTTGTTCATAATTTATAAGATCTAAAACGATGTACAAAAGTAAAAATTTCATTTACTCATAGTGGTATTTATTCGTTACATTTAAAAACCTTTCTTTGCGTAAGAACTTCTCAACGTCCTCTTATCTAACAGGTACAGATAAAAGAAGTTCTCATATGCTTAAGCAATGTTAACACTCAAAAAGAGATTTTATAAAACTTTATCTAAATCTTGTATTTTAGTTTCTTATTACATTACGTTGTTATTGATTATTAATGACAACTACGAAATAAGGGAGGTTTGAGTCTCGAAATACCAAAAATTAAAAGAATTATTTACATAATCCAGAACGGTACTTATGGTGTGAATATTTTCAGAAATGTCACTTACTAGTTCTTTCAGAAGACACAAATGACAGAGCTGAGAGCACTAATATAACACACAAGCGGAACATACTTCTAACACATCACTCACTACTGTGGAGAAAACATTGGTTTTCCTTCAGTCGTATTTATAAATTGCGATAAGTAGCGGTAAATGCAGAGAAATCGCTCTGGTAATTCAGTGATTATTTTCTGTATATGCAACAGTGGATGAAATGTATAAAATCAAATGTGTCCAAGAAGAATGAAAACAATTGTAAGCCAGCAAATAATACCTCTTCTAGTAAAAGAATGTAAGAGGGCTGGTAATGCAGACTAATAAGTATTTTTTACACTTTTTAAACAGTCCTCACAAATGGATGTGATAAAATATTAACCTGCCAGTGACGTTTATGGCTTACTGCAACCTATTTCTGAATCCTTATATTCAGTCTCTGTACTCTTCAGTTACTGGTGTTTTGGAGCACCGGTCTCTAAATTGAAGTGGTCAAATGGCCAGTATTATTTAAAAGAGTTGATTGGTGGGCCGAACAATTTTCGGGGAATAAAATTACACAAATAAGAATATTCAGTTGGAAATAACCTTTTTTTTTTTTTTTTTTTTTTGGAAATGACCTTTTTAAAGTAGCCTTGAAGTAGGCTTACTCTCACTGTTCTTATAGGCTGTTATGTACCAGTATTACACCAAAAATTGTGAGTTGCGTACATTTAACTTAATTTTAATTTCTGAAATCAGGCAAAAACTGTGGTTATAAATTAACATTAGATTTTTAAAATATATTTAATTAAAAATGAATGCTTATTTATAAATCTAGAAGAATGGAAAATATTACAACATTCAAGAAAAAATCCTCATAATTTTTTATGTTTATTGTGAATATTGGGGCCGATCTACTACGATTACTAGTGTTGGAATGTCCTCTTCAAGCTGCAAAATACTGTACATGTTTCCACTGACTTTAATTTTAACTTCAAATCAGTTCCATGTGTGATGATTTCTTTCTCCAGAAAGCTCCCCGTTCCATCGGAAGCATTGTAATATTTTAATAAAAAGTATATTAGATTAATACATGTTCAAATTTATATGTCGGGCCATAAGGTCTCGTCTCACCAGTTTGAAACAAAGGATCTAAAATTTACTAGTAATATTCCTTAAATATTTTAATGGCTATAAAAATAATTTTTTAGTCATATTAATTACTAAAACTGGCTTACGTATTATGAAAGTATACATTATTCCTCATATCTAACAGTGCAGAATAGTAAATATGGATTTTTGGTCCATTAAAGGAGCACCTTGGAGGGCAGAAGTTCAAGTCCGATGAAGACGTCCAATAGGTGGTGCACGAGTGGTTACAGCGTCAACCAAAATAATTTTTCTCACGCGGTATCGAAGGACTTCCTATCAGATGGCGTAAATGCATCTTTAAAAAATCAATATTACTTTTATATTTAACAAAATAAACTGATTGTTTTATGAGCTCTTTCGCATTAAAGGGTCATTGAACATCACTCTCAGTGCCAACACCATCACGTTGTCAATACCTCACTTATATGACATTATCATTATGTACCAAGATTCTTCATCAGATGAGAAACTGTTGCTCAGTGTAAATCCATTGTGCGTGATAGTATCTCCGGACTTAACTTACTAAACAGTCAGTTACTTTAATGATAGCGTTTGGCTACGGCAGGTTTTTGGCATTTTCCTTGACTTGTTCGATAAATTGCTGTGATATTCAACCATTTTCCACTCCGTAGGGGATATTGCCCCGGTACCGGTCAGGCCTCGTTACCGGTCAACAAGGTGCCCTCTAAAGAGGCGAGACAAACATGGACTCTATGCTAGGAATAAAGTTCTTTTTGTTCCTGCCTACCACTTCATAACTGTTTTCTGCTGCTATCTCTCGCCATTACAGAGGAAACCTTGTTGACCGGTAACGAGGCCTGACCGTTGCAATTTTTCCTACCCCTAAAAACACTTATAAACTGTTCTGCTTTCCCGAAATTTTACCGTAATTAAAATTGTAAATTATTTTTGTTTTTTGTTTCTTTTGTTTGTTTGTTAGTTTTTTGTAAAATTGACTTAATCGCTAGTATACAGCCATACTTCCTAACCAATGACAGTGCACCCGGACCTGAAATATACTTTTTGTTTTGCTAGATTAAACCCAAATATGTTTCAATTACTGCTTCAATTACTCCACTTAAGTGCTACGGCATCTCTCAAGTGTACCCCTGCCAAAATTGACAGCGGAACTGTCTTACTGGGGGCCCTCTCTTGGACAACGAGAATGAAGAACTCGGCATCGATCCTATGCCAGCCATCCTCTAAGATTTAACCCCTTTCTCAACGGATGAAGAAGGAAAAGAAGCAGAACCCACCCCAGGACCAAGTTTCTATGAATAGCCTCCCGCTCCAAGGGAATTTATAACAATTATTACTGTTTAATTGTACTATAAGGTGTAAATATATTTAAAGTTTCATATATGTTATTCTCCATACTTCACTTCTTGTAGAACTTGTTCAATATAAATGTATTAATTATTGTGCTCACTGGTGACCCTGGCAGTTAAAAAGCGACCTTAAATAAATAAATTTGTAAAAAAGGTGTAAATATATCATTAATTTAAATTTAAACATAATTTAACAAAAAATAATGAATTATTGTGTTATAAAAAAGTTATGAACTGGAATCATCCTACGCCAATGCATTTGCGGAGCGAATGTACAGTTAATATAATATAATTAACTGCACATTATATATTACACTGAATACAAGTATTCTTGCCTATGTAGAGGGTTATTATGGTTCCTAAATAACAATAAAGATTCAGCGATCCTCGATAAATTCTCAATTTCCATCTCATATAGTCATTGTATTTCTGTAGTGGTGAAAGATGGAACTCTCAAAGTGGGTCCATTAGATTCGGGGTGTAGAAAATAGTATTCAACGACACCAAACAGTATTATTTTGAACTAAGCTAAATATATACTTGAAAATATATTATATAACACATATAACCTACACATGTAATTTCTTTATGTGCAAGTTATTATAGTACTTATATCTGTATTTATAGTATTTATACATATAAATACGTATATATAGATTTAGAGCAGTGGAATAACGGAAATGAGTTAAGTTTTTCTGCAAAATCTCGGGATTTACACAAAAAGTTAAAATTGTTCTAACTTTTGGACGGTTAAAGACAAATAGTATAGTAACATATATAGGCCTATTCTTGAAGAAAATTTAATGGTTTACAACTTCCTTTCTTATGACTCTTTCGTAGGACGAAGGGCCGAAAAGGTAGAAGGTCAAATATGGCAAAAAACTTGAGGCTTTTTTTTTTTTTTTTTTTTTTCAAAATTAGTGAACTTGGAGCGCGGTTATCTCGGAAAGTATGCAAGATACCGAAAAATGAATGAATCTTGTGGATCATTTTGTCAGCTTTACTTTTATATAATGCTAGGTCCGATAGTTTCCGAGATATAAGCGAAAAACTAAAAAGAGACCTTCTGCAGGTCCCCGTGCATCCCGCTCACCTGCTAGGAGTGAGGACTTTACTATGTTTATCTTCTAATAGTCCAAAGAAAGTCCCGAAGTTAAAATTTGTGTTCCTTCAATTTCCCTCTACATCCCTCCCTTTGAAGATTCATCGACTGGACTAAATGGGTGAAATTAATTTCACGAAATCACTTTCATGAAAGTAGTTACGTAACCAAATGTCAACATATAAACAATCCTTTACGTAAAATGATATCGTAATATGTTTTATACCCAAAACACACTCCAAACACAACACACATCGAAAAGTAAAATAAGTAAAAGCGACTGTCAGTTACGATAATAATGTCTTAAAAACTGAAACAGTGTTAAAAATCATAAGAAATAGGTTTCAATAAAATAAAATATGCTACGTAAATAAATAAATTATAACAGGTGTATGAGTTGTTACTACGCAAATAAATATTTTTATTGATTACATGTACTATATTACATTGTATGTTGAATGTACAATCCATCAATATGTTTATAATGCTATGAGTGACATAAGGTGTTATATAATTTATATAATTCGAACAAAAAGGTTCATATCGAGATTAGCTAAGTTACTTAACTAATGGTAATTGACGTCCCCATCTTTGCATTGTAAGATATTCTTGGACGTACTTTCCTGGTTGATAATTTCCGCATCTGGGAAAATTATTTGGTATTGGAGGCCAGTCACCATTTTCTCCGACCTGGATTACTAGAGCCATGCCGGTTGCAAGATGGTACATGAAGTGACAGTGGAAGAACCATAGACCTGCACAAAAAGCATGCGAAGTACATTATGTGTACATTATATCAAAAGGGAATTTATGTATGCCTCTGTATCTGGGAATATCATAACAATTAGCACAAAATTTAGGAGCTCTTGATAGAAATGTATTTCTATTAAACGTAACTTAATACCTAAAATCTGTCTTATTCCTTACTTCTATTATATATATATAAACACACACACACACATATATATATAAAGTTAACATTTCACCTATGGTAACCTCATAAATATATTTAGGTATTTGGGGTACGCCGTAGCGTGGTGGTTGAGGCGCTGCTACCGAAAGGTCGCGGGTTTGATTCCCGATGAGGTCGTTGGAGTTTTTCAATTGGCCTAATCCTTCTGGTGGCACTATGGCCCTGGGGTCGACTCAGCATCCAACATAAATGAGTACCAGGAGCAATTGTGGGGGTAAAGACGGCCGGTGCGTAAGGCTGACAACCTTACCACCTTCATGTGCCGAATGTCCAAAATCTGGGAGCCTCAACCTCCTGGAACCCTTTGGGCCTCCATGGCCTGTATAGGGATCACTTTACTTTTTACCTAGGTATTTAAGGATTGTAATAAGTGCCACATTATGTTTTAGGTTAAGTAAGCAATTGCTGCATGTACCTAAACATTCTAAGCTGACAGGATATCGTAATACACCCATGATTTTGTGAAATTGTTTGGAACTGTCACTTTAAAACGCCGCCCTGAGACATTCTGGATGCAGAAAGTGCTATAATTTTCATACTATAATCTGAAACATCCCACAGTTCAGCATACTATGACCTGAAACATCCCACAGTTCAGCAGCAGTTTATATTACAAGCGGAATATTCAAATCTGAGCCTATTTGAACCGCATTTAAAGAAACAAATTGGAAAGTCAAGGCACGAATCAGTAGATATAAAGGTAAATGAAGAAGAACTTCCTCGCCCAGCCCGTTGCAGTCTTTGAAATCTGATGGTGGTGGTTAACTCGTTGGCTTTATATAGATTGTATAACTCATTGTTATAGCGTATTCTCCACACACCATTTTCCTGAGTTGGGCCATATAGACTATTCTTCTTAAATTCATTCTTTCGAAGGTGTTGTTTAAATTAGCGGCTCGTTTATTCATAGCCCAGGTCTCGATGCCATATATTATTATTATTCTAACTTTATACAGTGTTGCTTTGGCCGGACGATGAAAATTTCTTGATTTGATTATTGATGACAGTGATGTCTACACTCCACTCGAACTACTTATTGAGGCATATCTGATATGATTACATTGTATGATGTATATGTGCTGAAAATTCATTTTTGGACGATAATTTCTAGTAAGTTACTTACCATTGATGCTGTTATGAATCGTAACATCTAACATCTAACATGGTTGTTAAACAAACATATAAAACTCAATACTCTTATAGACCCAACAGCTAAGATAGGCGGTAAGCGAAACAAAAACTACACAGGAATCTTCAAAGTTCAATGTTCAATGTTCCTCTCTTATAACAATGAAAAAAGAGGTAAAGTGGACCCATAGGGTTTCCCGGAAGTTGAGGCTCCCAGATTGAGAATCGGCACAGGAAATTAGTAAGCTTGTCAGCCATAGGTGCACCGGGTGCTTTTTTACACCTAGTAAACTTCTGGTACTCATTTATGTTAGAGGCTGAATCGATCCCAGGGACATAGTTCTACCGGAAGGATTAGACTATTGGAAAAATCTAACGTTTTAAGTTCCAGGTTCAGAATACTGCGCATGCTCGTCTCGTCATCTTCTGCATAACTTACACAAGATAGTGTATAACTAAACCATTGAAATTGGCTGTATTTTATTTAAGAGTCTGATACTGTATTTATTATTAAATCGAACGGACAGTCAATTCTGGATACACTAGGTTATCTGAAGCATTAAATAAGAATATCGCTGAGCCACTTCAAATCAATTGGAACCAGTATTGTACTATATAGCCACGTGGTATAGCTTTTTATATCAGCGAGCAACGTGACTATAGTCGTTAAATAGCTGACCTGCGAAACTGGCATTCCAGTTTCAAAACCAATCTTAATCCTAACATCGGGCCTTTCTATCTTGTTGCTTAGGCGTTTTTTGTTATGTTTTGTGTTGTTTTGTTTATGCATTAAACCAAATAAAACCGTTCATTTATTTATGTTTTATTTGGAAGTTCAAACTACCATTACATTGTTTGTTAGGAAATTAACTGGAAGTGAACTCACAAACTTCGGTACAAAAGGCGGTGAAGTTTTGTCAATGAACAAACATCACAGCAGTGACTGTAAGCTCGTGTACATTTGCGAACCGCTCCATAGAACTTGAATTTTCTAACGAACAACAGTCGGCCCATTCTTTTTTTCAGCTGGCTGTGCTTTACAAACTATCACAGCAACAAAATCCAAAGTCCCGTCCCTAATATATAAAGCCGTATGGCGTTACTCACTGATATTAATGTTTGTCCACTTCCAGACGAGCTAGAAACTTCAAGTTTGGCACACTTATAGCTTTTAGCATGTAACGGACGGGAAAAATCCAAAAGGCTCAATTTGTTTTTAAATTGTAACCCCTAAAAAAACCTTCAAAAGAGCGGATGCACTTTAAAGTTCCCATGACTACAATATGCATTGCAGTGTTCACACAAGGCTTTGGAAGTTGCAATGCACTTTGACATGTTAGCGATTGAAATAATATCCGTAAACCGAGCGAGGTTCCAAAGAAGGTAACGTCTTGGACTCGCATTCTGAAGGTCTCAAGTTCAAATCCCATAGCCGTCCAATTTGACATGTTTTTTTCCCCCAAGGTTTCCCCAGTCGTGTTGGAAAATGCCGAATTGGATATTCATATGCCATGAATCATCCTAGCTATTTCATCCTTTAATTTCAGTTGAAATTTACTGCATAATATACACCATTAATGTTTAACCACTTTCAGATGAGATAGGAACCTGAGGTTTGGCAGACTTATAGCTTTTAGCTTGTAACTGACGAAAGCATTCCAAAATGGACAATTTTAATTTTTTTTACCCCGAAAAATTCCTAAAGTCTGCCCGCACTTTTTAAATTTTATTATGGCTAAACGGTAATAGCCTATAAGGCAGTTTAAATACACGGACTCTATGTCCGGTACCGTGTCAGTTCATAAAAATAAATAAATAAATAAATAAGTAAATGAAACCTTTCCGAAGAAGGTTTGGAGGCAGAGCTCCCAACGAGGGAAGCTAGTTACGATATAAATCCAAATGAAACGAAATCAGTCTTTAACTAAATCAATATTGCTTCAAGAACATTATTTATTTATTTAAATTAGTATTGTGATGTGGTCTTTAGCTCTTCAAGTTGTCATCAAAATAGTGACATTCTCTTGCCACAGCTAGCACAGTTTTATAAGGCTTATTTCTAAGACTCACCAGGATTGTCTGCCTTGAATCTAATTGCTGCATAACCATTTGATGGCACTGCTACCGTATCCTTCTTCGCTGGATTCTGTGATCTCCTAAAGTTGGTATCGTACAATTTTTGGGCTATAGTTTGTAAGTTTTCGCCATTTTTAAACTGATCTATAGCCATGACGTAGAAGTCATAGCCATGTAGATGGAATGGGTGATGAAGATCAAATACAGGAGCTGAAACATGTTTTCATTTCCATTATCATCATCATTAAGGTCCGAAAGTTAATGCTCTATCAAAAAAATCTAATGTGAATTTCACATAACTTCCTTTACCCAAATAAAAGTTAGCCTCTTAGTATAATATAATTATTAGGGAAAGCCATTTAATGACCATAAAATAGTGAAAATGCAGTTATGACATAAAATAGTGAAAAAATGACACAAAATTAAAAAATCAAACAAATTCACTACTATTACTTATAATTAATTTTTTTAAGCAATGAAATCCTAAAAGTAATTTAATAAACGACAGAGCGTTATATTTATCAATTTACAATATGAAACACTTATTTTGTTACGATAGAAGTAAGTAAATAAGGACACGCTTTCTGAACTGGCATGTTCATCAAATTGCCATAGTCATAGCTAAAGGTGCAATTTAAAGAGGAAGAAAGACAATTTAGCCTAATTCTTTATTTCTACAAGACAAACAGATATGGTGTTTACAATAAACCTGAATTAAAATGAACTATGAATACTTAGCGGAGATTCTCAAATAAAAAGGACGTCTGTCGTCTGAAAGTAACCGAAAAACTCCTCTTCACCGTCGCTGAAACACGACCTGAAAATGCCGGAAATGACCTAAAAATTGTCAAAAAAGACCTATCTCTTATTAAAACGACGAAAAAGGCTAAATAAAGCAAAAAAATGCAAAAACAAGTTACCCTTTGTTATTGAAAAATTTAATCATTTTCTTTGAGGGAAATTCACATTGATTAACTAAAATCTTTTCGCCCTATACCCTCAAAATAGCATTAAGAGGCCAGAAAGTATATGTAGTGGACCACCTTTACAATGAGAGAGAGAGAAACTTGCTTTTTATGTAGTGTTTTTTGGGCACGTATTCAGATTGTGTGTATTATAACTACCCTTCAGATAATTTTTTCGAAAAAAAAAGTGTTTCAAATGACAGTTTTAGCTCTTAGTATAAGCACCCCGTATGTAATTTAAAGAAAATCGTAAGAGCTGTTTTCGAGAAAATCGCGACAAACAATTTTCCCCCTTAAGATAAAAGAAACTTGTCGCCAATCTGCTTTTCACATCTTCAAAAGGTACGTGACCCAAATACAACATTTTGTTTTCCTAAGGTTTTTCCGTTCTGGAGTTAGGCTGTTCACAGACGCACGCACACACACGCACACACAGACATGTTTCCGAAAATAGTGTGTTTGGAATTAGTAGACATCAAAACGTGTATTTATGTTAAAAACTCAACTTAGAATTTGGAGGTAAAAACAATATTTCCTCTACCTATGATACGGGCAGAGGAAGTGTACGCAGCATAAGCACACAAATGCACTAAAATTTGTAAAATATGCTCCAGATTCAATGAAGTGTGTTTTATTATGTAAGTAATTTTAATACTTAGTTACATTGTAAATTAAAGACAATAATAGAAGTTGTATAAATTACATAATGAAATATTTTTAAAAAGTAAGGTATGTACTGGTAATATCTGCGCACCTGTTTAGATCGCGTGAAAGCTAGTACATACACTCTGATTACATAAGTCTAACAAGAAATCTAATTGTGGATTTATTCCAGCAAGGTCATCTTCATGTGACAGCAGATCACGCTGTATATAATCAGGGCACAAAATTGTTTCACTATCTAGTTATTTAAAACTGATTCACTATATTTGATTACTTAAAGCCCTAATCACAGGAAATAATTATAATCTATTCATCATAATTTTTTGACAATACTTGTTAATCACTCTGTATTTCTTTTTTCCTGAAACCTAAAATTTCAATTAGGATACTATTGTAATATTCTGACGAAACATACTAATCTCTCTGTATTTATTCTTTCTGATCACTAGAGCAACCCAAAAGCATAATAAGCATAAAAAGCATAACAGGACTTTAGACATATGGTTGCTACCCGGAATATAAATTTGGCAGTCTAAGGATCTGGATGGAACTAATTTTAAAAGCACAATAAAGCATAATTTTTAAAAATAAGCATAAAAGCATAATATTTAAAATAGAGCACAATTCTTGGCAAATAAACTGCCTGCTTCATTGCACTATAAAAATAACACTTGTTAACAAGGTTTTTGCCACATGGTTGAAACTATGTGTATCAGATCAAGTTTTATGTGTTATTTACGAATATTAACATAAAAATGTTCTATCACCCTCAATTTTTTAGAAAATCACTAAAATATATCTAAAAATATGAAAAATAGTAGTAATATATTATTACAACCTCTTCTTTTTATAATTATAACTAGTATACAAAAATTATTATAATTATTAACCAATTGTGGAGCTTTATTATCTTTCTTAAGGTCAGTTTGCACAACAATTTGTCCATTCTTACATGCCTGAAGAGGCATAGGGATGTGCGGTACCTTTCGAGGTAGGGATTAGTGAAGTGCTTGGCGGATAGGAAATGGCTGAGTGTATTTGGTGAGATAGGGTGTCAACATGAAATGTTCAGGTTTTTTTTGTTTAGTTTGAGTTTGGCTGTGCCTCTGAAAATGTTGTAAGTGAGTTTTTCTGCCTGTAGTTTTCACTTTCACTGCAATGAAGAAATTACTCCGTGCTTGTGTTAATTCGCCAAATACTTTCTGTTACGTGTGTGAGCAGTTTACTATTAAAAATCAACATCGATCTTTAACAGAAACATTAAAAGAGGCGTACTACAGTTATTTTGGATGTCGTGCTGGTGATGAAGACAAAGTGTGGGCCCCGAACGTGTGCTGTATAACATGTTATTAAAATCTAATTAAGTGGGAAAATGGTGACAAAACCTGTGCTATGCCTTTCGCGGTCCCAGTGGTCTGGCGTGAACCAACTAGCCACGCACAAGATTGTTATTTTTGCTTAACAAAAATTGGAGGACATTCTAAAAGGACAAAATCTAATACTGAGTATCCCAATGTTCCTTCTGCTATAAGACCTGTTCCACATGGGCCTGAACTCCCAATCCCTAGTCCACCTACACAGTTAGAAGAGTCCTCTCCAGGAGAAGAACAAGCAGATGAGTTACCGAAACCATCCACTTCCTCTGATCCAAACAATAGCCCAGAACATAAAAAGAAATCCCTCCTGATTAATCAATCCAGACTGAACGACTTAGGTAGAGATATGTACGAGTATCTCACGCAGTAGCAGGCTGAAGTGCTTGGATTGCGACTTCAAGAATGGAATCTACTTTCCCCAGTACTAGAATTTCTTCTTTCTGGAAGAGACATGAACAATTTTCTGGTTATTATGTAATGGAAAATGCTCTCTGTGCATGTATAAATATAGACGGTTTAATGGATGAGTTTGGATTTCAACATGTCCCTGAAGAATGGAGATTGCTTATTGATTCCTTGAAAGCAAGTCTCAAAGCAGTATTGTTACACAGCCTGGAAGGCCTTTTCTGATTTAGTGAATGGGTTTCTGGGAAATAATAAAGCAGAAAATTGCCGACAATTGGTTCAAGAACTTCTGGAGAGTTACAAACAACTAGGTTGCAGAATGTCTCTGAAAATTCATTTTTTTCCTTTCGAACCTGGAATTTTTCCCTGAGAATTTGGGTACTGTCAGTGATGAGCAAGGGGAAATATTTCACCAGGACATTCAGAAAATGGAGCAGATATATCAATGTAGATGGGATCCTCACATGATGGGTGACTATTGCTGGTTTTTAGTTAGGGAGACTGACACTCACTACAAGAGGAAGAATTAACTGTAATTCTTAAAATTAAAAGTAGCTGTCACATTTATAATCCCTATCCTGCTTGTTCAAGTTACTAAGTAGTACTACAAAGGGTTTTTTACTATTAATTCTTAGGATTTCTTAATTCCAAGTCACAATTTCAAATTGTTTTACTTTATAGCAAAATTACATCATTTTATTACATTTTACTGAGGATGAAAGTCAATTTGTCAATAGTAGCAACAATTTATTCCTTTTATATTACCTCATATGTAAAAGTAAGGCATTTTATAACATAATTCTATAAATAAATTAATTATACTTGTGACATTTTAGAATTATGATTAAATTCAACAAAATTTTCTGAATTTTTTGCTAGAATCGAACTCAGTTCTGTCACACGAAAACGTTACGTGTTACGGACTTTTTAATGCCATT
Source organism: Ectobius pallidus (assembly GCA_964059195.1). Lineage (NCBI taxonomy): Eukaryota > Metazoa > Arthropoda > Insecta > Blattodea > Ectobiidae > Ectobius > Ectobius pallidus. The sequence goes on from CAXKWD010000002.1 coordinate 128,091,239, forward strand.
TTCGTGTTCAGGCGGTCTGATTGATATAAAATGACCTATTTTTGTCCATGTGGCAGACAAAAAGTTGAAATTTGTTGACTAGTGATAATCAATCAACAATGAGAAGCTAGTTTCTCAACAATGGAAATTTCAAACTTAAGAAGTAAAAATATAACTGTAGTTCTGTGAGGAACAGGACAACAATTAAAATAACCATTATTGAGTACAAGTTAACGGTTTTATGGTCAGTACACATTCTGAATCAGAGGGGTTCACATCTAATTAATACCAGCATGCCGAAAACTTATGTAACTTCGATACAAAGGGTTCGCGAGTTTCCTACAGACAATTTTGTGGCTGAAAAGGGGAAACTGTTGTGTTCCTTATGTTCAGAGTGCATTAATTTCGAAAAGAAATCCATTGTGCAGAAACATGTGGAAAGTTTTAAGCATAGATCTCGGAAACAGAGTGATGGACAAGGTTCAACTTCAGGTTGTCCTAGCAGTATACGCAACAGTACGTTACCTCAAGTATGGTAGCGTAAGGAGAAATCAAACGATAATATGAAAGAAATGGTGGCAGCCTTCACTTCTTCTGGTATTCCATTGCATGTTTTTCGTAATCAACGTTTTCGTCAGTGGATTGCAACAGCTACATGCATGCAGCCGGCTCCTAGTGAAACCACTCTTATCTTACAAAGTGTGCTGAAGACGACTTACAAGAAACTAAGTCAAAATGTGAGGGAAATTCTGTCTATCAAGTGGTTGCTGAAACAACAGATATAAAGAACCGTAAGGTGGCGAATATTCTTGTTGCTCCACTGGGTGTTCTGAATGAAAAACCCCGTCTTGTGAAAACTAAAATGGTTGAACACTGCATTGCCGATGTTATAGTAAACTTAATACTTGATACATTAGATCTTATTGGTGTTCACAGAAGCAATTTTGTTGTTCTAATATCAGACAGTGCACCATATATGCTTTCTGCTGGCAGGCGACTGGTTGGAGTTGCACCTCAGCTTTTACATTCTACATGTTGGGCTCACATATTACATCTGTGTGCTGAAGAGATTACGTTTTCGTTAAAAATTGCTGATGAATTCATTGCAGCTGTTAAGACTGCTTTAGCGAAAACTCCAGCCAGAAGGGAGAGATTGCTGGACTCCCTAAAAGAAGCAGGAACATTTGTTTTACCTCCAGTTCCTGTAATAACGCGTTGAGGGACATGGCTGAAGGCAGGAAAATATAATTGCATGAATTTGAATGCAGTAAAACAGTGAATTGACTTGGAAGATGGTGAAGGCAGTGTTGCAGTAACAAACTTAAAGCGACTGGTTGAAAATAAAGAACTAGTGCTTCAACTCAGAGCTATAGCTAAAATTTCTGATGGACTCTGCAATCAAATACAGGTTCTGGAATCAGATAATCAAGATGCAACACAGGTCTGGCTTCTTCTATTATCAATTCTTCAGATGGTTCAAAGTTCAGGTGCAACTTGTAAAAAATTGGTAGGATATATGAATGAACGTCATCCTGCTCTAAATTTCTGGAAGGAAGTTCAGAATTTAGATCCAACAATAGCTGTTCCTGAGAAGATTTCTTCCATTTTTACTTCGGGTGAACTGAAACGTTTCTCTGGCATTGATGTTCCAGTGGAAGAAATATCAACATATGCAGCAATGGTACATGGACAAAATTTGTCTTCAACTTCTGCCTTATCCTTCTGGCAGAAACATTCCACCAAGATGCCTATCCTATGTAAGCTGGCAATGAAGGCAATTATGGTTCCTCCATCATTTGCTTCAGTTGAGAGAAGCTTTTCTACTCTCAATTGGATTTTGAACTCTAAACGCTCATGTCTGACAGAAGAAAATCTGCAGTCTCACCTACAACTGGCAATTAATCAAAATCAATATCAGGAGGGTGGTGTTCATCAGGAGAGTGCAAATGACAGTGACAGTGACAAGGATGACTAAATTTTCATTCATTTCATTACTAGCTTGCTTAGACCCTACAGTTTGTTCTTATAAAATGTTAACGTATTAAGGCACTAAGGTAGCCTGCAAAGTAACATTAGACACACACAAAAATCAGTTTGATGGTATGATATACATAAACAGTATGTCTTAAGTTTATTAGTGTATTATTTATGTTAAAAAAAATAAAGCATAATAAAGCATAATTTGGAAAAATATAAAGCATAATTGTCAAAAAAATAAAGCATAATGTGGGTTGCTCTACTGATCACTAAACCACCAATTACAGGATGTAATTACAATCAGTCCATTATCTTGAACAATAGATACTAATCTCCCTGCATTTATGCTATCTTTCTGTACCAATTTATAGTCATCCAAATCGCAAGTATTAAAATCCCAACTATCAGATATGATAATCTATGCTTACAATCCCTGGATTACGACCTATTCAGAACAAGTTATTTGTGCATAAGAAGGCTTACGATCTGTATCTTAATGTACGCCCTTTTCAATGCTGAAAATCTTCTACTTGTAAAATTAATAAATTAAATTTGAAGTAAGATGCTGGTCAAAACTATTAATTTAAATTTTAACGGTTGGTTACCAGAAGTAAAACGGTTCCGCTTCAAGAGAACTGGAGAATATAAAAACGGCTGAACGGAATTAAACGAAATTGAAAACATATGAATTACCCAAAGAAAAGAGGGGGCGAAATTTCAAATAGCCAAAAGCACGTAACATACAAAATGACGAGAATTTACCAAACCAATATTCATTACAAACAACGAAATTTAGATAAGCCAAAAGGGTGAGATGTCTGAATTACAGAAAATTTGAAATCATATTGCTATAGTAAGAAAATGGAATCATCTCACCAAACAGCAGTCACGCGACATCGGAGAATGCTGACACTACATGCTCACGCGGTGCAACTCAACTCTCAATTGTGCTTAACTACACGCGAGCTGCCAGATACCCCGTCCGCGGAACACGTTCACAAATTACCAATGGTAACCACTGTTAAACGCAGACCGAAGAAAAATTTATTAATGATTTTTGTTAATATCTACATTAGCCAGTAGTGGCGCCTCATACCTTATACATGATCCGAATTCACGGATCACTATGCATAATTAGGGTTTTAAAAAGTTTCTTTGTCAGGTGTACGCATCTCAATCTCAGTCTGTTCAATATGAGATGGCATAAAGGCAATGATACAGAAATGCTAGAAATCGAAAATAATAGCACAGAGCTCAAGCAATTGGAGTTATTTGGCGTTTGCCACATAGCAGATGAGAAAGTACTTACATGAATCTCCTAGAACAAGTTGAACCACTTCACCCAGACCAACTTTAATGACGTGCACGCACTCACAATAGTCGGAACGTGGAGCATTGGAGGGACATTGAGGATATCCATTGGCACCAAAAGGACAGAATGTTGATTGTGGAAGTTCTTGTCCTTGGGAGATAATTGGTGATGGCGCAGATACATATGAAATATTATTCATCCAGGCTGTTAATGCTGTCTTGTCAGAAGCAACTGAAATTATATAAAAATAAAGATTTCACATAGTTTCAGATTGTTATGAAATCTTTCAATTTGCAGGTAGGAGAAATAAGTTCTCAGGGACTATTTTACGGTGTCATTCAGGGAGTTCATTCATACGATAGGCTGTTTGCAGGCCATCAAGTTACTTAAAGTCTTCTTGGTTAATCAGGATAGTCTACCGCAACATAACACATAATTAAATAATCATAAGGGGTTCCGCTATGGTGCTGCTATATTTTCGATGGTTGCTATATCTGAATTTCACCCAAACTCTGTGGATCATTGTGAAATTTGTGACGGACAAAATGCGATCGGGCATGTTTTCTCGAGGTGCTCCCCTGTCATACATGAATACACCATTGCTCCATTGCAATAAATGAATTATAATATAATACTATATATACCTCATTAGGCCTATAATTATCTCAATTATTTCCCGTTCTTCATTGCTATTTATCTCATTTCTCATCCCCTTTCGATATATCTGAATGCTCATTCCCCGCGCTATATCTGAATTCCCTATTTCCCATATTTGTATCTGAATTCTCATTCCCTATAGCTTTATCTGAATTTCCTATTCCCCATCGCTATATCTCAATTCCCCATTTCTCATCACTGTATCTGCATTTCTCATTCCCCATCGCTGCATCTGAATTGTAATTACCCATATCTATATCTGAATTCCCCATTCTCTATCGCTATATCTGAATTCCCTTTTCCCATATCTACGTATATCCGAATTCTCATTCCCCATAGGGTCATAGTTATATCTGAATCCTTATTGCTATACTGAATTTAAAATTCAAAAGAGATGTCATTCAGCCAAAAAATATCTAAGGCGGGAAACAGCAATCATGGAAGTAGTATTCCGGTTGCCGTTGTGGACGGATGCCTGTCTACGCTCCGCTCTACTTGACTGTCTTATTTGTGGTATCTGAACTGTTGTTTCGATATGAATGTAACTAGCAAACAAATTGGAGGTGCGGAAGGTAATCAGAATATTACAAGCTCTGAAAGATGTAAATCCAAAGTCGTAAACGGACCTAAGTGTAGTGAACGTGACTACCATTTTCATAATAGTTGCGCAAAACGTACAAATAATGTTGAAATTATTAGATGAAAACACAGTGAAGTGCTGTACTAGTGAATATGATTCGGCGGAAATTGACATCAAATTCTCTGATGCACTGTATGTATTTGCAAGCTTTGAAAATAAAATCAACGTAGCCTACTCCTAGTAAATAAAACAAAAAGACTGTATAATCAAACAAAAATAGAGTATAATTAATGAACTACAGGAAAAGTTTACAATTTTAGCGAAAAATTTGACTTCTTAATGCAATATAAAACATCCAATGCAACAGTGAGAGTAAATGATAACTATTCAATACTAGGTCTGCTACGATGAATAGTCATAACGCTGCCTCTCAAGGCTCGAGAATAAGTAATCGAGAAATTGTTTCTGTTCGTAAAGGTACTAACGTAATCAAAATGGACAAGATTAATGACGATAATGACACTAACCTTCACAAAACACAGCAGGTCAATGTTCAGGACAACGAGCCTTCATTAGCCTCAGATAACAGAACTGGATCAGTGAGTGAACCCAGAATCTTTCAGTAACTTGACCTGTAAACTAATTAATACGTGGGGTGAGGTAGTGCGCAGGAATAAAAAGGCGAAGTGCCGTTTTAGTATGTAATAATGTTTCTGTGAAGCAAAATTCAACATTACAAGGTATTTCTAAATCAGTAACACTATATGTGTATTAGGGTGGTCCTCATTTTTGAAGTTTTGAAATGTTGTTGCCTGACCCTCTTATTTTGTTCCATGATGTAAAAAACTATGTTGTGAAAAGTTTTGTTCAGATCAGACATTATTTAGAGGTCGCTCAATCAATCTGAAAAAATGATTTTTTTAATAATTTTTATAATTTTTTCAAGAATGGCAGCAGCAATTAATTCTAGTCGGGCCTCCACAGTTTGCTTAATGGGCTCTGAAGAAAGTGAACTGAAAGGATCCAAGTTACCTTTAAACAAACAAGTGTTAGGTGTCTGTTTTTACCATCATAAAACCCTCAAGAATGTGAGAGCTGAGTAGAACCGTTGTGAAGGAAACTTCTGAGTTTCGAGAAAAGGCTTGTATTCCCATTCGACATGAGCAGGATTGTATAAAACAACTGGAGAAGCTTAATGAAAAGTGGACTAAGCTGCAGAAAAATTTCCAATAGGAAAACAGCTATGCAGCAAAGCAATGAGACTTTATTCTTAAGAGACCCAGACAATTCATTCGATTATGCTCATCAGGAAGCCCTGTAGATGATCAAGATTTCATATTTATTCCTGCATAAAGAGAACTTGCTTGCATGGTTTCTTTGGGCAAGTCGACAACGGTATACCAAAGTTGCAGTCAGGTACTGAAGTAGTAGCTATTTTGCTTGAAGAGTGGGGACTTGCTCACCAAATAAGCACAATGTGCTTTGACACTACTGCCAATAACGCAGGTCACAGAAATGGAGCTTGCATACTTTTGGCATAGAAATTGCAAAAAGACCTTCTGTACGTAGTATGTTGTCACTATTCTTGCAAGTGTGTTCAACAAGGCTATGCGATATACATCATCTGGCCATGTTGTAGGCATTTTTAAATATTTTAAACAGTCCTGGAATGAGATAGATCAATCACCTTACCCAAGTGCAACCAGTAATGTAATACTTGCAACAGTTTTGGCAGCAATAATTTTGCAATTAACCAGCTTGAGACAACACAAGTCAGAGATGATTACAAAGCATTTCTAGAGCTTGCAATTATGTTTTTGCGAGGTGTTTCTCCACGTGGGATACACTTTATGTCCCTTGCGGCCTTCCATCATGCTTTCATTCCTTTAAAATATGTATGTTTCGTCGCCAGTTCAAAGTCTCTATGAACGAAGAAAATGGAATGTTTAACATCTGCATTTTTCTTGTATTTGTTTATCTGAGAGCTTGGTTTATAGCTGAACTTCCTATTTCAGCACCCGCTAATGACCTCAAATTACTGCAACAACTAAGTTCTTATGAAAAGATTAATTTTGAAATCTCTAAATTTGCCAGCGAAGAAACCTGAGGGTCATCTGTAGTATTTGAGAGGAAAACTTGTGGGTTTGGCTTTTTTTTAAATGTGCTGACAAGTTCGAAAAAGCTATGCTTTATTCCCTGAAAGAAATGGGTAGGGTCGATGAACCTTAAACATGTCCAGCTGAGTGGAAAGAGTTCCTGTGATGTGAAGATTGAAGATTTTGTGAGAAAAAATACAACAAATTTCTTTCATCGCCTTAGCATCCCAAAAATTACTTAGATTTTGATCCTAAAATATGGCATCTCAGAGATGACTATATGCAAGCAAGAGCAACAGTTAAACATTTAAGATTTGTTAATGATAATGCTGAAAGAGGTGTGGCTCTTATTCAAGAGCATAATCCCCTTATAACAAAGAATGAAGACCAGAAACAATATTTACTACCGGTTTTGGAACTACATAGGCTTCGTTATCCCGAAAACAGTAAAAAAATTAATTTCCCTTGAGTAGGGTCACAAGAAACATTTGATTATGGTAATTTCAGTAATAACAATGAACATAATGCTATCTGTTAAAGACTTAATTGAGACTGATCAAGAGTTGAGTGTAAAATTTATCAAAATATATAATACACCAATATTTCGGCAGTAATTCGTATAACGTAAAATTTTGAGTTCATTGAGCTACCCCTAAATATTAATTAAATCATCTGAAACTTTGCACACATTATTTTTGTATGTAGAAGAACATTTTTTGAGGGATCAGAGCATATAAATTGCTGAAAAAGTTTTTCTTATTAGTAAAAGAAGGACCACCCTAATGTGTATAGACTTGCACCTGAATCAGTAACTAAAAATGTTACTATGTTAAAACTTCTTTTCCTGAAGCCATATGTGAGAAGTTACAGTCAAGATACTCAGAACTTTATTATTCTTTTAAAAATAGCATTTATGAAGAAAACGGTGGAAGCTATGGAACTTACCATGTGGCCGAAGAATGCATGCGTGCCACTTTTTATTTTTTATTTTATTTTACCCATGAGAACAACCGAAACACTCAGTCAAAAGTCTAAAGTGAAATCTTACAATCCAAGTTCTGTTATGAATTCAGACAGTAAATCTGATATAGGTAAGTTATTACTTTTGTACTTTACCATACAAGGTTTAACCAGTAAACTGAATATAGTTGAAAGTTTTTTAGGTAATATGGTTTATCTGAACACTGGACACTGGATTACAGACTAACTTCGAGTGTTACAGTCCCCATGGTTATAAATTAGGTGACTGTTATCAATGAACGGAACAGATACGAGGTGGAACGGCAATTTTTGTATCTGAAGACTTAAACTTTAAAAAACCTGATGTTAGTGATGTTAATAAGGAAATTATTTTTTTAGGTTCTGTTATTATAGTAAATTCTCACAAATTAATTGTTGTATGTGTATAGCGGTCACCTAGTGGTAAAAGTAATTTATTTCTAGATAAACTTAATCAGCTGCTTATAAAACTAACTCAATAGACTACGTATAGAACCGTAATTGGAGGTGATATTAATGCAGTATTTGATGTTGTAAAAACTAGTCAAACCGTTGCTGATTTACTTATCTTGTTTAGACTATTTAATTTATATCACTACAATGTCCTACCAACACGTGGAACTGTTTGTTTATACAATATACTTACATAAGTTTATGAAATTAGCGTAATGAGTTTTCCTTTTTCGGACCACTCTGGCTTACATTTTGAGAAAGCTGTTGATGTAGCCAATGAGATCTGATCACACTCCTAGTAAATTACCATTCAAGAGAAGGATTCTTTCACAAATAAGAATTGCAAATTTTTGTAATACTCTCTCAATTGTTTGATGGGAAAATGTTTCTTGTAATGATTTCTTCAATGCACTGAATGTTTTTGATACATTTTTAACAATATATTAGAAATGCTCAATCTTTGTTTTAGTTATAAAGTTACTCATTTTAATAAGCAAGCAGGGAAACAAAATCTATGGTATACTGAAGAACTTAAGGTTTTAAAAAGAAAATTGTTTCTTCTATATGATATAAGTAAGATAAATGTGTTGCTAATCATTAAACAAGAATTAAATTCATTAAGAAAGATATACAGAAATTAAATACAAGAAGCTAAACTTGACAACAATACTAGGTTCGTTGTAAGATCTCCCAATAAGTGTAGAGCCGCTTGGTCAATCATTAAAGATGCTACAAATATAAATGTAGATAAAAAAAATCAGCATACAATTTCCCCACAATGTTTCTTTAATTCTGCGATAGAAAAAATAAAATAAAACCTCAATCAACCGAATGTCACTTCGGTAGGTTTAATGACAGTGTGATAGAATTTTAATTGTATATAAGTATCTTGCTTAGATGTCCTAAATGTTGTTTTAAAAAAATGAAAAATTGGAATGGTCAAGATATCTATGATATATCAAATAATTTTTTGGATTCAATTATAAGAGAAATTTTAGTTCTTTTTACTTAATTTATAAATTATTATTCTTTACATGAAGATGTATTTCCTTATAAATTGAAAACAGCTAAGGTCTGCCCGATATATAAAAAAGGTCCCAAGTCTCAATCAGCAAGTTACATGCCGATTTTACTAATACCAGCATTTTCAAAAGTTGTTGAACATGTAATGTTCATTCAACTATATCTTTACTTGGAAACGTATGGTTACTTAAATACAAATCAATACGGATTTAGAAAGGGTAAACCTGCTGTGGATGCCATAGAGATGCTAATGAAGGAAGTTCTTACCTGCTTTGTAGACAAGAGTACTATCAATGGTTTATTTTGTGACTTAAGCAAGGCATTCGACTCCATAGATAATGACCCAATAGTTGAAAAACTGAGCTACAACGGTGTCTGTGGTAATTCTCTCAATATGTTCAAATCTTATCTGACCAATAGAAAACAGGACGTTTATTGTACAAGGTAAATGGTCTAAAGAGATACTATTTTTCAGGCACTTGAGTAAACTACTGGTTTCTTATGGAGTACCTTAATGGTCAGTGCTGGCCCATTACTGTTTTTATTAATTATTCATGATCTTCCAAACATTCTAAGGGCGACGATGTTACATTAAAAAAACTATATAAACGAATTAAAATCACTTTCTAAATCCACCCTTCAAGAACTTATATCTACGTGGTTTATAGTAAATTGGTTTCTATTAAATCAAGAAAAAACGGAAAGTTTGTTCTTTCATTTTTAAGATAACATTACTCGGGGAAAGAAGTATAAATTTTATTAAATTTTTAAGTGTAATTGTTGACTGCTTTCATGGGATTCACAAATAGACTAAATTACTTCTAGATTGTCTAGAGTAATGTTTTTTATTTTTAATGAAATACCTAGTTGATGTATTAATTAATCCTATAAGAGCTGCTTCCTTTGCTTTCTTCCAGTCTGTTATGAGGTATGGTTTAATAGCATGAGGAAACAGTAATAAAATTAATAGTATTTTGGTTTTACAGAAAGAAAGTTAGAGTAATGAATCACAGTCATGAATTGGTATACTATAGACCTTTGTTGGTACAATTAAATGTTTAGCTGTTATTAATTTTTTTATATATGACATGGTATTGTTCATTTTTAACAGACGTAATAATTTTTATGACAAATTCTGATATTCATTCTTACCAAACAAGAAATAATGGGAACTTTGTAATACCAAAGCACAGATTGCACAGATCTGAAACAAATCATATTATAATAGGACTGCGTCTGTATAACATGATTCCTAGTCATTACTATACTTTACACCTGAATAATTTCAAAAAGAGATTTTATCATTGGCTATCTATCCATCTATTTTTCACATTAGTGGAGTTTCTTGATCAACCCCAAAACAGCATTGTGGTTTGAATATTTTATAGCTTTTTTTATTGTCATCATTATTATTGTTATTACTAAGTTATTAATCATTCTGTATAACACTGACAAAGCTGATTGTATCAAACTAAAAGGCTGAATAAAATATGTACGTATGTAATTTATGTATGTAGGCCTATGTAGGACTATGTATGTAATGTAGGCTATATATGTTGGCCTATGTAAATAAGTAATGTATCCACTATCTTCCAAAATAGACTTTAGCAAATGTCTAACCAGGGAAGTAAAAAATAAAACAATTATAAGTAAGGATTTAAAAGGTATGTTATAATTCCATAAATTTTATCCTGCTTTTGAATCCTCATTCTCCTGATCATTTTGGTGTCAGTTATGTAGACGTTCTTCCTTAAACTTTGTCCTATTAGGCAGTGCGTGGACACTGCTGATTTCTTTGAACGTACCGGTATTGCAGGAAAACTTGCAGTGTAAGAAATACTGACATTCTATACAAGCGTAACATTCTTTTATCCACAGGCTACTAAGCCTTTAAGTTTGTGCTTCAGTTATATTATAATACAAGAAGTATATGGAGATATATGTTAAAATGGAAAATGGTTGCGTTGGTTATATTTCAAAGAATCGCGTAAAATGAAATGGATCTTAAATTAACATGGGCACTCATATACATATTTTATGCTTGCAGGTACCCGCGGCTTTGCTCACGATCATTAAATCAACCTCTATATTTTTAAACCATTTATTTAACATTGTAACATTTTATTTAAAACAATATAATTGTTAACAATGATATAGTTTTTAACAAAATTGAACGAATTACAAAATTTAATTTTTTTTATACAACGTCTTATATTTCTATGGATAAAGGACTTTCAACACAAAATTAAAAATATTGTAGTTGAGAAAAGACTACTGTAATTTTACTTTTCCCTCTTTTGCAGGTAAGCGGAGAGTGCCGATTGTTTTGAAGGCTTAATTCTGTATCCAGTTTTCTGCTCTATTCTAAGTAAGTTGCAAAAATGAAATGTGTGTACTTGTGAAGTGTATTCTACAAAGTTTTTAAAGAATTACAGTAAATGTACTAAATTATCAAGAAAATATTTCTCTTAATTCATAATGTAAAATAGAAAATGTATTTTTAAACTGAACCTATTTAACGATATACTTTACCATGTAGCAGTTAACTGCTTATCGCTAGAGATCCATGATCGTTTAAAAATTTGAATATTTCCTTGTTACTGTATTACTACTTTGACGTTGTTATTTTTAAAATACCTATATATGAGAATTTTATAATCCACTCACCATTATCATGAATTAGCCTATTATAAACCAGGTCATATTTTGTCAGCTAATTCAATCTTCCCGCACCTTATATTTTCGTTTATTGTAGGAAATATTTATTGATTTCGAACTTTTCAGAAATTCATAGTGAATGCTCGAAATTGGGTATCCATATCTACAACAATTTAAGAAATACAAGTTTGTTAAAAACAAAATTGAATTTGTATTCCAGCATATGAAAAAAATGGGAATCCATTGAAGTTAGAATTTATCTAGCAGTCAGTGCATTCTGAATGTGCCGCATCACAGGTTGATCCTGTGCTTTCTGCTTGGCTGAATGATGTGCAGTGAGCAGTTCATTTTGAAGCGAAAATTTTCTTTCTACGACACCATGGCCAACGTATTTATTTATTGACAAATTCGCGATGGAATTATTACATAAATTTTTGAAAATATTCCTTCAAAAAAAATTGATGTTAAGATTTCATCCAAATTAAACAACTGTTGCTGGAATTCGTTTAAAAAGTGGGATTATGTTTATTTTTCGCATTATTATATGAATTCTCGTTATTAGGCCATTCAAAAGTATATATTTTTGCGGTTATTAGCGTCGGTAAATGAATAGTCTGCAAACATTTTTTTTATAAATCAGAACAATTAGTGTTATCACGTCTCGCGAATTCCACGGATCTCTACTTATCGCTCTAGGCGTATTGCTGAGTAGCCTATACTATTCTTGAAACATGATATGTTGCTTTCTTACCTAAATAACGTTTATATTGGCCGTTATTGAACAGTTCTCCAGGAGAAAGGAACAGGTGGAATCCAAAAGTTATGGGTATGTTGTGATCAGGCCTCCTGCTGAGCACATTCTGCGTGTCGAGTTCTCTTCCGACAAGCTGGGACACACACACACCTCCTTGCCCATTTGCGCAAGACGCGTTCTGAGGATTTGCCACCTGAAACGCATTTTAAATCCAACTGACTTGGCGTTGAAGTCCAATAATTAAAATTAGTAGGCCTATTATAATGCAGATAGAAATACCTTGCTGCTTACATTTCGCAACGCGTCTATAGACATTCTTTGCTAATATTACTTTAGGGGGGACATAGATTTCGGTGAAATTCATAGGTGAGAAATAGGTGAAATTCATTTTTTTTCGTCAGTAATGAAATGTTCTGTAACCTTGCAATATGGCATGTTTTTATTTACCACTCTACAATTGCATACTATTTTCAGAATGAATTAAACTGTTAAAGTTATGGGTAATTATCGTTACAAAATGGCAGTCACGTTTCGTGCATTGAAATGTCGTTTCCGTGATAATTTTCACAAATGGCAATAATTTTGAGAAATTATTTTTTCTATTTGTAAACGTCATATGAACATCGTCATCTAAAATGTTTGGAATATCTGCATTACAAGTATTAAAAAAAAATATATATTTTATTTTTCATAAAAATTTATATAATTTAAAAATATTAAACTATTAATGTTAAATGAATGATTGTAGATAGTGTTGTCGAGACTGATAAGTGTCAAATATTGTTTTTCTTTTAGAGCTTCCAGAACTCGGGTTTTTAAACACATAAGTGCATCTACTGTACAAGTAGTCTATGGAGTAAATCCATACTGTCTTTTGTTCAGCATATTGTTAGAGTACATATGGTACAATATTCTGTTTATTAGGAGTTTTTCCAGGACTTATGCTGGGATGTTTATCAGCCTAATTGGTCGAAATTTTCCAACATCTTCACTGTCTTCTATACGGGATTTCACAGTTGGAATAATTTTTTTTTTTTAATATCCGGACTAAGCACCCATTTCGCAGGCATCCGTTATATATTGCCGTTATCATTTTGGGGATTAAGTTGACCACTTTCATGAAGATATTTGCTGTGATTCCATTTTTACCCGGGGCTTTAATTGGGTCCATTTGCTGTAAAGTGGATTTTACTTCTTGTGAAGTATAGTCAACCCTCAATATAGTGCCACCGTCCGTCCTCTTAACATTTAGTGGCGCAAAGCGAGGGTAGCACTAAAACGAAATTTTGTTTAAAAAAACGGCATAATGCAGTGCTGTATTAATTTACTGTACTGTTGCTATGAAATAAAATTAAATAAAAGACAAATAGAGCACTTTAGCACAAAATAAAATACTGTACAGTAACTCAATTTATTACAGTAGGCCTATATGTCCAATGTCCAATGGGGTTTAAAATCATGTTGGGTCCATGTAAATGATTTACTGTGACTGAGTAACTGTAATGTAGTGTGTCTGCTGCCATGCACGGATTTCATGATGTAGTTACATGACTGGAATTTAGTTTTTCAATGATCGACTTATATATCCTCTTTCTTTCCAAATAGGCTACTGTTGTTTTCTATTTTCTCTCAATTGCTCATTGTTTTTGGTTCTCTGGTATCTGCATCATAGAACATTGGTTCTCTTCCTCATTATCTGCAATTCTTGTGTCCACCAAGGAATGGATTTATTGTTTATATTTTTATTTTGCGTTCGACATGTTCTGAATGATAGTTCGCATGCTGTTGTTATGAGTAACCCTCCGAGGCCTCACCCTGCTATCGGCCTTTGCCCTTATGGGATTAATGAAGCTCATCTAATTAATTGTAACGCACATCTACCTCACATAGAACTGTGCGTGATGAAATATTAATTCACACATTTACAGTCTGATTTTCAATCTTACAGTTTTACTTTATTTAAACCTCCAATTGCACTAAAAAAATCAGTTTAATTTATTACCGGGTGTAGCTGGTTTAAAATATAAGCTAGACGCACTTACAGCATTTCAATACTCGAAGACTGAACCAATTTTATAAATTTCTTAAACATCAACTCTCCTTAGTTTAGAAATGTCAGAAGGTCTGGGTCCTACTTCTTTTTTTTTCAGACTCACTTTTAATTAAGATCTAATTCTTGATAGTTACACTGTTTTCTTTTCCCACCAGCTTATTTGCAACATATATCACGAGAAGTTCCAGTACGCCATGAGGCAATATGAGGTATGTTTCTAAACCCAAATTATATACTGTCAAGTACCACGACGCCTGCGCACATTGTGAGTACGCAGAAAAATGACACTGTGGGAATACGTCGCGTAGCAAAACTGACCATTTGGCCATGTGCCGTAGTACTTGATAGTAAATGAATTTGGGTAATGCCCTAAATACCAGGTCACTATGGTCACTATGGTAGTAGTAACCGATCCAAGTCCCTCACTCTATCAGGTAAATAGAGGATCAGAGGCGTGGCCTATGCGAGTCAGATGACTGTACATAGCGAAAATACATAGTTCTATTAGTGCTGAAGTGATCAGCCAGCTCAACACACATTTCCCCATTGATCTAGGACAGTGGTCGTCAAACTTATGAAGCTTCTGAGCTACTGTACCATTTTAAAATCCTGCTGTGAGCTACCAACATAAACAACTAAAAACTTAAAAAAATCTTACACTTGTTTACTGCCTAAATATGAAATAAATTTTAATTAAACTGTATATAACAAAAATAAATTGAAATGGAATTGTACATAAAAAAGAAATTGAAGTGTAGTTAGTAATAAATAACAAATGTACGGGCAGGATTTTTTTATTACACTTATTCACTTCAATGAGAACGATGGAACTCTTTTTTGTCATCGACAAGCTGTTTAATGTTGAGAGAGTAGGTAGTGGCTGCCATTCGAATACAGTTGTCCAAGTGTTTATCAGTGAGTCTGTTTCTGTACTTATTTTAAATAAATTTCATACTGGGAAAAGAAACCTCACACAGATATGTAGAGCTGAACATTGCCTTCACTTTGAGAGCAACCTGGACCAAAATTGGATGTTTTTCTTTAGGAACAAGGGGCCAAATATTTTCAGAGCTTGAAGTAAGCGATTTTACAGATAAATCATTTTGAAAATCAGTCAGTTCCAAATCCACTGCAGCACTGTCTTCTTCAAAGACAAAATTCTCCATGACACAAGTAGAGAACTCTTGACGCGATCTACCGAAAATGTCCCTGCGAGCTACTAGTAGCTACTTGTAGCTCGCAATCGACGGTTTGACGATCACTGATCTAGGACATTCAAGAACGGAAAATAGAGCAATAGGACAAATACGCCGAAAAATTGTTGGGACCGTAGTATGGCTTGTGGTCGTGGGCTACATGAATTGTCTTTGGGAAGTGTCTTTTTAATGTTCGCTTACCACTCCTCCTCCAAACCTGGGAATGTATCCAGGCTCATCTCTCCTGGCTTGGTTTGTTCCTCGGTATCTCAACACACCAACTTGGTAAACGGTTTCACCTGTAGCTGGCGAGCACTCCGCCAGTCCTCTCAAATGAATCCAATACGTTCCAGGGCTCTTGTTACCGTTTATGACCACGTCGTATCTCTCCCCTGCAACCAAACATCAAATACAGTACAGTGAGGGTACAAAGTGGGCGTACCCAACTTTATTTTCAGCACCTATCTGATAGTTTAATGATTGAAGACATCGGTATGTTGTCCTAGCAGTTGTTTTCCGGAGATAATAAGGGATCATGTGACGTAGGAATCGTCCCATGACTTCTCGAGTCTGTTACATATGCTTAGCATATAACATAAATTAAGGTAATTCTCTGATGTAAGAACAACAGACTTACCACAAATAGTGGAGTTTATATGTTTCAAAACCGGACATAGGCGAAATATTGTACCAAGAAGGAAGAGGTAAAGTGAATGCCATAATTATGGGAGATTTCAACAGTGTCATAGGAGAAGGACAAGAGAAAAAATTGTGGATCCTTATGGATTAGGGAAGCGCAATGACAGAGGTAATAGGCTTGTTGACTTCTGCCAACAATATGATATGGTGATAACCAATACCTGGTTCAAGAAGAGGAAAACAAAGTTGTACACCTGGAAAAGCCCTGGGGATATTAATAGGTACCAGATTGACTACATTCTCATCAAGCAGAGATTCCGGGGCAGTGTGAAAGATGTGAAGACTCTTCCAAATGCTGACATCAACACAGACCACAATCTTCTTGTAGCAGACATAGAGACTAGGCTGAAAAGGATTAGGCGGACATGTAAAAGAAATCCAAGATGGAACTTAGAAAAACTGCGAAATGACAAGGACTCGATTAAAGAGTCGTTGGAAACACAGTTACATGAAATAAAAAATGTTGGTGAATCTGTAGAAAGTGAGTGGGAAAGTGTAAAAAATGTTTTGTTGGACACGTTGAAGAACAAAGTTGGAAAAATAGACAGAATAAATAGGAAACCGTGGGTAACACAAGAGATGTTAAAGAAGATGGAAGAAAGAAGGAAATACAAAAATACTAATGCTGTGGAATATAAGAGATTGAATAATGAACTAAGAAGAGAGACAGACAGAGCAAAAGAAAATTACCTTAAAGAAAGCTGTGATGAAATTATGGAGCTTCGACGAAAAGGAAGATATGATTTAATGTCTCAGAAAGCGATGGAGTTAGAATTTAAAGAAAATAAAGGAATACGGACTTTTGGAATAGAGGACATTCATGGAAATTTAATTACAAACCCTGGAAAAGTTCTTACAATATGGGAAAATTACATAGAAAAGCTTTACGACAAGCAAAATTGACCACAAGACATCGAGATGGAAACAGAAGAACTAGTGGATAAAGATAATATAGGACCTAGCATATTGAAGAATGAAGTAGAAAAGGCCATAAAAGAAATGAAGAATAGAAAGGCCACAGGAGACGATGACATACCAGTGGACCTACTGAAGGAATTAGGAGAAAATGGGATGAGGAAACTTACCAAACTTATCAACCGAATTTATGACACTGGAGAATGGCCTCAAGATTTCCTAGAGGTAACTATGATTGCACTAAAGAAGAAGAAATGTGCCAAGATGTGTAGTGATCACAGAACTATCAGCTTGCTATCTCACGTAGGAAAAATTGTGGCACGGATACTAACTAGAAGACTGGAAAGAAGAATAGAAGACGTAATAGGAGAAGACCAATTTGGTTTCCGGAAAGGAAAAGGAACTAGAGATGCAATTGGAATGCTAAGGATTATATCAGAGAGAGTTTTAGCGGTCAACGAAGAAGTGTGTGTCTGCTTTATTGATTGGCAAAAAGCTTTTGACCGAGTGAACTGGGAAAAATTTATGGACATACTAAAAAAAATAGGCATTGACTGGAAGGACAGGAGACTAATCCGCAATTTGTACCTGGGACAAAAAGTGAAAGTGCGTCTAGAACATGGAGTGACCAACAGTGTAGAAATAGGAAGAGGTGTGCGTCAAGGATGTTGTATGTCACCCATCTTGTTCAACCTTTATGGAGACTGGCTAGCAAAAGAAGCCTTAGAAGGAGTTAGGGATTTTGTGATAGGAGGATACGCTATTAACACCATCAAATATGCGGACGACCTGGTGATTCTGGCAAAGAAACAAGAAATATTGCAAGGAATGATTGACAGGCTGGTGGAAACAGGAAGAAAGTATGGAATGGAAATCAACATAGGTAAATCGAAGGTGATGAGGATATCGAAGAGAGAAGAGCCGCTTCAAATTATCATGGGAAATCAAGAATTAGAGGACGTGAACCAGTTCAAATACTTAGGAAGTGTACTGACGAAAGATGCCTATTGCACCAAGGAGATAAGATCAAGAATTGCCATGGCCAAGAAAGCATTTATGAAGAAGAGAACTCTGCTAACTAGTAGTCTGAACCTAGAGCTACGTAAAAACCTGGTGAAGTGTTATATTTGGAGTATTGCTTTGTATGGATCAGAGACATGGACTTTGAGGAAATTAGAGAAGAAATATTTAGAAAGTTTTGAAATGTGGTGCTGGAGACAGATAGAATATATAAAGTGGATGGACATGGTGACAAACGAAGAGGTTCTGAGTAGAGTGGGTGAGAAGAAATCAATCATACACACAATTCGTCAGAGGAAAGCAAACTGGGTTGGGCACATTCTCAGAAAGAACTGCTTATTACATGATGTCGTAGAAGGAAGACTGGAGGGTACAACTGGACTTGGAAGAAGAAGAATTCAGCTGTTGGACGATTTAAGGGAAAAGCGGAAATATTGGATGCTGAAGGAGGAAGCAGAGGATAGACAGTTTTGGAAAACAAAATTCGCGTACCAAGTTTGAAAACCTGCCGGAAGGCAGAATACTTACTACTACTACTAAAACCGGTAATATTTGTTTTCAAATATGAATAATTATGAAATAAAATGATATGAAATAAAATCAGGTATACTGATGTAACAAAGTGCCAGAATGCTTTTTTTTTATCTGTGATAATTGCAATTATGATAGGCCTATGCAGAAAAAATTATTTTTGTAATAGATTTCCTTAATTAAACTCCAAATCGATTCATTAAGCAAGGCTTACGGAAGAACAAATGTCTAAAGTTCGATTATTAACATTAATTCATACTCGTGTACACTGATAGAAGAAATCCTTAAAATATGTAAACATTTCATAAATAGCACGGGCAATAATATTAATGAATCAAGTGTGTCTACGATTCGCTAACATGTTTGTTTCAGATTTAAAACAGCGGTATAGGCTATGAATGAATTACCCTAAATTCAATCTGAAATCAATCTGTGAGGTATTTGCTTCCACAGCAACGTTTGAATTAAAAAATACTGACATTGAAATATACTGTAGATATCGTAGATAGAATGCACAATATTATATCTTTATTCAACGGCTAGTTGTGTTTTCAATCTGTCCATTTACATTTACTTACACTGACATCGTTATGAAGAAATGAATCAATCAAGGTGGGCTAACAATATCAACAAACGATTGGCAATGTGTTACGTTATGTTTAATATATTGTGGGTCATGCAATAATATTGTAGCGTCTTATATCCATTACAAAATTAATATTTATATTACATTGGAAATTAAAGTAGGCCTATGCTCTTTAATAAGTAATTTAGCTATTTCTACTTACAGAAACTGATACATCTGAAGTGTCTTGTTTACATTATTTACGGGAGCTCGACCGCTGATTGGCTGTCCACGAGCCAATCAAAATGCTTCGGATTTTCGGAGAACGAATATTATATCATAATTGATGTGACCGTTAATTACTCGTTATTATGTTTCTTCCCATGCATATACCAAGTTTCATGAAAATCCGACAACGTGTATTTGAGTTATCGCGCCTTTTTAATATAGGCTATTACCATTAAATTGGGCATTTTTCCTGTAACGGTCAAGCGATTTGGTCAAATATCATTAGGCTTCTCCCCATGGACATTATAAATGCGTATATTAAGTTTCATGAAAATCCGATAAAGCGTATTTGAGTTATCGCGCGTACAGGCACACTGACAGACGGACGGACGGACAGACGGACCGTCCCCCATACAATCTTACAAAGTACCATACTGGCACTTAATAATGATACTGCTTATTAACATTTCTTAAGACATTACCCACCATACTTTTGCTTTCACACGAAGGACTACGGTATTTTAATTACTTCCTCCCTTTGTACTACTACTGCTTCGCAGGTACCAACATTTATAGGTGTGGATCTGTGTCTTGTCTTAAAAATAAAAGGATGACCACAACTGAAGTAATTGGGAACCATAGAGAAATACGGTCGGTTATATTCCTTCGTGTTATTCCTTCGAGGTGTGAGGCTGAATTTAGGAAGATTTAAGACCAAAATAATTAGAGCGCAGATTTATAAGCAAATAAAACGGTAAAATAATCACTCAAAAAAGCAATAAAAATGTAAGATATAAACATAAAAATAAGCAAAAACAAGCTACACGAAAATAAAACTACTTATTGGTTCGTGGAAATCTTAACTTATTCACGGTTTTTCCAGTATGAAAGAAAGGTTATCCGCAGATTTTCTTGTGTGAAGTTCCTGCATCTGTCAGTGAGGAACGAATTCTAAAGTGAAAATGTTCTTTCATCGTCACAGGATGTCACAGGTCTATAGCCTATGGAAAGCAACACAGTTTTTCTTCGAATTTCTTTTCACCAGAGAGTTTTTTTTTTAAATCTCACTGAGTGTTTTTATTTTAACCACGATATTTCAGGAATTCTATTAGCCGAGAAAATAAAAAAAGGCTAATAATTACGTCTAGAAGAGACATAAGTACTATTAATGTGATAGTTTTGTGTAAAGGAGGCCTTTTTAATTCTGCAATCATAAAATAAACAAGCAAGATATTTTTCCTCTCAGAGTAAGCAAAATAAACACAATGAAATACTGTAAAGCTAAAATTGATTTTTCCAATTTTTTTTATTTTACAATTGAGCAAAATTTGTTTTTTTAATAGGCCTATTGCCAACATTCCACGATTTCTCAATTAATACGAGGGAAAATCAAATGAAAACAGCAATTAATTTTTTCCACTATTTTACTGCAGGAAGAATACTTGCTGGTAAATTATTTTTCCACTTAGTCCCCTCCTAGTTCAATGCACTTGCGCCATCGGATAGGAAGTGCTTTGATACCACGCGAGAAAAATTATTTTGGCTGACTCTATAGCCACTCATGCACTGCCGATTGGACGGTCTTCATCAGACTTGAGCTTATGCCAACAAGGTGCTCCTTTAATGGACCAAAGATGTGGAAGTCTGATGGTGCCAAAGCGAAGGGGTGCAGGTGTTTTGCTTCAACATGATAACGCCTGTCCTCATTCTGCTCTGCAACCATGAAAACCACCGATGACATTCGCTTCAATTGCCTCCCACATCCGCCATAATCGCCAGATTTGTCACCATCAGATTTCCACATCTTTGGTCCATTAAAGGAGCACCTTGGAGGGCAGAACTTCAAGTCTAATGAAGACGTCCAATAGGCGGCGCACGAGTGGCTACAGCGTCAACCAAAATAATCTTTCTCAAGCGGTATAAAAGCACTTCCTATCCGATGGAGCACGTGCATTGAACTGGCAGGGGACTATGTGGAAAAATAATGTACAAGTAAGCATTCGCCCTGAGTAAAATAATGGAAAAAATGAATTGCGATTTTCATTTGATTCTCCCTCGTACAATATATATTCTAAAACTATAATATAAATTTATATGGTACTTTTAGAATTATTTGTATATGTATATTGTATTAATTGAACATTGGTGGAATAGTAACAATATTAAAAAACTAAAATTGCTTATCTAGGAGCGTCTTATGAAATATAATTTTCTGCTTATGTTTAGGATTCTTAAAATAAATGCACTTCGCTTAGAAAAACAGGCTCTATTAATGTATAAAATATATATATATATATATATGTGTGTATGTATATATATATATATATATATGTATATATAACAGATCTCTATAAAAACATATCTTGAACGCGAAATGGTGACTTGGACTAATCGTACCTGAGAACAGTACCACTGAATTAACTTTGACAGGGTTGATACTAGCCCCGTCCGTGGCAATGAGTGTCATGTCGTGGCCTTCTATTCTGAACTCCACTCCGCACACCGTACACAGGCCTCCCACCAGACGTAGGCGGGTGCGTCTGCCACTGTCTATCCACACCTCTGGGTAAGGAGGCATAATGGACCCTCTAGAGCTAGGTTGACCCTAGAAAATATTTCAAAATTAAGGTACGAACTTGTTAAACCACTTATGGCAGGGTGCATAAAAATAGCTAGTTGTAGTTCAGTTTAATCGTAGTTCAGAAATTAACCTAGTTTAAATCGCTGTTTGTAGTTGTATAACCTTAATCGTACATCACACGAATTAGGTTAGACCTAACCGACGATCATAGACGTTTGATAACGGCGCCATGTTCCAAGGAAATCTATCTATATTAATAAAAATGAATTTCCAAAATGTTTGACGGAGCATCACTTGAGAACGGCTCGACCGATTTAGCATATTTTTGTTTTGTTGTGTTCGTAATTGTCAGGTGTAAGCGTACTTAGTACTCCATTCAACCGACAATATCATACATAGCCCCCTCTCAACTGACAATATGCATCCTACAGTTTAGTCTTCCCCACATAACACGTCTAACTTTAAACATTAATTACTCTATAAAGGAAATAGCCACAACAAAACCAATTACACCAGTCAATAGCGGACAACATCGACTACAGTTTCATATACAACACTAAATGTTTTATTAACCCTTTCTATCATTTTAATATAAAAACATTAATAACTCTTTTGATTTTCATCACACAAATTACAGATTAGTATCAATAGAAGCAGAATAAATCACGCCATCCAGATAAAACAACCTAGACTATGATAACCTTCAGTTATCAGAGTTATTGATACGAATACATAAACTCGGCCCCTCCTACATCCGGTGTCATAGACTGGACGGCGACTAGGGATTTTGACACATTTTAGAATTAATGACCCAAGCTCAAGTAGCATCCCAAGCTCTCTGAAACGGACTTTATTTTAAATAGTATAGCAGACCAAAGTCTTTTTCACCAATTAGAAATAACTCAAACATTAACACAACCAATGAGAACTGTTCCCCCCACTACACCCTGAGGAGATATTAGCACCACGGCCCCAGGACTCAGGATCATTCGATCAACAGACACAGGACCTACTTCACGAAACTCAGGACTAGAATTACACCACGTAACTTAACGATAAAATATTAAGTAACTTCGTGAGACAGTATAATTATTTAGCTCAAAGTGAAATATATCCGCGCGTTAGAAATGGAATTGTAGGAAAGCAGCGAAGCGCGTAAGTTAATACCTATATATATAGAGACATTGATAATAATTGATTAAGTGAAAGAATAATTAGTGAAAGTTAATAAGAATATCCTTTGAGTAGATTTTCCGCGCAATATAAATAGATACGACGAATTAGTACAAGTGAAGATAATTAAAGGACGAATAGCGCGTAAGAATAATAAAGTATTTACTTATATAATATTTGATATAGTTACAAAGTGTTGACATACTTTAATCGACGAACTTACATCATCTAACCTCAACATTAATATTAATTCTGCAATACAAGTAAAATCTTTTTGAACAATATATTTAGATCTTGAAAACAAATGAACTGTTTCAATTCTCCTAAATTCCTCATACCGACCCCCTAAGTTAACGTAACATCGATATTCTCTAGCCACGACCCAGATAAGAACTCTCATGCTAACTACGATCCTCTGAGCTAACTAGCAGGCATTCCCCACTTCTACGTAATAATAATAATACCCCATATATTCGATCTTCAAACTAACCAACAGCTATAAATAACTTCCCAACTTGTGGCCTAAACATCCTCCCCCTACTAACTGTCATAAATGGTCTCCCAACTTGAGGCTAACTAACATTCGAACCAACGTACTGCTATAAATGACGCCCAACATCATTGGAGCAATTAAAGCACTGCTATACAGGACAAGGTTTATATAAAAGAAAATTTTTGGAAAATCCACGGGAAAAGTTGGAAATGTGAAATGAGGCACAGTTAGAGAGTTCTGCTGTCAATTGTTTACATAACGAAAGTATTGTTTACGATGTTCACATAGGGCTTTGGAAAGTATATTATAATACTGGGCTTTAACAAATTCTGATACTATCAATGTAATTAATACATTTGTGAAAATAATTCTTGAAGAATAAAATCTACGAAAATAAAGCAGTCACATAAATTTCTCTACCCTCAACGTGGAATATATCATTTTCTCACTTCACATTTTGATGTAGAATAAGCGGTCGTATTGCAGGGACAATTTAAGTGTGTGCCAGTGAAGTCGGTAACATATCCTACCCACTGATACGTCACTCATAGCTGTAGGCTTTGTATTAGTTGAGAAATAGGCCTAGGGATGTTTATCAGACGCCCTATGCATCTAAAAGAAGACAAAATGGGATGGAACATTTTCAGTCCTACGCGCGCAGTATATTATGTCCCAAGTTTTTGGGAAGGAAAGTGTGAAAGTGATATTGAATTTCTTTTTTACTTCAGCCCCGAAACGGTTGTATGGTAATATGAGAGTGAGAAATATAATTTTCTGTCAATACAATACAATCTTATGTAACCAGAATTTATTTTTGTTCTTATTTGCACTCCTTCCAGGCATGGTGTGTAGAATCAATGGAATGCAACATTTGACATCCTCTATGAGCCTTAAAAAACTATATCTAGCGTTTTCTGAGGGAATAGTCTGAGTGTCATATGTCGTTCTTCATCATTTCGAATTCTACATACATATTATATAAGGACCTAGAGTTTCAACATCGAAAGTCCTCCTTAAGTTAATTTCATATTACAAAATACAAAACCCGGGCGACGCCGGGCCTTTTAAGCTAGTTTGTAATAAGTTATTATCTTATTGAATGTGAGTTGTCTACACTATTTGATGCTCTTTTGTCTCAGTTACTGTTACATAGTTGTTTGTTACAGTAAAAGCAAAATGAAAAAGAGAAGATCCCGTACAGTAACTTTTAAAGAGAAAGAAAGATACATGTCTGATCAATAATCGAGAACAAACAAGACAATTGAGAATAAAAAAGGATAGCATCACTGCTGAACAGAAAGAAGGCACTTGGGAAGAAATTGCTGCCGAATATAATTCCAGAAATTTAATTAAAAGAGATTGGAAGTGTCTCAAATTGTGCTACGAAAATACACAAAATAACATAACTCGAGTAAGCATCCTAGTTTAGCTATTA
The DNA here is from genome assembly GCA_964059195.1 of Ectobius pallidus. Classification (NCBI taxonomy): domain Eukaryota; kingdom Metazoa; phylum Arthropoda; class Insecta; order Blattodea; family Ectobiidae; genus Ectobius; species Ectobius pallidus. The sequence continues at coordinate 128,116,616 of CAXKWD010000002.1, forward strand.
AGTGCAAAACAATGCATTCAGTGAATGGTTGAAGCCCGAAATGTGCATATATAGCCTATTCTCTATACAAACAATTAACAACATAACGACTTTCCATTTCAGTGTTATTTATTTTAAAGATAAAAGGAAATAATTCTGTAATTTTGTTACTCTAAGTTCACCCAGGTTAACCTCAGAAAGTTTGCCGGTTAAATTTGATCTTGATCAAGGTGAAATAATCTTGGATTAGCCATCAACGGAAGAAGAGAAACCACTGAGCTACATACAAAGAAATGGAATTCCAGACGACATCTACCGCGGGAAGTTAGATTCAAAAGGACAAAACAGAGCATTCAAGGTCGGTGTCCCCCATTGACCTCCATATATATACCTGGACTTAGCACTAAATACAATCCCCTGTACTAAGATGTGAGGCCACTTTTTTCGACTAGTCTCGCCCGGAAACTATGGCAAGAAACTATTTGTCTGCTCAATACGAAACGTCAAATCGCCTTTCTTGTATGGAATTATCACATGTTTGGTTTGGAAATTGAAGATGTTATTGACGAATCACTGTAAGACAGTTCTTCTTGCATGCATTATGAGAATAATTAATTCTAACATATTTAAAGTACCGGTATGTCATTATTATAATTAAGATTAATATTAATACGTATGTTTTTACCCGTGACTTCTGTCGTTTCCATACATGTAGGCCTAACCGACAAAATAGCATGTATTCAATACTACACTTATTACATTAAATTAGTATTACGTTGAAATCTTTAGAAATTGAAATATATTGTTATACTTCAAAATCGTCATCATTCATTTTAAGTACCGGTATATTTTATTGTGATAATAACGTTTAATACCATATTTAGTAATTAATCCTTAAAACAGATGTTAGCAATTTTTAGGATAGGCCTATATCATAATTCAGGTAGGATGGCAATGCATGGAAAAATCGAAGAACTAATAAAAAAAAACACAACAATGGGCAGACTTAGTTTTGCATAAAAGAATGAGCTGAGGTAGGTAATGATTGAAACTGATTAACTTAGATTAGAAGTATTTGTAAAAGGCTCTCATGTGTAATCTATTCAATAAGTAGATTAAAGAATTGTTTATCTGGGAGCAATAATTACAGACACAAATAATATTAAGGCCGAATTTAAGTGTAGACACAAATCAGGAAATGGTAGTTTTTATGCGGGTAAGAAACTCTTAACTTCTCGTCTAATGTCCACAAATCCAAAAATAAAAATTTATAATACAATTATCCTGCCGGGTTATTATATGAGACATTATGTGAGACATAGTCGCTTACTCTTCGCGGAGAACAAAATCTGAAAGTGTTCGAAAACAGGGTGCTTAGGAAAATATTTGTGCCTAAGAGAGATGAAAATGGGGACTGGAGAAAACGGCTTGATGACGAGCTTCATAACCTGTACTCGTCACCGGGTATAGAAAAGCTAATTAAATCATTGAGGATGAAATGGACTGGACTTGTTGCACGCATGGGGAAGAAAGACATATTTAAAAAATATTGACGGGGAGACCCGAAAGGAATATACCACTTGGAAGACCTAGACGCAGGTGGGCGAACAATATTAGGATAGATTCAAGGGAAGTAGGATTTGCAAGTGATGGCTGGATGGAGTTAGCACAGAATAGGGTTGAATGGCGGACTCAAGTAAGTGGGGCAATGAACCTCCGGGTTCCATAAAACATAATATTCATTTAGCTTGCTTAGGAATTGTCCATTGCCATAGAGTGAGTATGTAAAGACTGCATAATAAGCATAATAAGGTGTGATCTAGTAGTAGCCTATGGGGAAATGGTGTATGAATTATTCAAGTATTATTTATCCAAAAAAAAACAATTAGAATAATAACCAATGCTAAAAAATAGAGCATTGCAAACCACTATTTATTGAGACAGGCTTACTAACAATAATAAATTTGTATATTTTTTATGTCTTGACATTAGTAAAATATAACATAAAAAGCTATCAAACACGAAGTTCTTATTTATCAGACCAGAAATCAAAATAAATTTGGGACAACATTATATAAAAAATACCATATAAACTTCCAGAATTGTCCCCAAATTTGTTTTCACAAAAAACTATATTCCTAGCTTTAAAAAATTCTTTTTTATAATGTTAAAGAATACTTAGAATCTGATTTACAAATAGAATAGAGCAACTTAGCGTAAGTAATTACATGTGTAATCTGCAAGTATATGTTATTCATTTAGTGTCACTTGGGTTATGGCATTAGTATAACTTAGAATAATAATTTTGACTAATGTAATTAAGTTTGTAAGATTGTAAATATTCATAGCTTAGATTTTTAACGATGTGTATTGATGTAAATAGCTAATGTGACCGATTGCAGTTGGTACTGCCTAAAAGTGTTACCAAATATCAAATATATTTTAATTTCTAAACATTTCAACGTAATATTAATTTAACGTAACTCTTGACAATGAAACGAATAATTATATTCAAATATCACACTTAACTAGCAAGGAATAAAATAGTTTAAAACATAAGAATCTGGGCCCTAGTAATAAATGTTGTATTGAATACGCGCGATTTTGTCGGTTAGACTTACATAATGAAAGAGAAGTCACGGGTAAAACCATTCGTATTGATAAAAATAAATTATTTGGAGTTAAAGGTAAGGTAATGTTCACTCTATCGCAATAAATTTTCAGGCATATATGCCTACTTGACATTTCTTGCTGAGCAGACAACTAGCTTCTTGCCAGATTTTCCAGGCGGAACTAGTCGAAACAGTCGGTCTCACTTGCTGTGCTGGACTCCTAACTCCAGTTCTATTCTAGCTCAATGGTGTCCCCCCCCCCCCCGAGCGAAGCATAGAAGATAAAAGTCGCAGGCTTCTGGCCTCAAGGGATAACAGTAAGATTATTTCATTTTCGAAGTCAACGGATTACTGGCGGGGAACTCAAAGGTTAATAGCCAGATGAATAGTACTGATAATACGGAGACGGACACGGCAATGGGCAATGGTACACGACATAGATTGTGGAACATAGAATATGCAAAAGGACTTAATAAACAAACAGGCGAAGAAACAAAGCTCAGTTAATACTATGGAATTAAGAAAACCTATAAACCCTGTACAACTCACAAAAGAAACCTTTATTCAAATCTACGATATAGCAGTGCTCACCGAAACATTTCTCACCAACGATTGGGAAATAAAACAGGCTTTATTGTATCAACAGATTTGCTACCCAAGGTGATGCAGACCGGCCAAAAGGAGGGATATACTGCCTATTAAACCAGAACCTCTCCCCATTTCTCAATAATACACAAATCAGATCACATTCTATTAGTGAAAACCAGGATATGTACAATAATGTGCTCCTATTTCCAACCATACTTGGCAGAAGAAGAAATTGTAGGAGAAATCAGTACTGCCTTAAGATTCCTAACACAGAACCGGTCCTGCTAGCTGGAGACTTCAAGTGTCGCATTGACAGTACATCCAGAAAATCCACCGCGTTATTGGAATTCCTAGAAGAGGAAAATTTCGAACTATTGAATAAAAAATAAGGTAAAACCTACATCAGTCACAATGGAACCAGCACAATAGACTTAATTTTTGTCAATGATGGTCTAAAACCTATCTCACAAAGAGTGCTCGCAAACTTAACCTCAAGAAATAACCTACCTATAGAACCTATAATATCACTTGGATAGCGAACATGGAGAGAAAAGCAGGCAACAGAACATCGTTTTCAAGAAAATTAACGACCTCAGCGCTGCAGGAAGTGGGTACTCAGTACATAATAGGTACCATCCACTCAAAGGAAACAAATGTGGCCCTCAAAAAAGTAGAAAATCACATACGAAATGCGAAATACAGAATACTCGGAAGTCTAAGCCATGGTTCAATCAGGAATGTTATAAGAAGACAAGAGAGACAATCTTAGCGTTGCACGAAGTATACCAGAAAGAAAGCTAGGACAACGTGAAAACATTCGCACAGAAAGAAAGAGAATATAGACACTTGGTCAAGCAAGCAAAGGAAGTATTCCAGAAAGAATATGAAACCAGTATGATCAAAGAAACTGATGAAGACCCTTTTAAAGCGCTCAAACCCAAGCAGCCTCTCTTCCCCACGTATATCCCAGTTGAAACCTGAACAGCGCAACTTTGTCAGACACTCCAGAAAAATGGCGGAAGACCAATCGGTGAAATCAATATTCCCCAAGAATTTGAACCAATTACAGAAGCAGAAATATACACAGCCAAACATTGTACTAAAGCGAGGAAGGCCGCCAGACCAGGCAGTACATATATAATGAGCACTAACAACAGTCTGCTCCTATTTTTTTTTTGTAAGGAATGGGGCATTTTAATGACAGAATGCCTTATAACCGGATATGCCTGACAGCTGGAAGAAATCTAGGGTAAAGATCATGTAAAAAGGCAAAGACAACACAGGAGACCCCATCTCATACAGAGGCATAGCCCTCCAGAACACATTGTACAAGATCTTTACGAAATCTTCACCACGCGACTCACAGCTTAGTGAGCAACCGAATTCAGGTAGTGCAGTTTGGCTTTAGAAGCAGCAGGTCAGCTATCCAAGCAGTGACATGTCTGCAGGACGATATTCCAAATGCCCACAGACACCCCAAAGGAAAATTCTTCGCAGTTTTATTGACTACGCGAAGGTATTTGAACTGATAAAGAGTAAGGTTTTGGTGTCCAATCTTGAATCAAAGATAGGGAGACATAACTACCTAGCGAAAATAATCAGGAACATATTACACAGAAATCAAATTGAAAAACATTACAGTGTAGCCATATCTGAACCCATGAACCAAACGGACGGTGTACTACCAGGTGACCCTCTTAACCCGTTATTATTTAATATAGCCACAGCAGACATAGCCAATATCTCACCCACAGACAATGTCCACCTCTACGTATATGCAGACGACATCACTTTGACAACCACTTCTCGGCAGGATTTTCAAGATATCCTGGACAGACTTGCACAATGGGTCCGCAAGAATGAACTACACATAGATGATCAGAAAACAATGTCAATGCTCTTCTGGAAACGAAGGGAAATGGCAAGAGAGGTCAATATATTCCTGAATTGAAAACCCGTAGGTTATACCAATAATTTCAAGTATTTAGGAATAACATTTCAGACCCCAGGCAATACCTACACCCTACACATAAAATATAAAATAGTACGTGCAACTAGAACAACGCTGGACATCCACAATACCGGACAGATGTCTTTAACATATCAGAAATCAAATTATTTAAATTCAAAATTACATCTGTACTTGCTTAGGCCTAGAAGAGTAATTTGGAAAAAGTCAACAAAATCTCAGAGACATTGAAAAACTAAATACAGCATTCCTCAAGAAGATTTTATCTTTACCCGTTTTACTGATGAGCTTGCCAGAGAAACCTATTACATATAATAGAGGATTTACGCCTTCAGTTCCTATTACCCTCCACAACTGCGTAAGAGGATGTACTACAAGAACTCCGGTAGCAAGAAACAACAGATTTGAAGTGACTTCTATGTTACCACCGCAATGATAACTAAGGAGTGGATGAATGCAGCTTACGAACTAAGGCACACAGTAAAGCCATTTGTGATCCGTGGGTTTCACCATAAGCCGTTTAAGACCAGAACCTATCACCAGTCAACTGAGGGATGCGTGTGCTCCTTATGTGGAACAGGGTGTGAAAGATGTCATGCTTTGTGGTGCAAGAAGACAACAGTCTCACTAACGAAATTTTGCAACCAGTAAAACACACAAACTCATACACATTTGTGCGCAATTCCACTTTCATTCATTAGCTTTTATACAACTAAAATTCTAAGAGAATATTATAGGAGAAAAATTCCTCCGACACTGTACAGCGAAGGCCACTGTATACCCCCCCCCCATCCCCCCCTTGGGAACTTATTACACACATTTTTTGTTGGTATTACCATCTACTTTAAGTTTTTAGTTCTTTGCTCCTTATCAATTACAGCATATACCCGGAAACCCCGGAAAACCACGAAAATCCGGAGAAAATTCGTTTATTTTAAATTTTCTTTGTTCTTTGCTCCTAAAATGCGCAGGGAATTTCAGAATCACATGTTTTTCTTGCTATTGCTGTCTATATTAAGTTTTTAGTTGTTTGCCTCTTATTAATTAGGGTAAATCCGGGTGAGATGGCCACGCTTTTTTAAATGCTCAATAACTTGAAGGATTTTCAAGATAATTCGTGTGCAAAATGTTCAGTCTGGTCCCTGGATGTCACATTTTCATAACATAATATTTTATGGAGAAAAAAAGTAATTTAGGGTGAAAAATCCCAACATTTAAAAAAACGGTACGTTGGCCATCTCACCCGAGGTGTCAGGGGGAGATTGCCATAGGACATAGGGACAGTCGGTCACACCATTTTCGAAGAGTAACAAAGTAGAAAGACTAGGTAGCTGTACTTCTATAAATATATGCAAACAAAATAAACTTAAGTGCTAAAATAAGTTATTACAACGTAAAAATAAACATATTTTGGAAAACAGAATCAATTCCGAGTAGCTGAAAAGTTCTGATACATTTCTGAAAAGATAACTAAACTCTACTGCAAGCTATTACATCCGATGGAGGGGAAGGGCACACCATCTAACCTCTACATCATTTATCTGCATCTTTCGACTTCGTTAGTTGATGACAGGATCGAGAGCACCTGGTCGGCGTGCCGACTTCCATGACCGCTTTGAAGTAAATAAATAAATAAATAAATTTGAAAATGAATTGAAGAATTTATTTAATTAGGGGTACACTGTCAAAGTCGTATCTATTTACATACATCTTTCTGGATTTTATTTTCAAAATTGTTTCATTAAGGTGTACGTATTAATATGTCCGTTTATGTCATTTCTCTACCAATAAAAATAAATAAGTAATTGAGAACCGATGGTAATTAGTCTTAAGTGACAATTTTTAAATTTCGTGTTAGAAAAAATCAGAAGATCTTGAAAATATGGCTCTTAAGTTGTTGGCCAACTCTCCCGGAAAAACAGTGGGCCATCTCTCCTATTTGTAAAGGTGAGATGACCATAGTCATTAGTTAAAAATGGAAATGTTTAGAACAGAACACGCAATGCAAGTGAAATATATAAGGTTCGGTCACCTTACACAGTAAGTATCGTTTAACTGTTGGTAATAATGTCGGACTTCTGCTTATTTCATTCAATATACAAAAAATAAATTGCCAGTTAGAAAACAATAATGTAATATAAATCGCGAATTTCTAAATATAAACAGCGCAGGTGTTCAACAATCGACTCTTAGTACCAAAAGCTTGCCGCCTACCAAGTTACGTTCAAATATGTTTATCGGCCTTGAAATCAGAGCGATTGGTCGTCTCCCCCGCGTGGCCGTCTCTCCCGGAATTACCCTACATCATATTCTCGGAATAGCCGGGAAACCACGGAAATCTGGAGAAAATGAGTTTGTTTCAATTTTTCTTTGTTGTTTGCTATTAATATGTCCAGGACTCGGATATTTTTTGTTGGTATTGCCATCTAGTTTAAAGTTTCAGTTGTTTGACCCTTATCAATTACAGCATTTCCCCGGAAAACCACGGAAATCCGGAGAAAATTTAATTTGTCTTTGTTCTTTGCTCCTAATATGCCCAGGGAGTATCTGAATCACATTATTTATTCTAGTTTAAGGTTTTAGTTGTTTTCCCCTTACCAATTACAGCACATCCCCGAAAACCCCGGAAAACCACGTAAATATAGACAAAATGACTTTGTTTTATTTTTTATTTTTGTCTCTAATATTCCCATGGAATTTCTTACTCACTTATTTTTTGTTCGTATTACCATCTAGTTATAGATTTCAGTTGTTTACCCCTTACAATTACAGAATATCCTCGAAAACCCGGGAACACCACGTAAATACGGAGGAAATTGCTTTGTTTTATTTTTTTATCTTTGCTCTTTGCTCTTTATATGTCCAGGGAATTTCTGAATCATGTATTTTGTTGTTGTTATTGCCATCTAGTTTAAGGTTCCAGTTGTTTGCTCCTTACCAATTATAGCATATCCCCGGAAAATATAGAAAATTCCGTGAATACAGAGAAAAAGACTTTATTTTAACGTTTCTAAATCTTTATTCTTTGCTTCTAATATTCCCGGTTTATTTTTATTAGTTACTGAGTTCTTTTTCAGGTAAACTCTAAACCTATTTGAGGAATGCACATATATCTTAAATTCTAAGTTCATCTTGACTGAAGATTAGTTTCAACCCTTAAACTTCGATTTACTTCTTATACAACTGGCCCTTAATGTTATTTAATCAAGCAGTTTTTATACCACTTAAATGAGTAAAATGAGATTTTTGAGAAGCAGAACAGAGTAGACCTAAGTCCTTGTGAACTTTACAAAAGAGTTTTTTTTCAGAAAAATACCGGCAGGAAGTGGTAAGGCTATTCCAGCATAATGCGGTAACAGGATTTTCCTATTTCTCTCTCTCCTAGCGTAAGTCATAGTATTGCAGCTAACTCATTCTTATTGATTTAAGCTGGACTTACTGCATCTTACTATTAATTTGTTATTTTTACGTTAGTGAGCTTCCAAAGCCAATTTGCCATTCGCCTACAGTAAATATTAGTATCATGGCATGAAACGGGTTCATAATGTGCGAACTGCTCTCTGAGATACCTGCGTAGGCCTGTTCACTTGAGAGCTGACTCTGTGTGTGTCGCTCTGCACATCTCTCATACAGCATTCTCAGAGTTGTCCACATACTGAAATCTGTTTCTCGAGAGTTTTTATCATCTCAGTTCTCGTGTTGATATTAAGCTTAAGTTTTTTCTCCACATAGCCAGGAAACATGAAAATGTAGCCCTATTTCGTTTATTCTCATGACTTTTGCTTGAGTTGCTAGATATAAGCCACATAAATTTTTATTTATTTTATAAAAATAACCAGGTGATAAATCCAGTGATCATGCGGTAAGGTGCATTGTAATATGCATAATTCATTTATGCAAGGGTGTATTCAGGGAGTTTGAGGAGGCCCAGAAATATTAAGCCTAAGACATGCTAATACGTTACACATTAGGACATCTTAATAGACAGTTTAATTACACTTCGTGACTCATGAAATGCAAAAGGGGAATCGTATTCCATGACTTCTTTCTCTAAGTATATTACAAATTTCAGCTTAACATTGAATGTTTGTCTATGCGGCTCATGTTGGCATGACCTTTGTTCGCTTATCTACTAACAGCTGACCAAGCTGCAGTGCTGCGAAACTAGCAGAGCTTGAAATAGAGCTTTATAAATTTTCGATTAGAGGAAAATCAAGAAAATTAATTTTTGTTCTGTGCCTCAGCAGCTTTAATGCTTTTACTTTAGTTAGATTAAGGTGCGACTGTGACATGCACATCAACTAACAAACAAACCTGCACACTTTGTTTCAATATCGTTTCAATAATCTGAAGGTGCAATATAATTGTGTGTGATAAAAAGGCCCGTGGTTAACGCTCTCTCGGAAGACGAAATATACATGCAAATATGCTCAAAAAGTTGTAAAATATGCTGGGGAAAAAATGGAGCACGCTGTAGCATTTAAGTAATTTTACGTTCTCCTGACGAATTACATTGTATATTACATAAAGCAATGGAAGTTGTAGAAATTATTTTACAAAACTTTTAAAAAATAAGATAAATGCAAAAAATTTTAGTTCTTTCAAAAATAATGAAATAAAACGTCCTTAAAATATTATACAATGAGTTCCGTAAACATTAGGTTATGTACTGTCAATTAATTTACAGTCGGTTCTCAAAACGTTCACTTAGCCAAACATGCTGTAAATATTTGAATTAACAGAGATTTGCACAAATATTTAAAATCTGTTGGAAAAATGACGTTAGAAATGTGTCACAATGTTTTAATACCAAACACATGCGATCCATTATCGCAAAATTAACAAATTTTGCAACAATATGCAAAATAAAACCATGAATTTTCTGTTACTTCTGTTACGTCTTGTACAAATTTTAACGCGATCATGAAATAGAGTGCAAAATAAAAATATGATTTTTCATAAACTTCCGAGCCTAAGTGATAACAGTGTGTTAGATTTATCAGAGTACCCTTTGAAAAAATATTGCATGCGTCCCTTCATTTATGATTATGTCTTCCTCAACCTCATGTAAAATTATAAATATATTTAATCAGATAGGTTTTAAGAATTAATTTTATACTCTTATATGTTAGGTTAACGCGTTGAATTATATACATTTCTCTTAAATAATGAACTTTGTTGACACGTTTGAAATTATTGTTTAAATTTATACTTGTTTTGTTCTTATTAAAACAAATTACAGAAAAACTGACGTGATACAGAATATTCTAATACAGATTCGGATGTAGAACAGGTCAAATAACTAAAAACTTTCGGATAAGCTAGATATTCGCCTTAAAAATAAAACAGGAAGTTTATTAACTTTGACAATTTTAACTTATTTTCATTCTTCTTTTAAAAATGACAGAAAAACCTTATGGGATACAGAAAATCAAAATGCAGATTCGGATTCAGGGTACATCAATTAACTACAATCAGTTAATTCTGCTCATGAAGTAGAAACAAAATATTACAGTATGCACCAGTGCTATTCATAACTTGAAATATACAGTACGGTAACTTAAAACAGAATATTGTGTAAGGATTAATCTGGCGACGCGTTTCGATTTAGATGAACATACTCTTACAGGGTTTTTATGTATCCCCAAGTTATTGTGAACACCAATCGGGGTAGTCTGGCGATTAAATGTGCTCGGCTGATGGAAGTCTCCGAGGAGCGGCTTTTCACTGTAAGTTCAACACTCATAAAGCATGTCGGATTTTCCGTGTTTGCGGGTAGAAAGTGGTGCCAGACACAAACATTTCTAGTGCAAGGTTGAGATAAGTGTATGTAGTTGTACTGCCTTGAGCCTTGTAATGTACCGTTTATTAACATAACCTTGTTCTGAATGTCATTGCCAAGACCTATAAGAACTTGACCTGAATTTCTCTTACAATGTTTCATATAAATAGCTACTATGCAAAAAGCGAAATATTCTGACCATGTTGCTTATTTTTTTCGGGACTTATTTTCGGAATCTATTCATTATTAACGATCCATACAGAGCCAGCGTATATGCAAAAGGCCTGCATAGCGAAGTGTGCCCGGGCTCACTCCTACGACCCTCCGAGACTCGTAAATCGTGTAAAACATTTGGCACCCATATTACTTATTTATCTATTCACTTGAAAAACACACGGTTAATTTTTATGCTTTTATTTTGAGCGTTTCTGCATTATAATTTGACATGATGCATCTGGCGCTACTGTATTATGAAGGACCGGGAGAGCAATACCTGATTCAAATATGTTTCCGTGTTAACTTTAGATTTTTATGTGTGTTTTCTAGGTTATAATCAAAACGGTCAAAAACATTATGTCCCATTCTTACAGCGCAGTAATTTTTATGCTTTTTTTGTTGTTGCAATTTTCTATATTACTTACATAAATTCTTAAGTCAAATCAAATTACGCGTAACATTTGCACTCTGGTCATCACATTCCTTTCATAATTTTTTGTGTGTATAAAGTAGTGAGGTTTATATTGTTAGGTAGCCTACACCTTGGCTGCGCTTATCGTTTCCTGCAAACGCCAACTTTGTAGAATCTCTCTAGGTACTGAAAAATATATTGACATCTACAGATGGTTTAGACCTTTTTATTCTATTCAATCTCAATGATATAATAATAACAAAAGGAAGTGGATATTTCATGAGACAGATTTTCTTGGAAATATTTCAGAATTGGTGACCGTCTTATATACGTATATCCCTTTATACTCTAGCCTTTCAATTATTCCATTACACATACATTCCTATACATTATTACATTGAAGAGGTAGCGTGTCCGCCCTAGATCCGAAGGAGCCGGTCTTCTTAGCCGCGGTAGCTAAGGCGTGCTGTCTTGAAGCCGTGGGTAAGGAGGCTGTGGGTTCGAGTCCCGCCTCGGGCATGGGTGTTTTTGTGTCATAAAGAAAAACAAGGAAAGAACAGAAAGCCATGGGAAGACCCGACAAGGAAAAAAAAAGTAAAAACAGGAGAAAAAAAAAGGCCGCGGTCGATTGATCTTTTCAAGACGTAAAAATTCTGGGTACGGAGTCCTCCGAGGTGGACTTTAAGCTGGGGGGCTCGTGCCATAGAATTAAGTTACAGCACGTAAAATAACTCCAAGCCTAAATTATAGCCTCTGGACAAAATTCCTCGGTCCTTTCACGTCCAAGTAATGCCTTAGTTTTCGGAAGAAGGTTTTTGAGGCGATGGGCTTACCACCTGTCCCTCTTTCCTCTCGTGTATAAAATTAATCTAGGTACTTAAACCTCCAATTGGAGGGCCTATATTCTACATAGAGGTTACAGGAAAAAGTCAGTCAGTCGCTCATGCATTATTCTAGCCTGTTTACTATGTGATAAATTGTATAAACACTAAAATAGATTTTATTTCCAATTTTTATGGGCTTTTTGGTTCGATTATGCTACAGGATAACAACATCTTTGGCCTCAAAACAGTACCTCGAGAGTCGCATGCCGCCCGCGAACAGCGTGTTTGAAACCACTGCTCTAATGTTGTTTTAAATTGACAGTGAGCCTACTTATTTTAGATAACTCTGTAAAATACAACTAGAATCGAAAGGGTGAAGCTATGAGAAGAACTCCCTTCATGATATTGTCTTATAGACCTAAGGTGCTGAATGCATCACATCTTGCAGAAATCCAAAGATTCGGATTGAATCAGGGTCATCAAATTCAGATCACTGCTGTCTTGAACCATCTTCGAGGATAATTAAGACATTATTAGCTTATAAGAATTCATAAAAACATAATATATTACGATAGCCATGAGTTTCATCTAAGTAACCAACAGAAGTAATCGGGCTTTGAATGAAGAAACTTCTTATGTCAAATTAACGCGATAACAGAGCTTGAAATCTAAAGATTTGGTTTAAAATGTATTAATTAAATTGAATCGTGCGGGTGCACAACAGTAAAAGTGCCACAGTATCCCACTTGGCGTACATACTGTTCGACTGACTGTTTAAACCAATTAACAAATATTCAGTGTCAAACCTATGAGAGATCAGGCCTGTTATATGACAATGTACTTACAATTGGACGCCCTCTCCCATTCAGCAGGAATGCAATAGGAAGCTGTCCTGGCTCCCTATTTGTTGTTCCTGGAAACCTCTCATCAGCAGTGGTGTTCATCCAATCCATGATCATTATGACGTGTTCTGAGTCGTCCACGTCATGTTCATTACGATTCAGATCGTTTGGATCTCGTATTACTAAATTTCCTTCAATGCCATCTAATTTTTGTAAACCTGAAATTACAATATTTAATAACGATTATGTGGACAGGTGCTTGTGATATTTTATATAAGGAAGTTGGATCACATGTATCACATGACGTTTATCAATGCCTGCCTTTAAAAAATGTGATATGAAACACATAACTTCCTCTTCTCAAATAAAAGTTTTATCTCTTAGTGTAATATAATATTATGTTCTATTCATGAAAATTGGTTGTAAAATTTAAGACAATGTTGGAACCACATCGCATCGCATCCCCGAAAGATACACAACCCAAATAAAACTTTATTAATGCACTGACGCAACTTTCTTTATCCTAAGCATGTCAATACATCTTTTTCACTTCACATTCTGATATAGGATATTATTATTATTATTATTATGTTTATTTATTCTGGCAGAGCTAAGGCCATTTGGCCTTCTCTTCCGCTCTACCAGTAAAAAAAACTACATTACAATTACATAACACAAATACATAATATTACAGATAATTAATTAATACTTAATACTTAAATACCAAGAACTAAACATTGTTATAATTTATAAACTAGAGTGCTATAAAACATTAAATTAGAAAAGAAAATTACAAAATTAAATTACAAAATATAAAAATACTAAAGAAAATAATTAGGATTATAGCCTAAGATATTTAAAATTATACTAACGAATACTAAAGAGAAAAACGTATAGTTACAAGAAGTTAGGCTACGGGTTACAAATATCAAAAAGAGCTCCAATTAAGATTTCTAGTTACTACGATGAAAAACAAAACTAAATTACATGGTTTAGAATTAATATGTTAACTTCTCTCTGAAATTTACCAAGAGTTCGACAACCTCTGACCGTGCGAGGGATGGAATTCCATTGGCGAGCTACTGATACAGAGAATGAGGATGAATAGGATGAAGAGCGATGGAGAGGAATAGAGAGTACATGACTATGTTCTGATCGTGTATTTAGGGTGTGATGAGAAGACAGGTTAAGGAAGCGGCTAGATAAATATGATGGTGATGAAGTATGAAGAATTTTGAAGAGGAGACAAAGACAGTGAAACCTTCTTCGGTCATTCAGACGGAGCCATGACAACATATCGAAGGAAGGCGATACATGATCGAACAGACCTACATTACAAATGAATCGTACGCACATATTATGAACACGTTGCAACCTTTGGGATAAGTTAGAGCTCAAGTTCGTAAACAGGACATCACAGTAATCGAAGTGGGGCATGACCAGGGTTTGTGTTAGAGTCTTTTTTACAGTAGTAGGTAAGGGAATATTTAATCTTTTAAAAATATGAATTAACGAGTTTACTTTTTTACATGTTTCGTTAATGTGATTTTCCCAAGTTCAATTTTTGTCTATCAGAACACCGAGATTTTTTACCGAATCGCCAAATGGAATTACTGAATTATTGATTTTAATGGGCATAAGGTTGATTTCATTCAGCTTATTTCTCAGTCGCTGATGTCCCACAACTATTGCCTGTGATTTTGCTGGATTCAGATTGAGTCCCAAACTGTGCGTCCATTCATCTATTGAGTTAAGGTCGTCGTTTATGCTAGATATTGTGTCGTTGATGTTGTTAGTATTTGAAAGTATGTACAGTTGTAAGTCATCCGCATAAAGATGGTATTTGCTGTGTTGTATACAGTTTTTAATGTCGTTTATGTATAGAGAAAATAGTAAGGGTCCAAGAATGCTTCCCTGTGGGACTCCTGCCTTTACGAAGCGCCATGTAGAAGAGCGATTATTGGAAATGACACATTGTCGGCGTTCGTGCAGGTATGAGCTAAACCACAGAACAGCAGTATCTGACAGGTTTAACATCTTGAGTTTAGCAATAAGAATGTCTGTGTCTACTGAGTCGAAAGCTTTAGTCATATCAAGTAAGACAAGTATTGTCATTTTCCGTTCGTCACAGGCTTGGCGTATGTCTTCACAAATGTTCAGTAACGCTGTGGTCGTGCTATGTCCTGCCCTAAAACCAGACTGATAGTGATTTAGTAGGTCATTTTTATTGAGGTAGTCAGTCAGTTGGTTGTGTACAATTCGTTCTAGTGCCTTGGAGAGGGTAGGAAGAATGCTAATAGGCCTATAGTCTTTAGGAGTTTCAGGGGATTTTGTTTTAGGAAGGGGTTTTACGTAAGCTTGCTTCCACTGTTTAGGGTAGGATGAAGTCATAAGGGAGGCGTTGAAAATATGAGTAACTGTAGGTAGTATAAATTGTATTATTTTATTTATTAAAATTATGTTTATTCGGTCCGGGCCCTCTGCTTTTGTCTTTATACGCTTCAATGCTTTAATTACGGCATTTTCACTAACGTATGTGAAGTGAAAACTGTCTCTGTTAGTTGTTGTATTGTGTAGCAGTTGTTGAATTGTTTGCTCTTTGTCAACATCGTCTATTTCTGAGGGAGTTTTTGTGAAGTGGTCATTAAGGAGTTCCAGTGATAGGATGCGGTCGTCTACCTGTGTCGTGGGTTTACACAGTCCCATACAGCGTGTTCCGTTTCTCAACGCTTTTACACCGGACCGGTGGCAAACGATGACGTCACGCTGCAGCGGAATTGGAACAAAACTGCTGGATTTATGCTGCCATCAATGGCGACTAAATTACTAGTGATTCTAATATTTTCTTACAGGAAGCATTGGTGTATTATGGTTTCAAACAAATAGAATTTACATTATTATTGACATAGCTAAAAGTCTTCCCATTTAGTAATAACTGAAAATATCCCCCCTTTGCCGTACTAGTCACGTCTAACCTAAAACTTTCGGAAGAATGTCTCCATATAAAACCCAAACACAACTGACAAGTGTCACAATTTTTAATATAACACGTTTTTGCAGCTAGGGTTTCTTAAATAGCGAATACCATATCAAATTAAATCAGGTAGGATAATATAATTGCTGGTCAGTAATTTTAAACATACCATCCAGTTAAAGACAGCGAGTTCTTATAATCTGAAGAGAATATACATAAGTTAACCTACTTCTTCTAATATTGTTTTTATGCCTATACTCGTTACCTTTCTTCCTAAACATTTTGGAGTTTTATTGTTCCTATGCATCTATCATTAAGCTATACATACAATAATAATAATAATAATTTTATTTTATATATATATGTCAAGTCAAGTGACAGCATGGACACCGGGCAGGATTGAGTGAAGCCCATCGTCTGCTAATTCCCCCGCAGTTTTACGTGAGCCAATCAGATTCATTGGTGGATTCTCGCACCATATCCACGGGCCAGTGGAACCGATGCCAAAGCGCTGTGGAAACTGGTGGCACCGATGACGTCATTACTTAGCTTTGGAACAAAAATGCTGCCAGCGCTTTCACAGCGTTGAGAAACGGAACACGCTGATAGCTTTAAAGTTTCGCCACATCGCTGCGGGGTTTGCACCAGGTTCAATGAGACTGTATGCATGTCTGAGTTTAGCGTTTCTGATAGCTTGGTTTGTCCTGTTACGGTGATGTTTATAATTATTTAAATTATCCTCATTTTTATCTCGTCTGTAGGTCCTGTAAGCATGGTCTCTGTGCGCCATCATATTGCGTATGTCATCAGTTAGCCAAGGAGCGGGCGGTCTGTATACTCGTTTTGTGCGTATTGGGGCATGTTTGTCGTACAGTTGTATAATATAATCATTAAGCTGGTCAACTTTTTCGTCTAGGATAAGACGCCAATCAAAGATCACGTATCAGTTGTTTCAACCTAATGCAAAAGGCTGAATTTCTCCAAACAGTGGGAGCCTTATAACTACATTTCAGAGAATTTTTGTGAAAAAGTTAAAAAGAAATTAGCTCTTGGCATAAGCACCACACGTACAAAATTTAATTTCGAGGAGATCGTTAAAAACGAAATTTGTTTTATGTAAAGTGGCATTAGAAGTAGGAGAAAGTCTTCGCCTATATTCCCAGAAGGTACCTAACCAAAATACAAGAACTTGTTTTCATACGATTTTCCGTTCTAAAGCTAGGCTGTTCACAGACACATCCAGACACACACGGAAATGTTCCTAAAAATAGTATTTTTTTGGATCCAGGGACCTTAAAACGTTTATTTATTTTAAGAACTCAATTTTCCAATTTTGGGGTCAAACACAATACTTCCTCTACCTCTGCTACGGGCAGAGGAAATGAAAATACTAGTAAAACACTTTTACAAGAGGTATAATTTCCATGGCAACAGGATGATTAGATAGGAACAACAGAATTACTTTTCTATAACTGCTGCTTAGACTATTTTACCCACTCCCCTTAGACCTGTGAATCAGTGAACAGCAAATCAGTTAGTTGTAAGCAGAAAGGTCTTAACTTCCTCGGTTCCAGGGAAACATTTTCCCTGTTTCAGCTACAGTACAAAGAAAGAAACAGCCGCCCTATTAGGATATCACAAAGAGGCTACCCCAAAACCTGTACATGATCAGTATAGGGATTAGTGATTAGTCACTTTTTCATAACGTTGTAAGAAGCATTTCATAACGTTGCAAGAAGCATTGTCATGATATCCTGTATTTTTTGTTCACTCCTAATTTAATTTTCCCATAAAAATATTGTCAGAAAGCTTGTATTTTCTAATATTTCGTGTGGTAGTTCATGTATGTATACCCTTAATTAATCTAAACGTACCATCGTGAGAATGCCAGTAATGTGTTCCTGCGTTGTTGGCCAGAAAGTCATATCTGAAAGTGTCTCCTTCATTAATGGAGCACTGGGTCACCATAGGAACACCGTCCATGTACTGTGTCCCTTGTTGCCAGACTCCATGCCAGTGGATAGACAGTTCCGCTCCTTGCATGTTGTTTGTCACGTCAACTATGATACGGTCCCTAAGACACACCTGCAAAATATATTATTAGAGAAAACCTATTCTCTTTGTCACTACGGGATTAAAAAGGTTAAGGATTGTTTTGTTACACGAGATCCTACACAATGTTAGCGTGCACCCTAGCGCAAATGGTTCGTGTATTACACTCCCATTAAAAAGTGCATGCTGTTCAGAAATTTTATCGAAGAAATTATTTCAATAAAGTTTAAATATAAGAAGATATAACAACATTGCAAGATTAAGCCTACCATGCATAACCTTTTTTTTTTTTACAAAAAACGTTATGGGTCAAAATCTGTGTCCAACCTCTTGGGTCGAGGACACGAAGTAAAAATGTGAAATAATTACTTTCTATGAATGTGTTCTATTAAATAGTATTTAAAATATAGTTACTTCAAAATTTCCAAAAAGTTACAATATAATGATTATGAATGTTCGACCATGAATCCTTTAATATTCTACGTATTGACATAGTCTACAAGGGAGATGACAACTGGAATCATTGTTACTAATGTAGAAAGCGAAATAATTTATTTCCTGAAATAGAATAAAGTAGACTTAATACCAGCAACTCAAGAATTTTTTTTATAATTCGCCTAAGCCTTTCGGCGTATTTCCACCATTATTTTAATTAATGAAGCATGCAAACCAGTAAAAGAAGAAGCCGGCGGAAGTACACCGAAAGCCCCAGGCGAATTATAAAATAAAACATTGTTGAGTTGCTGGTATGAAGTCTATTTTATTTAATTGATCGAGCTAAACGGTATATAGGCCTAACATGTTTTAATAATTCCTTAAATAGTTTAAAATACGGTTTCCTGGTCTTGGGATTGGAAATCACTCCTCGAAGTTCAAAAGTAGTTTTACATTATTCAAATTTCATACTGGGAAGAATACAGCTACCTGAAGGACTATTTAATCAGAGGTATAAAATTAACCCTTTTTAAACTTCTGAAATGCAGATACCCTTATTGATTCATGATTCATGATTGATGATTACTGAAGGGCTTAGCCGATCGATAACATGACGCGACAATTTTGTAGTCTTCTCCATGTCAATAGCGCGGCTATCGACCGTTTGTTTACATACGCCGACCCTCGATGATTTACATGTTCCTCAGTTTATAATCACACCATACAACATTTTTAGTTCAATTACATAAACGTGATTTGAGACAGTAAGTTGCTTATTCGCTTCAGTTTTAACGTCTGTAGTTATGCGGAAAAACTACCTAGTTATTTAGTTAATATGCTTATGTGTGTTAATGTGCTTAATTTATGGCTTTCACATTGGACAAATTATATAAACTACTCGAAATATTAATTAGCTTATAACATACAAGATTTTATAATAACACTTTATAACACATTTTTTGTACTTTGGTAGTAACTGTTATTCCTTGATTGCTTATGCCTAAAATCTTGAGAAAATAACTGTTATTGGAAAGGTGAAGTGAGACTGAAAAATTCTGTAGCCTATTTGAACCGGGGTCTTCGATTCTCCGTGCCGCTGCTCTAACCAACTGAGCTACCATGGCAGCATACACGTACAACATTAAATTCTCCAACTGATTCACATATCCCAGGGGGATTTAATGTTGTACCGGCATGTTTCCTTGGTAGCTCAGTTGGTTAGAGCAGTGACATGGGGAGCAGAAGATCCTGGCACAAATCCCGGCTATAGGATTGAATTTTTCAGTCTGACTTCTCCTTTTCATCTTAGCCTACACACGCCCAGTGTGAAAGAATTTATCGTAACTGTTATTCCCCAGACTTTGCTTTTATGGCCAGGACTTTGAAGTGTTTAGATTGAAAACTTTTAATCGTACTTACTAAATTCACACATCGTCTTTCTTAAAAAAAAATATTGATTTATGTAAGGGAAGGCATATTATATTCAGAAATATATATGATTAAAAATTTATTACAGTATGCCTAGTATAAAACTTAAAAATTAGCACAAAACCAAACCAGTAAAACATTCTAAAGAATTAAAATTTGTCTTTCTTCGAGATTTACGAATGTATTGTAAATTACTTTGAATGAGCCCCCATATATAGTCTCCCATCACATTCTCGTTATACTGTCAATGGATGTTTAAAGTCCAGTATATGCTTGTGGAAGCGCTCGCCTTGTTCTTCTGAATATGCTCCCTTGTTTTTTTTTAATTTGTCCAGATATGCATCAAGAATGTGTATTTGAACGGGCATTATACATCTTATTTTACCATAGTCCTTTTCCATAGTTTCAACTAGTACATAATTTTCAGCCTTCTGATTTCCTAGGAACCCCTAGGAACAATTGCAACAAAACTACTTCAAGCAGCTTTCTCTGTTTTTGAAAGCATCTTGGAAAATTCCTTTCTTTCCATTATATTCTTTATCTATATATTCTATATAGTCTTCCCACTATATTCTATGTGGCCCAACGAATATACCTTCTGTAATCTTTGCTTCAGATAGCTTACGGAACAAATCTGTTAGACACTTGCAGTCTGCTGATCCTTATTTAGAGCTTTCACAAAGTGCTTAATAAGCCCTAATTCTTGGGTAGTGATGGCATCAGCACCTTGCAGGGGTTGACTAGTACTTCTCACTTCATGTTATATTTTCCTACAGAGAATTGTATTCACTGTGGCCAATATTGCCTAGAGTAGTGTGCTTTGGTGTCCCTGCTATCTCAAAGACATAAGTAGATAGCATGGAAACGTAGTAAAACCACTTCGAAGACCCATTGAAATGCCAGTTTCTTTATTCATGTCTGCATTCCTTATCAATAGGGCTCGTTCAGCAACAACAGGAAGCAACTGTCAGTTGAACAAATTGAAAAAAAAACCAAAGAAATGTTTCTTATGAAAAATTACTTGTTTACCTAATGGAAGAGATTATTTATTTATAACAAATAGTGCTATTGGTATGTTTATACTTTGAGCTTTCCCTGGTTCTGGTAATATAGAATATTTTCCCCGTCTTCTAACAGTAACCAGGTAATTCCGAAGTCTAATTTCTCCAAACAAACTGGTTAGAAGCCAGGGAAAATATGGTCCATTCGTATCTGAAATTAACATAAGATAAACTGCAACACAAGAAAAGGGCAAAATAGAAACCAAAATGAAAGTGGCATTTATTTATTGAGAATTAATCGAGAATTATCATATTTTTCTTTTACTAGCCTTTCGCAGCATTGTTTGAAATAGCAGTGATACGAGATTTGGCTCTGTACTCACCACACAGTTAAGAAAATATTGGCTATTTTCACAGTATCTTTCACCGTGTGTAATATTAACAAACCTCTATACTTGGCCCTGGCATCATTCTGTTGATTGTCTTGATAGTTTTCTCATAGCCATTGGCTACCACACATTGAGGAGCGTTGCAGTCATTCGGGTTATTAACTGAACAGTTACCACAAGCTCTGAAAGTACAATTTCGGTAATAAATATTTTCTTAAAAACAATTAAGCAGCACAATACAAACTTAATAGTAAGTATGGAGACTTGGCTACATACAAATACACAAGGCAATTCAGTGACAATGTTACAATTGAAGAGCGTTTTTTCAAAAGACTATATCTACATGGATATCTCAATGCAAGAGGTGACTAAGTGCCATCAAGAAAAGTGCTAATATTTGTGTGTATTGACCAGCAAAGATCGTATTCTATCTAAGCCAAACATGACAAACAGCCTTGCTGTATCAGTTACAGACATGGTAATGGCTGCTAGTCATGTTTGGCGTAGATAAAATACGATATTTGCTGGTCAATACATACAAATATTAGCACTTTTCTTGATGGCACTTAGTCACCTCTTGCACTGAGATATCCATGTAGATATCGGCTTTTGAAAAAACGCTCCTCAATTTGTTAGATATAAAAGACGGAACAATAATTATGAACAACTATCATACAGGAACCCTTGTCCGCAACTCTTGTCGTATAAGAGGTGCAAGCATTTGTGTTGTAAGATTGCTGTCTGTAGCCTATCAGACTGTTAAATTTAAGCTTCTTATTCTAACGTGATTAAGGAGTTATAGTAAACTAAATCATAGCGTTTTCTTTATTATTCGCTGTGAGGTCATGCCGATGTTTACATGTAGCCTATGTTAATTTGTCCACTTCATAAACCTGAGTGAACACCATTTGATATTTTTATATTTGGGTCATACCATTGTTTAAGGCATACCGATCTAATCTGAAGGCGATAATAAGCCTGTGACACAGTTCTGGACAAGCCGGGAATCTTTTAATGGATACGGCAGTCGATGGTGCGACTTTGCATTGACTGTTTTTCAAACTTCCTGCAATGTGCATTGGTATTTTATTTTGTTGTCAAGTTATTCAATAAACAAAATAATAACAACGGAAAGGTTTAGGTTAATATCATTATTCTGAAGCATTTCCTGGCGAGGGTAGACCGATCATTATGAAAATTGTTCATAATTACATCTTACATCATCCTTAAGATTATACCAGGTGCTGTATAGGCTATTATACCAGGTGCTCAGAAATGTCCCTTAAAAATCCCTTACGTTTAAATTTCCCGACTTTTCCGGGAATAAAGTGTTAGTAATTTCATGATCTGTGACTCAGTTACTTAAATTTACAAAAACACAAATTTAGAACAAATAAAGGCTTACTACAGGGTTGTCCTATGTCACCAGTATTATTTAAAATTTATATAGATATTAATCTGAGACAGTGGTCTCGGAAATGTAACAGGATGGGGCTAGAAATAGCAGATGGAAAATACCTACATCACTTGTTTTCGCGGACGACAAAGTGGTTATTGCACAAAATGGAGAGGATGCTAACTACTAGTGTAACCAACTGTCAAAGGAATAAAAGAAATGGGGTCTGAAGATCAGTTATAAAAAACAGAATATTTAACCAATGATCCACATGAATTGTACATCGATGGGGAAAGAATTAAAAAGATTAACAACTTCTGCTGTCTAGGCACAATCCTAGAAGAAGGGGGAACAATAGACATGGATATCAATCAAAAAATCAATAATGGGAGGAAAGTAATTGGAATGCTGAACTCAATCTCATGGAGGAGGAACATCATTTGCAGCACGAAGAGAATAATATTTAAGTCCACATTGCAAATAGTCCAGTCATTTGGTGCTAAACAAGAGGGTTACCTGGAAAGTTTTCCGGGAGTTTTGAAAATTGGTGATTTTATAGAGTTCGACGTGCTCTTTTCGAATTTTCACTTTGCTACCTCGTATCTTTGCCGCTCGCGCCGCCATATTGGAAAAATGGCGCGCAAAAACAGGGTTTTCACAATATCTCCTTTACGACTCATTTAACGATGAAAATAGTAATGTAATAAAT
Organism: Ectobius pallidus; assembly: GCA_964059195.1. Classification (NCBI taxonomy): domain Eukaryota; kingdom Metazoa; phylum Arthropoda; class Insecta; order Blattodea; family Ectobiidae; genus Ectobius; species Ectobius pallidus. Next base: position 128,140,224 of record CAXKWD010000002.1, read on the forward strand.
TAAACTAGAGAAAATTTCCTATAATTTATGTCGTAACGATTTTTTTTGTAAAATGGATAGTTTCAGCGTACGAGCGCCGCAAAATCTACTCCGACACGCGTTTTGGCCAAAGCCATGGAAGATGCGGATACGCTAATAATAATCAATACGGCAATCAACACTTCATTTACATTTGATTCTGTAATAGTTGTCGGCAAAGATGTAGATCTTCTTATTCTTTTGACGGCTCTATCTACGCGTTCAGAGACAAACATATATATATATATATATATATATATATATATATATATATATATATATATATATATATATATATATTACGGAATCAAATGTAGATGAAATGCTGATTGCCGTACTGATTATATCAGCCTAGAAAAAAGACGAAAATTTCTGCGGTAAAAACGAAAATAGGTGTGTTTGATTAAATTCTCTGTGCTAAATTCGAAAATGCATTCCGTTTTTCTCTATGACATCTGGTTAATTGACATTTGTGAAAAATATTATTTTGACATTTTGTATAATAAAATAACTGTATGCAGCTTTGATGCTGGATTTGAAACTTTTTCCTTTGCGGTAGCCTAAGTGGTGTGATCTTAACCAATTTTGGGTCACTGAACATGAATCCGTTGACCGTTTCTACGTAACACGTCATGTTTTCTTGTAATAGGTACTTCACAACGAGAGATATAAGTTATTGCTTAGACTAGCTTACAGGATAAAAAATACTTAAAAATTAGGATAATTTTGATAATATTTTTCGGGGAAAAATCAAATAATATTTTCAAACAGTCCAGTCAGTATTCCAGTATTTTTTGTGAGTGCAGGCCAAATAAATTTATTTTTGCCAAATCATCTGAAGCCGTACAAATGCTCAGTGACAAAAAAAATCGAAGTTTGTTTGGAGGGGGAAATATTAAAGGTTTGAACTTTTGGGAATTTTTACATTGGTTATAAGCTAAAATCTATAAAATATATTTTAGTTGAGCAAATGGTATCATATTTATCTTATTACATTGATCGAGCTGAACGGTTTGAACATGTATTTTAATAAATCTAAAATCTATAAGTTTGCCAAATTTCAAGTTTCTAGCTCATCTGGAAGTGAATAAACATCAATGTTAATAAGTGGAAGATTAGACTGTCGTAGATGTGAATGATGTCACGGCTATCCAGCAAGTTTTTCTATACTTATGGGGCAGCTAAAAACACCAAATTTAGCACGCTTATGACTGTTGTATGTGCCCAAATTCCTACCAAATTGTATGATTCTATCTTTCATACCATGTGTGCCAATATTACATAATGTGAGAAAAATATACAGAATTTATTTAAAATAAAAAATCTAACTCCATCTAAGGGATAACCGATGAAGATACGTCAAAAAGTCATAAGACCAAACTTGTAGAACTCTAAAAATCCGTTACTGCTTCTGCAACAGGGTTTTTTTTACGACTTACCGTTTAGCTACTATAAGCCCCAAAAAAAGTCTACACAGACCTTAAAATTGCGTCCGCCATAACAGCAAACACGAAAACTAACTGTGAAACAACAAAAATAATGACTTTTTGAAATCAGGAGACTTTATTTAGTTAAAATCGCTCATTAAATGCTTTACCGCAAAATGATGCAGGTAGTGGCGCATCCGCATCTTCCGTGGCTTTGGGCAAAACGCGTGTCGGAGTAGACTTCGCGGCGCTCGTACGCTGAAACTATTCATTTTACCAAAAAAATCGTTACTATATAAATTATAGGAAATTTTCTCTAGTTTAATTTATTACATAACTATTTTCATCGTAAAATGAGTCGGAAAGGAGATATTGTGAAAAAAACTGATTTTGGGCGCCATTTTTTCAATATGGCGGCGCGAGCGGCAAAGATACGAGGTAGCAAAGTGAAAATTCGAAAAGAGCACGTCGAAATCGATAGAATCACAAATTTTCAAAACTCCCGGAAAACTTTCCAGGTAAAACTACCAAATGACTGGACTAAAAGTATAGTGTTATATGGAGCAGAGGTTTGGACAATGAACAGGAAACATGAATGCACTAGAAATGGACTTCTGGAGAAGATCAGCTAGAGACTCACGAAGAGACAAACAGTGCGTTTCTTTTTAAAGCAAACCTGTAAAGCGCTTTACGAGTGATGCACGATCGCTTTACGACCGCTGCAGACAAAAAAGAACGGCAAAGTTGATCAGCTGACAGCTTTCTCAATGAGACCGGCAATGTTTACATCCCTCTAACATGGTTAAAACACGTGCAAATAACAGTTATGCCAGGATGACAATAATAATTATTGTACAATATGATGTACAGGTAAAATCACATGATACTAACTGTGCTGAAGAAGGCGTTCGTACTCGGGAATTTGAACAATGATGTTAAATCCATCAAGGAAATTTTCGATGATCACCTAGTCCGCCATGACAGTTCGTGCAGCGAAACCATGCATCAGTCGTAAAGCGAGATTTGAGTTCGCTGCACGGGTAGTAGAGTGGGGGTAAAGCGAAGCTGCAGCAAAATGTAAAAAGAAACCGTTTTGATGCATCACTCGTAAAGCGCTTTAGCTCCGCTTTAAAAAGAAACGCAAGGAAAGTAAGAAATGCAGAAATACGACGAAGGATGAAAGTGTAAGAAGACTGTAATGATACTATCGGACGGAAGAGACTACAGTGGTATGGTCACGTAAGCAGGATGGAAGAAGGAATGGGAAATTGGAAGGAAAAGGAAAAGAGGACGTCCTACGTCTACCTGGATCACCGATGTACAGATATCAATGGAAAAAGTTGATGCAATGGAAGAAGATACACAGGAGAGAGTAAAATGGAGACAGATTATAAAAGAAAAACGATGACCAGCTCAGAAGAGAGTAAATGATTATGTTGAATTATGATGTGTCTAAACTTTGTTTAATTAACTTTAATTTGTATTGCTTGGCTGGAGGAAAGCCTCTGTATTAAGGAAACTCTCAAGATAGATATATAGACAAATTCACTGAATTCGTGACTGTATCTAATGCCATTTTGTCACTTTACAAACATTATTTCTTTGCAAATTAACCAAACTTTTTTATTTAGACTACTGTACTGTAGGCCTTCTTCACATGTTGACTCAAGACCGGCAGAAGCGGGAGATTTAACACTTACTTTAAATTCGTTGTATGCCTATCTGCAGCATGCAAACGGCACGTTTCAGGAAATGGATTCCTATTCAAAATATTGTCTACTCAGTCTCCTCTACAAGCTCTAGGAGGTTCTGAGGGGAATTTACGAACACTCTGAGTACAGGCTTTATACATACTCGTCTCAGTAAGTACTACATTGATCATGTTAATGATGATGAAGACAATGATAATAATAAAAGTAATATTAATAATAATTATTATAAACAATATTGATAACAAATGAAAATTTCAGAAAAAGTAATGGTAGTAGTTTAATTTTTTAATCAATCCAATGGTTAACATTATTTTTTGCGGACAGTTTGTAACATTCGATCTATTGTACGATAAGATTTCCCTTTAGAAAATAAATCAGAGTCTTTGAAATTATTTAAGTTAGGTGGCACCATCTCTGAGAAAACACACTATAGTTTTCTTGCAAAGAGCGTCACGAACATTAGATAGTGATACAGCTTTGCGACTCCAGAAACGGGGAAATTTAAAAGCGGAGAAAAGACAGGTTGTAGCCATCCTTCTAAAGAAGAAGGAACCGGTCAAGTGATGCCAGTAAAAAAAAAATCAGTTTCCATAGAAGTCGGGAAGCTTTCCCTCTCCAACATTCCTTTCTATACAGAGTCGCAAACTTGAGTCACCAAGTATAAGAGGAACTGGCATGTTTGCTAGTTTACCTAATATCATGATGAACTTACGGCCCGAGCGTTACATAATCCTCAGCAATCCACTTGTAATAGCAAATCCTAGGTGGCTCGCCGGCTACACATTTTCTTGCACATATGTTTCTCGCTGCGAACTGTTGCGGTGAAACTCTGTTAGGCTGGCGGAAGTCATCCAAATTAACTGAAACATTGCATGGAAGGTTATTACGATATGCAAAATACTTTTAGAGGTAGCTTAATTAAGGCGTCACATTGACATGATTAACATTACAACTTTCTTGATGGTCAGTTTTGAACACTGATATATCTCATTCATAGTAACACATGATATACAAAATTCCATTTTCCTATCTTACCGGGTGATAGTTTTAGACTGTAATGTCCCTAAATAAAGTAAGTAAGTAAGTTATTAGCCCATAAAAATTTTAGTTAAGTAATCAGTCACGCTATATAAGAAATCCCCCTGGTGAAAAACGTTCATTACTTAAATCAGTAAATTCAGTAATATGTTTCCTTATGCATGAACAAAGATTAGTGTAGGTTTAATTGTCAAAGAAATAGGTAAATTATTACATTTTAAATATGCGCTTTCACGGTTTTTGTTGGAAAAGCAATTTTGTAATTTGCAAGGCTCAAAACAACCCCTAGACACCATTGAATTAATTATTATAGACTACCTCACATAATAATTAAAAACCTCATCCCACCCACCATTGGCATTAAACTACCCATAACTGTCCCTTATCTGAAAAACCCAGTTAAACTCAACAACATAAAAATAAAAAATCAAGTAGTGATCAAAACTATCACAACCAGAGAAAGCTTTGAAATATGAACCGTATTTTTTTTTCAGAAATACAAAGGAACATCTGAACGAAAAAAAATTATTTACATATATACAATCTAAGGGTGGATATTACTCGCTTCCCGAAGAATATTGATCCGAAGGGTGTAAAGCAGCATTAGAAGAAGAAAATGTAGAGCTATTGTCTATCTATGTCACACTATGTTTAATCAGCTGTAGCTTAAAAGGCCACGCCTGGTATTGAATAATGTCCATAAATTTAATCACACTTTCAAAGAGTGCAATTTTGCAGCTAGAAGTGGAACATGTGCAAAAGCTCATTCACACAAGCACTGTTGCAAAAAGAAAAATGTCGTGAAAACCCAGACCTATTGAGATGCCCAAGTTCCAATAAAAATGGATGGACACGCTGCTTTTTTTAATGCGGAAAATATTATACCTTGAAGAAAAAGAAAAGTCAGAGTGACTCCATGGCCACCACAACCATGCATTTTCAGATAGTGAATAATCATCAGGGGACAAAACTGCTGATGTCCAGCGAACCACACCACCTCAAATTGAAACACCTTCACCATTAACAGCACTAGCGTTAAAAATAGGCCTACTGCGGATGACTATTGTCTATGTCTACATAATATGTTTGTGATGCACACAATACATTATTGCACGAATCCAACGGGAGAAACTACCGAATCATGGGCAAAATTAAAAACAAGGAGATTCGTGTAGCATATAACATAGACTACTGGAATGCAGAATGGTTACCTGCCAACAATAACACTTATAAATTATAAGATAATTACTAAGTTAATGAAGTGCATAAATACACTAAAATAAAAGTATGCAAGTGTAGCTTAATTGCTACGTCTAATGATTCTGCAAGGGCTCCCCTTACAAATTGGCCTATTACCAAAGAAAAGAAAATAGAAACTACTTAACAAATAAGCAAATAAGCCAAAAAGAAAGGATTTCCAGGCCACAATTGACCAATTTCTATGAGTAGGTGTTTCTACCGAAAACGAGTATGTGAGTTTGCGAATACTATTGGTCTAAATGTTAAATTATAATATATGACAGTGTTTTAACCCTTAGCTGGTCACTGACACCGTTGGTCGCGGGTGACCGCTGGCCTCACTCCTTTTCTAATTTTAAAATCAGTTCACTGCATTCCCTACACCGTACA